>OY776132.1:69567875-70852352 GCA_963675135.1 Galeopsis tetrahit
ATTAAGTGTTCAAAATATTTTTGGACATGTAGTAATACACTTTTGACCTTATAGTGATAAAATTTTGGTCTTGTAGTAACATTGTTTTAGTCATGTAGTATCCGAATAAGTCAAAATTATTTTAGTAATTTTGCTTTAAAAAAAAAAGTGTTCAAAATATTTTTGGACTTATAGTAATACACTTTTGGTCTTGTTGTGACAAAATTTAGATTTTGTAGTAACATAGTTTTGGTCATGTAGTAAAATAACATTTTAGAGCGAAAATAAATATTTTAATTAATGTTAACCCGCGTTGACCTACATTTGCCACACAAATTTTAACATAATTTACTTTAATTGATCAATATTGCATGTATGTAATATTGCATATAAGTTTTTGTGAAATTCTTAATATCTCTATTAACTAGGTTTCAATTCATACTATTTGCAATGACACATTTTTTTACCTTTTTAATTTTATTAGAATAACCCCTTTGCAAAAAAAAAAAAAACTATTAATTATTTCTTAATTTTTTATACGACTACCTTAACAATCTTGGAACTGTTTCATCATGACTTTTAAACCGAAACAATCAATCTTCCTCTAAAACATACTCATTTCGTTCCACAGGAATTTGCACACTTTTTATAAATGGATGTCCCATGCCAATTTACACACCCTATAAAAAGAAATATATTCATAACCCCCACCCTCAAAATATACTCTTATTTATCCATATGTCATTACTTTTCCACACTCAATCTACTTTTTACTTTACTTTATTCATAAAACTTTACAAAACTACCCCTCAAAATATAACTTATTACACATTTTTTAAATTGTGTGCCATTCCAGGTGTGCAAGTTCCTGTGGGACGGAGGGAGTAACATATTTGATAAATATTATTCTCTTCGTTCACATAAAGTATTTTTTTTCACATATTTTAAGAAAATATTATTTATTTATAAATAAAGTTGATAAAGTATAAATAAAGTTGATAAATTAAAAAAATAAAATATACTAGAGAGGAGATAAAGTAAGTGGTGAAATACGTATATGTAAAAAAAAAAAAAAAAACATACATATTGTATATGGGCATCCATAAAAAAAATAAGGACATTATACATGGACAAAGGAAGTATATTGTTACATCGAGTTAAACTTGTTTTATCTATTACGATTTTATAATAACCGCCCCAACTAAAATTTTTTGGCTCCGTAACTAGTTGGGTTCTCTTGCACTCCTTTTTATACTAATATCTTTGTTGTTGAAAAAAAATATAAAGCTAATTTTAATTTCTTTTTAACTATTACCTCAAACATTTAAATATTACTATACACTTTAACTATCTCATTTTTATTCCTAATATCTTTGTATATTTTACTTATATACTTCAATTAACCCATAAAAAATTGTATCCCTATAAATATCAATAAAAACTCTTATCTTAAAATTTGTGCAAACAATATATAAATACCAGATTGAATGAAGGACGAAAAGTTTGAGCACATTTTATTGTGGATAGATGGAGTAACTATAAAGTAATTAACAATGAAATCACAATTTACATTTTTTAAAGATAAAATTTGATTATATTAAATATATATATATATATGTGTGTGAAATAAATAAATTTTGATAAATGATTAAATATGTGAATATATATATATATAGTTCTGAAAATTATTTTTAATATCATGAAAAAATTAATTAAACATAAATGCGATTAATTCTAAAGGAATTGGTTTAATTGTACCTTCTCCACATAGTGAGATTGTGTCAAGGAAATTCCATCAGACATTTTCTCTATCTTGATTCCAAGAATCACATCTGCTAATCCCATGTTTTTCATGTCAAAGTTTCTACTTAACATGGTTTTCGTATTAACTATAACATTGTGATTGTTACTCATGATTAACATGTCGTCCACATATAAGCATACGATAACAAACTCATTTGGTGTATCTTTCACATATACACACTTATCACATTCGTTAATTCAAAACCCATTTGACAACATCGTATTGTCAAATTTCAAATGTCACTGTTTTGGAGCTTGCTTAAGTCCATACAGTGATCGAACGAGTTTGCACACCTTTTTCTCGTTTCCAGGAGCAACGTATCCTTCAAGTTGATCCATGTATATTTCAGCATCCATCTCACCATTAAGAAACGCAGTCTTAACGCCCATTTGGTGTATTTCGAGATTGTGCAATGCAGCAATAGCGACTAATACACGAATGGAGGTGATTCTTGTCACTGGTGAATATGTATCAAAGAAATCATACCCTTTCTTTTGTTTAAAGCCCTTTGCAACTAAACGAGCTTTGTACTTGTCAACAGATCCATCTGCTTTGTACTTTCTTCTAAGGATCCACTTGCATCCTAAGGGCTTGCAACCTTTAGGGAGATCAACCAATTCCCAAGTGTGATTTAGCAGAATAGACTCGTATATATTCACTTTTTATGGCTTCCTTCCAGAGGTGTGCATCTGGTCTTGCCATAGCTTCTTTGATAGTCTTAGGTTCATCTTCCTCCAAAACATAAGTAATGAAGTCTGAACCAAAATCCTTATTAATTCTAGCTCTCTTACTGCGTCTTGGTTCTTCACTCTCTTGAGTGGAAGGACCAGCAGTGTTATCTGTTGCTTCATGAGTTCTCTTATTCGAGCTCATTTCCTCTTTTTCCTTAAAAGGAAAAATATTTTCAAAGAACACTGTGTTCCTTGAGTCAATTGTAGTACCTTCTGTCATATCAGGTATTTCTGATTTGTGAATCAGAAATCGATAGGCACTTCTGTTTGAAGTATATCCTATAAAGATACAATCGACTGTTTTAGGGCCGATTTTAACTTGTTTAGTGAGTGGTACTTCAACCTTAGCCAAACACCCCCACACTTTGAGGTATTTGTATGAAGGTTTTCGTTTCATACATACTTCATAAGGAGTTTGATCCTTAGTTTTGTGTGGAATCTTATTCAGAATGTGGTTAGCCGACAGAATGGCTTCCCCCCCACAAGTTCTGAGGTAGACCAGAGCTAATTAACATTGCGTTCATCATCTCTTTTAGTGTTCGATTTTTCCTTTCTGCAACACCATTAGACTGAGGTGAGTAAGGGGCTGTCGTTTGATGAATTATTCCTGTTTCAACATATAGTTGTTCAAACTGCGAACTGGTTTGATTCGAGTATCTAACTGATTCTCTACTTCATTTTTATAGTGTTTAAAAGCTTATATAGCTTCGTCTTTACTTCTTAAAAGATAAACGTAGCAGAATCGTGTACAATCATCTATAAAAGTAATAAAATACTTTTTCCCTCCTCTTGTTTGTACAAACTTCAAATCACATACATCCGTGTGAATTAAGTCTAGAGGGGCAGTGTTCCTTTCAACAGTTTTAAAAGTGTGTGTGGATGGTATTACTAGTGTTTAAGTGAAAAACAGAACGATGTTACACTGAATGTTGAGACAAATAGTGTAACATAGACTCAAACAAAATATCAGAAAAGACAGACACAGCGGAAGACTAAAACACTAGAAATAAACTGAACACAATGCGTGTTAAGTAAAACAAGACTGATGCTACACTCAATGTTAGAACACTCAATGTAACACTGACTCGATTACAGAATATCAGAATACGAATAGCGGAAGACTTGAAAGTATGAAAAACACAAAGACACAGAATTAACTTTTTAACATAGATTTTAATTTAAAATCTATGCGAGCCTCATGACGAAACTTTCACTAATAATTATGTGAATACAAATGGTGTGTGAACAAATATTCACAACGGAAATAAGACTTGATAACCTATCGAGTCTAAAGACGGCTTAAGTGTAAAAATTACACTACCAAAAACTAATCTAACTCTATGATCTATCTATCAAAGAAGTATAGAAAAGTCTATGTTGTACAGGAAGTTGGGATACTTCGGCACAACGACATGAACATGCTAATGACAATTAATTCCTAACAGGGTGAACACTAGTTTAAGAATTAAAGAATAGCACTTCGTGAAATATGTGACTCTCGGATCTGATGTGAATTTCTTCATGTTGTACGAGAATCTGATGAAGAAGAAATAATAATCACGATAATGTCTAAGTAGGACGAACACTTCACATAGACATTATGTGATTACTCTTAATTCTCCATGCTGAATAATGAAGACTTCCTTGAGTATTTATAGAGGTAAAAACGAATTCTAGAAGCTTCATAATCCATATCCTATTTTTTAGGATCTCATCCCTTCTTTTTAGCCCACTCTTCATTCCAATGAATTCTAGCACCTTCCAGCCTATTCTGGACGTTTTCAAAGGCAACCGCATGATCTACATACTTCTGCAAGCTTCCAGATCCTTCCAGTCTGGAACTGTGTAGAATGTTCTAGATCTTCAACCTGCGATGTTACAACATCCAAAGCAGCATTAGCTAGAATACGGAATTTAGACTTAGACAAAATAAGAAAGGTCGAATTAAGATGTTGCTGTGAATGTTAAGACATTTAAGAGTAACAACATCTACATGGTAGTTTGGTCATTTTTGCTTCTGTGCATATTTCACATCGTTTGGATGTATCAACATTGTCAATTTTAAGTAAATCGAGATTTACTAATCGTTTTATGGATTTTAAATTCACATGTCCTAATCTAAAATGTCGTAAAAAGGAACACTCAACGATATAAGCAGAAGTAGAAGCAATTTCATTAACAACTTGTTTGCCTTTGGGGCTTACAACCATTGTGCTTAACTTAAATAAACCATTCTCGAGATAACCCTTCCCGAGAAAATGACCAAACTTACTTAGAACTATCTTATCAGACTCAAAGACTAGTCTAAATTGATTACTAACTAGAAGAGACCCCGAAATCAGATTCTTCCGGATGTCTGGGACATGCAGCACGTTCTTCAAGGTTAGCTCGTTTCCAGATGTCAGCTTCAGCACCACTGACCCAATTCCAGCCACTCCAGATGAGGCTTGATTGCCCATGAACAACTTTCTCCCATCAGAAGGAGAATAGTTTGAGAATGCAGATCTCTCCGAGCAGACGTGGCAGGTGGCACCAGTGTCCACAAACCACTCTTTCTTATTGTCCACCATGTTGACCTCCGTCACCACTGCAGACATGTCCAAATCAGTAAGGTTCACAGAATCTTGTACTTTCTGCTTGCCTTTTCCCTTATCGTCACGACGAGGTTGACGACACTCACTGGACTTGTGGTTTGGTTTCCCACACCTGTAGCAGTTTCCAGTGAATTTCTGCTTTGGGGCAGGACCCTTCCCCTTCACAAACTTCGTTGTGTTGGCAGCAGACTCATTGGGACGTTTTCTTTTCTTTGATGGACCCTCTTGTTCCATCAGGTTAGCCTTGACTTCAATCTGGAGGGCAGGTCCCTTGCCTTCTCTTCTTCGATTGTCCTCCTCAATTTTGAGACGGATAATCAGATCCTCCAAGCTCATAAGCTTTCGCTTGTGCTTTAGATATGACTTGAAATCCTTCCAAGATCGATGAAGGCAGTTTCTCAACTACAATAGCTACCTGAAATGCATCAGGCAGAACCATATCTTCAGCAGCTATCTTGTGGAAAATAATCTGCAGTTTCTGGACTTAATCCACTACAGATTTGTTATCCTCCATCTTAAAATCGTACAGCTGTGCAACGACGAATTTCTTCAGTCCAGCACCTTCAGTTCTGTACTTCTTTTCCAAGGACTCCCACAGCTCCTTGGCAGATTTTATGTCACAGTAGACACTGTAGAGGGTATCAGAAAGTCCTCCAATTATGTGATTTCTGCACAGATAATCACCACTTGACCACTGATAATAATAGATCATTTCCTGTTGACTGGCACTTGCCTCAGGCTGTGTAGGTTTATTCTCAGTCAAAAACCTATCCATTCCAAGCATGGTCAGATAGAACAACATCTTACTCTGCCACCTTTTGAATTCAGTCCCTGAAAATTTCTCAGGTTTTTCTCCTTGTACGACCATCGGCCTCGGCCCAGGTGCAGAGAAAGTAAACATCTGATCCCTAAAGGAATTCTCGAAAGGAGGAATTGGTGCAAACAGATTGCTTCTGTTCCTGAACCTTTCAGCATGGTCATTCTGTCTTCCTTGAGATTTCACATCAGAGCTGTGTGAAACTGATCGATCAGGAGACGTTTCCTTATTGGCATTGTTGCCAATATTCCCAATACCATGAACGAGATCTATATCAGTGGGGTCAACATCCATGTTATCATTCGATTTCGACATTGCAGCGTATTAATTAGGTCCAAAATTAATTTAATTAATTAAGTCCGAAAGTAGATTAATAAATATTATGTTCTGCGATTTTTGGAAACTATACGCCTGATAGGGTATACTGCAATATCGAAGAATCTGATAACAAGCAAGTCGAGTCAAGGGAAAATCCTTTTCCCGCAAAACAGAATACGCCCAGGTAGTGCTCGACTAGTATGGCGTTCCGTTCCCAAAGGTAAAACGACTTCTACTTCGTAAACAGTAGCACCACTATAGACGAAGCCTCAACGAACGTACTAGGTACGAACTGAACACATACGGAAAAGAATTCCGGCAACACACGGAAATAATGAGGGGAGAGGCTGGTATTTATAGGCAGACGAAACCCTAGGTGGTTGCTGAATTCGTGTGTGGGCCCAGGCCCAGCTCGTGGGTTGAGGTTGCGAAAAAATCGCAAACGTGGAGAGACAGTCTTGAAGACCAAGTTTCAGAATTCCAGATAGTTCTGGAAGGTTCTTGAAGCATTTCGAAATGGGCCAAACCGGAAACTGAATGGATCGATCCAATTCCTGAGTTGGGCTTTCAAAGTTTTTGGGTCTGCAAAAAGATAGGCGGACCACCAAAGACCAATTGCCGAAGCCGAGCCGGCCGGGCGGGCGCGCGGGTGTGGCCCTTTGGGGAGTGTACCCCTTATACATAGTTGAACTTCATTCATACTTCAATGCCTTTAAAGCCTTTAAATGTTTTGTAAGCTTTCTATGTGGAACATGTGACCCTTCACATTCCCACACCTCAAACTCAAGTTGAAACATTCAACTTCATCAATTAATTTCTCACTCACCTTAACTCGATTTTGAGATATTAAATATACCACGTTCATCTACTCCGCGAGTAGATCGACTATGTCACGTTTAATTATTTTATAATTGACGTTTAATCCTTTTAATTAATTAATTAGATAAGGGTATCAAAATCCAATTAATCTCACATTAATTCCAACATTAAATTCTTCCTGTCGTGCTTAAATTTTAATTAATTTTTAATATATACAATATCTAATACATTAAGTAATTTAATTTAAAATATGTAATATAATTGTTTAAAATAGTCTTTCATATTAATCGGTCCTATATAAATACGCCTGCATCTATAAAAATATGTATGATGCATGGGTTCAACAAAAACTACGATCCGTCTCATATCACTACATGAGAATTGACTTTTAATGACAGAAGAATTGACTTTTAATGTCGGAGGTACATGTTTTATCATTTGCATTAAACACACTTTGTAGTGGGCCTGGTGGCTCTATCAAAGCTTTATTATGAGCAAATATAAATTAATTGGCCGGACTCAATCGTCACAACCGAAATAACATTCTAAATCAAACAACAAATTAATTTATATGGTGTACGCCAAACACCATGTATATAATCAATCTCTTAATTAAATTTAATTCAAATGTATAGTTAATTAGGTATCATCAAATCTTCTGAGATGTACGCGATATAAGTTCTAAAATATATATATGTTTATACTAGAATTTGAAATCTTTTTCTTGAATTAGTTATAGAGGAATATTATTTCAAAATTTATATCATACAACTTCTTCTCATATGGTACAATGCAATAAATGTACACATAAATATTTACATATTGGGTTAGTCTCCCGTGGACTTAAGTGTACCATACCATGTACACTCGAATCCAACGTATTGAATATGTATTGATAAAATGGAATTATTAAATACATTAGGTCATGGCCTAATGGTAGATGCACACTTGTTTTATTGCAATGACTCAGGTTCAAGTCCCACCAATTACAATTTTTTTACATTTATTTATATTTTTAAAAATCTAAAGGTGTAACATTAATAATAATAAAAGAGCAAGTCGCATTTTTAACAAAAATAAATATATTGACTTGCACTTTTTTATAAATATTGTGTTCACTTTTCAGTAATATTGACTTACACTTTTTAGTATTATAGCGTTGCAATTTTCAATTATACTGACTTGTACTTTTTATAATATTGTGTTGTACTTTTCAGTTATTATTATGTTGCACTTTTTAATTATATTGACTGACACTTTTTAGTTATACATATAAAATAAACTCAATATTTTAATAAGTATGTTAGTAGTTCAATATTTTAATAAGTATGTTAGTAGTATAAATGATGGGTGTTAGAATTTTTAAGATTGAGGTAGGAAAAAAAAATTACAGCTATAAATAAAAAAAATCTAATTTAGTTAAAGAAAAAACTAAAAAATAAGTTTTGTATTAATAGCTTATTGGGCTGGGCTAAATGGCAACTAGCGAAAATAAATATATAAAAAAAAATAACTGAAATAAAAAAAAAAATGACATGGCACTCGACCCTTACCTTACATATTCAGTCAATTAAAATAAATAGAATAATAAGAAAAGTAAATATATTATGATATGATCTTCTGAATTGACTTTATGTATATTGCGTGATAAAGAAATGGGGTGAAATGATATGTTACTGTATTTACTCCCTCCCTACCAAAACTATCTTCAGATTGATTGGACACAAAAAATTTAAAAATATGATAAAATAAGAATATTAATATCCTTTTGATTTTATTAAAGTAATAAAGTTATAAAAATATTATATAAAATAAGTAATGTCATAAACAATAAATTAAATAAGTGAAATCTTTGAGAATACGAAATGTTAAAATTTATTTTTAAAAAAATATAAAAATTAATACGGAATTCTGCAAAAAGTAAGATTAGTTATTTGGTATCTTTTGGCTGGTTAAGGTGACATTTTAAAATAATTAATACTACTACTATATATAATAAAACTAAGAAAATTGTTAAAATATTTACTTTAATGCAGAATCGCGTGATTAAAGACTGTTACCTAAAACTTATATGTCATTCAAGCCCTATAAATAATGTATTTTTTCACTCTTAAAATTACGGGCAAGGTTGAATATACTTGCATAACTATGAAGATTTTCCTAACTTATTTCATTCTCCTAGTTGCCATTTTCCAATCATCATTCATATCTGCAAAGAAATGTTTCATCACCAGTGAATATGAAGTTCACGTGGTCAATAGACTTCCAGATCAGATAGAAAAGTTGCATTGTGCATCTGGAGATGACGATCTTGGATATCACACACTCGCGGTAGATGGTGACTATAACTTTAGTTTTTGTAATAGTTTGAATGGTAGAACCTTATTTTTTTGTCATGTTTGGTGGAAAGATCAGGACGTTGCTTTTGATGTTTTTAAATCCCAAAATAAAGATGAATGTGATGATCATAAATGCACATGGGAAGTAAGAACCGATGGTATCTATTTTTCTGGTGGAGAATGGCCAATAAACTATCAGAAAAGGTTTGATTGGAAAAAATCATGAATGCAAATGTCGATAGCCTGTTCTTTTGAAAAAGCTCGAAAATCTACCAATGTTGAAATTATGTAATTTTCGATATTTTTTAAGTGCTTTCTAGTTTTATTTTAATAATTTTGTCTATGATAATTAAGATGTTATTGCTACTCGTATAAATCGACCATTGTTGAAAATGGCAATTTCTCGGTTCGCCGTAAGCAAAATATTTGTGTTAGTATTTTTGCAATTTAATCGTTGTATCCTAGAAAACAAACGTCCTAATAGTCATTAGCATCGAAAGTGAAGGACGAATATTGTTTTAAAAAAATTGTATTTACACAAGTCTTGATTCTTCGTTTTCTAAAAAGTGTTTTTAACCATCTACGTTACTCTTTTCTAACATATATATTGTTCAATTGTTAACTGAGGGTTAACGAATTATGTAACATGCTCACATATCTATTTGTTATGTAATCATAAAATTCGGAATGAGAGAATTTTTTTTTAAAAAAATGCATAATATAATTTTTTTAAAATGTATATATATGCAATTTTATATATCCTCGTAGAAATGAGAGAATAATAAGAAACAAAAATTTTTAAAATGCATAATTGATATTATAAAATAAATTATAATTGTAATTAGAAAATATACGATGAAGAAGCGAAGAAGAGAGATAATTGAAAAGAAAAAAAAAATAGTTTTAAAAATTAAAATTTTGAAAGAGAGAGAAAGAAGGGGAAAGAGAAAATTATTTAAAAAAATTAAAATTACATAAATTAAGAGTTTTTAAAAACAAGGCTTTTAGAGAAGCCACATCAGCACATAAATTAAGTTTCTCCTTTCTTTTGGACCTTTTGGTTGTTGATTAAGAAATATGATTAAATATTCTTTCTTTTGTTTGGTTGTTTTGATTAAGAAATATGATTAAATAATTGAGAGAGAGGAAATAATATGTCTGAATAAAAAAATTAATCATTTGTTTAATTAAATCAAATTTCAATTTAACGATCATTCAATCAAAAAAAAAAAAAAAAATTCATAGCTAGAGTTAAAACCATTTGTTATTCCCCGGCCACTTTTTTCATCAATCTACTACTCATATTCATTTTTTCTACCACTCACTCATTCAAAAAATGTATTTTTCGTTCATCTCATTATCCTTTGCTCTTCCAGTATTTTTGACAAAATAACAGAAATTTTTTCCATTTTTTCTCCATATATATATATATATATATGCAATGAGCGCTTCAGAAAAGCTATGCATGCTAGCTAGAAGCCATCACTGACTCATGGGTGTACTTCCTCGAATCTTCTTCGAATCACTTGAGGCTTTTGGGGTTGAGCCCAAGTGGCACTTTGTTCATTGGGTTGAACCATAAAGTTTAAACTTGTTGGGATATGAATCCTAGACAAAGTCCTATGAAATAATATTTTGATGAATATAAGTTTTGATGGCCAAAAGCAACTTGAAGTTAATTAGTATAATGAAAGTTAGTTAAAACAAGTCATCTGATACATGATCTGATATTATCTGATGAATGATATGATTGAAATAATCTAAATATTAATTAAGAACTAAGCTGATAATGATTGTATAGACAACTTATAGTGTAGACTTAGAAATACTCTACTTTATAAAGTTCAGATGATGTATTACTAGAAAATTATAGTATAAGAACAGGTTAAGAAGACCTCATGATCAACAAAGAAGAATGATCAGAAGACTAGTAGGATCAGAAGACTAAAGTTCAGCAGAGTTCAAAGAATAGAAGATATAAGAAGAGAAGTATAGAAGTGAAGATAAGAAGACTATACTTAAGAAAAGAATTAAGGAAGCTGAAGTCAGAAGACTAGAAGATCAGCAAGGTACTTAAGTAAGGTACTTAAGTAAGGTACTTAAGCAAAGTACTTACTCAGTTGAAGAAGAAGTTTGGAAAATTTATTTGATCGAAGACAGTTAGAAGGAAGGATATTCTAAAGTAACGGAATAACTAAAAAGAAGTTATAAAGAATATAACTGAATTGATCAAGAAACGGTTAAAGAAAGTTACAAAAATGGTTTTATAGTTATTTTCAAGAGTTGGTTACTTTCAACGGCTAACTTGCGAACTAAAGTCTATAAATACCTGAAGATCTTCATTCGTGGAAGACTACTGAAACTATTGTGAGTGAATAAGCAATTAGAGTGAATCAAAGTAAGAAGCAAGAAACTCACAGAGTTTATTGAAGATCAAAGAAGAAGCCAAGTTCGTAGAAGAAGATTAAAAGACTTAGAAGATTCAAGAAATCTTTATTCATTTTTAGTTGGATAAGTTCGTTGTAAAGAGTGCTAGTTTCTCTACATTACTTGTAGATCGAAAATACATCTGGTAGTGTAATCGAAAAGATCAAAATCTTAAACTTGGGACTCAAAACCACAAGAAGTGAATTTCACAAATTGGCTGAATCACTTAAATCTCGTGTCTCGAATTTACTTTACAGTATTTCATATTTCATTATTTGTTTAGAAGATTATTCGTATAAACAATCGGATTGTAAAATCTAACTGAGTAGACGAGTAGACTTACAAACAAGATCACACAAAGTATTTGCATAGGTTAACTGAGTATAATCAAAAGAGCTCATTAAATCCGCATTCTAAACTGAAAGATATAACTAAGTTGTTTGTTAGTTAACTGATTGTGAAATCAGCAGACTAAAAATCAGTTGAATAATATCAGCAGACTAAATTTTACACTCTGATATATTTTGAAAAAAGTTTAAAAATCTATTAATCCCTCCCCTCTAGACTTTTACTTTGTTCAATCTTAAACTGACTTCTGGGATCAACAAAACTTGTGAAAATGTGTAAAATTAATTCGTTTATATTAATTCTCTAACACTTTTTGTTACTCGTGAGTCGAATTATCGCATCTACTTTTTGCGGAGGAAGTCCATCGAATGAATAATTTAATATGATCGGGTGGAGTTTGCTATAAGCAAAAATTAAATTCAGGATATTTGAGCGTGAAACTAAATGAAAGAATATTGTATTTAATTTTAAAATTCCAACTTTTAAAAGAAGAATGTAATTAATTAATTTATAGTATTAATTATCTAAAAATGATCTATTTAATTATATTAAAAGTGTTGTCAAAGTGCTTTTAGGTCGCCTATTAATTAGCTGATGGCTGCTTGTAGACGAGACCTTGAGGGAGCTTCTGATCTGGCGACCTATTTTGACATTCATCCCCAATCCCCACGTATCATTATAAAAAAAAGCTTTAACAAAAACTAATCACTATATATCACGAAATAATTTAACAATAAAATTATTACATACATATATTTTATAATTTGTTAATTAGTGTAAGAATGTAGGGAAGACAATGAAGCGGCTTTGGAACGGGTTTGTCCTGTTTTCCGTACCGAAAAATTCATGGATCTGAAACTCATCCCGCATAAGGATTCCTCGGGTTAATTAAATTCTTCCCGTCGTGCCTAAGTTTTAATTAATTTTAATATATACATGCAATATCTACATTAATATGCATATAAATTTATATTATAAATACGCGCATGCATCTATAAAAATATGTATGATGGCAGAAAACTAAGAAAATTGTTAAAATATTTACTTTAATGCAGTATATATCATGTGATTAAAGACTGTTACCTAAAAATTATGTCATTCAAGCCCTATAAATAATGTATTTTTTCACTCTTAAAATTACGGGCAAGGTTGAATATAATGAAGATTTTCCTAACTTATTTCATTCTCCTAGTTGCCATTTTCCAATCATCATTGATATCTGCAAAGAAATGTTTCATCACCAGTGGATATGAAGTTCACGTTATCAATAGACTTCCAGATCAGATAGAAAAGTTGCATTGTGCATCTGGAGATGACGATCTTGGATATCACACAGTCGTGAAAGATGGTGACTATAACTTTAGTTTTTGTAATAGCTATACTAATAGAACCTTATTTTTTTGTCATGTTTGGTGGAAAAATCAGGACGTTGCTTTTGATGTTTTTAAATCCCAAAATAAAGATGAATGCGTTAGTGGTTTATGCATATGGGAAGTAAGAACCGATGGTATCTATTTTGCTGGTGGACAATCAACAAACTTTCAGAAAAGGTTTGATTGGAAAAAATCATGAATGCAGATGTCAATGGAAGGAAATAACATGTTATTTTGAAAAGGCTCGAAAATTTATAATTGAAATTATGTAATCTTTTATTTTTTAAAGTGCTTTCTAGTTTTATTTTTATTTTAATAATTTTGTCTATGATAAGATATTGTTATTGGTACTCGTATAAACCAACCATAAATCTAGCCAGGTCGATCTAAAGATTGCAACACTGAGATTTAATTTATGACATAAGAAAATTAGTGATAATTTTATTTGCTTTTGTGCCACTTATTATTTTTATTATTAAGAGATTATTGACCCCATGGTACAAAAATTACCCCTTTAGAGGTAGAAAGTACATGCGCTGATTTGGGGTGATTTCTTCCACTTACCAATACAAATTTTATGGCGAACATTTTTAATAAGTTTTAGCTTTACTTTTCTTCCGCATTTTCCATTCTCGCCTGCAATTCTGTCCAGTCAGAGTGTCCCTTCGAGGCACTTCTTCTCAGCTTCCCAATTTCAAATTCAAATATAGATGGATTCTTCTCATATCATCTCATATGTCCGTCTTCGTTTTATTTTTTATATTTTGTTTGATCGAGATCCCATTTTCGGAGTAGTAGAGGTTTCAGCAATTTGCATGATCGATATGTTGTTTTCTGTGCTTGCTACTGTTAATTTCCAAGGTAGGTTCAAGCTTCTCTCCTCGTCTGAAAGGGTTTATTTCTCCGATTTCCGGCGTCAAATTTCTGGTACGTGGCCTGAATTGGAGACTTCAGATTTTTATTGTAGCTCAGATCTTCCACCGCCTTCATGCCATTGCGACGGATCTAGGAAAAAAAGAGATCGAGGTCTTTTGAAGAAAGAACCAGAAATTTCCATGGTGCGATGCTTCATCTTCGTCTATTTCACGCCGACGAGGCTTCATCTCCGTCGGTTCCGCTCTAGATCTGATAACTAATATCTGAAAACTCGAAAGGTCTGCCTCTCTATCATCTAGGCTTTTTTTTTTTAATTTTCGAGGGGGGGCCTTGCCGCCGTTGCAGAGCCTGAATGCCCGGTGCTCGTCTTCTCCGATCTACGCCGCTCGCGTGATGTCATAGATTTGCAGGTTGATTGAACGTTCAATTACCTTTTGAAATATTTTTTGTCCCTTTCAAAACAAAAAACCAAAATTGGGTTCGATGAATTTAAGGGCACAGTGGTCTTTTGCCCCTACAAAATTGTATCACCTGCCACTAAATAAATGACTTGTACTATTAGATTCTTAAGGGCTCCCATTTGTGCTACACACCAATTTGCCCTTTATTAATGTATACTATAATTTTCTAGAAAATATTTATGTTTAAAATTGTGTTCTTTAATTGGAGAAATAATATATGAATATATATACATGCTATTAAGGAATAAGTCAACATTACCTTGTATATAGGATATATTTGATTGTACATATCCTTTCCCTGATTTCATGTAATTTGTTTCCTTGTAATTCTACACTATAAATACAAGATGTATCTCTCACCAAGATTAACGGTCATCAAACCCTAATTCTCACAATCTCACATGGTATTAGTCTTCCCTCAATCCTCCTGATCTACCGTTCACTACCGCTCTCACGGCACATCTCTTCCCCCTCCGACGAGCTAGTCCTCCTCGTTCTTCTCTATGTCGAGCCGGTCCCCCTCGATCTTTACGATGGCAGATTCTTCAATCCCCATGAATGTCCTCATTCACATGGTCACAATCAAACTGACCTCTGCAAATTTTCTCCTATGGAAGAAGCAAGTTCTCCCAATGCTCTTTTGTGCCGATCTTCTCGGCTTTGTTGATGGCACCACCGTCGCCCCTCCTGCCACCACGAACAACGCCGCAAATCCGGCATACACTACTTGGCGTGCCAAAGATCAGAAGGTCCTTGGTCTCCTTCTCTCCTTCCTCACTGAGGAGTCCCTCTCCGAAGTTATTGACTTTGACACCGCGTGCGATGCTTGGGTTGCTCTAGAAGCTGCCTTCAATCACTCCTCCCAATCTCGCACGACTCAACCGCGTGAGGAGCTTCTCCTCCTCAAGCGCAATGACATGTCTGTTGCCGATTATGGTCGCAAATTTAAGCTTCTTTGTGACCAACTATCCGCTATCGGCAAGCCCGTTGATGAATCGGACAAGTCTCACTAGTTTCTTCGAGGTTTGGGCCCTTACTTTGGTGGATTCTCCGACACCCGTATGGCTCTTCCTTCGGTTCCCACCTTCCGTGATCTCCTTCATCAGGCGATCGCCTTTGAGATCATGAACAAACCTCGTGCGCCTTTGGCACCCCCTGCTGCCTTTGTCGCCCATGATCGTCCTTGTCAATCGTCGCAGCCTCGCGGCCATTTCTCTCATCGTGGCCCTTCTTCCAGGGGTGGTCGCCATGGTGGTGGTCGTGGCGATCGCATACCTTATATTCCTCGGTGTCAAATTTGCAGGGGCGACCACTACGCTGACAAGTGTCCGGGTCGTTATGCTCAACAACATGATCCACATTCGTCGACTCTCACTCACCAATCTGCTCGCCCTGCCGACCAGTCTGCTGCTCACCTTGTGCAAGACTTCCACTCTGCTTGCTCGCTCACTCCGCCCCCCGCCTCTGATTGGTACATTGATTCCGAGGCCTCTGCTCACATAACGTCTCGTCCTATAGATTTGGACTCCTGCTCGCCATACTCTAGTAATGGTTCGGTAATGGTTCTGCTTTACCCATATCGCATATTGGTTCTCGATCTATTTCTCGTAATATGCAGCTTCATAATGTGCTTGTTGTGCCCGACATCACGAAAAATCTATTATCTATCAGCAAATTAACGTCTGACTTGCATGTTGATGTGGTTTTCTCTGACAAGTCCTTTACTGTTCAGAGGAGGAACACCAAGGAGGTGGTCGCTCGGGGCAAATGTGAGCATGGTCTGTATGTGCTGGATTCCTCCCTTCCAGCTTTTACCGCGATTGTTCGTTCCACAGTGTCGAAGGCCTCTTTTAATTTATGGCACTTACGTTTGGGGCATGTCCCGTTTGAGACTTTGAAATCTTTACATAGACTAGGAGCTATTTCAGTTACGTCTTTATTACCAAATCCTAGTGTTTGCTCCTCTTGTCAATTGGCCAAGAGCAAGCGTTTATCTTTTACTATTAATGAAAAAAGAGCTATGTCAGTTCTTGATTTAGTGCATTGTGATTTATGGGGTCCTGCACCTGTTGTGTCCACTGACAGTTATCGTTATTATGTTGTGTTTCTGGATGATTTTTCTCGCTTCTCTTGGATATATCCTATGCGGGCTAAGAGTGAGTTTCCCACCATACTGGAAACATTTCACTCATTCGTTTGCAACCAGTTCTCTACAACTATGAAGACATTTCAAAGTGATGGTGGAACCGAGTTCGTAAATCAAGGGGTTTCTGGTTTTATGCAAGATCATGGTATTTTTCATCGGCTGTCCTGTCCATACACCCCTCAGTAAAATGGTAGGGCCGAGCGCAAGCATCGTCACATCACTGAAACGGGTCTCTCTATGATGATTCATGTCGATCTCCCTGCTCGTTTCTGTTGTGATGCTTTTGCGGCTGTTATTTATGTCATCAATCGTCTGCCTTCCACGGTTCTCAATGGTACTTCCCCATTTGAAACTCTGTTCACCTCGCCGCCGAACTACGGAAATTTCAAACCCCTTGGTTGTTGTTTATGTCATCAATCGTCTGCCTTCCACGGTTCTCAATGGTACTTCCCCATTTGAAACTCTGTTCACCTCGCCGCCGAACTACGGAAATTTCAAACCCCTTGGTTGCCGTGTCTATCCCTTTCTCAGGGACTATGCCCCGCACAAACTGGCTCCTTGCAGCCACCCCTGTCTTTTCTTGGGATATAGCAGTGTTCATAAAGGGTTTCATTGCCTTGATCAGGCATTGAACAAGGTGTTCGTTACACGTCATGCGAAGTTCGACGAGCAGTGTTTCCCGTTCTCGGATTCTGCTCGCTCTTCGCCCTTGCCTACGTTGGATGTTTCAGTGTTTTTGGAACCTTTCTGCCCCTCCTCGGCTCCAGACCTACCCCCTCCGAGCTCGCCTACTTCTTGCTCGATGTGCTTCTCCGAGCCTGCTCAGCCTCTTCCAGTGGTCGCCCAACCACTGCCTATTCCTCTAGTGGTCGCCCAACCACTACCTGCTCGCCGTTTGCCTCCACCTGCCCCCTCACACTCTATGATCACTCGGGGCAAGGCGGGCATTTTCAAGCCAAAGTATTCGGTGAACATGTCTTCCTCGGCTTTAATCTCTGCCCTGGCACTGTCTTCCGAACCTCGAGGGTTCAAATCGGCTGCCAAGTCACCACTTTGGTTGGCTGCTATGCAGGAGGAAGTTAATGCACTCCGCAACAACTAGACTTGGGACCTGGTTCCTCGTCTGTCTGGTGTGAACATCGTCGGATCAAAATATGTGTTTCGCACGAAGTATCACTCTAACGGCTCTATTGAGAGACACAAAGCTCGATCGGTCGCCCAGGGCTTCACTCAAATTCCTGACGATGACTTTTCTCACACCTTTAGTCCAGTGGTCAAGGCTGCCACTGTTCGCGTTGTGCTCGCCATTGTCGTTCAGTCTAACTGGCCCCTTCATCAACTTGATGTCAAGAATGCATTCCTAAATGGTGTTCTGGAAAAGCCTGTCTTCATGGCCCAACCACCTGGCTACGTCGATGCTCGCTTTCCAGATCATGTTTGTCGCCTCAAAAAGGCACTGTATGGCTTACGACAAGCTCCTCTCGCATGGTTTCAAAGGTTCAGTACCTTCTTATTTAGCCTCGGCTTCTCTGCGTGCAAGTTCGACTCCTTCCTTTTTTACCTCCACAAGGGCGGGTCCGTCATCTTCTTGCTCCTTTATGGGGATGACATCATTGTGACAGTCAATGATAAATCTCTCCTTGCTCGCTTCATCACTCAGGCTCATTAGGAATTTGCGCTAAAGGATTTGGGTCGCCTCAACTACTTTCTGGGTCTTGAGATCTCATATACTCCGGATGGTCTATTTATCAGCCAGTCCAAGTATGCTCGAGATATCCTCGACCGGGCATCCCTTACTGACTCTCGCCCAATTGCCACTCCCCTGGTCGCTGGTGAGTCCTTGACGAGCACTGGTTCTCCGTTCTCGGATCCAACTCTCTATCGCTCGCTTGTTGGTGCTCTTCAGTATCTGACGATCACCCGTCCTGGCCTCTTCTTTGTCGTCAATCATGTAAGTGAATTCCTTCAGACACCCTCTGTCGATCACTTTTTTGCGGTCAAGCGCATCATCTGTTACGTCAAAGGAACACTTCACCATGGCATATCCTTTGCTCGCCGCCCTGATCGGTCGATTGTGGGCTACTCTGATGCCGATTGGGCCCGGTGTCTTGAAACTCGTCGTTCCACTTATGGTTACTCTATTTTTTTGGGTGGAAATCTTGTTTCTTGAAGTTATAAGAAACAACCGATCGTTGCTCGATCGAGTTGTGAGTCCGAATATCGAGCAATGGCGAACACTGCTGTTAAAATGATTTGGTTGACAAATCTTCTCCGCGAGCTACGTCAACTTCCCTCTGTTCGCCCGGTTCTTCTTACTGACAATAGAAGTGCTCTATTTCTCAGCCAGAATCCGATCGCTCATAAACGAGCAAAGCACATTGACATTGACTGTCATACCCTAATTCTCACAATCTCACACATGCATTCACTATAAAAAAAAAAAAACTGTGAAATACTAATGTCAACCGATTTACCGATATAATTTGTTATCTGTCGATGATTTTTAATTACCGACGAAAAATTTGGTGATTACCAAAGAAAATTTTCGTGGGTAATCACAAAAAAAAAAAAAATTAATACGATTACCGACAAAAATTTCGATCGTTAATAACAAAATTAAAAAAAATTAAATAAGCGTGATTACTGACGGAAATTTCTATCGATAATCACAAAAAATAAATTATTGATTAAATTAAGAATTTTGTTAGCTAGAAAATTATTAAATAAATTAGAATTTTTTTAATTAAATTAGAAAATTGTTGATTAAATTATGAAATTTGTTGATTAAGTTAGCTAGGAAATTATTGATTAAATTAGAAAATTATTAATTAAATTAGAATTTTTTTTATTAAATTAGAAAATTTTATTTATAATGTGTTTGTTTGTTAATATCACCGGGAGCTGCCTGATCACGAGGTGTCTACGTATTGCACGGTTTTTCTAATTTGATAATTTTTTGTTAAACACAGAAAAAAAATCTATTAGGACCGGATGACGTACTCAATGGTTGAACTATTTAGTGTTTTTATATTATGTTGTTTAGATATAATTTATTTAATTTTTATATCAATTTAGTTTATATGATAATTAAGTGTTTGGTGTGTGAATTAACAAATAAAAGAATTTAAAAAAAATACATTTACAATTTATAAATTAAAAAAAAAAATTACAATAATTATAAGTCAAAAATTTAGTGATTAATATAAGTGAAATAATTTTCAATTATTAAATAGATTTGTTTTTAAAAAAAAGAGTAAAAAAAAAATATATATATATATATATGTGGACATTTTAGAATTTTAATAATTGCAAAAAAAAAAATTACAATATAGAAATAAAAAAAATTTAATTAGTAATAGCTATAAGTCACAAAATTTAAGTGATTAATATAAGTAAAGAATGTTCAATTATTAAATGAATTTATTTAAAAAAAAAAAGAGTAAAAAATGTATACATATGAACATTTTAGAATTTTAATCAAAGCAAAAAAAAAAAAAATTACAATATATAAATTGGTAATTTAAAATAAACAATAGTTATAAGTCACAAATTTAATTATTAATATAAGTGAAAGAATGTTCACTTATTAAATGGATCTATTTAAAGAAGTGAGTAAAAATCTATAAATATAAACATTTTAGAATTTTAATCAAAGCAAAAAAAAAAAGATTTACAATATATAAATTTAAAAAATAAATTTACAATAGTTATAAGTCACAAATTTAGTTATTAATATAAAGAAAATAAATTAATTTTGTGAATTTAAAAAAAATAGGTTAAAAATAAGTACATATACAATTAATATTGCAATTATAAACGAAAAACAGACTTGTTCGATTGGTAAGCGCCCACACACCCGGGTTCGAGTCCCACACATGCTGAAAATTCGGCCAATTATTCACATTGCCTCTCGCGAGCTTGAGTGCGGGTCGGGCCGGTTTGGGTTGGGCCCGAGTTAGGACTGCGGTAATTAAAAAATTAAAAAAAAATTGTCGGTAATTCTCGACGGAAGGTAAAATTTCGTCGGTAAAAATTACCGACGAAGTTGCTTTCGACAGAATTTTTTCGTCAATAAATCTGTTGGTAAGTACGGTTTCCGATGGAAAATCCGTCTATAATTTCGTCTTAATTAAGATTTAAAAATGACTATATATGATGAATGCCAAATTCTTTAAAAATGACTATATAAGATGAATGTCAAATTGTCACGTACACTCGCATGTATCGGTACACCCTTAATTTCAATTTTTAATTTTATGATTGACCAATGTTATTTACACTTTCATTGTTGTTGACTTCACCCCCAAATTATATAAATAATTGGCTGCCGTTATTTACACACCCGCTTTTATTGACTTCACCACCTAAATTATTATTTTTTTTAAAATTATACCTAAAGTTACTATGGTGTCCTATTAATTTAGAGAAAATATAATACAATCAATCCTAATTTATATATAAACAATTGGCCACAGTTATTTACAACCCCGCTTTTATTAACTTCACTACCTAAATTATTATTTTTTAAAAATTACACCTAAAATACTATAGTGTCCTTCTATTAATTTAGAGAAAATATAATACAATCAATCCTAATTTATATATAAACAATTGACCACGGTTATTTACACCCTCACTTTTGTTGACTTCACCCCCAAATTATTATTTTTATAAAATTACATCTAAAATTATTATAATACCCTTATATTAATTTAGACAAAATATAATACAATCAATCCTAATTTACATATAAACAATTGGTCACGGTTATTTACACCCCCACTTTTGTTGACTTCACCCCCAAATTATTTTTTTACAAACAATTACACCTAAAATTACTATAGTGCCCTTCTATTAATTTAAACAAAATATAATACAATCAATTCTAATTTATATACTGTAGGCAAATTCTTATATACACTCGTGTGTATGTACACTCTTAAATTTCATTAAAATTTTAGGCGTAATTTACTTTTTTCGGTGCATGGGTTGCACAAATATAATGAAATACCACAATTATATGCACACACAAGATTGAGGTGGACACCCACCAATTTGTGTTTTTACAAATCAATGATTTTGAGATTGAGAGATCTAGA
The DNA here is from genome assembly GCA_963675135.1 of Galeopsis tetrahit. NCBI lineage: Eukaryota > Viridiplantae > Streptophyta > Magnoliopsida > Lamiales > Lamiaceae > Galeopsis > Galeopsis tetrahit. Next base: position 69,590,007 of record OY776132.1, read on the forward strand.
AGAAAATTGAAAAAAAAATACTTACATATCTGGATTTTGAGGTTGAGAGATCTAGAAGAAAATTGACGACGGAGGGGCGGCAGAAACTAGGAGGAGGCAACGAATCTGTTTTTCTAACTTACAATCGAAAGAGGGACATACAACTTGGGATGCAACGGAAGGAGGAGAAAGCGACGGGGGCTTGGGATGTAGTCACGGACGACGGCGGCTTGGGATGTAACCTTAGACGGACGGTGAGGCCTGGACGAACGACGAAGCAGACGCGCATGAAATAGGCGAAACAAATGCAGCGACGACGAACGAGGTTACGGCGGCGAGACTTTGTGCGGCAACGAAGAAAGATTGTGGCAGCAAGGATTTGAGCAGCGATCAACGAGGCTAGGAGAGGAGTGGGTGTCCTAAACGACGTGTTTTATTTTTCACGCTATATGGTTTGGGAGAATAAGGGGAGAATTTTGGTTATGTAGGAGAAGGGTATCTTCGGTCTTTCATGGGGTGTGTCCTAATCGTACGGAGTGTGCGTTAAAATCTCGTGTGTGTGTATAATCGCCTATAGATTACCGATTACTGTTCATGGTATTACTGATTATTGTTCATGGTATTACTGATAGTTGTTTTTGGTATTACTGAATATAATTAGATGTGTGGAATTATTTGTTATTGTATAAAATGTTACTGATTAATGTTCATGGTATTATTGATTACTGTTCGTGGTACTAATAATTTTTTTTGTATTACTGAATAATTAGATGTGTGGAATTATTTGTTATTGTATAAAATATTACTAATTACTATTAATGGTATTACGAGTTATTACTTATTGTATTATCGACTATAATAAAATCATACCTATAATATTATTTGTATTAAAATTTAAAAAAATACACATGAAAAAAATGAAAAAAAAAAAGGCAGAAAAATAAAATAAAAAGTTTGGAATAAAAACTGAAAATGGAAAGTAAAAAGGAAAAGAGGAGGGGAAGAAAAATTAAAAAGAAAAAAAATCGAGACTTGTGGGTAATTTTGATAGTATTTTTTTTAAAATTATGTTTTTACGATTTTTTTCTAAATATATGTGTGATTTGATGGTGAATCGACGGTAACTCGGCAATGACTCGGCTGCAGATTATAAATATACAAATTAGGGTTGATTTTATTATGTTTTGTGTAAATTAATAAAATGATAATATAGTCTTTTAAATGTAATTATTTTTAAAAAAATTATTTTTGAGTGAACTTATAAAATGAGCATGGATAGATAACTATGGTAAAAAAATAATTTGGGGGAGGGGGAGAACTCATAAAATGAGCAGGGCAGATAATCGTTATAAAAAATTAATTTGGGGATGAACACATAAAATGAGCGGCAAATAATCGTAGTAAAAAATAATTTGAAGGTGAACTCATTAAAATAACGAATACACAGAAAATATAAATAAAAAATTGAAATTAAAATTAATGTATATCCATAGACTAGAGTGTACACAAACAAATACTCATAATGAATATATATTGTTCAATTGTTAACTGAGGGTTAACGGATTATGTAACATGCTCACATATCTATTTGTTATGTAATCATAAAATTCGGAATGAATCTAAAATTCCATTTTAATTTATATATTTAAAATTCAAAATGAAGAACTCTTATAAATTGAAAGACTAAGGGGATGTATTTAATTGAGATTCTGTTGGATTTTTTTGGACTTTAAAAAGTCAGTAGATTTAGAAAATTCATAGACTATATGTAGAGTTTAACTGACTTTTTTATTGATTTATATGAATTTTCATAGATTTGACAGGATTCTGAAATACATTTTTTTTTTATTGATTTACATGGATTTCCATAAACTACGCCCCTAAAACTATTGATGCAAACGTATATCGAACACACTTGTATATAAAAAAAATTATCTAAATTATTTAGAAAAAATACCAAAAATTTATTAGTTCAAAAAAATTATTATTTATCATTATTATTCTTATCTTCATTTCCATCACGGTTATACTCAGTCTCATTTCCCACACACACACCATTAGCAATACTAGTTCTCCATGCATTAGCTTCAACTTTGTTTGTTGTAGTTGGCTTTGTGAGAAAGCAATTCCAAATTCTCTTTTCCATGTCGAGATGTGGTGAATGATCTTCTTCATATTCGACTAGAAATTCATCAGAGCGACATTCTTTCCGAAGAAAGTTAGATTTACAACTAGTGTTCATAACTTTCTTCGAAAAGAATGTCTTTCTGATAAATTTCCAATCGAATATGAAGAAGATCAAGATTCACCACATTTCGACATGGAAGAGAAAATTTGGAATTGCTAATGCATGGAGAATTATTGCTAATGCTATGTGCGAAATGAGGCTAATGTAAATGAAAATGAGAATAATAATGATGAATAATAAAAAAAAAAAATTTGAACTAATATATTTTTGGTATTTTTTTCTAAATAATTTAGATAATTTTTTTTTATATACAAGTGTGTTCGATATACGTTTGCATCAATAGTTTTAGGGACATAGTTTATGGAAATCCATGTAAATCAATAAAAAAATGTGTATTTCACAATCCTGACAAATCTATGAAAATCAATAAAAAAGTCAGTCAAACTCTGCATAGAGTGTATGGATTTTCTAAATCCACTGACTTTTTAAAGTTCAAAAAAATCCAACAGAATACGCCCATTTTAACCTTCTTCTACTTTTTGATAATTTAATGAATTAATAATATGTTTAATTAAACCAAATTTCATTTTAATTAAAAGTTTAAAACTCGATCTATTCTTCCCCACCGTTTTCATGAATCTACTACTTCTCATTTGTTTCTCCTACCAATCACTCATCCAAGAAACCTATTTTTCGTTCATTCCATTATCCTTTGCTCTTTCAATATTTCGACAAAATAGTACAAAAATCCTCTTTTTTTTCTCCATATATGCGCGATGAGCGCTTTAAAAAAGTTGTGCTAGAAGCCATTACCAAGGCCCTGGCTATATCCTTCCACCTTTGTTAAATATACCCTCTACATTTATTAATAAAATATGCATGTAAGATTCTCAATTTACCCTTCTAATAAATATTCATAGGTAGATACACTTCCCTTTTAAAATCAAAACCCTAACTCTAATTTTTCTTGCAGTCGCTGCCAACTCCCACGGTCGCCACCGCCATCGCCGTCAAATTTAAAAATTAAAAATAGAAACTTAGAAATTCAAAAAACTAAAATCGACAAATAAGTGTCGATCGACACTGGTTTGTCGACCAGAGATGATATCATCGATTAAAAAATTTCGACGAAAAACACACCCGTCAACAACATGTTTTTGAAAGAAAATACAAAAAAAAAAATTACAATTTTCGACAAGAAGTTATCGAAAACAAAAATTATGGTCGACCACAAAATGTCGACCGTAATATTTATTTTCGACAACTTTATATCGAAAATTTTAAAAAAATAATAATAAAGGAAAAATGTTACCCTACGACCGTGAGTGTGATCGGCGGCACATACAGCCGTGAGGTGTGGCCGACCTCCATTGTCGATTTCCATGGAAGAAATAAAAAAAATAAAAAGGAAGAAGAAGAACAAGAGGGGGAGGCCGACGGCGTGGATGGGTCGCGCAGGAGAGGTGGGGGGGGGGGATTTTTTTGCAAAAAAATGAGAAAAAAAGAAATTAAGAAGAAGGGCAGCGACGGAGGCGACTTGATGTAGAAAAAATAGGTTTTTCTTTTTTCTTTAAAAAAGGAGGAAGAAGAAAGATGGAGAAAAGTGATATTAGAGTTTGAATGGGAAGTATATTTAACATTTGCCCATTAAAAAAAAGTAATTTGAAAAATTTGGGAAGAGTACATCTTACATGTACATAAATCGGGGGTGTATACTTAACAAAGCTGGATGGGTATATAGTGAGGGCCATTACCAACTCACTAGTGGACTTCCTCGAATCTGTAACAAGGATCCAGAATGGGTCTGACTATATGCACCTCCATTTCGGAGAGATGCACTCCCCCTTTCAATTTTATTAATAAAATAATAGGTAAAAAACCTAAAATACCCTTCATTAAATATACACTATACTAGATGCACCCCACCTCATTTCTTTCACCTTCCCCTAACACACAACTTTCGGTCGCCGGCGACACCATTTCCGGCGACCATCAACTCAAAAAAAAAAATAGAAATGGTCGACCATATACTCCAAAAAATCACAATTTTTTTCAACTTTCGACCAACCAGTGTCGACCATATACACTCTCGTCGACAAATCGTTGTCGACGGGAATGTATATGGTCGAAACGGTTGGTCGAAAATTAAAAAAAAACAATTTTTTTTTTAAATTCGACTATGTAAGGTCGATCAAATACACTCTCGTCGACAACAATTTGTCGACGAAGGAGTATGTAATCGACCTTATACGGTCCAAAATTGAAAAAAAAAAAAAAAAGAAGAAAAAAACTAGGGTTTTCTGCAAAAATGCAGAAAACCCTAACATTGGGTAAGGGGGGAAAACCTGGTGGGGTGGGGTGTGGCGGCGTCGGAGGGAGGAGGGGGCGGCTGCTATCTGCTCATTTTTTTTTTTTAAAGTTGGGGGTACGGGGCGACGGGCTCGACGAGGGAGAGAGGAGGAGGGGACGGCCGCGGCGGCCGCGATCTGTTCTTTTTTTACAGTTGGGGTGGGGCGACGGGCTCGGCGAGGGAGGGGACGGACGCGGCGGCCGCGCGCGGCCAAGATCTTTTTTTTTTTTTTTTTTTTTTACAGGCGGTGGGGGTTGGGTGGGCGACGGGCTTGGCGAGGGAGGGAGGGGACGGCCGCGGCGGCCGCGCGCGGCCAAGATCTGTTTTTTTTTTTACAGGCGGTGGGGGTTGGGTGGGCGACGGGCTCGGCGAGGGAGGGAGGGGCTGGCGTCGCCGGCGACGGGTGGTGAGGGGCAGGTCGCCGGCGGTGGTGGTGAGGGGTGGGGGAGAAGATGAAAGAAGAAATTGAGGAGGAAGAAAGATGGAGGATTTGGGGGGTGTGGTAGTAAAAGGATTTTTATGGAGGGGTATTTATGACATTTGAGTGGAGGTGTGACCTAAAATTCGGGGAGTGTATAAATCGGGGGAGTGATGGGGGAGTGCATCTCTCCGAAATGGAGGTGCATATAGTCAAACCCATCCAGAATAAAGCCACTACGTACTACTTCAGTCTTCTGGGCTTGAGCCCAAGTGGTACTTTGACCTTTTGGGATGAACCATAAAAGTCCATAGAGAAATATAACATTAATTAGTTTACTTTTTATATTAATTCTCCAACACTCTTCCTTACTTGTGAGCCGAATTATCGCATCTACCCTTTAAAAAGAGTCCCATCAAATAGACAATTTAATATGGTTGGATGAAGTTTGTTATCAACAAAAATTGAACCAGGCCCGAACGTCGGCCAGCGTGAGCCTAAGTGAAAGAATTGCATCTCATATAAAAGTCTAAACTTTTAGGGAATGTTTGGTTTGAGATTTTGAAATACGGATTTCGAATTTCGAAATCCGAATTTCAAAATCCTTATGATTCATATATATATTTTGTGGTTGTTTTATGATTTAAGTTGTGTATGATTTAACTTTATTTATAGGTATTTATAGGATTGACTTTTGTAGGATTTATAGGTATGTTATAGGGTGAAATTTTGAAATCCTAATTCTAAAGGGGGTGTATTCAATTGTGATTATATTGGATTTTTTTAGACATTAAAGAGTACATGGATTTATAAAATTCATAGAGTCCATGTAAAGTTTGACTGACTTTTTTTATTGATTTATATGGATTTTCATAGATTTGACATGAATGTGGAATATACTTTTTTTATTTATTTACATAGATTTTCATAAACTCCGGTATTGATGCGAAGAGTTTTTTTTTTAAATGTGAAGTGTATTTTTTAAATTAATATTATATATATAATATATACATAAAAAAAAATTATAAATTTAAAAATATATATATATATATAAACTTTATATATTAATTCGAGACGGATCGGATACCCGCGGGTCGGACATAAGATTCAAACCCGACCCATACTCAATACGGGGCGGATCCGACCTGACCCAAAGCTCGCGGGGTGGGTGGGTGCCCGCGGATCGGGTCAATATTGTCATCCCTACTTCTGATCTTTTGTTTTCAGAGTTTTACGAGAGAATCCATTGAAATCTCTCGTATTTAGAAGAGATTTTGGATAGTGAAATTTATTTATATTTTTGGGAGAGAATCCAACAAAATCCGTAGAGTATTAAAATTTATAGACTGTTGAATACCAAAAGATTTTTAAAGACTTTTTAAAATCCGTATTGAATACCTCAAAATTTATAAAGACTTTTGAAAATTCGAATTGAATACCCTCAAACTTTAAAAATCTAAAAAAATCCTATAGAATCCACAACCAATACACCCTCCTAAATCTCAAAGTTGAATATGGGTTGGATTTCAAAATCTCAAATCTGAATTTTACATCCCAAAACAAACATACCCTTGGAGAGGTGTGTAAGGCAGGTACTAACAGGGGCGAACCCATGATTGACGGTGAGGGGGCCAATATAATATTGTTCGACATTATTATATGTTTTTTAATTAAATTTTTGTATTTATATCATTATTCGAGTTAAAAATATCAAAATATAAAATTCTATATATAATCTATAATCATTTGAGTTGAAAATTAAAAATAATAATGAATGGTAAATAAAAAATAATAATTTTTTAAAAAGAATATGAAATCTTGAAAAATTGTATATATGTTTCTACTACTTGTGTTGTGAACTTGTTAAAACGAAAAACAAAACTAATTAACTAATGAAAAATAAATAATGATCTCTAGTTCTAAGGGAAAATTGTTTTTTAAGGACCGCAACTTTACGGGCTAGCAAAAAGAGGCCCGTAACTTTTTTTTTCCGCAAATGTAGGCCTAATTAGCCCGACTGACCCAATTTCGAGCTATTATTGCACGTGAAAGTCATGTGAGGAAGCAAATCGGGCTGAAACGCATACGTGGATATTAATTAATAAAAAATAATGCCACATCACATCCACCTCATTTCAAAATGACATGTCAACATCTTTCTAAAAAAAAAACAAAAAAAAACCTAATCTATCGTGAAAACACAACCAAGAGCAGGAAATTGAAATGAGTCACGTGCACCCAATCGTATGTTGTAATTAGGCCACAATTTTGACTTGATTCTATTGTGACGGGTCAAAAATTCAATTGAATAATTGAGAATATATCAAAATCACTTAAAATCTTATTACACGATATGTTATCGATTGCATACAAGAATTTGTCAATTGAAATATACTTTGGTGTTTATCTTTTAGAAATTAGTATTAATTTATACCATTAAAATATAAGAAATTGAAATATATTTTAATATTAATATTTGGGCTAATAACTTAAAAAGCGGAGAACAATCAAATTAATCTTGACCCAATTAAGAATTAAGGGTGTGTATTGGTTGTAAATTCTGAAGAATTATTTTAGACTTTCAAAGTTTGGGAGTATTCAATTCGAAGGGCTAGTCTTAGGTGGGACCGTCTCACAGAATGAGATCCGTGAGATGGCTTTTATATATAAAAAGTGATAATGTTTGAGGAAAAAGTGATAGTGTTTAATTAAAAAGTGATAGTCACTTTTATTAAAAATATTATCACTTTTAACTTAAACATTATCACTTTTTTTACAAACCAAAATCTGGAAAAAAAAATATGGGTTATCCTACTCAAAATTTGAAAATATGGGTTAAAAGTATCCGTCTCACAGAAAAAGATCCGTGAGACGGTCTCACACAAGTTTTAGCCCAATTTGAATTTTCAAAAGTTTTTGAAAATTTTGAGGTATTCAAAACGAATTTTAAAAAGTCTTAAAAAAATCTTTAGGTATTCAACAGTAGGCAAAAACTTGTGTGAGCCTGTCTCACAAATCTTTTTCTGTGAGACGAATCCTTTTAACCCATATTTCAAAATTTTGGGTAGGATAACCCATATTTTTTTCCAGATTTTGGTTTGTAAAAAAAGTGATAATATTTAAGTAAAAAGTGATAATATTTTTAACAAGAGTTACTATCACTTTTTACTTAATTAAATACTATCACTTTATGTTCAAAAATTATTACTTTTTAAATATAAAAGGCGTCTCACGGATCTCATTCTGTGAGAAGGTCTCACCCAAGACTAGCCCTTCTATGAATTTTAATACTCAATGGATTTTGTTGAATTTTCCTCCAAAAATATAAATAAATTTCACTCTCCAAAATCTCTTCTAAAAACTAGAGATTTCAACGGATTCTCAGAAAACTCTGAAGGCGAAAGGTCAGAAGAAAAAAAAAACTTTTGTTGTTCTTCTAACAAAGGTACTATATAAATTTATGGGGAATATCCTGATTATGAGGACTTTGAAATTGCGGTAGAAAATAGTGTTGTTGTAAGAAAAAACTCAATTGGATTGAGTAGTGCTACTGATGCAATGACATTAGGAGATGATGAAAATAGAGATGTACGCAGAGAATATTTGAATTATGATGTTGAAAATGAGATGTTTGTAGGACTGTCTCAAAATGATCAACCATTTGGTTCCACACCTTCAGTGTTTTCTAAAATGTCCGAGGTCTACACTCAAAGAACTCAAAGAAAAAGTCAACTCAAAAGAAGTAAATGAAAATTTTGAATTGTTTTCTCAAAGTCAACGACAACAAAGAACGGAAGCTAATGTATGGAGAACGAGTATTGCTATGTGAAAAATAAGGTCGAGGTATAACGGTGATGGAAATGAAGATAAGAATAATAATGTAATTTTTTGGAACCAATGTATTTTTTATATTTTTTCTAAACAATTTGAATAATTTTTTTTATATACAAGTGTGTTCCATATACATTTGCATCAATAGTTTCAGCGTCGGAGTCTATGAAAATTTATGTAAATCAATAAAAAAAAGTGTATTCCACAATCCTGTCAAGTTTATGAAAATTCATATAAATCAATAAAAAAAGTCAATCAAACTCTGCATACACTCTATGAATTTTCTAAATCCACACCCTTTTTAAAGTTCAAAAAAATCTAATAGAATTTCAATTGAATAAACCTCCTAAGTCTATTTATAAGTTAATCTAATAACAAAACTAATTTTATTTAATAACTATTGTAATACATACTCCCTCCGTCTCGGGATTATTTGCACGGTTTGATCGGCACACTTTTTAAGAAAAGTGGATTTAGTGGTTGGTGATGTAAGATAAAGGAGGGGTATTTTTGGTGATTTGATGAGGTGTAAAGTAAAATGTATGTAAAAAATGAGTGACAATTTTGAAAATAAAATGACATTGGAAGGATATTAATTTTGTTGGGTATTTCCATATTAAGAGTGTACAAATAATTTTGAGACGTTCTAATAAGAAAAGGTGTGCAAGTAATTACGGAACGGGAGAGTATAATATATATATAAGTTGAGGGGGCAATGGCCATCCCATGTATACGCCTGGTTCTGCCCTGGGTACTAGACTAGTATGTACACTCAGATTGCACAGGTCTGGTCGACGAGATCGAAGGGAACAAGTAAGAATTTAGGGACAAATTAAAACGGGGTGGCTTTGGAAGGGGTTTGCACTGTCTCAGAACAAGTTCTGTCAGAAAATTCACGGATATGAGACCCGCTCCGCATAAGGACTCGTCAGATCTAACTCTTACCGCCTTGCCTAATTTTTAAATTAATTTCAATATAAACAATATATTTATTTAATTATTTTAAAATTAGATAATTTAATTTAAAAAATATAATTATCTAAAATAGCATTTGGTTTTAATCATATACTAAAAAACTACCGTACACATGAAATTTTCTATACATATAAGTTTATATAAAAATATTTTATTTTATTTTTTTGATGGGGAGTTTACAAGATCATACAATAAGATTACAAATCCCTAGCTCAAGATCTTGATTTTCAAACCTTAGTATCGTCGTCACTTCAATCGTGAGAAGAGGAAAGACGAGTTTCCCTCTGCCTTCTAAAAGGGTGCCTAGGTCTCCAATCTTTCAACGAGACAACCCCACACTAAGGTGTTCTCATGTCAAGAATAGGAAACAAAAGAAAAAGGCAAAGTTCCACCAAGTACTGTATCCCAATAATCAGAACACCAATCAGAACACCAGGGCTCTCGAGACCATCTCGAAGAGCCCAACCATCAAAAAGAAGCCCCACAAGCATAACAAAAACCCATAACGGGAAACGAGACGCACAAAGCGCAGCAGAAACAACCAGCAACAACTAAAACACTATACTAATCAAGCACAAAAAAACCTATAAAACAGTAAACGGGAACAACACAGAAATACCCGAACGGTCACCGTGCGTGGCTCCGTTAGAATATTTTCTGTGTTGTTCCCTCACAAGAAACGAAGCAAAAATCTACATAAGAGAAAGAAACAAAAAAACTGGAACAACCAAATCGTCGGCGGAGCGACGGCGGCGACGACGGTCAAACGGTGGTGGCGGAGCGACGGCGTCCGGCCAAGAAAAAGCGTAGATCTGAAGATCTGTTCCTAGATCTTGCAAGAAAAACCAAAAAAAGATGAAATCGGAGACAAGGCTGACGGCAGATCGGCTACTGGTCGACGGCGGAATAGAGACGTTGACGGAGACAGGGACGATGACGGCGGACAGGAGGCGGACCGACGGCGGAGAAGGGGAGGAGCAACTCTCTAGAGATGTATAAAAATATTTATATATTTATGTACGTATCGACAACGGGTACGACAAAAATCACAATCCGTCTCCTATCCACTTAACCGAATTCAAACTTGGTCCATGCGGGTCCAAAAAGTAAGAATGTATAAATGATATAGTGAGGTTTGATGGGCTTCGTTGAAATTTTGATCACATTTTGTAGTGGGCCTGGTGGATCTATCAAAGCTTTATTATGAGCCATATAATTAATTAGTTGGCCATTGTTTATTAACTTTGGAATTTGTGGCATCCACGCTCTTTATTGGATAGATTAGGAGAGTGTATTAATTATGTCCTAATGTACCAATAATGAGCGGGAAAACTGAACTAATACACCTCATTAAATGGGGTGTATTAATCAAATATGCGTCACAACCGAAATAATATTCTAAATTATATATAACTAATATAAGGTATTAAATTCATTAGGAAATTAGAATTAATTCTTACAACAAATTGATTTATTGGATTTGTCAGAGTAAATGAGTAATTGAACCATTTAAAAATGTGTATACGTACTGAATATATGTGTGTGAGCGTACAAACAGAAATCGATAGGACAATTTTATCGGACAATTTTTTTTTTCTTTAATCAATTAGAAATTATATGGTGTCAAACACCACATATATATTATATTTCTCTTTTAAATTTCAATTGGTAGTTTAATCTCTTAATTAAATTTTGAATATACGTACAGTTGTCATCAAATCTTCTCTCAGACGTAAGCGATAAAAGTTCTAAAAATATATACTCCATGTTGAAATATTATTCCAAATTTGATATCATGCCAGCCAGAGTAGACTTCTCATATAGCTCAATGCAATACATTAAAATAAAAATAAAAACAATAATAAAATAAAAGGCAAATATATTATGATATGAATTGACTTTATTTATATTGCATGATAAAGAAATGGGGTCTAATGAGATGTTATTTATATGGCAGACACAGGCCATGCATGGTAGGTACCAATTCTGGAAAAAGTAAAGATTAGTTAGTTGGTATCTTTGATTGCTTGTTAAGGTGACTTTTTTTTTTTTTTTTTTTTTTTTTTTTTTTTTTTTTTTTTTTTTGACAGGAGGTGACATTTTAAAATAATACTATAATAGACTTTTTAAATAACTGTGACAATAAAGCAAGAAAATGATACACAATGAAAAGCAACAACTTTAATTAATTCTACTAAATAAAGCAATCTTCCAAATCATGACTAATCATCTCCGACAACAATATCCTAATTAATACCTAATTAAATTCATACAATATTCTCCACCGATTTGGAAAATATTTGTAGCACCCCATTTCATAATCTTGGGGTCAAATTAGACTATAACTATAGTAGAAAAATGATTAAAAGTCTCCATCTCAAACCAAAAGCTGAAGAAAGGGATGTCCATGCCCCTCTCTCTCACTCAAATTAGCTAATTTTCAAGACTCTAACACACACCCTTAAAATGTACAAACTTACCTAAATCGGGTTTATTCCATACTACCCTGTAGTTGCACTGACCGTTTATACTTTAATATATTGTATAACACATTAAAGCACTACAGAACAGTGCACCACAGGGGTAGCATAGAAAAATTCCTAAATTGCCCTCACATCCATGGCAGTCGTTGATAATGACTTGCAATCTAAAAAAATAATGCACAAAGATGGGGACTAGTGGAATATCCTAGAATTGTTATGTTTATAGTCTCTCACAAACTTTCTCTCTCACCTAAGAAAGGAGGGAAATTGGTGCTAGGGCTAATTATGAATGATGTTGGGGTCAATAATGATTGGTGAACAAACTTTTTTATACTTTGGTGAAAAATCTAAGCTAATTTCCATGTTTACCCTTTTGTTAGTGAATCCAACACTAGTAGGGCTAGCTAGGCAAGAATCTTGATGCACGATTTTCGTCGTCACCGGAGGAATGTCGACGGAGTTGAGTTGGGGCGGCGGGTGCTGCCACTGTGGGAGCGGTCCGGCTAGGAGGAGTGTTTGGAGAAGCGGGCCGGCTTCCATCACCGCTTCCAAGAACTTCCCATGCTCTGGCAACGGCTTTTTAATCGGAATTTTGTCGATCACGTCAATAATTAGTGGTGGTGTGAGCGGCAGAGTGTCCTTGCTAACGGGTGATGCTACAACTATGTTGTCATCACAATGAGAAGGTGAAAAGTCAATATTGTCCTCTTCATTGCTAGTTGTGCCACTTGAGATTGGACAACAATCTAGTACTTGTTTTTTTGAGGAATGTGCCTGGATTTGTTGTAGCAACTGTTTTTCCAACACAAGTTGTTGGCATTTTGCTTGGAATTCATCCTTCTCTTTGATGATTGTTGCTAGCAAGTCTTTAAGTTGGAGAATTTCGTCGTCTTTTCTTGAAATCTCTTCATGGGCCGAAATCAACGCCGCCTCTAGCTCATAAGTTGAGTACAAGAGCGATTGTTTCAACTCCTCGACCCCCTAATTAACACGCGTACAAACTTATTTAACTCCTCGACTCTAAAAATTTATAAATAAAAAGCAAAAGAAAGCGCGAAAACGAGATTTGTACCTCTTCTTGATAGTAGTAAGCCCAGCTAAGAGGGCTGCATTGTTCTTCCATTAGGTTGAGATGATTTTTTTTTTCAATGTTTCCAAGTGTGTAGAGTAGCAAAAGAGAGAGCACACAAAGGGAAATGTTAATGAGGTTGTTTCCACTTTCTTATAAGGTTTTCGAGTAGTTGCTTCTTTTTTTATCCTTTTGCTACTTTTGTTTAGTCATGGGACATTTGGTTGGAGAGAAACAGAAAAGGCCAAAAGCATGGAAAGTCAGGGGTGCCTAGTAGTAGTGGTTAACTTTATACTACTAGATTCTTAGTACACGAGGACCTTCTACTATGAATTAAAGAGGAGATAAGATATCCCTTACTTCCATCTAAAAGTTATTCATTTGTTTTTTATAAGTTGATTAAAAAATAGGAGTATAGTATTATATGTGTAGTGGATTATTGAGGTATGGAGAAATGTAAAAGAAAAAGTTGAACAATAGAAAAGAGAAAAGACAGAGATAAATAATGAGTATTACCAAAAAAAAGAAATTGGTAACTTTTGATGTGACACTCAATTTGTCAAAATGAATAACTTTCAAAGGAACATAAAGAGTAGTCTCAATTATCGCCTAGAGAAAAATACAATTCCAAATATTTGTTTTTAGAGAGATATTAATCTTTTTTTTTCAACTTTGTATTTTTTATTAATAACTTGTAAGAGGGCAAATTATAACATGTAAAATGGTATACTAATCATTTTATACAAATAATCATTTGGTAATAAGTAGCTTTTTTAATTTGTGAAAAATAAAAAAATCGATGGTTAAATTAGAGCGGATGAAGTGTTTTATTTTGTATTTTGTTTATCTATGCATATATGTGTTGATATTGTCATTTTTGTACCCGTGGTGTGTTATATTTTAAAAAATAAGAGATGAAATATAAAATTTATTTAAAAGGAAAAAAAAAAAAAAAAAACAATAAATAAGGGGATGGATGGGCAGACTGAAGAGTGCAGTGTGAGTGTAGAGATTAAAGTTGGAGGCTCATGTCCCCTACCTTCTTTATAATTCCACCTATTTTTCCCTCCCTAATCTCCCATTGGATCTTTTAAAACTGCATTTTGTCGTTTATACACATTAGCTTTTTTTATATGATTTGACCTAATTAAGTGTATATTAAGATGAGATAGAGGTATTGAATGAAATTTAAATGAGATGAATTTTTTTTATTATACAAAGAAAAGAATGCCAAAATAGTCTACCTCATTGTGATCCATAAAATTGACTTGGAGATCCTGAGTTTGTCCTCTTGGCGCGCAATTGATTTATTAAAAAAAAAAAAAAAAAAGGTGAGTTCTCCCTTAAAAAAATAAAAAATCGAAACCCTATAAATTTATCCCAAATATATTCCATGCATGTATATAAAATGCTGTTATAAATATTCATGTTGGCATTTAATTTGTTCATAATATTTAAATACAAGATGCATGACATTATTTATGAAAATGAAAGGATCGGAATGCAAAGTCACATGTGTACTTCCGTTATCACTAGGTGGAGGAGTTAAATTTGTATACACTAAATTGTATGGTGCAACTGACGTAATTGTGTCACAATTTTAATTTGATTTTAATGTGGTGGGTCAAAATTTTAACCGTGGACAATTGAGAATATACTCAAAATCACTTAAAATTCAAATTCAGTTGTATGTATACAAGAATTTACCTTGGTTTAATTTGGAGATATTATTAATTGGTAGAGCTCATTTTGTTAAATATTTTGGACATGTTAGCTATCGATTAAATTATTGTAATCCATTTATCCATGCACCTATATAGTTTTGATGTATCGAGAAGTATACAAATTGCAACAAATGAGACTATTAAGAAGTTTAAATTGCAACAATATTTAAAGGTGGTGATTTTTTTTTGCAATTATTCAAAAGTTTAGATTAAATTGCAATCCAGAGAAAGGTGGTGATTTAATTTGCAATTAACCCATAATTAATTTATCAACTTTTTATAAGTTCGAACTTTTGAATTATACTCGACAGTTGTTGAATGAAGAATGAAAGAATGAATTCTGTATATTTGATGTATCGAGAAGTATACAAATTTGATAAATGGAAAAGTAAGTTTATCATAATGTAACTCCTCTCCTTATATAGTTAATTAGAGAGTACTTAACTATATAACTGATTAACAAACTAACAACAGTTTAAATTTAACTAACTATCTAACTAATGATATATCTTGAGACCCCCCTTAAAATGGGAGTGTATGTTGAGAAGTCCCATTTTGGCTTTGAATTTGTTGAAAGTAGCTGGTGGTAAAGGTTTTGTGAGCATGTCCGTCAGATTTTCTTCAGTAGGAATGTGTATTAGCAGCTTGAGCAATCCTTGTTGAATTTTTTCTCTAGTGAAGTGGTAGTCAATTGAGATGTGTTTCGTCTTCTGATGTAAGCAACTAAGCAAGGATTGTGAGCTATTGAAAATGCATTCTTGCTGTTAGTGTACATAGTTGATGGTTCAGAATGATATATCTTGAGATCATGAAGAATGTAGGACACCCATTGTACTTCACAAGTTGTTGATGCAATAGCTCTTTACTCTGCTTCTGCTGAAGACCTGCTTACTGTGGATTGCTTCTTGAATTTCCAAAAAACTAGAGAGTTTCCTAGATAGATATTGTAACCAGTGATACTCTTTCTTGTTTCCTCACATTGTACCCAATCGGAATCAGAGAAAGCCTGTATTTTAAGAACAGTATTGGAGTAGTTAAATATATTCGCATTGAATCATCAGCAACCAAACTCAACTCTATAGTTTATGTTATTTGTAAATTTGTTGAATTTTAGATGGCAGAATCTCAAGTTTAGGTTCACAATGTTCCAATGTACTTACAATACATTAAAACCGCCTATGTCAGTTTATTGAGTTTCTTGAAAAAAAAATTATAATTCCAATTTTATATAAATGAATTTTATTTTTTTAAGGGGTAGATAAAGGAATATTTGCTCATGGAGAACTTGTAATCTTGGGGATAAGAATTTTCATTATTAATACAATCATTTAGAAAATGATTGAATTGATCGATGGAATAAGTATATGGTGGCCAGATTTTTTTTTTTTTTATAATTGTAGAGCTAGCTGGCTACGACCCATTTTCGTGATTTGAATGTGATTAGATTTTATTGAGAGGGCATATATTGTCGACTTTCATTTTTGTATTTATTAATTTATATATATATATATATATATATATATAAATAAAGGTCTTTTGTTTGAATTTTCAAATTTTTATTTGCTTATATTTTTTTTTTTTTTTTTTTGCGGGTTAGTAATTATTATTTGTCTTAATATCTTTGTTTGAGCTAAGGTGAAAATAGTGGTTATATAAATAGAAAAACAATTTGAAAAGGGGGCAAATAATTTTTTATAAATCATTCAGGTAGAAGTTGTTGCACTATTATTAGTCTATTAGAAGTTTAGAACCGTTGATTTTATATATCAAAACGTTAAAGTTGTTGCACTATTAGTCTATAAAGCAATATTTTTTACTCCATAACTCATTACTCGAGATTCTTAAATTGGTAAAGATTCTTTATTTGTTGTCTGGCCTAGATTTGTAAGGAAAATTATTTTAATTTGGAATTGAGTATTATTCTTGACACTTTAACGTTAACGTTTGATATATATAGGAATCAAAAGTTATATTACGTATTTGAATACATTACTTCGAGTCTATGGCTTAATTTGATTTCTAAAAGGTAAAGAATCCATCATACGTACCCACCCATTTGAGAAGTATGGATATCATGAAATCGTTTTTATTCTTTTTAACATTTTTCTTTTTACGATTCCTTACAATTTTATCAAACACCTCCTTAGAGTTAAGGATGTACTACATCGCAATGAACATTGCTATATATATTCGGCTAATATAATTTAAATTGGGTTAATTCTAAATAAATAAATCACATTTAATTTCAGTATCAATTTATCACGATTTTTATGATTATTATAAAAAAATCTCAACCTTTGATCGAGTTGCAATTAGATACACATTTTTTCTCCTGTCAACAATTGATGTTGTGGCTTGACGGAGCTTGCCACGTCAGATTACACATATTCTTTTTTTTTTTTTCCACATCAGATTACACTTTATAGAAATAAAAATAAAACTCTATTTCTTCTGCGTCTTCTCATCTTCTCAAACTCAATAGAGTTCTCTCAAACTCAATCAAATTCTTCTCTTCTAACCCTAAAAATAAAAATCATAAGGGATAGAATCCTAATACTAAAAATCGCAAAAAGAAGAAAAAAAAATTTGTCAAGAATCCTAAAAAGTTGGGTCGTTTGAAAGTAGAGTAAAGTTTGTAAACTCTAAACCCTACAAAAACTCCAAGTAAGTGAAATCTTCTAAATTTTGTGTATTTGAGTGTTTTGTGTATGAGCACTTGAAATACATAAACATTCTTTTTGTCCTTAATATATATATATATATATATATTTTTTTTTTTTAATTATTTTTTTTTTTTTTTTTTGTAGATGGAAGACTATTTTTCTATATATATATTGGCAACATGGTGGAAAGTTTGACACTGTGAATAATAATTTATGTACCACGGGAATCCTTAGACCTCAACATTGGTTTGAATTGAGAGAGATAAAAGATGACTAAGGAAGTGGAGGAGAAGACGTAGAAGAAGCAGAAGTTTTATTTTTATTTCTATAAAATGTAATTTGATGTGGAAAATAAAAAAGAATATTTGTAATCTGACGTAGCAAGCTACGACAAGCCACATCATCAATTGTTGATCTTTTTCTGTCATCAATTGTTGATCGCAGAAAAAAATGTGTATCTGATTGCAACACGATGAAAGATTGAAATTTTCTACAATAATTGTAAAGATCGTTATTAAATTGATACTGAGACTAAAGGTGGTGTATTTATTTAGAATTAATCCATTTAAATTATATTAGAATACCCATATTCGTATTCCATTGTTATTCAAATATTATTGATTCGTATTCGATTTAAAATTGATATCATTTGAGTATTTCATTTGGATTTTTTAAGATAAAAATATAATTTTATTGTTTACTATATGGATCACTCTGTAGCAACCTTCTTCCCACGTCTGATTCATGGCATGGGCATATGTGACTCCAACTCATTTATGTTTTGAAAAGAGTATACTTCAAAATTTTAAGTCAAGCATCACATAGCTAATGTATGTGACTATTTCACACCAGAGTTAATTTATAGTATATATATTCATTTTGGATTTTTATCAACCCAATACAATCTTTTCCTAAAGTTCACATGCAAAAAAAAAAAATTATATATATGTCTTGAGTGTTAGCAAAGTTTGGGGTGAGAAATTGAGAATACAATTTTAAATGAGTCTTGATATGAATTAATACTACGGAATCAAATTAAATTCATTTATTAAGTATTTTGATTTTCAATTTTCCACAGTGATTAAATGATAAATTTTGACACTCTCCTAAAAAAGAGTGTCTCGTCTATTCATATATGTGAACTCGTACACATAAAGTTTTAAAAATTAAAAAGAAAATCGGTTAGATCATGCATGTAATGATTACAAATATTTGATTTTAGGTCTTTTTCCCGTAAAATTTTCCTTTATTTTGACCTAAGTTGATACAAATTAATACAATCACAATACACGTACAATATGTGTTGGGTAGACTTCAAACTTAGAATATGTTTTTTTTTAGAATGTATCAAACAATTTCTAAGATGTATCAAACTCATATAAATTGAGTCATCTTTTAGTGAATAGTGGAATTAAAAAAGGACGGTGAAATTGAACTTCTGAATTAGTCGATTATAAACTATAAAAACATATTCTAAGGAGTTGTTATATTAGAATAATAAACGTATGAGGTGAAATTTAGCCATGAATGAATAATCGAGTCTAATAAAAGCTCTGAATTAATTCCATCACTAATCCTGCCAAATTTGTTTTATGAATGGAAGCTACAAAGTCATTTTCAAGAATATTTTTTTCTCAAATAATGCCAATATAGCGTGTGTGTGTTTTTTTTTTTTTATCTTTTTGATTATTAAAGGGGAAAAAATCAAAGAAAATATTGGAGAGATTATTTGTAGGGTCCTTATGGAAACCTTTTGGAGAACAAAGTGAAGATTGGAGGAAAAATAAAAGATCTTGAATATCTGACCAATTCCAAAACGACGCCGTCAAGGGGAACTGCTCCACCACGCGTTGGTGTGTGGGTCCATGTCACATACTACCATTTTTTAAACTTCTTAATACTTTATTTCTTCATCAAAAAAAAAAAAATTCTTAATACTTTATTTAAAATATTAAAAAAAAATGTTTGAGTATTAGGTTCAAGACTGACTAGTTTGGAGGACCAATCTCACCGTCTCTGTACGGAAACCCCGTTTAAAGCTAAAATTGCGCTCTGTATGGACCGATTCCTTAAAAATTGTTTGCACCTTAAAAGTTTCGAACCTTAAACTTAAAAAGGAGCACACTCCTAATTCTCAAGCCTACCCTATGTTTGTTTTGGGATGTTGAGTAGGATGAGATGTAACTTTATGTCAAATCAATTGTGTAAGAGTGTGTGATGTTGTATTATTTTATACTCCCTCCGTCCCAAGATTACTTGCACGGTTTGACCGGCACGTTGTTTAAGAAAAGTGGATTTAGTAGTTGATGATGTAAGATAAAGGAGGGGTATTTTAGGTAATTTGATGATGTGTAAAGTGAATTTGATGATGTGTAAAGTGAAATGTATGGAAAAAAGGAGTGGCAAATTTGAAAATAAAATGATGTTGTGAGGTTATTAATTTTGTGGGGTATTTCCATATAAAGAGTGTGCAAGTAATTTTGGGACGTCCCAATAAGGAAAGTGTGCAAGTAATCACGGGACGGAGGGAGTATAACTTTATGTCAAATCAATTAGTAAGAGTGGGTGATGTTGGATTTTTTTTTTTTTTTTTGATCGGTAACAGGAATTTTATTGATACTGATTACTGGGTATAAGAAATACCCAAAAGCTAAATTATTGTACAAGTTTCATGAGAGAACAGTAATGTAACCAAAAGACTACTAAGTGACACAAATCATGCACTTGAGTGGGTCTGTCACCCAGGCCTTGAAGGATAGATTGGTAAGAGTGGGTGATGTTGGATTATTATAATAGTAGAATATATAGATATTTTTAGGGGTGGATGTAATTGGATGTTGAAATTCGAATGTGAAATCCCGAACTAGAACAAGATAGAGGACGTTACGTCCCACATCCGGACGTGTGAGTCCCAAAACAAACATGCCCATATTGTCTCAATACTTTATTCAATACTACTCTCTCCGTCCGTCTATAAGCTTCACGTTACTTTTTGGCACAGAGATTAAGAAAAGTGATTAAATAATAGATATAGTACAAGTGATGTGATTGAGAGAGGAGAGAGATAGAGAGAAAAGGTAAGATGTAAAGTGAAGTGTAAGAAAAAATATTTACCAAAAAAAATATGTGAAGCTTATAGACGGACGGATCAAAATGGTAAAATGAAAAACTCATAGGAGGGAGTACTTTCTAATATTATATTTTGTTGCGCTACAATTGATCGAGCATATTCATATATTGTATCTTAAGTTTAAGGATAAAAAGGTTGTCACTACTCACTAGTAAGGTTTGTGTACACTTTATTTTAATTAATGTTTTATCGTATGAGACATTATTTTTGAAGATGTATTATTGAACTTTATTAGTAGCTAGTAGTAAACTAGTAATTAATGTATGGTATACAAATTCAGATAATGCTTTGTCTTCTTTTTTCTTTTTCTTTTTTTGAGAGGTGCTTTGTCTTATTTTTAATGTATATTATATGCGATTCCACCGGTTGAAAGTTGAAACACCCCTCTGGTGAAGTTTCACCTAAAATTAATAAAATACTATAAATAACCAAAACTCGTAGAATTCTTTGATTTCAAAATAATATAATGTGAAGAAGCATAGAATTTGTAGATTTCACAAATATAATAAATATATTATAGTGACTTTATGAATTCGCGTGAAGTATCCTTAAACAAATAAAAATGGAATGGATGGAGTAAAGAAAATTAAAAATAAAATAAATGGCTTCGTTAGAGCCACGCATACTATGATAGAAATTAGAGTATTTTGGTACCACCATGCATAGTGTTGTTATTCTGACGAGCTGAGTATTTAAAGTTTGAGCTCGACTTGGCTCGATAATATTGACGAGCAAAAAAAAAAATGAGTTCGATTTGACTCGTCAATAAATCTATTGAGTCGAGTCGAATTTAACGAATCTAATGAAATTAAAAGAATTTTTTTAGCTATCGAGACGTACGACTAGTTAGTAAATCAAGTATCTAACAAGCTCGAATTTGTTTAACAAGTCGAACCGAACACGAATCTTATCAAGTCGAGTTGATCATTAGCAACTCGATTCGATTAACGAACAATATCCATGCACGTAGGATTGAAATTTTAAACCATGCATGTAAGATAATATTATGACCATCCAGAGTAATTTATTGGTAAACATACAATATAAACTATTAAATAAATAAATGGGAATAATATTAAATCTAAAGCAATTCGATCAACTGAGAATTGTAATTATGTAAAGTACGAGGAGGTCCATTAATAAGCGTTGAATTTTTATTTTATTTTTAAAAAATCAAATTACAATTAATAAAATACCATAAATAACAAAATATATGAATTAAAGATATCATATTTCAAATTTTCTCTCATACTTAGTACTTCTGTTATAATTTGAATTAAATAGGTAAACTAATAATAAAAATGTCACATTAGTAACATTACACATATATTTATTAATATTTAATTATTATTTTAATTTGCATAAAACATCTCTAAACGACAATTAAAATGGGATAAAGGGAGTAAATAATTAGCAAACACAAACTCATATAATTTGGAAATTAAATATACAAATTTTATGAGTTGGAAATTAATCTCAGGTAACGTTGAACTTGAGGATAATTAAATTATAAGGCATAATTAAATTAATCTAAATGAAAAATTCTTGACAGGCTCGTGTGAGATCATGAATTATCCAACCAAACTATATATATATATATATATATATATATATATATATGTGTGTGTGTGTGTATATGCAAAATTATTGTTTTATAAGAATGTGAGAGTTAGTAAATTAATTTAATTTGATAAATTATGACCGTGACATCTAAAAAAATATGTTTAAACAATATTATTATAGTATGTTCTATTTCATATCCATATATATTTAATGGGGTTAATTTCATATAAATTCACGATCTTTAGGTTCGGTCTCAATTTAATCACGACCTTCAAAATTATAATAAAAAATTACAATTTTTAATGTTGTTTCAATTTGATATACGTTTTTTTTTTCTCCGTCAACAAATGATGATGTGGCTCGCCAGAGAGTGTGTATATTTGCCACATAATATTACACTCATTATTTTTTAATTCCACACAATATTATATATTTTTTTAATTACACGTCAAATTACATGTATTATGTGTGCGACAAATATACACACCCTCCGGTGAGACACATCATCATTTGTTGATCGAAAAAAGAAAAAGTGTATTGAATTAAAATAACATTAAGGGTTATGATGGTTTTTTATTATAATTTTGAAGTTCGTAAATTGAGACTGAAAGATGTGTATTTATATGGAACTAATCCTATTTAATATCATGTGTATATATATAGTAGCTTTTTGTTAACTTAGGGTAGTTGGTCAGAAAATTCTAGGATCGATGCATTTTGTCAAAATAAATTTATGCACGTACAAAAAAAAAACTTCACTCCTAGATCGGATTATCCTACTGAAAATAACTCAAAACGTACAAACGTAAGTCTTGAAACTCTGATACTCTCTTAGGGAATTAATTCTGCTATATAAATTCCTATTAAAAACCAAAAAAAATGAAAACATGGGAATACTAGTAATCTTAATCTTGTCTCGCGTTCATTTAAAAAAAAAAAAAAAAAAAACTGAAAAAAAAAAAAATGTCATTTAAAAAATCAGTGTTATCATTTTTTTTTTATGGAGGGTTTACAAGATCATAAAATAAAGTTACAAATCACGAGCCTAAGATCTTGATCTTCAAACCAATCGGATATCGCCATCCACTCCAATCGCGTGAAGAGGAAAGACGAGCTTCCCTTTGTCTTAACAGGTGTCCAGGTCCCCAATCTTTAAATGAGACAACCCTACACTAAGGTGTTCTTATATCAAGAATAGGAAACAGAATAAATAGACAAAGTTCCACGAGTACCCGATTCAAAAGTACTAGAGCACCAGGGCTCTCGAGACTATCTCAAGGAGCCCAACCATCAAAAAAGTCTCACAACCACTACAAATCCCGCGCAACAGAGGCATCCAACAGAAACTAAAACAAAACTACCTAAGAAAGAAATAAAATAGATCAACAAAAAAATACCCGAACGGTCACCGTGGCTCCGTTAAAGACAAGATCTACGTTGATCCCTAACATGAACTGAAAAAAACTACACCAGATCTACATATCTACACCTCAGATTTGCAGATCTACAACTCAAATCTGCAGATCTACAACTCAAATCTAGCAAAAACTAAAATAACAGAAGAGATCGGAGAGAAGCCGAAAACCAACAGATTTGAGGCGACAACAAAGACAGCGCATCAACAGAGACAAAAATAATGACGGTAGCGTGAACAACGGATCTACGACGGAGGTCGATGAAGAAAGGGAGAAGCAACTCTTTAGAGAGAGAAGCTCTAAAATCAGTGTTATCATTTTGTTTCATGGTTTAATACGATGGGTAGACATTATGGATAATGTAAGGGAATGACAATTAATTACATATTAAGGAACAGGCTAGCAAGATGGGATGACAAGAAGATCTCGATGGGTGGCAGGATCACGCTGCTAAACTCGGTTATTTCTTCTCTTCCAACGTACTATATGTCCTTTTACAAAATTCCAAAAAAAAACATGAGTGAGATTGTGTGTCTTCAACGTAACTTTTTGTGGGGGGGGCGGAAGTAACAGGAAAAAAGTGGCATGGATTGAGTGGAAAAGGGTGTGCAATATGAAACAACTGGGAGGGCTAGGGGTGAGAGATATAGGTTTCTTTAATAAAACTTTATTAGGAAAATGGGGCTGGAGATTCTTACAGGAAAAAAATAGTTTGTGGGCGAGGGTGTTGCGGTCTAGGTATGGGTCAAATTGGGGAGACGGCTATGGCCTATTCCCAACAGGAAGGGAGGGGAGGGTGTCATTATGGTGGAAGGATGTACTTAAGGAGATAGGGAAGGGGAATGAGAGCTGGTTCTATGAGAATTTGACAAAAGTCCTAGGGGATGGGAGAAACTCATTATTTTGGGAAGAGAACTGGATGGGTGAAGGGGCTCTTAAGGATGTTTTCAAGAGGTTATACCAGGTTAGCGTAGATAAGGGTAAAACATTGGGGGAGATGGGTGTTTGGGAGGGTGAGGAGTGGAGATGGGTATGGAGATGGAGAAGAGCACTCTTTGACAGGGAACTAACGCTTTTTAACAATCTTCTATCTATGATTCACAGGTTTCAACCTAAAGAAGGAATCGAGGACTCGTGGAAATGGAAGGCATCAAAAACAGGCAGGGGCGGACCCAGAACTCAAGGTTAGGGGGGGCCAATTTTTTTTAATGATCCAAAACATTAATATATATATATATATAGATATAATGATATATATATATTATAATATTTATTTATATTATATTTACATCAAAATACATTAATGGTATTACATCAATATATCTTTTAAAATATATAAATGACGACCTTGAGTTGTAAGAAAAAATATATTTTATGTTATAGTATTGATAAGGAAAAATGAATACTTAAATTCTTGAACAATAAATACTTTATTTATTTATTTTGTTTAATGTGATGTAAAATTTTAAAAAAATTAACAAATTAAATTGTCAATTATATTTTTTTCATCAATTCTTTTTTTAGTGGGCTAAGTTTTATTTATTTAATATTACTAAATGAGTTAATTGCAAACGTGTTTAAAAAATATTATAGTAATATAAAGTTACTTAATTTTATCAATAATAGTCTCAAACTATAATTAGTTTTAATAGTCAATTATAAATTAAATATTTAGAAAAAAAATAAGAAAATAAAATAAATAATATATATGCGTATATATATATAATTACTTGTGGATGAAAATTCAGGGGGGGCCATGGCCCTCCTCGGCACACACGTCGGTCCGCCCCTGAAAACAGGAAGCTTCTCCACAAAAGAAACGTACACGAGCTTGTTCAACCAAAGCCAAGAAACGCAACCAGACGAAAGTTTAATCATGGGTTTCAAACGCATTTGGAAGAACTACGTCCCCTCAAAAGTAAAGGCTCATGCATGGAGGCTCTTATGGGGGAGGCTACCGACTCGGTCCAATCTAAGAAGAAGAAACATCCTCAACCAGAACGATAATCTAAGTTGTGTCTTGTGTGGCGAAAGAGAAGAAACAGAGAAACACACCTTCCTGGAATGCACACACTCTTACCAAGTATGGATGGAGTGCTTGACTTGGCTCAAGATACCATTGGTACTCCCGTCAACATTACTTGATAATTTCCTTAGTTTCGAAGGTCTCATTAAAGGAAGAAACGGGAAGAAAATTGCTACAAGCATCTGGCTAAGCGTCGTCTGGCTGATATGGAAAGGGAGAAACGCAGTGCTCTACGAGAACGAGACCTTCTCAGTTACTAAGGTCATGGAGGAACTCAAGGCAAGACTCTGGAGCTGGTTTACCATCAAATACCCCTCGCGTAACAACGTACCTTTCAAGACTTGGGTGACAGATCTGCTTAAATGTATGGTCTGAGTTTTGAGTAGCTTAAGTATTTAGTTACCTCGAATTAATATTATGATTGTATACTGAAATAGTGGGTATTCCTTATACCCAATATCAATAAAATACCCATTAAAATAACTATAATGATGGAATAAAGTAAGATTCAATAATCACTCATTAATTAAAAACATCTGCAATTTCCCACATTAATCCAACAAATATAAACTATTTCTCCCATGCTCAACTATAAATTGTTTCACTCGCATGAAGCATAACTTCTCAAATGCTATGATTCACACCTTAAGATTCCTAGTAAGAGCTTGGATCTCGAATTTTAATTTATATTTTATCTTGTATATATAGACACACACATATACATTTCAAAATAACATCACATTTGATATAAATATTTTTTTTAAAAGTGATGTGTATAAAAACTATACTCCCTCGATCCTCCATCCCTTTTTTAATTCATCATTTGTTTAATGAACATTCACCATTTATTAATAGATTAATTGTAAATTAAATCATCATTTTTCACTGAATTACAATTTAATCTAAATTTTTAAATAATTGTAAATAAATCAATAACTTTAAATATTATTACAATTTAAAATTATTGACAGCTTCATTTGTGCTCAAATTTAACATGGTTAACCGGTGTGACGTTTATTTAATAAAATAACATTGTTTTTTATTCCGATCAAATCTCGAAACGTTAAGTTTAAGCACAAATAAAGCTGCCTTGAAATCTAAATTGCAACAATATTTAAAGTTGATGATTTTTTTTGCAATTATTCAAAAATTTAATTAACCGGTGTGACGTTTATTTAATGAAACAACATTATTTTTTATTCCGATCAAATCTCGAAATGTTAAGTTTAAGCACAAATAAAGTTGCCTTAAAATCTAAATTGCAACAATATTTAAAGTTGATGAATTTTTTACAATTATTCAAAAATTTAGATTAAATTGCAATTAAGTAAAATGGGTTGATTTAATTTATAATTAACCATTTATTAATTTTATAATAAAACTTTTTTTCACGTTATATTATACTATATCTTTCAGATATTTTTTAAACTGCAATGTAATTACTTTATTACTCCCTCTCTACTTTATCTTATTTAATATTAATAAATAAATTTTACATTAAACTTTATATAAATAATAAATGATGAATAAATAAAGGGACGAAATAATAAAATACAATATAAAATATCAATTGAAATCGATAGTTTTTAAAATCCGGATATAATTAACATGGGAATAAATGTTATGAAAAAGCATGCAATGATTAATAACTGTCCATGATATGCTTATTAAATATATATAATGACTATTTAGCCGACTAAACAGGGGAACAAAATTAGTTCTTCTGGGACATGTCTTACCAACATCTATATTTATTATCCTATGTAAATGATGTACAAAATTGACTTGTTAAAAAAATAAAAATAAAAGCAAAAAAATATGCTATTGAAAACTTTACACTTGCATAATTTAATTTTATCACACTCAAATGTAGGATAATTATGGTGGATAATTTTATCTAGTTATACGGGTCGAAGAAAAAAATTGAACAATAAAATGCACGGTATATAAAAGAAAAGAAAAGAAAATTTAAAATCATAAGCCCACAAATCGAATCAAAGGTTGGAGTGTTGTTAAAACCTTATCTGGAAAAACCCTCCTTAAGAACTTTTTCTTTAGACCAGGTTTGTTTTGACTTATGTGAGATGGGGGAAATTCGGATGGAAAAATCCCGATAAATAGTGATTGTTGCGTTTGTTTTGAGATTTTGAGTAGGATAAGATGTAATTTTATGTTAAATTAATTTTGTAAGAGTGAGTGATGTTGTATTATTGTAATAATATATATTGGTATTTTCAAGGTGAACACTAATATTTATCTATATTATATTTACATTTAAAAATATTAATATTATAAATTAGCAAGCATCTTAAATGCATATATATATATATATATATATATATATAAATACACACATATATTATAGATGACCATATTGAGTTACAAGAAAAAAAATATTGATAGTTGCATTATATTGTCTAGTATTGATAAAAAAAAAATTGATCACTTTTTTTGTTAGATGTGATGTAAAATTAAATAAATTGTTTAAATAATTAATTTATGAATTATATTTTTTTCATCAATCCTTTTTTTAAGGGATTGTAAAAGTGTTTCAAAAATAATAAAGTACTAAAAAATGATCTTTTTTATTAATAATAAAATACATACAAAATAATTATTTTTATATCTATAAATATCAAAAGTGAAATAAAAAATTCTTTTTAAACGACTTTTACAATAAACTCAGTACTAAAATATTTATTAAATTAATTAATCATATTATAGTTTTACTTAAATTAAAAAAAAATATAAAAAATATTAAATTTATAATATATGTAGGGGTAGGTGGGGTGAGTGGGTGGAATGGGGTGGGGTAGGGGGCCAGGCAGGCTCCCGCAGGCCTCTATGTAGTTCCGCCCCTGAAGTGAGTATAGTTAAATGATAAAATTTAGATGTTAAATTTTGAACTAGAACAAGACGGGAGTGTTACGTTCTATATCCGGACTTTTGAGTTTTAAAACAATATTTTGTTAGTCATATGGTGTTTATGAATTAATTAGGGTTATAAATCGGTTTGAATTTTGATATATTGTCAAACTCTTTTAAAACTATGACTATAAGGAACAACTTGTATGCACACACGGAGAGAGACACGCTTCCGAGTTTTAAGGCGCGCGCAACAATTCAATATTAAGTCTAGTGCAAAAACAAAAATGGGGATTTTGTCTACGAATTTTTTTAGGGCTTCGCTCCATGACATAAAAGTCTACAACTACTGCAAAGTTAATGCTTCATTAATCAATGAAAACAATTTATATTGCTATGTGAAAAAATTAATAGTGATCAATTAATACATTTTAGTTAATCAACTAGTATCTTTTTAAAATGCACATGAATTGTACGGTTCAACGAGTGCATAGAAGTACTAAATATCATAAATTAGTTGTGGATTAGCTGACTAACATGTAACATAATCCCTACGTCCCTTCAAAAGATTTTTTTTTTTTTACACAGATATTAAGAAGAGATTATTAACCCCAGAGTACAGAATCTGCCCCCTAAGTGTGTGCTGATACATCCACATTTTTTAAAAAAAATATTCCACTTGGTAATACAAAATTTCAGATGAATGGTCGATTATACCCCTTATTTGTTAATAGGTTTTTTATTTTCGTTTCATCCACATTATCTTCTCTCTCTTTCTTTCTCTGTCTCATTTTCAAATACTCCTTATTTGTTTCTCTCCTTTCTCTCACATTTCCCGATGGGAAAAACACACACACACACAAAAGATCTGAAATTGGAAAAAAACACACACACACACAAGATCCGCAAATATGAGGAAGAGGAGGGTGTGGCTTCGGTGTTTTTAGACGGCGGAGGTGGCGCGGGCGCTGCTCCCCGGAGTTTCTCTCCTTCATCGAACGTTTTCGCAACTCGTCGAAAAAAATGGCGGTCGTTTTGAGTGGTGCCTCTCGCCGTCGTTGCTTCATCTCCGTCGGTTCCGCTCTAGATCTGATAACTAATATTTGAAAACTCGAAAGGTCTGCCTCTCTATCATCTAGGCTTCCTTTTTTTAATTTTCGAGTGGGGGCCTTGCAGAGCCTGAATGCCCGGTGCTCGTCTTCTCCGATCTACGCCGCTCGCGTGATGGTGGCGTAGATCTAGGATTTTTTGAAAATAAATTTTTCACTATTTCTTCCATTATTTAATCCTCCGTATTTTCCAACTTGATTATATATGCTAGAAATATTTTTGGAGTGGGAATTATTACTGATTATTGTTTATTTTTGGAGTGGGAATTGAGAAAAAAAGATAATTCCCCATCAATGTTTATTTTTAATTTTGGATCTAATTCTTTTCTTATTGTTTTGCACTAATTATTACTGATTATTGTTTGGGTTCTATTGATTGCAATATGTTATTCTATATTGATTATTACTGATTATTGTTTGGGTTCTATTTTATCTATTGTTCTATTGATTTTCAGATATCAGGGAACTCATTAATTTGGAGGAAGTTATGGAGGAACTTGGATTAGGTCCAAATGGCGGCCTTATGTACTGCATGGAGTATCCTTTGCATTATTAAATTAATTAGTTTTCCTATCATTGTCTCAATTGCTGTCAAGATTTAGTTAGTGTCTTTCACCATCATGATTAACTGAGATTATCTGTATAGTGAATTTTGTTAATACCATATTACATTGGTACTCCCTTAACTAGTGCACATACATCTGGAAGATAATTTGGATGAATGGCTAACTGAAGAACTAGATAATTACTTGGATGATAATTATTTAGTGTTTGACTGCCCAGGTATGCACATTTGCAGACATTTTCCTCTCTATGTTCAAGGCAATTGTGTTATTATTGTATATTTATAGACTTATAGTGATCTTCATGGAGTGACCCATATGATTGAAGGAAGACTTTTTAAGTATTTGCTACTCCAAATGTTTTAAAAATGAAAATAGTGCAACATGCCAACTTGAGTTGAGAATATATATGTCTTCTCCGATCTACGCAGAACCTGAATGCCCCGTCAATGTGCTCATCTTCTCCGATCTACGCCGCTCGCGTGATGGCGGTGTAGATCTAGGGTTTTCTGTAAATAAGTTTTCCCCTATTTCTTCCATTATTTCTTCCTACGCATTTTCCAACTTGATTATATATGCTAGAAATATTTTTGGAGTGGGAATTGAGAAAAAAAGATAAATTTGTGGAGTGTGAATTACAGGTAAGCCCTTCCTTCTCTCTTCTACGGATCTTTTTCTGTCATTCTCTCATCACCTTTGAATCCGAACCTAGAGCGTAAGGTCCCTCTGTTTTTTTCTGTTCACAGGACCTAATCAATGTTTTAATTTTCTGTGCTTCTTTATTCCTATCATTTTTTGCTCTGATTTTATTTCGACTGCAGCTGATTAAAGATGCATTTTGTTGTTGTTGCTTTCTGATTCTAAAATCTAATGATAATTGAACAATTCCATTTTTTTGCTGCCTTTGTTATAATTAATACTCCATTTTTATCCAAACTTTGATGATCCTAATCTCAGTGTACACATATGAGGAAATCTGGGAATGTAAAATCTAGGTAGTCTTTGAAGTTTAGAATTCAAAATCTTTTGGAGCCTTCTGTGAAAGAAGAACATGACAGTTGATATGATTTGGATATCATATAAAGATCTATTAAAGCACACAAACATAATCAAATAGATATTTTGTTCTCAGATTATATGGTTAGAGTCACTCATTTGATCATATTGAATTATACATAAAATTGTAATTGGCATATAGTTGTGCAATTTACGGCTTTACTTACATAAGCAGATATGCTCAAGCTATCTGTCATGCTTCAACTTTAGAATGATTTGCTGATTTAGTTGGTGGAACTTTTACTGCTTAAATCATAGTATGAAATGTCTATGTTGAACTTTTAGCTTTTGCATATACTTATTCTTTCAAGACTTCATACTATGTCTTTTATTTTTCAGCAAAGATTCCATTTCCACTTACTCAAAGATTCAGGGCAATGCTGCAAAATGGTATTCTTCACTTGAGCACTGTTGAAGTCAGCTATGTGAGCAATCGCTCCTGGTATTCTCGCTTTTGGTGTTGGAATTGGACTAAAATCTGGAATTAGGCTGTTAAGAATGGATTTCAATCTTTGATGATAATTGATTCTCACTGGAAGCACTGGAAACCATTTTATTTACTTCAGTTTGTTTTGTTTTCTTCTAATCTGCTTTTCATTCTTTTTTTTTTTGTTAAGAGGCAGCATCTTTCTTCTTTGGCATTATAAACTGGTGCCCCTTATTTATTGAGCTTGTAACTTTTTTCTTGTACTTTATATCATCAATAAATGGCTTTTGTCTAACAAAAAAAAAAAAAAAACTTAAGTGGAGTAACATTTTTTTACTTGAAAATCTTGTCGATATTCAATATTTAATATATATGTCGATATTCAATATAGATGTTGATGGTGCCCCTTATTTATTGAGCTTGTAACTTTTTTCTTGTACTTTATATCATCAATAAATGGCTTTTGTCTAACAAAAAAAAACTTAAGTGGAGTAACATTTTTTTACTTGAAAATCTTGTCGATATTCAATATTTAATATATATGTCGATATTCAATATAGATGTTGATATTCAATATTGTGTGATATTCAATATTGTATTATCTTCAATATATATCAGTGTTCAATATATATGTCCATATTCAATTTATATATATACATATATATTTTGATGTTAAAATAAATATATATATATATATATATATATTTATATTGATATTCAATATTTAATTATATTCAATGTATATATCGATGTTCAATATAATTTGACATAGTGATTATGTATGAGTTATACATATTATTTTCTAAATCAAATAAATATTTTTATATAAAAAAATTGAATAAAGAAAATTGAACTAAATATTTTTTACTTAAAATTTCAAAAAAAAAAAAATCAATAAAAAATTGAATAAAAATAATTCGTCTGGTGAGGGAGAAACAAAATTTAAAACCAATTTTGAATAAAAAAATTTAATAAAATATAAATTAAAAAAACTTGGTAAGAGTGGAAATTGATAATGTGGAAAATGAATTGGAATTGAAAGGGTAGAGCGAGAGGGATCTAGTTGCAGATTGATGTGACTGATTTTTTACATTTGAAAATTTTCTTTATATTAAGGAGAGAGAAAATATATTATACTTCTACTAATTAGTTAATATATAATTAAAAATATTTTTTATATTAAAAATTTTGAATTTAAAAAATGAATAACAAAATTTTAATTAAAAAAAAATTGACGTAATGTTTTGAAAAAAAGTTCTGAGCAAAAAAAAAAATCTGAATAAAAAATTAAAAACTAAAAAAATCAAGTAAATTCTGATTTAAAAATTTAAATTAAATTTAAAAAAAAATTGTGTGGATTAAAAATTTTAAAAAATATGTAATAATTTTAAAATAAAAAATTGGAGTAAAAACAGAATAAAATATAAATAAAAAAATTGAATAAATCTAATTTGAACACAAAATCAGTTGATTTGACAATCAAAGATTTTGTGTCAATAGAGAAACCAACCCTATTTGTATTATTTGAAGGGTATAAGAGTCTTTTTACAATAGCATTTTGTATCTCCTCACACTTTATTACTCACATGTATCAGCACACACTTTAAGACTCCCAATTGTACTAGAGAAAACTTTGCCCTATTAAGAAATATGATATTAAATGTATAGTGAGTTGTTGAGATGGAGAGAAAGTGATGTTGCCGAAATAATAAAATTGGTAACTTTCGAATGGACGGATATATATCATATTTATGTATACTTTTTTGATAGAGAGATATAGATGAAGATAATTATTAATATTAAAATTAAAATATTATGAATTATGAATTAAAATTTGACATTTATTTATAGATATTTCTTATTCCCCAAATTTATATCATAGGAGTATTATATAAAAGATAGGTAATAATATATGAGATTTATTTATAACAATAGCTGATATATATGTTCCTAAATCCTAAAAGGACAACGGATAATATAAATATGTGATTTGAGGTCCATTGTGTGATTATATTGCAATCATGCTTTCATGGAACGAAAACGCGTTTTGACATAATCATTCTACAAATGCAACTTTTCTTTTTCTTTTTCTTTTTCTTCATTCTTATTGCATGTTACTTAACATAAAAGATATGGTTTAAGAAAAAGCAAAGAATCCACTAATATCAACAAATGATTAATTAGGGTTTTTTTTTTTAACCTTAGTATGAATTATTACCTCATTCATTTATTCACATTATAACATGCAGTAGTATATTCTTAAAAGAGACACAACCCAACGGAAAGTTAAGGTGACAAGATATTGTTTCGTAGTAAAGGATTTTCTATCTTAATTTAACTTCTCCTTTTTTTATGTTTTAAACCACTAGATCAATCACTGAGATTATTTAATTTAAAGTTGATCTCGTATTTCATTATATTTCTTACAACTACTTACATTAATTACCCCAAGCAATGTCCCATAATGTATGTTTAAAGGGTTATGAATCAACGATGAAACTTCAAATTAATTGTAAATTCAGATACGACACATGACGATTAATAAAGAGTATGGTGTGAAACGATCTCATACGTGAGACAATGCTTCGCTTTAATATTTTTTTAAGTCACTTTTTCCTTTAAAGTTTAAACATGAATGGATTGGAGCCGATATAATAATCTCATACTCCTAAGTTTTCGTCTGAATAATATAATCTTGAAGCAACATCAATTATTTTAATTTAGGTCAGGGATATTAGTAACGTGTGTCATAAAATATTACTATGAAAAAAGTGACAGATACAATTGTGAAAATGAAATCCGGGGAACATTAAGGAACGATCATAATATAATATTTTGCAAGTCATTTTCAAATATAAACGTAGACAAAGAGGCAAGATTTCATGTGAACAATGACGTTGACATCATTTACTTTTTTATTTTAGTTTATTAATTATTCGTGCAGCAACACGGTTTTGCAGCTGTTTAGATTTTTGAAGAACGAATGGATAAAGAGTTTAAAATAATTCAGAAAAATAGTTTCGGAATTTGGTAAAATATTTTGGTATGTCACATAAGCAACATCAAATCAATAAACCAATCGGGCAGTTCATATGAGCAATACATCAACATTGTGAATATCAGAATACAAGACTAAATTACAGCATTCTGGGCTGAAATCACCAAAGAGAAAAGACATAGGACTAATTTTGCAATTTACTCAAAATATTATCTTGAACAAATACGATTACTAATGGGTTTTTACAAAGTATTCAAGTTTTGAGATCCATGTTACACAATGAGACGCTCACAACTGAAGCATGTATTATTAATATACAAGAAACGGGTTCTCATCACCAAATCTTACAGGGCATCAGACGAGATTTTTCACATATCACACAAAACATCAAGAATTGACAGGTTGCATACTCCTAAGGTAGTGTTTAGAATCCGAAATCTGTGAGAGGGCAGCTTTAAAAAGCGACTTCAGTTTCCAAACACCCCTTTAATATACGAATGTTTTAGTGACTCATTACTTGCTATAGAATATATAAAGGTTACTATATCACTCATCTGCGCATTTTGACCTTTAAACCTACCTCCTTGTAGGATTGAACCTTTTTGGCTGCTACCCGCGATGGCCTACTGAGAGCCAATGGCCTTCCAAACTCTTGAGATTCATATTTAGGAACCGAACTTCCCAGGTTACTTACTTCTTTTACTAATTCACTCCCAGAAGTTGACCCCTGTTCTTGGACTGTATCTTCAGGCAACTGAGGCTCGTAAGCTTTAGTCCCATTCATCTCAGTCATATCCTCAGCAGGCTTTACTTCTACTGGTTTGAATCTAGCAGACTGCCTTCGTACATAAGGCCTATCATGACAACACACCACAAAGTAAACGAACGAAAATGGGGATATTTCATACATATTATTATTCATATATTCCCAGTTTTACAGAAAGCAGGTAAAAAAAAAAACCTTTTATTTTCAGTCCGTTTTTTATCATCAGGCAGCTGAGTAACAGAAACTTCAGTGTTGACTTCAGGCAGCTGAGTAACAGAAACTTCAGTGTTGACTTCAGGCAGCTGAGTAACAGAAACTTCAGTGTTGACTGTCTCAAACAAATCCTCAGCAGGTTTAACTTCTGGTTTAAATCTAGCAGATTGCCTTCGAAGAGATTGCCTGTCATGACATCATGCAAAGGAGTGAGAAAATGAGCAAAATCGAACTACAATAATGACATGTTTGTTCACAGTTTTACTGCAAGCAGGAAAAGACCTTTTATTTTCAGCCTTGTCCTTAGATTGGTCATGTTCAGAAGAGCGCAAAACTATGCATCATCAACACAGAAAACACTGAAGTTAAAGATCTTTCTTAAATATGACAAGGGATATTGACGTAGCGGAAGATTAACAAAAAAGAGATGAACACTCGTGCACTTCCATGAACTCTGTTGCCACATCAGATATCCAGAAGAATTTTCTCACCATTTGATTCCAAATTCCTCTTCATCTTAAGAGGCTTCTCATCATTTATACCTTCTTTCAACGGCTTCCCTTCCTCTTGAGACTGGATCAACTTCACATTGACAAAATAATAGCAGCCAAATTCATGATTAGAACTCGAAGAGCAAAGATAGTACTACAGCTATAAGCAATGTGAGGACAGGAGTGGCTTATTACATGTATAAAGAACAGAACACACAATAAACAACTGAAGTGTATCAGTGCAAGTCAATATACATTACATTATTAAAGAACAGAACACACAATAAACAACTGAAGTGAATCAGTGCAAGTCAATATACACAGAATAGGATGTAGAACTTAAGTATATTATCAAAGTGCATTATATACCTCGGCATCTGCATTTTTGCATGGATTAGTGGTTGCTCCCTGCCAGCCAACAAGAATTTAATAAAACACAACACCCTGTGAAAAAGTTGCTAATCAAGACTGCTATAAATTTCACACACAAACCTCAAGTTCTATTTTTCTTGCTTTAAGCAAGCCATTTTTCCAACCAAGTTCATGTTGTAGCAATTTCAACTGAAACAGATGGAACATCAATATGTGTGGATTCCAGATAATCAATATATTGAATCAAACCACTAACACGGAAAAGAAATATTCATCAAGTATCAATGCACCTACCCGATCTTTACCTGAATTCAATTCCTGAAAATCCAAAGAAGCAACAAAGGTCAATAAAATGAATTTACAATCTTCAGAAATCAGAGATACAAAAACATAATTCATATAAACACACCGCAAGCATTTGAGTGTTTGATATTGCCAACTGTTGATTCTGTTCCTGCATTTTAAGGAGATTTACTCTCAGTCTGTCAAGCTCAATTCCACTCTGTTCAATGAATTTGCTACACAAAATGTTAAGGAAACGTATCTTTGGAAATGCAAATTTTCCAATATTAAACAGTTTTAAGCCAAATTAAACCCAAATAAAAGGATACTTTCTCTGTGCCAACATCTTCACCAAAGCCATGTTTTCCTGAATCACGAACACAATAAAGCTAAAATAAGAAAACATAAGAATAAACCAAACATGAAACCAATAAAGCCAACATATAACATTACCTGTTGGAGTTGGTCTATGTACTCTTTAATGCTTGTATCAATAGATTTTGACTTCCCCTCTTGAATCGACAGCCTTTGATTTTGTGGCAGGTTGCTAATGTCCCCAAGCTTCCTCCTAAGCACATTATGATGGCGCAGAGTAGCTGTTTTCTTTGCTGTATCTGGAATTTCGTTCAAAATCCATAATTAAATTAAAAACCCCTACCTCATATTCAATCTTTTGCTGCTACAGAAGTTAACCACAAACTACACCGGAACAGAGAAAAGGAGAAGGCAATTCTACAACACTCACAGAGATAATGCTGGTGTACCTGGGACTAGATAAAACTTGAAAACAGTAATCAAGTCTAATTATCGATCCAATTATAAAAAAGTTATCCCCCAACAAAAGTTATTGAATTTGTAAAATCAAACATTAAGCTCAGCTAATCGACATTCAACAGTAATCACGCTTGTATACCAATCAATTGCACAAATTCATAGAATAATTACAGATAAACCAGCATAAATGAATGTCCACGCAAAACCCTAGAAGACCAGCAGCTTCAGACATAGCATTAAAAGGTAAAAGAAAACTAAAACTCCTAATTTTGAAACAATTACGCAACTCAGAAACGTAAGAAATCGAACAAAAGAAGTTCATTTCAAAAATTACCTCCGATCGTTGCAGCATTCTGCGCATCCAGAATCTGAAAACCTTCCGTCTTCGACATCACCGCTCAAACCACCCCACCACTCTCTTCCTCTCTCCCTCTCTCTGTCGAATGAAATTGAGGTTCTCTCTGCAAATGCTAATACAGACATACATGAACTTAGCTGTTTTCAGATACGCAGGAGTTCCATTTCCAGTGAGGGAGGGAAAATAGAAGAGGCTCGGAGTAAACGAACCAACGTCTTCCCCAAGCAAAATCCTAGCCTCCTTAATGGGCTTTATTTTTGTTTTTTCATAAGGGTTGGGGTATATACCCCTCCAGCTTTGTTAGATATAGTCCCCACCCACTTTTATTAATTAAATATTCATGTAAAATACCACATTTACCCTTTTAGTAAAATATTAAAGATACATACACCCCCTTTTCAAAACCCTAATTTTAGGGCAGGCAGCCACCGCCACCACTTCAGCCGCCGACCGCCGTCAACACCTCCACTCCGGCAGTCGGCCGTCGTCAACACCACCATCACCATCAAATTTAGAAATTAAAAAAAAACTTAGAAATTAAAAAAAAAAACTTATTTTCGACAAATCAGTGTCGACCAAAAGCCCTCTCGTCAACACTGGTTTGTCGATCAAACACCTCCCCGTCGACACTGATTTGTCGACCAAACACATCCCCGTCGACACTAATTCGTCGAAAGAATTTAAAAAATAAAAAAATCGACAATAAAGGGTCGATCATAAACACTCTCATCGACCATCGAGGGTCGATGAAAGTGTTTATGGTCGATCTACTGAAATTAAAAAAAAAAAACAAACAAACCTGGACGGAAGCGGCGGCCGGCGACGGAAGTGGGAGGGAGGCGGCGGGAGCGTGGCTGGTTGGGGGAAGAGTCGGGCGTCACTCGACAAAGGAAGCGGCGTCGCCGCCTGTTGCAAAGACGAAAAAAAAGGGAGTGCGACGGGGAGGGAGGGGAAGTGCGAGGGGGAGGAAGAGCAGGCGGCGCGAGGGTGAGGGAGGGGAAGTGCGAGAGGGGGAAGGAGGGGGTGCAGAAAATGAAAAAAAAAGGGAAGAGGAGTGCGACGGTGATGGAGAGGGAGAGTGAGACGGCGACGGCGATGGCGAGGAAGGGGGAGTGAGACGGCGGCGGCGGTTGGGCATGGCGGAGCTTGCCGTTGGGGGAGTGTCGGCGTGAAGAAGATGAAGAAGAAGGCGTGAAGAAGATGGGTTTGGGAAAAAAATTAGGAAAATTAGGGTTTTATGGGGGAGATGTGTGATAAATTTTAAAATAAAGGGTATAATAGATAATTTGGGGGGAGTGTATCTATCGTAGATGTGTTTTGAGGGGAGTGGTTGTATCGGGGGAATGCATCTAACAAAGCTGGAGGGGTATATACCCCATCCCTTTTCATAACTATTAAGGCCATTTATAAATTCTATAGTTGGGCCCAGAGAGCTTAAAGGACTGCCAAGCCTAATGAATCACAAAAGACTATTCCTCGAAGTCCAATAGTATTAGGGACTGACTATTTACACCCCCACTCAATTTAATAATATTATATGTGAAAAATAAAAAATATTCTTTCAATAATAGGGTATAAAGGGTATCATACTAGATGCATCCCTCAATTTCTATAGAAAGTGACCGAATTTTTTTTTACCAACCACCATGTTGTGGATTGGAAGCAATTGGAAATGGACTCAAAAGTGTAATTTTCAACCAATGAAGACAATTGTTTGGTTTGGGCCATTTATGTTTTATATATGGGTTGGGGTATATACCTGATGCGTCGAAAAAGAACGCCTTCAGATATCAGCCGTTCCTCTACGAGCACTGCTAATCACGAATCGAATCACTCGTTTGTCTTTGGCAATCTTCACGTAAATCTCCTTGAGAGTCCAAAAATGACCTGCAAAAGCACACCGGAGGGGGGCTCCGGCGTGGAAGCTCCGACGCTCAAGTCAGATTCGATCGTATGCGAAATCAGAGAGGAATTCCCCTGTATATCTAGGGAAATTCCGGTGAATACAGTGGTGTTTCTTCTCAATTCAGTGTATGTTTAGTAAAAATGTATGTATATGTCCAAGAACGTAATTAAGAATATGGAAAGAACCTGCTTATATACCTGGTCCCCCTCTCAGGAGAGAGAAAGACTCTTTCTTCCTAGATTTGCTCATCCATTCCTGTAAATCCGGCCCAACCCCCTGAAGACCTGGTTTATACCCCTCACGACTTGGCCCTTCAATATACTGGCCCTATCTTCACGGGCTGACCTTTTCCTTTGACTCAACTAGGAGAAACTGGTCTATACTACGTATTCCCTTTGGGCCTAACCTCTGCGCTCAAAGGTTATTAGGCTTCGAACATGGGCTGAAAGCCCAACTATCCTCATTCCCCTCTTTGGGCCTAGGAGTGTACAAATCCAATCTTTAAGCCCGTTGACCTAATTGAGATTACTATAATTCATCCCGTTTCCACGTGTCGACTTTTCCAGGAGCGACATATTTATCTACATCAACCACTCCCCCTACTCTCGTAAAATACCTCAAATTTATGAGAGTAGGAAATAACAAGATGAATTAACCTGAACACCTCTTCGTACAGATCCTCGCCACCTTTCCTTCAATACTCTCTTCCATTCCTGGATACACCCAAGTTCAAGTTTCAGAGAGTGTATCATGTCGCCCTGGGAAATTATATCCCTCTCTGAAACCCTCGAGCCCTAGGGAGCTCAAAACTCTCTAAAATTTCCCCACTTCAGGGATATTAGGTGTTATGGCTCGTACTCTGAACCTTAAGGACTCTTAAGTGGCTAACACTTATCACTCAGAAACTCTCAGCCATATCCTGGCTCAATATGGTTTAGATCTCAAACCTCTCGAACTCTTTAAATGATTTACACTTCTCAAAATCTCCAGCTATACCTTGACTAGTTCAATCAAGGTGGTTCATACACTGAACCTCAAAATCTCATAAGTGTTTCTCATTTACAATCTCAAGAGTCTAGTCGCGCGATCTTAAATCGAAATAGTTCATCTCTTTGAATCTCAGAATTGTGAGGGGCTCCCTAATTCCCCTCGGCCTCACTCTCCGATCGTAAGAAACTTTAATCCTGCTTTTATACCTCTGAGTTTTTCTTTGGACGGCTAGGGTCCTATATCCCTAGTTTTGAAAACCTCTTATAACTCTGGATGTCATCTATTTCCCTCAAGCCTCGAGGGATATAATGGGTAGAGCTTCTTCTTTAATCATTTTGGGAACTGGACACTTGTTGGGTCATAGAATTACGAACACCATTTCCTGTTTCATATCAAGGACTCTCGCAAATATATCAGGAGTTGGGTTCATATCAAGAACCCACGCAAATATCCCTCGTCTTGAACGTTTTTCGAATTTCCGTGTTTTATCTCCGGCCCCTGAAAGCTCCTCAAAGGCCCCTATCCCTCTTTCCCCAGTGAAACCTTCCACTGGGTCAGTTACTAAGCATACCAGGTCCTCTACTGAGAAGGCTATGATTTCCTCGTTGCCTCTCACCTTTGATGCCTCTAAAAAGAAGAAGTCCAAAGTTAAGTCCTCTCTGCCCAATGTCGCTCTCAATGCACCTGGTGAGATTAATGTTGATCATCTCATGGCTTTCATAGAGCGTCACACTCCGACCCCTGCCACCGAGGCTCTTAATGCTCTGTCTCCCGAAGAGCGAGTTGTGCATGCCGCCCATAGCTTTACACAAGTAAACTCTCTCTACAGATGTACTTCTAGATAATTTTAATATTGTCAAAAGTATACCTGTCTTACTTTTTTAGATTGTTCATTGTGTAGTTTGGTCTCCTGTTTTCCAACATATCTGAACGAGCTCTCCAGTCCCTTCAGCTAGTGGATGACCTCCAAAGCCAAGTAGAGCTGGAGAAGGTGAAGAAGGAGATACTCTATCCACGACAGCCTCTAAAGCTAGGGGGAGTAGGGGGTACAGCAGCGGAAGACATGATTAACTCGTCGATAAACCCTATCCCTAGCGACTCTCAAAACTCTTACGAGTATAAACAAACTCTTACGAGTATAAACCAACTCTTACGAGTATAAACCAACTCTTACGAGTATAAACTAACTCTTACGAGTATAAACTAACTCTTACGAGTATAAACAACTTAAGGGAGAGTATAATCCCTACAAATTCTAACTTTTGGGAGAGTATAATCCCTAAACCTTCTAAACTTCAGGGAGAGTATAATCCCTAGGAACTCTTACGAGTATAAACTAACTCTTACGAGTATAAACCAACTCTTACGAGTATAAACCAACTCTTACGAGTATAAACCAACTCTTACGAGTATAAACTAACTCTTACGAGTATAAACTAACTCTTACGAGTATAAACCAACTCTTATGAGTATAAACCAACTCTTACGAGTATAAACTAACTCTTACGAGTATAAACCAACTCTTACGAGTATAAACCAACTCTTACGAGTATAAACTAACTCTTACGAGTATAAACCAGCTCTTACGAGTATAAACTAACTCTTACGAGTATAAACTAACTCTTACGAGTATAAACTAACTCTTACGAGTATAAACAACTCTTACGAGTATAAACCTACTCTTACGAGTATAAACAACTCTCACGAGTATAAACAACTTAAGGGAGAGTATAATCCCTACGAATTCTGACCTAGGGGAGAGGATAATCCCTAAAACTCTAGTGTTAAGAGAAAGACTGGAAACATTAGCAAATCACCAAGTAAGTGCAGGGATATGAATCCTATCTTCTCATTAAGGTTCTTCTAGGAGCTTTAGAGCCTTTACGTGTCAAGAAAACGCTGAAAACATGCTAGATTCATAAGCAGGAAGGATATTACGTTACACATCTAATAATAGAGTCAGAGATATATATATATATATATGCATGCCAAGTGATAAATGTGCAGGTACGATATTAAGCGGAAGAAAAGCAGAAATATTCAAGACTTAAGGCACCATGCCTAAGTCCTCCACAGAAAAACCTCGGAGTGTGGAGTCTCCGGAAAATACCAAAAAGGGCCTTAGAGGCCTTAACAAAATAGAAAGTGTTTTAACAGTACCAAAGTGTTATCAGAGAATCAAAGTTATGAAGAGAGGGTAACATCATTCTTCCCCTCGGAACCTTCCCCTGCCTCCTCAGCTCGCCCACTGGAATCGCCTCCCTCTGCCTTTTCCATCAAAGCACCCGCTGCCACGGTAGCCACTGGAGTGGGGTTTTCCACATGGATAGGGAAAGCCATATCCTTCGCCGGCGTAAGATCATCTAATTTCAGGGAAGCATCCTTCAACTCTAAGATCGCCTTCCTCATCCCAGGTAACCACCAGGGAGTATTGATGTCTTCTTTAGCATCTCCAGGGAACTTAGGGGGAGTGTCCAGTTCATCTAACCGGAGGGCACGGGTATACTGACCATTAAATCCCGGAGCGGAATGTTCGGCCACAGCGTTGGAAAATCCATGATCAATGAAATGTGGGATATATGCGCCCATCGCTCCCAAAAAGCTGCTACTCTGAAGAAAGGCCTCCAGCCACTCCTGATGAAAGGTACCTAGAAATTTTTGACCTGCGGCAGAGGTAAACAGGGAGTCTATGCACAATTTCATACCAGCTTGAGGAAGAGTAACTTCCAGTTGTTCTACCCGTTTACCAAATTCTTTCTTCAGCGAAGAAGTCTCCCCTGAAAGCGTCGTCTGGAGTACTTTACACCTTTGATTAGCGTCATGTAACTCTACTTCGAGAATATCCCTCTTCACCCTCTCCAACTCTACCTGGCTGTGAAGGTTATCCACCAGCTGGAGGGACTGAAGGGCTCGTTCAGACACATTGGAGAACAGAAGGCCAAACTACACAATGAATTATCTAAAGAAGTAAGACAAGTACGCTCTTTCTTATTAAAACTACTTAGAAATATATTTGCACGAAGAGAATACCTGGGTAAAGCTGTGAGCAGCATGCACAATCCGCTCTCCGAAAGACAGAGCATTGAGGGCCTCAGTGGCAGGAGTCGGAGTGTAACGCTCTATGAAAGCCAAGAGATGGTCGACATTAATCTCATCCGGAGCATCGGAAGCAACATTAGGCAGAGAGGATTTGGTCTTGGACTTCTTCTTCTTGGAAGCATCGGAGACAGGAGGCAACGTAGAAACCATGGCTTTCTCGGTAGAGGAACGGGTACGCTTAGCAACAGACCCAGCAGCAGGTTTCACAGGGGAAGGAGGAATTTGAGCCTTCGAAGAACTTTCAGGGGCAGGAGACTTATTAACCATTGAGAGAGGGGCAGCATCACGCGAAATCTGAGTTAACCAACTCATAGCTGCACAAAGAAATATGAAACGACATTAAATAAACAAGACATCTCCAATTTGGAAGACACTACTCAGAAAAGGAAATGGTATTACCATCATCAGGACCTAAAGGGTAATCGGAGCGACCAAAACCAAAATGAGAGAGAGCTCTAGGATTTTTACAGATACCCATTACATCAAAAAAGCCATGGACAGAGACATGGTCGTTTAAATGGTTCATCACATCCAGGTTTAAAGAAGAACAAATCGAAAGAGGAGGACGGGGTACCCCAGGATTTTCATAAATCCATCCCTCATGAGGAAATTCCCAAGGAAGAGGAT
The DNA here is from genome assembly GCA_963675135.1 of Galeopsis tetrahit. Lineage (NCBI taxonomy): Eukaryota > Viridiplantae > Streptophyta > Magnoliopsida > Lamiales > Lamiaceae > Galeopsis > Galeopsis tetrahit. Next base: position 69,634,717 of record OY776132.1, read on the forward strand.
TTGTAACAAAGAAATAGTAGTCTTTCCAATCCTGGACCCCTTCATGGAGCTTTTCCATGAACTTGCTGGTCCGGGAGGTACGACCACTAGCATAAAAGAACCCGTCCGCAAACTTGCATACATACTGGGTTAGAAAGAGTTGAGCCGAAGGATCCCCACCATTTCCCTTCATCAGGATATAAAAACCTAACATTGCACGTATGGCATTGGGAGTAAATTGGTTCAAAGGTATACGGAGATAAGTGGAAATTTCACAGAGGTAAGGATGGATTGGGAAACGGAGACCCGCTTTTAGTTGAGCCTCCCAAAAGGCTAAGGTATTATGACCTGGGAAGTTAGGGCGTTCTTTCTTATGGGCAGCCCTAACGGAGTAATCACCGGGGAAGATCCCTGAACGAAGAAAAGCGGCTACGCGCTCAGGAGTAAGAATCGAGGGACCAGAAATTTTGTCCTCCAAAGCTTGATCGGTTACGGGAAATAGGGGAAACGAGTCGGAAGTAGAACTTTCCATGGAAATGGAGTTTGAAGAGGATGACATGAGGATATTGTAAATGAGAGAAGAAGGGAAGGAATAGATACCTGGAGAAAAGTCGGTTTTAAGAATGACGACGGAACGGCCGCTGGACGTGCACAGAGAAGTTAGAATCGCAGAGGTGAAAACGAAGATGGAAAATAGATAAGCTTGAAATGAAAGAAAGAAGGGTTTTTTGGTGGAAAAAAGAGGTTTTTGAATAATTACGCTGGAGAGAGAAGGGAGGAGACCGAGGAGAATTAAATGCCCCCCCAATCGAAAGGCGCGTGAAGGGAAAACGGCGGCCTGATGTTGGGTTAGGAATGAACGCGTGGCTACGGGATTCGAGGGCAAAGTTGCGTGTGGAAGTGCAAAAGACCTGACGCCTTCCAGAGGTAATTATTGCAAAGGGAATCAAATCAATAAAATATTTCGAAGGGTATTCTAAGCTTTAGGGATAAAATATTTCTTTGGTATTTATCTCAGTGTTATTGTTTTCCTACTCTCCTAAAAAATTATTCCTTTTATGAGAGTAGGGGGGAGTGGTTGATGTAGATAAATATGTCGCTCTCTGAGAAGTCGACACGTGGAAACGGGATAAATTATGATAGTTGTGATTAGGTCAATACGTCGAAGAAACATGATTAATACACCCCTGGGCTTAAGTAGGGAAATTAGAGATATCAGGGTGATCGGGCCTTTGGCCCATATTTGAAGAGATTAATAACCCTTGGGCTTGAAGTGGTCCGGCCCAAATATGGAACGTATAGTCCATCTTTCTTAGCCAAGTCAAAGGAATAGTTCAAACCCACGAAAGTAGGAGCCGATAAGCTGAAGAACCAAGTCTTCAGGGAGAGAGGCCGAGTCCTTAGGGATTTGAGGCCGGATTTACGGGGATGGGCCGAGAATATAGGGAGAAGAAGTCTTCCCCTCTCCGCAGAGAGGGGCCAGGTATATAAACAAGGTTATTTCCCTATTCTTGGTTAAGTTCTTTAACAAATACATATGTTTTTTACAGAATACATACTTTACATACTTTTACACGAATTATACACTGATCTGAGGAAAAACTCCACTATATTCGCCGGAATTTCCCTAGATATACAGGGGAATTCCTCTTTGATTTCGCCTACAATCGAATCTGACTTGAGCGTCGGAGCTTATACGCCGGAGCCCCCCTCCGGCGTACTTTTGCAGGTTATTTTCGGATTCCCGAGGAGATTTACTCAAAGATTGCCAAGGATTCAACGAGAGATTGGACTCGTGATTAATAGTGCTCGTAAGAGAACGATCTATATCCGTAAGCGTTCTTTTTCGACGCATCAATACCCCTCCAGCTTTGTTTAATATACTCCCCCTCCATTTTTATTAATTCAATATATATATGAAATACCAATTTTACCCTTAGTAAAATAGTATAGATACATACACACCCCCATAACCCTAACCCTAATTTTCTCATCTTCTTCTCTTCCTCATTTTCTCTTTTCCTCTCACATTTCTCCTCCTTCTTCTCATCCGCCGCCGTCTGCGTTCGCCACCGCCACCATTCACCGCCGTCTGCGTTCGCCAACGCCCTTCTCTCTTCCTTCCTCGTTTCTCGCCTCCTCTCACCTCCGTCGCCGCCCATCTTCTCTTTTTTTTTTTATTGTTATTCTTCTACTCGCCCTCGGCCGCCGCTCCACTCCCGGCGCTCGCCGCCGCTCCGGCTCTCCCTCGGCCGTGGCGGCCCATCCCCAGCGCTCGTCGCCGCTCCGGCTCTCCATCGGCCGTCGCGGCTCGCCCGCCCTTATCCTCGTCGTCGCTTCATCTTGCCCCGCCTTCCTCCACCTGAGAACACATGTTTGCTTTTTTTATTTTTTTTTTATTTTCGACCATTATTGGTCGTTCAAGAACACTCTCATCGTCACCCTAGTGTCGACGAGAGTGTTTTTGAGCGACCAATAATGGTCGAAAATACAATCTTTTTTAAAAAAAATTATTTCTAAATTTGGTCAACAAACCAGAGTCGACCGAATTATTTTTGGTCGACAATGGATTGTCGACCGGAATATTTTTGGTCGACAATCCATTGTCGATCGTATTATTTTTGGTCGACTCTGGTTTGTCGAAAATAATTTTTTGTTTTGGTTGAATTTTTAAGTTTTTGGTTTAGAGTTTAGGGTTTGTCGTTGAGTTTTGTTAAGTTTTGTGTATTAATGGAAGTTTATTTTTAAGTTTTGTTGTTGATTTTTTTTTTTTTTTTAATTTTTATGGATGTAAGAGAAGGTGGTTGTGACCGCCGGAGGTGATGGTGGTTGTGACCGCCGGAGGTGATGGTGGTTGCCGGAGGAGCAGCAGCTGGGTTGCAAAGTTAGGATTAGGGTTAGGGTTTTAGTGGGGAGTGTATGTATCTAACGTGATTTAGTAAAAGGGCAAGATTGGTATTTCATATATATATTTTGAATTAATAAAAATTAGGGGGAGTGTATTAAACAAAGCTAGAGGGGTATATACCCCATCCCTTTATATATTGATTTTACCATTAAGGGTTGGCCCATTTTACTATGTTTATTTAGTTTTGGGCTTCATACATTTGAGCCCATAGATTTAATTGTGGTAGGGTTTAAATATTGAAAACATGATGAATGAAGGTATGCAGAAAAGTTAATTTTTTCTCCCCGATTATCTCTCGCTCTCTCTCCCTCTCTCTAAATCTCTGCTATTCTCTCTTTCTCTCTCACAATTATTTCTATTTAGATCAATTGTTTTCTTGTTTTATAAAATTGAGTGTGTTCATGACCATGTTCATGACACACCACCACTACTTCCGGTCTCCACCACACCACTTCCAACATTCAACATCATCCAGCAAAAAAAAAAATCAGAAACTTAAAATATTTTTTATAATTTTCGATACACCAGGTTCGATCATATACACTCTCGTCGATAAATGATTGTCGACGAGAGTGTATATGGTCGACCCTAGTGTGTAAAAAAAGAAGTAATTTTAAAAAAAAAATATCGACCATTTGTGGTCGACCATATACACTATCGTCGATAAATTGTTGTCGACGAGAGTGTATATGGTCGACCACAAATGGTCGAAAGTTAAAAAAAAAAATGAAGAACATAATAATTAAATGGAGAAAAAATGGAACAAAAAGCAAAAAAAACCCTAAATCTAAAATTCAAACATGGGGTAGGGCGGCGACCATTTTGGATCGGGGTGGGGGAGGGGGCGGCGGCCAAGAGACGCATAAAAAAAGAAAAAAAAAAAGGAACAAAGATAGATAGAGAGGGAAGAGAGAGAGGGCGGTGGCAGAGGGTGGAGGCGGCGGCCAAGAGAACACAGAAAAAAAGTAAAAAATGGGGAGAAAGAGAGGGACGGAGGCCGGCGTTTTGGATCGGGGTGGGACGACGAGTGGAGGGGTGGGGGGCGACGGTAGATGAGTGGGGAAGGAGAAAAGAAAAAAAAAGGGGAGGATTTAGAGTTTTGAGGATGGAGTGTGTTTAGTAAATAGTTTTTTGAGACGAAAGGGTATTTAAAACAATTCGAGAGAGTGTATTAATCGGGGTGTGTTCTCAACGCAAATTGAGGTGTAAATAGTCAAACCCTAGTGTTAAACTACCAATGGGTTCTATTACTGCTTACTAGTACTACTTTCACTGGTGTTTGCACTACAAATTATTTCCTAGGTTCCACTGGTGTTTGCACTACAAATTAGATATATTTTTTAAGAAAAAATAATGTATTGACGAAAATGTTGAGTAATTTTATAATTTTTTATAAATAAGATAAATAAATTGTTTAGATAATATATAAAAATAATAACATTTTGTATAAATATGTGAATATCATGAATATCGAGTTTATAAAATAAAGTTATGGGGTGGGATTGGTAAATAATTGTGAAACGTACCGAGTATTTATTCATGAATTTATCGTTTATTCATTTGCTTTGTTTTTCAGGGATCTTTGTTTTATTTGTCTAGATATTTTTTTTTAAAGAAATTTGTTAGATTTTGAGAGCATCAAATCACAAGTATCAGTTTATGTGTTTCATCTTATGTAAACAAATGATGAGTGTACAGCTTAAATTTAATTAATTAATGATTTATATTTTTCACGGTTGAATATTAAACAATTGTTCCACATCAAATTAGCATTAAAGGATCATTCAGTATAAAAGAAGCTACTGGTATCTTCATTGGAATGAGAATTTTGGATACATTACAATTTACATGTATTAAAATACTAATAATATTGAGAATTTTTCCACTTTTGAATATTGAACAATTTTAAATGCAAAATTCAAGATAAATGGATTTTATAGCAACTCAATTAGGATTATTTTAAAGACATTGATTACTATTAAATCATATTTTTTTTATCCAAACTCGATCAACTAATTAAAACTTAGATTTTTTCCTTTTTTTTTTTTTTGATAAATTTCTTGTAAATTTTGAAAACTCTGACACTTTCAAACTTTTACTTATTATTTTATTATATGTTTATCTCATTTCGAAATTTATAAATTATTTATAAAAAAAAAATAACGAGGATTCATATTACTCGACTAAAGTTATTTAACTTTGGAGCATAATTTTTTAGGTCTCGTAGCCTAGTAAGACTAAAATAAAACTTCAACATAAAATTGCAGGAACAAAAGTCGTTTTTATGTGTGAATCTTTGGACTTTATTGCCACCAATATTCCATATTTTATTAAACCCAAGAAAACCTATGCATGGTTCAGCTTCAAAAAGTAAGAAAAAGAAACCCTATGGTTCACATCTCAACGTTGATACCTAGTTTTTGTCAGTGTTTTTTGTTGTATATTTCTGACTCTTGCAACTTTTTATGTTCATTTATTTCAATATTTAATTTACTAATCGTAGTTTTTTAATAATTCAGCCCATACCTATATTTTAATTAATTTTTTATCCCCATTGTTAGCGACAATTAAAAATAATATTTGCAAAAAAAAAAAAACTTATATTTTGAAAAGCAAAAACCTGTTAAATGGGTAAGAATAAGCAACGCTTGTCTTTATTTTAATTTTTAATGTATATGTATATTAATTACTGAGGATTTTTCTGGATGAAAATTACATGAAATGAGATTTGTCTTGGATATATAAAGAATTCTTTATGTATATTTTATATCAGCAGGGATCGTTGAGTTGATGGCGTACAAGTTATGGCTTGGTGTAATCAATCTCATCTCGGACTCAACTTCAAACTAGATTGGAAAATACATGACTACATCATTAATATGGATTCAAAATTTTCATTTGAACGTCAATGCCATCGAGGAAAATGATTTACCAAATTATAGAATCGTAATAGATGCAAAGAGAAAAAATTAGATTGAGTATAGAACTCTAAAATATTGAAAACAAAGAATCCCTATGATGCGTCGAAAAAGAACACCTTTAGATATCAGCCGTTCCTCTACGAGCACTGCTAATCACGAATCAAATCACTCGGTTATCTTTGGCAATCTTCACGTAAATCTTCTCGAGAGTCCAAAAATGACCTGCAAAAGTACGCCGGAGGGGGGCTCCGGCGTAGAAGCTCCGACACTCAAGTCAGAATCGATCGTAGGAGAAGTCAAAGAGGAATTCCCCTGTATATCTAGGGAAATTCCGCCGAATAGTATAATGTTTCCTCTCAATTTAGTGTATATTTCTTGTGATAGTGTGTATATTATGTAAAACGTAAGTAAGAATATGGAAAGAACCTGCTTATATACCTGTCCCCTCCCTCCGGAGAGGGAAAGACTCGTTCTCCCTATATTCTCGGCCCATTCCTATAAATCCGGCCCTAAATCCCCAAGAAATCGGTCTCTCTCCCCCTGGAGACTTGGTTCTTCAGCATATCCGCCCCTATCTTCGTGGATTGAACCATTCATTTGACTTGGTTAAGAAAGGTTGACTATTCGTTCCCTATTTGGGCCAGATCCTTTCAGGCCCAAGGGCTATTAATCTCTCCAAATATGGGCCAAAGGCCCAATCACCCTGATTTCTCTACTTAGGCCCAGGGGTGTATTAATCCTGTTTCTTTGGTGTATTGACCTAATCACAACTATCATAATTTATCCCGTTTCCACGTGTCGACTTCTCAGAGAGCGACATATTTATCTACATCAACCACTCCCCCCTACTCTCATAAAAGGACTAATTTTTAGGAGAGTAGGAAAACAATAACACTAAGATAAATAGTAAAAGAGATAATCCATTCCTTAGAATACTCCTCGAAATGCTGCTAACTTAATTTCTTTCCTAATAATTACCTCCAGAAAGCTCCATGCCTTTTCCACTTCCACACGCCAACTTACTCTCGATTCTTGGAGCCAGGCGTCTGCCTGAGGGGAAACACCCAGCCACCCTTTTCAGCCACGCGCCTTTTTATTGGGGAGTATTTAATTCTCCTCGACCTCCCCACTTCTCTCTCTTCCGCACAATTATTTCAAAATTTACATTCATTCCACCAAAAACCCTCTTTTCTTTTCTTTCAAACCTATCTACTCTTCTCTTTCTCTCTAATATTTCTGCAATCAACTTCTCTACGCACGTCCATCGGCCACTCCGTCATTTCTCCAAAAACCGACTTTATCTCAGGTATCTTTTCCTTCTTATCCTTTTCCATTTACAATATCTTTATGTCATCCTCCTCAGACTCCATATCCATGGAGAGTTCAACTTCAAACTCACCTCCCATATTTCCCATAACCGACCGAGCTTTGGAGGACAAAATTTCTGGTCCCTCGATTCTCACTCCCGAGCGCGTAGCCGCTTTTCTCCGCTCCGGGATCTTCCCCGCCGATTATTCGGTTAGGGCTGCACATATGAAAGAACGCCCTAATTTTCCGGGTCATAACACCTTAGCCTTTTGGGAGGCTCAACTAAAAGCGGGCCTCCGTTTCCCGATCCATCCTTATCTCTGTGAAATTTCCACTTACCTCCGCATACCTCTGAACCAGTTCACTCCCAACGCTATACGCGCAATGTTAGGCTTCTACATCCTGATGAAAGGGAACGGTGGGGAGCCCTCAGCTCAACTCTTTCTAACCCAGTACGTGTGCAAGTTTGCGGACGGGTTTTTTACGCTAGTGGTCGTACCTCCAGGACCGGAAAATTCATGGAAAAGCTCCATGAAGGGGTCCAGGACTGGAAAGACTATTATTTCTTCGTTACAAATCCTCTTCCTTGGGAATTTCCTCATGAGGGGTGGATTTATGAGAATCCTGGGGTACCCCGTCCTCCTCTTTCTGTTTGTTCTTCTTTAAACCTGGATGTGATGAATCATTTAAATGATAATGTCTCTGCCCATGGCTTTTTTGATGTGATGAGTATCTGTAAGAATCCTAGAGCCCTCTCTCATTTCGGTTTTGGTCGCCCCGATTATCCCCTAGGTCCCGATGATGGTAATACCATTTCTTTTTTCTTGGTATTGTCCTCAAAATTGGAGCTGCCATGTTTATTAATGTCGTTTCATATTTCTTTGTGCAGCTATGAGTTGGTTAACTCAGATTTCCCGTGATGCCGCTCCTCTCTCGATGGTTGCTAAATCTCCGGCCCCTGAAAGCTCCTCAAAGGCTCCAATTCCTCCTTCCCCAGTGAAACCTGTCACCGGGTCAGTTGCTAAGCGTACCCGATCCTCTACTGAGAAAGCCTTAGTTTCTACTCTGCCTCCTGCCTCTGATGCTTCTAAAAAGAAGAAGTCCAAAACCAAATCCTCTTTGCCTAATGTCGCTTCCGACGCTCCTGATGAGATTAATGTCGATCATCTTCTGGCTTTCATAGAGCGTCACACTCCGACCCCTGCCACCGAGGCCCTGAATGCTCTGTCCTCCGAAGAGCGAGTTGTGCATGCCGCCCATAGCTTTACACAGGTAGACTCTCCATACAGATGTACTTCTGGATAATTTAATATTGTCAAAAGTATACCTGTCTTACTTCTTTAGATTGTTCATTGTGTAGTTTGGTCTCCTGTTTTCCAACATGTCTGAACGAGCTCTCCAGTCCCTTCAGCTAGTGGATGATCTCCAAAGCCAAGTAGAGCTGGAGAAGGTGAAGAAGGAGATACTTGATGCAGAACTACGGGACGTTAATCAAAGGTGTAAAGTACTCCAAACGACGCTTTCGGGGGAGATTTCTTCGCTGAAGAAAGAGTTCGGTGAACGGGTTGAACAGCTGGAGGTTACTCTTCCTCTGGCTGGTATGAAATTATGCATAGAGTCCCTGTTTACCTCTGCCATAGGTCAAAAATTTCTAGGTACCTTGCATCGGGAGTGGTTGGAGGCCTTTCTTCAGAGTAGCAGGTTTTTAGGGGCGATGGGTGCATATATCCCCCATTTCATCGATCATGGATTTTCCAACGCCGTAGCTGAACATTCTGCTCCAGGATTTAATGGTCAGTATACTCGTGCCCTCCGGTTGGACGAACTGGACACTCCCCCTAAGTTCCCTGGAGATGCTAAGGAAGACATCAACACTCCTTGGTGGTTACCTGGGATGAGGAAGGCGGTCTTGGAGCTGAAAGATGCTGCCCTGAAATTGGATGATCTTGCACCGGCAAAGGATATGGCTTTTCCTATCCATGTGGACAACCCCACTCCGGTGGCCACTGTGGCAGCAGGTGCTCTAATGGAGAAGGCAGAGGGAGGTGATTCCAGTGGGCGAGTTGAGGAGGCAGGAGAAGGTTCCGAGGGGAAGAATGATATTCCCCTCTCTTCATAATTTTATTTCCCTGATAACACTTTGGTACTCTTAAAACACTTTTTATTTTGTTAAGGCCTCTAAGGCCCTTTTTGGTATTTTCCGGAGACTCCACACTCCGGGGCTTTTCTGTGGAGGGCCTAGGCATGGTGCCTTAGGTCTTGAATATTTCTGTTTTTCTTTCGCTTAATATCGTACCTGCACTTTTATCACTTAGCATGCATATATACATATATATCTCTATCTCTGCTATAGGGTGCACTATCTGCCCTGCTTATGAATTTAGTATGTTTTCAGCATTTTCTTGACACGTAAAGGCTCTAAAGCTCCTAGAAGAACCTTAATGAGGAGATAGGGTTTACATCCCTGTACTTACTTGGTGATTTGGTAATGCTTCTAATCTCTCTCTTAATACTAGAGTTCTTAGGGATCATATTCTCCCTTAGGTTAGAATTCGTAGGGATTATCCTTTCCCCCTAAATTGTTCATACTCGTAAGAGCTGTTTATACTCGTGAGAGTTGTTTATACTCGTGAGAGTTCTTAGGGATTATACTCTCCCTGAAGTTAGAATGTTTAGGGATTATACTCTCCCAAAAGTTAGAATTCGTAGGGATTATACTCTCCCCTAAGTTGTTTATACTCGTAAGAGTTGTTTATACTCGTGAGAGTTTGTTTATACTCGTAAGAGTTGTTTATACTCGTAAGAGTTGTTTATACTCGTGAGAGTTTGTTTATACTCGTAAGAGTTTGTTTATACTCGTTAGAGTTTGTTTATACTCGTAAGAGTTGTTTATACTCGTGAGAGTTGTTTATAGTACTCGTGAGAGTTTGTTTATACTCGTGAGAGTTTGTTTATACTCGTAAGAGTTTGTTTATACTCGTAAGAGTTGTTTATACTCGTAAGAGTTTGTTTATACTCGTAAGAGTTGTTTATACTCGTGAGAGTTTGTTTATACTCGTAAGAGTTTGTTTATACTCGTAAGAGTTGTTTATACTCGTGAGAGTTTGTTTATACTCGTGAGAGTTGTGAGAGTCGCTAGGGATAGGGTTTATTGACAAGTTAATTATATCTTCTGCTACTATACCCCTACTCCCCCTAGCTTTAGAGGCTGTCGTGGATAGAAACTTTAGGAATTCTTCCTAGGTATTTTCTATTCAAATCCTTATGAGTTGGTGTAAATCTCTCTATCTTGCAATATCTCTATCATGTTATGTTTTAGTTTTCAAAACATATTCGTTACTTCAGCACTCATTATGCAGGCCCTTAACAGTTATCTTAACACGGTATTAATCATATGAGAAACGTTTCATCATAAAATTGGCACATAAGAGTCATCTCATCACAATATTAACATGCATTCAGGGAAATTGCTGAAATTTTATCAAAACCGATGCTCCATTGATCAAAAGTGTTCATCAACATAGGCAAATAAGGGGAACCTATGCCGGCCTCATTAAAAACCTCTCCGTGGTAAAACCCCAAAGGGAAACCCACGTAGAGGGAAAAAGAGTGCCGGTGAAGCAATTATTCGAATAAGAAGTAAACATTCAAAATTGTTCGTAAAGAGAAAGGAAGTAGGGGAATAACACCTTCCTCAAACATAAAACCTCTTCAAGTGGCACACGTTCCATGGCCTTAGTATTTCTTTCCCTGTCATGTCCTGGAGCTTGTATGCTCCGCCTTTTAGTACTTGTATAACCCTGTACGGACCTTCCCAATTAGGTTCCATCTTCCCAGTGTTCTTCAAGGCATCGGCTCTCCGAAGGACTAAATCTCCAACTTTAAAGGAGCGAGGGATTACCCTGCGATCATATGATGCCTTGATCCGACTCTTGTACCTTTCTGCTTTTAATCTCGCCATCTCCCTCTCTTCATCTACCAGGTCCAGCGCCTCCCTCATCAATTCTTCATTTCTTTTTTCTTCAAAATAGGTGATTCGGTGCGATTTGAGTCTGGCCTCAGGAGGTATCACTGCCGCTGCTCCATATACCAAGTAGAAGGGAGATTCGCCCGTAGCTGTCTTAGGGCTGGTCCTGTAGGACCAGAGGACGTTGTCTAACTCCTTCACCCATTTTCCTCCTACCTCTTCCAATCGTGTTCGAATACCATCCACTAGGATTCGGTTTGTAACCTCCACCTGCCCATTAGCTTGTGGATGGGCTACTGATGTAAACCTCTGTGTAATGTTCCATCTCTCGCACCATCTCCTTACTTTCTCTCCATTGCATTGCGTTCCGTTGTCGGAAACCAAGATTCTGGGTACTCCAAACTTGCAACAAATATGTCTAGCAAGAAAAAGAATTACATTATCTTCTTCGATTTTGGCCAAGGGCACAGCCTCTACCCATTTACTGAAATAATCCACAGCCACGATCAGAAATTTTCTCCCTCCTGGTGCCAAGGGGAAGGGTCCCACCAGATCTATTCCCCATTTGGCGAAGGGACAGGGCGAGTACATAGCCCCCATTTCTTCTGCAGGTACTCGTATCAAAGGTCCATTCTTCTGACACTTCTCATTTCTTCACATATTCTCTAGCATCTCTGATTATGTTAGGCCAATAGAAACCTGCCCTAAATACTTTCTTCACCATAGTCTGGTAACCTTCATGGCTGGATGCGCAACCTTCATGGATGTCCTTGATCACTAGCTCTGCTTTTCTTCTTGAAAGACATTTCAAATAAGGTTGAGTGAAGGACCTCTTGTACAATTGGCCTCCTAGGATGCAATACTTCCTTCTCCAAGCTTTGGCCTCTCTGGACATTGGGGTTACTGGACCCCTGTTCAATTCTTCCCATATTTCTTTCCTCCAATAATCCCCTGCTGTTATCTCTCCGATCAGGGTTTCCGTGGCTACTTGATCTGCCACCAACAGGGTCACCTTTCCGTCTCCCTCGAATTCAGTGGAACTAGCTAGTTTAGACAGTCCATCTGCTTTCACATTCTCTTCTCTTGGTACCTGTATCACTTCGAAAGTATGTAATTTATTCTTTAATTTTTTTACCTCCTCTAGATAGGCGATCATTCTCTCATCTTTGGCGAGGTACTCCCCCATGACCTGTTGTACTACCAGCTGCGAATCAGAGTACAGGGTGACTTTCTGTGCCCCTAACTCTGCTGCCATGCTAGCTCATCTAATCAAGGCTTCATATTCTGCACCATTGTTTGAGATTGAAAACCGGAATTTGACAGCAACCTGTACTTCTTGGCCATCAGGGTCAACCAACACTATCCCTGCTCCACATCCCAAGGCGGATGCTGAGCCATCCACGTATATCTTCCATCCCTGTTCTTCTTCCACTCTGGTAGACTCCTGAATAAAGTCTGCTAAAGCTTGAGCCTTGATGGCTCTCCTTGGTTCATAGTCAATATCATACTCCTGCAATTCCACTGCCCATCTGACCATTCTTCCTGATAAATCTGCTCTCCCTAGCGTCTGCTTCAGCGGAAAATTAGTCTGCACCATCACTTTATAAGATAGGAAATAAGGGCGTAATCGTCTAGCCGTTACCACCACTGCCAGGGCTGCCTTCTCTACCTCTGAATACCTTGTTTCCGCTCCTTGGATGACCTTGCTCACATAATATATGGGCTGTTGTGTGGAGCCTTCCTCTTTCATCAGGGCTGTACTCAGAGAATGTTCCCCTACTGAGAGGTATAGGAGTAGAACATCTCCCTGAGTGGGCTTGGTTAACTTCGGGAGTTGTTCTAAATGGAGCTTCAGTTCTTCAAAAGCCTTTTGACACTGTTCATCCCATTCAAATCTTGACCCCTTCCTTAGTGTTCTGAAGAAGTGATGGCTCTTCTCCGCTGATTTTGCTATGAATCTGCTAAGGGCTGCGATTCTGCCGTTCAGGGTCTGCAATTCCTTCAAGTTTCGAGGGGGTTGCATGTCAAGGACCGCTTTCACCCTGGCAGGGTTAACCTCTATTCCTCTTTGCGTCACCATATATCCGAGGAATTTCCCTGACCCTACCCCAAAGGAACATTTAGCTGGGTTAAGTTTGATACCGTTTTCTCTAATTACCTGAAATATCTCCTTCAGGTCCTGAATGTGTTCCTCTGCTTTGACGCTTTTAGCTAGCATATCGTCTACATAAACCTCCATGTTTCTCCCTATCTGTCCTCGGAAAACCGAGTCTACCATCCTTTGATAGGTGGCTCCTGCATTTATCAGTCCGAACGGCATACGTACATAACCAAAAGTACCACATGTTGCAATAAAGCATACCTTTGGTATATCGAGGGGATTCAACTGGATTTGATGGTACCCCTGATATGCATCCATCATGCTGAGTAATTCAAACCCGGACGTGGCATCCACCAGTTGATCAATCCTAGGCAGGGGATAGTGATCCTTAGGGCATGCTTTGTTCAAGTCCCTAAAATCAATGCACATCCTCCATTTGCCGGCTCCCTTGGACACCAGCATTGCGTTCGAGAGCCACTCAGGGAACTGCACTCTCTTCACGTGCCCTGCACTCAACAATTTATCAATTTCCTCTTTTACAATGAGGTTTTCTCTTTGCCGAAGTTCCTTAACTTCTGTTTCACGGGCCTAGCTTTGGGATCCACATTCAGATGGTGCACCGCTATTTCTGGAGGGATACCCGTCATATCCGTCGCCGTGAATGCGAAGATATCTGCATTCTCTTGGAGGGTGAGTATCATCTTTCCCTGGAGCTCAGGGTTCATATTTGTACCTATCCTGGTTGTGAATCCCTCCTTTCCTGGGTAGAGCTCGATGCTCATTAACTCCTCGTCAGCTTTGGCTTTGGGTTGCTCTTGCACTAGTTCACCCACTTTCTGACTTTTCAACTCAGGGTCTTCACCCTTAAATCTCTCCATTCCTCGGAACACGGACCTGTCTGCTATCTTGACCGATTCCACATAACACTTCCTTGCTTGGTATTGGTCGCCACATATCTCTCCCACACCCCCCGAGGCAGGGAATTTCATCTTCATGTGGAAGGTGGAGATCACTGCCTGAAAGATATTCAAGCTCGGCCTACCCATTACTACATTATACGAAGATGGAACATCTACGATCAGAAATTCTATTACTTGCACGCGACGGTTAGAGGCGACTCCTAACCCTACTTGCCGTAACGCTGAACCAAGGGGTTGAATGGCTCCCCCTGAGAATCCATAAAGGGCTGTCTCCACCGGTCTGAGCTTTATATTTAGGTACATCTTCTTGAAGCACTCCAAGAACATGATATCGGCAGAGCTTCCAGTGTCTACAAAAATTCTTGCTACATCGTATCCCGCTATATCCGTGGTAATGACTAATGCATCATTATGAATTTCTCTGGGTTCCCCAGCGTCTTCTGGCCCGAAATGAATGTACGGACCCTCTGTCATCTTTCCCACCTCATGGTGCTCTATATTCCTCTCGTTCTTCAGCGACCGAACGCTCTGCTTTCTCTGCCTGAAGGAATCCCCATCAGCGGGGCCTCCCATAATCATATGAATAGTTCCCCTCTTCTGGGGAGGGGGTGGTTGCTCTTCAGTGCTCTTCCTCTGATCTCTTCTGTCGTCTTCCTGCTTCCCCTCGGGGTCCTTTCTCTTTTGACCCCTGGGGCCTTGTCGGTCTCTGAAAATAAACTCCTTCAGGTGGCCTGCCTGAATCATCCTCTCTATCTCATCCTTCAAATGCCAACATTGGTTGGTATCGTGGCCATAGTCGTTATGGAATCTACAAAATTTGTTTGACTTAGGATTTTGGGGACCTCTGTTTCTTGAGTAGGGGAATTTCATATCCGGATGGTCCCCTGCCACCTCTAGGACTTCGGCTGGCTCTATCCTCAAAGGGGTATATCTCTTCGCCCTTCCTCTGGGGCTCCAGGGTGCAACTTCCTCTCTTCTTACACTTTCCAACCTCTTTGAGCTTCTGTGTGTCTCTGGACTTGGCCTCCTAAGCGGAATTTTTTTCCTCCGTTCTCCATTACCCACTATTGTCCTGGTCTCCGAGCGCTTAGCCTTTCTTACCTCTTCCAGGGTGAGGTATTTTTCTGCTCTCCTCAATAACTCATCAAAGGTCCGGACTGGCTTCTTGGCTAGAGATGTGAATAGATCTCCATCTCTTAACCCATTGGTAAGGGCGTTGATTTTAACCTCTGAGGAGGCGGTAGGTACTTCTAGAGCCGCTTGGTTAAATCTTTTTAAGAAAGCCCGTAAGCTCTCATTCTCTCCCTGTCGCATGTTAAATAAAGTGAGGGTGGCTCTAGGCTGTCTTCTAGCGCTAGCGAATTGATGCAGGAACAATTCGCTGAATTCGGACCATGAGTGGACAGTATCTGGTCCCAGTTGTGTGAACCATTGCTGTGCAGCCTTAGATAGGGTGGTCAGAAATACTCTGCACTTAACGCCCTCTCCATACCGATGTAATAGAGCAGCATTCTCAAACCTCATCAGATGCTCGTACGGGTCCGTGGTGCCATCATATTCAAAGTTTAAAGATTTGAAATTAGAGGGCAGTTCATCTTGCAAAATATTAGATGAGAATTGATATCCAGTGGTGTAAGAGGGTTTACTTACATTTTCAGTAATATGTCTCTGCATATCCCTCATCTCTTTACGCAGAGCTTGTATTTGATCACTGACGGCTCCTTGATATGTGTCGTCCGTGCTTTCTCCCATCCCTGTGTCCAGGGTGGTATCCCCAAGGACCCTCTCCACATCCCTCTGAGGGGGTCTTTCCAGGATGCTTCTTTCGGCCTGGGAAGGTACTTTTTCTTCTGGGTTTCGAGGGGGATCCTCGTTCCTGGAGGGGACTGGAACCGAATCGATGACATGCTCTGGTGGATTTGGTCGCGTGCCCTTATGGGTAGGTGGAGTAGGTTCGGGAGGGCGAAGTCCTCGAGTAGCAATTATTCTTTCCACTGATTGTGCGATCATCTCATCTAATTGATCTCGAGAGACAGTCAGGAGTTCCGGTTGAGCGTTAGGGTTATCCCTATTGATCCCACTCCCCGAAGCTCCTGAGGTACCTGGTCCATCTCCCTCTTGAGCGGAGGGGATATCCTCCAGTGGGTGATCTACATTTTGTTTCCCTAGATTTCGATTTAAGGGAAAACCGGGAGGGGGAATATCTTCTGGTGTATGATCCACGGGTCGTTTCCCTAAATTTCGATTTAAGGGAAATCCTGGAGGAGGCGGAGGAAGAGGAAGAGGAGTGGAATCTCCTTTCTCCTTTGTCTGCTTCGTTGGATCTTGTCCTCCACCCATTTAAGTACGGAACTTTTCTCACGCCTTAGCTTGAAATGTTCCCACAGACGGCGCCAGTTGATGCGTCGAAAAAGAACGCCTTTAGATATCAGTCGTTCCTCTACGAGCACTGCTAATCACGAATCAAATCACTCGGTTATCTTTGGCAATCTTCACGTAAATCTTCTCGAGAGTCCAAAAATGACCTGCAAAAGTACGCCGGAGGGGGGCTCCGGCGTAGAAGCTCCGACGCTCAAGTCAGAATCGATCGTAGGAGAAGTCAAAGAGGAATTCCCCTGTATATCTAGGGAAATTCCGCCGAATAGTATAATGTTTCCTCTCAATTTAGTGTATATTTCTTGTGATAGTGTGTATATTATGTAAAACGTAAGTAAGAATATGGAAAGAACCTGCTTATATACCTGTCCCCTCCCTCCGGAGAGGGAAAGACTCGTTCTCCCTATATTCTCGGCCCATTCCTATAAATCCGGCCCTAAATCCCCAAGGAATCGGTCTCTCTCCCCCTGGAGACTTGGTTCTTCAGCATATCCGCCCCTATTTTCGTGGATTGAACCATTCATTTGACTTGGTTAAGAAAGGTTGACTATTCGTTCCCTATTTGGGCCAGATCCTTTCAGGCCCAAGGGCTATTAATCTCTCCAAATATGGGCCAAAGGCCCAATCACCCTGATTTCTCTAATTTCTCTACTTAGGCCCAGGGGTGTATTAATCCTGTTTCTTTGGTGTATTGACCTAATCACAACTATCATAATTTATCCCGTTTCCACGTGTCGACTTCTCAGAAAGCGACATATTTATCTACATCACCCTAATTTCTAAGGTAGAAGAGTCGAGTATAGAACTATAAGAATTCAATCGAAGAAGACAACAAAAAATTTTATTCGAATCAAGATGAAATTAAATCCGAAACTCACGAGTATAAAATCCGCAAAAAAGAAATTTTGAAAAAGAAAAGTAGGTAAGAAATTCAAGGTTTGGCATAAATGAGTATATATAGAATTCAAGAAACTCAAAAGATGAGTATAGAAGTATAGGACTCAAGAAATCTGAGACTTGAAAGAAATTAGACATGCACAACCGGCCGTAACCGCCGGTTACGGTTAAAAATTGGCGGTTACGGTTTTCAAACCACCGGTTACGTTTTTTAAAATTTTCTCAATTTTTGCTCGTTTTCATTCTTTTTTTTTTTTTAGAAAATACATTACTAGAATTTAATAAAAATTATATAACATAAATTTATACATAGAAAATAGAAGAATTGTGTATTAAAAAAATCGTCAAACCGGCGGTTATGGTTTGCCAAAATGTAAAATTGTAACTGAACCGCCATTTTTCGATTACGGTTCGATTTTTAACCGTAACCGGCGGTTCGGCCGGTTGGCCGGTTCCGATTAGAAAACCGCCCATGTCTATAAGAAATGAGTATAGAACTCAAGAGACTCAATGAATTCATTCATACCTAATTGTGGAAACATATCTAGATCGACGACCTTGTTTAATTGATCATAACACTGCAAGAAAATTGATTTTTAGTAACAAAATTCTCTCACTATTGCTTATCTAGCTAAAAGTCTATAATGACAGTAAAATGAGAATTAATGACATGACTGTCACTAAAAGTCAATTTATATCATTAAAGGTTTTTAGTTAGAGAAACTATAATGACAAGATTTATGTCACTAAAAGTCATTTTCCTTGTAGTGTAAATTGATCGATATACAACTCTGGTGTCATGTGAAATTTTATAATATGAAGAAATTGAATAAAATGTATACCGAGAGAATTGAAAAATATAAAATTAAAATTGAATAGTAATTAAATCGAATAGAGAATTGAATGATTAAATTATTCACATCCCTATCCATGTAAGAGGAAATCGAATATCATTAATTAATATTTTCATTTGCTGGTTTGTACTCCTTCACAAAAACACGTGTTTATTGGTAAACGTACAATTCTCAGTTTATAAAAATGTTTTAGATTTAATATTATGATCAGAGTAAATTACAATATTGTTTAACATATAATAGAAACTATTAAAGGAATAATACTAAAGAGGGTGTATTCAATTGAGATTCTGTTGGATTTTTTTGGACTTTAAAAAGTCAGTAGATTTAGAAAATCTATAGACTCTATGCAGAGTTTGACTGACTTTTTTATTGATTTATATGGATTTTCATAGATTTGACAGGATTTTAAAATAGACATTTTTTTATTAATTTACATGAATTTTCATAAACTACGCCTCTAAAACTATGGGTGCAAACATATATCGAACACACTTGTATATAAAAAAAATTATATAAATTATTTAGAAAAAATACCAAAAATATATTAGTTAAAAAAAAAAAATATTATTCATCATTATTATTCTCATCTTCATTTCCACGGTTATACCTCGGCTTCAGTTCTGTGTTGTAATTGGCTTTGAGAAAGCAATTCCAAAATTTCTCTTCCATGTCAAGATGTGGTGAATGTTGATCTTTTTCATATTCGATTGGAAATTCATGACATTCTTTCCGAAGAAAGTTATGTAATCCAGCCAATACTAACTCTGCTTGTGTTTGAAATGAGAACAGAGGTGGGTTTTGAAAATTGTGAATGACAAATTGCATTTCTGGGGTAACGACCTTGACCACCAAAATCTTTTAGATGATATCGAACCCCACGTGCTAACTTTAAGATCGTGAATAAATGTTCTTGAGATCTTAAAGTTGGCAATGGTATAAATTAGGCGATCAAGAATATATTATTGCTAACCTAACGGTCAACTGTGCCGATATACTATAATTTTTAAGGAGAGAACATAATTTTAAAATACAGAGATGTAATCTTTTTCACGATAATAATGATGGTGAAGAATCTGTTATGCTTATTGAAGAACATAGTTACGTTTCTTGATATTATTTCATTTGAAGAAGAGGGCTGTGCAAGAATGTCTGTGTATGCTTTCGAAGGAGACTTTGAAATTTTGTTAGAAGAACAACAAAGTTTTTTTTTTCTTCTCTTTCAGGGCCTTCTGAGAGAATCCGCTGAAATCTCTAGTTTTTAGAAGAGATTTTGAATAGTGAAATTTATTTATATTTTTGAAGGAGAATCCAACGAAATCCATAGAGTATTAAAATCCATAGATTGTTGAATACCTAAAAATTTCTAAAGACTTTTTAAAATCCGTATTGAATACCTCAAAATTTTGAAAGACTTTTAAAAATCCGGATTGAATATCCCCGGATTTTAAAAGTCCAAAAAAATCCAACAGAATCTCAATTGAATACACCCCCCTAAATCTAGAGCAATTCGATAAATTGAGAATTGTAATTATGTAAAATACAAGGAGGTCCATTAATAAGCGTTGAAATTTAAAAAAAAAAATCAAAAATCAAATTACAATTAATAAAATATACACAAAAATTTATATGAAATATAGATAAATAAAATAAATTTGGGACAAAAATTTGTGAGTGAAACTCGGATCAACATGAGTCAACACGGGTCAAACTTAATTAAAATATATTTTTTCGCTTTCAAGTATTGTTTTACTACATGATCAAAATTATGTTACTGTATGACCAAAATCATTGTCACTATAATGTAAAAAATGTACTACTACAAGTCCAAAAATATTCTGAACATGCACTTAATTTTTTGAGCGAATTCTTCAAAATATTTTTTGACATGTGTACGTAGTAGTACACTTTTAGTTTTGTAGTGATAATACTTTGGTCTTTTAGTAACAATATATTGATCATGTAGTAAACCACTTGCTTGTGACTCACAAATTTTTTGGCCGATTCAGATCCAGACTTTAGACCCACAATTTTTTTTAAAATGTCTTAGTTAAACATATTTTATTGTGAAATATTTCACACAAGTGTTGCTTGTAATATATATGGATTAAATTAAATAGGTAAACTAATAATACAAATGTCACATTACACATATATTTATTAATTATTATTTTTAATTGGCATAAAACATCTTTAAACGACAATTGAAATGGAATAAAGGGATTAACTAATTAGTAAACACAAACTCGGATAGAATTTAGAGTATTTGGGTACTGCTTCCTTTCGTTCTACCGTAAATGATTTTAACATTTTATTCTTATACACAATTAAATGATGTTTTAACATTTTTTAATATTTTTCTCTCAATTTTACTTCTTTTAACTTTAGAAAATACTTCTAATTTCGAACGTACCTTTATAATAAGTAGGAGTGTAAGTGAGTCGAGTCAACTCGTAAGCTATTCGTGTTCGTCTAAAAAAAGATTAAATTAAAGTTGAGTTTCGAACTATTCAGCTATCGAGTTCAAATTCATAAATACTCAGCTAGAAACACTCGCGGGCCTAATCCAATTTGGACATTATTTACTATTTTGGCATTAAGTATATAATTTATATATATATATAGTAATCGAGTTGAGTCGAGCTCATTTTGTAATTAATTATATTAGAAAAAAAAATATTTTACATTTATTTTTAAAAATTATACATGTAGTCAATCGAGTCGAGCTCGAGTCAATTTTCGAGCTTCAAGTATAACAATCGAGTCGAGTTTCGAGCTCAACACTACTCTACTCGACTCATTTACACCCTTAATGATAAGATAAAATTATGAAATGTGATTAGAATAAAGAATATCCCATTCATTAATTAATAAAAAAAGAACATTTAATTTAGAACAGATAAAATTGAATTATCCAACAATAGATGTAAGAGTAGATTAGGAGAGTAACTTATTAGTCAAACATATCATAAAAATCTTTAAATAAAAGAATGCGATTTAAATCAAATAAATTAATTACAATTAATAAAATTCAATAAATAACCAAATATATAGACTATAGTTTTCATTATCTAATTTTGCATGTCCTTATCCATTCTTTTACAATAATTTACATTAAATAACCATGAAAAAGTCAATTTTCTTAAGCCCTATAAATAAAGTTCTTACCGTTCTTAAAATTTACTCGACCGAGGGCAAGATTGATACTTGTTGCTTTATAATTTACCAACAATGGCTTACAAAGTGGATGGAAAATAAAAGACAGAAAATAAAGAAATTACAATGTCTTCAAATTCTTCTAACTTTTAAAAGCGGCAGCTTTCTTCTTTGAGCAGCTTCTTGGAATGGTAGGTCCAAAAAAAAAATTAAACAGCACTGTAGAGAGACAGAAGAGTTAGGGAAAAGCAACCGAGTCAAGGTGATACCTTTTCCCGTAAAATAAACACGTCCCGGCTAGTGTTCACGGAGTGACGAGTTGCTTCGAAAGGTAAAACGGCTTCGTCTTTGCACGAGCAACACCGCAGCGTACAAAGCTCCGACGAACTGAATACACGCTTGAACTGGACTGCACTCTAAATGTAATGCAGAATGCAGAAAACCGAATGCAAGTTTGCTGGAAATTTTCAAGTGCTATGTGATTTGCAAAAGTGAGTTTTTCCAAAATAATGCACTCCTATTTATAGGCAGTGCCACTCAGGTAGGGGGCAGACGGGCATTTATGGCAGTAACTGCCACCCCATGACTGTACATTATGGCAGGAATGGTAACTGCCATTTCTGTAACCTCCAGGGTATTAAGAATGCAGTTTCGGGAATGGTAACTTCCCTTCTGCTGTAACTTTCAAATTAAGACGATGCTGTTTCAAATTCAAATTCGAAAGTTGGGCTAGACTCGCATTGGGCTATAACTCTAATTTCGTATGGGTCAGGACCCCCCAAAACTTTAGAGCTCTAAAAATATAGATGGGCCTCAAATCCAAGCTCAAAGTCCACCCAAAGTTCAATTGCCAAGATCCAAGGCCCAGGCCCACGGACCACGGACCCGGCACGGACGGACGGGCGGCGCGCGTGTGGCTAATTGAATGGTTCAATAGTCACCACAATTTGAACTCTCTTAACTAACTCCTATTAATAAGGAGGAGATTAATTCTCACATTTATCAATGTGGGATAGTTATTAATATTAATCCCAATGCATCACTTCGTCGTAATCTTCGTACATTAATTTCTCACTCACCGAAATTCGGTTTTGAGATTTTAAATATACTACGATCATCTACTCCGAGAGTAGAACGATCCTATGACATTTAATTTCTCGGAAATTAAATATCCATACCCTCAAATAATTGATTGATTAAAAATCAATTAAATATATTAATATATAATTTGATGTCTTATATTGCTGAACAAAACCTAGGAACCATATGAACACAAGCCGTTCAAGAGGCCGGAGCCCCGTTAAAAATCTTGCTACAGAAAACCCTCATTAGGGATAAAACTGTAGTCAAGGAAAAGGGAACCCCTCTAATTTACAAATATGTAGTTAAATCCTTTTGCAAATATTCCTGCAATTGAGATGGCGACGTGTCCCACCATTTATGTGTCGTTTCAGCCATGGATGCTAATTTGTCCGCGGAAGCATTGCCTTCTCTGTATATGTGGCTCACGACCACCCTAATTTCTAGCCTTTGAATTTGTTGCTATAAGGCTCTCGCTTTCCAGGGTATTTGTTTTTCCGCACCTTTGATCGTTTGTACCACAAACATAGAGTCCGTCTCTAGCCAAATATCGTTCCATCCGCGTGCATTTGCAATTTTTATCGCATGCAGGGCTGTTATCAGTTCCGCTTCAAATGCAAAGCCCCTGCCGTGCCTCATCGCGAATCCGCCCATGAACATCCCGTCCTCATTTCAGAATATGCTTGCTCCCGAGATCAGTCCCGGGGATCCATTCAATTAAATATATTAAGAAATTGAATAAAAACTCAATTTCTCCAACAATACTCACATAATAATGAAGGTTTTCATAACATATTTCGTTCTCCTAGTTGCCATTTTTAATCATCATTCATATCTGCAAAACGTTGCACAATCACGGATAAATATGAAGTTCACGTGATCAATAAACTTCCAGACGTGATACAGAAGTTGCATTCTGCATCTAGGGATGACGATCTTGGGTATCACACACTCGCGAGAAATGGTGACTATAACTTTAGTTTTTGTAATAGCTATCTTGGTGTAACGTTATTTTTTTGCCATGTTTGGTGGAAAAATCAGGATGTTGCTTTTGATGTTTTTAGATCCAAAACTAGTGACCAATTAATGCCTTCGTGGTATATGCAAATGGGAAGTAAGAACATATGGTATATATTTTGCTGGTGATATATCAACAAACATTCAGAAAATGTTTGATTGGAAAAAAACAAATGGAAATGTCAATGGTACGAGGTGACCTATTATTCGTGTGAGCTTGTTACATTTAGTAACCTGCTATTTTGGATTAGTTCGAAGATCTACAATTGTTGGATTAGTTCGAAGATCTAAGATTGTTGAAGTGTAATCTGATATTGTTAAAAGAAACGAGGAGAGGGTAAAGCTGTTCGTGGATTTAAAAAATAAAGATTTGATTCCAGCACAAAAAGCAAAAACTCGGTGGATCAGGGAAGGCAATGCCAACACCAAATTCTTTCATGGATACATAAATAATCGGCGCAAGACCAATGAGATTGTTGGGATCACAATAAACGGAGTATGGAGGGAAGAAGTAGAGGAGGTAAAGACAGGAATTCGAGAACATTTTCAAAACCACTTCAGTGCAGAACCGGGGATTAGACCTGTTTTAAACGCTGACATCTTGCACAAGAAGGTATCCGACGAAGACAACTCTATGCTGATCAGCCCTTTCTCGGAGGAAGAAATTAAGGCAGCGTTGTGGTCCATTGACTTGAACGAATTTTAGGCAATATATTTTGACTAACTACTTCCCCTCAAGCATAAGGGTTCGTAGTAGTAATGGAAGTATTCGACCTAGGAGGTGAGTTTGTGCAATGAGTCCCTAAAGTTGTATGTTGGAATAACCAATGTAACTACGGTTTCGGATTTTGAATTTCTAAAATTAAGCTAACTTACTACCCAGATGCAAAAAATTAAATCAAACACCAACCTAGAAACTAACAAATAATTTAAACTACTAAAAATAAGCAAATAACCATAAAGAACAATTACCACAATTTAGTAAGGAAAATTACTACTAAAGAAAGAAATTGACAATTAAAACAATAAACAACTACGAATATAATTTGAAGAAGTGCAAGGGTGAGTAAATGCTTCGGGTGTTCTCTACCTAGTGAAATCGAGTGGAACTTTTTATACCGTGTTTATGCTTCAATTTAGATTTGCTAAGAGCATCAAGATGCTAGGATGAAAATCGTTTCCCTTCGGGTACTATAGCCTTACATCTAAGGTGTTCCCAAACCCAGTAATAAGACATCTTCTTATTCCTCACCAATTACCCAAATAACCATTCAAGTAATTAATGTCTCCTAATTGGGGTTCTAATACGATTAACTCTCTCTCGACGAATTAAAAGTATAATAAACACATTTGTATAACAACAACTCACACCATAAATTTAAACATGTTCATGTAACTCTCGTCTACGCTAAACATGCTTCAAAATACGGATTAATAGAAGCTAAAATACAAAGCACCAATAAAACCCAATAAGAGAAGCAATAATCTAAATATCAACAATAATCAAAGTATAAATAATTCGAACACTCAATATTCACATAGTTTCAAACACCCAAAGCATAAAATAGATTAGCTCATGGTTCTAAAAGCAACAACCATATCTAAAACGATTAGAGAAAACATACTCATGTAAAATAAATTAACAAAACTTGAAATTAAATTAAATTTACCCACAGACTTGTAATATGGATAGAAGTCACCTCTAGAGTGAAGAGTGCTCAAAACTTGAAGAAATAAAAGAATCAATGAGTATCCTTGCTTGAAATTGAGAGTAGAGACTAAGTTTAACCTAAATTATCTAAGAAGATGAAAGTTGAATGCTCTGTGTGCTCTCCTCCTAGGTATATATAGCAGCATGCGTGGCTTGACCTCCAAGTAATATATACTGTATATTGTAACCTTCTTAAATTAATTTTGCGTGGCTTGACCTCCAAGTAATATATACTGTATATGGTAACTTTCCTAAATTAATTGTTTTAATTTCAGCAGCTTGCTTCCTCTTTGACAGCTGCCATAATTGGGTCAATTCCATCAAGCTACATGAATTGCTTGCTTTTTAATTCATTCCTTACAACAATTATCAAATGGGTCCACTTGGTCCATTGCAATTCTCGTACTACTCAATTAAATGGGTCATCAATTAAATTGTTGGTCCAAATAATCTTCAACTTCCATTTTTGCTCGACTCCATTCTCATTTCTTTTCTTCAATTGACGTCACAAAATAATTGAGGCGTGTTTCACTCCAAATGTGCTCTTTTTCCTATAAAAATAGCAAACAACACCCTTTCTCCAAATCAAGTGCAATTAGTCAATTTAGTGTAGATAATGCAAGAAATCCTATCAAATTATGCGAATTAAACACATGAATTTCGAGCAATTCTCACACTAATCAAGTAAAGACAGGAATTCAAGAACATTTTCAAAACCACTTCAGTGCAGAACCGGGGATTAGACCTGTTTTAAACGCTGACATCTTGCACAAGAAGGTATCCGACGAAGACAACTCTATGCTGATCAGCCCTTTCTCGGAGGAAGAAATTAAGGCAGCGTTGTGGTCGTGCGAGAGCTCGAAAAGCCCAGGTCTAGACGACTTTAATTTCCACTTCTTAAAGGAATTTTGGGATGTAGTGAAAGGGGAAATAACTGGATTCATATCAGTATTCCACCAAAATAGGAGACTTGTTCGAGGCATTAATCCATCTTTTATTACCTTGATACCAAAGAAAGAAGAGGCCAACAGACTGGACGATTTCAGACCCATTTCGCTTATTGGGGGAATGTACAAGCTCTTGGCGAAACTGCTATCAAATAGGCTTTGCAAAGTACTCAACTCCATAATCACGGAAAACCTGAGCGCATTCATACGGGGTAGACAGATCCTCGATGGGGTGATTATACTAAATGAGGCGATTGAGGACATCAAGAACTGTAAGAAGAAAGGTTTGATCCTGAAAATTGATTTTGCAAAAGCATATGACTCCGTGGATTGGGGGTTTTTTAGATCGATGATGGTGGGCCTCAATTTTCACCCGAAATGGATTTCATGGATTATGGAATGTATCAGTTCGACACACGCATCGGTCTTAGTTAATGGAAGTCCACCGGGGGAGTTCAAACTCCAACGAGGCCTTAGACAGGGAGACTCATTATCCCCTTTCTTATTCTTAATCGCAACCGAGAGCGTAAGCGCAATGATGAAAAAGGCGACGAACAATGGGATATTCAGGCCACTGGATATTGGGAGACACAGAGTCGAGATTTCTCATCTGCAATTCGCGGATGACACTCTTTTTTTGGGAGAAGAGGGTACTGAGAATGCTAGATTCTTGAGCAGATTTCTGAAAATTATTCACCTAGTAACTGGGATGAGAGTGAACTTAGATAAGTGTCGGCTTATCGGGATCAATCTAGAGGAGGACAGAGTTCGGGAGGCGGCTGAAATTGTGGGGTGCAGTATGGGAAGCATCCCCTTCGTATACTTGGGCCTCAAAGTTGGGACTGCTCACAGAACAGCCTTGGAGTGGGAATATGTGGTATCAAAAATCAGAAGAAAACTGAGCAAATGGAAGGGTTCAAAGCTGTCTATAGGTGGCCGCCTCGTCTTGATCAGTGCAGTGTTATCGTCTCTACCGGTGTACTATCTATCAACCTACCGAGCGCCTAAAAAGACCATTAGAGAGATTACAAAACTACAAAGATCTTTTCTTTGGGGCGGGGATGAGTGCTCACATAAAATTTCGTGGGTTGAGTGGAAAACAATTTGCAAGCCTAAAGCTGCAGGGGGTCAGAGACTTGGACAGATTCAATACGGTACTTTTAGGCAAATGGCTGTGGAGATTCTATAGAGAGAGTGATAGGTTGTGGGAAAGGGTCATAACATCTAGATTTGGGGACCATTGGGGCTTGGGTGGGGGGCAAACGAGACGGGAAGAGGTCGAACAACGAGAGGGTGGTGGGGGTCTGTTATTAAAGCAACTGGGGGTGACAGAGGGTTGGTTTAGGATTGGGATGTGCAGGAAGGTGGGCAATGGGCTGAATACCCCTTTTTGGGAGGGAGTATGGGCGGGAGATGAGAGCCTTAAGTCAAGATGTGCAAGATTATATCATCTAAGCACAAACAAGAATGGGCTGGTTGGAGATATGGGGCATTGGAGTGATGGAGAGTGGGTGTGGTCATGGAGTTGGAGAAGGGAATTGAGAGAGAGAGAGAGATAATGTCATGCTTAATGATCTTGTGTCTTTGATTAACATGTATCCAATTAAGCAAGGAATGGAGGACAAATGGAGATGGAAACCGAGCTCGGATGGTCTATTTCACTCAAAGGAGACATACGAGTGGCTAACAAAGATGGAGGACGTATCCCAGCTGAACGACAAGGAGGAGAAGTGTTTTAAACTGATCTGGAACAAGATATCACCAACCAAAGTCAGTATCCACACCTGGAGAAGCATTCTAGAGAGGCTACCCACCAAGACAAATTTACTTCGAAGAGGTGTCCTTCCGCCGAACTCGGATGTGGGCTGCATCTTCTGCTCGAGCCAACCCGAGACCGTGCGACACATCTTATTTGAATGCCCAGCATCCCACCAAGTGTGGATGGGTATTGTCAAGTGGCTTGGATACTCAACGGTATTGCCTTCGGATCCATTTACTAATCTGTTGCACTTTAGTCACTTATTGAGGGGTTCTAGCAGTAGAATGGTGGTTGTAAGCATTTGGGAGTGTGTGTCTCGGTCAATCTGGAAGAGGAGAAATGCACTGCTATTTAGGAAGGAGGAGGTTACGAGTGTGAAATTGGTAGAAGAAATTATTTCGAGAGTATGGAGTTGGCTGGTATCAAAGGTTTTTAAGGGGCCGAACATCACGATAACAGATTGGTTTAAAGAGCCCAGGAGAGCCATTTGCGCATAGGATGAGGGGTTGGAATTTTGAAAGAGTAGTATATATGATCTGTTATGGCTTTGCCATTGAGTGCTGGTGTCTCTGAGTTTTTTTAATTATTCATCTTTGTACTGTGGATTAGGGACATATCTAATGTCTCAACTCTTTTATTTTTTTAATATAATGTCTTTTTACCCGACCAAAAAAAATAATATTGTTAGTGCTTGGATTGAGATCCATATAGATGAAATGGGAGTTGAGGAGAACATGAAAAGCATTGGGCGCGTGGATGAAAAAAGGATGTTGTAATTTTAAAGTAGTGAATAAAATATATTCGATTTCACTGGTTCACATCAATAGGGATCCAAAATTTTCATTTGAATGTCAATGTCATCATCGAGGAGAATGATTTACCAAATTATAGAATTGTGATTGATAGGAAGAGAAAATATTAGATTGAGTAATAGAACTCTAAAATATTGAAAACAAAGAATCCCTAATTTTTAGGACAGAAGAGTCGAATATTGAACTCTAAGAATTCAATCGAAGAAGACAGCAAAATTTGATTCGAATCAAGATGAAATCGAATCCAAAACTCATGAGTATAGAACCCGTAAAGAAGAAATTTCGAAAGAAAAAATAGGTTAGAAATCCAAGGTTTGACAAAAATTAGTATACAACTCAAGAAACTCAAGAGATTAGTATAGAACTCAAGAAATTCAAGATTTGACAGAAAATAGATTAGAAATCCAAAGTTTTATAGAAATTAGTATAGAACTCAAGAAACTCAAGAGATTAGTATATAATATTGAGACTATGAAATTATAATTTCATTGAATAATTATAATGTGTTTACAAGTGGAGTATTTATAGATACAAGATGTATCCATATTTACAAGATATGAATCAAATATTTACAAGATATTTTAGAGATCATATAATATTAAAAGATATATTCATATCCTAAATATTATATTTCTAATATGACCCTTCAAGATGGAGCACCGTAGGAGAGTCCAATCTTGGTCATGAGAAGTTGCAGTCGAGGACGAGGAAGTGGTTTGGTAAGGGCATCAGCAAGTTGATCCGCAGACGAAACATGTGAAACCCGAAGCTGAGATGTCTTGATCAAATCTCGAACAAAGTGGAAATCAATTGCAATATGTTTCATTCGAGAGTGAAAGACGGGATTTGAACAGAGATAAGTGGCCCCAATGTTATCACAGTAAAGAACAGGAAGATCTGAGACTGAGAAGCACAACTCACGAAACAAGGATTTTAACCATTGAACTTCAGAGGCAGCGGAGGCAATAGCACGATACTCAGCTTCTGTTGAGGAACGAGCTACTGATTTTTATTTCTTGGAGGACCAAGAGATGGGATTGGCTCCAAGAAAAATAATATAAACACTTGTGGAGGAACGATCATCACTGTTGCCAGCCCAATCAGCATCAGTGAAGCAGTGTAGAGAAGAGGAGGTGGCCGGTTTCAATGTGATTCCTACATCACGGGTCTCATTCAAGTAACGAAGAAGCCGTTTGACAGCTCCCCAATGAGTTGTGGTTGGGGCATGCATGAACTGAGACAACTTGTGAACAGCAAATGCAATGTCAGACCTGGTGAGTTGAAGATACTGAAGACTACCAAGTACCCGACGATATTGAGTGGCATCAGTAGAGGGCGTCCCATCCGCAAGGACGAAACGTGCTGATGTGGCCAGGGGTGTCTGAACAGGTTTGGAGGTCAGCATGTTGTATCGAGTAAGTAGATCAACAACATACTTACGTTGGGAAAGAAAACAAGCTTTGTGTGAATAAATCTTTAACTCCAACTCCAAGGAAATAAGAAAGTGGGCCTAAATCTTTAACTGAGAATTTAGTACCAAGGTCCTTAGCCACTCGAGTGAGGAAAGAACTGTTATTTCCTGTGAGAATGAGATCATCAACATATACAAGAAAATATGCAGTGATTCCAGATTTATTATACACAAAAAGAGATTCATCAGATTTTGTGTGAATAAATCCAATGCCTTCCAAAAAAGTCCTAAGAGCATAGTACCAAGTACGGGGTGCCTGTTTTAAACCATAAATAGACTTATGCAGCTTACAAACATAGGACGAACAGACTTTATCAATAAAGCCAGGAGGTTGAGCCATGTATACTGTGTCTGGTAAAGTACCATGGAGAAAGGCATTATTAACATCGAATTGCTGAAGAGGCCAGTTTTGAGTGACAGCAATGCTGAGAACAACTCTTACTGTAGCAGGTTTGACAACAGGACTAAAGGTTTCTGAAAAATCAACACCCGGTCGTTGATGGAAACCTTTGGCCACGAGATGAGTTTTGAATTTGTCTAAGGATCCATCTGGTTTACGTTTGATGCGAAAGACCCACTTTGAGCCAATAATGTTTTGGGACTCATCAGGAGGAACCAAATCCCAAGTTCCATTCCTCAGAAGAGCATCAAACTCAGAGGACATGGCCTCCCTCCACCTTGCATCTTTTAAGGCCTGTGTAACACAAGTTGGTTCAGTCTCGGATGATTTTGATGATGTAAGATCATACCTTGGGTTAGGTTTGAAGATCCTGTTTTGGGATCAAGTGACAATGCCTGATCTGGACAAGGTCTGAGATGGAGCCGGCGGTGCATGAGGCGGCTGAGGAGCGTCAGGTGGCACGAGCGGGGTTTTGGTAGTTGGTTGGTTGATTATTGGGGGCGGTATGGGTATAGGCAGAAGAGTGGGTGGATTTATCATATTTGTGGATGCGTCGGGTGTATGTATCAGTTCTGTGGGTGCAGCGGGTGAATTTATCAATTCTGGGGGTGTATGGGGTGAACTTCCCAAACAGTGGGTGTGTGCAATTTTGAGCAGATTTTGGAAAAATGGAAGGTATGTTCAACAAATTGAACATGACGGGAGGTGTATATTTTGTTATTGGATATATCTAAACAAAGATAGTCACTTTGGGTAGGGGAGTATCCAATAAAGATACATGGAGTAGATAGAGGGTCGAGTTTGTGAGAGGTGTAAGGACGGAGCCAAGGATAACATAAGCATCCAAAGACTCGGAGTTTGGTGAGGTTGGGTGATTGTTTTAAGAGATATTGAAAGGAGGATTGCATTTTTAGATTAACTTTGGGAAGGCGATTTATGATGTAGGTGGTTGTACATACAGTATAGGGCCAGTATGTGAGGGGCATGGAAGCGTGGTGTAGAAGGGTTAAGGCTGTGTCAATAACATGTTTGTGTTGACGTTCAGACATGCCATTGTGTTCTGGTGTATGAGGGGGAGTGGTAAGATGGGTAATACCATGAGTTTGGAGAAATGAGCGAAGAGCAATGTACGCACTCTCCTCCATTATCAGAGTAAAGGGTTTTTATTTTTGTTTGATAGAAGTTTTCAACAAGGGCTTTGTAGGTAGTAAAGGTGGACAAAACATCAGATTTACGTCTTAAGGGGTAAACCCACATGTATTTGCTAAAATGGTCAACGAAGATAACATAATATTTGAAACCATCGTGAGATATTACGGGAGAGGACCACACATCAGAAAAGATAACATCAAGAGGATGATGAGACACAATACTTGAATCATTAAAGAGCAGTTTGTGACTTTTGATACAATTACAAGAATCACAACTGAACAGTGGAGAAGCTATGTTTGGTAAACGAAAACTAGATAGTGTATGTGATAAAATTTGAGTGGATGGGTGACCTAAGCGAGCATGCCAGACTGGTATGGATAGACGAGTGGAGATAAAGGTGGTGGGTAAGTGTTTGGACGCTCGTGCCGGCCAAACGTAGAGGTTATCAACGCGTCTCCCGACGAGGAGAACGCTCCCCGTATTGCCATCCCGCACCTGAAAGGAAGAAGAGCCAAAAATGACGTCAACATTGTTATCTCGACATAAGCTTGCAACCGAAATTAAATTCTTTGACATTTTTGGAACAACCAACACATTTGAGAATTTTATCATACTAAATTCTGTAAATGATAAAGAACCAATATGTGATATATTTAAACCTTTACCATCCCCAACGATCACATCATCTAAACCATCGTACGGGGAGTGAATCGACAGGTTGTTAAGATCTGTAGTGACATGGTGAGTTACACCCGAGTCCAAAATCCAGTTTTGCGACTGCTGAGTTGAAGCAGCCGAGTTGACTGAGTGGGATGAGGAAATTGGGCGCTGAGGCACTGAGTTCAAGATTTGGGAATTCTGAAATTGGGGGTGGGGAAACTCCGGGCATCTCTTTGCGGAGTGCCCTAGGGTGCCACAGAGTTGGCATTTGCCAAAGTACCGTCCCTGTCTAGAATTGGGAGCGGCCGATTGTGAATTAGGGGCAGAGGACCTCGAATTGGGGGCGGACGATGGGTTCTTTGATTGGCGATTCGAAGATCCGGAGCGCTTGGGATTTCGACCAGCGGCCAGAGCGGACACCGGCGAGGGGGAAGAAGCGATACAGCCGACGATTTGAGCCACTGTGCTGAGTAGAATGTCCGTCAGTTCGTCGAAGGAGACGGCCGTTTCGCGCTCTTGAACAACATGAGAGATATCTCGAAAGGACTCATCAAGTCCATTTAGGACGGCAAGTGTGATGTCCTCAGAGTCAGTTGTGACTCCAAGGAGGGCCAATTCATCTACTGTTGTTTTGATGTCCGCCAAGAACTCTGTGATTGACTTGGAGCCCTTTGTAGGTGTACGGATCTTGTTTTTCAGGGTAAGAATTCAGCCCCTAGATGAACGGCCGTATATATTAGCGAGTGTTTTCCATGCCTCGCGAGATGTTTTGGCAACAGCTATGAAGGGGACGATGGTGGGTGAAAGAGGTCCAACAATGGCAGAAAGAATAAGATGATCCTGTTGTGTCCATTTAAGAAACTCGGGATTAGATTTTTCAACCACGGTAGCCGTCGCCGAAATTTCAGGAGCCGGACAGGGGAGTGTGCCATCAAGATAGTCGAACAAGTTGTAACCGGTTAGGAGGATGCGAAATTGAAACGACCATGCCACATAGTTCGTGGAGGTAAGTTTAATTGGGGCTTGTGCAGAGATATTAAAGGCGATGAAATCACCATTTGGTTTCGCCGGAGCAGCCATGATTTGGAAAGGGAAGGTGTTGGTTGTGAGGGTAATAGGATATTGGGGTTGTTTGATTGAGAGAGGTGGAAGGCAGGGGAGTTGTAACAGGGGGCAGTTTGTAACAGGGGGAGTTGTAACATAAGTGAGAAATTGTAACAGGGAGAGGTGTAACCGTGTGGGGAAGAAGACAAAGCTTCTTGAGGAACCGTGTAGGTTGGGATGGATCGGGGCGTGAGTCTATTGACTCGTTGATACCATATTGAGACTATGAAATTATAATTTCATTGAATAATTATAATGTGTTTACAAGTGGAGTATTTATAGATACAAGATATTTACAAGATATGAATCAAATATTTACAAGATATTTTAGAGATCATATAATATTAAAAGATATATTCATATCCTAAATATTATATTTCTAATATAGAACTCAAGAAATTTAAGATTTGACAGAAATGAGTATAGAACTCAAGAGACTCAAGGAATTCATTCATACAGTCATACCTAATTGCGGAAACATATCTAGATCGACGACCTTATTTAATCGATCATAAAGTGATCGACGCCATGTGAAGTTTCATAATGAGAAGAAATTGAATAAATGCATATTGATAGAATTAAGAAATATAAAATTAAAATTGAAATTGAATAGTAGTTGAATTGTATTAAGGGAAATATTGATTAAGTCAATATTTTGTATATATTTAGAATAGATACACTTGTAATTTTGATTTATTTGATTTCCTAGAATTATGGAGATCTTATTGTAATCGTTGTGTATATATTTAGTGGAATTCTCTCATCACCACTTAAGGGGTGATCTCATATCATTCTCACATGGTATCAGAGCCATACTCACCTAAAACCCTAATATTTCTTTGCCGTCCTTCTTCCTTTTCCGATCCTCACGCACATCTGCGTTTCTTTTCTTCTTGCCGCGATCTAGCCTCCTGCCGTGCTTATCGCCGCCGTAATCATGTCTACTGCCGTTGCCCCTGTTTCGTCAACCACGGCTATGATTCACTTGGTCCCGATCAAGTTATCGTCGACCACATACCTTATGTGGAAGTGTCAATTCCTCTCTATGGCTGCTACCCACGAGATGCTTGACATCATCACTGGTGCCTCCGTTGCACCCGATAAAGAGGTCACTGGTGCCTCCGGTACTGCCGCTCCTAATCCGGCGTACGCTACCTTCCTTCAACGTGATCAGAAGCTTCTTGGGGTGCTGTTTGCAACCCTAGAACCGGAAGCAATGGCAGAAGTTCTGGATTGCACCTCCGCCCGATCCGCTTGGCTTGCCCTCGAGTCGGTCTACGCTAATGCCTCCACTGCCCGTGCAAATCAACTTCGTGAGCAATTACTTTCATTACGTCGTGATTCTCTTTCTGTTACTGATTATGGCAAATCGTTTAAATCTGTGTGTGATCAACTTTCTGCTATTGGTAAACCTGTTGATGAGGGTGACAAGAGCCATTGGTTCCTTTGTGGCCTTGGTCCGATGTTTACCAATTTCGCTGATACTAGAATGGCCATGTCTCCTGTCCCTCCTTTTCGTGATATTTTACATTAGGCGATTCAGTTCGACCTCATGAACACAACCATGGTCGGATCACAGCCCACACCAGCGGCGTTTTTGGCGTCGGATGCACGTGGAAGTCGGCCTTCCGGTAATCCTCGTTCGCAGCAACAGGGTACACGCGGTGGTGCTCCAAATTCTGGATTTCAGCACCGTGGTCAGTCGACAGGTGGACGTGGTGCTCGTCGACCTCCACGTTGTCAATTGTGTCGCGGTGAACATTACGCGAACAAGTGCCCTCAGTTCATCAATTTGCAGAATCGAGCCTCCAACAGTGCCCCTCGGACTTCGGACCCGTCGGCCAACCTTGCCCAGGCTTTCCACTCCTCTTGCAATATCGCAGACAACAGTAATACTCCTGATTGGTATGTGGATTCTGGGGCGTCTGCTCATATGACCTCTCAGCCTTCGGCTCTTGATTCTTATGAGCCCTACTCTGGTAATGGTTCTGTTGTTGTTGGGAATGGGCACTCTCTTTCAATTTCACATATTGGTTCTGCTCGTTTGTCATCTGATGTTAATCTGTTGGATGTGTTGGTCGTCCCTCACATCACTAAAAACCTATTGTCTATTAGCAAATTAACTTCAGATTATAATGTTGATGTGGTATTTTCTGACAAATATTTTGCCATTCAGAATCGGGTAACAAAGGCAACTCTGGCTCAGGGCAGGTGTGAAAAAGGTCTCTACATTCTGGAGAGGGGTAGCTCGGCTTTGGTTGCAGCTTTGAAATCCAAAGACTTACGAGCTAGTTTCAATTTATGGCACTTACGCCTTGGACACGTTTCATTTTCTGTCATTAAATTACTAAATAAATTAGGACATTTGTCTGTTACGTCATTGTTACCAAAGCCTGACATTTGTTCGCCTTGCCAGCTGGCCAAGACCAAAAAATTACCTTTTCCTTTAAATGATAAGCGTGCTGATAAAGTTCTTAGTTTGGTGCATTGTGATTTGTGGGGCCCTGCGCCTGTTGCTTCTTCTGATGGTTTCAGATATTATGCTGTGTTTGTTGATGACTTTTCTCGCTTTTCTTGGTTGTATCCCATGCGTGCAAAGTCGGAATTTTATGATGTTTTCTTAATGTTTCATGCCTTTGCCTGAAATCAGTTCTCCACATCCATGCAGATTTTTCAATCAGATGGGGGTACAGAGTTTGTTAATAATCGTATGCATGCTTTTTTAAATCAACATGGGATTTTGCATCACATATCATGTCCATATACTCCTCAACAAAATGGTCGTGCAGAACGTAAGCATAGACACATCACTGAGACAGGTCTTTCTATGCTTTTTCGTGCTTCTGCTCCTACTTCGTTGTGGTTTGATGCCTTTGCTACGACAGTTTACATAATTAACAGGCTACCTACTTCTGTTTTGGATAATAAATCGCCTTATGAACTACTTTTTCACTGTCCTCCAAATTATGCTCTCTTCAAACCCTTTGGTTGTAGGGTTTTTCCGTACTTACGGAATTATGCAGATGACAAGTTGTCGCCTCGTAGTTGACCATGCATTTTTTTGGGATACAGCAGTGCACACAAGGGGTTTAGGTGTTTCGATCCTGTTTCCGCTAAGATCTTCCTCACTCGCCATGCTCAATTTGACGAGCAATTTTTTCCTTTTTCGGGAAAATCCTCTTCTCGTGCTCCGAATCCGGGTTTTTCGATCTCGAGCTTTGAGGACACTGGTACAACTGCTCCTTCATCTCCGTCTGATCCGTGTCGCCTTTGCCTTGACACTGATTCTGCATCGACACCAATCACTCAGCCGCCTCCTCTTGCCGATCAGCCGCCTGCCGATCTAGATGTGGTCGAACCACCGGTTATTGATCTGCCAGTTCCGCCTCCGAATAATATTCAGCCGACGCATCCTATGGTGACACGGGCTAAATCCGGAATTTTTAAGCCCCGCTACCCGGTCGATCTTGCTTCCACAACTCTTTTGTCGGCTCTTGTTGCTTCTTCTGAACCCAAGGGGTTCAAGTCGGCTTCTAAGTCTCCTCACTGGGTCAATGCAATGCAAGAGGAAATCACTGCTCTTACTGATAATGGTACTTGGGACTTAGTGCCTCGTCCGCCAGATACCAACGTTGTTGGTTCGAAATGGGTTTTTCGAACCAAATTTCACTCTGATGGATCGATTGAGCGTCACAAAGCACGTCTTGTGGCTCAGGGGTTTACTCAGGTTCCTTGTGCGGATTTTCATCATACCTTTAGTCCTGTTGTCAAAGCTGCTACTGTTCGTGTTATTTTGGCTTTGTCTGTTCATCACAAATGGCCTCTTCATCAGCTGGACGTGAAGAATGCCTTTTTGCATGGAGTGCTTCGTAAGCCTGTTTATATGTCTCAACCTCCTGGCTATGTGGACCCCAGATTTCCTGATCATGTTTGTCGATTAAAGAAAGCTATTTATGGTCTTCGACAGGCTCCCTTAGCCTGGTATCAGCGTTTTAGTTCGTATCTATTTTCGCTGGGGTTTCGCCAGGCTCGATCCGACTCCTCTCTTTTTTACCTTATTCAAGGTAAATCCACTGTTTATCTTCTTCTTTATGTTGACGATATTATCATCACAGGAAATGATCCGGTCTTGCTCCAGCGTTTCATCCGTCGCACTCATTCTGAGTTTGCTATCAAGGATCTTGGCAAACTCAATTACTTCTTGGGGCTTGAAATTTCCTACACTGCAGATGGGTTATTTGTGGGACAGGCGAAATATGCTCATGATATTTTGTCCAGGGCTGATATGCTGGATTGTAAACCTGTTGCTACTCCTTTACAGGCTGGTGATTCCTTGGTTACTACAGGTGATTTGTTTCATAATCCCACTCTTTATCGCTCTTTAGTTGGTGCTTTGCAGTATTTGACCATCACTCGTCCAGACCTCTCTTATGATGTCAATTCTGTGAGCCAATTTCTTCATGCTCCCACTGATGATCATTTCTCTGCGGTAAAGCGTATTCTGCGGTATGTGAAGGGCACTATTGGCTGTGGTCTCTCCTTCATCCATCGTTCAGACAGAGATATTGTGGGATATTCTGATGCAGACTGGGCACGCTGCATTGAGACACACCGTTCCACCTATGGATACTCCATTTTCTTAGGTGGAAATCTGGTTTCTTGGAGTGCTAAGAAACAGCCAACTGTCGCACGCTCCAGCTGCGAATCTGAGTACCGGGCATTGGCCAATTCTGCTTCTGAGATTGTCTGGCTCACGAGCCTGCTTCGTGAGCTTCAGCAACTTCCTCAGGCTCGCCCACTTTTGTTATGTGACAACAAAAGTGCTATCTTTCTCAGTCAGAATCCTATTGCACATAAGCGTGCAAAGCACATAGACATTGATTGTCACTTTATTCGTGAGCTTGTTTCTTCAGGTCGCTTGGTTACCCAGTACGTTCCGACCAAGCTACAACTCGTAGACATCTTCACCAAGAGTCTTCCACGACTCGCCTTTGAATTTCTACGTTCCAAGCTTTGTGTTTGCTTTCATCCCACGCAAAGCTTGACGGGGGGTATTAAGGGAAATATTGATTAAGTCAATATTTTGTATATATTTAGAATAGATACACTTGTAATTTTGATTTATTTGATTTCCTAGAATCATGGAGATCTTATTGTAATCGTTGTGTATATATTTAGTGGAATTCTCTCATCACCACTTAAGGGGTGATCTCATATCATTCTCACAAATTGAATAGAGAACTGGATGATCAAAATGATTCTTATGCCTCCTCTATGTAAGAGGGAATCGAATATCAATTTATAAGAGAGAAGTTATAACTACTCTAATTAATACTTTCATATGTTGGTTTGTACTCCTTCATAGAAAACTTGTTTAAGACCGTGAAATTATCTCCATCTATGAGACGAGGAAACAAGCAATTTGTCCGCTCTCGAACCTTATGTTGAGCATGTACTCGATGCGGATCGAGTATTTCATTAGACGTTTAGGAACCCTTACTTGGTCTTTAAGTATCATTTTTCAGTGTAATTACTCACTAATGTATCTTGCTAACTGTGTGAGGTCAGATATATCATTTGCAATAAATTTATTAGCAAAATTTAGTTCATCTCTTTATCTAGGACATTGAAATTGTATAAACACACATTTTCACTATTTTCAAGAAAAATTGGTCTTGACCTATTTTATTCAAATAAATCTCGACATGAAATTGCTAGGTTGTGCTAACGTTGGATATTTATCAGGTCCACATAAAGTATGCGTTCAAGCTGAATATGTATTTATGTATTTACATGTGATGGTACAATTATCTTATAACAACCTTTAAAAAAATGTTAAAATATAGTAATTCACAATGCAAGTCGAGAATGTATTTAACTAAGATTAATAACTAATTATATCCGAAAGAATAGTGGGTTGTCACATGACAATGAAATTTTTAAAACTATATTATATGAAAGATTATGCAACTTTATAGCTCAATTGAAAGGAAGATATATTAAAGGGCATAGAACCAAACATATTTCACAAAAATGATTTACTCATGATTAATTTGTAACAAAATCGCTCAAGTGACAATTTAGTAAATTTATTTACAAGGATATTACCGACCGCAACATTTGAGAAATTGGTGTATCATACCGTAATGCGCCCGTTAAAACATTTCAAATGATGTTTGAAACAAGAGGATAAATAATGCACTAATTAAGTAATATGTACAATTTTTTTCCTTGTAAGGATTTTTGTCCCATTGTATTTTTCCTAGTAAAGTTTTCATCAAGACATGTTTTTTTATATAATAATAGACTTTGGGGGGGGGGGGGTGTGTTTTATAAAATAGGGTTGGTCTGCTATGGACTCGAGTGCATGTTATGCACCCTAGTCCATGTTGCACTTTTCAATTTTACTGACTTACACTTTTTGGTAAATAGTGTTGCAATTTTCAATTATTAAACTGTATAATAATATATTTTAGTAATAATTGAAAAGTACAACACCATTTATCAAAAAGTGTAAGTCAGTAAAACTAAAAAATGCAACATGGATTAGAGTGCATAACATGCACTCGAGTGCATAACATGCACTCGAGTGCATACTAGAGTGCATACTAGACTTTACTTATAAAATATTGATTAATGTAGATGTCCTTCGTGTTGTCCAAGAAGATACATGAATACTCATTTACTCTACAATGAGAAATGTACACAAACTCAAGAGATGAACAAACTATCATGATTTTCAAGAAATAGTAGTACACGGCTTCATCTCCATCAAAATATTTTAAAAGGATACATTTATGTAATTCTCAACGTATGATTTTTTTTTTTTTTTTGGTATATGTCATCTTCATTTCGTAAGATCAAGAAAGTTGAATAAAAGAATTTGTCCATTCACCCTACTTTATCTATCTTTCTTACCAACAATGGCCAGACATAACATTTTTTTTTCTATTTATTAGGTTGTTTAAGTTCAACATTTTTTCCCCGTCAAAAAAAAAAAAAGTTCAACATTTTTTCTTTTATTGTTTTCTTGTTCTCATTTTCCTTCGCTTTTTTTATTTATTTATTTTTTGTTTGATTTTCTTTCTTTTGTTTGTTAAAATTCTATGCAGAATTTACGATTAATCTAATGTGTTAAAAAATAATAAAATATGATTAAAAAATTAAATATATTAGTAATATTATATTTACTTTGTTTATTTAAATAAATTAATATAATTCAAAACAAATAAAGTAAAAAATATTAAACGAATTATGTTATGTGGATAGTTGAGCTCTAAATAATAACAAGGCACCTGAGATGATTGTAGAGTTTAGTTATAAATTAATAGGTAAAAAATACTTTTAATGAGGTCACATAAATTTATACTTGAAATTAGGTACATGAATGCCCTCATCTCAATCATATATTCATATTAGAAATAAATAAGACTTAAATACTACTTCCTCCATTCCTAATTATTTGCAAATTTTTCTCATTGAACGTTTCAAATTATTTGTACACTTTTAATATGAAAATAATTCATAAAATTAGTACTCTCGTAACATCATTTTATTTTTAAAATTGTCACTCATTTTTTTACATATATTTTATTTTACACCTTATCAAATCACCTAAAATACCCCTCATTTATCTTACATTACCAATCACTAAATCATCTTTTCTTGAATATTGTACCGATCAAACCATGCAAATGGACGGATGGATTACTGAGTAATTTAAATCTATGTTTCATATATACTCCCTCCGTCCGCCTATAAGCTTCCCATTTTACCATTTCCGTCTGTCCGCCTATAAGCTTCTCATACCTTTTTTGGTAAGTACTTTTTCTTACACTTCACTTTATATCTTACTTTTTCTCTCTATCTCTCTCCTCTCTCAATCACATCACTTGTACTATATCTATTATTTAATCACTTTTCTTAATCTCTGTGCCAAAAAGTAACGTAACACTTATAGGCGGACGGAGGGAGTAGTATATTACATTGTTTTTATACAATACTCTTTATTTTATTTTTAAAATATGTGTGGGGCATGGAGGAGGTTACTTTTTGCAGAGAATATAATTGTCTGTTAATCCTAATTATAATTACTTGTCCTAAAAAAGGCAAAATAAATTGCTCTTGTCAAGTCCTTTTCACAAGAAAAATGTGAGAAAAGAAAGTCAGTGTAGGATTCAGTCTAAATTTTTTGCTTTTTTTTTCCTCAAGAAATTCTTTAACAAATAGTACTACTAACATTGAATCTAACAATTATAGTTAAATCATGAGCAAATTGGCCTGAAATACAATGATTCTACTAATGTAATGACAATAAATAATAGATACTCCACAACAATGAAAATGTCCCTTCTTTTTTGTGCACAGAATCTTTCTTAAGTTTCTTGATCTGCAATTAAATCCAAAAACATTTCTTCATCAGAAAATGTTCTCTTTTTTTTTTAAATTAAAAGGCAAATTATTTTCATTGGAGAAGACAAGCCTGCAAAAGTCATTCACTCATTTTACTAATTTTTCATTTATTTATTTATTTAATTTGATCAGAGAGATATGGGCCCTCTGTATAAAGTGTGTGAAGACGTTACATAAATGTAGTGAGAGACAGCCACACTTTCTCTCTCAACTTGTCTGTCCCATCCATGGAGCCTCCCCAACTTCTTCACTTCAACAAAGCATCATCATTTCTGTATATTCCTTAAATTAGTCCACCATTATTATGTGGGATCACTTTTAATCTTCTCAAAATCAACATTCAAGAACCAAAACATTTTTCTTCCTTCCATTTACTGACTATTTTTTTTAGCAATTTCAAAGAATGCTTCCTCTTACCTGCATTTTCTTGTTTGTTTCTGTCACTTCAATTGTTGGAGCGGCAAGTTTGTTGAATCTCTCCCTCCCTCATCAGCATCCTAACCCTGAATCGGTGGTTCAAGAAGTTCAAAGGTACAAACATATTAAAAAATGTGCTACATTTGTTCAAGGAACATGAAAATCCCATCTGGGCTTTATTGCACATCTGAGCAAATTCTATGTTTATACAGAAAAAGATTGGAAATTTTCATATGGGTTTTGTTCTTTTATAGCTTTCATAAGTTGGGTGTTCCAAATTTCTGCATCTGGGATTTGTTTAGGGATTTGTGGTAATCTTATTGTTTTTTCTTTAGATTAGTACTGTGAATAATATTTGTAGCATTTCAAGATCTGTGCCCTTGCTTACATTATTTCCCCTGTTTTAGTTAATTTTACATGGATGCATCTTTTGTATGAAGGGTTTGCTGTTGTTGTATTTCAATTCCCATTCTAGCTCACTGTTTTCTTACAAATTTGTATGGATTTATCTAGTATTCTTCACCCTAAAAGCCAAGAACATAGCTTTAAGCTCCACATTGTGTCACTATTTCCACAGGAGTGTAAATGCATCAGTGTCTATAAGGCGTGAAATCTCCGAAAATTCCATAAACAAAGCCCAATCTCAATGCCTAACTGGAAACCCCATCGATGATTGCTGGCGTTGTGACCCCAATTGGTCGAACAACCGCCAACGTCTAGCTGAATGTGCAATTGGCTTTGGAAAGTTAGCAATGGGTGGCAAAGGGGGTCGTTTCTATGTCGTGACTGACTCGTCTGATCAGGACACAGTTAGTCCGAAACCTGGCACTCTTCGATATGCTGTGATCCAAGACGAGCCCCTTTGGATCACCTTCCAATCGAGCATGGTGATCAGGCTTAAACACGAGCTGATTGTCAACAACCAGAAGACGATTGATGGTCGTGGTGCTAATGTTCAGATAACTGGAAATGGTTGCATTACTTTGCAATACATAAGTAATGTTATAATCAGTAATGTGCATGTTTATAATTGTAAGCCATCGGGTAATACGGACATAAGGTCGAGTCCTACGCATGTTGGTCATAGGGGGAGATCGGATGGAGATGCTATATCCATCTTTGGCTCGAGGAATATATGGATCGATCATTGTGCTTTGTCGCAATGTACTGATGGCTTGGTGGATATCATTATGGGATCAACTGGTATTACTATATCGAATAACTATTTTTCTCAACATAATGAGGTTATGCTGCTGGGGCACGACGATAAGTACACCCCCGACTCAGGAATGCAGGTTGATTTCTTCGATTAGACTGTGTAAACTTGGTTCACATATGTTGTTAAAATGTATGTTTATGCTAATAGTAATGTGACAATGATTTGCTAAAACAGGTGACAATAGCGTTTAATCGGTTTGGGGAGGGGCTGGTGCAGAGGATGCCAAGGATCAGGAGGGGTTACGTCCATGTTGTGAACAACGACTATTACGAGTGGAAAATGTACGCGATTGGGGGAAGTGCAGGTCCTACTGTAAACAGTGAGGGTAATCGTTATACTGCACCAACTGATCCTAGTGCTAAGGAGGTAATTCTTGCATTGTTGAATCGAAATGTCCTAGAAGAAAAACGACATGTTATAGTCGTGAACATTGTTGCTAAGACACATTTTTATACGTAGTGATGGTAGAATGTTTGTTTGGGTGTAGGTAACGAGGCGTGAGGAAACGAGTGAGGGGGAATGGTCGGATTGGAATTGGAGGACGGACGGGGACATAATGGCAAACGGGGCATTCTTCGTACCATCGGGTCAGGGGGCTAGCATGCAGTATAGCAAGAGTGTGAGCCCTAAGTCTGCAAATCTGATTGATCAACTAACCATGAATGTTGGTGTTCTTGGTGGACCAAGGTACATTTGATCTTAATTTCCCCTAAAATTGTTTAATAAAATCTCCAAAGGTTGATTGTTTGCATTACAATTTACAACAACCTTTGAGTGTATGTGATCTAAAACATCTTTTCACACCTCTAAAAATCTTTAATTAGGTACTTTGTAATACACTTTTTCTAATTTAATTAGTTGTCATTACTTTACAACTAAAAATCATCAACTAAAGGCTGTTTTTCATCTTTTTCACACCATTACACTTAACCTTAAATATTGTTCAAAAGTTGAGAAAAAATTTAACTCTGTTTTATTTTTTATAAAACTAAGGGGTAATTGACCATATTGCCCCTCGGAAGGGCTAGTTGATACTTGGGGTGTGTGTGTATACATTATCCTTTTCAGTTCAGCCCACATGTGTGGG
Organism: Galeopsis tetrahit; assembly: GCA_963675135.1. Lineage (NCBI taxonomy): Eukaryota > Viridiplantae > Streptophyta > Magnoliopsida > Lamiales > Lamiaceae > Galeopsis > Galeopsis tetrahit. The sequence goes on from OY776132.1 coordinate 69,679,352, forward strand.
CCCACTGGGCTGCCAGCTTGTTGCCAGTGTTTCTGCATAATACTCCACACTTTTTGCTATTTGCTTGCTGTCTTTTACATTCTTGGAGGTGAAATTACTATCTTACCCACATCTAAATTAAGTAATCATTAATTTGTTTTCTTTAAATAATATGGAATTTGGGTCCCATTTAAAAAAAAAAAACTTAATTTATTACTAATAGACCAAAAATATTAAGTAGAAAGATTTCAGAGACATGAAATCAAGAAAACATTTCTGAATTTGTAACATGTATACTATTTATTTCAACTCAGGGACAACAACGTCGGCATATCAGATGGTGGTGGGGCCACCACCGGAGGGGGCGGCAGTGGCGGTGGAGGGACCCACGACGGTGATGGTGACTTATTCGGCATGATATTTGGGAGCGGCGCCGCCGTAGCACAGTCACCGCCGTTGAATATTGTGCTTTTGTCTTTTCTAATTTATTTAATTCTGTTAATCACCACCAACCGTGGTGGTTCACTATGATTCTTCATTTTTCCATCGTCCATTGGAATTTTTGGAATTAAAAAAAATGGAATCAATTTTGAGAAAAATAGTTAGGTTTAACAATTCTTTAATTGCAAGGGACAAATGGTTTAAGGTGTAAAATATCTTATTAAATCACCGACATAATTATCAACTCCTCCCTAATATGAAAACGAAAATTTCAAAATATAAAATTCTCAATTATGATTATCATAGGAATTTGCACACTTTTCAGGTATAGATGTCCCATACCAATTTGCACATTTCCATAAAAGAAAATATTGTCATAACCCTCACCCTCAAAATATACCTATAGTATTTAAAAGTTTACAAAACTACTCCTCAAAACATCATTCATTACACTTTTTCTTACACATTTATTAAAATATGTGTCATCCTAGAGGTGCAAGAGGGAGTATTATTAAAGTTCATATAGACTTTGATTAAACTCGAAAAACTCCCTAAAAAAATCGAAAAACTCATGAACCAATTACGGAGTATATATTAAATCAAATTCGGTTTGATAATAGAAAAAAATCAAACTTTACACTCTAGAATTTGAATCTGCTCAATTCGATTATATGCCTAATTGTATCATATGTAAAATTTAAAATCACCCACCCATGAAAATCTCCCTAAAGTATTATTGTTGCGAATTTCAAATACAAGTACAATAATGAAAAGACTATTAAGTGCAAAGGACGAATCGATGAGTTTTTCATCTGAAATTCTTGAAATATCCCAATTGGACCCTGAGAAAAACTAGGGATTTTAGATTTACAAAACCTTAAAAAAAAAAGCATCCTAGGCAGAATAAATAAATTATTGTACATACAACACACAGAGTAGGCATAGTTTTCAACAAAGATGTCTACAAATAATCAAATCAAATAAAACAACACCATCCTATTATTGCCACAGAATCAAAGAACCATTCATTTGCAAGAACCCAAATCAGTATCACCTTCAATGATCAATCTTTGATCAGAAACCCTAATCTGGGTGAACATTCTCAAGGCATAATAAGACCATCTTTTGATCAGACCAGCAATTCTTTTTTTGTTCGGTGAAAAGGGCAGAAAACGCCAAAAATTAGAACAATTTATAGTTTACAAAAACTAATTATCATTATTACTATGGAGAATACAATGAAATGTAGGAAAGCAACCACAATACAAAGGCATTTGTGTGAAGAAAAATTTAACATTACAATTACCTCGTTTTTTCCAGGCATTTTTCCTTTGATCTAATTAATTTGCTCGTCATAATTCTCTCCTCTTCCTTAAAGGAGTAACAACAGAGCATCAAAAGGGAATGATATCACAAATTCTTCAACAGACTGACCTTGGGTTCATCAAGCATTGCCAATTTTGCAACGTGTTTTTCAAAATCCACTTAAACGAGGACCATGGGATCGTCAACTGTAACCTGAGAAGCAGCTTCTTCCAGCCTCCTCCAAGTTAACTCGCGTTGCTCTTTTAGTTCACCAGCCTTTGCTACCCTTTCCTCATGTTGCCTTTGACACTCTTCAAATAGTTCGGGGTCCATCTCCAAGAACATTCTTCGAACATTGGAGCTCAAGCCAATGATGGCCTGGTTCCAGTGTCCTCGTATATTCTTTTCTAATGCATCGAAAATGATTGGCAAAATAACATGTCGATTCTCAGCAATTAGGCTTACTATGTGTTCGTTGTTCCACCAGAAAAGAGCCTTTTCAGCCACCTGTCGTCTAGGAAAAGTAAATTCTGAAGATCTACGAAAAAATATGATTGGAGTATCTAATAGCAAATAAATTGCATTGAAATGATTATGACAAAAATCAGAATCCAAAGTCTATAAAAAACACTTTGCAATATACAAAATATGACATGGGCACATCAGTTATTTATAAATACATAATGTGTTGAAAGAATTTTAAAAGGAAAACTGAAAACAAGCTTCCGACCCATAACATAGTTGGTTTAAAATATATATCAGCTTATTAGCACACTATATCCCAGATTTTCATTAAAAGCAAGGAAGCAGATCAAATTGTGTTGCAGATGAAACAGTGCATTTCAGCAGTATTTCAATTGACTACACCAAAAATAAGTTAGTACTGATTAATATGGTAACATACCCACATCTCAGAAGCAAACGTGATGGTAAACTACGCCAGAAATGCATAGAAAATGCACCATAGCCTGATACTTGCTATATAATGCTAATGACTTTCTAAGTGGCCCCTCAAAAACTGGTTCCGACATAAGATCACGATATTTAATCAACTTTACATGTTATTTCAAGATTCAACCTAAAAGCTCTCACATCCCATTTTCCTCCAATGAATAGTCGTTCTAGTCAAAATTTCATATTCATACATATTTTCGCAAATAGACTCCTAATGAATTATTTATATCCTGAGTAAGGAACTTAAAGAATGCACGAGGAATAGTAAAGTACAAGAAATTTTGACCTATGCCGAAGTAAACTGTATAAGTCTAAAAGAGAGTAACAGTGAAATTTTTCCTCTTCTCCAAGTGGGCAAAATCAATGCATGGTTATAAAAACTCAAATTATATATACACAAGGACCTTACATAAAAGCTGGTGGTTCAATTTTCCAATCAGCACTAGATATCTCTGGACTCTGAACATGGGATATATTCATATATATAACACGTAAACTATAATCTTAGTTCTAGAAAGAATGTTTAATACTTAGCATAACATTAATACAAATCAAACTTTCTGAAGCTCTAGAAGCGAAAATTCCTTCACATAAGATACATTAAGATGTCTAACATCGCTTAGTTGCAAAAGTGTTGGTCCTAAGTAGTTGAAGTATAACTTTAACGTAAACAGAACAGTATTCAAAAGTAAGGATTTTCAGACCTGGAAATGTGAGCTATTGAGGCTCTGTCCAATTTGTCTAAACAGAGGTACCATGCAGCGCTGAAACTCTGCTGACTGAGTAAACTCCAAAACCTCTTCTAATTCTCCAAGGAAGAGAACCTCCTTTGCACAGTTTGTGATGGGCCAATACTTCAGCACCCCTTTAATAACAGTATCAGCCAACCTGTAATCCTTCTCAACAAACTGTGTTATACAATAGGACAATTGCTGATGGTACATTTGAACACATTTTGGCTTGTGCAATGGAATAAGTGCGCGTACAAGAAACAACTTGTGCTCTTCTTTCATTGGCAGCGCAAACCCATTTATTATACTTCCAAGAATCTCCAAGAGCTCACCGGTACCATTGTACCTATCGGTCTCAAATATAAACCGATAGAAAATGTTGTTTATTGCATTCCTTATAAAGGGTCTATGAACCATAAATCTCCCATATATCCGATGAAGAATCGTTTTCAAATACTCCCGCTCTCGCATGTCTTCGGAGTCAAACAATTCAAGCAATTTAAGTACAAATGAATGATCAAGATACCTCTTGGCAATCTTGGTATCAGTCTCTGATGACACAACATATTTTAGAAGTAAATCATACACAAGTTGCAAGTGGTGCCAGGAAGGATCCATGAACATCTCATCCTCCTCAGGATCTCCAACCTCTGATCCCGTATTCTCATGCGCTGCAGGTGGTAAGGACCGGAAAATATTCACTGATATCATCTTGATAAACTCCTCTTGCATTACCTCATTCATTTTACACGATCCTGATTGCACCAAATCAACAAGCTCTGCAAGGGTTTGCCTCTTGATCTCCTTTTCACGTAGGGACTTTGTTGGATCAGAGAAATCAAAGAGGAAACAACAGATTTGAAGCTTTTTAAGGAATAGATTATGCCGTTCCGACATTGGAACATCCCGAAACATAGGCAAGACCTCAACTGTACCAGGGTTTTGAGGGACAGTGGCAAGGGTCACAGGATGTGGCGCAGCAGTAGACAACCGAGATGCATAATTAACAGTCACACTCGAGGCCGATGAAGTAGGCATTGGGGGCTCAATTGTATCAGATTTAGAGGACTTTTTTTGCCCCCTTTTCATAATTTTGTTTAACATTGTTATCCCAACAAAAACAATGGCCCACAGAAAATTACAGTAACAGAATCCAACACTAGCACACTAATACTCTATTCCCCCAACTATCCACAACTTAACATTTTATCTGCTCTTCCAGTAACTTCCAACAGCATTGCAATCAAAGCAGTAGGAAGAAAATTCAAAGAACTGCAAATCGAGAACTAGATAAATCACAATCCATTCGCAATAAATAAGTAAGAAGATAGACAACACAGTCCACTCTTATGCAAGTATGTAGAAAACCAAAATAAGGCGAGAGAAAACAAATACCTGAAAATGAATTCAAAAAATTTAGTAAAAATATAGCCACGAGTGAGGAAATTAGGCAGAAGAGTTCGGCTATCAGATCACACAATCGGCGGCGGCGGTGACTGGATGACCGGAGAACTAAGCGAAGGGATCGGCGCTGCAAAACCGGTCAAGTCGTGGTCTAGTCAACCTTAGTATTTGTTGTCGGTAAAGCAAAAGCAACGAGTTTTAGAGGAGCAGAGATGGAGTAGAGAAATGAAGGAGGTTTGTGTAGAGTAGAGATATGGATGTGGCCACCGCCGACGACGACAAACTGAGGACCAGCGGATTAGGGCTTTTTATTCAAATCATTTTCCTTTTTTCAACCTTTTTCTTTATTTTCTTCCTAATCTCAATTTAGCCACGTAAGATTTAGATTTAGCGGCCGTTTGGGGGACCTTTTTAAAATAAACATGTTTCCACCCTTCAAATTCAACTTTTCGTACTCCTATTTCATTATGTTACTCTTTTAATTAATCACCAATAAAATATCAACTTATTAAATTAACGTGAAATTTAACTTTAAATAATTCTTTATAATATACTCCCTCCGTCCAATTTCATTATTCCCACTTTTCTTTTTTGGTTGTCCAATTTTATTATGCCCATACCATTTTTGGAAACAATACTATTCATACTACTTTATCTCCACCCTCCTACCATCACTTATTTACCCACTTTGTCATTCACTTTATTTATAAACAATCATTTATTTACAAATAGACCCCACAATAACCTATCATACCCTCAACTTATTTACTTTATGAATAAATTAATCAATATTCATTAAAACTCGTGCCCGAAGAAGTGGGCATAATAAAATTGGACGGAGGGAGTATTATATATTTAAATAATTTAAAAAAATAAAATTTAAATAAAAAAATTCAAGAGACTGATTTTTTTTGTTCAACCTTTAATAAATATAAAATAAATCTTTAAGTAAAAAAAATAATGATAAAATTTATGTTACATATATATTTTTAACCAATAGAATTATTCACGTGTCATTTGAATATTATTATATACTCTCTCCCCGTTTAAATTTATAATGCTCATTTTTTAACGTACGAGTTTTATTGAATATTATTAATTAATTTATGTATAAAGTGGATAGATTAGACATTTAAAAGTATGATTGAGGAGTAATTCTTAAACGCCCCTATGAAGTAAACATTCCTAATTCTTAGGGGCTAAAGGGTAATTTCACGAATATACCTAAGACCACGACGTAGGACTCAGCAGTGCCTTACACTAGGAACGATATTTTTAAAGTGGAGTATTTAACTTCAAAATATTCTTACAAGGAATAATATGTACGTTTAGTATAGGTTTTATTAATGTATTTTGGGTTCAAATAATTAAGCTAAGCTATCCAGCTTTAATAGTAATGGGGAGGATGAACAAACTCTTCTAAGTAACGAATCTATCTAAACTCACTTATCTTTCTTTAAACACACGACTAATCCCACCATTAACTATAAACAATAATTGTTAATTACTCAAAACAGACGACTAATCTTCACCATTAACAATGAACAGTTCATTTCTATAAAAAATATACTAATAAATAGGAGTAGTTTATAATTTTTAACGATTAGTAAACAACCCCCAATTTTAGAGAAATTTGAGAAATTTTCAATAATCCACATCCACGACAACTCTAATTTCAAATAATATATATATATATATATATATATTTAACTGTTAATTTGAACTCAAAAATACATTTACATAATTACATGTGATAATTTAGGATCTCCCTATATTCTTTTTTAAAAAATATCCCAAAAATATTAATAATCTAAAGACCAATATAGATAAGAGATTAAATCATTATTCCCTACATTTTATAAAATTTGTCGCATTTGATCTTAAATTTTATTTCAAAAAGTTTGTCGTTTTTTCTATTTTTACCAATGATCTTCCTGAACTACCATCAGTTTGTGTCCTTAACGAAATTCCAGACTGGCCCAGGCGCTGCTCTCCTGTGCATCTAAGCTATTCCCCAAGTGATGGAGTGAAGATGTAATCACAATTTCAAGAACAAAATCCACAAGGAATTCTATATCAACCAAGTCACGGTAACTCTCTGAGTTGCCAAATTGATTTCCCAAAAGTAAAAGTAGCACAAAAGACTCTGTACATTACAAAGTATATAAACCAACTACTTATGGGCCCATACTATTATTCCTTTGTTGAAATCTATTGACTTCAACTTATTCTTCTTTCATACACTTGCCCAAATCACCAATTTCCCCAGCCACCAGAGCTGTCCTCTTGAGGCTTAACAGGTTTTCCCCAGCCACCAGAGTTGTCCTCTTGAGGCTTAGCGGGTTTTCCCCAGCCACCAGAGTTGTCCTCTTGAGGCTCAGCGGGTTTTCCCCAGCCATCAGCTTCCCCAGACTCACTCTTATTACCCCACGACAAATCTTCTGCACCTGTTACAGACATAAAGATTAAGCTAAAAGCATTTCTCTGAGCACGCATACTCTTGTTAAGCACATTGCTTCATAAGCCATGAAACCAGGTGAAGTTGAGGCTAACACAAGAATGCTTCTACGGAAAATATTCAACCTAAATGCAGCAACCTAGAGCTTTTTTACTAAAGAGAAATGAGCTGATTTGGCACTACTTTATTCATTTTCGTGATTGGGCATTGAGATGATCAGTACTTATTGGAACTGGAAAATGAAATAAACGTGAAAACCACTAAATACTGATATCCAACTTGGTTCCTATAGTTCACTAGAAAATGCCTCGTAAACTCACATCCAATAAGAATCAAGTATTTTTAAATTTTAAGTTCTGTGGAACTGATGCTCCAACTAAAACTAGTTCAGGTTAGCATTTTAGACATATTTCCTGAAGCTCAGACTAGCTATTAAGTTGGCTATACATAGGTACCTTTCTTAGCATCATTATCAGCACGATCAGCAGAACCAGATCCCTTCCAAAGCTGTAAAATAAATATAATCATTAATGTAGAAAAAATGAATCCAGTAATAAATTCAAAATATTGCAACAGACCGAGGAGCTTGAAGAAGGAAAAGTAGACCAGGAACTCCTGCAAGGAAAATCCCGTCAATATTAGCCCAGTAAAGAATAGAGACGTCGTGTAATACATGCATGGATATTGTAGGACCCTAGAAATTAATAATGACCATAAAGACAAGCATATCTTCAGATATTTTGGCCAATTGACAAAGTGCAAAAGAAAATCAGTTTCACACTCGGTTAGTTTCCCAAAATAGTCATAACAGATTATTCTCTGGGTGTTTCATCTTCCCATTAATCGTAAACAGCAACTGTGTATTTCAACAAAAATTTGTCAACTTTTAGCCATTAAATTCTTATCTGGATTTAAAATGCAATTTTTCTCATTTCTTGTATCCAAAGATGCAAGAACAAGATATCTCCTACGAAAACAAAAATTACTCTAAAATTGACCAAACTTGAAAACAACAGTAAAGAGATTTTGCATAACAGAATGACACTTGCAAATACTCGAACAGAAAATAATTTGTGCAAATTTATAATCACTGTTATGTATATATATACTAATATCACCATATAGTGACTATCCAAATGACTTATACAACTTGAAAAAGATCAAGGCAGATGCAAAAAAGTGATATTATTTGGAGTTATTCTGCATATCTGGTACCCCTGGGCGGTGGCAGGATTCCGTCCACGAACTTCAGACAAATGCTCACTTTTCACTAGAAAACATGGAACACCTTTGAATTACTAAATTATGTCAAATTAATAGCAAAGATCAAAAAGTTTATAAATCTTTACCATTAAGAAGTCTAAACTGAGAATCCAGTTTCACAGTGATTTCGGAACGATGAAAACCAATCACTCGACACATGTAGCCCTTCAAAGGGCCCACTCGGATTCTTACTGCCTGGCCGACAGAGTACATTCCATCATCACGTTTATCTGCATTTGTAACAGACAAAGAACCCCTCTTCTGGAAAGATTTATCTGGAGACAGAGGGGTTTTGGAGGACAATGTTATATCAGCAAAACCTGATGGCACTGGCTCACTATCCTGAAATCAAATAAAGAGACACATTACATCAACACAAACTCCAATTAAAGCTAACAACTTGAAGTTTTTTAGCTAAATATTGCTGACGTACCTTCAATGGGCCATCCAAAACCGGGATATTGCCCTTGGCGGCTAAGTATTTCAGTGCTGAGCAACAGAAAGAAAAAAAAATTAAGTATAGCCTTGCATTTTGGCACTAACTAAAAAATCAAGGCAAAATTTTGTATCTATATCTTTTAAAGTAATGCTCTAGACAGAGCTAAATAGTTGTCAACACTTGGATAATAAAATTAACTAAATTAAGAGACATAAAAACTAGAAAGCATGCAAGCATAAGAAAAGTAGAAATACTGCATTCACAACACATTGGAGGTTTCCCTAATTAACATGCAGCACTATCCACACAAAATAACAACTCACTATTTACCTCACTTAACATTTCACCATAAATCAGTCGTGTAGATGCTACACCGGCTGCATTCCACCACATGCTAAATAAGCTTTCCTTGCACACATACATGGATATATGTGATTGTGTGCAAATGGACGGCGGATACTCACCCCCATGAAATCCCACACCCCACACCATCTTCATATTTATCACCAATATAAGTACCCAAAAAAACGCAGAAAACAATAGTCAATTAATAGAGGCCACCCCCCTCCCCCAAACAAAAATAAGAGGAGAAAGACAACATGCAAAAATAAAAATCCAATTTAAATTTACCCTCAGCAATGCCATTTTTTCATAAAAAGCACCCACAAAACCTAAACAAAGGATGAAATACAAAAACCCTAAAAGAAGTAAAGAACATGACATAGACAACCCTACATTTTCATGTGTTCACCAATGACGAAAAATGTAACTTACGAAAACAAGCAAATGCAGCAACAAAACCTACAATCAATTACCATCAAAAAAGGAATCGCCACGTGAATCCTTGTCCTCATCAACCTGATGTGCCTCATCTTCGAAAAATTGGATGACATCGCGGTTATTCAGCTTCTACCCTGTCTTGTCATCGTCAGCTTTGCCGCCGCTCCACTTTCTCTTCCCCTTTCCATCACCGGTCACCTTCTCCTTACCCTTCCCTGAAACCATTTTTCTTTCCCACGATTTTTCCCCAATTTCGCAGTTTATTCGTAAATTTTGACTGGAATCATTAACGCCTTTTGCATATCTAGAGCAAGAGTGAGAGTGAAAGTCAAAAAAGTGATTGACAACTGTCGCACTTCTATACAAATAGTAGTGAATATGGAGGGTATTCTCGTCTTTGAGCCTAGTCTTGCTTCGCTTCTTGTACCATTCATTCAATGTAATTATGTACTGCTCCGGTAAGGGTAAAACAGTAAAATAGCTGAAGAGTAAAGCCATTAATTCGCAATCCACAGATCAAGATTCTCGCACAATTGTGTTAGTTTCCCTTTTGATTTTGATTTATTATAAATCTTGAAATCTTATCTTACCCTATATTGAAAGAGTGAATAAGGAAATCTTGGCCAGTTTCTGGCCGGTTACCGGTGATGAGATTTATACGTGTCACTTTTTTCTTTCAGCACGTCAACTCAGAGCTTATGCCTTTATAACCTGATACTCATATTATCTCTCACCCTACGTCGATGAAAGCCCTGAAATTCTCTATTATTCCCCCATTTTCTATTTTGAGAAAAAAAGAGGTAATTTGTTGCTGTGATTTTTATCGCCTTTTTGAATATTGGTTCCAATTTGGATTCTAATGTTCTTCAAATTTTTCTTAATTTCGATTCGGATTCTAGTTTCTCCCGCGTCTTCTGTTGCCTAAGAAAGTATTTTATTTTGTTGCTTATCTTCTTGAAGTTTCATTCTCACCCTTTTGAATTATTTGATCGAGACGTTGTATACTGAGTTTTACAATTTCTTGTAAGTTGTAAACCCCGTGCAACTATTTTGGACTAAACAGGGTACCGCAGCTGCCTCTCGAATCTGCTAATTCGATTACTCTTACCAATGAGGTTTTGATTAACTGTTATAATCAATAGCAATATTCTGCAAGATGTGGCATCTAGGAGGTGTTGAGTACTTCAATATCTTAGGTTTTTTCTTGTGATTCTTATTGATCGTTCTTGGGATTATATTTGGTAGTATTATTTTTTTTGATAAGAAACTTAGACTTTTATTGCATAAATAGGGATGAGAAATCCCTAGCCTGATTACAGATTCAATTACATAGCATAATTACAACTCCTAGATACATCAGATATAAGAGTACCCCTAAATGCACTATGACTAAGAGACCATAAAGCCACTTTATACTTAATTCTATATTTCTATCCCACATCTCTTCAATCGATTCAGATTTATCCTCAAAATTCTGTCTATTCCTCTCATCACCAATGATACAGCAACCCTCCCTAATATTTGGTTGTATTTGAGTCTGTAATGAAGAAGTCCCCTCCCTAATATTTGGTTGTATTGGAGTCTGTAATGAAGAAGTTCCCGCTCTGTAGTTGCTGTTATTAAATTATTTGGTTTTTAGTGTTTTCTCTCTCCACTTAAAATGTTATTTGCAAATAATGGAATAAACTAAAATCCAACAAATAAGCGGCTCAAAAAATAAAATAAACTCCAACTCACCTCAGCAACATCTAATTTGGCTTCTATAGCTTCAATTTTCTCTGAATATTCATTTAACTGAGCTTTGGAAATCCTGTCGTGGCATTATTGGAATAAGATATATTAGAACCTGCGGACTGTATCTATTTATAAATTCTTAGATTTAGGTACAGAAGGTAAAAAGCAGAATGCAGCATACAAAAGCAATGCAAATAACACTATTTGAATGCATGATAGTAAAAACAATTAGTCTATTTTCATCATTGAGTAATTAACCAGATGTGGGTAGCGAGAAACATGATGGGGTTTTGAAGCTATTGCCAAAGGGCACACATTTAGTAGGAATTTGTCTGGATTGGATGCGTTTCTTGTCTTTTTAAGATTTTTACGTGACAGATCTTTGTGATAAAGAAAGAGATTAATTTCGAGAAAAATATCAGATTCTTGCAAACTTGTGGACCTAAGGAAAAGGTTTACTTCGATCCTAAAATCTTTCTGACATAAACATTGTACTGGTTGAGATTAAATAAATCAATAGTTTATGCTTTTTATTGAAGCTGATAATGATAAATGGTTGAAGAGGACCTTACATAAAAGCTGAAAATAGTTTATGCTTCCCCTCCCTCTTTTACGAGCAGGATAATACTTTCAAAAACTTCCATTCTGTCTGAAGAGGACCTTACATAAAAGCTGTTGGTTCATTTTTCCAATCAGCACTAGTTATCTCCAAACATGGGATATATTCATATATATATAACATCTAAACGCCAATCTTAGTTCTAGAAAGAATGTTTAATACTTAATTTAACATTAATACCCATCAAACTTTCTGAAGCTCTAGAAGTGAAATTTCTTAACAGCAGATACATTAAGATGTCGAACATCACTTAGTTGCAAAAAAGTTTGTTCTAAGTAGTTGAAGTATAACATTAAAGTAAACAGAACAGTATCCAAAAGTAAGGAGTTTCAGACCTGGAAATGTGAGCTATTGAGTCTCCATCCAATTTTTCTAAACAGAGGTACCATGCAACACTGAAACTCTGCTGACTGTGTGACCTCCAGAACCTCTTCTAGTTCTCCAAGAAAGAGACCCTCCTTACCTCAGTTTGTGATGGGTCAATACTTTAGCACCCCTTTAATGACAGTATCAGCCAACCTGTAATCCTTCTCAACGAACGGTGTTATAATACTTCCAACTTCCAAGAATCTCCAAGTGCGAACCTGGAAATCTATTGACTTCAACTTATTCTTCTTTCATACACTTGCCCAAATCACCAATTTCCCCAGCCACCAGAGCTGTCCTCTTGAGGCTTAGCAGGTTTTCCCCAGCCACCAGATTTGTCCTCTTGAGGCCCAGCGGGTTTTCCCCAGCCACCAGATTTGTCCTCTTGAGGCTCAGCGGGTTTTCCCCAGCCATCAGCTTCCCCAGACTCACTCTTATTACCCCACGACGAATTATCAGCAGCTGCAACCCACGACGAATTATCAGCAGCTGCAACCCACGACGAATCTTCTGCGCCTGTTACAGACATAAACATTAAGCTAAAAGCATTTCTATGAGCACACATACTCTTGTTAAGCACATTGCTTCATAAGCCATGAAACCAGGTGAAGTTGAGGCTAACACAAGAATGTTTCTATGGAAAATATTCAACCTAAATGCAGCAACCTAGAGCTTTTTTACTAAAGAGAAATGAGCTTTACCTCACTTAACATTTCACCATAAATCAGTCGTGTAGATGCTACACCGGCTGCATTCCACCACATGCTAAATAAGCTTTCCTTGCACACATACATGGATATATGTGATTGTGTGCAAATGGACGGCGGATACTCACCCCATGAAATCCCACACCCCACACCATCTTCATATTTATCACCAATATAAGTACCCAAAAAAACGCAGAAAACAATAGTCAATTAATAGAGGCCACCCCCCTCCTCCAAACAAAAATAAGAGGAGAAAGACAACATGCAAAAATAAAAATCCAATTTAAATTTACCCTCAGCAATGCCATTTTTTCATAAAAAGCACCCACAAAACCTAAACAAAGGATGAAATACAAAAACCCTAAAAGAAGTAAAGAACATGACATAGACAACCCTACATTTTCATGTGTTCACCAATGACGAAAAATGTAACATACGAAAACAAGCAAATGCAGCAACAAAACCTACAATCAATTACCATCAAAAAAGGAATCGCCACGTGAATCCTTGTCCTCATCAACCTGATGTGCCTCATCTTCGAAAAATTGGATGACGTCGCGGTTATTCAGCTTCTGCCCTGTCTTGTCATCGTCAGCTTTGCCGCCGCTCCACTTTCTCTTCCCCTTTCCATCACCGGTCACCTTCTCCTTACCCTTCCCTGAAACCATTTTTCTTTCCCACGATTTTTCCCCAATTTCGCAGTTTATTCGTAAATTTTGACTGGAATCATTAACGCCTTTTGCATTTCTGAGTGAGAGTGAAAGTCAAAAAAGTGATTGACAACTGTCGTCTGTCGCACTTCTATACAAACTAGTAGTACACATGGTATGAAAATAAATTTTATAAATATGTAACAACATAATTCATGTTTAAAATTTTATGTAAATGAGTGTTAATCTTCTAAAGCACCAAGAGAATAGGGTGTTTCTAACACTTAATTTTTTTTTGGGTTTATATTTATCATTTAATAAAAAGTAAATCATGATTTTCGGATAAATATATGTTTAGCAAAAAAAAACATGCATACTAAATAGTCATAATAAAAAGGGGAATGTCACCTCCAAACAAATCGAGCTTTTTTCTTCTGAATATCAACTTGATTTTCTATGATTTTCAAAATCAACTTGTTCCACTATATTACATTATTTATCAACGATTTTCTATTGATAAACTGCCAATTCATTAATATATGAATTTTTTTAACACATATATTAAATATATTTATGAACCTGTTCTCCAAATAAAAATAATTTTTCTCTGTGCATAATAATAAAACTGACATTTTGATCAATTTTTCTTCAACATGATACTCTGAACGGTGGCCCGTGATAACTGATAACATAGCTAATTCCTAAACAAATAGTTCATATTAAACATATATCTAACTTTCTGGTAATCTCCAAACAATAGTTTCTAAAAAGAAATGAATTTGACATTAAATTGAAATAACATCTATAAAAAAAAAAAAAAATACATCATCTCAATAGTTGCAAAATTTTCTAGGAATTGTAAAATTCAAAAGAAATTTCATTTATAGAATACACAACTCCTTTACTATGAATCAACAAAGAAATTATACAGCCCTAACCAATAGAAAATTGACAAAGTTTGTAACTTTTAAAGCAGCATGGAAGAAAAGGGTAGAACAATATTTAAAGAACTATAACTTTCAAACTTCAACTTTTCCACAAATAAAAAAATATGGATCTTCTTCTCAATAAACCTAAACAAAGAAAATTAGTAAGAAGAAAAAAAGTGAGCATAGGAAAGAATAGACAACATAATGGAAGAAGAAAAAATATTTTGTATTTCGTTTTTCTTTCTACAATCTAAATTATTTGAATACACAAGTCTGATTCAAATATTAGATGATTACACCCATCTCTTTGTTACTCTATTTTCATCCAACAATTGAAGAAGCTAGCAACATCTCACCTGTAATTCAAACTTAAAAAATATGGTACTATAAAATGATACAGTCTTGAATTGAGCTCGATCAAAATCATGATAATAAACCTACAAAAGCAATTGAGATGAAAAATCTAATAATCAATATAAATTCCGACCCTTGCACATATCCCAAAGACAAGCACATAAATTCATGAATTTGTAAAGAACAATTTTGAAGAACAGAGAGGACACCAAGAAATGTAAATACCTTAATCCATCCACTACAACAATATTTATACACTGTAACATAAAATTACTTGTCTTGTCTACAAATTTAATTTGAATTGTTGAACAACATGAAAAACTCCAAAAGTCATTTGTTTAAAGCGATAAATATAATTTCAAGAAGCATTTCAAGAAGCATGCTATCAGTTCTTAGAAAAAGAAAAAAAAAAAGAAAATACCATGTTGCTGTCTTTTATCAAGAAAAGAAATTAACTTAATATTAAAAAATATAGACAAAACTCTGTTCTAAATATAATAAAAATAGCAATTATTTTGGGCAGGAAAATCGAAGTGTTATTTTTAGTGGAACGTAGATTTATAACTTAAATGTTCGAATTTTTTGATGCAAAATAAAAGTAATAAAAAAGTTCAAAGTATTCTTACTTTTTAAGTTGATTCTACAGACAACCTCTGTTGATTGTAGCATACAACCTTACACATTGAATCACAAAAACAGTTTAATAAAATAATAATCATGACAAATTAATGCACTAATAAACACACACACACATATATATATATATACATATATACTACGTACTAATAATAAATTTACCTCCAAATTATGGAATTATTTTTCCATCTATTTCTTCTTTTTCTAATGTAAGGACTTGGTGAGCTCTGAACAAACCCACTAAAGTCAGTTCAAATTCTGAAAAATCAATTTCATTCAATATCCTCGACACATTGAATATATTTTGATATTTGCTATTTAGGTTAAATTAGAAACAGAAAAAATAAAATGGATTATGATTGTTGAGAGGAAGATGGAGAGACTCCGAATTAAATTTAAAATGGAAAAAAAGTCACTTGTCATTAATTTAGTTTTTATGTTTTGCTTTATAGAAATTTAAAATGAACCATAAGTATGATTTATTTTAAAAGTAGAAGACATTAATAGCAACCATCAGTCACCGAGTTTTCTATGCAACACTCTCTCCCATAAAATAATTACAGTTCAACGGCAAATTTTTGGGTTCAACTATAAGCTACTCAAAAGAGTTTTCGCTTGGACTTATAACACTGAGCCTTACTTGTAGCTACACAAAAAGCTTTTCATTTTTCGTCCAAAAATTTAGATGAAATTTCAAAAATCAAAACAAATCAAAGGATAATTATTTACCTCTGTGGAAGAAGAAGCCAGATTCGAAGGAATTATTGAACCGATTTGAAGATCCATAACCGACTTCGGTTGAAAATCTCTGCAAAATAACTTTACTTTGGAAACCACCAGAAAAATATTTTGAAATAGAGAAAATGAAAATGAACTATGAAAGTAAAGCAACCATAAAAAAGAAGAGTATAGTCACTTACTTGCATTTTATCAAACACATAGTATGCAGAAGGTGAAAAGACTACTTATAAGCCAAATTAGCAAATATATCAATGTATATTTAAATGGCTAAGGTCTCTTGTCTTCAACAAATTTCGGGGAGCCATTGCCATCGAAAATAGTTCTGGCGACGCGTGGGCTTTCCTGAGGGGGTGAAAATGAAAATGCATCATAAAAAATAAGAGAATAGAGTGCTAGAAAATCCAAATCTAAATCTTTGAAATAGAAAAATAAACAAATCAATAACTTATTGAAAATCAAAGACATAATAGAGCCATTGAAGTTCAGAGAATAGTGGGATGTGCAGAATAAGCAAACAGGGGCTGTAGACATGTTTATAATTAATCAAAATAGGAGTATGAATTAAAATTTTGCTTGCTTTCAGCGTAAAAATGTAATTGCATTCCTTATATGCAAAATTGAATTCAACTTGGGAAACCCAACTGTCTGCTATGCTTTATCTGTCTAAGAAATCAACTTAATACTCCATAAATAATGATGAACATCAGAATCGATAAAGTATCAGATAGATATATAGATATAGATAGATATTTAAAAACTGAATCTGCCTTTTAAAAATAAGAATCTGAACTATAAAAACAAAAGATTAAAAGGACACAAAATACAATTGAATCCAAACATAGTCCAAACAAAAGATTAAATGAAACCTCTAAGTCAAAACTCTAAACAAAATAACCAATTGATTCTTAAGTTCAAAAAATAAAGCAAGAATTAAATTCAATTAACAAATTATAATATTTTCGAAAATAATTTTTTTAAAAAAAACCCTGCTGTTACCGAAAAATACCGAAAAAACGAGGAAAAAAAAGAGAGAAACTTACGGGCGGCAGGCAATGGGCAGCAGATAAAAAAAGGTAAAAAGATGGAGGAGGGGCGACGGGGGCTTGGGTTCGGCGGCGGTGGGGTGGGGGAACGGGGCGGTGGGGTAGGGTAGGGGTAGGGGCAGTAGAAAAAAATAAAGAAGGAGACGGGTTTGAGCGGCAGAAGACGAAGATGGAGGAGAAGTGACGGGTGTGGGTCGACGGCAACCTAGGTTCGCGGCGGTGGGGGTGGGGGAACGCCGGAACGGGCCGGCGGCGGTGGGGGCGGCAGGGTGGAGAAGACAATGACAAAAAAGTACTCCAATGAATTTCAACTGACAAATTAGCTGGGCCTTGGGTTAAAAAAAAAATAGTTGGGCCTTGTTTTAAAAAAAAAGTTGGGCCCATAGAAGAAGTTTGGATGGGAATTGACCAAAGTTAGACTTTGTTTGTTATTATATATTTATAGATATAGATAGTAGTGAATATGGAGGGTATTCTCGTCTTTGAGCCTAGTCTTGCTTCGCTTCTTGTACCATTCATTCAATGTAATTATGTACTGCTCCGGTAAGGGTAAAACAGTAAAATAGCTGAAGAGTAAAGCCATTAATTCGCAATCCACAGATCAAGATTCTCGCACAATTGTGTTAGTTTCCCTTTTGATTTTGATTTATTATAAATCTTGAAATCTTATCTTACCCTATATTGAAAGAGTGAATAAGGGAATCTTGGCCAGTTTCTGGCCGGTTACCGGTGATAAGATTTATACGTGTCACTTTTTTCTTTCAGCGCGTTAACTCAGAGCTTATGCCTTTATAACCTGATACTCATATTATCTCTCACCCTACGTCGATGAAAACCCTGAAATTCTCTATTATTCCCCCATTTTCTATTTTGAGAAAAAAAGAGGTAATTTGTTGCTGTGATTTTTATAGTCTTTTTGAATATTGGTTCCAATTTGGATTCTAATGTTCTTCAATTTTTTCTTAATTTCGATTCGGATTCTAGTTTCTCCCGCGTCTTCTGTTGCCTAAGAAAGTATTTTATTTTGTTGCTTATCGTCTTGAAGTTTCATTCTCACCCTTTTGAATTATTTGATCTAGACGTTGTATACTGAGTTTTACAATTTTTTGTAAGTTGTAAACCCCATGCAACTATTTTGGACTAAACAGGGTACCGCAGCTGCCTCTCGAATCTGCTAATTCGATTACTCTTACTAATGAGGTTTTGATTAACTGTTATAAGCGGCTTAAAAAATAAAATAAACTCCAACTCACCTCAGCAAAATCTAATTTGGCTTCTATAGCTTCAATTTTCTCTGAATATTCATTTAACTGAGTTTTTGAAATCCTGTCGTGGCATTATTGGAATAAGATATATTAGAACCTGCAGACTGTATCTATTTATAAATTCTTAGATTTAGGTACAGAAGGTAAAAAGCAGAATGCAGCATACAAAAGCAATGCAAATAACACTATTTGAATGCATGATAGTAAAAACAATTAGTCTATTTTCATCATTGAGTAATTAACCAGAAGCGGGTAGCGAGAAACATGATGGGGTTTTGAAGCTATTGCCAAAGGGCACACATTTAGTAGGAATTTGTCTGGATTGGATGCGTTTCATGTCTTTTTAAGATTTTTACATGACAGATCTTTGTGATAAAGAAAGAGATTAATTTCGAGAAAAATATCAGATTCTTGCAAACTTGTGGACCTAAGGAAAAGGTTTACTTCGATCCTAAAATCTTTCTGACATAAACATTGTACTGGTTGAGATTAAATATATCAATAGTTTATGCTTTTTATTGAAGCTGATAATGATAAATGGTTGAAGAGGACCTTACATAAAAGCTGAAATGCTTCCCCTCCCTCTTTTACGAGCAGGATAATACTTTCAAAAACTTCCATTCTGTCTGAAGAGGACCTTACATAAAAGCTGTTGGTTCATTTTTCCAATCAGCACTAGTTATCTCCAAACATGGGATATATTCATATATATATAACATCTAAACGCCAATCTTAGTTCTAGAAAGAATGTTTAACACTTAATTTAACATTAATACCCATCAAACTTTCTGAAGCTCTAGAAGTGAAATTTCTTAACAGCGGATACATTAAGATGTCGAACATCACTTAGTTGCAAAAAAGTTTGTTCTAAGTAGTTGAAGTATAACATTAAAGTAAACAGAACAGTATCCAAAAGTAAGGAGTTTCAGACCTGGAAATGTGAGCTATTGAGTCTCCATCCAATTTTTCTAAACATAGGTACCATGCAACACTAAAACTCTGCTGACTGTGTGACCTCCAGAACCTCTTCTAGTTCTCCAAGAAAGAGAACCTCCTTACCTCAGTTTGTGATGGGTCAATACTTTAGCACCCCTTTAATGACAGTATCAGAGAACCTGTAATCCTTCTCAATGAAGGGTGTTATAATACTTCCAAGAATCTCCAAGAGCTCACCAGTACCATTGTACCTCTCGGTCTCAAATATGAACCATAAATCTCCCATATATCCAATGAAGAATAGTTTCAAATACTCCTGCTCTCGCATGTCTTCGGTCAAACAAGTCGAGCAATTTAAGTACAAATGAATGATCAAGATTCCTCTTGGCAATCTTGGTATCCGTCTCTGATGACACAACATATTTTAGAAGTAAATCATACACAAGTTGCAAGTGAGGCCAGGAAGGATCCATGAACATCCCATCCTCCTCATGATCTCCAACCTCTGACCCCGTATTCGCATGCCCTGCAAGGGGTAAGGACCGGAAAATATTCACTGATATCATCTTCAAAAACTCCTCCTGCATTATCCTGATTGCACCAAATCAACACGCTCTGTGCAAGGGTTTTCCTCTTAATCTCCTTTTACCCAACATTGCAAGACCTCAACCGTACCAGGCATTGCAGGTTCAATTGTATCAGATTTTGAGGACCTTTTATTGCCCCCTTTTCATAATTTTGTTCAACATTGTCGTACCCCACCAAAAAAGAACGATAACCCACAGAAAATACAGTAACAGAAACCACTCACAGCAACATTAGCACACTAATACTCTAGTCTTCCAAAAAAAAAAAAAACTAATACTCTAGTCTTCCAACTATCCACAACTTAATATTTTATCTGTTCTTTCAGTAACTTCCAACAGCATTGCAATCAAAGCAATATGAAGAAAAATCAGAGAACTGCAAAGCGAGGACGAGATAAATCACAATCTATTTCGCAATAAATAAGTAAGAAGATAAGAAAACAAATACCTGAAAATGAATTCAAAAAATCACGAAATGGAACACAGCCCAAATTCGACGAGCGAATTAGGGGGGTTTCTCAATTATTTATTTATGATTTTGTTCGTAATCTTATTTTAATTTTTAACCGTGTAAGATTTAGGGGGTGTTTGGGGGAGTTTCAGAAAAAAGTGTAATTTCAGGAATAGACGTATTGCCGGCCCTGGCCCTGGCCCCTGGGACCGTAGTTCAAAATTGATTAATACCGTAGTAATTAATATTCGCGATTTAAGAATATTCATATAAAAATGTTTAACTACAAAATATTCCCTTCTTTTTTTTTTTTTTTTTCTTTCTAATTTAACATCTCAATACAACACAAATGTGAAAATTGCATAAATGAGGGAGAGGGCTTCATTCTTTTCCTGAATTATATTTAATTCATATATTTGACTGTCTCTATATTTTGCCTACGTGGCTTCCTCTCTATTTTCTATTTTAAAATCCTGAATTGGGGTGAGATGGTTATTTTTACAGTTTCTTTTACAGTTTTTTTTTTAATATTTTCACTGCATTATTTCGTCTTTATATTTTTTAAAATATTCATTGTTCTTATCTTTCTTTTCCTCTACCCGTCTTGCCGCAATCGATTATCTCTCACTAATTTCGTTGTAGATTTTCATTTTCCTCCGTTGGTATGATTCTTAGTTTTTATTTTATATTTTCATTTTTTTTCTTTTACGGTATGATTAAGAGAATTCATAAAGCTTCCTTCCCCTGTGTTTTCTGTTTTCTTTTGATTTTTGTGTTGAATTTTTAATTAATTCATTCGTATTTTTCTTTCTCAATTTGGCCGATCTAACTTTCTATTCAAATCTTAACCAACCCAATGAAAATATAAAATAATTAATGCATGGTGCCCCTATTTATTTATAATTTTTTTTGGTTTTCTTTTTTTCTACAGAAAATAATAAGTCTTCGGCCCAATGCTCACCAATCTCTAATGGAAGATATTAACGTGTTGATTTAAACAGTTCAAAAGAGAAGAGGAGGTGACACCCGTAATGTTTATATGCTTCATATTTATGTATCTTTAATTTCTATATTTCACAGTACGTGGTTATGAAATTTTATCTTCTCAAATTTGGATAAAAACTGTTCTTATTCTTATTTTCTATTCGCAGCGTCTATTCTGCATTGTAGCCTTGACTTTGCATGTTATAGAAAATTCAGATTGCGATTAGATTCGATAAATTGCTCAACAATAGGATTTTTTTTTTCATTTTATATTTCATTTGTATTTTTTATATTAGGCCTCTTCTGTTCTGATTGGATTTTCTCACTTGATGAAGTTCTTCATAATCCGATATATAAATTCGGCTTCTATTGCACGGAATAAATTTTGAACAATTCCATTTTTTGACGAAAAATTCAGATTGGAGCGAACAATTCAATTTTTTTTAAGAAAGGCAATTTTATGTTTCTTTGTATCCTGTAATTTTTTGAAGATAGTGTATATTTTTGTATTTTTTGCATTCTTATACACATTTTGTGTTAAAGAACATTTTTACTTTTTTTTTTTCCCTAATTTTCTTACGTTTCTGGTAGGATTTTTTTTAGAACTGTTAATTCAAAATACATAGGCCCAATGAATATTTCCAACTCCTACCCATTCTAAATTGTATTGATTTCTCATATATTTCTGACAACATATTATTGTTTCAAAATTTTGAACTCTTTAAATCATTAAAAAAAATTATACCACGAGTACGATATTTTTTTTTTTTTATAATTATGAACAGTTTTCTTCTTTCTTATTCTCTATTAAGTAACATTGCTTTCTCCTCATGCAACTTCTATTTTACACTATCGAAATTTTATATATTGAATTTGACAAACAACAATAATATTGCATTTTTAAAATTAAGGAACAATAAGGTAATTTTCTTAAATAGGGTAATTTTCTGTATAATTTGGATGGGGTACACTTTGGATTGTGTAGGCTTTCTTTTTTGAATAAGTAATTTTAGGTTTCTGACAAATTGGGTAGCATTTTGCTTTATTTTGTAAGATAAAAGAAATTGTAATTTACTTTTATTTTCAAAACATGTCACAAATTGAGATAGTTTTTTGAATGAAAAAGCGTGTTGAGGTATTAATATATGCTTCATAATTATAATTAGTCATATTTCATATTTAATAGATGAAGAAGAGCACTTCCTTTAATATTCAAAACCAGCAAATATTGACCCCAAACAAAAGCACTCAAGTGGATAAACAATACAAAATGCTTTGCCCATCTTCTATGGATTTTTTTTTTAAAATGATTGAAGTTGTGTGACAATTAAATATTTGTGTTACAAATAATATTCATTTAGTATGGAATCAGTTCTAAAAAAAATATATTATATTTTTAAGAGAAATGACATGATCTTTTAAACTTAGATGACTTTGCTACTTATAGAAGGTCTTTGTTTACAAATTCATTTTATTTACTCATTAATTTTATAGGCTTTTTTAAGGTTCTATAACTTTTTTTCACATTAACTTATAAATCTCATATGTCATGTCAATCCAACACTCAATATTCATATCATAGTTGTTATTTTCAATTATTTAAATTTACAACTCATTTTATGTCTTATATTTTTCCTCTTTTTATAATCTTTCTACATCATGATTGTACATAATTGAATCACATGTGCTTCTGCATTTTGTAGTTGTACTTACTTTATATATAAATAATTAATATTTTTAAAAAACGAGAGTAATTATTTTTAATTCCCGCGTAGTACACGGGTCGTGTTACACTAAGCAAGGAAGACAACATAGTTTTATGGATTGGTTGAGCTTAATTCATTTTGGTGATTCGTTTATTTCTTTATTTTTGTAATTGGTTTATTTTTGTATGTTGGGCCAGGTATGAGAGGCGTATGCTTGGCTTCGTTAGTTGTTGGTTTATATATATATATACACCTGAGTGTTAGCTCATTTTACGTATTGTCATTAGTATATTATTGAATCATATCCTCTTTCTCTCTCCAATCAATACACTTTAGTCTTGTATTTGATTCTAGTTTAAAGTCATTTCTTATATTCTCTTATAATAGAGTCTCGTGAGAAAGGTGAGAGTCATTGTAGACTTGAAAGAGCATCAGGAGCAAAAACAAGCCTCTCCATGCGACCATCGATGCTTTCTCGGACTGCTGGATCATAACTCAGGAGAAAAAACGAGCCTCCCCATGCGACCATCGCCCGGAGCAGTCTCTTAAGGTCGCTGACTTCATTGATGCAGCCATTGGTGATTGGGATAGGGGGAAGATTGACCAACACTTCACAGCTGAAGATGCTTTATTGATTAAGGGCTTACCACTGGGGTGGAAAAAACAAGAGGATAAGCAGTTTTGGAAGGGCACGAAAAATGGGATGTTCTCGGTTAAATCCACGTATTTCCTGGCAGTCGATAAATTCTCTCAGTGTGGGGTGAATCTGCCGTCCCCAAGCAGGCCGAACAAGATTTGGAAGAGTATATGGCATCTGGAAGTCCCTCCATCCATTCGCCATTTTGCTTGGAGGGCATGCTCGGATAATCTCCCCACCGGAGTAAATCTCAAGAAGAGACAAATGGAGATGGAGGTGATCTGTCGGTGGTGTGGCCTCGAGGAAGAGACAACCTCGCATATTCTCATTCGGTGCCCTTTTGCCATCCACAACTGGGGACGAGCCCCTATACGGATACCCCTGCAACCCCAGATTATTTCTTTTAAAGATATGTGCAGCCTGGCTTTGGAAACTCTTCATCGCGATGGTACCTCCTTGTTCTTGATAATAGCATGGTTTATTTGGAAAGCCAGAAATGCCCTTTTGTTTGAGGAATCTCAAACTGACCCACAAAGTATTATGCCAGAAATGCCTCTTCCAAGACTTGCGGAAAAACAGGAAGGAGCCAACAAATTGCAGATCGCATGAGACTCAAAGCGTGACTTGGAAACCACCCTTGGTGGGGAGGTTCAAGATGAATACAGATGCGGCTAATTTCGGTGGCGGACAGGCAAGGTATGGTTTCGTAATCAGAAATGAAGATGGTGACTGCTTGATGTCGGGGACGAACCAGGTGTGGGCGGGAGGAACCAACACTCTTCTTGAAGCTCTAAGCATGAGGTTTGCATTGAGATGTGCCATTGACGCAGGTTTTTTCAATCTGATGGTTGAGTCCGATTCAGAAATGTTAGTTTTGGGATTTTGCCCAAGTGTGGTTTTGGCCATTGAGCCTTGACACAAGTGCCCAACTTATTGTTGCCCTAATTCTTGGCAGCCTTCCCATTTATATTGAGTCACCCTCTCCATTAACAATGAGATGAGATGAGATGAGACGCGTGATGTAAACGTGAGTTTGGAGAGTGAGAGAACAGTAAGGGTGAAGTGCTACCCATCTTTGTGTTTGGTTATCTCCACTATATCCCGATACAATCCTGACACATGTCTGAGCCCGTTTAAGTGACCCGTACGAGTGGCGGCCGGCGGCACCGAAACCCAACAGTGGTATCAGAGCCTGGTTCCGCCGTCGGCCGCCTTGCCACCGTATCTCTCGCCGGAATTTATTTTCGCCCACCGTCTGTCATCTCCTTTAGATCGTCGCGTGGCCGCCATCTTCGTGGGCCTGCCGCCGTTGTTCGGAGCTCTGTCCCGTTCACTGCCCATCTCCGTTGTCGCCGTGGGCGCCACCGTGCGCTTCCAGATCGGTCGCCTACTGTTGTCCGTTTCCAGATCGTGCCGCTCGAAGCCTATAGCCGTTGTTGCCATCGCCGCCCATAGTTGCAACAGGTAAGAAGGTAAAGGTAAGTAAATCAATTAGTTTTATTTGTTTGCATATTGTTGAGGTTTAAGCAGTGAGCTTACTTGTTTTTCTGCAATTATTAAAATTAATTGAGTTAAGGCTGCATAATTTTGAGGTGGGCTATTTATTTTTTAGTTTCTGCTAGTTTCTTAATTAATTTATTTGGTTGTGTGGTTGGAGTCTGCAAATATTCTGCAGTAGATTTTGTGTGCTGTATTGGTTGCTTCATACCATATTGGCCGATTATTTGATTGGGTTTTTTCTTGATCTATATTTTGGGATATCTTTGTGAGTCTTGTTTTTATGTGATTTTATTTACGTCTCTGTGCATCGTAAATGTTATTGCTTCCGCTTGTTCTCTGTGACATTTTTTCTTTGTGCTTAGTGTCTTTGTGTGTTTGCCTTTGTAAGGTTTTCTTGTTCAATTTTTATTGTTCGCTTTGTGGTTAATCTCTTGATGCATGTAGTTTGCTTTCTTAGTGTCTTTGTGGTTATTTTTTTTTTGGTGATTATGTCCCTTTGTGTCTTTGTGTTGCTCTGTGATTTCTTTGTGATGCATGAGTAGATGATGGGCCAGTGGGAAAGTGGGGGAATGGTTGCATGATGATACTTGTGGGTTACGTGGGAATTATGAGTATGTGTTTATATGTATGTGTGTTGTGCACGACTTCATACATTGTGGTTTCATGTTTTTTCCCCTACCCCATTTTCATCTAGTTGCATGTTTATTGAGCTTTGTGTCTTGATCTTTGTGGCATTCTTTGTGCTTGTTCAATGCATTCTTCTCTTTGTGTGATTATGAATGATTGATTGCTTCTTTGTGTTTGGAGATCATTCCTAGTAAGGTGGAGTGATTTCGTCTTTGTGATTCATGATTTTGCTTTGTAATATCATGTCTTTGTGCCTTTGTGTGAATCTATGTGATTGCTCCGAGTGAGATGGAGCTTGTCTTTGTGTTTTTCTTTGTGGACTAACTTTTACGTACGTAGACAAACTTGGTGTGTTTCTTTGTATGTTGTTTTTGCAGGTACGTGGAAGTGGGTTGGGCGATGATGACAAAATTGTTTGTGGATTGTAGTTGGGGATGGCAAAAAAGGTGGAGAATGTTGGGATTTAGGCCAAGTGTGATTTTGGCCATTGGGCCTTCACACAAGGGCCCAACTTATTGTTACCCTAATTTTTGGCAGTCTTCCCATTTATATTGAGTCATCCCCTTCATTAACAATGAGATGAGATGAGACGCGTGATGTAAACGTGAGATTGGAGAGTGAGAGAACAGTAAGGGTGAAGTGCTACCCATCTTTGTGTTTGGTTATCTCCACTATATCCCGATACAATCCTGACACGTGTATGAGCCCGTTTAAGTGACCCGTACGAGTGGCGGCCGGACCCAACAGTTAGTAAACTCCCTCAACCGTAATTCTTCCATAGACCCACGTGTTGATGTTGTAATTGATGACATAAATGTGATGAGTAGATGTATGGAAAGTCTTAGTGTCGTAGCCATTAGAAGGGAGGCAAATATTGTGGCACATGTAATGGCCCACCTTGGTTCAGAAGCTCCGTATGAGCAAATTTGGATGGAAGAAATTCCAACTCAATGTATCAGAGTATTTCAAAATGATGTAGGATATTTGCCTACACCATAAATTAATGAAAGTCTTATCTTTTCCTGTTAAAAAAAAAAACTTTATTTCGATTTGTGAACGGATTTAAGTTTCTTTCTTTTTTCAATTTATACACAATTACTTTTCTATTTGATTTCTTGATATTTCATTAGAATCAAATTAAAAATTAATCCAAATTTAAAGGATTGTAAAAACTTTATCCCCTTATATATAACATTCTTGATAACTAATCGTTTTAATTTGGTTAAACGGTCAAACCGTATATATAAATAATATTTTAATATAATAAAATAAAATATATTTAATATTTTATTATACAATTGTTAATATTCCATTTCTCCAAATTTTATATGTAAATATTATTTTCTTTAATTTTTGTCCAAACTTAATATATACTACTATGTTTTAAAGTGAAAATGATTTTTTTATCATGAAACTTCTAAACCATCATATATTTATTTAAATTGTCATTCATTTTATTAGTACACAATCACTTTATTTATTACCAGACATCCAAATCACTATTTTATATATAAACAATTATAATAGTATAAAATTAAAATATATTTAATATTTGAATATAAGATTGTTAATATTCCATTTCTCCAAATTTTATATGTAAATATATTTTTTTCATTCAAACTTAATATATATGTTTTAAAGTGAAAATAATGTTTTTATCATAACCACCAAACAATTATATATTGACAAAGTGGGATAGCTCAAGTGGTTAGAGCACCACTACCTAGGCCTTAGGTCCTGGGTTCGAGTCATGGGTAGGGGAAATGGGATGGGTATTTAACTTGTAATCAAAGTGGGATAGCTCAAGTGGTTAAAACACTTTCAGCCCAGTCGTTAAGTCCTCTACTGTTCGTGTTATTCTCTCTCTTGCAGTCATGAATAACTGGTCGCTCCATCAACTGGACGTCAACAATGCCTTCCTTCATGGTCTTTTAGACAAACCCATCTACATGAAACAACCGCGTGGTTTTGTTGATCCCTCTCGCCCTCAACACGTTTGCAAACTCAACAAAGCCCTATATGGCTTGAAGCAAGCTCCTCGCGCCTGGTTTCAACGTTTTTGCGACTTCCTTCTCGCCCTTGGTTTTGTTGAAAGCAAATCGGACACCTCCTTATTCATCTATATGTCAGGTCGTACTTCTCTTTTTCTCCTCGTCTATGTTGATGATATTATAATCACTGGCAATGATCATTCTTTCACTACTCGCCTTATTTCCAGGATCAATAAAGAATTTGCTATCAAGGATCTTGGTCGGCTAACATACTTCCTTGGCCTTGAGGTCACCTACACTGCTAGCGGCCTCTTCCTCGGCCAATCCAAATATGCAGCCGACATCCTCACTCGTGCCGACATGCTCGATTGTAAGCCTGTTGCAACTCCGCTTTCCACCTCTGACCTTCTTCGTCTAGATGGTACTCCCTTCTCCGATCCTACCTTGTTCAGATCACTAGTCGGAGCCCTCCAATACCTCACCATTACTCGTCCCGATCTCGCCTTTGCGGTCAACACTGTCAGTCAGTTTCAGGCAAAACCAACAATCGATCACTTTCAAGCTGTCAAACGTATTCTTCGCTATGTCAAGGGGACTTCTCATCTCGGCCTTACTTTCTCTCCTGGTCGCCCAACACTGCTCGCATACTCAGATGCCGACTGGGCTCGATGCCTTGACACTCGGCGTTCCACTTTTGGATATGCTATATTTTTTGGCACCAACCTTGTCTCTTGGGCGGCTAAGAAACAACCTACGGTCTCCAGATCGAGTTGTGAGTCCGAATATCGAGCCATGGCGACCACTTCATCAGAAATTGTCTGGATCTGCTCGCTACTGAAGGAGCTTAAAGCTCTTCCCACCACTACGCCTACTCTACTCTGCGACAACAAGAGTGCCATTTTTCTCTCTCAAAATCCAGTCGCTCACAAGCGAGCAAAACATATTGACATAGACTATCATTTTGTTCGAGAGCTCGTCACCACTGGTCGCCTAGTCACTCAGTTCGTGCCTTCTCCATACCAATTGACAGACATCTTTACAAAGAGCCTTGCTCGTCCTCTTTTTGAGTTCTTTCGACACAAGCTCACCGTGTTTGTTATAACTACTCTCTTGTAACCTCTCTTATAAATACTCTAATACAAGTCTTTGACTCTTACTTTTAGAGAGTCTTTCTATTCTACATGGTATCAATATTAAGTAGTATTAGGGTAGTTTATCTTAGTAGTTATAAACTTCTTGTTTGTTATAACTACTCTCTTGTAACCTCTCTTATAAATACTCTAATACAAGTCTTTGACTCTTACTTTAGAGAGTCTTTCTATTCTACATGGTATCAGCCTAAATCTCTTCTGGGCCTATTTTCTCCCCCTCCTTCCTCTCTTGTCTCTTCTTGATCTCCCTCCTCCATGGCTGACCCACCGGCGACCACCTCCGTCTTTGACGCCACCCTAACCCTTCATGCCATGACTCATCTTGTCACCATCAAGTTAAGACCCACAAATTATCCAATGTGGTATCGACAAGTCCATCCCCTTCTTGTTACCCAAAAGTTCTTACCCTACATTGATGGCTCCTCTCCGGCCCCTCCCACCACCGTCACCACCAATGGTGCGTCCTCCCCTAATCCGCTCTACACAACTTGGTACTCTCGTGATCAAATCGTGAGTGTTTTCTTGACATCCACTCTCACTGAAGAAGCCATGGCGGTGACCGTTGGCTGCTCGTCTTCGCTGGAAATCTGGAATTCCCTCGCTGAGGCTTTCAATCAGCCCTCCAAAGCTCGTGAATTATGCCTAAAAGATGAGCTTCAACTCATCAAGAAAGGTTCAAGATCCGTTTCTGATTATGGGGCCGCTTTCAAATACCTGTGCGACCAGCTTTCCTCCATGGGCTGCTCTCTTGATCCTACAGACAAGTCTCATTGGTTTCTTCGTGGCCTGGGTCCAGATTTTCACGGTTTTTCCACCACTCAAATCAACATCTCGCCTCTCCCCTCGTTTTCAGATCTGCTCGCCAAGGCCGAATCTCACAATCTCTTCACTCGTAGTCTTGAAACCCCTTCTACTTCGTCGCAGTCGCCTGCCTTTCTTGCTCGCTCCTCGGCGTCTTCCGTGTTAGGCCGACCTCCTGCTCGCCAGCAATTTGGTCATGGTCGCCCTCCTACTCGCGGCTATGCTGGACGTGGGCGAGGTCGTGCTCGTTCGTCTCCTCGCTGCCAGATCTGCAGATTTGACGGCCATTATGCTCCAACCTGTCCCCAGCGCTATGACTCCTCTTCTCCTCGCCAGGCGAACACCGTTGGCTCTTTTCCTCGCAATGATTCTGCTCGCCTCGCTAATCTCTCGGACTGGTATGTTGATACTGGGGCATCCTCGCACATGGTTCCCTCCTCAGCTGCTCTTGACTCGTGCTCGCCCTACACCGGTTCTGATAGAGTCGTCGTCGCAAATGGTAATATCCTTCCAATTACTCACACTGGTACTCATCTCTATAATTCTGACTTATCTTTCTCAAATGTTCTTGTCGTTCCTTCCATTACGAAAAATCTTCTCTCTGTAAGCAAATTGACCAATGACTTTCCTGTTCGTCTTATCTTTTCTAACAATTCGTTTGAAATTCAGAATCGGACTACAGGTTTGACTCTTGCTCACGGCAGACTTGATCATGGTTTATATGTTTTGGAAAAATGTCACTCTGGCTTTGCCACCTCTTTACGTGCTCGCTCGAACCATAGCTCTTTTGAAATATGGCATAGTAGATTAGGGCATGTTGCTTTTGATGTTATAAATGTACTTAAACGGGAAGGACATATTTCCACCACTTCTTTGCTTCCTCGACCTGTTATTTGCTCGGCATGTCAAAAGTCTAAGAGTACTCGGCTTTCTTTCTCTCTAAACTCAAAACGTGCTTCTTATGTTCTTGACATTATTCACTGTGACTTATGGGGTCCCTCACCTGTTAAATCTCATGATGGTTTTCGTTATTATGCTTTGTTCATTGATGATTATTCTCGATTTACTTGGTTCTATCCCCTTCGTCATAAATCTGATTTTGTCTCCACCTTCGTTAACTTTAAAAGTTTGGTTGAAAACCAATTTGATCGTAAGATAAAACGTTTTCAATCGGATGGTGGGACTGAATTCACCAACCATAAACTCCGTGACATTTTTCTCTCTTCCGGAATTATACATACTATGTCATGCCCCAAAACTGCGGCCCAAAATGGCCGAGCAGAAAGAAAACATCGCCATATTACTGAAATGGGGCTTGCTTTACTGTTTTCATCTGCCGTTCCGACCACCTTTTGGGTTGAGGCTTTTTGCACGGCCGTCTATCTTATCAATCGATTACCTTCTCCTGTTCTTAACTCCAAATCCCCTTATGAGATGCTTTTTTCTACTCCTCCTCTTTATGATAATATCCGTGTCTTTGGATGTTGTGTTTATCCTTGTCTTCGTCCATATACAACTAACAAATTCTCTCCTCGCAGTATTCCTTGCGTTTTTCTTGGATACAATTCTCGTCATAAGGGGTTCTGTTGTTTTGACCCCTGCTCGCAGCGCATGTACATCTCTAGGCATGCTCGCTTTGATGAGTCTCTTTTTCCCTTTGCTACAAGTGGTCCATACCCCGAATTCTCTTCCCTCGATGTTGCTTCTTTTGATAGCTCTCTTCCCTTGCCGCTCTCTTCTCCTTCTTCTATGACTGGTCGCCCCAATGATTCCCCTGAATCTCTCTGCTCGCTATGTCTTCAACCTGACATCACGCCTCCGTCCACCCAACCAACTGCTCGACCTCCTCCTGCTCGCCCTCCTCCTGCTGCTCGACCTCCACCAACTCATGGCATGCGAACAAGATCTCAGGATGGCATCTTTAAAACCAAACATCCCTTTGATTCCTCCCTCATCACCACCACATCCTTGCTCACTGCCATTCATACCTTTCCTGAACCCAAAGGTTTCTCCTCGGCGGCAAAACAACAACATTGGCTGACCGCCATGGACGAGGAGCTCAAAGCTCTTCACAAAAACAAAACTTGGGACTTGGTTCCTCCTCCCCTTGACGCGAACATTGTTGGCTCCAAATGGGTCTATCGAACAAAATTTCTTGCTGATGGCTCCATTGATCGTCACAAAGCTCGGCTGGTCGCCCAAGGCTACACTCAAATTCCTGGTTTCGACTATGACCACACTTTCAGCCCGGTCGTTAAGTCCTCTACTGTTCGTGTTATTCTCTCTCTTGCAGTCATGAATAACTGGTCGCTCCATCAACTGGACGTCAACAATGCCTTCCTTCATGGTCTTTTAGACAAACCCATCTACATGAAACAACCGCGTGGTTTTGTTGATCCCTCTCGCCCTCAACACGTTTGCAAACTCAACAAAGCCCTATATGGCTTGAAGCAAGCTCCTCGCGCCTGGTTTCAACGTTTTTGCGACTTCCTTCTCGCCCTTGGTTTTGTTGAAAGCAAATCGGACACCTCCTTATTCATCTATATGTCAGGTCGTACTTCTCTTTTTCTCCTCGTCTATGTTGATGATATTATAATCACTGGCAATGATCATTCTTTCACTACTCGCCTTATTTCCAGGATCAATAAAGAATTTGCTATCAAGGATCTTGGTCGGCTAACATACTTCCTTGGCCTTGAGGTCACCTACACTGCTAGCGGCCTCTTCCTCGGCCAATCCAAATATGCAGCCGACATCCTCACTCGTGCCGACATGCTCGATTGTAAGCCTGTTGCAACTCCGCTTTCCACCTCTGACCTTCTTCGTCTAGATGGTACTCCCTTCTCCGATCCTACCTTGTTCAGTCTGATACCATGTAAAATAGAAAGACTCTCTAAAGTGAGAGTCAAAGACTTGTATTAGAGTATTTATAAGAGAGGTTACAAGAGAGTAGTTATAACAAACAAGAAGTTTATAACTACTAAGATAAACTACCCTAATACTACTTAATAAGGTTCGAACTCTTTAAAGTGCAGTGAAATTGATCCCTCAAAATTAGTAGGTACTTAGATCGGATAACTTGAGACTTAAAAAAAAAAATCTTATGCATGTACCTGATGTACGTATGAAATTTTAATTAATTATTCATTCATTATAGAGAGGTTAATTAACAACCAAATACTCAACTCTCTTAACCTCAATTTCACATTTCCTGGCCTCCTTTAATTAGATTCGAAACCCATCAATATTTCAGAACATCCTCAGGTGTTTTTTTTTTTTTTTTAAAAGTAAAGATGGTGCTTTGTATTCTATATAAGTACATAGGGGTACTCAAGCCTGTTTACATCGGTATGATACAATACTTTGTGTTTCAAGGTGAACATCCTCAGGTGTTAATTAGGACAGAAACAATACCGCAGTAGACATGGACAAAATCGAATCGAAAAAGGAGGCATAACCGGCTAAACCACCTATTAAATATCCATAATATGATATAATCTATATAGTACATTCTTAATTAGAATTAAGTACATTAATTTTACAGTTGTCAATTCCATACAATTGTATGGATCAATATGGCAAATTTATTTAAATATTACATTTTTGAGAGCCCCTCTTGAAAATGTAACAAAAATGGATTTGTTTATGAAAATAGGCACAAGCGTGATCACCACTCACGCCTCTCTTAAAGGCGTAAACACCACCTCCGCTTCTGTTTTTTATTTTTTATTTTGTATTAAATTAATGAAAGATTTTAAAGAAATTAAAAAAATAAGAAAGGCGGTACTGTCAAACACGCCTCTGACACCATATCGAGCGTGCCTGTCGAGTAAAAAAGTAAAAAAAAGAAAAAAATAATATTTTAATAGAGGCTCAACCGGCAGGTAAGCCTCTGATTGTGACAAGACCCAACGCACCATTTATTTATTTGGGAGGGATTTACACGAAAGATAAAGTGTACCATTCTTACAGAAGAAAATTAAAAGTGTGACAAGACAACTCACCACCGCGTGAGCAAGTATAAAAACAAAACAAAAAAAATGAGAAAATATCACTTGAACTTTATCACTTTTTAGATTGGTCACCCACATTTAATAACTATCAAAATTTGTCACTCATTTATTATTTTCTATTAATTTTAATACCGACTGTTAGTAAATCCGTCGTTCACTAACAACGGAGAAAAAGTTTTGAGCGCACATTTGGAGAAAAGGTTTTGAGCGCACATTCTTGTTCCTTTTACATATCCAGTTTTTTTTGTACAAATTCAAAATAACTCAATTTTTTTTATTTTTTTAGTTACACACAGTAAATTCAGTAAAAATTGAAAAAAATATGGGTTTGGAGTTTAGGGTTTAGGAATTAAAAGAGAGAAAATTATTAGAATTAATTTTCCCATTTATAATTATTCGGGCATGATCATCTACTAACATTTGTTGTGAAGATTAATGGTAAAGAACTCTCTAAAATTATCAATTCATATTAAGAATATTTCAAAAACTTATTTTTCTTCTTTCCTTTATATTCTAGATATTTTTCTGTTATCGATTCTTCGTACATACTAACATACCATCACTATATTTGTGAATTTTATATTTCTTAGCCACCATACATATCAATTGAAGATAAAAAATTGGGGTGGGGTTTATGAATTAAAATAGGAAAATGGTGTAAAAAAGAATTAGTGAATGACTGATTTATTAAATGTATATTTTTTCAAAAAAAAAAAAAAAAATTTAATAGAGGCTCAACAGGCAGGCAGGTGAGCCTCTGATTGGGACAAGACTACTCTCGCCGCGTGACGGATAGCCAGTATATAAAAACAAAACAAAAAAAACAAAAAAAATTTAATAAAGGCTCACCTGGCAGGCGAGCCTCTTTGACCAGTCGAGTACATTATAAAAAATTTAATAGCCAAGTATCGAAATATCATAGCCTCAATGTTGCACTTTTCAGTTACTGACTTACCATTTTTTGTAAATGGTGTTGCACTTTTCAATTATTACCATTTACCAAAAAGTGTAAGTCAGTAAACTGAAAAGTGCACATGGACTAGGGTGCACAGTAGTCCACAGCATGCACTCGAGTGCATACTAGACTTTACCTTTCCGTTTTGATGTTTCACTAATACATAACACGTGTGATAAATGACATCACAAAACATCATTAATGACACACATGCATGTATTAAAAGTAATGAACAAAAGATATATCACCAAAGTAGAAGAATATGTGTTGATTGATCCCTTCCCCTCACATTTACCATAGAAAATAAATTCATGACAGATGAGGCGATACCAAACCCTCCAAGGAAATAAGCACACCAAACAGCCTCAGTTAGAAAACAATTAAACAAGGCATACCATTAATAAACTAGAAAATAAGTTATCAAATTACCATAACCATGCATATGCATATACATGCATGTATTCTTCCATTAGCGAAAGGATATCAGAAAATGCTCAAAAGAGACAAAACATTCCCAGTTAACACTTCATGAAATCTCCATAGCATAAGTCCAGATTTTTAGAAAGCATAAGTAAAGTGAGTTTGCAAACTCCCAAGTTACAAACTAATGTACCCAAAGCAAGCAGTGCTCTGTAGGCCAAGATTAAATTCCATGGTGAGACATTTCAAAGGTTGGCGATCATCTACAGCTGCAGAATAAATGGTGAGGAGAAATTAAAGAGGGAAACGATTGTAATTGAAGCAAGTAACAATTGCTATCCTTTCTCACGGAACTATGAGTTGCTAAGAACGTAGGGTTACCTGGATGTTCTCACCATCCTCCTTTCTTATCAGATTATCACCAGCCACCAGATTCACCAGCATCCTTGTTAGCAGATGCTCCAGCCACCAGATCCACCAGCATCCTTGTTATCAGTTGCATTAGAAGATCCCCAGCCACCAGATCCACCAGCATCCTTGTTATCAGTTGCATTAGAAGATCCCCAGCCACCAGCATCCTTGTTAGCAGATGCATTAGATGATCCCCAGCCACCAGATCCACCAGCATCCTTGTTATCAGTTGCATTAGAAGATCCCCAGCCACCAGATCCACCAGCATTCTTGTTAGCAGATGCATTAGATGATCCCCAGCCACCAGATCCACCAGCATCCTTGTTATCAGTTGCATTAGAAGATCCCCAGCCACCAGATCCACCAGCATCCTTGTTAGCAGATGCATTAGATGATCCCCAGCCACCAGAATCCTTGTTAGCAGTTGCATTTGCATTGCCCCATCCGCCAGTTGTTGTATCCTCTTTTGGTTGACTCCAACTTGAACCGCGATTATTGCCACCACCAGAATTGTTCCAACTGCTGCCCCCACCACCAGAATTGTTTGAGCTTTTCCATCCCCCACCGTCATTGTTTGAACTTTTACCCCAGCTATTGGATTTGTCCTGATTTGAATTATCTTCTCTGTTATTCCAGTCACCTCTTCCACGGCCTCTGAAACCCCCCCTACCACCACCATATCCTCCCCCATCTCTGCCACCAAATCTTCCCCTGCCAGAGCCATCTCTACCTCCAAAACCACCACGATCTGATCTCCCTCTACCCCGGAAACCACCACGGTCACCTCTCCCACCACGGCCTCCTCCCCAACCTCCGCCTCTTCCACCGTCACCTGAAGTATCGTCTTGATTGTTGCCTCCACCAAAACCACCCCCGGAGTTCCAACTACTTTTGCTACCCCAACTAGTGTCCTGGTTCCCACCAGATTCACTTTTGGACCAATTACCTTGACCCCATCCAGTTGATGAACCATCATTAGCATTCTTCCACGAACTACTCGACCCATCTTTTCCACTGTCAGCAGATTTCTTATTCCAACTGCTACTCTCCTCTGAAGCTTTATTACTGCCCCAACCAGATGACGAGGTGGGCGCACTGTTCCAAGAAGACTTGTTATCCTCATTTGGTTTTGGTTCTTTGCCCAAAACACCAAGACTACCATCACCAGCTTCATCATTTCCTTTGAACGATCCACCCCAACCAGATGAATTGCTAGGGTTGGAATTTGATCCCTCATCCTTCCCAGATGCATTTGCATTACCCCAACCACCACTCTTCTTATTACCCTCATTGGACGTACTATTGCCCCAACCACCAGCTGGATCGCTACCCCAACTTGATTTTTTCCCAGCATCAGTTAAGCCACCAGATTGACCTTCTTTGTTCCAACTACTTGATTGGCCCTGATCAAAAGATCTCCCCCGACCATAACTATCCCTTCCCCCTCGGCCCCTTCCTCTTCCCCTCCTTCCTCCCGAATCACGGCCCCCATCAAATGAATTTGACCTTCCCCAACTTGTCTCTTCATTTGCATCATCTCCCATTCCACCTCTCTTCCAGCCACCAAATCCCTGATCTCCACCTGAGCCTCCACCATCTTTCTTGCCCCATGAAGATGTGCCCTCTGATTTGCCCCATGAAGGTCCACTGTCAGCACCAGCTGACTTAGGTTTATTCCATCCGCCACTCTGGCTATCACTTTTATCAGTACGGATCGCCCACCCACCCGTTTCCACATTAGTTTGGGAGGAAGCACCACCTGTGTTACCCCATCCCCCACTTTCTGGTTGATCAAGACCTCCATCTGTCTGTTTCTCTGACAAAACTCCAGACTGGCCCCAGGCTGCTTTGCCAGAAGTATCACCTCCACTGCTCTTCTCTGCAGCTATTCCCCAACCACCAGAGCTGTCCTCTTGAGGCTTAACAGGTTTTGCCCAACCACTAGAGCTGTCCTCTTGAGGCTCAGCGGGTTTTCCCCAACCACTAGAGCTGTCCTCTTGAGGTTTAACAGGTTTTCCCCAGCCACCAGAGCTGTCCTTCTGAGGCTCAGCAGGTTTTCCCCAACCACTAGAGCTGTCCTCTTGAGGCTTAACAGGTTTTCCCCAGCCCCCAGAGCTGTCTTCTTGAGGATTAACAGGTTTTCCCCAGCCACCAGAGCTTTCCTCTTGAGGCTTAACAGGTTTTCCCCAGCCACCAGAGCTGTCTTCTTGAGGATTAACAGGTTTTCCCCAGCCACCAGAGCTGTCCTCTTGAGGCTTAAGAGGTTTTCCCCAGCCACCAGAGCTGTCCTCTTGAGGCTCAGCGGGTTTTCCCCAGCCATCAGCTTGCCCAGACTCACTCTTATTGACTGCAGCTGCACCCCACGACGAATCTTCTGCGCCTGTTACAGACATAAAGATTAAGCTAAAAGCATTTCTCTGTGCACACATATTCTTGTTAAGCACATTGCTTCATAAGCCATAAAACCAGGAGAAGTTGAGGCTAACACAAGAATGTTTCTATGGAAAATATCCAACCTAAATTCAGTGACCTAGAGCTTTTACTAAAGAGAAATGAGCTGAGTTGGCACTACTTTATTCATTTTAGTGATTAGGCATTGAGATGATCTGTACTTATTGGTACTGGAAAATGAAATAAACAGAAAACCACTAAATACTGATATCCAACTTGGTTTCTTTAGTTCATTAGAAAATGCCTCGTATATTCACATCCAGTAACAATCAAGTATTTTAAAATTTTAAGTTCTGTAGAACTGATGCTCCTACTAAAACGAGTTCAGGTTAGACACATTTTCCGAAACACGCACTAGCTATTAAGTTGTCTATACATAGGTACCTTTCTTAGCATCATTATCAGCAGGATCACCAGAACCAGATCCCTTCCAAAGCTATAAAATACAAATAATCATTGTTATAGAAAACATTGCATCAGTACAATGAAAATAAATTCATAATATTGAAACAGACCGAGGAGCCTGAAGAAGGAAATGTAGACCAGGAACTCCTGCAAGGGAAATTCCATCAATATTAGCTCAGTAGAGAAAAGAGATGGTGTAATACATGCATGGATATTGTAGGTCCCCAGAAATTAACAATGACCACAAAGACAAACATAAAAAGGAATATCTTCAGATATTTTGACCAACTGACAAAACGCACATGACAATCAGTTTCACTAGGTTAGTTTCCTAAAATAGGCATAGCAGATTATTCTCTGGGTGCTTCATCTTCCCATTAGTCGTAAACAGAAACTTTGTATTTCACCAAAAATTTGTCAACTTTTAGCCATTAACTTCTTATCTGGATTTAAAACGCAATTTTTCTCATTTCTTGTATCCAAAGATGCAAGAACAAGATATCTCCTACGAAAACAAAAATTACTCTAAAATTGACCAAACTTGAAAACAATAGTAAAGAGTTTTTGCATAACAGAATTGACACTTGCAAATAACAGAAAAGAATTTGTGTAAATTTAAAATCACTGCTATGTAGGAGTATATACTAATATCACCACATAGTGACTATCCATTTGACTTGTAAAACTTGAAAAAGACTAAGCCAAAATAGTTTTTACTTTATGTGCTCCAAAATAATATGGACATATATCACAAAATATAGAGATTAAAAAATAAGCATTAGTTTAGTTATGAATTCAACCTTTCGGTGGATCCGCTTGCATCTGCCCCATTCATCCAGCCTTCAGAACAGATAGGTATTTCACAGCAACAGGCAGTGGATAAGGACATGAATAAAAAAGAAACATTACAAGAGAGAGAGAGATGGTGAAGGGAAAAGTAATGCAACACCGAAATAGATTCTTACCACTTGCACCATCCTGTGCTCCAAGAAAATCAAATGGTTTGGCGGACTCCTCCCTGTTTACATAGGGGGGAGGGGGAAGACAGATCAGAGTAATTTACAAAGTACAAAAAATTATATTATTTTGAGTTATTATGTTTATCTGGTACCCCTGGGCGGTGGCAGTATTCCGTCCACGAACTTCAGACAAATGCTCACTTTTCACTGGAACACATGAGACACCTTTGAATAACTAAATTATGCCAAATTAATAACAAAGAACCAAAAGTTTATAAAACTTTACCATTAAGAATTCTATGCTGAGAATCCAGTTTTACTGTGATATCAGAACGACGAACAGCAATCACTCGACATATGTAGCCCTTCAAAGGGCCCACACGGATTCTTAATGTCTGGCCGACAGAGAACATTCCATCATCACGTTTAACTGCATTGGTAACAGCAGAAGAGCCAAATGAAGAGATAAGAACGAAGTCCAAACTCCAAAGCAGGACTAGAGGGATAAGATGTCAGTGTTAAACATACAATTGGTTTTGCTATCTCTCTCCTGGAAAGATTTATCAGGAGACAAGGGGGTTTGGGGGGACGATGGTGCATCAGCAAAACCTGATAGCACTGGCACACTATCCTGAAACCAAATAGACACCGACATAAATAAGACTGAATATAAATCATGCTTTGCCAACTGATTAAGCAACACAAACCTGTTCATTTAATGCATCACCAGATTGATTGACTTTCTCACACAATTGTGCTTTGACACATGTATAACCGTCATTCTCTTGTTCACTTTCATCACACAAAAACAGTACCCCTTTGTAGATTTTTTTAACGACTCCATGTTTATCCTGCACGTTTTGAGTTAATAAGAAATTGCCCATTACATCAACACAAACTCCAATTAAAGCAAACTTGAAGTTTTTAGCTAAATAATGCTGATGTACCTTCAATGGACCATCCAAAACCCGGACATTGTCATTGACTGTTAAAGTATTCGAGTGCCGATCCAACACAGAG
Organism: Galeopsis tetrahit; assembly: GCA_963675135.1. Taxonomy (NCBI): domain Eukaryota; kingdom Viridiplantae; phylum Streptophyta; class Magnoliopsida; order Lamiales; family Lamiaceae; genus Galeopsis; species Galeopsis tetrahit. Next base: position 69,720,155 of record OY776132.1, read on the forward strand.
AACAATTTCTTATCAAAAGATGCACTTTTTACCTCACTGGGTTTAACATTAACCACTGATGGTCCTTCAGAACTTTCTTTTATAATCTGACACAAAAATGGAGATTATTTATAAAGCACATACATGTGCACAGGGCAAGAGACAGAGACAGACAGAGACAGACACACACAGAGACAGACACAGACACACGTCACATGTATAGAGATCCTAATACACAGAGAGAGATGAACTATATGATGCATCACCTTAACCGTGTCGTCCTTCTCCATCCCAATGACAACACCAAAATCCTTCCGACTGCCAAAAAAATTGAAGAAAAAAGCATGTCAATGGACACAACAGTTAAACCCATCACATTGCCTAATAGCAATTAGAGACGTACCCAAAAAATACTAGGTCATGCACTTCAAAATTATTTCCTATGAAAGCACTAGAGGACCCCTCTGACTTTCCACCCCCTTTGCCCGACTTATTGCTACTCTCGACTTCCTTTTCTTTTTTCTTTTTTTCACCAAAAAGTTGAGAGAGCCACTGAACATCAGTAGATTCATCCTTCTTTGATGGCTCAAACTTCAAGAGCTCATCTTCAGTGGGTGTTATACCCCAAAAGCTCAATGAATCCATTGATATCTTTTTATACAGATAGCCATCCTTCAGCATCATTCCATCAAGAACCTCAAACGTTAGATTAGTTTCGCGGTCTCGCCGGGATTGAATAAGAGGGCGGAACTCCCTGATGTGTGATACAAAACAAATTATATAAACAAGAGAAAAAAACAAAGAGAACTTAGAAATTGGTGCACAGAAAATTACTCAAGTTCGCTAGAGCATATCAGTCTCTGTGCTGGGATGGCAGTCCTTTTAGTAGGAACGCCTCCACCCTATACGAACATATGAAACACAAGGCAGCACACACTTATTAGATCATAATTCTTATCACAACTCAAGAACAGAAGTTATATATTTTCCTAAACAAATAATTTTGGTCCACCAAACAATGAATGAAAATAATACACACTGAAGGGAAACATATACTTTACTTTACCCATCACTAGCAAGGAAAACCCCACACCAACAGAAATATCACAGGGGAAGGAGGAGAGTAAATTGAACAAGTCTAGAGGTCAAGTTCAGATGTTATATTCGACAATTGCACGATCAGATTATACAGATCATCAAATTGAAAAAAACGACTAATATATTGAAGGACCTAACCACTTATAACAACCATAAGAGGTAGATATCATGGGGTAGATGAGTAAGAGCTTAGCAGTCAGAGATCTAAATATCAGGTCATTGATATCCTTTCATATCCACAATTACTTTATAGTAACAAGGAAAAAGCAAATACTTGGCAGATAAAAAGAGATCGGACAGGCTTTAAAAAGATGAAGCTCCGCTCTGTTGAATTTACTCATGAAATGGGCAAACTATACAGCTCAATTGCACACATAGACATAATTAGGTATGCAAACAAAATCTAAAGACAGAAGAAAAACTTCTATGCACAAAAAATTGAACTCTTACAAATTTTTCAGCCATTGCTTTTAAATCTATTCTGGGAATCAGTTTCACAGTGACTTTTTTCCGCTGATCATTCACTGCAACAACCTACAAGTAGATTTGTAGTATTTTGCAAAGTCAGTGAACAATAATAAAATTTAGGTAACAGATGATGTGTGCAGAATTACCAGATGATAAACCATAAAATTAGCTAGTCAGCAGAGGAACAGTATCGTACCTGTGCAAGATCACCTCTATATCTTCCATTCTTCACGCGGGCAAACATACCCTCTGAGATTGCACTGGACTTGCTTTTAACGGACAGCAAACGAGATAGTTCATTATCTGGAACTGCAGTCACTTTACTTGCATACATGGAGGAAAGACCTTTACATGCCTGTATTAAAAATTAAAAATAATAATTCAGAAGGCATCAGATATTTTAACCCTAAATCCACGCATGTATAGTGTAACACATAAATATCAATATACATGCATTAATATATACACAATGAACACATGTGACAAGGACATGAATCAGTCAAGTAGGAAGCATCTGCATAAGCCACATACTCAACCTACTAAATAAGAGGTATTCAAACAAGATCAAGAAGAGCACCTCGTAAATATCATGTTGCTTATCAGCTTCAACAACAATAAATCCCTTGACATGATCAAGTGCGCATGCAGATATTATCTGCAGCTTAGTTCCCAAATAGTCCAAATCCGCAAACTTTTGCATAAGACATAAAGCTGAGTACTTCTCACGTCCAATCTACGCAGAAAATATGAGCATGAAACAGAAGTCTGAGAGAAGTCATTGCCCAAAATATAATTAACGGATCACTCAAACAATACAACACCTACCACACATTTGACTTTCCAGATTGTTGGATCCTTGGGAGAAGGCACAAATATGTCTCTCTCAAAGGAATTTTTGTGCTCATGACCATCTTCTGCATAAGTAACAAAACTAGAGCCGGGTTTGTATCGCTCTCCTAACATTCTTTCAAGCTCTTCCTCGCTCATTTCCTCCTCTTTGGGTATAAAAGGAGGGACAGGGGCTTTTCCAGATTTGTCATTGTCATTAAGATCGAAGGGAAATTCATCTTCAAGATCTGTTTCGAGATTTAGGAAAAAGCAAATAGAGCAAAGTTGATAGTTGCACTCAAAAAAAAAGTCCATTCTTACAATTTCCACTAACTATAAAATCAGGGCAAATTTTTGTATCTATCATCTTTTAAAGTAATGCTCTAGACAGAGCTAAATACTGGTTAACAGAGTTTTATAGTTGGATAATAAAATCAACTAAATTCAGAAACAGAAAAACTAGAAAGCATGCAAGCATATGAAAAGTAGAATTACTGCATTCACAACACATTGGAAGTGTCCCCTAACTAACATGCAACACGATCCACAGAAAAATTACTCACTATTTACCTCACTCAACATTTCACCATAAATCAGTCTCGTAGATGGCTACACCAGCTGCATTCCACTATGAGCTAAATATACAGTCCATTGCACATATACACGGACATATGTGATTGTGTGCAAATGCAAGACGGGTACTCACCCCCATGAAATCCCACACCCCACACCATCTTCATATTTAACACCAATATAAGTACCAAAAAAATACAGAAAAAATTCAAAGGTTCAAACAACAGTAAATTAATAGAGGCCACCCCCACCCCGAAACAAAAATAAGAGGAGAAAGACCACATGCAACAACAACAAAATATGTCCAATTTAAATTTACCCTAAGCAATGGCATTTTTTTCATCAAAATTAGCCGCAAAACCCAAACAAAGGATGAAATACAAAAACCCTAAAAGAACATGACATAGACAACCCTACATTTTCATGTGTTCACCAAGCAAATGCAGCACGAAAACACAGTTGAGAAACAAAAGCAGTTCAATCAATCAATCAATTACCATCAAAAAAGGAATCGTCGCTTGAATCCTCGTCCTCGTCAACCTGATACGCCTCATCTTCGAAAAATTGAACGACGCCGCGGTTATTTCGCTTCCGGCCTGTCTTGTCATCGTCGGCTTTGCCGCCGCTCCACTTTCTCTTCCCCTTTCCACCACCGTCAGGCACCTTCTCCTTACCTTTCCCGGAAACCATTTGCTTTCTCTCGATTTTCCCCCAATTTCGCAGTTAATTACTAACACTAACTGGAATAATTCAGTCTAATTGCACTGCTCAGGCCTTTTGCATTTCTAGAGAGAGAAAGAGGGAGTGTGAAGTGAGAGTGAAAGTCGAAAAAGTTACTAATTACTGTCGCACTTCTACATAAATAGCAGAGAATATGGAGGGTATTCTCGTCTTTGAGCCTTGTCCTGCTGCTCCGCTCCCCGAGCTATTCAATGTAATTGTGAGGGTAAAAGAGTAAAACAGCTTAACAGTACAAGCCTCTGAAGGCGTTAGTACAATTTGTTAAAGATTCTCACACAAATGTGTTTATTTTACCTTTGATTTATCATAAATTTTGAAATAGGTCTCTTCATCCATGATTTTCATAAATACTCTTCATCCATGGACGGAGAAAGTAAATTATTCCAATTTTGAAATTGGACTCGGATTTTGTGGTGATATTTTAGGTCTTTTGGTTTTAAGCAGCATAGTTGTAACATGCATAATACGGAGTATATTTTTTGCAAATAAAAATAACATAAACATCTAGTTCAATACATGTAGGGGTGTGCATCCCGGATCGGGATCGGTTTGGATCGAAATCTGTCCTAATGCATGGATCGGAGATCGGATCGTAATTAATCCGGTCCAGATCGGACCGATAAATTTCAGTTCGGTTCGGGTTTGAACCGGATTTTTTTTTTTTAAGTTTTTTTTTTTTCAAGTTTATAAAAACAAGAACAAGATCGATGAATTTGTATATGAAAATTAAAGTGTTGGCTCTTTATTTTAAAAATCAATCTATGCAAATGTGAATTTTATTTACATTATTATTAATGATCTTTTGACTCTAAAAGTAAATTAAATATGCTTGTTAAATTATACTTCATAGGTCCAATTTCATTATTCTCACTTTCCTTTTTTGGTTGTCTAATTTTATTATGTTTATTCCCTTTTTGGAAATAATACTATTCACACTACTTTATCTTAACCCTCCAACCATCACTTATTTACTCAAATTGTCACTAACTTTATTCATAAACAGTTACTTTACCAATAAATTGACCCCACAACATCTCATCATACCTCCAATTTATCCATTTTATACATAAACTAATCAATATTGATTAAAATCCGCGCCCGGAGAAATGTGCATAATAAAATTGGACGGAGGGAGTATATTTGAAAAAATATAATAGATCTCAACAATTTTACCTAACATCCTCATCAATTACTTGGTTTTGAAAAATAAGTGAAAGTGCATTAGTAAAAAAATATAAAATTCCGGTTCAAATCGGACCGGACCGAAAAATCGGAATCCAAAATTTGAAGGACCGGATACCGGACCGGAAACTATCAGTCCGGTTCCAGTCTTTTTTTCCGGTCCGATCTTTTTTTGTGCACTCCTAAATACATGTGTGTTTTAAATTACGTTGAAACATTATATGCAGTTAGAGGTACTGGACATTCGGTCGGTTCGATTCTGGACTTTTTTCAACCGAAATAACCGAACTTTAAAAAAAAAATTGCATTCGAACCGAAATTCTGCAAAATTGAACTGAACCGAAATACAATTCGATTGGTTTGGTTTGGTTTAAACCAAAATTTCCCTCTTTAACAAAATCTGCTAACAAATCTACTAATTAATCCTCTTTAGTCTTTACGAAACACTACAAGAAATTATTAAATTGCCCACGAAATTTTCCAACGGAAATAATTTCGTCCTTAAATAGTGAGGATTACCTACGAAGTGCCTACAAATTTTCATAAATTATTTTACACTTTTTTACCTACAGAATTACCAAGAAAAAATCGGATGGTGATTTACCTACGAAATAATCCGTAGGTAAAACCTTATTTCCCCCACCGAAATGGTTGTAGGCAATTTTTTTTTTCTTTTGCTACAAAATTTTTTCTAGCTATTTATATGGTGATTTACCTACGAAATAATCCGTAGGCAAAACCTTATTTCCCCACCGAAATGGTTGTAGACAATTTTTTTTTCTTTTGCTACAAATTTTTTTCTAGCTATTTATATGTTGATTTACCTACAAAATAGTCCGTAGGCAAAATTTTATTTCCCCACCAAAATGGTTGTAGGCAGTTTTCTTTTTTTCTTTTGCTACAAAATTTTTCCTATCTATTTATATGGTGATTTACCTACAAAATAATTCGTAGGCAAAACCTTATTTCCCCACCGAAATGGTTGTAGGTAATTTTTTTTTTCTTTTGCTACACAAAATTTTTTCTAGCTATTTATATGGTGATTTATCTACAAAATAATTGGTGGGCAAAATCTTATTTTCCTACTGAAATGTTCGTAGGCAATTTTTTTTTTTATTTGTGATTTACCTACAAAATCATTTGTAGGCAAAATATTATTTCCCTACGAAATGTTTGTAGGCTATTTTTTTTATTTGCCTAAGAAACTTTTCCTCAAATTTTCCTCAAATTTTTTTAATTGAATTACCAACCCAAATAATTAGAAATTAAAAAATAAGTTAAAATTTAATTAGCGCGCCGCCAACAAGTAATTGTTTATGATACGCAAAAAAATTAATTAGTGCAAAAAAGTAATTGTTTCTCTCTCTTCTTCCTTAGAAGATTTTGAATTCTGCTTATTCATTCACCCCCTCTGAACTCCACGATGAAAGCTCCGCCGCTGCTGCCGCTGCCGCCGTGATAAACAAAACGACGATAGTTTCATCTCCATTCCAATCTTCATCGGTTTTTTTCTTCATATTCTATGAGTACATATTTTCCCCAAATCTCACTAATTAATATTTTAAACCCTAGTTTCTGAAACTATTTTGTGATGCAGAATTTTAGCTATTTGCTTGAGGGAAGATATTGTAGTGAGGAAGATATATTTCAATTGCTTCATTCAGGTATTACGTTTTTTTGTTTTTGATTCGGTAGAACTTTTATTTTCTACAATCTGCCTCCTCCACAATGTAGTACAACTCTGGTTTCTCCCTTCTTATATAATATCTTCTACGAGTGCTTATGTTAATATGTGAGAGACTTGGTTTTCATGTGTTGGTGTCATTGATTAGTCATTGCGATTTCTGCTGTTGTTTTGCTCTGATTCGGATTTAATGTTTTTTTATTCAAAAAAAAATTATTCATTATTAGAGTTTTCTCCTCGAATTTACTTGTGAATTCAGTAACCACTCTGTTTTCTTTCTGCAATTGTCGACTAACCTGTTTTATTCGTTTTTTATTGTGTGTGTGTGTTCATGTGTTAGTGTCATTGATTAGTCATTGTGAAGCTTGGTTTACTGCTGTTATTTTGCTCCTCTGATCCTGAATCGAATCTAATTGGTTTTCACACTTTTATTTTCCTCTATTTTCCTCAAATTTTTGCTGGCCATTACGCTCAGTAGTTCCTTCGCTCAAAGGTAAGGAAGGCCTAAAGTTATCTTCACTTTGATTGAGCTTTAATCTGCATTTAATCGTCAATATAACCATTTTTTTTATCAGTATAGATCTATGCGAAATCTAAAGTTCATATTTCTGAGATGTTGGAGGGAAAATACGTGTTGTTTAGTTTATTTCTTAATTATATAATATTCGATTCACGATAATCAGTGTGTGTTCAGCGAAGGTGGATGATTGAAAATTTTGTGGGATCAGACAATAATACCAAATCTGGACAATTTTTTTTTTTAGCTATATTGCAGTATGATTTTGCCCTAGAAATGGTGTGATTAGCATAATTCACATTTGTTTTTTACTGCACTCAGTATTAGCATGCTTAAGGTGATTAACATTTTGAATAATGTTTGAAATGTTTTCCCTTCTTTCATTCTTTCAGAATGATATCAAATCCACATTTTATTTTGCTAGAGTATTTTATCTTTTCTTTACCTTTTCAACATGTTTAGCTGTAGATTTACATACCCTGTCATCTCTTGTGGAGATTATCTATATGTTGGAACGTATCACTAACCAGAAATTGCATGCTATGCTTTTCGAACTGCACTTAAATTGTTGTTTTCAATCAATTGAAAAGAACAAGTATCTCATGGGAATTTTATTTGCAATTGTCAGTAGCCGAAAGGAATTAAGGACCTTATTCAACTTAGCCATTCAATGCAGCTTAATAGTATTGATCCATCACAAGTCATTCAACTCTCTTGAGAACCAAGGTCAGGTAATCCAAAAAACTAATTTCTTTGTTGTATCTACTGGGCACCATGTGGCTGTTGAAACAATCACTATTAGCGCTACTAGATGATAATATTATCCTTCTTCGATGCATATACAAATCACATCTTAACAATGTGGTTGTTGAAACAATCACTATTAGCTTGTTTTTTCCTGCTGTTGTTTTACCTTTTACTCCAATATCACTACACATTTTGAGGGGATATAGATTGTTGCTCACACTAAATAAATTAAATTAAAAGGACATAATTAGCCACTAGTGTATAATTTATTTATTACGAGAATCGAATCTAATTAGTTTTCACACTTTTATGGGTAGATTATTTTTTGTTTTTGGAGAATGGGCATGTGGATATTGTTCAGCCCATTTAAGGGTAAATTATTTTGGCTTTTCAAGAATGGGCCTGTTTGTTATTGAGAAGTGAAGTTATTCTTGATTTGAGTGGTATGTGTTTAGTTAAACTGTGTTATTTATTCTACTACATCTACATGGCTGATTACTAATTACTACAATTCAGACTAATTGGTTGTGTATTCTGATAACTGCTTATTATATCATTTGTTGGTTTGTCTTTTGTCTATGACTTGTGTCTTTTCCATTTCCAAGTTAAACTTGATGAAAACAATGTTACTTCCGTGACTAGGATTTATTCAACTAACATCTACTGTGTCTTTTCACTGGAATTAAATTAGATGAAAACACACTTCCTTATCCTTATGCAAAACACCACACATAACATGTCAGTATTGTGTTCATTTAAATCCAAATTTATATTCTCGAATAAATGAAGATACTACATTTAATTTGCCTTAATCCAATCTAGTATCCTGTAGTTAAATCTTTCATAAATGGAGAAAGGATTTCTTTTGTTAACAATGAATATATTGACTTAAATGCTATGAATTAAAACTGAAAGGGGCAGGGGCACAGGGCCAACACGCATTCTGAACAAATTTAGAAGCCTGCCCATATTAATTACACATGCAAATATATATTATCTCTATGTGCTTGAGATTAATTGTATCATATGTATAATTTCTCTCTGTTTCTCTTTATAACTTTGTGTTTAAAGGAAGCATTTCATTTGAAAAAATGAGAAACGATCGACAGTGGATGTATGTTAGGCGTAACACCGATGGAACCATAAATACTGATTTTGTTGAAGGCGTAGACACTTTTATTTCCTTTGCTCTCAATCAGACGAGAATGTCTGCTACAACTAAGATTAGGTGTCCATGTACAAACTGTCATAATCGAAAATTCCAAGAGATTGAAGAAGTGCGGATACATTTGTTCAGAAAGGGATTTATCCCTAACTATTATGAATGGAGTCGACATGGGGAATCATATGTGAATAGAGACTCAGAGCATAATGAGATGGATGTTCCTATAGAGGCTGGTACGACTTCGACAAATCCTTACCGACAAATGATTCTCGATGCGGTTGGGCCTAAATATTTCACAGATGAAATGGATGAAGTTCCTAATCCAACTGCACAAAAATTATATGATATGCTTAATGCTGCTGATGAAAAATTGTGGCCAGGGTGCAAAAATCATTCACAAATGTCTGCTGTGGCACGATTATTGTATATGAAGTCTGAGCATCACTTTTCTGAGATGTGTTATGATGATATTGTCCAATTTATAAAAGAAGCATTACCAGAGGAGAACAAAATGGTGGATAGTTTCTATAGTACAAAAAAACTAGTTCAAGGCCTTGGTCTTCCGGTGGAAAAAATTGACTGTTGTCCAAATGGTTGTATGATATATTGGGGTATTGATAATACCTTAAGCAGTTGCAAATTTTGTGAACATGCAAGATTCAAGAATAGGACTCGAAAGTCGAATCACAAAAAAGATGAGCCATACAAGAGGATGTATTACTTTCCTTTAACACCTCGATTACAACGTATGTATGCTTCAGAAGTAACAGCACCTCACATGCGATGGCATGAAGAGCATCTACAAGAAGATGGAAAGATGTGTCATCCATCTGATTCTGAGGCTTGGAAGCATTTTAATTGCAGGCATCCTACTTTTTCTTCTGAGAGTCGCAATGTTAGATTGGGCTTGTGTACAGATGGTTTCCAGCCTTTTGGTCAATCGGGCCAACAATATTCCTCATGGCCAGTAATAGTCACTCCGTACAACCTGCCACCGTGGATGTGCATGAAGGAGGCGTACATGTTCTTATCTGTTATTATTCCAGGACCCAACAATCCTAAACAAAGAATTGATGTGTTTCTTCAGCCTTTAATTGCAGAATTGAAGCAATTGTGGGATGTGGGTGTGCGTACATATGATGTAGCAAAAAAACAGAATTTTACAATGAGAGCTGCTCTAATGTGGACTATCAATGATTTTCCAGCATACTCGATGTTATCTGGTTGGAGTACAGCTCGAAAACTTGCCTGTCCATACTGTATGGAACATTCACAGGCATTCACACTCAACAATGGTAGAAAGACATCATGGTTTGATAATCACCGAAAATTTCTCCCACTTGAGCATCCTTTTAGGCGTAACAAAGCTAGTTTTCTCAAAAATAAAATTGAGATGTCTCCAGCACCTCTTGTGAAGAGCGGTACTCAAATATTACATGAGATAGAAGAATTAGGGTTGAGGAAAGTAACTGAAATTGATGGTGAGGTTGTCAATGGTCCAATTTGCAAGACATGTGGATGGAAAAAACGCAGTATATTTTGGGATTTGCCTTATTGGAGTACAAATCTAATAAGGCATAATCTAGATGTGATGCATATTGAGAAGAACGTATTTGACAATATCTTCAATACTATATTGAATATTGAGGGAAAAACTAAGGACAATGACAAATCAAGAGCAGATTTGAAGAACTTATGTCAAAGGCCTGAATTGGAAAAGAATGAAGCTACCGGAAAATATCCAAAAACGTGTTACACATTAGATACAAATCAGAAAAGGATATTGTGTCAATGGGTTAAAAATCTCAAATTTCCTGATGGCTATGTTTCAAATATGGGGCGATGCGTTGATATGAAAAAGTACAAGTTGTTTGGTATGAAAAGCCACGATTGTCATATTTTTATGCAGAGGTTGATGCCCATTGCTTTTCGTGAGCTTCTTCCATCCAATGTTTGGCAAGCCATTACAGAATTAAGTATATTTTTCAAAGAAATTACATCTACCTCAATTAGAGTCGAAGACATGTCTAAGCTCGAGAAAGAAATTCCTCTGATCCTTTGTAAATTGGAGCGTATATTCCCTCCTAGTTTTTTCGACTCCATGGAACATCTTCCAGTGCACTTACCATATGAAGCAAAAATAGCCGGTCCAGTACAATATCGTTGGATGTATCCTTTTGAAAGGTAAGAACAATAATTTTTTTTTTTCAATTAATTGAATTTTTATGTATAATTATTTATATGTGTTATATATATTTACAGATTTTTGCGACGCTTGAAGAGGAATGTGAACAATAAAGCAAAAGTAGAAGGCTCAATATGTAATGCATACTTGGTGGAAGAAGCTTCTACATTTTGTTCGTACTATTTTGAGCCTTATGTTTACACAAGCTCGCGAAAAGTTGCCCGCAATGATGATGGTGGTCATCTTGAACATATTCCTGAAAATTTGTCAATCTTTGAGTATCCTGGACGACCATATGGAAAAGAAAACTCAAGGATGATGACTGCCATTGAATATCATGCTGCTCAAACTTATATATTGCTAAATTGCAAGGAGGTTCCACCTTACATCAAGTAAGTATTTGCATTATCAATCTCATTCTATTTTTAGTTAATCTTCTACCACTTTTTAATATATTCTGCAATATGCATAGCATGTTTACTGAGGAGTTACTAAAAAAAGCATCGTCGGGCATCGACAGTGACACTCTTGACACTCAACTTGATACACATTTTGTTAAATGGTTTCAAAATTATGTAAGTTTCTGACTTTTTCTTAAGAAATATCTAAATGTATTTTTTATGTATAAATTTTAATGTCATATATTTTCCTTGGTAGGCCCGCCAAAATGTGATTGACAACAATTTCATCAATGCACTTGCACAAGGCCCTTTAAGAACTGTGAAGACGTTTCCTGTCTATTTTGTTAATGGATATAAATTTCATACGGATTCACATGGTTCGGTAAGGTCATCTTCAAATAGTGGAGTATGTATTAAGGGCATAAATTATAGCGAGACTGAAAGTGATTACTATGGTCGTTTATCTGAGGTTTTACAGTTGGAGTACCCTGGACTACCTATTAAGCGTACCGTATTGTTTAAGTGTGAATGGTTTGATCCCACAAATAACATTGGTACGAAGGTACATAAGCAGTATGCTTTGGTAGATATAAACCATAGACGCAAACTCAATAAGTATGAGCCTTTCATTCTTGCCATGCAAGCTGCACAAGTATATTATGTCCCATATCCAAGCTCTAGAAGAGATAAGTCTGATTGGTTGGTTGTATTTAAGGTGAAGGCTAGACAGGTGGTGGATGTTCCTACAATTGACAAAGCATTCCAAGAAGATGAGTCGGTTAATGTGGAATTCACCAAGGCATCAACAAGCATTGATGATTCAAGTCCTTTAAATGATCTTGGGGGTGGATTTATTGATTTGGGTGAAGATGATGAAGAAGTCTCAGATGATCCAATACTTGAGTCAGATTCAGATCAATATGAGAGTGAAGATGAAACTCATTAATTTTTAGACATCTGGTTGTTTGTTTATTTGCTTTTTTACTTTTGTGTTTGCAATTATTGATCAACACTATGGATGTATTTTTCATTATGGTATACATTAGTTGTTTGTTTATTTTACATTTTTACTTATATATTGCGTTTACAACTATTGATCAACATTGTGGATGCATATCTGTTTTTAACTTTTATTGTAGAAATGGCTAGAAGACGAAATGGTGTCGGAATTTCTGCTAATTTTGGGCAAAGTCTCGTGGATGGATCAAATGTACAAGAGACATCAGATCACGTTGCACCCAGGCAATCAACACCACCACCAGCAGATTCTGCAGGGTCATCACAAATCCATGCATCTTTGACAAGCTCTAGGTCATCCACTGGACTTATTCATGTGTATTTACGTGGAAACATGTAAGTACACTTAACTTAGTTGAAATTACATTCTATTTAATGTAATTGGATAACAATTTTTTGGTAAACCTTTGGTTGTGCAGGATAGAGCCATCTGAAGACTGCTCTCGAGCTATAAGGAAGCTTTTTGAGGAAAGACAAGAATATGAGGGATTTACATGGAAGAAAGTTTCTGAAGAGACAAAAACTTTCTATTTTTCAGAGTTTGAGGTAATAAAAAATGCATTTAATTTACTCTTCAAAGTACATTGGTATGATCGATGTAACTAATATGTTTCAATTCCACCAATTACGTGTTTGTCATCTCTCATAATATATGATTTATCCTTGCAATTTAATCATCATTAATATATATATGTTTTGTTCTTGAAATTGCAGAAACATGTCTATTGGGATTCTGAAATATATACCCCAACTCAAATTCGCAAAGCTTGGAATAAGAAAGCTAGTGGCCGTTATACTGAAATGCTGAAGGATATCAAGTTTGGAGGGGCCAAACCAAAATACATGGAAGATGATACATACGAACGTTGGCTGGAATATTGGAACTCATATGAGGCTAAAACAAAATCTGAACAAAACTCAAAAAATAGGAGAGGTGGTTCTAGTAGTGCCCCTGCACTCCCCACAAACAATGCGGGTTCTATCACCCATTTCAAGGCTGCGCAAAAACTCGTAAGAATTTTTATATTTTAGTTATATCCATGAAAGCTCCTAATACAACATATTATGAGTACTTGAATCACTGGAAATAAAATGAGAATATGGATTGTTGAGATAAGTTGGATTATAGGGAGAGATGAGATAAGTTGGATTATATATGAGCTGATTATGCTTCATCTATATACATATATTTATGATGTTGTTGCGTATAGAAAATGAATTAAGGGCAATTAAGTGAATTGTGGATAGTACTTAGCCTACCAGCTTAGTTAGTATGTTGGTTGGTTTGTTGATAATTGCATATTATAAACAGGGCAATAGTATTGTAGTTGCAGAAGTTAGTGAATACATTTATTAATTTGGCTTTAAGCTTGGGACGGATTCATCCGTATTTTCCTTTCGTTCTTCTTTTGTGTTCTTGGCTACTCTCTTGTATCTAACAGATGTTGAAAAGGTGTTTACAATTCACTCATTAACTAAGCCATGATTGTTGTCGGTAATATTGTAAATTTATTTATGAAATAGTTGGCAATTCACATTTAAATGATTTTTTGTGTGTTATTATGTAGGCTGTAGTATTGGGACGAAAGCCTTTTCCTCGTGAGGTCTACGTTAAAACGCATACGAAGAAAGGTGATGGAATAACTTTTATCAATGAGAAGTCCAAGAATGTAAATGTAAGTTATTCATTTGATTTATGTTTTTTAAATTGTTAATAGAAAAATCAAACTATATCTTATTTTTCTTGCAAATGATATGAAGGATAATATCGAGGCGAATAGAGTTCAACTGATACAAAATAATCAAGAAATTGATGAAGAAAAATTGTTTTTGGACTCCGCGGGTGGAATGAGCCATAAAAATGTCGTATATGGGCTTGGCTCCGTAGCATGTGAATATTACCAAAAAGATGCATCCTCATCTGCTACACAACTTGAGGCGCAACAAACAATTCGTGAGTTGAAGCGTCGACTTGATGAACAAGATCAAGTTATTGCAGAAATGCAGCGACAAAATGAACTTCAACAGAGGAAATTTTCTGAAGACTTGCAACGTCAAATAGATGAACGTATACGCGTAATGATAGGAGCCCCGTGAAATAGGGAAATTACATTTCAACAGCTACTACGATCCTTCGTTGAAAAGGCCCCGAAAAAACCTCGTCAATTCGTACAATACTTTCAGTGTTAAGAATGGATTGTAAAATAAATATGTGCCTCCATGTGCGTTGTTTAATATGAATGGTTGGCATTTTTTGGCTAATAAATATAATGCTATTTAAAAAAAAAAAAAAATACTACAGAATTCCACCAACTGATCTGATAAGTTCACCCCTTCCTAAATCCACCCACTGCTCTGCTACGGAATTTCCACCAACCGATCTGATAAGTTCACCCCTTCCTAAATCCACCCACTGCTCTGCTACGAAATTTATTTTGTAGGCAAATGTTAAAAAATAAATTCATTAATATTAATAAAAAATGAAAAATATATATTAAAATTTGCCTACGGAAATATTTGTTGCCAAATTTGCCTACGGAATTACCAACGAAATGTTTCGAAGTTGATATTTTACCTACGGAATTTCATTTACTATAGTAATCATATCACCTACAGAAAGGGTATGAATCTGCTACGAAATTTCGGTAGGCAATTACCTATGGATCACATTTTCGTGGGTAAATAAATTACCTACGAGCGAATTACCTACTTTTTTTTTTCGTTGGTATTCCGTAGGCAAAAGCAAATACCTACAAAATTGTGATTATTGCCTACGAAATATTCCGTAGCCAATTTGATATTTTCTTGTAGTGAAAGCAGCCTTAAAAATCTGCTAATAAATTAACAAATCCTCTTTACAATAAATTCAATAATCTACTGAGTAATTTTATTTATCTAGGGTTTCTTATTCTTTCAAATGTGTATATATATATATATATATATATATTTATTAATTTTATTTACTTATATTTATAGTTCGGTTTATTCGGTTTTCGAAAAATATAAATCGAAACTGAAAACAGAACTTTTTTTAAAAAACTCGAATCGAACCGAATTGAAAACCGAACCATATAAATCGAAATTTATTGATTCGATTCGATTTTTCGGTTTTCTCGGTTTTGTGCTCATCCCTATATGCAGTAACGTACTGCATATTTTACGACAATTTGGCACAATCCCCAAAAAATTAAAGTTTAATATGCATGCTATGATAATTGTATCTTTCTTTATCCAAGCAATCCCTGGAATTCTAGTTTACATCGGATGAGCAACTGCTTATTAGGCGAAATGTTAATAAAAATTAGTATTTATAATATAATGTATATTTAAATTATTTAAAAAATAAAAACTAAATAAAAAAACAGAATCGAATGAGACAGATAATTTTCTATCTTTTAAAATCAATAAATTATATTTAATAACATATTTAGTAATTTATTAGTATAATTTAATAATTGAGTACAATAATTTCTTAAATAAATCTTTTTTTTTCTTTACATATCATCATAATTATTTAAAATTAATTCAACATTAATTATGATGAGATACATACATAATGACATTTAAAAATATGACATATCATACAAAATCAAAGAAATAACGACACATCAGTAAAATTAAGAAAAAGACGACATGTAAGCAAAAAAAACTCCCTATAAGTATATAGTGAAATGGGATATTTACATATTTTTAATTGGTAGATACATATACCTAATTACTTCACCACTCATTCATTGTATATAGATTAATTCACTCACCTTAAAATATCATTTTTACCCCTAAAAAACCCCTAATATTTCCCCAAAGTGTTTATATGTGAGTTTGGAGCTTTGAGTATTTACGATGCTTCACAATTATTGAAACAAGACCTTACTATTTTACCTAACTTTTACCAACGATGATATAGATTTTTTTTGAGGGGCCAACGATGATATAGATTTAATTACATTGACGTTGATATGAAAATGTCAGTTTTTTCCTCTTCTATTTTTCTTATTAATGTTATGTCCATTTGAAAAAACAGTCTCAAAAGAGTATTAGATTTTCGGTCACCTTTTACCGAAAGGGAAATGAACTTTTGATTTATTAATTTTGATCAAACTCGGTTTATTGTGGTCGTATGTGTGGTATATGTCCATTCTTCGATTTTAGTTTCTTACTTGTTCGAATGATAATGTTTGATAGAATGTTTTACACCGGCAGGGGCGAACCTACACCATGCTCTAGGGAGGCCCTGCCTACGCCCTACCCCATCCTCATATATATATATATATATATATATATATATATATAATATTGATGGTAAAATAATTTAATAAATCATTTTAATGGTGAATTTATTGTAAAAGTTGTACTCCGTATCAAAATATATTATTAATTGTACATTTAATACTTATATATAAAAATAATTATCTTATAGGTATGTTAATTGCAAAAATGATAAAAGGATAATAACATTTGTATTACTTTAATATATTTGAAATAGGTTTGCAATGAACTCATGCTGTGGTGGAGTATATATAAATAAATAACTTAGCCTCTTGAAAAAAGATTGATGAAGAAATATAAATTAAATAACTGATAGTTCAATCTAATAATTTCCTTAATTTTACATAACATTTTAAAAAAATAATACGGAGTAATAAAGTATTCGTTGTTTAATAATTCGAATGTTCATTTTCTCAATTATTCATACTATACGAATACGACACAATATAACAACAATATATTTTAGAACAACGAGTATATATAAATAAATAACTTACCCTCTTGAAAAAAGATTGATGAAGAAATATAAATTACATAATTGATAGTACAATCTAATAATTTCTTTAATTTTACGTACGAGTAATATTTTTAAAAAATAATAATAAAGTATTCGTCATTTAATAGTAATTCGAATGTTCATTTTCTCAATTATTCATACTATACGAATACGACACAATATAACAACAATATATTTTAGAACATTAATTTTTTTGCCCCCGCGCCTAACATCAAGTCTTTGGTACGCTCCTGTACACCGGTAACATATGTGGTGGCGGCGATAAAAAAAAATCCGCACACATTTTTTTTAGTTATGACCCAACCTGATGGGTTAAAATGTCATCATTAGTTAGCAAGGGAATTTTGACAGTTGTGAATTATGACAAAATATTTTTTATTTATTTAAATCTAAAAATTCTGCAACAAAAAAGTCGTCGTTGTTGCAAATCTAAAAGAAAAAAAGTCTCATGTGATTCAAGCCGGCATTAGTCGAGTGCCTAAGCAAGCGTCGAACCACTTAACATTATTTTTTTCATTTTCACATTTTCTAGTTTAATAGTGTAATTAAAAACTAGATTAAGTGTTATATGAGATAATCTAACGGAATGAGTTTATGATAGAGAACTCCGTTTAATCAAAATTAGACCAAGTTTAATCAAAATTAGACCAAGTCTTGTATGAAATTGTAAATAAGAACATTATCACACTCTTGCTTGCGGTGATGTGACGAAAAAAATGACGAATCCACCACCCAAATCACCCCCTTCCTCTAAAGCTGCCACAATCAGCCTCCCAGCTACCCAATCAACGTGGAAACATAATCACTACAAAAAAGAGGTGTTTTACCGACGATTATGCCGACGGATATTCAGTCGGTATTGGCTCTTACCGACGGATCGTCAATGAATTGGTCGGTAGTGGTTACCGACGGAAAATATGCATCCGTCGGTATATGCCGACGAATTCCCGACGGATTCAAACCAACCCGTTTTCAAACCGGGTCGCCTGTACCGACGGATTCAATTCCGTCGGCAGTCAAGCCAACCCGTTTTCAAACCAAGTTTTCAAACCGGTTCGCCTGTACCGACGGATCCCAAAATCAATTTTTCGTCGGTAGATCCGTCGGTATATTTTGGACTTAAATTTTATTATTTTAATTTACCGACGGAATTTTCCGTCGGTAAGTATTAAATTTTTTTTTAAAAAATGATATTCCGTCGGCTCGCCCGTCGGTATTACCGACGCTACACCGACGGAATAGTTCGTCGGTAAGTACCAAAAATTTTAAAAAAAAAATTATTTGCGATCGGGATCCGACCCGATCAAAATTGCTTAAATAATTCAATACACGATCAAAATTGCTTAAATAATTCAATACACAAATCTACATTACATCCAACAGAATAAACAAAATCGTGCTAAGGCATCGAATGGTGTTCCGGAATTGGCAGATGATCGATCAAGTAAGAAGCAAATAGAATTTTGCTGCTGATTATGACAACTATACCCCTCACTAGGATGCTTGAAAAAGCTCTGTGAAATATTAAAACAACGTAGTAAACATTAACAAAAACTTATATGAGAAATAATTTAACAAGAATGTGAGTATATTAATACGTACCGTGGAGTATAGTAAATTGTCCTTCGCTGACTCGACTCCATCCCTGCCATTTCAAAATCAATTCCAAAGAATCAAGATTCACTTGTCATTTTATATATTTAAACATAAATTAAATTATCATAAAAATTGAACATACCTCAACAGAGATCAAGTAACTTCATTAGGCTCGCATAGTTTCGGTCATGCTGGTAGTTCAAAGATAAGAGATTTAGAGTACAATAAATAAATCAATAATTCAAGGAAAATTGATATTTAAACATATCTCCATGAATACGTGCAGAATGCCAAAAAAAATCACTGAGTTGCACATTTTACAAGTATTTCTCTATATTAATTTGTGCTAACCTATACTAAATCATATTCAATAAATTAAAACATATACATAGACTGTATGTGTATCATATGTGATACAAATATTAGAAAAGCATATATACCATAAAATTAGAGGCAAACAAGTTGTAGGGCCGAAGGCACGTGAAAAACTTTTAGAATTATAATTAATTTTCAATTCGTATTTTCATACCTTATCTATGTGATTCTCACTGCATCTTATTAAATACTCAAAATTAACACATATCTCCATTTTCCTCAAATTATATAATAGTATTAAACATTTTTTTTGCTCTTTTTAGGGGATATTTGGTAGTTATTCAAACCACATGATTCTTTTGGTAAGGTAAATGAATTTTCAGAAACCAAATACACTTGACCTCTCTCACTTTAGACTCATACACATCAATTCAGACCAAATTTAACAAAAAAAAAAAAAAACGTACCTTTCAAACGAAGACGGCGACGGCAGAGGAGGCGGTGGGCGACGGCAGAGGAGGCGGTGGGCGACGGCCGCGACCACGACAAAGAGGCTTTATATTCGGAAAGGAGGTGGAGTGGGGGAGAGGGAGAGACATAGAGAGATTGAGGGAAAATACGCGTGAAATGAGAGAAAGTTACATTTATAATCGGAAATGCCGACGGAAATGGCGACGGATATTTCGGTCGGCTTTGGCTCGTTGCCGTTAG
The DNA here is from genome assembly GCA_963675135.1 of Galeopsis tetrahit. Taxonomy (NCBI): domain Eukaryota; kingdom Viridiplantae; phylum Streptophyta; class Magnoliopsida; order Lamiales; family Lamiaceae; genus Galeopsis; species Galeopsis tetrahit. The sequence continues at coordinate 69,740,148 of OY776132.1, forward strand.
CGACTGAAATGGCGACAGATATTTCGGTCGGTATTGGCTCGTTGCCGTTAGCGACGGAAATGGCGACGGATATTTCGGTCGGTATTGGCTCGTTGCCGTTAGCGACGGAAATGGCGACGGATATTTCGGTCGGTATTGGCTCGTTGCCGTTAGCGACGGAAATGGCGACGGATATGTTCCGTCGCCATTGGATTTTTATAACCAAATGATAAATAATTAAATTATAAGTTAATTAATAAAATAACCAAATGATAAATAATTAAATTATAAGTTATAACCAAATGATAAATAATTAAATCTTATAAATTGTACAAAATAAAATAGCTAGGTTACATTAATTTAATATTCATCTTCATCTTCGTCTTCATTTTCATTATTTGCCACATCTTCCTCTTCCTCCTCATCTTCTTCATCCTCATCTTCTTCATCCTCCCCCTCGTCATGTTCATCCTCCTCCTCATGTCCACTATCGTTTTCAATAACAATCAATTGTGGATTTGCAGCCGTCAAGTCTACCGAAAGAGTAAAATCTCCCGCAAACACTTCAGTTTGATTCTCTATTTGTTCCATTTGAAACGGAGGTTCATCTTCATCGTTGTTTTCCTTTTGGGGGACCTCGACCATTGACCTTGCCTTCACTTTGCAAACAGCGTGCCATTCTAATCTATTACGTTTTCCAGCTCCTGGATACGTGCAGTAGTAGACTTGAGATACCTGAGAGGCAAATACAAACGGATCATCCCCGCTATACTTCCTTTTCGAATTAACATCCACAAGCTTGTACTCCGGATGAATTTTGGTTCCTAAAGGGGATGTGTCAAACCAATGGCACTTGAACAACATTACGGTTTTCACTGGATATCCCGGATATTCAATTTCAACGACTTCGTGCAACACCCCAAAGTAATCACTTGCATCTGCATTGTAATTCGCACCCCTAAGACAAACACCACTGTTGTTAGTCGTTCTTGTTGATGCATACTCTGATGTATGAAACCTGTAGCCTTTCACAATATAACCGTTGTAAGTCCCAACACGCCGTAGTGGTCCTTGGCTGAGATCCTGTAAGAACCGGCTCTGAAAATCGTGCGATTGTCCCTATACGTACAGTTAAAATTAACATTAATCAAAATAATTATTTGTTCACGTAAAATTCAATTAATGATACTCACATAACGTTGGAACCATCGGGCAAATTGACGTTGAAGACTAGTATCTATGTCTCTATCTGAGATGTTTTGATCTGCATGTCGTAGTTCTTGTGTATACATCCTAATAATTCACAACACAATTAGATGATAAATGACGCACGTTTAGTGCTATTTAATTAGATGATAAATATATGAAATACTTACTCAATGTAAGGCTAAACTTCATCACAATTCAATAACACGTACGTTTGTGCTATTTCAGCCTCTGTGTGTGTTGACCAATATCGTTCAGTGGCTTTTCCTATAGGTCGCCCCTTAGACTTGAATACAGAGAGCATGCCATCGACTTCTTGTTGCGTACCTCTCCCATCGAAGTTACGTGGTTCATTCATGATCCTCGTGTTGACATGGTCTTCAAAATAATATGAACAAAACATGCCAACCTCTTCATTCAAATACGCATTAACAATCGATGCTTCGACGTTTGCCTTCTGTTTAGCATTGCGCTTCAAGTTGTGGAGATACCTAAAATTATAATAGGTTGGATGTAATCCTAAGTTTATGTCTCTAATATGTATTGCTAAGTTTATGTAATGTTAAGTGTATGCATGTAATGTAACCACAACAACAGCCTTTCTTCAAGGCAATTTTCAATGAAAATGTTGTTTATCTATCACATATAGTCTCCCATCACATTCACATTCACATAAACACAAACATGAAAAAACAGAGTACATTCAAACATAAATGAAGATCCAATACAGATAACATCCAAAATCACACATAAAACATAACTAAAATTAATATACACATTCTTAACACATAAAACACACATAACTAAAATTAAACAACTAAAATAAAATTGTTCAACAGAAATAAAAAGTAAATAGTACTACGAGACATAAAAATAAAATTGTTCAACAGAAATAAAAAATAAATTGTTCAGAGACACTCATTCACCAAAGTTCCACAAATCAATATCAACGTCGGCGCCACCACCGAACTGCTGACCCATGATGTCATCATCCTGCTGCATGGTCGGGACATAGGCTGAGGGGGCTGGGGGAACAGGCACGTTCACGTTGGCCGTCGGTGGAGGAGCTTGCATGGTTCTCCGATAAACCTCCTCGATCCTCTTGTCCGACCACCCCATCTCTCGACCCATATTCACATGCATCACATGCATGTAATGGTTGAATTGTGCCATCGTCACATCAGGAGTTGGGGTGGAAGATACGGAACCCTGCGATGCCGTCTGGGACGGACCAGCGCCGGACCTGACATCAGCGCTCATACGACCAAGGCCCAGAACTCGTCCGCGGGTGGTGGGGGCAACTTCCAAATAAGCCCGGTCCACCTCCTCGACTGTAGGGGCACTGCTGGTTCCGGCTTGAGTAGGGTCGACTTGAGTTCCGATCTCGGCCATCCTCCGGTTCATCTCCAACTACATAATTAATAATTTTAAATTAATAGAATAAATTATAAAAAATGTATTTAATTAAACAATTTTATTACTTACGTGGAGGTTAGTTGTGCGCCCGTATGTGGATTGCTGTGTATCAGCATTAAACGGATGAGCAATGCTCATCCGGTCCAAGTGAGTGGGTACACGCCCCGTATCCCGTTCCTAATAATTAAATTTATGTATTATATATATTAAATATATAATTAAATTTATTGAAATTAATTAAAAAATTAATAAACACTTACAATGAACATCGACTGCTCAAGGATGGACCGGGCTCCAGTCCGATGCCTGGACATCCCACCCCCAACGTCGGATCTCCGGTTGGCCTTAGCAATCTCACACTTCCTGATGTACCCCGGATCCAGCCACTCCCTCGTCAATGAATCCCACAACACAACATCATTATCATCCTTACCCAGCTCTGCGTCGTCCCATCGCTCCGCCATGCCATTCTCCATTCGTACATTAAATCCTTATACCGCTCTTGCGCCGATTTACAGAAATACTTGAACATAGCCTGGTCTGAGTACATATTCCGATCCCAAGTGGTTTGTTTCTGCACATATAATAAATTGTTTATTATTGAACAAATTAACAAACATTAATTAAATAATTAAGTAATTAATTACTACCTGAAATTCCTCGAAGTACGCCAACTTTTTTTGTTTTGGGACCTTCGACCAGGTAATTGCACCCGCAGAGATCGGTAAAGAGCCAAAAGCAATCGTGCATGCCCTGGAGACCTCGTTACCAGGTAACAATCTGTGACATTAATTAACAAACAAAACACATTATAAATTAAAACGAATGCGAAATTAATTAATTATTAATTATTAAACAATAAAAGTATTTAATTACTTACACTCCTCCACTTGTAGCCCAAACGCGCTCCCGGCCATCCCGAGCAGGAACAACAGGATGGTCCCGGACAGACGAATGAGACGACGACTGATCAGGCGACAGGTGTGGAATGGGTGGCGGAGGCGACGATAATGGTGTTCGTGGCAGTGTAGGCGCCGGCGCCTCGGGTCTAAGTTTGGATCGACTCTTCCTCGATCGGCTACGTGACCCGGAGGCCCCGTGAGATCCCGAGCCACCAGAGGCACCAGCACCATTTCCAGTCATCTATTTAATTTAAACATTTAAATTAATAAATTATATATATAATACTAATTAATTAATAATAAATTTCTTAATTTAATAAAAAACAATAATCTAATAAATTAAAATTTAATCCCTAAATAATAACCTATTTTAAGAAATAATAACCTATTTTAATAAATAATTTTTTATTCAATCAACAATACCTAATTTAATCAATAATAACCCATTTTAATAAATAATTTCCTATTTTATTCAACAATAACTAATTTCCTATTTTATTCAACAATAACTAATTTATTCAATAATTTCCAATTTTAATTAACAATTTTCTATTTTAATTAACAATCTATAACCTAATAAATTTAGTAACAATTTTTTCTTACTTTAAAATAACAATTTCCTAATATAATTAACAAAGCCCCTAATTTAATCAATAATTTCATAATTAGTAAATCAACAATATTAATCTAGCTAATTATAACGTACAATATCATAATTTAATTATGTAATTAACTCCACTCAAACGTATATGCAAATTAAACAATAATATCAACTATATATATAACATCAATTATGCAAAACATGCAATATCGATCTTAACAAATCACATCAATTTATTATAAATAACTATATACATCAACTAGCTATATATATAGGCAATTATCCACTTACAATATCAACTAATTAATTAGATATATCAACTACATACATTCAAAATAATTAACTATATACATCAACTACAAACAATTAATTTCATATTAATCTATATAACAATTTAAATTAACACATGCAATTTAATTCATAATTATAGGCAATACAATATAACTTAAAAATTAATTACTAACAAATTAAGAAAGCGTACCGTATAGATTTTCTAATCGAGTCGAGAGATCACCTCGGCCGCTAAGACTCGAAACAGGGAGGAGGGAGGAGGGAGGAGGGAGGGTTTCTTTCTCTCGAATGAGAAAGAATGAATCTGTTCTTCAGTTTATATACAAAAAAAAATTGCCTTTACCGACGGAAATTGCCGTCGGTAATGACCAGATTTAATTTTGGTAGTTAATGCGGGTCGGTTACCGACGGAAATTTCCGTCGGTATGACCACATTTAATTTTGGGAGTCGATCAAGAAGACGGTTAGTTAATGCGGGTCGGTTACCGACGGAATATTTACAATACCGACTGAACAATCCGTCGGCCGGTGACCCAAAAACGACACCGTGTAAAGAGTTCTGAGTGTCCGTCGGCATATCCGTCGGTATCCCGTCGGGAAAGCCGACGGAAATTGAATTCCGTCGGCAGAGTCTTCTGACTTTGAATTCCGTCGGTAATCCGTCGGTAAAGCCGTCGGAAAGGTAATCCGTCGGTATACGTCCGTCGGCATAAACGAGCATTTTTGTAGTGAATGTAACTCCGCCGTCCATATTTAGTTTGATCAATCAATTGGAGTAGTATTTAAATAGGGTAAATTGTAATTTTAGTCCATGCGAATATTTGAAAAGCAATTTTAGTTCCATGTTCTTTTTTTGTACCAAATTTTGCAAAAACGGTCCCAACCGTTAAGTTTTTAACAGTTTTCGTTAGTTTTCAAAATTTATTGTTAAAATCAATTAATTATATAAATAAATAATTTTATAAATTGCCGATTAATTATAATATTATATATAGAGTTTGCATATGATTAAAAAGTACATAAATTACTTTTCAACCAAAAATATATGGCAGTTTAATATAAATCTAAATTTTTAAAAAAATATATAATCTGAAAATTTTTAAAAATATATAATCTGAATATAATTTTAAAAAGTGAATAAAAAATCAAATCTAATATTAAAATATTATAATAGAACCGGTATATAATTTAACAATACAAATAATAAAAAATAAAAATCAAACATAATAGTAATATTTTATGTAAAATCTCAAAATTTTAAAATTGTGTACAGAATATTTGAAGATACACATTTTTTTATATAGTAAAAATTATCAAATAGATTAAAAAATATTAATAATTATTTTTAAATTGTAAATTTAAAGAATTCAAACTAAATATTACAAATTGTAAAATTAAACTAAAGATAATAATAATAAAAAAAACTAAAGATAATTTTATAAAAAGATACATACACATATATATCAGTCGTATCTCCTCCTCCCATAGTCGCCGCCGCCCTCTCGGTTCCACCCTCGTCGCCACTTTGTTGCCATCCGTCAAAATCGGAATCAATCTCTCACAAATTAAGCTCTCTCAAACAAAACCAAAAAGAACCAAATCGCTGTATCTGGCTAAAAAAATTAATTTTTAGTTTTGAATTCATAAACAATCTTGTGAGAAATCCGCCTACAAAATCTGAATCCGTCCACAAAATTCGTCAATATTCTAGTCTCGCTTCAGTGCTACGAATCAAAGCCCCTTGTTAATTTCAAATTTCAATCTCTCCTTCATCTTTAATTTGAGACCATTCATAACTGTGTTTTCTGATTTGTTATGTTTGTGTTTGGGAGTGCGGCTGGCGTGGGGTGGGGTGGTTGACAGGGTTGCCGTGAGATTTGGTGCGGTTTTTGGAGAAAAAATCATGGCTGGTGAGTTTTTTTTTCAGAGATTGGGATTTGTCGGCGAATGAAGTAGGGGAAATGACGGGCTTGGAATGGCGTTCAGAGCTGTGTAGAGGAGGGGTGGTGGGTGGTCGGTAAATCGCCGGAAATTTCTACCGGAACGGAGTCTCTCAGTGCAAATGTTTGAGAAGTGAGTTACGTGGTTGTGGTTGAATTTTTAATATTTAAAATTTATATTATTAATTTATAAATTGGGTATAATTAGAAAAAAAAAAAAACTTTAAAGTTAACCGTGCGTGATGTTAACGCGCACTATTCTGTTAGCATCTGAGGGAAAATTCTCATGGTACCAAAATTGATGGAAAAGGGACTAAAATCGTGAGAGCAAATTCTCACGGTACCAAAATTTGCAATTTACCCTATTTAAATACTTGTCACATAGTCATAATCCATCTAAGATCTACTTAATATGGAACCCATCGATCAATACGAACTTCTGTGGGGGAGTTACATCCTCTTATTTTCATATTAGTTTCTTTCTTCGTTTATGAGAAAAATTAATTCTTAAAATAAAAGTATTTTTTTACCAAAATATTATTGTTTCCATTATGGGTTAATGAAATATGATTGTTTGGGAAATTGTTTAAGAAGGTAAGTTAAAACACCGTTGTGATACTTCCTAACTTTTAAATAGGGACGACGCTATTGGCATGCCATCCGCAACGACGTCCAACGACACATGGTGGCAGACGACAAGCTCACAAACTCAAATTGGCCGAACATATGACAGGCTGCGCAGGATAAATAAGTGTGTTTTTCAGACATGATAGGACTTTTCAGAGCTTATGAAATCGGTAACCATTATTTCTAATAAATAAATTAAAAACTCTGAAATTGAGACACAAGATTAGGGTATACAAATACTTAGGAGGGTGTATTCAATTGAGATTCTGTTGATTTTTTTGGACTTTTAAAATTTGGGGTATTTAATCTGGATTTTTAAAAGTCTTTCAAAATTTTAAGGTATTCAATACGAATTTTAAAAAGTTTTTAGAAATCTTTAGGTATTCAACAATTTATGGATTTTAATACTCTATGGATTTCGTTGGATTCTCTTTCAAAAATATAAATAAATTTCACTGTTCAAAATCTCTTCTAAAAAGTAGAGATTTCAACGGATTCTCTTAGAAGACTTGAAAGAGAAGTAAAAAAAAACTTTTGTTAACTATGTTCTTCGATAAGCATCACCGATTCTTCACCATCATTATTATCGTGAAAAAGATTACATCTCTGTATTTTAAAATTATGTTTTTTCTTATAGTATATCGAACACCCCGTTATCTAATCGACGTCAATTCCCCATTACGTGGTGTTCAATATATCTAAAAGATTTTGGTGGTCAAGGTCGTCACCCCAGAAATGCAATTATTCAATTGAATTTTTTGTATTTTCAAATTTTTGGTATTTTCAAATTGCAATCGATTCACAAGTTTCCATTTCAAACACAAGGAGAGTTAGTATTGACTCGTGCTGGATTACATAACTTTTTTCGAAAAGAATGTCACTCTAATGAATTTTCAATCGAATATAAAGAAGAAGCTAATCCATGGAAACTAGTATTGCTAATGCTATGTGGAAAATGAGGTCGAGGTATAACCGTGATGGAAATGAAGATGAGAATAATAATGATGAATAATAATATTTTTTTTTAACACCTTTAGGGCGTAGTTTATGGAAATCCATGTAAATTAATAAAAAAAATGTGTATTTTAGAATCCTGTCAAATCTATAAAAATCCATATAAATCAATAAAAAAGTCAGTCAAACTCTGCATAGAGTCTATGGATTTTCTAAATCCACGTACTTTTTAAAGTCCAAAAAAATCCAACAGAATCTCAATTGAATACACCCCCTTAGATTTGCTAAATTTATCAAATTGTTGAATATTTTAAGCATTATTAAAACATTGAAACTTAATATTAACAAAGTATTGTGTGTGTATGGATAGGTACTACTTGTACCAAAGTTACTGAAAAAAATAAAAAAAAAATAGTATTAACAAAGTATTTAGGAGACAACTCCTCAATTTTACTCTTTGTTGTATACAAAGAACATACCTCAAAATATAAGATGAAAGTGTTGTTTTCATTGCAAGGTAAACAATGGAGGTGATTTTTTGTTGCCCTCTACTCAATAATGGTTTTTTTTGAATAAATGAAGACGAGGGGAGAAATGAAACAAAAGAAGAGGAGAAGAAGTGAAAATGAAGTTAAAAGATGGTTTGTTCAAATGTTCTCGATCGAAGAGAATGCAAATTGCATGTATGCCACTACTTTTATTTTTGACGTGTATTGTGGTGGCGTCCAACCTACACAAATGTGATGGCGTCCCAACCAGGTCATGCACAAATTTTGTTTTAGATCGTCATGATAAACGATGTCACCCCTATTGTAAACTGCCATCAACAACAACAACGTCCTAATTTATTTTGTTATATAACTCCAAAACGACCACACGTTGTTAACCCAAAATAAAAACTACAGTATACAAATGTGGTGAGTTTACACACCTATTTTACCTTTTAAATCCACTAAACAAACGAGCTATAAAAAAACCAAATAAATGCATGTGGTCAAACAATTTTTTTTTATTAAATGTCAATTTATGTTTCGAAGTGTCAATTCTCATGGGCCCATTTAGGCCCAGAATAGGTAAAGAAAGCGGCATAATAGATGTGGTGAAAGCCCAATACGTGATCGGTATGCGGTTTTAGAAATCACGAGATCTATTTAATGCTAATAATTCTTTCTTAGTGTGGAGTGAGTAATTGATGAGAGCTGAATAAACTGCGAATTTTAGGGGGAAATCGCGAGAAATTAGAGATGATTTCAGGAAACTGTAAAGAGACGGCATCGGATGATGGTGGAATAGGGAAGAGGCAGTCGAACGGCGCCGACAATGACAAGACACAACGTAAGCGGAAGAATCGGGGGCGCAAGGTTGACGTGGACGAAGATTGTAGTGATGATTCCTCTTTTGATGGTAATTGATTCCATAAATACTCTGTTTTCGTCAGTTTCTTTTTCGTCCTTGTAGTGATCAAATGAAACTGCCGGTTTGTTTATGCTACTTTCTTTTATGGTTGCTGTATTTCATCTTTTGTTTGGGTAATTTTGTGAAATGTGGATATTGCATGAGGTGGAATGCACTGAATGTGAGTAGAATCAGAGCAAGACTGATTTATGGTGAATGATATTAAATGAGTAAATAGTGATTTTTGTTTTAATTTTACTGTGGGTAGTGTTGCATGTTAGTTAGGAGTACCTTCTTGGGCATTGTGAATGTGGTTGTTTGTGTCTTGCTTCTTTTCTTGGTGTCTTTGATTTCATTATTTCTACTCTGTTAAAAAACAATACGCTTTTCCCTAAATCTTGAGGTTTATCTTAAGGATGAATTCATCTCTGAGTTGATAGACGCATGGGCAGATGGCTTCAAGGGCATTGCTCCCATAAATCCAACTATATATATAGAAAGAGAATTGATTTAATGTTTGTCTTGTTATTTGGATGAAGATGTATATATAGTTTATTCATGAAATATGATAAGAAGATCATTTATTAGTTCTCACTTAATTTTAAGATTGAATATGAAAATTTGTTTATTTAATTTAAATTTATGTCACTTAAATTTCAGAAATTTAATTAGAGCTGGTGCATTTTTCCAATGACTTGTGTATATATGTTTTTAAAGAATTGTGATCGTCAAGGGCTCAAGACAGTGAAAGTAGTGTTTAACATTTACAATATTGCCAAATCAAACTGATACGACTCCTTTGATGCAAATTCCTTAAATTTTGATACAGAGACCGATACCTTGTATCCAGGAAAAATAAATAATTATTTGAATATTCTGTTAATGTAAGAGATGATATAAGACGGACATATCTAACAGCTGGGTCTTGAAGTCTTTCTGGGAAAAACTTATTGAAAATATTTTGTTATGTGTAAATTTATCGTAATTTTTTAATACTTTCTAGAGGGCCCCAACTGCTCCCCCCCCTTGATAGACGATGAAATGTCGGAAGGCTCAACAATCTGGAAAATAAAATGCACGGTAGAATCTGTTCTTTAATTTTGAGTGTGTTAATTATAATTTGGACATTGGTTTTTTTGTTTTGTTCGGACATTAATTTGTTTCACGATTATATTTTATGTCTAGGATGGTCTTGAGTGGGTCTCAGCTATAAAGCTTATGCAAAAATATGTCGACTTGGGAGCTAAGCTGCCGATAAGATCTGCATGTGCATTTGATCATGTAAATGGATTTATCTTTGTTGAAGCCGAGGAGCGAAATGATGTTTACGAGGTGGTCTTCTTGATCCTGTTCGAATCTCTCTTATTTCTTAGGTCGAGTATGGGCTTTATTTATATGTTTACCTACATGACAATTCCATGCCCTTGCCACATGTGTGTGCTGTGTATATAACTATATATTAATGCATTTATATGGACATTTACATGCATACATTCAGGGATTTGGTTATAATATATGATGCCCTTGGGAATATTTTGAAAATGCAGGCATGCAAAGGGCTTCCGTACTGCCATTTAAGTAGTGTGAGCAGGTCTATTGGAATCTTAGGGAGCATGTTGTACAAGGTGGAGGAGTTTAATAGTAATCTTGCACAGGTGTTACATTATTCCTCTATATGACTCATATCATGCTATATAGGTGATTATGAAATCATGATTTATAAAATGTTGATTCATGCCTGTTTATAAGTAGAGATAACTCGATGAGATAAAGTCCTTGCGTACGTACAGATTACATTGCTACGTTATATGGATGGAGGGTTAGTTCTTAGCTCTCAACATGTATATGGAGACGAAAAAGATGAATTCGTAAAATATGAGCGGCCTGACGAGCATGGTGTTGGTGAACACCTAGCTACCATGCTCACTAAGTGGCTGGAAATAGATGGGGTTGTTTCTGATTATGCAGCAGCTCGAAAGATAATTGAGACCATTCCAGATGATTGGAAGGATCGTGCTGAGAAATTATATAATAAACAAGTGGTGTATACTTCGACAGCTGATGCTCCGATTCTTAACTATCCAAAGTACATAGCAGATATGCTCTACTGGTGGGTTTCGGGACGCATCCCTGATTGTCTTAAGGAAGGGGAAGAGGATGCAATGGGAGTTTTGTAGGAGGAGTACGATCAATGTATGTAGTAGGACAACATGGTAATTAGTATATTAGCAAATAGCAAGATGTTATTTTTAGCTACTTTTCCTTTCTTGTGAATGCTTATTTTTTTAAGAGACTTCTTATAGGGATTTTGTTAATACAGTATAGACCTTTTTTTTTTCCCAATTACATGATGGCTGTGTGATTGCATTATTGTGTGGCTGTGAGTCTGGTGTCATGTGGGGTTATTGATAGTGGAGGAAGTCTTGGTGTGACTGAGTATAATTTGGACACATCGCTTTAACACTTTAGAAGAGATTTTGTGAATCGTCTCATGCAAGTCTTTGTCATGAATCATGATTGTGTGAGGAGACTTGTTTAACGCATGATAGTCTTATTCAAACGATTGCTAAATCTATTTAAAATTTAGGCAGTGTTTTCCTCTAAAACATGATGGAGCTAAAGCTCGGTAAGATTGCGGATCATACGACAAAGTAAATGATACTCATGTATAGTCTTACACAAGCTTTTGTCAAAGAGAGATTTCTAAATAAGAGTAAAGGATTGCTTCCAAGTAAGGCTGGGTTCGATCAAATTGAAATTCCTAAGGTCGAGAGAGATTTCTTTTGTTAAGGAAAAAAAAATATGAATAATGAATTCAATGAATATTGGTCTAAATTAAACAGTTTATAGATTGAAGTAAAATGACATTTCAATTTGAGTTTATTGAATTGCTCCGATATTTTCTTTTTTGAGTTTATTGATTTTTTTTTTTTTTAACAGAAGAGTTATACTGAATGAGCATTGGACGGAGGAGGAAGTATATGATATGAGTTTCATAATTTATAAGTTGTATGATTCATTGGCTAATTACAATTCTATTGGAATAGTGTTTTGAAATAGAGTAAAATTTAAACTATAAAACAGAGCCGTCTCAAATGTGTCATATAACACCCCTCATATGTCATATACTGTATCTAAATTAACATTAATGAGTATTTTAATATTCGTTTATAAAATTGCAAAGTCATTATCTCGATTTCATTTTCAACAATTAGTAGGACACACATATACATATACAGTATATACTTGGCCGAAATTTTCAAATTGGACTAATAAGTAAAGCCAAAGGAGTCAATGTTATTACACGGGATATTTTATTTTCAGATAATGCTAATTCAATATTATCAATACAAAAACATAAAAACAATAATATAGTACTCCACATGATATGCATTGTAGTTTGCACGTAATGTACTTTGAAATGTGGTAATGAAGTAGGTCCAACGATCGACCCCAATTTTCTGAGTGTAGACAAAAGTCGTCACTCTCTTTTTTATTTTATTTTAAACAAGTCGTCACTCTCTTGAAAACGAGTTTATATATTTCGTACTAATACAGTTATATGTACTTACAATTTTATGACAATAGTCTCCGTTTGATATATATGGACACTATTAGTCGTGGACAAGATGCTTATAGCTAGAGTGCCTCCATAATAAAATGCAATTTCAGAACTCTTATAAATCAAGAACCCATATTTGATATTATTATTATTTTTTTTTTGTTGGGAAAAGGCCAAATCTTCATTAAAGAGCTCATATTTGATAACGATTTGAAAGAGACTGAAAATTTCCACAAACAATAAGCAATGTGATTTGCATATTACGTTGGATCAGATGGTTTAATTTAGGAAATTAATTTTTATATACTTTTAATACATTTTTCTAGTTTAATTGCGTATTTGAAAATCATGAAATGATTGTAAGCGTGACGAAACTCTATTTCCTACAGAAAAATTGATATTTAATGACAACATTATGTCATTATAGTTATTTCTCTATCTAAAGGTCCGTAAAATGATTGTTCGTCCTTCTGCTCGCCTCGTTTCACTTGAGGGGCAATGTTAGACGACTAGTTAGTGAGTTAGAAGTTGTTTTTTTTTTAGATAAAGAGTTAGAAGTTGTTAGTTGAGGGTGCATTTGTGTTCTCTCAATTGGGTGAGCAATATTCACTTTACAATTCAAATACAAATCAGCATAACCATAATTAATTTACCTAAGATCCACTTAAATATTTTAAATGGAACCCATCGATCCCTACGAACTTTCCTGGCCGAATTACGTCCACTCATTTTCATTCAAGAATTTGCCCATTTTCATAACAATTTCTCTCTTCATTTATGATGAGAAAAATAATTAATTCTTGAAATAAATAGTCAGAATTAAAAAAAAAAAAAAAATCTTCATTTCAAATGAACAACCCATTCTTCAAATATCACTTTTTTTTCACATAAATGATACTACAAGTATATATATCTTCTCTCAACCCTATCAATCGATCTATTTGGTTTCTACAATTACATTCAATAATTACTTGGAAGCCTGAGCATGGCCGGCAGCCGAAACCCCCGCCATCTCCTCAGCCGCGGCGGCCGCCTCCGCCTCCTCCCTAAACTTTTTATAAATATCACTCTTATAAAACTTCCTCGTCCTAATCACCAAAAGCAACGAAACAAACGCTCCAAACGCCGTCACAGCCGTAATAATAATAAACGCCGTTTGAAAGCACTTAACTCCGTTACAATCCAGCTCCTCACCGTGAACCCGTACCCGACCCGCAGCCAGTAATTGCTTCTCCGCTTCCCTATCATACAAGTGACCCGCTACCCTAACATTCAACACGTAAAGCCCGATCGGGCTGGCCACGGACCCGAAGTTGTACAATGTGGAGTAGTATTTAAGCCCGAATAGCTCCGAGATTATGGCGAAAAGCAACGGCCATTGTGCTCCGAAGCAGAACCCGATGATCACCGAGGCGACGTAAAGCCCGTTTTCGACTCCGAAAGCGATCAAAAGATGGCCGATGCATGAGATTACTAGGGTTAGGGTAAGCATCAAGGGCCTTGGAAACTTGTACTTTTTTAAAAAATGTTCGGATAAAAAACCCGCCACGACCCGACCCAAGTAGTTCCATATACTCACAAGGGACACAAATGTACTTATGCTTTTTTTAGGGTACCCTAATGAGCTTCCGATTTGTCCTAGGTTATCAATGGCGGTTAAGGTCCCTCCGACGCCGCAAATGGTGGCGAAAAACAAGATTAGCATGTCAATGCTGAAAAGAGCTTGGAGAATCGTGTAGTCGTCTCCTCTCGCCGGCGGCCGGAAAATGCTGCTAGGGTTCCAACATGAGATTTCTTGATTTTCCGGCAGCGGCGCCGCCGCAACGGGAGGCGCCGGCGGAGGCTTGTCGGCGATGATTTGGACTTGGGAAGATGCGATGGTGTCTAAATCTTGCTTCTTTTTGCGGGTGAGGTAAAGTTCTTCTTTGATGACAATGGCGACGGGGACGAAAAGCAAGAGGATGACGGTGGCGGCGCTGACGGCGTACTCCGGCCGTGAGAAATTTAGTTGTTTTTGTAGAATGATGAGGATCATGAGGAAGCCGGCTAATCCGAGGGAAACGTATAAGAACTTGTAGAAGACTTTGAGCTCGTGTGGGATTCTGACGACCTTGATGATCCTGATCGTTCGTATAAAGGCGAAGGATATCGCCGCGGGCATCCATCCGATGAGGAGGATCAGAGATTTTGGGTCTTTATAGTACACGGCATTGTATACCTGTTCAGTGACAGAGCCATAAATTTTTATTATGGATGAACAAGTCGAACACAACAGAGTATATACACATGACATAAAAATTTGTGTGAGACGTTTCACTAACTTACCCTATGCGAATTATGTTTTAAAGCAATATGAAATCTTAATAATAAAGTGTAACTCTATTTATATAGGATTTTGATATTGAACCCGATGATAGATTTTTTGCGGAGGATTCTGACATTTGCCTAAAGCTATGTGTATATATACTACATAAGAAATTAACCATGAATACTCTTCTCATATAATACTCAATCTATGTACGATAATATTTTTTTAATATTAATTAAATTTTAAATGCATAACTCTGTTTTTCAAACTAATTAAAACTAGCTAGAGCGCGCGTATCTTTCGCGACCCATGTATATTGGAAATAAAATACTCCCTTTGTCCTTTCAAGGCTTCAATAATGTTCATTTGTTTTTTATACAATTAATTATTAAAATATACTGTAGTATATTATATGTATAGTGAGTTACTGAAGTAAAGAGAAGTAAAAAAAAAAAAAATTAGAAAAGGTTAATAAAGAGAAAATGTTGAAAAATATAGAAACAAAAAATGAAGATATCAGATAAAAAAAAAAAAAGAGTAGCTTTTGATGGAAAGCTAAAAATGACAAAAATGTTACTACCTCCATATCTGAAAAGTTTGCATACTAACTCTCACGATATACACTTATTTACCATTAATGCATTATTTTTTGGGTTCACCATACCTTCAATCAAATTAGTTTATTTACTTTATATAAAAAAGATTGCAAAATTAACCCCAAAACTTTAATTATTACACTTTTTCCTTGAACTCCATCCTAACAAATGAAAACTTTTCAGGAACGGAGGAGGAAGTAACTTTTTTGATGGGAGGGTAGAAGACAATATAATTGATCCTCAAATAATTGTGACATAGAAAATGAATGAATTAAGATTGGTGCACCATACCTGTGTAATAATGGCGCCACTCAAGCCGACGAAGCCCTTGAGTAAGCCGAGGACGGCGCCTCGGCTCTCAGGGAAGTTCTTGACGGCGGTGACAAGTGCGCCGGTGTTAGCGAATGACTGGGAGTTAGCTCCGATGCATATGTAGAGACACATGTGCCACACTTGTGGCCGTGAGATCTTCCTCGACACGGCTAGCCAAATCATAAGGTATCCGAAGAAGTTCAACACCGCGCCGATGGAGAGCACCACCCACGGCGGCGTCACCTCGTTGATCAGCCCGGCGAGGACTCCCACGTTCGACCCCAGGTCCTTGAAGAAGCTGAGGAGGTTGAGGGTAGTTTGGTCATATCCCAATGTTGACTTGATTTCCGGCGAGTACAATCCGAACATGTAGGTGGCCCCCGCCGCCGACATGATTAGAGTGGTGGCGAACACCATGAACCACCGCCCGGTGATGACTTGGGCGGTGAAGGCGCGGGCGGTTGGCCCATCGCCGCCGCCACCACCGTATGTAGTGGCAACCATGTTGATATATTAATATTGTTTCTTCTTGTGAATCTAGTTTTTGGACAATATTAGTAGAAGGCCAGGGTAACAAGTTAATTGGGAATTGGAATTAGCTAGCTAGATCTGTGTTTGTACATGTGCATGTCTCCAAGTGGGGTTTTTATAAGGTGTGGATGCAGTACCCAATAAGGTAGGTAGGGGGGTGGGGGGACTTAAGAGTTGACTGTATAGCAATTGTGTTTTCACTTCAATTTAATTCACATTTTTATCCTTTTTAGTGAAGCTAGCTACATACATTATATTACTAGTAATATTTCTAGTGAATGAGCCTAATTTTTTATGTCTCTATTCGAGTATGGCATAAATTTGAGGACTTAGAGAGTTGGCAAGAGTGGACTTTTCATTTATCATTGGTAATACTAGCTAATATTTCATTTTGTGTAATGAATGTTACAATATATATATACATAATAATTTTCCTCTCGATTTTACTTTCTTATAATGAAAAGTCCTTTATAAACCTTACTATCACAATATCTACAATTTTATGTAAAATATCGTACAAGTTACTTAATTATTTCTTTAATTTATGCATACAGATTTATAAAATTCTACTTTTATTACATTTTTATAGTAAAAGTTAGTACTTCCTCCACTTTTAATTAAATGTCATTTTAACAATTTTCAACAAATTAAGATATATAGTCATGGACCATTTTACCCTTCATTAATGATAACTAATTTTAATATTAAATTTATGTTTAGTAATGAATGTGGCCAATATTGTAGGTGATATTCATGTATACAATAATTAAGGTTTATTCATAATTTATGCTATAATACTATATTCATAAGGGAAAAAGCTTAAATCAAGGTAAAGAAAATGGAGGGAGTATAATGTATAAGGGTAAAATTGTTAAAATTAAAGAAAAATGTGTAGAATGACACTTACTTTAAAAATATTAAAAAAGACAAAGTGACACTTAATAAAAAACGGAGGGAGTATTAATTAAAGGAAGAGTAACTTTTAATAGAAAAAAAAAGTTCATTTTTCAAGTGGGGGGGTTTAATTGGGACAACCCACAAATGGAAGACTTATAAAACTAGATATAAAAGCAATAAGAATGGTTCTTGGAAATTAAGTAGCTAGCTAGCTAGCTAGATTGAAAGGGAAAGGCTTGTCTGAAATGATCATGAGTATTAAGTATGGAGCATTTAATAGTTGATGGTTCTTGGAAACTATATTGAAAATGAAAGATTTATACATTTGAAGTAATATATGCTGACCGACTAGCTAGTATTCTACGAAATTTGAAAAGATCTAATATATAAAATTAATCTGATTTCATCAAACAAATTAAATTATAATAGTAAAGGTATCGTCTGGATCGAGTTTTAACCTTTCATATATTGCCAATAATTATCACTAATATAAATTGACTACAACTACCTTATTATATAATACTATAATTAATTAGACTGTAGTTACCTGGCTAAAAATCCAAAAATGACGGAGAAATTTCAAAGCAATTATATAAATTAATTAATTAATTGGCTGTCAATTATATTGATCTTATCTATTGGAATATATTAATTTCTTGGAAGGTGTTTTGTTTGAATAATTAAAAATTGATAAGTGTGTTAAATTATTAAAGTGGTTAATATGCAAGTAGGAGAATATTGAATTAATTTGAATGTTGAATACAGTTTGTCTTTATTTCAATTTCAAGAATACATGCTGGTGTGGAGTGGAAATATCAATGCCAGCGATTGATTCGTTGACTTTTAATTGTAACTCTCACCTGCGTTCAGATGGGAAAATTTAATTAATTAATTAAATCCATTATTAGGGAAGCTTATTTAATTGATCTAACTTTATAAGTGAACGATGATTAGTTAATTATGGTAATAAAGTGTCGATCGAGAGAAGATGGGAGAATTACATTAACATATAATCATGTAGACAGCCAAAATGATTATGATTAGAGAAATGAGATTTGGTCAACGTTTGAGGTGGTGGGTGAGCGTGACTTTAATTTAGGTTTTACGCAATGTTTTTGAACCACCATAGATTTTTATTTTGTTTTAGGTTCCTTATTTTTTTTATCACTCTTTAATCGTTTTACTTGATAAGTGATTTTTAGGAATGTATCGATCTCGATGACAACCCAACCTCTAATTGTCCCCAACCTTTTATTGTCCAACTCTTAGAATTAAGTTATTTTTAATCAACTTTTGTATCTTATAAGTGAAAATAATATTATTAGAAGTTGGAATTCGCCAATAATGAGGGACATGAGAAACTCGTGAGCATAATTCCAATTTATTAATATTTAAAAAATTGGGTTGTGATAAATGAAATCCTTTTTTTTTTATAAAGTTCATTTTATGTTCCATAATGTGAATGATTAATATTAAAAAAGGGTAAAAAAAATAGTCAATACTTCCTCCCTTTTATAATAAGTGATGTTTTAACTTTTTTTTCTTACACACTATTAAAATAATGTTTTAATATTTTTTACACCACTTCTTTCAATTATATATACCCTTCTTTTAACTTTAAAAAATCTCCTAATTAATAATTTACTTTTATTAATTAATCACTTGGTAAATCTTTCTTCCATACTCCCCCCGTTTCATAAAATTTGTCGCATTTGCTCTTAAATTTTGTTTCAAAAAATTTGTCGTTTTTTCTAATTTTACCAATGATCTCCCTCAAATACCCTATTTTTTTGGAAATATATTAATTACCCTTTTGTTGGTCCTGAATGGAGTATGACACAAGTGTAGAGGGGGAAATGCACTTGTGTATGCAAATTCTTTTCTTTTCAAAAAACAGTTTGACCTATCAGGGAGGTTGTCTCACAACAGTCCTGAGTGGTAGCTTTAATAGATACTTAACCTACTGAAAACTATGAAGTGATCAGTTGGATAACTATCTAAAAGAGTTGTTAAGTGCGGAATGTGGTTGACCTTATCTTTGAAAGAATACTCCAATTAGTTTCTGAAAAGTCAGTTGATAAGGGACTGTTCAACTTTGCTGAGATAAATCTTTTAGTGTGATCTTTAGCAAGAATGTAAGTAATCAAATGATGCAGTAAGTAAATAACACAACAATTTATAGTGGTTCAAAGGCTCAAGCTCCTACATCCACTTTCCCTGATTGAACAGGATAATTCCTTAAACCTGGAATTAACTTGTTTTATAGTGCCAAGGTGCACTGATCAACAACACTATCTTAGTGCTTTGATCCCTAGGATAATCTGAGTCCTAGTGCTCAATCTCTCTGAGTCAAGACTGTATTTTCACTTAACAGTCCTTAACTCCTCACTTCTACAACAAACTCTACTTCACTCAATGAGGTAAGGGTTTGAGGTTTTGGTTCCAACTAATTGAGATACCCTTTACAATAAGTACAGTGTAAAGGCTTAGGATATCTCAGTGTTAAGCTTGGGATATAACAAGAAAGGCTTAGCTTTTGAAGTGATCAGGAAACTTGGGATTGTGAAGAACATCTTAGGTTTCCTTTGATTGCTTGATAGTAGTTTGATAACAGATAGTTGGATACTTGAATCCTTGGATCACTTCTGAATTTATAGAGCAATTTGATCAACTATCCGTTGGAAAAATAGCATTTCAAAATTTCTATTTGCAGCTCCATTGAAAAGGCTATAAAACTCAACCTTCTATTATCCACTGTGTAATAGGTTCTTCAATGGTTGCTTGAATGAATGTGTTGACTTCTGAAAAATGCGGCTGAGATGACTTGTGTCAGCTTCCAAATTTGCACATTTCCCAAGGTTGATTGTGGCAGACTTTGTACTCCACCAACGGTCAGATGGGACAAGTGCCCTGAACATTCCTGCTGCAAATGGAATGTTCCTACATTCATTCAATTCTTCAGTCTTTAATGATTCTAAGTCTTCAATGCTTTGTTCAGGCTTGATGGCAATAAATGCTTCATTAAATTTGTTTTGCCTCATTCAATGCTCTTGATCTTCAAGTCATAAAGCTGATCTGATATAGTTCTTATCATTACCTTGCAACTTGACTTCTTATCTTTGATCATTCAGCCATGTTGTCATCTTCAGCATACTTGACTTTTTAGAATCAGTAGGCTTGTCCTAATAGAATTAAGCACAATAAGCTGCCTAACATTTTCAACTTTGGACAACTATCCTGAACTACAAATCTCACAAACATTATGAGATTAGACTTAGGCATTTCTACTGTCTCAACTATCCTGAGACAACTAGACTGATGCTTTCTCATTTGTATCTCAACTAATCTGAACATCATCAATCCGGGGTTTTGGTATCTTAATCAAAATCAATTTATTTCCCAACACCTTTTTTTTGGAAAGGTCAAAGGAATGTGGGAAAAGGAAGGTGAGAAAAAAAAAAGGAAAAAGAAAAAAAAAATAGAAAAAATTAATGAAGGGTAAATGTGTCAAAAAATATGTCCTTGCCGACCATGACATTCATAATCGCATCTCATGCCCATACACTCTTCAGCAAAATGGTCTAACTGAGCGCAAACATCGTACTGTCACTAAAACTGGGCTCTCTTTGTTGTTTCAGTCGAGCATGCCTGCTCACTTTAGGGTTGATGCCTTCTCCACTGTTGTTTACATCATTAATCGGCTGCCCACGCCTGTTCTCAAAGACAGATCGCCCTTTCAGTTATTGTTCGACACTACCCCCACTTTCTAAACTTGTAAAGAAGTGAGGAATTAATTCTTGTATATTTTAATTCCTAATATTCCCCCCCCCCCACCACACTCGTGGGCCGAATTATCACTTCTTACCCTTTGGAGAGGAGGCCCATCAAGTGTACAATTTCGTGGTATTAGAGCATCCAGGCAAATGACCTGGGTTCGATTCCTGCTGGAAGCAAATTCACCCATTTAAATTGTACACTCAATGTGTCTCCTCCCCAAAGGGTAAGAGGTGATAATTCGGCCAGGGGGGGGGGGGGAGTATTAGGAATTAAAATATACAAGAATTAATTCATCACCTCTCTACAAGTTCGAACTTTTAGATGAGACGAAATTATTTCACTTAATCATCATAACACGTCTTATACTCAACTGTTTTTATGAGCACAACTAAAAAGATGTTTGGCTTATCAAATGAATCTCAGTTAGCTTGAAGCTTAGATTCCAAGCGGTATGATATTCTATGATATTATTCTCTTTTGATCCTTCATATCTTCTATCTTGAACATCTTCTAGTCTTTTAAGTTTTATGTCCATTGAGTTGGTCTTCATCTTGCATATACACGTGTAAAATAAATTTACTTATATTGTCCAGCTGATCAGTTGAGTTCTCTTCGACATTTAGCTAAGACTGAGTCATATACTAAAATATCTAATTTATACTACAAATTTAGCTTAATCTGGATAATAATGTGTTTAAACACAACCATCAAAATCAAATACAAATTTTCCGACATATTCAATTATAAAATTTTGAAATCTGATGTATTTATAATTATATGGCTATTTGTGCCAAAAGTAATTTTTTGTTTTGACAGAATTGTGCCAAAAGTAATTCACTAATAGTAATACGGAGTACCATATAATTAATAATGAACACTCGATCCCTTGATATAAGCTGATTTATATATCATGACTTGAATTAATCAACTATAATTTCTTAATTTATGGTGGTTGATTAATTGATCAAGTAGTACACCGATATTTATATACAATAATATATTTTGAATGTAAATCACATATACTCCCTCCGTTTTTAATTAAGTGTCACTTTGTCTTTTTTAATATTTTCAAAACAAGTGTCATTCTACACATTTTTCTTTAATTTTGACAATTTTATCCTTATACATTATACTCCCTCAATTTTCTTTACCTTAATTTAAATTTTTTTCCTTTTGAATATAGTACTATAACATAAATTATGGATAAACCTTAATTATTGTATATACCTGAATATCAACTACAATATTGACCACATTCATTACTAAACATAAATTTAATATTAAAATTAGTTATCATTAATGAAGGGTAAAATGGTCCATGGTTATATATCTTAATTTGTTGAAAATTATTAGAATGACACTTAATTAAAAGTGGAGGGAGTAGTATTTACTGATTTGTCAATCAAATATTAAATCCAAAAATTAAGAAAAATTATATTTTTTGATTACAAATCAAATACTCTGTACTTGATTTTCCTATATCAACTATTCAATCTTAAAATAAAGAAAAATCATATATTTTGAATATAAATCATATTTAGGAATAAATTATTTTTTCAATTGCAATCTGAAAATTAAGGAAGATGAGATACTATTATATATTTTGATAATAAAAAATGGGAATTGTTGATGTGTCAATCAAATACCAAATCATTTTTACATAAATTGATATGTAAATAAACAAATTGATGGAATCAATATTATTTGACAAATCTTATGATCTGGTGTATCTTTTACAAATGTATGTACTCAATAATGCGAATCACTAACATTTTATTTAACTATTTTTATATCAAATTTCTCCTATTCTATACAACTGCTGATTCTTCGTCCAAATCATTTCAAGAGATTGTATAGGTTCATTTTCAATTTCTTCCATTATTAAAAACATCTTCATTACATCTAATTCTAAATCTCATCCCTCATACATGTTAATCACATCCTCTTCATTTTGCCTCTTCTCAATTTTTAAAAATTTCACATTATTTGATCTCTCTTTCTCTCATTACTCTATAATTGCATTATTTCTATAAATTCTTTTTTTTTTCTCTTCCTCATTTTATTTTCCCTTTCAACTTCCATTAATATTTCTCATATTTTCTTAATTTCTACTTTTTTTATTAATTACTAAATTTTAATGTATGCTCTGTATTTAACAAGCTTACGAAGTTTAAAAAATATAAATATTAAATTAAATTTATAAAAAAATATTGAATTATACTTTAAAATAATAATATATAAAATTATATTTAATTCCAAGTTATTTTTTTCTAATTTCAGAATTATACTAATTCTTTCATGGTATCAGAATCAGAGCCTCCAGGCAAATGATCTGGATTCGATTCCTGATGGAAGCAACTCCATCAATTTTTCGATTTCTGATGGAAGCAACTCCATCAATTTTTAAAGAGTATGAGGTGATAATCCAGTTGTTGGAGGGGGTGATTTAATTTACAATTAACCCTGTTTAAAATTAACAATTTCATTAAATTAGGATGTATATAACAAAATTAACCACAAATTGACATATAATCAATTTAAACTTTTTAATTAATATATAAGGGGATTATTCATGCAAATATTAGGCACCTAGTGGTATAAAAATAAAATAAGTATATAGTTATTGAGAACATTAATTAAAACAAAAAATGTTGACCTCTCTTTAGTCTTTACATGTATCCCAAAAATCAGGGATACGTTTCTTAAAAAATGACACGATGTGGCATCACATTACCAAATTAATTAATTATATTAATAAGATTTAGTCACATAACTGTTACATATAAAATTATTTTTTCAATCATAATTAATTATATGTGGTTGATTGAGCAAATGAATATTCAAGAATTTCATTTGCTTACCTCAACATTAGATCATCACTAGCTCCATGAAAATAATTTCATAAAATGAAATTAATTAATAAATTAAAAATGACGTGTTGTGATTGAATTGAATAATAGTCTAAAATTAACACGTATGGAAATGGATGAAAGAAAGTTCTTAATTAACTCTCTAATTATAGATGTAGGAGTATTAAATTAGGTGAAGTTTGTTCAAATTTTAATGCCATCGAATTCATATATAATCACTCCAACACGCTTCAAACTTGATCTTTAATTAATTAATGGAGTAACCTTAATGCATATATACATACGCTAACCTAATTACCAATTCCTTAAACTATTAAAAGTGTATTTTGAAACTCTACGAACTGCTTTCAGAATCACTTTTTTTTTGAAAAACTGTGAGAGACAGCTTTGAAACACTACAAGAAAATTGATTTTTAGTGACAGAAATCCTGTCATTATAGCTTCTCTAACTAAAAACCTTTAATGACATGAATTGACTTTTAGTGACGGGTCCTGTCACTAATTCTCTATTTCCTGTCACTATAGAGGTTTAGCTAGAGAAGCAATAATGAGAGGAGTTTGTGACTAAAAACCAGTTTTGTTGTAGTGAAAATAAGTGATTCTGGAAGTCGTTTGTAGAGTTTCAAAACACACCCTAAATTCGACCCCAATAATAACCAGGTTCTTGTGGTCTATAACTACTTTGAAAAAAAAAAAAAAACTATAATTACAATTTACATATGAGCAATAGACTTATGGAGGATGAATCAAATAAAGTTTATTTAATAAATAATATAAAATGTTTTTTTTAAAGTACATCTTTCGTTTTTTTAATATATGTTATTTGACTTTTTACAACAATTTAAGATTGTAAATTTATGTCTATAATATCCTTCATTAATTTGGTATAAAAAAATTTATTTAATAAAGAATCTGACTAAAAATGTAATCAATAATCATAAATCAAATTAATTTTGGTATAAATAATATTTATAATTTTTCATGATTTTTGTAAACTATTTTGATAGATGAATAAGGGTAAAATAGTCAAACTTAAAGAAAAAAAAATCTAGAATCACATATATTTTTAAAATAATTTAAAAGTCAAAATAACATATAATAAAAACTGAATAGAATATTATTTAATAAAAATAAATAAAAATTGACTTGGATCCCTCTCGAGGTAAAAAGCATCCTAGCGTTATGGATACAGGAGGATGTTAACGAGATAAAGACGAACCACCAAATGTCATAGACTTCCCAATCCCAAACCCCGAACTCGCCTTCGAAGAGGGAGATTGTGAAGAGGATGGAAGTGTTATCCTCCGACGAGGATCATCTATCGAATGTCTAAGTGATATCTTCTCTCGACAAAGATGATTTTGCTTCAGGTAAGAAGGCTCAAGTTGAATTTATTCATGTTGATTCCGTCCACTTGCGGGGGTCCCCTTCGAAGAGGGAGATTGTGAAGAGGATGGAAGTGCTATCCTCCGACGAGGATCATCTATCGAATGTCTAAGTGATATCTTCTCTCGACAAAGATGATTTTGCTTCAGGTAAGAAGGCTCAAGTTGAATTTATTCATGTTGATTCCGTCCACTTGCGGGGGTCCCCTTCGAAGAGGGAGATTGTGAAGAGGATGGAAGTGCTATCCTCCGACGAGGATCATCTATCGAATGTCTAAGTGATATCTTCTCTCGACAAAGATGATTTTGCTTCAGGTAAGAAGGCTCAAGTTGAATTTATTCATGTTGATTCCGTCCACTTGCGGGGGTCCCGTTTAAAGCCAGAGCTTTGAGCTCTGTATGGACATGACCCCATAGAAATTGTTTGCACCTTAGAGGGTTCGAACCTGAGACCTAGAGAGGAGCATACTCCTAACTCCCAAGCCTACACCACTAGACCAACTCCTTGGAGTTTTCTCTCTCTCTCTCTCATGAATAGCCTCAAAAGCAATGAGGACATTATCTTAAATGACCCTACTCGAGACAGTTGCGGATCCAGAATTTAGAATTTGGGGGTACGAAAGATATTAAGTTTAAAATAGGGGGTACAATTTTAGTTATCTAATTTTTTTTGAGACATTATTAACCTTTTTTTTATACATAAGAAAAAATTAAAAAATAATCAATTTAGGGGTACAGTTGTACCCCAAATTGTATGTTGGATTCGCCTCTGCCTCGAGACAAATGTCGATTGAGCCTTATCAATAAGATCCGGGAGTACCTACCTCTTTGAGCCTATTACAAAGCACTTTCGAGATGTTTTTATAAGGGACGTTGTATAAAGAGATTGGACAAATATCTTTTACCGTGTGGGGTGACTCCACTTTAGGAATAAGCACAACATTGGTGTAGTTGAGGCCCGGTGGAAATAACTCTTGCTGCAGTGCTCTCCATGAAAATGTGGTTCAATCGTTTCCCAATTATGCTGGTAGAAATTAAGATCGGTTGTAGCTAGCCATTTGGCCCGGGTGCTTTGTCTTCATACATTTGTCGAACCATCTTTGTAAATTCTTCCATTGTGAACTCTTTGTTGAACATTAAATTAATGTAAGATTGACTTATCGCTAAAAATAACTATATTAATCTTACTAATATTAAAAATGATTTTTTTTTACCAATATAAAAACATTAAGTTTTTTTTGGACCAATATAAAAACATGATTTAATTACAACTTTAAACCTGCAGTTTCTGGAGACGTTTAATTAAGTAATTAACTTCAATATAAATTTATAACAACGGCTTTTCTACGGTGAAACAGGGGTTTGCTCTGTCTTACAAAAGACATCCAATAAAAATGTGACACATCTTTTTTCTTCGTCATGTGCGATCGTTCTTTACAATAATATAAAATATTTAATTTTTATAAAAAAAAAGTATAAAATTATCAAAATATCCTTATAGTATTATTTTAAAAATATATATAAATTTACAAAGTTACCCTTCTTTTATTTTCAATAATAACCAAATTTCTTTTTCAGAATAATTCAATTAAAATGTTTTTCTTGTATAATTCATCTTTCATCAATTTTTCGACACCTTGTCAAGAAACCCACAACATAAAAAAGATAGTTTCTCCTAATCTCAAATCAAAAACGAAAACACAGAGCTCCGTTGAGAAGATATGAATGATGATCAGAGAAAGAATATTTAATGATTAGTTTTGAGATGAGTTTGATTTAAAATATTTTAATTTGATTTGATTAATAATTGATTTTTTGATTAGTTTTGTAATTGATTTGGATGATGTAATATTTAATGGTGATTATTTTAATAATAAAGATATTTATGTAATTTTATTAATAAATATTTTTAAATTAAAAGGATATTTTTGTCATTTTATATATATTAATTTAATTTATTAATAGGGCGATACAGTGCGATTACATAATGCATAGAGCAAACGCCCTAATGCAAAATGCAATCATATGAATTAAATTTCATACGTTAGATCAACGATCTAACAGTATTTAAAGTATTGTTTTTTTGTAAAATAGGGCGAAGCCTGTCTTATGACTCTTATCGTAGAAACAAATCTATTTGACTAATTTCTTTCATGACTTGAGTACCCTTCGACTCTCCTTATTAATACTTCACTTTTAACTTAAAATAAAATACTTCGAATGAATTTCCGATGAGTCGTGCTTCATTCTTTAATTATCATATCAGTTTATATATATAGACACATGCAAACCTAGCTTAGATTAAGGATCAATTTTTTAAAAAACAAATTGATGATACTATATTGAAAATTTCGATATAAAAAATTGAATATTGTATTCCGTACAAAAAATTCGGTATATCGACTCATACTAAATTTTCGGTACAATCGATTCATACCAAAAATAATAAAATATAATTTTATATTGAAATAGTAACGTATCAATTCATATCGAAAATATTAGACCAACATTTCATACATATCAGTCTCATATTGTATGTCGAAATTTCAATATTTTTTCCCACCCTACCCTATCTGCCAAATTCCAAATAAAACCTCCATATATATTCTGACTTAATTAGCAGGCAAAGTATAGAGAAGATGAGAAAATAATACTCCTATTAATATATTAATAAAATAAAGACACTTGGACAATGGACTTTGTAGAAAATATTTGAAACTCGTTATAGTCCGCATGGTGCATTAACGTCCACTCTCTGTAAACCTTGTGTGCTACATTTAACCAAATTCAACAAAATAATATTCTAAAGTCAATGACCACAATATTAAGGCACTGTAGTAGTAACATTTTCAAAAGGCCTTTTTGCTTTTGAAAATTAAATAACGACAAATTTATAAATTGTATAGGTCAAAAATAGACCATTGTATTCACACGTGCAAAAATCGTAAGGTACCTCACGCGTGCGACTATTGGATTTTTTTTTTTTTTTTTATTACAAGTTAAATACCCATACCTTTTCCCCTTCCCATACTCGAACCCAGGACCTAAGGCCTAGGTAGTTGTGCTCTAACCACTTGAGCTATCCCACTTTATCGTGCGACTATTGGATTATGAAAGCTTGATTTGAAGTGTGATGCGAGTTTCACTCTCTGAGTTTCAGAAAAATCGTCCAAAACTCAATATTTTTTAATATTTCACATTATTTTTTAATATTTTTCACACATTATTTTTTAATATTTCACACATTATTTTTTAATATTTCACATTAATTTTTACACTTTTAAAATCAAAGACATTTAATATTTTTCGCTCTCACAGTATTTATAATTTACACAAAACATTATTATTTGTGAACCCACATATAAATTATTATGAGATTTAGAAACAATATTTAGGATCGTAGACGAGTGTGGAAAATCAATTCGGCAAAAGTTCCTTAAAACGGACCATATTTTCAATTTTTAAGGTGTTCAAACTTCAAAGTCGTGACATCTTTTTATTCATCTTTATATTTTTATTCAATTTTTTTATCTTATATTTTATTGTAAGAATTGCAATTGGGAATAATTTAATCTTGATTTAAAAAAAAAACTTGTAGTGCTAAGCAGCTAAGGTCTACAGCTGATAAAAGATTGGCCGATTTTCATTTAACAATAATATTAGATATATATTACGCAATTTTTAATAGACAAAATACAACTTTAGTTAATTAATCACCAATTGATACATTTCTTGATAACAACGTGAAATCCATGAAGAAAATAATCACCAATTGATACATTTCTTGATAACAACGTGAAATCCATGAAGAAAAATCACGAGGTTGAATTCAAAATATATACGTTGGAGACTTGGAGTGTCGATAATATAATAATAAAATATAATGCTAGAAAAAAGATAAAGGTACAAGAATCGAATACGTATCTCTTAGTTAGAATCTTCGTGCTCTGTCGTAATTATTCAAATGCATTCGAGAGATAAATATTGAGCTGTATACAAATATTAGTGTAAGACCAACGTATTACGTGGGGTTGAAATAAGTATATAATAACATTTATAAAAGTAAATTTTAATTTAAAATAAATTACAAATTGCGAAAAACTTCTTTGTAGAAATAATTTATTACTATATAAAATTAATAATAATTATATTAATAAATTTTTAGTATGTAATAACATTTAATAAATTTAATCTAATTAAATTTTTTTGACAAAACGATATAATATATATATAAATTTAAAATTTAAATAAATACTCATTGTTTCTTATATCAAATAAAGGGGTCGTCCGATGATTTCAAATTGGAAAAATATCAATTTTGGTCATCCACTTTTACCTCTTTTCATATTTTGCAAATATATATTATAAAGATCATATCATTGAGTAGACGAATTGTTGAATTTCTATTTTTTTACCATCTTCAAAGTCACAATCTTGTAGACAATTTTCAAATTTTCAAAATCCAAAATCTTCACAATCTTTGAGTAGACAATCTTCAAATTTTCAAAATTCAAAATCTTCTTATTGATTATAATCAATGGATGAGATAAAAAATAAATTTGAGAATGAATGAGAAATTAGGGATTTTGAGAAGAGATGATGGATTTATATAGGAAATAAGATTAAGAATGTAGGGTCAAGATTAAGTTTTAAAATGAATGGATGAGATTAAAAGAAAAGTGTAGAATGAATGAGATTTCAAGGATTTGGAAATCGGCGCGGATTCCCTATTCCCTATTGTATTCCATCTCCTGTTCCAAGTCTCAGATGAATGACACGTGTTCCCCAGATTAAAAAAGAAAAACGCTGTTACATATACTCCGCTAACCCCCTCTGTTAACGTTAATGACAAAACGTTTCCTTCATCTGCTAACATTTTAAAGATCCCACAAGGAAATATTCGAGCGAATTGCGTAGAATATTGGAACGAATTTGAGTAGAAGATTTGAGCAAATCTTACCAATAATACGTAGAATTAAGATTCAATTGAGAGAATTCTGAAATTTTCGTTCTATTTGAAATCACAACAGCCTAGAATTCTTCTTCCTTCGTTGACGGCAGCACAAACACGGGCAAATCCCGGTGGTATTTCAGGTATCGGGAGGACAACAATTACTTATTTCTTATGTGTAACTAGTTATGTGTTATGTGCTGGAACACGCCGGCGAAGGCGGTCCGTCACCAGGTTCGTTGTTGGGTACCAAACGTATAAAACGAATTGAAACATAAACAACATGCATCTAAAGCATAGTTTAGATCTGTTACCTTTGAAGATCGAGGCGTTGATTCCAATCTACGGATCTTCTAGTCTGTCTCCCAACCTTGTTCGAACACCGGGTGGACGGCGCGCTATCAAACGTGGAGAAGGCTGCCTTTAGTTCGTCTCCTTGAAACCCTAGCCGTTTTCTCAATTTCGTGTGTACTAGGGTTTCAAAACTATTTTGAGGCTCCTATTTATAATCTCCATAAGTTCATGGGCCAGACTAGGGATCCATTAGAAGGTATAGGGTTTGGGCTTCTTACAGGCCCAAATACTCTTATGTTCAGCCCAGAACATATAATTCGGCCCGAGAACATTAATTCATCCCACTAGAGAATTAATGTTGCACTCCCGTCCTATCCCGAACTGAATCAGGGCTTCTATTAGACTTTATAATTCCCCGTGTTTAAGATATCGCACGTCCATTAATTATTAAAGCTTCTGACTTCTTTAAATAATTAATTTCTATAATTCCTTGAGTAGTACCACTCAACCTTGTTGTCGTACGGATTAAATTCACCTGCAGGGTTTAATACGACAATCCTTTATGAGTTTCCTCAAGGGGACATCATCAGCCTGGATGTACAGGACACGGTGCCCTAATGCCAATAAGTAGACATCATGCGAGTGATGCCACTACCCAAAATACGGAGCGTGAAGAATCTACCAAGATTCTCACCTATGGTACATCAAAGTAGTGAACAAGCACCCCACACGTCTAAATATCACACTTAGGGTTAAAAATCATAAAAGTCACCAAGACCTCTAGTTCTTCATAACAGTCAGAACAAAAGAACATGTCTTATCTGTGATCCATTCAATACGCCTCTGCGCACTAGTATAAACTAATGGCCAAGACAAACCACTAACAAGTTTATGGACAAAACTATTGGTTTAAGTTGTATACTACAACTTAAACCAATAGTTTTGTCCATAACTATCTCAGTTGTGAATACTGTTTATATCTTACAAGGGACTGACAATGTGATCTTCTGTGTGACTACAAACCCACCACATCGTCTACAATGCAAGATAAGCAGACATACAAGTAATCACAAAGAATGCAATAATGTGAAAAACCATTTATTTCAGATAAAAGGAAATCGAATATACGTCACAAAAGCCCACTAAAAGTTTGCTTTACAGTATACACCAACATTATGCAGACAAGGTGTTCGATGAAATTCCTGAATGAATACTTATGTGCAGAAGAATAATTTCTTCAATTAATTTTTAGAGCAGATTTTCTGAAAACGTGATATAGCTTACCCGTGAACCCTAAACAAATTCGAGTTACACTCTCACGTTTGTTGTGCTAACTAGAGAAACAAAGAAAATCAATAAAAAGAAAGAAAAAACAAATATGATGCTTCGACCCAGCTCCATGCTTAGTTGCTGTCAAAAGAATTGAGTAAGTTCATTCAGGAATTTCATCGAAAGAGTTTTATTTTACCTTTAGAATCTTATACCCTAGCCATGATTAGAATTCCCACAGGTTTTACCCTATTCACTTTTCCACTATTAAAGGATCTAGTGGTGAATATGCATAATGCACAAAAGAACAATTTTATTATTTTCTCATTATTCAGAAATATGGTGACTAAGCTAGATGACACCACTGATCAACACTACAATAATTTATTATTTCTCATTATTTGAATCTTGATGTGCATAAGAATAATTTAGTCTGTTTCATATTAGAATTTTATTTTGCAGTTTTTATTCTTATGTACATTGATTTGAACCTTATTTTGCATTTTTATATAAACATATGAATATTAGTAATTTTGTTCATTCATATTTTTATCATTCTTAGAATGGACATGGATACTTGTGTTGAAGTTAGTCCAAGGCGGAAGTTAGTATTTAATGAATCAGGTAATGAAATGATTCCACATGATAGTAGTAATGTGGAAGAGCTCTCAATTGATCACCCCCTAGCTAGTTCAGAAGAGATAATCCCAAAAATTGATATGGAATTTGAAAGTGAAGAAGCTGCGTATAACTTCTATAATGAGTATGCTAAGGTAACTGGATTTAGCATTAGAAGACATTGATTCGGGTGGAATCTACACACTTTAGAGGCACATGTGAAGCGTATTTTGTTATGGATTTCATTGAATTATGGATTGATTATGATGATTTAAGCCAAAATGAGAGAAAGGTTGTGTTTTGTCGATTTTGTAGGAAATACGATGGAATTTGGAGCAAAACACCAACCATACTTCACTGGATCAGGAAGAGGAGAGCACCTTTAGGTTCGTTTCGAAAAACGTAGTGGAATAGCCAAAAGAATCAAGTCAATCGGACACCCGAGGCGAAAGATATGCACGAAACAAGAAAGAGTAGAAGTTGAGCAAGAGCACGGCCGAGCTCATGGCTCGGCCGAGCCACTTTTCAGGCCAAAAATCAAGTCACGGCCGAGCCCGAAGCACGGGCAAGGCGTGCCCGAAACAGGGATTTTGGGAAATTGAAGTGCACGGCCGAGACAAGAGCTCGGCCGAGACAAGAGCTCGGCCGAGCTCTTGGGTGGAGAAGAATGGCCAGGGCACGGCCGAGACACAAGCACGGCCGTGCTCCTGAAGGCAAAAAACGCGTGCACGTTTTTATGCACGGGCAGCTCGGCCGAGCCCCGTGCACGGCCGTGCTCCAGCTAAAAAAATCTGCTCCTCCACTTTTGACCTAGGGACACGTGCCAAGCTTTTTGGGGAAGGGTATTTAAGCTCCCAAATTCGTTTTTCTTAGGAGGAAGCCATTGGAGGCCACACAAGCTCCCTACACATCCAAATTTCATCATCTTGCTCGTTTTTAGCTCGTTTTTCTTAATTTAGCCATAGAATAGAGTGAATTTCGTTAGTTTAATTGCTATTGTGGGTTGTAATTTCAATTTCAAGGAAGGATTGAAGACTCCATTGAAGCACTTTAAGGTTTTTGTCTACAATTTCATTCAAAGAGGTGATACCTTTACTTTTATTGAAGATTATTGTGTTATTTATTATGGGTATGTTGAATTTCTCATTTGCTTTCCTTAATTTCATTAAATTAGCCATGGGCTAAGCAAATTGGTGTTTGAGTGTTATAAAATTGTGAGGGAATGAATGTTTTAGTTTGATTTCAATTGTGGAATTCATTGGTAGGTTTATTGGTTAGGTTTATGGGGTTTGTTGGATTATTTGCAAGAACTCAACTATTAGGTTGTATTAGAAACTCAATTAATGCAACGAGAGTTGGTTAATCGGGGTAGATAGTATAATCGAGGGTTGGGAATCGAGTGAATGAGTTAATATTGGTTTATCGCAACGAGAGTTGGGTAAATTTCATTAGAACCCCATTAATCTACATTAATTTCTTGAATGAAAATTTGAGTGATTAGTGAGAAGACCATAGGAGTTTGGTTGTTAGTATTCAAGTGGAAAAACATAACTAGGGATTAGTTTAGTATAATTTAGGTAGAGTCGAACCCCCTAGTCGTGTGATTACCCGAGTAAGAAACCTTCTATTCATCCTCTCGATCCTAGGTGCTTCACATGATATATGCTTAGTGATTGCTTCTACCAAATTCCATCCAATGAATTACACATAGATTTCAACTATTAACATCGATTCCACACAAGGACAAACACCCGAACACTACCACTCCTCACTTGATTTCTATCGTCTTATCTTTAGTATTTGCTTATCATAATTGTTATTTGTGATTATCATTTACATTTCTTAGCACAAACCATGACTTTTCATTATATTCAAAGAACAACATACACACTAAGGCTACTTTCACAATCTAGTCCCACGGATCGATAATTTAACCGGGCCTTGCTTTTATTACACACGAACCTCTTATACTTGAGGGGAACGTGTTGGTAAAAACACGTGTCAAGTTTTTGACGGTTCATAAAGATGATAGTGGAAGGATACTTGACAGAGTATTTTGTTGTGAATGTCAAGGGTATAGAGCAAAAGATAAAATAGATGCGAGCTATAAAACTAAACGTCCAACAACAAGAACAAATTGTGGTGCACTGATGAAGATTAATGCTAGATATGGTGCTAAATATAAGGTTGTTCGTTTTGTTGATGAACATAGAGGTCATGATCTTGTGAGTCCTAGAAAAGCCCATATGCTAAAATCTCATAAAAAATGACTAAAGTTCAAGCTTTACAAGCAGATGATTTAGATTATTTTGGAATAACACCAAGTGCGAGTTTTGCCTTCATGTCAAAGCAAGTGGGTGGTCGTGAAAACGTTGGATTTATGTTAGAAGATTATAAGAATTATTTGCATTCAAAGAGAACTATGCAAATGAAATTTGGTGATACTGGGGGAGTATTGAAATATTTACAAAAGAGGCAACTAGATGATGCAAATATTTTTTACGCTATACAAGTTGATGAGGATGACTTGATAGCTAACATTATTTGGATTGATGCTCAGATGAAGACAGATTATGCTTGTTTCGGTGATGTGATTAGTTTTGATACGACACATAGGAAAAATAAAGAAGGGCGTCCTTTTTCCCTCTTTATTGGTGTTAATCATCATAGACAAACAACTATCTTTGGTGCAGCATTGTTGTATGACGAAACTGCATCGACATTTATATGGTTGTTTGACACGTTTGCTAGAGCCATGTCCGGCAAAATACCTGAAACTGTTCTTACAGATCAAGATGCTGCAATGGCAAAAGCTTTAGCAACACAATGGCCTGGAGCATATCATCGTTTATGTATTTGGCATATATATCAAAATGCGGCCACCCATTTAAGTAATGTGTTTGCAACATTTCTGGATTTTCTAAAGGACTTCAAATCTTGTGTTTATGATTATGACGAGGAAGAAGACTTTTTAAATGCATGGCATGGGATGTTGGAAAAATATGAATTTCAAACTAATGAGTGGTTGGAAAGGTTGTTCACAATAAGAGAAAAATGGGCACTAGTGTATGGGAGACACTCTTTTGGGGCAGATATGACAAGTACTCAACGAAGTGAAAATATGCATAGTGTTCTTAAAAAATATGTGAATTACAAGCATAATTTGCTGCAATTCTTCAATCACTTTGATAGATTGATTAATGATCGCTGGTATGAAGAGTCGAAGGCAGATTTAAGAAGTAGTCGAAGTACACATGTTGGTGCTTTTTCAATTCAAATATTGAAGCATGCATCTAAGATATATACTCACGAGGTCTTTGAGTTATTTCAAGAGGAGGTGCGTAAGGCTTACAATGCTAAGGTGGAGTTTTGTGGTGAAACTTAAGAGACTTCAGAGTATAAAGTTACCCTTCATAGACGACGTTATTCACATAAGGTAATGTTTCACTCTTCTGAAGTTAAAGTCTCGTGTAGTTGTAAAAAGTTTGAGTTTGGAGGGATTTTATGCTCACATGTTCTCAAGGTATTCAGTTTGAGAAGTATTATGGAGATTCCCGAGTTGTATGTTAAAAAGAGGTGGACCAAGAGAGCGAAAAAAGATATTTTTTGCTCTCATGAGTCTCCCATAACTACTGTAGGATATTCTGAAGTTACCAATGAAAATGATGAAAAAAAATTGATTGCACTTCATTACAAAGAATTGTGTAACTTGAGCAATATTTTAACAACTAGAGCTGCTCTTACCACCAAAACTTTTGGAATTGCAACGGAGGGTCTTCTTAAGTTGATCAAAGAAATTGATGCAAGCTCGGATAGTCAAACTACACAAAAGGTAAGTTTATCAAGCCATGCTTATGCATCAGAAGTACTGGATGAAGATGTATAAGCATCTGGAGAAACCACGGTAAAAGGGTTGAAAAAGAAAGAAAAGAAACCAATAAAATCCGGAAAAAGAATCAAAAGTGGTTTGGAGAAGACTCAACGAAAGAAGAAGCAAAGTAAAACTACTATACAAATAGAAAAGAATAACAAGATATTATTCTATACTTTTTGTTTTTTTATTGTTCATATAATAAAATTTATACAAGTCTTAGGTTTATTTCTTTATCCAATTGCACCGTTTCTCATACTCTCATTTGGAAT
Source organism: Galeopsis tetrahit (assembly GCA_963675135.1). Taxonomy (NCBI): domain Eukaryota; kingdom Viridiplantae; phylum Streptophyta; class Magnoliopsida; order Lamiales; family Lamiaceae; genus Galeopsis; species Galeopsis tetrahit. The sequence continues at coordinate 69,776,972 of OY776132.1, forward strand.
GAATTAGGATTGTGAAGTTGGTGGGGCTAATTCAAATCTGTTTTATTCGGCACGAGGTTCATCATCATATGTGGAGCCATCACATTATTCTCAAGTATATAGATAATCTAGTATTTTGTTTATTATCTTTCAATAAAAATCTATTGGTGTTATATTTGTTTGAATATGGTTTATTCTTAATGTAGATCTTCAACCAAAATACTTATCAATATGATGTTGATGCCTCTCATTCAAGAGAAGAACCCCAAAGTGGAATGAGCATGATGCAATTACTACAGGTGATAGCACATATTTTTCTAAATTATGTAATTGTAATTATTCATGGTGTTGGTTTTGTCTAATAACTTATTTATATTTATTTGTACAACAGCAACTAACTAAACCGTCGGCATTTGAAGAACTTTATCCAAACAATTTCATTCTTAAAGGTGGTGCACCGAGGGAATAGCACGTGCATTGAGTCCATTACTCACAATTAAATTGGCTTATAGATGAATAATGATGTCAAATTCTCACTTGGAAAAGCAATCCATTGTAGGGAATGGCGTTTGAAATTTCACCATACATTTTTTTTTAATAGTTTTTCTTTTTGCTCACTTAGTCCAGTCTTGTAAGTTTAAAAGATATAGTCAAATCTTTTGTTGGATTATTTTATTTTCCACTTTAATAACATTATGATATCCTTAAGTGTTTTTTTTATCTTCTTTATATGCTTAATTAGAAGTTGGAATCAAGGTGAGATTAGTTCCTATAATGATTCCCATGACATACTTATTTAAATTTCAAAGTACTCAGCTTGCATTTGTAAAACTGGAGTTATAAGATTGAAGTGATGAAATATATAATCAATTTTGATTGTTGATTGGATGTATGTTTTGTTAAGTAAAAGGAATTCAAATGTTGATAACAATTACGAGATGTGCAAATACAACATCTCTTCGTTGTCTACTGAAAATCAGTTATATTTTAACTCTTAATTAATGCACCATCATCCACTAATTGAAAACAAAGGCACCATCATGAATATTTGAGATACATTATAAAGAGCAGAATGAAAGAAATAATTTTTTAGATATGATGATAATGATATGTTATAGAATTCACACCTTACATACATTAAGATCTAAACCAATTGTTCTGCAAATAATGCACAATAAGAATAGTCCGAACCAAAATTCCTAGTTTGAAACTAAGTTTTGTTCTAATATTTGCATTCACTTACATACGCCCTAATTACGTACATTACCATTTGGTGCCTACACACTTAAAAGATAATTGAAATGAAACGTTATTGTTATTCTACCAGCTATCTCCATTTCACAGGCTATGGTTCGTGCATTTGAGTGATCCCCCACTTTACAATTCTCCTCAATTAGAAGATCATAAAACTTGTCCATAGCTCTAAGGCCACCCTCAGTGTGCCCTTCAGGAAAACTCTGTTGGCTTCTTTGATGACTGCTGTTGACAAGCTCCTCTACTGATAAAAACAAGATGTATTAAATGTTAGACAAATGAGAATGAGCTTGAATTCATAAAACATTTGAGTCAGTCCAGTAGGCATAATTGACTAATTCCATAAACACTAGTATTTTCACTCATATTTGATGCTCTAAAATCGAATATTGTGTTTTTTTTTAATAAGACAAAAGAATTACAAATTTGCAGGAACAATTTCATCATAGAAGAAAATAAAATCTCACGTTTCCATTCCTACCCCACCAACTCAAAAGAGTTTCAAACCTATTGCACAAAAATCAGAATCTCAGCAAAAATCAGAAGCTCAAAGAGAATATATCATCAATTGAGTGATCTTTCAATCTAGTATACATGAAGTATTCATTCAGGAATTTCATCGAACACCTTGTCTGCATAACACATAACTAGTTACACATAAGAAATAAGTAATTGTTGTCCTCCCGATACCTGAAATACCACCGGGATTTGCCCGTGCTCGTGCTGCCGTCAACGAAGGAAGAAGAATTCTGGGCTGTTGTGATTTCAAATAGAACGAAAATTTCAGAATTCTCTCCATTGAATCTTAATTCTACGTATTATTGGTAAGATTTGCTCAAATCTTCTACTCAAATTCGTTCCAATATTCTACGCAATTCGCTCGAATATTTCCTTGTGGGATCTTTAAAATGTTAGCAGATGAAGGAAACGTTTTGTCATTAACGTTAACAGAGGGGGTTAACGGAGTATATGTAACATCGTTTTTCTTTTTTAATCTGGGGAACACGTGTCATTCATCTGGGACTTGGAACAGGAGATGGAATACAATAGGGAATAGGGAATCCGCACCGTTTTAAAATAGAGTAATTTGAGAAGAGAGAGATTGAGATAGACCGATGAATTAGCGACACGTGGCTGTAAAAAAATGTTTGCAAATATATATTATAAAGATATTTATACCTCTATAAAATGATGGAATTGGTGAGCAAATGACTTTAAAAGTCACGAATTCAAGAACATACATCGAAAAATGGGAGAAAAATAAACCTGATCAGTTATAAAACTAATAGAAATATATGGTAAAAGTGCTATAATTAATATATATATTTAAAACGATCATATGACAAAATGAAGAGAAGATATAGAAGAGAAGTTATTACGTCAATTTCTGATGGTGGCATATTACTATCTATAAATAAAGTTGGGAGTGGGGTTACATAAATTATTGTTTTTAAAAGCTGGGTTGCAAGATTAGAAGAAAAATATATTAAGATTTTCAATCAATGTGAGATCAAAGTTAAAGTGCTAACTCATTCTAATAGTAATAAAAGTGGAGAGACAATTGTCTTTTGTTCAAACCAGATCTTCATTTTTAATATGAGACAACATCTAAGAATAAAGTATTTTTATGTTAAGAAAATCAGAGACAAAAGAAAAGACAAAGGTCCACCAAAATTCCGAGGACCATCAAGCACGGGTAGATACCGACGAAAACAATTCTCATGGAGAGAAGAAAACCGCATCAAGCATGAAAAGTCTCACCAAGAAGAGGTACATAGGATGCATGAAAACATAAAATAAACAAAAACACTCAAAAAGTTACAACAAACTAAAACAATAAAAGAGTTAAAATAAATTATGACCTAAAAAAAGGATCAATGAATCGATTGAATTGTTGGCCCGAACTATAATATCAAAAAAAGAAATTGTAGCTACGATGAAGATGGTGGTCGGTGATGATAATGGTATCTTCTTCTATAGAGGAGTGAAAGAGTGTGGTTCATACTTCATAGTTTTCTAATCTCCTGATTTTTTCATCCCATGATTTATGAAACAAGGAGTTTACCACCCTAGCTTATGAATAGTACTATAGTTTTAATTTTAACCATTGATCTTGGGGAATTAATTAGACATTCTTTGTTTCATAATAACTCGAAGTTATTAACTTTAATTAATTCTGAGTTTGGTTTCACTTTATTAAATTGGGCCAGGGCCCATTTAACTATATACATGGGCTCAGTTTAAAAACGGGCCTGACTATTTACACCTCTATTTACGTTGAGAACACACTCCAAATTGATGCACATCCCCTCTCTGTACCGCCCCCCTCGCCATGCCGCCACCACTCCAGGTTTGTATTTTAGGTTTAGGTTTTTCCCTTTTTTCTCTCCAATTTGATTTTTTTTTTTTTTTCAAATTTATTTAACCCACTATAATTTGATTTTGTCTATTCTAGGATATGTATTTTTATTTAATTGGTTGATTTAAAAAAAAAAAGGATATGTAATTTTATTTAATTGGTTGATTTTAAAAAAATACAAATCAATAAAGTTAGTAGTATACAATAGATCTTACATATATTTGTAATGTAAAAAAGATAAACTAGACCGTGCACAAAACCCTAATATAAAGTGACTCATTTAGGGAATGAATTCATTTTTTAAGGAATAATTCTCATTTAACCAAATATCTCCCTTTATTATCATTAAAATTTCAAATAAAGTGACTCATTTAGGGAATGAATTCATTTTTTAAGGAATAATTCTCATTTAACCAAACATCTCCCTTTTTTTTTTTAAATTAGTGGTTGCATTAAAATTTGCTATTGAAAATGATTCAAAGTGCACCATACTCTTAGTTTATTTTAGTATTATTTTTTTCTAAACTTAAATAAATTTTGATCGAACCATCAATTTTATAGTTGTACCACTTTCTATGGAGTACCTTATAAATAAAAGTTTCATAAAAAAAAAATTACAACTAATATACCCTCAATTAATATCTCATTAAAAACTGTACCTAGAATGATTTATTTATATTTAGAGTACTTTGAAAATTCACTCCAAAGTCCAAACAACATGTCACACTATATTGAACAACACGTGGGTTAAGCTCATTACACGTGTCACCCTATTAACAAACTGCTTACTGCATGCTTCCGAACTTTCTATAATTTACACTCAAAACACTTCTTATTTCCAATTCACGCCCTTCTTTGTATTTACTTTCATATTTTAGCCCGAATATGAATAAAACAATTGTTTAATCACTTATTACTAGGGGTGGGAATGAGCCGGGCTACCCGACAGGGGCCTACGGCTCGGCCTATTAAAGCTCGGCTCGGCTCGTTTAATAAACAAGTCGGGCTCAAGCTTTTTTAGAAGCCTATTTAGCTAAATAGGTCGGGCTCAAGCTTTTCCGTAAGCTTTTTAAGCCCAACAGGCCGGCCTATATAACTTCACACACACACAAACACACACACACACATATATATATATATATTATAAGTATATACTTATATAATATGTGATTTTCAAATAAATAAGTAAGAAAATTTAGTAATACTAGTTATATTTTTCTTTGTAATAGTTGAAAAAATATTTGATTTTTTTTTGGAACATTCTATTATTTTCATTTCTTCATTATGAGATTTAAAAAGTTAATTTTTATAATTTGATGATAATACTGTTGTAGATTTTTTTTTTTAAAAATACGCTAATAAGATTAAGAGGCCTTTAGAAGGCTTTCGGGCCAGGCCTATTTATTAAAAAGGTCAGGCTTGAGCCTTAAAAAAAAGCCTATGACAGGCCATGGACCAGGCTCGGACCTAAGAAATATATATCAGGCCAGACTTTTTTTCTTAAAGCCTACCAAGGCCTGGCCCATTCCCACCCCTACTTATTACTTAGATCTTTCGATTATTTTGAACACAAAGATGCAAGTTCACTTTAATTAGAGTATTTAGGTCTAACATATCAAGAAAATGCTAATTAGTACTCCCTCGATCTCGGTAAAAGCTACCCAATCTTCCTTTTTTGTTCGTTCCAATGAAAGCTGTCAATTTCTTTTTTAGTAACTATTTCCTCTCACATTTTATTATATTATTCTCTCTTTCAATCACATCACCTTTAATACATCTACTTATTATATTAGTATTTCTTAACCTCCGTGCCCGAAGCTCATTATTATATTAGTATTTCTTAACTTCCGTGCCCGGAGCTCATGGGGAGCTTTCCCAGAAACGGAGAGAGTACTTCCTTCGTTTCACAATAATTTTCACACACTTAAAATTAAAAACCATTTATAAACTTTACTTTTAAAATATTTCAATTTTACACAAATAACATTACTTTTTTTCCATACATACACACAAATCAACTCATTTATATACTTTATACATAAATATACATAAATGTTTACAAAATTATCCCTTAAAACTCTACTCATTATTACACTTTTTTAATATGTTTGTAGAACTGTTATTCGAACCGAGCCTTAATGAGACTAACCTCGGCTCAACTCGACTCGTTTAGCTAAACGAGTCGAGCTCGTTAAATACTCGATTCACTAACGAGCCGTCTCGAGCTCGACTTGTTAGGCTCGATATCTAATTTTTATAGAAAATTCCATTAGGCTCGTTAGACTTGTTAACGAGCCGAGCTCAATTTTTGACTCATCAGCTCGGCTCAATAAGAGCTCGAATCGAGCTCGAACTTTAAATACTCGATTCGGCTCGATAAGAGCTCGAATCGAGCTCGAACTTCAAATACTCGACTCGATTCGGCTCGACACGAACAACAGGTTTATATGTGTGTCCATCTACGTATGAAACTTATTATGAGACGGAGGGAGTATCGTGTAACATTTAATTGTACCATTTACTCCTTTACTAACATTTAATTGGACCTGAGCGTAATAAACGAAGACTAGAGAGGCAAAAAGTAGAATAACGCAAAATAGTCACCGCCTTGTTATCATGCATCAGTTTCTTCAGATAAAACCAAACAACGAACTATCGATCCACACAGCTCAGAATGCAAGGGGGAAGAGGTCTAATCTACGCCGCGGGTTTCACCACCGCATTTATTCTCTTAACCTGCGCACTCACCCCCAACGCAAACCCTAACAACGATTCCAAAATCCTCCAAGTCACCGACCACCACCACCACCTCCTCGGCACGGCGGCGGAGCACCGATTCAATAGCTTCATACAGGAGTTCGGGAAAGAGTACTCTACGCGCGAGGAGTACCTACACCGCCTCGGAATCTTCGCCAAGAATTTAATCAGGGCCGTTGAACACCAGGCGTTGGATCCCACCGCCGTTCATGGTGTTACGCAGTTTTCTGATCTTTCGCCGGAGGAATTTGAGGGTATGTACTTGGGGGTAAAAGGATCCGCCGCCTCGCCGTTTGAGAATGCGGCTGTGGCGGATGAATTGGAGGTGGGGGATTTGCCGGAGAGCTTTGATTGGAGGGAGAAAGGTGCTGTTACTGAGGTCAAACAGCAGGTAAAATGAAATTTATTTAGCTTGTTGGAAATTAATTTATATACAATTACTAATTAAGAATCTGATTGTTTTTTCAGAAAAATAAAATTGCACTTACTTTCCTTTTTGTATTCCATTAATAATGGATTATTATGCTAGTATTATAGATAATTAAATCTTTTTATGAGAGCCGTACAGTTTTAACCTTTAGGTTAGGGGTGTAAGTGTAAGTGCTAGTGCTCGACTTGGAAAAAGATTGAAATTGCACTTACAATCAAGTCAAGTTTCGAGCTGGTTCGACTCGACTCGTTGATGATAATTAACCAATTTAAATCTTTTATTCCCTATTTTATTTTTTGTGGGTACTTGGATTTAAACGCTAATAAGAGATTTTTTTTAAGAATATGTACTTGTATAATTATATTAATTACTACTAATATGTAGGTAATTTCTTTTGTTTACACTCAAAATTGTTTACATTGTACTCCCCCACTGAGAAAATTCATGCATCCGCCATTGATTTGACACAAAAATACCTCTATTTGTTTCCTTTACTTTATGTTAAAAACAAATTAATTTTAAATGCAATGAGATGATGTGTTTGATTGGACAAAAACAGGGGACTTGTGGGTCGTGCTGGGCATTTAGCACGACCGGGGCTATCGAAGGAGCAAATTTCATTGCAACTGGAAAGCTTTTAAATCTCAGTGAACAGCAGCTAGTCGACTGCGATCACTCGGTAAGTCTTAATCGGGTTGCGTACGATTGATGCTTGTTACGATGAAATTGATTGTGTTTATGTGTGGTGTATAAAGTGTGATGTGAAGGAAAAGGATTCTTGCGATGATGGATGTTCGGGGGGATTAATGACAACTGCCTACAATTACTTGATCAATGCTGGAGGCATTGAGGAAGAGGATTCATATCCTTATACTGGAAAAGGCGGCGAATGCAAATTCCGACCAGATAAGGTGGCTGTCAAAGTCTCAAATTATACCAATATTCCTGTCAACGAGGATCAGATCGCTGCACATTTAGTCCGTTACGGTCCTCTTGCAGGTATCTTTAGTAATCCGATCATTCTCATACTCGTCTTTCCGTTGCAGTACCTAATGTCGAGTTGAGTCTACAGTCTACACATTTGAACTTTGTTTTGAATCTTGATTGAAGTCGTATTTCAGTTTATATGATGCATCTCATATTTTATTGCCAGCATACAATTTTTTTTTTTTTTGAATCACTTATTTTCAAAAGCTGCTTTAGGAAAGGAAAAATGATTTTGTTCCACTGTGTATGAGTTTGCAAACACCACCTTCGAAAGAAGAATAATGTTTGTTGTCTCATATAATTTCATAGATACTTAAGTGAGACGGTTTCACTGATCTCATTTTGTTAGACGAAGCCTCAAGATCATTAGATAAATTGACCTATTATATGATAATGTGTATCAAATAAGATGTGATGAGTCTGAAGCCAATGAATTTTACAATGCTCTATCAATCTTACAAGAGGATATATACTATTTGAAATGCAGTTGGCATTAACGGTGTATTCATGCAAACATACATTGGTGGTGTTTCGTGCCCGCTTATTTGCTTTAAGAAGTCAGTCAACCATGGTGTTCTTCTAGTAGGCTACGGGTCGAGAGGCTTCTCCATCTTGCGTCTCGGGAACAAACCGTATTGGATCATCAAGAACTCGTGGGGGAAGCACTGGGGCGAACACGGGTACTACCGGCTATGCCGTGGCCAGGGCATGTGTGGGATGAACTCAATGGTTTCTGCTGTGATGACAAAAATACCCCAGTAATGTATCCTTTAAAAAGGAACAAGCCCTGCATCTGCATGTATTATTACGTATTAGTAAGTGTTTTTTTTTTTAAACCCTACTTATTAATAAGTTCACGACTAATGCAATGTAAATTATGTGACATAGTTATTAAACCCAAGGTCAAAATAATTTGAAAAAAAAAATCCGACCTGCCGGATTCGAACCAGCGACCTAAGGATGTCTATAAGCATACTACAGTCCTCCGCTCTACCAACTGAGCTAAGGTCGGTCGTTGTAACAAAAGTAATATGTTTACTAATTATACTTAATTAGATATAATACTTCTTGAAATAAATATTAGACGTCTCCAATTAATTGATTATAAATTATACTCCTCCGTCCCGGTATAAGTTTTCCCTTTCTTTTGGTTGTTTTGATTAAGAAATATGATTAAAGGTAAAGTCTAGTATGCACTCGAATGCATGTTATGCACCCTAGTTGACTTACACTTTTTGGTAAATGGTGTTGCACTTTTGAATTATTAAACTGTATAATAATATTTTTAATAATAATTGAAAAGTGCAACACCATTTACCAAAAAGTGTAAGTCAATAAAAATGAAAAGTGCAACATGGACTAGGGTGCATAACATGCACTCGAGTGCATAGCAGACCAACCCATGATTAAATAATAGATGTAGTACAAGTGATGTAATGGTGAGAGAGAAAATAATAGATGAGTGTGAGATGAAGTATGATAAAATAATAGATAAAGTGTAAGTGATGTGATTGAGAGAGAGAAAATCATATGCCAAAAATGGAAAAATATGAAATGAGAAATTTATAGGGGAACGGAGGGAGTACTATCTGAACAAAAATGTTTGGATATTTTGAATGATTAATAATGCTGTAAATAAGTAAATACTCCCTCCGTCCGCTTATAAGTTTCCCATTTTACCATTTTGGTTCGGCCGCCTATAAGCTTCTCATACCCTTTTTGGTAAATACTTTTTCTTACACATCACTTTATATTTTACTTTTTCTCTCTATCTCTCCTTCTTCCAATCACATCACTTGTACTATATCTATTATTTAATCACTTTTCTTAATCTCTGTGCTAAAAAGTAACGAGAAACTTATAAGCGGACGGAGGGAGTACAATGAATTCTTCATAATTCTTGCTATGTAACGTCGAGCATTTTGCATTGGACATTTTCCGTGATTATTTGGATGTTATAATATTATTTGCACACTCTTAAAATGATGAAAATATCAACAAAATTAATATCCTCGTTTATCTTAAATCATTAATCACTAAATTCAAAAAAAAATTTAAGTGTCATCAAACTTTGCAAAACAATTCGGTAAAACAGTAATCCACCCATTCCAGTGGTCGGTTGTCGGTACGTCGTGTACCACGTGCTATTGGCACTTAACTCTGAGCATTGTACTTTTTCTTTATTATTTGAAATGACTAAGGTGCCCTCAAGGTACAAGTGTTTAATGCAGCAACTTAGGGGCATTCCTAGGATATCATCATATGAAACACGATGAAAAGTATTGCATTTTATCCAAAAAAATGGATTAAAATTCCACATCGGATGAAAGAGAGAGAGAGAAGTAGAATCAAGAAACTACAGAAACTGTTTAGAAGATGCTACCAAAACAAGAAAATGACACTGTATATTCTTGAGCCCACAACATTCTCCTTTTCTCCCTATATATACCCCTTCTTCCTCTGCCAATTTCTCTCTTTATATTCCACTTCTCCGTAGGAGCAAATTCCCACTAAAGGTATTCTATTTTTTGCTATTTATGTTTTTTTATTTTATTTTTAGTGTTTTTTTGGTTTATTTTGTAGCTCTAGTTATTATAGTTGTCTTATCTGTTTTTTTTTTTTTTTTTTGAGTTGGGGGGTCAAAAGATTGTTACTTGTGGAAAAAGATAAATGGGGTTTTTTTGTTCTTGAGTTATAATTATCATGTTCTTGAAATTTTGGTGTTCTGATTTGATTTAACTTTGTGGGTGGGGGTTAATTAAAGACTTACTATTCTTCACATTTATTAAATTTTTAAGCATTTAATTGTTGGAGTTTTGATGTACAGCTTTATGAGTATAATGATCTTGTTATCAATCAGCAGAGCATGTCCTACCGTTATTAGGGCATGAATGGTTTTTTTTTTTTTTTTTTTGAGTATAGGTATCCGGACCAAGAACCGACTAACTAATTTAAAGACAAAAAAATGACATCTTAAATCATGAAAACTGAGTAGCATATTAGCATTTATGTGATGAACTCTTAGTTTCATTTATGTTATCATTAACTGGTGGTTCCAATCTAGATTGCTTCAATGCTTATGTTATCGATGTGCCATGCCATGGCCCCTTCATTCTGTACTGGTTTTTTCATTAAATTGCTTGGCTTTCTTCCCGTTTCTGCGATTTGCTCGTTCAGATAATTAGCCAATCATCTGTAACATTCGTGAAACGACCAACTAAATTAAGCAAACTAGTGGAATTGAGGAGTAGAATTTGGTTATTTTGCTACAACTTAGGTTGAACAACTACATTGTGCATTTATAGACTTAGTGCATTAACTTGAAAAAAATATGGGATCCGATTCTATTTGTATGCTAATATCTGTATTGTTTCTTAAATGAGCATACGAGCATTGTATTTACAGAAGTTGGTAGTGTGTTTATTTTACATTCTTACAGTTTGCTTGCATAAACAATATTTTGCAAGCTAAATAAATGTACATTGGAATTCTTGCAATCTCTTTTATAAAGGGTAATGATCCTCTGTTCAAGATGATGGAAGTTGATGGTAGAACGTCTCGTTGCAACGAGAACAGACCTGCGGAAGCTTCTACATCTCCCGACCAACAGAAAAAATCAGCAGGGAATTGCACGGGGTCTTCAGAATTTGTCAATCATGGTGAGCCTTGCTTATACTGTTTATAAAGAGAAGGATATAAATGTATTTAGACTTGAATATGTGCCTAAATATGTCGTTTAGCTGCAATTGCGTGGGAAGAGAGCAGAAGAAAATGGATCGGAGATGCATCTCAGAGGTCTCACAGAATGCAAATGGAGCCAATTATAAGGTATTGTAAGCGACCTCATCGTCTCATTTGCACTTGCTGCCAGTGTACGTGTAATGATTGATGTTTCTTTATTTGCTTGCTCTTGCAGCTGGACCATGACTTACGAAGACCTGCTCTCGACCAATGATCCTTTCACTAAGCCAATTCCTTTAACCGTAAGTACACTCTAGCTAGGCCGTTAACATTTAGAGTCGACGCACACACATTTTGGATTCACAAGATGATGCATTTATGGACCTTTTTGCAGGAGATGGTTGATTTTTTGGTTGATATTTGGCATGATGAGGACCTTTTTGATTAGATAATCTTTATTGAAGTCATTGTTGTTGTTCGGAGATTGCAACTGCTCGTATACAGAGATAATTATACATCATACGTATACACATACCACTTCTCATACTTGAATAAGCTAAGGCAATGTATTGTGTATAGCTTATTTTGCCAGTCATGGTTGTTGTAAACTAGAAACATGTAATCGGATATTAATGTTTTTGTTGTAGCTAGCATTCCAATTTTGTTAAGGAAAAATATAGTACAAAAGTTTGTGGTTTTAGGGATATTTTTATTGGTAAAAATACAATTTTCTTCGTTAAAAGATTACAATCAACAATTAATAAATGATGAGGAAAAATATCTATAAATTAAGTTCTTCAAAATACTCATTAAAAGCTGGCGATCATGTCCTCGCGTGCTCCAATCTTGAAATGAAACCTACTGTAGGGGACGTTCAAGTCAGATGATAATTCCAAAAACCAACATGAAAAGTAGTGTGTGAGTGTATATGAGAATGCATGGGTACTTATGCCTTAGTTGTGGGGTATGATGGTCATTTTAGATCCTAGGTGAGTAGAGTACTTTACTACGTGGATTATACTATATCTGACATTGTAGTAGTGGAGCTGCCTCGTGACAAGAACATTTAGTTATGAGCTCTGAACTTAGGTTGTATAGTGTTCTGGGTACTCTAATGCTACAAGGGCCAGCTCTCCCATGGTTGCTTATGTAGACTTTAAATAGGATGAGGTCATCAGGTTAACCTCCGTTCAGGTCTTTGGGTTTAAGTTTAGGTCCAGCTCCGTTCAATTAGCTTTGGACCGAATTAAACATTGCCAACTTATCGAGCTCTGGCATGCTCTTGCATGTAACATACATGTTGTGGGTTCAAGAATCTTCGTGATCTCAACGTTTAGAGGAACTGAGAGGTCTCGAGGTCGCATTGTGAGAGGATTAAGATCTAAGTGGGGAAGACCCTCAAACCTGAGTCATGAGAGCTCCATGGTTCAATTCTCACGTTGTCGTGCGAAGTGGCTAACCACTCTCACTCCCTTTAGAGTTTTTCAGGCCCAACCCGTGTACTCTTCGAACCGGTCCTAGTCACGAGGTATTCTTAGCTTGAGAGCCCAATGGACCTGATCAGAGTTGTTTAAAAATTTAACTTTAGACAATGAGCCTAAAACTGAAATGAATCTAGATAGACCCAATAACGGAATAGAGTCTATCAAATATAATGTGCATTTATATTCACGGTAAAAACTAAAGTAGACATACCCAAATTTCTGAATTCTTATTTAATTTGTTTTTATTTAAGCAAAAAATTAGTATGTAACCCAATTAGTTTTTTTTTTTTTTTTTATAAAGCTTAAAATTGCTTTTAAAAAACTCTTACAAAAAATGAATACAAATATATGTGTGGACAGAGCTGTTATTCGAGACGAGTATTTGAGGTTCGAGCTCGACTCGAGCCGAACCGAGCTCGGCTCGATAACATTACCGAGTTAAAAATTGAGTTCGGCTCGACTCGTTAACGAGCCTATCGAGTCGAGCCGAGCCTAACGAGCCTAATGGAATTTTTTTGTAAAAAAATAGTTATCGAGCTTAACAAGTTGAGCTCGAGCTCGGCTCATTAAGCTAAACGAGCCGAGCCGAGTCTCGTTAAGGCTCGGTTCGAATAACAGCACTATGCGTGGTTAGCTAAAATATAATCGTACCTTTTTTAGACAACGTGTAAGGAAAAAATTAAATGGTTAACATCAAATTTGTATTATAGTCTTTTGTCAACTTAATATTTTTACATTTTTTATCTAATTGTATATTATATTATATAACATTGACCTATTAAAATTTAAACTTTATATTTGTAGTATTTTTCTGCCACATGCACTTGGTTTGGTGAAGACCATAATACACGTGCCTAGGTTTGGTGAAAACCATAATAATTAAAAGCAACTAATTTAGCCATTTATTTTGATGTGAAAAATGCATATTCATTCATTTGATAATTGCTTAATAAGTTTGAATAAATGGACAAATACAACCTTAGACGACCCAGGATTGGGGGCGGGGGGAGGGGGTATTTATATCATTATTCGTTGTTAATAATATCAAACTGTAAAATTTTATAATCTATAATCATTTGAGTTGAAAATTAAAAATAATAATGAATGGTTAATAAAAAAAATTAAACTTTTAAAAAGAATATGAAATTTTGAAGAATTGTGTATGTGTTTCTACTATTTGTATTGTGAACTTGGTAAGACGGGAAAGAAACTTAATTAATGAAAAATAAATTATAATTCCTAATTCTAATCATTAAAATATAAGAAATTGAAATAAGTCACACTTGCATACATCCAATTATATGGTGCAATTATGCCACAGTTTTAACTTGATTCTATTTTGGCTTGTCAGAAATCCAATTCAAAATTTAATTGAATAATTGAGAATATATCAAAATCACCTAAAATCTAATTGCATATCAAATTTGTCAATTGAAATATACATTAATATTTGATGTTTACTTTTAAAAATTAGTATTAATTTATTCCTTTTTTTTTTTTTTTTTGATTACGTATTAATTTATTCCATTAAAATATAAAAAATTGAAATATATTTTAATATTAATATTTGGGCTAAAGTCTATCTCTTAAAAAGTTTAAAAAACGGAGAAAAATCAAATCCTGGCCCAATTAAAAACTAAGACTATTTATAAGTTGATTTAATAACAAAAATAATTAACTTATAACCTAATTCAATAACTAATACTAATACATATAATAGATATAAAAAAAAATAAAAAAATTGAGGGGCCATGGCCACCCCAAGCATAGGCATGGTTACGCCCCTAGTCATGCCAAACACTTTGTGGTAGAAAAACACTAACAATAGACAAAAAGAATTATAGTAAAAATTGTAAATGGATATTAACCAAAATCAAATTGAATAAATAAGTTCAGTTTCAATTAATATTTCCAATTTACTTTGCTAAAAAAACGAAATACTTCATCCACTCAAAATAAAATAAAATAAAATACCAATCCACTATTATCATAAAAAAAAATTGGGCCATGTACCGAACTTCCAGACATTCGGGCCGGGCCCATTAGCCACGATATTAGATCCACGACTTCAAACAGTCCACGTCATCCCACCCACAGCTAATAAACTATAAATACCATAAAAAATAGAAAGGGAAGAAGGCCACGTTTCCTGAAATCGATCGAAAATGAATTCCTTCTCGCCAAGTTTCCTCACTCTCTCTCTTCTACTCCTCATCGTCTCGCCCATCGCCTCCGTCGTCGCTTTGCTCCGTCCACCGCTGAATCTGCCGTCACTTTCGGCTGAGAATCTGATTCGCGAACTCAATTTGTTCCCTAACTTACCGGTTAACATTGTCGATGGCAATGTCTCCTCTTCCGACGCACCGAGGATCGTCGAGAGGCGACTTAAGTTCCCGAATTTGGTCGATCCTAGCGGAGTTTCAGCTGAGGAACTAGGTCACCATGCTGGTTACTATAAGATTGAGCATTCTCATGGCGCCAGGTTAATTTCGTAAAATATTGGGTTAAAAGCTTTTTTCTCACTGTTTTATTGTTAATCAGTTAGTATTCTGTAATATTATGCTTTTTGTGTTTTTATAGGAGCCAATTAGTTGGAATTTTATCGTATTAGTCGTTTATTTTTCTATGGAAGTTCTGTTTGTATGATGTTGATAAATTATTTGTATTCGAGTATATGTACCTTGATTGTTGTCTAATAGTGGGCAATTTATGTGTTTTTTTTTCGTCCAACGCTTTCACCTCTTTCGGCAATGTTGTGCTACAGCTCATGTTTCTGATGGATTACCAGTAACTAAATAAGCTCGTACATATATTCCTACAATGCTGATAATCTTTTAGCTTTAAATTCAATAAGATGGTCTTACATTGTTGACATTATATTTTGTGCAAGGGGAACAAACTTTCAATCTTAAACTTGGACACTCTTAAGATTGAATACACCTTTTTGAAAGTTCAAAACTATTGAATACACACATGCCCAATTATAAATCTTCAGGATCCTGAAGTCCTTGACCTCCTGAGCAATGTACATTAATGAGTGTTATTTTTTCATTTTTTATTATAGAGATGTAGACATGTAGTGGTAAGTATGCCCTATAATAGAAGGTGCACTCCTCATTTTGTATTTGTGCAATACTCAATTTTATATTCCAAAGGTTTAGATTGGAAAGTTGCCTATTGAAACATTTCCAATTTTTTAGCCTCTAATTGTCTCACTATACTTGGTGATCATGATTGCAGGATGTTTTACTTTTTCTTTGAATCGCGCAATAGCACAACTGACCCTGTTGTCATCTGGTTGACTGGTGGGCCTGGTTGTAGCAGTGAGATGGCTCTTTTCTACGAAAATGGGCCTTTCAATATTGCTGATAATCTCTCTCTTGTGTTGAATGAGTATGGATGGGACCAGGTACAGTATTCGGATAAAAATAGTTCATTCAGATGACTTAAATATGTAGTACATACCGGTTGTTATCAAATTTATACACTGCTAACCTTTTATCAGTGCTTATATCTCTGGGTTTTCTTCTATGATTTTAATTATTTTTAAGATGTTCTGTGTTCTACGATTTTGGTTCCATATTTGAGTTCTTTTGCTGGATTTGATTTTTGTTGTTGTTTGTTTGTCATTTTTCATCATGTCAAAGTTTCAGAAACAGTTGTAAGTGATATTATTTGAAACTTGTATTATTTCTCTGATTACTTTGCAGGTTTCAAATATTTTATTTGTTGACCAACCTATTGGAACTGGCTTTAGCTATAGTACTGATAGGCGTGACATTCGCCATAACGAGAAGGGTGTCAGTGATGACTTATATGACTTTTTACAGGTCAGTTATGTTATTTTGTTTCCCTTTTGAATTCTGGTATAGAAGGACTTGTTGTTATCAAAAGAAAGAGGGCATCAATTTAAAAATGTAGCAACAATAGCTCCTTATCTCTCTCTTCACCCACTGAGAAAAATATAGAAGTTCAGATTGACATGGGTGTAAATTTGAACATAGAGAGTGTGTGCTATGAGATAGTATATGTTGCCTTATCTCTCTCTTCACTCACTTTTGCCTTCTACTGTTTTTTTTTTTTGGGCTTGCTAAACCATATCATTCTTTTGTACTTCCTACAATTTGAGGTGAAATCAAACTAGACCTGAGAAAAGATATATATTATAGTATGGAAACTATAAATATTTGAATAGATAATAATCCTCGCTACTTGATATATTTGGTATAGGCTTTCTTCAAGGAGCATCCCGAACTAGCAAATAATGATTTTTTCATTACTGGGGAGTCATATGCTGGACATTATATACCTGCTTTTGCTGCGCGTGTCCACCAAGGAAACAAAAAGAATGAAGGGATTCATGTTAATCTGAAGGTATTCCTCATTGCATTATGTTGAGGGTCTTTATGTGTCCATGTTGCTCTGCTTATACCAAATAACTACACAGGGATTTGCTATTGGGAATGGGCTCACTGATCCAGCAATCCAGTACGGTGCATATGCTGATTTTGCTCTTGATAGTGGAATAATTACGCAAACTGAGCATGACCGTATCAACAAGGTGTTGCCTCTCTGTGAAACTGCAGTAAAGCTTTGTGGTAACTTCACATCTCTTGTTTAGCATCCTTTTCCATCCTTTTGGTTTTTTGCCGCATGTAGTTGTCTTCTATGCATGGTCATTCCTTTGCTGTAAGTCATTACTAGTAACCAATTTCCAATATACTTTCCTGTTCTGTTTCTGGCTCTATATCTTCCAGTTAGTTTATCCTTTTCATTCGACTTGTTGCAGGCACTGATGGAACATTGTCTTGCATGGCGGCCTATTTTGTTTGCAACACAATCTTCAGTTCTATTATTTCACATGCTGGTGATGTGAATGTAAGAATCTTATATTTAGTCTGGTTATTGCTAATAAGATCTGTGCTCTCTCCCGATAATCTTTCCTCCTTTGCATATATAATAGTAGTTGAAAACATTTGTTTCATTTCTTGCGACCTATCCTAGACTGCACTAAAAAAATATTGATCAAACTTCATTGTGGAGCATCATCTTCATTACAAAGACGTCTGGATGATGGGGCAATAGTAAAAGTCTACTCTCATTTCCATCTTGTTTACAGTTTTGGTAATTACGGGCTTCTCAAGCTCTAAAGAGTTTGAGCTATCCCTCATCGATTCACTCTTTTTCGGCTTTGCAGTATTACGATATTAGAAAGAAGTGCATAGGCAGCCTATGCTATGACTTCTCGAACTTGGAGAAATTCCTCAACCAGAAGTCTGTGAGGGATGCAATTGGAGTTGGAGACATAGAGTTTGTATCGTGCAGCACTAGTGTTTACCAGGCAATGCTTGTGGATTGGATGAGAAATCTCGAAGCTGGTATCCCTGCCCTGTTGGAGGATGGAATAAATATGCTGATATATGCTGGAGAATACGACTTGATCTGCAACTGGCTTGGTAGGCTATTTTAATCCCACAACTGAGTGTTATTATACTCGTCTCTAGAATTAGCTTTAATATTCAAATTAATCTTCATTAAAGATGCTGATAATGAGTGAACTTTGCTATCCTTTATATCGATCAGGTAATTCAAGATGGGTCCATGCAATGGAGTGGAGTGGTAAAAAAGAATTTGCATCATCTCCTGAAGTTCCTTTTGAAGTTGATGGTTCTGAAGCTGGATTGCTGACTAGCCATGGACCTCTCAGTTTCTTAAAGGTCTCTTTCATGATGGTTTTATGTTGTTTTACTGCAAACCTGATTCTTATTACACTTGTTATTTTTCCTAATAAATTCATAATGAAAAACAGGTACATGATGCTGGACACATGGTTCCCATGGATCAGCCTAAGGCAGCATTAGAGATGCTAAAGAGGTGGATGGATGGTTCGCTGTCGAAATCCACCAATGAAACGGAATACCCAGTTGCTTCGATGTGATTGCGAAGCTTGGTTTTCTTACTCTGAAAAACTGTCTGTAAGTAAGCAATGACTGATGGACAAGTTATGGCCTCTTGGTAGTTTTCCTAGGACAGGTAACTACTGATGAATGGTATGAAGAAAAATGTTGGAATTGGTGGATGCACCACAGAATATGAAGCTTGCTCTGTATTGTGTACTTTCATGGCCTGCTCTTTTACTAAGCAGTTTATTGCCATAATATATTGAAATGAGACTTATCGTAAAATTGATCTTGATTTTAGGCATCAAAATGTATCCTTAGCTTATGGTTCTATGATTGGTATACTTTTATGGAATGCTCTGACATTTGGAAGATACAATATATTGATTAGTTTTCGCTAATTGAGGATACTACCCCTGGACCATCTCTGATTCCATGTGGAACCCTTGACCTACTGACTTTTTATTGGGTGGGAGGGAGGTTGGAGCAAGGCCAGCTCTAGTGTAATGGGGTTGATTTAGCACAGTAGCTCGGTTAGCTCATTAGCTTCTACGCTGTAGGACCTCCTTATCTACTTCAATTACAGGTTTAACTCCTTAGACTACTTTTCATGAGTGTAGCTTGTTACTGCCTTTCAAGCTGTTGACTCCTTAATATGATAGCTTAGTAATCAATATCTTGATCGATGTTTCTTAAGATGCTAACAGATAGGCTGCTTTACCCTTACAGAAAAACCTACAGTGCTTTTTACTTGGGCAGTATTTAGTGTACACTTTGTGCATAGATGTCACTGTCATTTCTTTATGCTTATCCCAATGCACAGAATCTATTTTAACTTTTGTTGTGACATTTGAACGAGAAAATCCAGTATTGGAATCAGTCACCTACAGCCCTTCAACTTGAGCTATGATGGTATGTATCCTAAATTGCCTACACGTCCATATTTTTATGTCCCCTATGTGATGACTTTGTGTTCGTGCGTGCGCGTGTATGTGTTTGTGTGTGCGAGGGCATATGAAAGTCTTTGGGACCTTTATTTCAATTATGGAAGTGTCAATTCAGTGGTTCTACTGTGCTCTTTCTACATATGCATCATCAATTTTTTTCACTGGTATATGTTGTAGACCACTAAATGTGGGAGACCTCGTGTGCATGTTGGACAAGGGTACTCTACCCCACCCCCCTCTCTTTGAATGCTACAACTTGTTTTTGTTGTTTTCTCTCTTTGTTTGTTATCTTTATCTATACATTCTCTTTATGACTACTATAGCCTCCACTGGAGGTGTCCAGCTGTTTGTGACAGATTCTTCGGCACTCAGCTTATAGTCGAATTACATTATTGGAAATGATGTACCATCTATTCCATCATCTTGAATATACGCCACTTGCATTACCTAGTGCAATCCTCCTTATTTGATTAGGGTTCGGAAACTAGTACGGGTTTGTCTGTATTAGAAATAACCAACACGTTCACGTGCTTGCAGGAAATATTGTTTATGTTGCGCATGTAGCACCTTTTGCTTTCACCACACAGTTTAGCCTTAATAACCACACACTTTTACATCATTTTCCCATCTTAAACACCCCCCCCCCCCCCCAATACAAAAGCCCTAGTGTAAAATAAGATCAATAATAGCCATCTTTTGGGTGGTTTTATTGCGGATATTTTGATTCACATAATACACTTGTTTGGTTGATATCGAAAATAGTTGGTTTATTACTGTTAGGTGGGATAATAAGTTGTTTGAGGAGAGGTCGAATTAGGTCCCACATAAATTGTCTATAGGGTGCCATTCCTACACCACGTTAGTTGCTTCACCTGTGGACCTCGTAGCTTGTCTTTTGTAAATCTGGAATTTGATTTCCAAAATAATTTTGGTTTTTATCAGAAATTATTTTTATAATTCATGATATAATATGTTATGTCGACAGGGTAGGAGTGGTGTGTGCGTTTTAGAGATACATATGATGCATTGCACGGTTCACTTGTCCTTTCTAATTCATGATTGTTAAAATAAAGTCGATCAAATTCAATGTTGCATCATAATATTGCATCATAATATTGCTCATTACTCAATGGCTTGTAGAGTAATTTTTCTTTGCAATTCGATACATTACTTTTTTAAGTTTTACAATTAGATGTATGTGTTTATTTTTTGACAACACATAAATGATGTATATAACGAAACCGTATAAAGATTTTACACAAATGCCCATGTAAATGTCAAGACTGATCAATACAATTTTTTAAAAAAAAAAAAACTTTTTTAAATAAAAATAATATGAAAAATTTCACATCATTTTTTGTGGACGTTGATTTAGAGGACATGATCTTATTTTTTTGAATTTTGGGGGGAAATAATAATAATTAAATTGATTTATGATTTATTTTTAAAAACAAAAATTTTAGTATTTATTAGTTTAAAACGATATATTCATTTTAGTTAAAAATGTTTTAAAAATAAAGAATAAATTGACAATCACACTATGATTTAATTGTAGTTTGAAAATTGATAGATGCACTGAATTGTAAAATTTAAAAAGGTGGTGTGTCAAATTGCAAAGAAAAAATAGATATATTGTAATTGATAAAAACGGTAAAATTCGTGATTTTTTTTTTTCAATTAACTCTACTTTATACTACCTCCTCCTATAATAATTTTTCAAGATGTTATACAAAAAGCACATTAAAATCAAGACTACTTTGTAAATAATGACATCGATTAACTAAAAAAACAAATCAAATCCATGGCAATAGAAATCAAAATGGCACAACAAAGAAACTACGTACAATTATAGCTAATCCCACTTTGGGTGAATGAATAATTCTTCGTAGATCTCTCCCTCAAAGTTTGTTGGCTTATTTTGCAATTCCAATTACCATTCTTTTCCAAACAACCCATTTCACACTCCTAACACGCCTGAAAGTAAAGACTAAAGAGGTTAAAAGGTGTCTTGTGAAAATACGACATTTATGGTGAAAACACCTTTTGGTAAGATTTGATATTTTTGTTTATTACGGAGTATATGTCTACATGCATCCTTTCCTTGATGAAATTTTTTACGGTGGGGTGAAACTTGTTTTTGTCCGTTTCTATCTGTACTTAATATTCTCGAGTTTTTTTTTGTAGATCTCTGTTTTATATTTTGTTTCTAATTTTCTTAACACGAAAACACCTTAGTGTGAAGTGTTATCTCGTACTAATAATATAGACATGATTTGCATGTGTGGTCAAAGACACTTGTCTTTCTACTTTTCTCATGATTGGAATAGGATAACACTTCTGATTTGATTCGACGGCATGGATTGAAAATCTTGCACATCTTTGTATATTGATATTGTCTAAGGATTTATAACGCTTCAAAAATTACCATTTTATTTTTTCGAGAAAAATAAAAACACGCTTGAGAGTAGTTTAACGTTTTCTCGTTTCTTCCAAACCATTTTACATTCAAAATTCCAAATTATTTGCTACAAATTCTCCACTTGCTCCTCAGGTGGGACCGGGCCGAGCTTAGAGCATATGTATTTAATTGAGCTTATAAGCTCCCCTCACAAAATGTTTTGCCAAAAAAAAATGTATAAGACCTTAAAATATCCTTCTTAGATCTTATAAATTAAATAAATGAATAAAATAACACTTTCAATTTATTTTTCTTAATGTTATAGATTATAGGAGTACTTAAATAATGAGATTTTAAAATAAAAAATCCCATTCACTCTTCATCCTTTCAAACATGAAAGTAGGTAAGAATTCGTTTCAAAGTGGTGAAATTTTTCATGATATAATGTAATATAGTATTATTATAAATATCTTTAAAGTAACAAAATTTTATATTGAAAGCATATACAATTTGCATATATATATAATAGAAGAGTTTTAAAACTCAAAGAAGACGTACGATGGCAGCGGGTCGACGACGCAAATTAAAATATATTAATATTATAATAAAATAGTACGATTTAAAAAAAAAATAACTCCTCAAATTATCCAATAACTTAAACTCCATTATCTAAATCCTATAGCAATCAATAAGTAGGTGTGATATTACGTCTTATACGCGTTTGAAACATCAATATTACATTTATAATGATCACCTGAGTATTGTAAGATTAAGACGAAAATACACAAATAAATTGTGTGTATTCATGAAACGAGATGAATAGATGATCATTTAATTTAGTGGAGTACTATTTTATACAATAATTATTCTAATTTTTCTTTTCTTTTTTCACATAAGTTTATCCAGACGATAATAAAACAATAGCAAGTAACATGAAGTAATCACACAAGTATGCATCAAAGTATTATATGAACATGGTTCATGGTAGTCCTTAATGTGAAACTGGCTTCTTTTTTATTTGGTTCATAATATGGATAGTGGTTCATATCATAAACTTTGTTAGTATAAAACCTAACCTACTCTTACTATAATGATTCCCAGCTAGAATTATTCAGACATCTGGGTTAACCAAAACATTTAATAATGCCATTTATGGTTTGATGGTCATATCATAATACTATACAAACTTAATAATTTGATGTTAATACTATGAATCATGGTCTCGGGTTGTTTCCTCTAAAGAAAAGGTATGAAATAATGAAACAGGTCTAATGGACCTTTTTGTCCCTAACAAACTTTTTTTCTATTATTGGGCCCAACCACATTAAAGATGGGCCATCTTCTGTCCAATCCATTCCAAGCCACCAGACAATTCCCTCTTTTTATTTTGTTTGTATATAAATTACCTTCAATATTTTTTTTTTTTTTTTTTTGACAGGAAGCTTCAATATTAATTAATCCTTCATATACATTACAATTACAAATCTTAATCTTGCTCATGCTTTATTTAACTTGTCAGTAACTTAAGTTTATAGGGAAAAAAACTAGTCTCTTTATTTTTCGCTTTCTATTTTTGAATTGAATTTTGTTCTTAACTTTTAAAATTTAACTTTTTAGTCTTTTAATGTTAGCAGTCAATTTTGGAAGTTAACATTATGAAATTAAAAAAAAAAAAAAAAAGTAATTTTAGCTCAAAACATTGGTTGTTAATTGAAGCCGGAAGGTCTAACATGCTAAAATGGTGAATATTAAAAGTTAAAAAAATGAAATTCAATTCGAAAAAGTAGAAGGCCCTGTAAGTAAAAATGGACGAATTTATTATTGTTTTAGGTACAAAGATCACGAACTACTTCCTCCGTTACCTACCTTAATGACCTATTGTCATTTTTTTCATCTTTTACTTAATAACTCATATTTAAAATAACAAAATAACATTTTAACTATCTTCTTAAAACATCACACTATTACATTGTCATTATTTTTTTACACTAAAAAATAATTTTTTTACTATTTATAAAATTGAAAAGTTTTTAACTCTCACTTTATCTCTTTTAATACTAATAAATAATTTATACATTAAAATCTGTACTAAAAAGTTATGAATTTTTAAATAAGGAACGGAGGGAGTACCTTTTTTTATACAAATACGTCCTCCATCTTGTAAAATAGAACAACTATATCCTTATCTTTTAACCAAATATGGAGTATTATCTTCAACCAATATAACAAATATGACCTCAATTTTTCATTTTATTAGTTGGATGACATATTTGCTCTATTCTAAAAACGGACAACTTATTTGTACAAAAAAATTTATTTCAAAGTTCAATTTGTATAGTTGAGCCCAATCTGAACCTTTTCTCTAAAATTATGCAAATCCATTTTTAAAAAATTCCAAAATTTGAAGGCGACTGCAAAAATTAACTGAATTAGGCTTAAAAAGAGCGAACCATATTAATAGGACTTCTCTAAAAGTGTAAAACAATGACTATATATTGACAGCCAAAAATTTTATTAAAAATACTTTATTTGTATATGTACTTAAATTATACGAATAGTTTAAAAATATCGTAGAGGTGAAAGTATTCGATCAATAATTCAAATAGTGGCGTCCAAATATATATAAATAATCCACATGACGTCACTTAGTTTGATAATTGTTTTATTTTTGTGATACAAGAAATACTTGATACAATAATTTAACACACCCATATACATACAAAATTGAGAATATTTCACATCCCTCCCTATATATAATTGACCTCTTGAGCTTGCTATTCCATTATACTCACTCAACACAAACTTGTTGATATTCCCATATTACCCTTACCCTCTTTCCCAAAACAAAAATGACTATCCCTTGCATGATCAAGAACTTCCCCTCCACACTAGTTCCATCCCACATACCCCCGCAATTCATATGGCCCGACCCGGAAAAGCCCTCCCTTGACTCAGCGGAGCTCCACGCTCCGCTGGTGGACCTTGGCGGGTTCCTCGCCGGGGACCCTGCCGCCTCGTCTGAGGCGGCAGAGCTCGTGGGCGAGGCATGCAGAGAGCACGGGTTCTTCCAAGTGAGGAACCACGGGGTGGATGCTCGTCTCATAGCGGATGCTCATCGGTATTTAGACCGTTTTTTCGAGCAACCGTTGGAAGAGAAGAGGAGGAGGGCGGAGAGGAAAATGGGAGAACATTGTGGCTATGCTAGTAGCTTCATTGGAAGATTCTCATCGAAGCTTCCATGGAAGGAAACTCTATCTTTTGTGTATTGTGCGGACAAGGGCATTTCTCAATCTCATGGTGTTGAAGAATATTTTGCCAAGAGTGTGGGTCAAGATTTTGCACACTTGGGGTATGGAACACTCTCTTAATTAATTATTTATTTTGTTTTATATATCAATATAACACATACAATACAATAATATCATAATTTATTAATTGGATGAAGCATGAGGTTATAATACGACATAAAATAGAACATACCGGCTACTTTTTTATTTATTTTTATCTTCTTTTTTTTAAAAGAAAGAATGAGAAATATTGGTGCAACTTGTCAAAAAAATCTTGCTTAATATATATCCCTCCGTACATTATAAAGTTGTTCATAATATTATATGTGTATTATTGTTGAGGTAGAAAGATAGTGATCTGCGGAAAAATGAAATTGGTAACTTTAGCTGATTGAGACATAAAAATGACAAAATAGGTAACTTTCGAAAGGAACAATTATATACAAATATATATTTATTTTATAAAAAGAGAAAATAGTTGCAACTTGCAAGAAGGAGACAAAATTTCTTACTCAAATTTGAATTGACCATCAAGTTCCTACGTACTTTTTGATGGTGCATGTCCAATAATTTAAAAATAAAATTAAAATTAATCATACATAGTAGTTGTACGATTGATTGGATTTGATAGTAAATTGTTCGACTGACTTTGACTAGTATAGCACTAGATCGAATTAATTAATACTTTGAAAACAATATATCAATAATTGCAATCTATTTCAGGAAAATCTACCAAGAATATTGTTCTGCAATGAGCACACTTTCAATACGAATCATGGAGCTCTTGGCGATGAGCCTAGGCGTAAATCGTGCTCATTTCAAGGATTTTTTCGAAGAAAACGAGTCGATTATGAGATTAAACTACTACCCACCCTGCCAAAACCCGGACCAAACCCTAGGTACCGGTCCACATTGTGACCCGACATCCTTAACAATCTTACACCAAGATAACATAAGTGGACTCCAAGTGTTTGTTGACAACGAATGGCGGTCAGTTCCTCCAATCCCCGACGCATTCGTTGTCAACATAGGCGATACTTTCACAGTAAGTCTCAATAAACATATTTTACATGAAAATTTACCTTTAGTGATATTCATGTTCCTAGTTAAAAGTTTTAAAAAATATAAACGTCAATTTTTCTATCATTAAATACTTTTAGTTAAAAAATCAATAATGATTTATATATATATGTTTTGTAGGCACTTTCAAATGGGATATACAAGAGTTGTTTGCACAGGGCAGTGGTAAACAAAAAGTGTCCTAGGAAGTCACTGGCTTTCTTTCTTTGTCCAAAGAAGGATAGGGTGGTCTCACCACCCCCTGAATTGGTGGGCCCCAATAATCCAAGAATATATCCAGATTTCACTTGGCCAACTCTTCTTGAATTTACACAAAAACACTACAGAGCTGATATGAACACCCTCAAATCTTTCTCAACTTGGTTACGTAAAGCACCGTCGAATCAAGACTCGATTAACAAATCAGACGACTCGGGAGTGTTTACAAACTCTACCCACAACTTAAAAGCACTCATCGCAAGCTAAACTTGTGACAGGACACGTCCCAATGATGATGCTTTAGAGCTTAATTGGGAAGATAATAAGGGTAGTAGTGTTTAATAATAATGAAGTTATAAGGGGAATATATGGAATATGTATGCATGAGAGGCAATTTATAATAATGTATTACTAATATTTTTGGAGAAAAATATATATGGTACTATATTGAATGATTAATTTGTACGTGCATAATAATTGCAAATTCAACGAATGTGGTATCCAATGTAGTTGCCTCATTGGAGTTCGGAAAGGGTCATTTACTTTGTCCTCATAGGTTTATATTCAAAAAATAAATGAGCTATATATAAATAAGTTTTTTATACCAGAGAATTTGTTCTCAACAAGAATTAAACTCGAAACGTATGTACGTGAACAAAAAATCTTATACAATGAAATAATTTTATCTTCATATAAAATTTCAAATTTATAAAAAGGTGTAAAATCAATTCACTTATATTAATTTTCTAATAATAATGGTAATTATATAATTTATGTCACTAAAAATCAATTTTTTTGTAATAATTTATCATCATGACCTAATTAAAATAAAATAACTTGAGCAATATTTTATACAGAAAATAATTCTAAAAATTCACAAATCATATTATACTAATGAATTTTTCTCTCATTCACCTAAATTAGCTATATTTCTCGTATAAGTTTTTATGTAATAAACTGATAAAGTAGAAAAATACATTGAAATTAAAAGATGGTGTAAGAGAGTACATATATATAGTTGTGGAGTATATTATTTTGTCATGGGATTCTATCTGCACATGAAGATCTGTATTAACCTTCTTGGGACCAAACTGATCTGTCTTAAGTCCTTTGTTTTATTTGTACCAAAGAAGAAGAACAGGGACTATCTTCATTGTCTTTTTCTTAAAAAATTTGATTTTAAGAATCTTAAAATCTGCAAACTGTAAAAGTGGATTCAGAAAGTGCCAAAATATTATATGGCTCTCATTTCTTTGGAGTTAATATGAGCAAATGAATAGGCCCCTAAATAGGCAAAGAGAACCAAAAATATCTCTCTCGTTTGAAGATTTTTTTTATCTTATTAATGATTCAATTTGAAATATATATATGGTAAAAATTATCTGCTTCATATAAGGTATTTTTTTTTTTTAAATTAATTTGGTGTCATTGTGCTTGTGCTAACCAAGTACTACCATACTAAAATTACATAAGGATTATTTTACTGGTTGAACCGTCAATCGGTGTGTAATTTGATTTGGTCACCGATTAGTTTATGAAAACAATGTTTTAAAGCAAAGACTTGTGTGAGACGGTTTCACAATGAAATTGTTAACAAATTACAAATTAACTCCGGTTTTACGGTAAAATCATAAACAAATCACAAATTAATATCTTTTCTTTCGAAAATGTTAAAATATTATGTACAAATTATATTTTGTTTCATTTAATTATTGACAAATGCTTATATGTAATTTGTGAAATGGATCATCAGATTATAGAGATATATTAAGTGTATATATTTTTACCTATTAACCATGAAAGAAAGGAATTTGGATTTGCCATGTAATTAAAATTTATATTAATTTTAACATTCTATTTGTGTGAGATTATAATGGACACTTGTAATCTTAATATTTTATACTAGTGTAAGATCTGAATTGTAAAAAAATTATATTATAGAATTTAAATTTATATTGGGTTAATCATGTTTTTAATATTAAGGGATAATTCCATGATTATCTCTACCTTCCTTGTATATAGGAATTTCCATTTATTTCCATTTATTTGTATTTATTTTCTGTGCCTGTTCCTTTGTAATTCACAGTATATATACAAGTTCTCCCACTCACCAAGGTTACGGTGATCAAACCCTAATTCTCATATGGTATCAGCCTTCTATCGATCCTAAATTCTTTTCTCCTCCCGCCCTCACGGCAGCCCCTTCCCCTCTTCGACGAGCTAGTCCCCCTCGTCTCCTCATCATAATCGAGCTTGTCCCCCTCGATCCACATTCTAATGGCCGATTCCACAATCCCCATGAATGTCTTAATCCATATGGTCACGGTCAAACTGACCTCCGTAAATTTTCTTTTGTGGAAGAAGCAGGTTCTTCTGATGTTACATTGTGCCGATCTGTTCGGCTTTGTTGATGGCACCACTGTCGCCCCTCCTACCAGAGTCAACAACGCCGTAAATCCGGCCTACACCGTCTGGCGTGCTAAGGATCAGAAAGTCCTTAGCCTTCTCCTCTCCTCCCTCACCGAGGAATCCCTCTCCGAAGTGATCGACTGTGACACATCTCGGGATGCTTGGATCGCCCTTGAGGCTGCCTTCAGCCACTCTTCTCAGTCTCGCACCACTCAACTCCGCGAGGAACTCATTCTTCTCAAACATAATGATATGTCTGTTTCTGACTACGGCCGTAAATTCAAACTCATTTGCAACCAATTGGCCGCTATCGGTAAGCCCGTCGATGACTCGGACAAGTCTCACTAGTTCCTTCGTAGCTTGGGTCCTCACTTTGGGGGCTTCTCCGACACTCGCATGTCCATGACCCCGGTTCCACCTTTTCGGGATCTACTTCACCAGGCCACAGCCTTCGAAATCATGAACAAGCCCTCTAACACTGCCCCACCTCAGGCTGCTTTCGTTGCTCATGGTCGCCCTCGCTCAAACTCTGACTCCTCGTCGCATCCTCGTGGCCAGACCACTCATCGCACCAGTCCTTCGTCCTCTTTTCGAGGTGGTCGTCTTGGCTCTGGTCGTGGTGATTGTCAGCCTTATGTTCCTCGCTGCCAAATCTGTCGAGGCGAACACTATGCAAATAAATGCCCTAATCGCTATGCTCGTCGACTCGCACACTCTGCTGCCCCATCATATGCTCGCCCGCTCGACCACTCTTCGGCTCATCTAGCACAGGCCTTTCACTCTGCCTGCTCGCTAGAACCACAACCCACCTCTGATTGGTATGTTGACTCTGGGGCTTCGGCGCACATGACAGCTCTCTCTTCCGACCTGGACTCATGCTCGCCCTACTGTGGTAATGGATATGTGATTGTTGGTAACGAACCTGCTTTACCTATCTCACATATTGGTTCTCGCTCTATTTCTAGTACAGTTCACCTTCGTGATGTGTTGGTTGTGCCTAATATCACGAAGAATCTTTTGTCTATAAGCAAATTAACCTCTGATCTAGCTGTTGATGTTGTTTTTTCCGACAAATCATTTCAAATTCAGAAGCGGAACACCAGGGAGGTAGTCGCTCGGGGCAGCTGTAAGTAGGGTTGTAAACGAATCGAAGCGAATACCATTGTATTCGATTCGATTCGTGAAAGTATTCGAATATTCGTATTCGTATTCGTTTATTTTGCGAATGATAAATTCGATTCGGTATTCGATTCGAATGGTTATACGATACTATTCGATTCGATTCGAGTATTCGATTCGATTTTCTTGAAATATTTATAAATAATATTTTTCGAGTATTCGATTCGAAATATCTGATTCGATTCGAAAAATAATCAATATATTTAACTAATAAAACATTAAATAATAAATGTTTACAAGATCCAAATACAAAAGTTTGTATTAATAGTAACATAAACAATAAAAAAAAAGTCTTCAATCTTCCACCATGCTTGCAAGTTGCAACATTATTCATCAAAACACCTGCATCAACATGAGAATAATTATTTTTTTACGCAAAATCATCACAAATTTTGGAATTCGCATTATTAACTCATTCAAACATAGTCCTCTCTTCCACAAAATTTTCTCAAAAAACTCAATAACCAAAGAATTTAATCTATACAGCAGCTAATCTGTAAAAATTAGTATTAAAAAATAAATCAAATCACATTAGTATTGAAAAGCCTAAAAACGAGAACTAAAACTAATCTACAAAAAACAGAAATTGTCAAACCAAGAGCTAATCTGCAACAAAAAATCGACTAAATACATGGGGAATCACGACGGTCGATTGCACTAATCTACCATTTTTTTGACTAAATACCTGAGTGTTGACTGTCGACTGAGCATTGCTTGGGCCGACTGTCACCTGCTTTGCCTGGCCGTGGGTGCCAATGAGAGACTAGATGCGGCAGTTGGTAGCCGACTGGTCGTGGGTGCCGATGAGAGACCAGATGCGGGGGGCAAGAGAGAAATGAGAGCGGGCGGCGGTGTCAAGGCAGAAAGAAAAGACTCAAATGAGGGGAAAGGGTAAATTGGAAATGAATTAGGGTTTTTGACTTTTGTTGACTGAATGTAATTGGCATATTTAATGGGGAGTACTTTTTAGTAATTTATTACTCCTATTAGTTATTAAAAAATAAACACAATATATTTTTAACTTAATATATAATTTAAATATATATTACATATTATATATATATATATATATTTAATCGAATACTTACGAATATCGAATCGAATATCGTGATTTTGTATTTGTATTCGTTTATTAATCGAATCAAAAAAAATATTTGTTTTTGAATTCGAATCATAAAATTTCGAATACGAATATCAATATTCGAATACGAATACCGAATCGACCAAAATTATTCGATTCATTTACAACCCTAGCTGTAAGCAA
Organism: Galeopsis tetrahit; assembly: GCA_963675135.1. Classification (NCBI taxonomy): domain Eukaryota; kingdom Viridiplantae; phylum Streptophyta; class Magnoliopsida; order Lamiales; family Lamiaceae; genus Galeopsis; species Galeopsis tetrahit. Next base: position 69,808,565 of record OY776132.1, read on the forward strand.
GGACTATATGTGTTAGACTCCTCTCTTCCAGCCTTTGTTGCAGCTGTTCGAGCCACTGTAGCCAAGGCTTCTTTCGATCTATGGCACTTAAGAGTGGGACATGTCCCATTTGATATTTTGAAACTTTTGCATAGACTAGGAGCTATTTCAGTTACTTTTGTATTACCCACTCCAGGAGTTTGTTCTTCTTGTCAGTTAGCCAAGAGCAAGAGATTATCTTTTAAAGTCAATGAAAAACGTGCTTTGTCTGTTCTCAATTTAGTGCATTGTAATTTATGGGGTCCTGCACCTGTCTTGTCCACGGACGGTTATAAATATTATGTTGTGTTCGTCGATGATTTATCTCGATTCTCTTGGATATACCCTATGCGAGCTAAGAGTGAATTTCCGGTCATTTTGGAAACTTTCCACACTTTTGTCTGCAACCAGTTCTCCACCTCTATGAAAGTGTTCCAAAGTGATGGAGGAACGGAGTTCGTCAATAGTAAAGTCTCTACCTTTCTGCGAACACATGGTGTTCTCCATAGACTATTCTGCCCATACACTCCCAAGCAAATTGGCAGGGCCGAGCGTAAACATCGACACATCACCGAGACAGGGCTCTCTATGATGTTTCATGCCAATCTTCCTGCTCGTTTTTTGTTCGACGCTTTTTCGACAGCTGTTTATGTCATCAACCGACTGCCCTCCAGCATTTTAAGTGGCACCTCTCCATTTCAGGCTCTCTTTTCTGAGTCGCCGAACTATGGAAACTTCAAGCCCTTTGGCTGTAAGGTTTTTCCATTTCTCCGAGACTATGCTTCCCACAAGCTCGCACCTCGTAGTCGCCCCTGCATTTTCTTGGGATACAGCAGCATTCACAAAGGGTTCCGATGTCTTGATTGGGAGTCGAACAAAGTGTTCGTCACCAGACAAGCCAAATTCAACGAGTAATGCTTCCCCTTCTCGGCTTCAGCTCGCTCGTCGTCCATGTCACTGTTGGATGTTGCGATATTTTTGAAGCCTGTTTGTTCGACCTCCCCTGCTGATCAGTTACCTCCGGACCTACCTGCTCCTTGCTCGCTATGCCCTTCAGAGTCGGATCCAACTGTCGCCCCGGTGGTCGTCGAACCACCGCCGCCTGCTCGCATCAGATGGTCACTCGGAGTAAGGCAGGTATCTTCAAACCCAAATATCCTCTTGGTTCCACCTCCTCGGCACTTGTCTCTGCTTTGGCTTTATCCTCTGAACCACGGGGGTTCAAATCGGCTGCCAAGTCTCCTCTTTGGTTGGCAGCCATGCAGGAAGAAATTGATGCTCTTCGCAATAATCACACCTGGGATTTGGTTCCTCGCCCTTCTGGTGTGAATATTGTTGGGTCCAAATGGGTGTAACGAACAAAGTTTCACTCTGATGGCTCGGTGGAACGGCATAAAGCTCGCCTGGTCGCACAGGGCTTCACTCAAATTCCTGGCGACGACTACTCCCATACTTTCAGTCCATTGGTCAAGGCTGCGACTATTCGAATCATCCTCGCCATTGCCGTTCAGTCAAACTGGCCTCTCCATCAACTTGATGTTAAGAATGCGTTTCTCAATGGTGTCTTGGACAAGCCCGTCTTCATGGCCCAACCTCCTGGTTATGTTGATGCTCGCTTCCCGGATCACGTTTGTCGTCTCAAAAAGGCGTTGTATGGTCTGCGACAAGCTCCACTTGCCTGGTTTCAAAGGTTCAGTTCCTTTTTGTTCGGACTTGGTTTCTCTGCTTGCAAATCCGACTCCTCGTTGTTCTACCTTTATAAAGGCAATTATGTTATCTACTTGCTTCTCTATGTGGACGGCATCATCATCACTGGCAATGATCCTCCTCTCCTTGCTCGCTTCATCTCGCAGGCGCACAGGGAGTTCGCCCTGAAGGATTTGGGTCGCCTGAACTACTTTTTGGGCCTTGAGATCTCCTATACTCCAGAAGGCCTATTTATTGGTCAGTCCAAGTATGCTCGCGACATCCTCGACCGAGCATCCCTAACTGACTCCCGACTAATTGCCACACCATTGGTCGCCGGTGAATCTTTGACGAGCACTGGTGCCTCGTTCTCAGATCCTACACTCTACCGCTCGCTTGTTGGAGCTCTTCAATATCTGACGATCACTCGACCAGACCTCTCCTTCGCGGTAAATCATGTAAGTCAGTTTCTTCAGGCCCCCTCTGTTGACCACTTTTCTGCGGTCAAGCGCATCATCAAATATGTCAAAGGGACGGTCCACTATGGCCTCACCTTTGCTCGCCGACCTGATCGATCAATTGTGGGCTATTCTGATGCTGATTGGGCTCGGTGTCTTGAGACTCGTCGTTCCACTTATGGGTATTCTATCTTCCTGGGAGGCAATCTTGTCTCTTGGAGTTCCAAGAAGCAAACAACTGTTGCTCGCTCGAGTTGTGAATCTGAATATAGGGTAATGGCGAACACAGTTGCTGACATAATCTGGCTGACGAATCTTCTGCGTGAACTTCGTCAGCTTCCACCTGCTCGTCCGGCACTTCTAACTGATAATAGAAGTGCTCTCTTCCTCAGCCAAAATCCGTTCGCCCATAAGCGGGCAAAGCACATAGACATCGACTGTCATTTTGTCCGAGAAATGGTCACTTCTGGAAAACTACTCACCGACTTTATGCCATCTCATCTTCAGCTCGCAGACATGTTCACAAAGAGTCTTCCTCGCCCGGCGTTCGAGTTCCTGCGTTCCAAGCTTTGCGTTTCTCCGCATCCCACACAACGCTTGACGGGGGATATTAAGGGATAATTCCATGATTATCTCTACCTTCCTTGTATATAGGAATTTCCATTTATTTATATTTATTTCTTGTGCAACAATTATATTTTTTGTGCAACAATTATGTAAATTTGTTTTTTTGTAATTCACATTATATATATAAGTTCTTTCACTCACCAAGGTTACGATGATTAAACCCTAATTCTCACCGGAGTATTTTATAAGTTAATATAAAGTTAAAGATTGGTAAATGGTAAAAAGAATTAGAAAATACAGGGTGAGAAAGGAGAAGAAGGGAAGGAAATGAATTTATATAGTCAAAAGGAGATAGAAAAAGAAAGGGAAGGGAGGAAAAATATTGTCAAATCTATAAAGTTAGGAAAAATTGTAGATAAGATAAAGTTGTAGTGAATTGTAGTATAAAATGATTTAAAATTAGATGCAACGAAGATTAATTTAATTAACATTAATAATAACATTATAGAACAATTTCAGAAAATAAAATTATAAATAGAATAAACGTGTCCCACTAATAAAATTGATAAGACGTGTTGATAAAAAAAACAAAAAAAAAAAAACAATTCGCATAATTTTGTAATTAAATTTTAAAATTGGGTTGGTCTGTTGCATTGGAGGGCAGAAATTAAATATTTACTACTCCTCCCTCTTTCTATAGAAATTTGCACACTTTCCATATATGAATGTTACATACCAATTTACACACTTCATAAAAGAAAATATATTCATAACCCCCTTAAAATATACTCATATTTACCCATATGTCATTACTTTTCCACATTCAATCTACTTTTTACTTTACTTTATTCATAAAAGTTTACAAAACTACCCCTCAAAACATCACTCATTACACTTTTTCTTACACATTTCTTAAAATGTGTGCCGTCCCAAGGGTACAAATTCCTATGTGACAGTGAGAGTACTAAAGAATGAAACATTACAAAAATTGGGCCCTAGCCCAGTGGTAATGTCATACTTACCTTCATTTATTTATGTTCAAATATTTTAATATTTTTTTCTGTTTATATTTTGTGTTACATTTTTCAATTATATTTATTTGTATTTTTTAATTATAGTGACTTACACTTTTTAGTTATATTGTGTTACACTTTTCAATTATATTTACTTACACTTTTTAGTAATATTGTTGCATTTTTCAATTATAGTGACTTACACTTTTTAGTTATATTGTGTTACACTTTTCAATTATATTTACTTACACTTTTTAGTAATATTGTTGCATTTTTCAATTATACTGACTTCCACTTTTTTATAATATTGTGTTGCACTTTTCAATAATATTGACTTACATTTTTTTTAGTAATATTGTGTTGCACTTTTCAATTATACTGACTTACACTTTGTTATAATATTGTGTTGCACTTTTTAATTATATTGATTTACACTTTTTAGTAATATTGTGTTACATTTTTTAGTAATATTGACTTACACTTATATTTTAATAAGTATGTTAGTAGTTTAAATGGTGGGTATAATAATTTTTAAGATGGAGGTATATATACTATAAGTTCAAATCCCCTTTTTATCCATTTAAAAAAAATTACAACAATAAATAATAAAAAAAATTAATTACAAAAAAAAAAAAAAAACTGAAAAATAAATTTGGTATTAATATGAAAAAACAAGACTTACTGGGCTGGGCTAACATCACGATAAAAAGGTCAATAAACGAAAAAAAAAATATGACATGAGACTAGGGGGTAAAACATACACTCTAATGTATACTTAGACCAAACCTTTAAAATTTTAGATTACTAAATACTTTCTTTCACCATTACTAAATACTTTACTTTAGCCTAAACCATTATCTCAACTGAAAGTTTACTTCGAATTTTGAAATTTTAAAAAAAAAATTATAATCAATTTTATAATAAAAAATTGAAATTTTGAAAAATGTAGATAACAGTATAACACCCAGAATTCAAATCGACCTTTTTTTTCTTCTTCTAGATAGTTCAGATGATAGACAATTTGTATTTATATTTATCCGCTAATATTTATGATTTTTTTGTCTCCTCTTCCCTACAAATTGCTACTTGAACTATGAAATGGACGATTTTTGAGCTTTTGTCAAGTCTATCATTAATTGGATCATAACACTATTTGTATCCTAAAATAAATTAAATTATTGTGTATGATAATTGCTTGTCATTATAAATTTCTAAAAAAAAAAAAAAAAAAAAACATAGTAAAAGAAAAGAGATGATATCGATGAGTATATTTGAAACAAATTTTATTGCAGAAAAAAAAAAACTCCCTCAAGTATATTTGTGTATGAAATAAGTATCACACACATATGAAATACGGAGTAATTTGAGAAGGAGGGGAATGTAGAAGAGTGATGAAATTTTGTAAAATGTTCCATTATAATCTAAAAAATATAGAATATTAAGAATAAGATAGAGATAAAATAAATTATTTTTTTTAATTTTTTTTTATAGATGAATAGATTTTATTGAAATAAAAATTAATTAAATTAAATATGTGTTGCGAAAGGGGCCTAATTATCAAAGACGTCTCTTCAAACTTTCTTTCTCTTTCCTGTATTCTGTAAAAGTCAAATTTGAACCCACCTTGAAAAAAAGAGGGTGGACTGGTTGCTAACGGCCTATTCTTTATTTTATTAAACAACTCTCAAACTCATATACGGAGTATTATATTAAGTTATTTTTTAAATATTAAAATTTATTTTAAAAAAATGGGATGTGAATACAGATGTTTCCACATTTCGTATGCGTGAAATATTTTATACGCCTAATTTAAAATTTAAAAGACAAAAAATATTCATACATAGAGCATTTTATCAAAAGAAGAAAATATTGATTGTGGTATATAGGTATGTATACAAAAATTTCTAAAATCTAAATTCAACAACACATATGGTATAAAGGCTAAATATAAAAATTATAGATAAAATAAGGGAAAATATCAATTTTGGTCACCCAATTTTACCTCTTTTCATATTTGGTCATCCACATCTAGTCACTATCAAAATTGGTGACCCATTTATTATATTCTATCAAAATTGATCACTCTGTTAGTCAATCTGTCATTGACTAACGGAGAAAGAGTTTTGAGCCGTGAAATTTCTCAAAACCTAAGGTTAAAAAATTATCATGCATCTTCTAGAAATAATGAAACAAATGCAAAAGTAAGAATGAAACATGTGCAAGAATTATCAATATTTACATTATATTTATAATAGGTCAGAAGAAGGTTATTTTTGTTGGTTTACCTTTTATTTTACAGAAAATGAGAAACTCAATAGATAGAATGCAACTTTGTACTCTGTTTTTTTTTTAACAATTGTACTCTGTTTTCCAATTCTGTACTCTGTTTTTTTTTTTTAACAATTGTACTCTGTTTTCCAATTCTTGGTTTCATACTGAAATTTATGTAATAATTGGAGATATAAAGTTATTTCAATTCATGATTATTTGTGGTGAAGTTTAATTATAAAGAATTTTCTACAATTATTCATTCAAGAAAATTTCATAAACTTATTTTTCATTCTAAATATTTTTCTATTAAAATCATTATTGCAGATTTCTTGAAATGTTAATCAAACAATTGGGCAAATTTCTATCTCCTGAGTTTCTCATTTCCTAATTATCTATAAAATAAAAATAAAAAGTAAACCAACGAATCACGTTCTACAAGATGCATCAGAATTCCTTCTGATCTATTATATGTTCTACCAGATGCATCAGAACCATGTTTCATTCTTGCTTCTAGTTTGTTTCATTAGTTCGGGAAGATGCATGAAGTTTTTTTAACCTTAGGTTTTGAGAAATTTCACGGCTCAAAACTCTTTCTCCGTTAGTCAATGACAGATTGACTAACAGAATGATCAATTTTGATAGAATATAATAACTGGGTGACCAATTTTGATAGTGACTAAATGTGGGTGACCAAATATGAAAAGAGGTAAAATTGGGTGACCAAAATTAATATTTTCCCATAAAATAACTATGTCGTACAGAAACGAATATACATTTTCCCTATAGAGATAACTATAACAAAAATTAACGTCATATCCATTTTATTTTCACAAATCGTACAACGTAAAAATGATACACAAGTGATAAAAAGTAAAGTATTAGAATTGCTTAAATACCTTTTATAGCACCTTGAACTTGAAGGGTTTTAAGCTCGTAATTTGCAACAATGTTAACAAATTTGAAAAGTTTTAAGCTCGTAATTTGAAAAGTATTAGAATTGAACTTAATCCTTGAAGGATTTTAAGCTCGCGTAATTTGATAAAAATGTATTCAAGGTTGAAAGAGTACAAGGATTATTCTTGAAATTAGGTTTTAAGCTCGTAATTTGATAAAAATGATAGCACCTTGAATAATCCTTGAAGGGTTTTAAGCTCGTAATTTGAAAAGTATTATAATTGCTTAAATACCTTTTATAGCACCTTCAATCGGTTGGACTGGTTTGATCCGCATTCCAATCGCTAAAATAATCCTGCCATTTTAAAAAAAAAAAATATCTTAAATTTCCATGTCTTCTATATTGCATTAAAAATGTGTTTATAAAATTATAAAATTCACTTAAAACAACTCAATTCAAATTACAATTCAAACTCCCATGTCTTTGATGAGTTGATTATAATGTAATTTAATTTGATGCTCCAATGTACTCCTTCCGTTCCCAATTTATTGACCCGCTTTTTTTTTTCTTTACTTAATGACTAACCCACTTTTCACTATTTTTCAAGTAGTAGCAAGCTTGATGATGTATCTTTTCAAGATCTTCTCAATCAATTTACTCAAATAAATTTGGTAATTAAAATTTAAATAATCTTTTAGAATTAAAATAATTATAGTTTTTTATTTTAGAAGTTTTTAACTTATTACTCGAAAAACACATATAAAATTAAAGTAAAATTAAATTAAAATTAGAAGAAGTTGTATTTCATATAACAAAATATTAAAATTGATATGAAAACATTATTTATATGAAATTTAAATTTAAATTTCAATTTCAATATTGACATTCGAAAAGCATTATTCCCATCTACCACATATCTAATTATTGGTACACTGTAGAATAAAAAAAATAAATTATAGTGTGATTAAAATTTAAAAAATAATTATTATTATTTAAAATGTGAGGTATTAAAAAAATAGAATAGAGATTTATTCATTTGAATAGAGTGGTATTAATAATAGAATACGGTGATTAAATTTTAAAAAATAAATTATGTTGTGATTAAAGTTTAAAAAGATAATTATAATTTAAAATATGGTATATTCAGAAAAAAAGAGAATGGAAAATAGAGATTTATTGATTTGATTATAATCATATTAAGAATTAGCGTGATTAAATTAAAATAAATAAATTATGTTGTGATTAAAGTTTGAAAATTAATAATTATGATTTAAAATTTAAAAATAAAAATAAAAATTATTAGTAGATAATATGTAAATTATTATTTTGAGATTAAAATAGGAAAAATAGATATTTTTTTAAAAAATAAGATAAGATTGATAAGGGTGTATTCAATTGAGATTGTATTGAATTTTTTTTAACTTTAAAAAGTAGGTGGATTTATAAAATACATAGAGTCCATTTAGAGTTTGACTGACTTTTTTTATTGATTTATATGGATTTTCATAGACTTGACAGGATTGTGGAATATATTTTTTATTGATTTATATAGATTTTCATAAACTTCGATATTGATACAAATAGTTAAAGAATTAATTTTAATTTTTTTTTAAAATTAATATTATATAAAATATTTTATCAATAAAAAAAATTATATATATAAATTTTATTTTACCAATAATATATATATAAAGTATTTTACCAATAAAATATATATATATATATATTAATTCGGGGCGGATACCCGCGGATCGGGCATAAGACCCAAACTCGACTCATACTTAATACGGGGCGAATCTGACTTGACCCAAAGTTCGCGGGTGGGGTGGGTACCCGCGGGTCGGGTCAATATTGTCATTCCTACTTCTGATCTTTAGTCTTCAGAGTTATATGAGAGAATCCATTGAAATCTCTTGTTTTTAGAAGAGATTTTGGATAGTGCAATTTATTTATATTTTTGGAGGAGAATCAACTAAATCCATAAACGGTTGAATACCTAAAGATTTTTAAAGACTTTTTAAAATCCAATTGAATACCTCAAAAATTTTAAAGACTTTTTAAAATCCAAATTTAATACCCCCAAACTTTGAAAGTCCAAAAAATCCTACAAAATCCACGACCAATACACCCCCTAAAGAATAAACTAATAATATTTGATTGAAATAAATTTAATTTAATTTTTTTTAAATGGATGGATAGATTTTATTAAAATAAAAAATAATTAAATTAAATATGTATCGAAAAAATGGCGTCGTTATCAAAGAAGCCTCTTAAGTCTCCCCATTCTGTAAAAGTCAAACTTAGGCCCATTTTAAAGAAAGAGCGTGGTTGACAACAGACTATTCTTTATTTTTTTTTATACAACTCTCAAACTCATATATTATATTATATATTTTTTTAAATATTAATATTTTATTAAATAACTAATGTTAATACAGATGTTTCCATATGAAATATGCGTGAAATATTTTATACGCCTAATTTGAAAGGCAAAAAATATTCATACCTAGAGCATTTTTCTAAAATCGAATTCTTCCAACAAAAGTAGTGTTCGTGAGTTCATTGTTGCATTCATTTTTTAGGTGGGGTATTAACTTTTTTATGTTTTATAGTAAAGATTTTAATGCATATGTTATTTTCTATTGAATTGTTACATAAATTAAATGTGAAATTTGACAAAGTTGAATAAGGGCGCAAATTTTTTGAAATGAATAATTTGATAAAGTGGAAATGTAGAAGAGTGATGAAATTTTGTGAAAAGTCCCATTATAATTTAAAAAATATAGAATATTAAGAATAAACTAATAATATTTTATAGAGATAAATTAAATTAAATTATTTAAAAAATTTATGGATGGATAAATTTTATTGAAATAAACAATAATTATTCGAAAATCATTATTCTCATCTACTTACATATCTAATTATTGGTATTGGTATTGTTGAATAAAAAAATAAATTATGTTGTGATTAAAGTTTAAAAATTAAATTAAAAAATAATAATTATGATTTAAAAAAATTGGGTATTTAGAAAAAAATATATATAGATTTGTTGATTTGAATAGAGTGATATTAATAATAAAATATCGTGATTAAATTTTAAAAAATAAATTAGATTGTGATTAAAGTTTAAAAAATAATAATTATGAGTACTAGATAATATGTAAATTATTATTTTGAGATTAAAATAGAAAAAATAGATTTTTTTTAAAATAAAAATACAGAAATTTTGAAATAGACAATTTTGGTGAGGGGAGAGTGGTGAAATTGTGCAAGTGTCTCATTATATTTTCACAAATATAAAGTATTAAAATAAAATAAGATAAGATTAAAAAATAAACTAATAATATTTGATAGATATAAATTTAATTTAATTTTTAAAAAAATTATAAATGAATAGATTTTATTGAAATAAAAAATAATTAAATTAAATATGTATGAAAAAAAGAGTGTTGTTATCACAGACGACTCTTAAGTCTTCCTTTCTCTCTCTTACATTCTGTAAAAGTTAAACTTGGGCCCACTTTGAAGAAAGAGCCTAATTGCCAACAGACTATTTTTTATTTTATTAAACAACTCTTAAACTCATATATTATAGTATTAAATTATTTTTTAAATATTAATATTGTATTAAAAAATCAAATGTGAATACAGATGTTTTCATATGAAATATGCATGAAATATTTTATACGCCTAATTTGAAAGACAAAAAATATTCATACCTAGAGCATTTTTCTAAAATCGAATTTATCCAACAACTTTAGTGTTATTTTTAGGTGGGGTATTAACTTTTTTATGCTTTATAGTAGAGATTTTAATGCATATGTTATTTTTTATTGAGTTGTTAGATAAATCAAATGTGAAAGGTCACAAAGTTGAATAAGGGCGCAAAATTTTTGAAATGAATAATTTGATAAAATTATTTCAAAAAGTCCCATTATAATTTCAAAAATATAGAATATTAAGAATAAACTAATAATATTTTATAGAGATATATTAAATTAAATTATTTAAAAAATTTATGGATGGACAGATTTTATTGAAATAAACAATAATTAAATTAAATATTTATGGAAAAAATGACATTGTTATTAAAGACGTCTTTTTAGTCTTACATTTTCTCTCCTGACCACCTTGAATTGAAAGAGAGTCTTTTCAGTCTTCCATTTTCTCTCTCTGACCACCTTGAAGAAAGAGCTTGGTTAGGGGACATTATTAACTTTACTTTTATCTTTCAAACTTGACCACCTTGAAGAAAGAGTACCCGCGACGGACTATTATTAAAATTCATGTCTTTTAATTTTTATTAGGATATAGAGCAAATAAAAAGAATTTTTATTGTGTATATACAAGACTTTTCATTATTTTCTAAGTAATAGTGTGATGATATATATCTTTCCAAGATATTGTGAATCAATTAACTCAAATAAATGTTAATTTATATTAGAGTACGTTTGACATGGAAAATATATATACAAACTTTTCACTATTTCTTAAGCAATAGCTAGCATGATGATGTATTTTTCAAGATCTTCTCAATCAATTTACTCAAATAAATTTTAATTTTTATTAAAGTACGTTTGATAGGGCAAATGTATTTACAGACTTTTCACTATTTCCTAAGTAGTAGCTATGTGATGATATATCTTATCTTCTCAATCAATTTACTCAAATAAATTTTGTAATTAAAATTTGAATTTCAATATTGACATTCTAATATGAAAACATTAATCATATGAAATTTGAATTTCAATATTGACATTTGAACATTCGAATAGAGCGTGAAAATATAACAAAATATTAAAAATGATATGATAACATTAATCATATGAAATTTGAATTTCAATATTGACATCCGAACATTCGAAAATCATTATTCTCATCTACTACATATCCAATTATTGGTATTGGTATTGTTGAATAAAAAAATAAATTATGTTGTGATTAAAGTTTAAAAAATAAATAAAAAAAATTATGTTGTGATTAAAGTTTAAAAATTAAATTAAAAAATAATAATTATGATTTAAAATATGGGGTATTCAGAAAAAAAAAAGAAAAAAAAAAAAGAGAACATAGATTTATTGATTTGAATAGAGTGATATTAAAAATAAAATATCGTGATTAAATTTAAAAAAAAAATTAGGTTGTGATTAAAGTTTAAAAAAGTAATGATTATGAGTACTAGATAATATGTAAATTATTATTTTGAGATTAAAATAGGAAAAATAGATTTTTTTTAAAAATAAAAATACAGAGATTTTGAAATAGACAATTTTGATGTTGTGTAAATGTCTCATTATATTTTCACAAATATAAAGTATTAAAATAAAATAAGATAAGATTAAAGAATAAACTAATAATATTTGATAGATATAAATTAAATTTAATTAAAAAAATTTATAAATGGATAGATTTTATTGAAATAAAAAATAATTAAATTAAATATGTATGAAAAAAAGGGTGTTGTACTCTTAAGTCTTCCTTTCTCTCTTGAATTCTGTAAAAGTTAAACTTGGGCCATTTTAAAGAAAGAGCCTATTGCCAACTGACTATTCTTTATTTTATTAAACAACTCTTAAACTCATATATTATAGTATTAAATTATTTTTTAAATATTAATATTGTATTAAAAAATCAAATGTGAATACACATGTTTCCATATGAAATATGCATGAAATATTTTATACGCCTAATTTGAAAGACAAAAAATATTCATACCTAGAGCATTTTTCTAAAATTGAATTCTTCCAACAACAATAGTGTTATTTTTAGGTGGGGTATTAACTTTTTTATGCTTTATAATAAAGATTTTAATGCATATGTTATTTTTTATTGAGTTGTTAGATAAATTAAATGTGAAAGCTGACAAAATTGAATAAGGGCGCAATTTTTTTGAAATGTATAATTTGATAAAGAGGGAATGTAAAAGAGTGATGAAATTTTGTGAAAAGTCTCATTATAATTTAAAAAATATAGAATATTAAGAATAAACTAATACTCCCTCCGTCCAATTTTATTATGCTCACTTCTCCGGGCACGGGTTTTAATGAATATTGATTAGTTTATTCATAAAGTAGATAAGTTGAGGGTATGATGGGGGTATTGTGGGGTCTATTTATAAATAAATGATTGTTTATGAATAAAGTGAATGACAAAGTGAGTAAATAAGTGATGATAGGAGGGTGGAGATAAAGTAGTATAAATAGTATTGTTTCCAAAATGGGTATGAACATAATAAAATTGGACAACCAAAAAAGAAAAGTGGGAATAATGAAATTGGACGGAGGGAGTAATATTTTATAGAGATATATTAAATTAAATTATTTAAAAAAATTATGGATGGATAGATTTTATTGAAATAAACAATAATAAAATTAAATATTTATGGAAAAAATGGAATTGTTATTAAAGACGTCTTTTCAGTCTTACATTTTCTCTCCTGGCCACCTTGAAGAAAGAGAGTTTTTTCAGTTTTCCATTCTCTCTCCTGACCACTTAGAAGAAAGAGCGTTTTCAGTCTTCCATTCTATCTCTCTGACCACTTTGAAGAAAGAGCGTGGTTACGGGATATTACTAACTTCACTTTTATCTTTCAAACTTGACCACCTTCAATAAAGAGTACCGACGGACTATTATTAAAATTCATGTCTTTTAATTTTTATTAGGGTATAGAGCAAATAAAAAGAATTTTTACTGTGCATATACAAGACTTTTCACTATTTTTCTAAGTAATAGCGTAATGTTATCTTTCCAAGATATTGTGAATCAATTAACTCAAATAAATTTTAATTTTTATTAGAGTACGTTTGACATGACAAATATCTATACAAACTTTTCACTATTTCTTAAGCAGTAGCTACAACATGATGATGTCTCTTTTCAAGATCTTCTCAATTAATTTACTCATATAAATTTTAATTTTTATTAAAGTACATTTGACAGGGCAAATGCATTTACAGATTTTTCACTATTTCCTAAGTAGTTGCTATGTGATGATATATCTGATCTTCTCAATTAATTTACTCAAATAAATTTGGTAATTAAAATTAAAATAATCTTTTAGAATTAAAATAATTATAGTTTTTAATCTTTTTAAAAGTTTTGAACTTATTTCTCGAAAAACACATATAAAATTAAATTTAAATTTGAAGAAGTTTTATTTCTTTGCACACAACATATTAAAAAATCATTATAAAATTTATGTAAAAAAATAGATATAAAAAACATTAATCATATGAAATTTAAATTTCAATATTGACATTCGAACATTTGAAAATCATTATTCCCATCTACCACATATCTAATAGAGCAAATATATAATTTGGATATTTACTTATGAGAGAACTAATAGAGCATGAAAATATATACCAAAATATTAAAAATGATATGAAAACATTAATCATATGAAATTTGAATTTCAATATTGACATTTGAACATTCTAATAGAGCATGAAAATATAACAAAATATTAAAAATGATATGAAAACATTAATCATATGAAATTTGAATTTCAATATTGACATCCACATTCAAATTCATTATTCTCATCTACTACATATCTAATTATTGGTATTGTTGAATAAAAAAATAAATTATGATGTGATTAAAGTTTAAAAAATAAGTAATAATTATGATTTAAAATGTGGGGTATTAATGGGGGGATAGATTATAGAAATTTATTGATTTGAATAGAGTTGTATTAATAATAGAACACACTGATTAAATTTTAAAAAAAAATTATGTTGTGATTTGAAATATGAGGTATTTAGGGAAAAAAAAAAAGAGAATTTAGATTTATTGATTTGAATAGGGTGATATTAAGAATAAAATATGGTGATTAAATAAAAAAAAATTAGGTTGTGATTAAAGTTTAAAAAATAATAATTATGAGTACTAGATAATATGTAAATTATTATTTTGAGATTAAAATAGAAAAAATAGATTTTTTTTAAATAAAAATAAAGATATTTTGAAATAGACGATTTTGGCAAAGAGAGTGGTGAAATTGTATAAGTGTCTAATTATATTTTCACAAATATAAAGTATTAAAATAAAATAAGATTAGATTAAAGATTAAACTAATAATATTTGATAGATATAATTTAATTTAATTTTTAAAAAAATAATTATAAATGGATAGATTTTATTGAAATAAAAAATAATTAAATTAAATATGTATGGAAAAAAGGGTATTGTTATCAAAGACCTCTTAAGTCTTCCTTTCTCTCTCGCCTTCTGTAAAAGTTAAACTTGGGCCCACTTTGAAGAAAGAGCTTGATTGCCAATAAACTATTTTTTATTTTATTAAACAACTCTTAAACTCAAATATTATAGTATTAAGTTATTTTTTAAATATTAATATTGTATTAAAAAATCAAATGTGAATACAGATGTTTCCATATGAAATATGCATAAAATATTGTATACGCCTCATTTGAAAGAGAAAAAATATTCATACCTAGAGCATTTTTCTAAAATCGAATTCTTCCAACAACAGTAGTGTTATTTTTAGGTAGGGTATTAACTTTTTTATGCTTTATACTCCCTCCGTCCAATTTCATTATTCCCATTTTCCTTTTTTGGTTGTCCAATTTTATTATGTTCATACCCTTTTTGAAAACAATACTATTCATACTACTTTATCTCCACCCTCCTACCATCACTTATTTATCCACTTTGCCATTCACTTTATTCATAAACAATTATTTATATACAAATGGACCCCACAATACTTCATCATACCCTCAACTTATCTACTTTATGAATAAACTAATCAATATTCATTAAAATCCGTACCCGGAGAAGTGGGCATAATAAAATTGGACGGAGGGAGTAGTAGAGATTTTAATGCATATGTTATTTTTTATTGAGTAATTTGAGTTGTTAGATAAATTAAGGGGGGTGTATTCAATTGAGATTTTGTTGGATTTTTTTGGACTTTAAAAAGTCGGTGGATTTAGAAAATCCATAGACTCTATGCAGAGTTTGACTGACTTTTTTATTGATTTATATGGATTTTTATAGATTTGGCAAGATTCTGAAATACATATTTTTTTACATGGATTTCCTAGTTAAAAAAAATTATTATTCATCATTATTATTCTCTTCATTTCCATCATGGTTATACCTCACATGGCATTAGCAATACTAGTTCTCCATACATTAACTTCAGTTATAATTGGTTTTGAGAAAGCAATTTCAAATTTTCCATTTTCCTCTTCCACGTTGAGATGTGGTGAATCTTGATCTTCCTTATATTCGACTGAAATTCATCAGAGCGACATTCTTTACTAAAAAAATTATGTAATCCAGCACGAGTCAATACTAACTCTGCTTGTGTTTGAAATGGGAACTTGTTAATCGATTGCAATTTGAAAATACCAAAAATTTGAAAATACCAAAAATTCGATTGAATAATTGCATTTCTCGGGTGACGACCTTGACCACCAAAATCTTTTAGATATATCGAACACCAATGGAATTAAAGAAAGAACATAATTTTAAAATACAGAGATGTAATCTTTTTCACGATAATAATGATGGTGAAGAATCTGTGATGTTTATCGAAAAACATAGTTAACAAAAGTTTTTTTTTTCTTCTCTTTCAAGTCTTCTAAGAGAATCCATTGAAATCTCTACTTTTTAGAAGATATTTTGAATAGTGAAATTTATTTATATTTTTGAAAGAGAATCCAACGAAATCCATAGAGTATTAAAATCCATAGATTGTTGAATACCTAAAGATTTCTAAAGACTTTTTAAAATCCGTATTGAATACCTCAAAATTTTGAAAGACTTTTAAAAATCCGGATTGAATACCCCCAGATTTTAAAAGTCCAAAAAAATCCAACAGAATCTCAATTGAATACACCCCTAAATGTGAAAGTTGACAAAATTGAATAAGGGCGCAATTTTTTTGAAATGAATAATTTGATAAAGAGGGAATGTAGAAGAGTGATGAAATTTTGGGAAAAGTCTCATTATAATTTCAAAAATATAGAATATTAAGAATAAACTAATACTCCCTCCATCTTTTAATAAGTGTCACTTTGGCATTTTTCAACAAATTAAGATTATAAAGTGTGGTCCATATTACCCTTAATTAATTATAGCTAATTTTGATATAGAAGTTTTGTTTGATAAAGAATGTGGTCAAGAATGTAGCTATTATTCATAAACCAATTTAATTTTAGTATAAACAATGTTTATGGAATTTATTTATGAACAATATATATGGTAAATGAATAAGGGCAAAATAGTCAAAATTAAAGAAAAAAACTCAGAATGACACTTGTTTTAAAATTAGTTAAAAAGCCAAAGTGACCCTTATTAAAAAACGGAGGGAGTAATATTTTATAGAGATATATTAAATTAAATTATTTAAAAAATTTATGGATGGATAGATTTTATTGAAATAAACAATAATTAAATTAAATATTTATGGAAAAAATGGCATTGTTATTAAAGACATTTTTTCAGTCTTACATTTTCTCTCCTGACCACCTTGAAGAAAGAGAGTTTTTTCAGTCTTCCATTCTCTCTCCTGACAACCTTGAGTCTTCCATTCTCTCTATCTCTCTGACCACCTTGAAGACAGAGCATGGTTACGCGAAATTACTAACTTCACTTTTATCTTTCAAACTTACCGCCTTGAGAAAGAGTACCGATGAACTATTATTAAAATTCATGTCTTTTAATTTTTATTAGGGTATAGAGCAAATAAAAAGAATTTTTATTGTGTATATACAAGACTTTTCACCACTTTTCACTATTTCCTAAGCAGTAGCTAGCATGATGATGTATATTTTCCTAAGAAGATTAAAACAAAATTAAATTAAATATAATAAACTATAACTACATAATACAAAATATGAATCACAATATTTTTTTAACAAAATTGACTACAGTAGTTTTTTATTTTTTCCAAAATTTTCGAATTTTCAGTTTGAAAAAGTTTGAAAACTTCCAAAAAAATTTTAGATTTTAAAAATAAAGATTGAAATCTTGAATTTTCCAAAATTTTCAAATTAAAAAAAAAAATTGAGAGTGATGAGTATTTTAAAAAAATTGGAAGATTTTTTTTTTTTTTTCAGAATTTTATATTTTTTTAGTACGATTTTATGAAATTTTTGGAAAATAAAAGAAAGAAATAAGAAGAGAGATGGATGAAGGAGGAGAAGTAGAGTTAGAAAACTTCAAGGATGAATGAAGGAGAGAGAAGGGAAGAGAAAAGATATAATTGTTGTGGAGGACACAACAACGATCGGTCAAACCGGAAAGACTCGTGTCTATCTAAAAGAACTTTGCTTGAAGACAAAATTTGTATTGTCTTTGTCTGAGTGTCGTGTCGCGTCAATATTTTCATGTCTGACATAGTCGCATTTAAATTAACCAATTTAATAGTCGCACTTTGGAAAAATAACTCTTAAATAGTCGCGGGATATAAACAGAACTATGCTTAAATTGAAAATAAATTTAGTTTTTACCATAATTGCAATATTTGATTTCAAAATTGCAATATTGAAATAAAATTGCCCTTAAACTCATATATTATAGTATTAAATTATTTTTTAAATATTAATATTGTATTAAAAAATCAAATGTTGTTTCCATATGAAATATGCATGAAATATTTTATACGCCTAATTTGAAAGACAAAAAATATTCATACCTAGAGCATTTTTCTAAAATCGAATTCTTCCAACAACAATAGTGTTATTTTTAGGTCGGGTATTAATTTTTTTATGCTTTAAAGTAGAGATTTTAATGTATATGTTATTTTTTACTGAGTTGTTACATAAATTAAATGTTAAAGTTGACAAAGTTGAATAAGAACGCAAGAATTTTGAAATGAATAATTTGACAAAGAAGGAATGTCGAAGAGTGATGAAATTTTGTGAAATGTCTCATTATAATTTAAAAAATATAGAATATTAAGAATAAATTAATAATATTTGATAGAAATAAATTAAATTAAATTATTTAAAAAAATTATGAATGAATAGATTTTATTGAAATAAACAATAATTAAATTAAATATTTATGGGAAAATAGCATTTTTATTAAATATGTCTTTTCAGTCTTCCTCTCTCGTGTATTCTATAAAAAAAAAAAAGTTAAACTTCACCACCTTGAAGAAAGAAAGAGTGTGATTATCAGTGTTCCATTCTCTCTTCTTCTAGCTTCTATTCTCTCTCCTATAAAAGTTAAATTTGACCAAGTTGAAGAAAGAAAGAGCTTGGTTACCCACAGTCTATTATTAGAGTTAATAACCTCATATGTTTCAGTACTAATAAACCATGTATATACTTAAAATTAAAATTCATGTCTTTTAATTTTTATTAGGTACATATTTAATAGAGTAAATAAACATAATAATAGACATCGTTTAATAATATTTATTTTCTGTAAAAATTAAACCATAGCACTGAATGAATTTTTAAACTTTATGTGACAAATACGTGAGTTTATTGAAGTTGTGTTATCTTGGGTTAGTGAAGTGAATTTATAACAATGTTGATTTTTTTTTTCAGCTATAAGAACATACTCCCACAAATTTAGAATTTTCTAGATAGTTTTAATATTTATTAACTTTCAAGGACAAAATTTTAGAATTTTCTAGATAGTTTTAATATTTCTAAGAAGAATAAAACAAAATTAAATTAAATATAATAAACTATAACTACATAATACAAAATATGAAACACAAATTGTTTTTTAATAAAATTGAGGACAGTAGTTTTTTATTTTTTCCAAAATTTTCGAATTTTCAGTTTGAAAAAGTTTGAAATCATCCAAAAAAATTTGATTTTAAAAATAAAGATTGAAATCTTGAATTTTCCAAAATTTTTAAATTAAAAAAAAAAAATTGAGAGTGATAGTATTTTAAAAATTTGGAAGATTTTTTTTTTCTTCAGAATTTTATATTTTTTGAGTACAATCTTATGAAATTTTTGGAAAATAAAAGAAATAAGAAGAGAGAGATGAAGGGGGAGAAGAAATAGAGTTAGAAAACTGATTAATGAAGGAGAGAGAAGGGAAGAGAGAAAAGGGAAGATATAATTGTTCAAGAGGACACAACAACAACGGTCGGTCAAACCTCGTGTCTACCAAGAAGAACTTTGCTTGAAACTAAGACAAAATTTGAATTGTCTTGTTTGAGTGTCGTGTTGTCGTCTCAATATCTTCATGTCTGACATAGTTGCATTTAAATTAACCAATTTAATAGTTGCCCCTTGGAAACAGAACTCTTAAATAGTTGTGGGGTGTAAACAGAACTACGCTTAAATTGAAAATAAATTTAATTTTTACCATAATTGCAATATTTAAAAAAAAAATGCCCTTAAACTCATATATTATAGTACTAAATAGTTTTTTAAATATTAATATTGTATTAAAAAATAAAATGTTATTTCCATATGAAATATTCATGAAATATTTTATACACCTAATTTGAAAGACAAAAAATATTCATACCAGTTTTTTTATGCTTATAGTAGAGATTTTAATGCATATGTTATTTTTTATTGTTACATAAATTAAATGTGAAAGTTGACAAAGTTGAATAATAACGCAAGAATTTTGAAATGAATAATTTGATAAAGAGGGAATGTAGAAGGGTGGTGAAATTTTGTGAAATGTCCCATTATAATTTCAAAAATATAGAATATTAAGAATAAATTAATAATATTTGATAGAAATAAATTAAATTAAATTATTTAAAAAAATGATGAATGAATATATTTTATTGAAATAAACAATAATTAAATTAAATATTTATTGGAAAAATAACATTTTTATTAAATATGTCTTTTCAGTCTTCCTCTCTCATGTATTCAATAAAAAAAAGTTAAACTTGATCCCCTTGAAGAAAGAAAGAGCGTGGTTATCAGTGTTCCATTCTCTCTCCGGTTAAACTTGACCACCTTAAAGAAACAAGAAACTGTAAAAGTTAAACTTGACCACCTTGACGAAAGAAAGAGCGTGGTTATCACCTTCCATTCTCTATCCTATAAAAAGTTAAATTTGACCCCTTTGAAGAAAGAAAGAGTTTGGTTACTTTTTTTATTAACCTCATTTTTATCTTTTAGTACTAATAAACTATAACTACATAATACAAAATATGAATCACAATTTTTTTTTTTTAATAAAATTGACGGTAGTTTTTTATTTTTTCCAAAATTTTCGAATTTTCAGTTTAAAAAAGTTTGAAATCTTCCAAAAAAAAATTGGATTTTAAAAATAAAGATTGAAATCTTGAATTTTCCAAAATTTTCAAATTAAAAAAAAAAAAAAAAAAAAAGTTGAGAATGATGAGTATTTTTAAAATTTGGAAGTTTTTTTTTTTTTTTTTTTTCAGAATTTTATATTTTTTAGTACGATTTTATGAAATTTTTGGAAAATAAAAGAAAGAAATAAGAAGAGAGATGGATGAAGGAGGAGAAGAAGTAAAATTAGAAAACTGATGAATGAAGGAGAGAGAAGGTAAGAGGGAAGATATAATTGTTGAGGAGGACACGGTCAAACCGGAAAGACTTGGGTCTACAAAGAAGGAGCAAAGACAAAATTTGTATTGTGTTGTCAGAGTGTCGTGTTGTCGCGTCAATATCTTCATGTCTGACATAGTTGCATTTAAATTCACCAATTTAGTCGCATCTTGGAAACAAAACTCTTAAATAGTACGCAGGGTGTAGACAAATTTAGTTTTTACAATAATTGCAATATTTGATTTCAAAATTGCAATATTTAAAAAAAATTGCCCTTAAACTCATATATTATAGTCCATGTGCTTACACTTTTTTGGTGAATGGTGTTGCACTTTTCAATTATTAGCATGCACTCGAGTCCATAGGAGACCAACCCTAAAAATAAAATTGAAATTTTGAATTTTCAAAAAAATTCAAATTAAAAAAAAAAAATCAAAAATTAAAAAAGACAATTATAGATATTAAATTCCAAATTCTTTTGGGGCTTGTTCGATAAAGAATCCAATACCATTAATTAGGCGTGAATGACAAAGTGAGATAGCTCAAGTGGTTAGAGCACCACTATCTAGGTCTTGGGTCCTAGGTTCGAGTCATGGGGAGGGGAAAAAGGGATGGGTATTTAACATCCATAAAAAAAAAAAAAAAATTAGGCATGAATAGATTTTGCCGTATATACCCATACATATTTCTTATCTATGATTTCAATTCTTTCCAATTTGATGAATGACCCCAGTCAAAAAAAAAAAAAATTGATGAATGACATATTAAGTATACATATTTCTTATTTTCTACTGAGTTACCTCAAAATTGTAGTCACACTCTATTAGAAAAAAAAAAAAAAATACGGTAGGGAGAGAGAGAAAAAAAAAAGAATTTTAAAATTAATTTTAAGAAGAAAATTATTAAAAGACAAGTATCCATATAATATATACGTATCTACTACATACATAGATATACATTATTTTTAAATTATCATTTAAAAATATATATCAGATTTGTGTTTTGATGGAGAAGGAAAAATTATTTTGATAGAGTTAATGGAGGAAACTTAACATTTTTTTTTTATCAGAGGAAACTTAAGTTAATGGGGTTGGTAATGGTGGGAGAAATTAATTTGATGTAGGAGAAGAAAACTTAACGTTTAAAACTTAATCATGATAGTGTGACGTGGCGTAATTATGTGTGTCTTGGGAGAGTAATCCCGGTGTGTCTTGGGAGAGTAAATTCCGTCAGCGTGTGTTGAGAAACAAGAAAAAAAAGTAATTAATTTTAACGCATGCAATTTAATTAATTAATTGTTATTATACTTAATTAAAGGTAGAACAGTAATTATAAAATTAATAAAACATAAATTAATTAAAGAAAAATTTTTTGCATATCCAAATTCTGAATCCTTAACATTACCGTTCTTTATTTTATTAAACAACTTTCAAACTCATATTAGTCTTCCATTAAATTTGACACTTTGAAGAAGAAAGAGCACTTTGAAGAAGAAAGAAAGAGGAGCATGGTTATCCGTCTTTATTCTCTCTCCTGTAAAAAAGTTAAATTTGACCATCTTGAAGAAAGAGTTTAGTTACCCACAGTTATTACTTTTTTTTTTGAACGGTCACAGTCTATTATTACTAATAAACAAAGTATATACTTTTTTTTTTAATTTTTATTAGATACATAAATAAACATAATTTTTGTCGCGTATACAGATTTTTCACTATTTTCTAAGTAGTAGCGTGATGGTATCTTTCCAAAATATTTTGAATCAATTAACTCAAATAAATTTGGTAATTAAAATTTAAATAAATCAACACACTCTTTAATTATTATCAGTCTTCCATTCTCTCTCTCCCCTATAAAAGTTAGTCTTCCATTCTCTCTCTCTCCTATAAAAGTTAGTCTTCCATTCTCTAAAAAACTCTCCTGTAAAAAAAAAAAAAAAAAGTTAAATTTGACCATCTTGAAGAAAGAGTTTGGTTACCCACAGTCTATTATTGGAGTACTAATAAACAAGGTATATACTTTTCTTTTAATTTTTATTAGGGTACATAAATAAACATAATTTTTGTCGCGTATACAGATTTTTTACTATTTTCTAAGTAGTAGAAAATTTAAATAAATCAACACACTCTTTGATTATTATCAGTCTTCCATTCTCTCTCTCTCCTGTGAAGAAGAAAGAGCATTCTCTCTTTTGTAAAAAAAAAAAAAAAAAAGTTAAATTTGACACTTTGAAGAAGAAAGAAAGAGCATGGTTATCTGTCTTCTATTTTCTCTCCTGTAAAAAAGTTAAATTTGACCATCTTGAAGAAGAAAGAGTTTGCTTACCCACAGTTTGGAGTACTAATAAACAAGATATATACTTTTCTTTTAATTTTTATTAGGGTACATAAATAAACATAATTTTTGTCGCAGATTTTTCACTATTTTCTAACTAGTAGAAAATTTAAATAAATGAACAAAGAAAGAGCATTCTCTCTTTTGTAAAAAAAAAAAGTTTGGTTACCCACGGTCTATTATTGGAGTACTAATAAACAAGGTATATACTTTTCTTTTAATTTTTATTAGGGTTCATAAATAAACATAATTTTTGTCGCGTATACAGATTTTTCACTATTTTCTAAGTAGTAGCGTGATGGTATCTTTCCAAAATATTTTGAATCAATTAACTCAAATAAATTTGGTAATTAAAATTTAAATAAATCAACACACTCTTTGATTATTATCAGTCTTCCATTCTCTCTCTTGTAAAAGTTAGTCTTCCATTCAAAAAAAAAAAAAAAAGTTAAATTTGACACTTTGAAAAAGAAAGAAAGTTATCTGTCTTCTATTTTCTCTCTTTTAAAAAAGTTAAATTTGACCATCTTGGAGAAGAAAGAGTTTGGTTACCCACCATCTTGGAGAAGAAAGAGTTTGGTTACCCACCATCTTGAAGAAAGAGTACTAATAAACAAGGTATATACTTTTCTTTTAATTTTTATTAGGGTACATAAATAAACATAATTTTTATCGCGTATACAGATTTTTTCACTTTCACTATTTTCTAAGTAGTAACGTGATGGTATCTTTCCAAAATATTGTGAATCAATTAATTCAAATAAATTTGGTAATTAAAATTTAAATAAATCAACACACACTCTTTGATTATTATCATCCATCATCAAAAAATCACGCCCATATCTCTCTCCTATTCCTATATTCTCTCCAACGGTCTCTCCTATTCCTATATTCTCTCCAACGGTCAAACCCTGATTATGGAGAAGATTGGAAGTTCCGTTTCGCGGCGAACAAGAAGCCGCTCCGAAGCCTTTCTCCGTAGTTGCATAAACCCAAACCTCAATCAACATACCAATGGACAACACTCCTCCATTGATTATAATGAGAGTTCTGAAACAGAGGACACTTTTCCAGTGTCCGACGATGAAGATGTTGAAGAGTCGAAAGGGTGGAGAAAGGGTGGGAGGCGAATCAGAAACAGGAAAAAGACGCGTGTTATTACGGAAGATGAAATGGAATGTATGTTGAAGGAGGATTGGAGATTGAAGGACAAGGATTTTGTCAGAAAGTGTGTTGATTCCGGTGGTGGTGGAGTTAATCGTCCTCTTACTGTCGCTGAATGTCGTTTCAAGTTTGAAGATGGAGATTTGTGTACGGAGAAAACAGAGTGGAACAAGGAAATGGATTCTCTGTTTCGTGAATTAAATTGGGGCTTAATCCAATCTCAACATGCATCATTCTCTGTCATTGTAAGTTCCATTTCATACACTCTTTTTTATTCAATGTTAGTTGCAAAAGTTGGCGCCTACGCCTTGGCCTAACTAGGAGCTTGTTTACGTCTCTGTCTAGTGATTTTCGACTAATCTTTTTATTACTTCCTCCCTATAAGCTTCTCCTTATTTTTTTTGACACAGATCTTAAATAATAGATACAGTAAAAGTGGTTGATTGAAGAAGAAAGAAGAGAAAAAGTAATAAATTGGCTTTTAAGAATAAAAAATTAAAAAGGATACTAGAAGCTGATAGGAGAGGCAGACGGACTAGGAAAATGAAAAATTTATAGGTGGACGGAGGAAGTATTAGACTTTTCAGAGTCAAAGTCACATTTTTCAGGTGGAATCGACCCTCCTAATAAAATAATGTATAACATTTTTTTTGTAAATTTCTAATGTCTAAAGAATAAAAACTGCATTTTTTTAGGCATCAGATTTGTAAGTTTTAATTTGTTTTGTTTAGGAATCCCTTTACAATTTTTTGCTTTTGTTAAATTCTAAGCTGTGTCTGGATTACCAATTTTTACCCATCAGTGACTCGACGGTTTTATGAACAGAATGATGATGATGAAAGTAGCGTGTCTGAAGATGTTGAGGAATTTCCAAAGGATCGTTGTGATCGAGGAGACCATGATCCTATTCTTGATGAACAGATTGGAATCCTCTGCAACTTTTGTTCAATCATCTTGCTCGATATAAAACACGTTTTACCGCCTTTTGTAAGTTTCTAAAACACGTTTTTCACTTCATCTATCATTTTCTGTTTACTTATGAAATTTGATGATAATCTCGCAGCATGTAAAAACCCCTGGCAACCACTACCATACAAAATTCTGCCATGAATCAGACAAATCTAAATCCAAGAATCATCAATTTGAGTTTCATGGCATCACCTCAGATTCTGGCGATTTAGAGACATGCATTGAGTCTACAGCAGGCACAGTTTTTGATCTGATCCCTGATTCAAGTAAAAAACTCTACCCTCATCAGCTGGAGGGGTTCGAATTCTTGTGGCGAAACATAGCCGGAGATATTCGCCTCAAGAATCTCCAGCGCCTCCCCTCAAACAGGGGTCGTGGATGCATAATCTCGCACGCTCCTGGGACAGGCAAAACCCGTCTTACCATCGTGTTTCTCCAAACACTCATGGAGCTCTACCCAAATTGTCGCCCCGTGATCATAGCGCCGCGTGGCATGCTTCTATCGTGGGAGCAAGAGCTCAACAAATGGAACGTCGGGGTAAACTTCCACAATCTGAATGAGACAAAGCTAACGGATCCAGAATACGAAACTCTGGTCGAAGTTGTTGGAACAAAGAGTTGTAAGAAGAGTACTGATTTGATTCGGTATATAAAGTTGCTGTCTTGGATGAAAGGTGGGGGTATACTCGGAGTAGCTTATCGTTTGTTCGAGGGATTGGCAGGGGAAAGCGCGGGGAAATTCAAGAAAGTGTTGCTAGAGTCACCCGGGGTGATTGTGATGGATGAAGGTCATACGCCGAGGAATGATCAAAGCCTAATGTGGAAGGCGTTGACGAAGGTGAGGACGTGTAGGCGGGTGATTTTATCAGGGACGCCGTTTCAGAACAATTTTTCAGAGCTTTACAACACCTTGTGTCTTGTGAACCCGAGTTTTTGTAGCCAGATTAGGTCTAGGAGAAGACCGGGGAGGCGAGGGAGATTTAGTGGAGACGAGTGGGGAGTTCTTACGGATTCGATCAATAGAAATAGTGTGAATGACGATGGATTGCTGAAGCTTCGTTCGATGATCAAGGAGTTTGTTCATGTTCATAGAGGAAGCATACTTGAGAAGACTCTGCCCGGGTTGAGGGATTGTTTGGTAATTTTAAAACCAACTGATTTGCAGATGAAGCTATTGCAATGCATCGTTGGTGTCGACAATTTTCTCGAGCAAAGTAACTTAGCGTCGCTTATATCAGTCCACCCGTCTCTTGTGTCCAAGAGAACGGAGTTTTCTGATCATGAAAAGGTGTTAAAGTCCCTGAAATCGGACCCCAATGCTGGAGTGAAGACGAGGTTTTTGATGAAGTTGATTCGTCTCTCAACCAGTCTCAACGAAAAAGTGTTGATTTTTAGCGAGTTTATCCCGCCTTTGAACCGCATCAAGAAGTTGTTGAAGTCGAATTTCAAATGGAATGAAGGGCGGGAAGTAATGTACATGGATGGGAACATTAAGTTGGAGGAACGACAGCGTTTGATCTACGATTTCAACAACAAGAAAGGCAAGGCTAAGGTGATGTTGGCGTCTCAACGAGCTTGCTCGGAAGGAATAAACCTAGTCGGGGCTTCACGGGTCGTGCTGCTCGACGTTGCATGGAATCCTTCGGTTGAAAGGCAGGCGATATGTAGGGCGTATAGGCTAGGTCAAGAAAGAATGGTGTATGTTTATCATTTGGTTACGTCGATGGAGGTGAATAAGTACGAGAGGCAGGCGGAGAAGGAGAGGATTTCCGAGCTGATATTTAGTGCCGGAGGAGGTGGTGGTGGTGGCGGCGGAGCGGTGGTGGAAGATCGAGTGTTGGAAGCTATTGTTAGGCAAGAAAAGGACAAGAGTAGCAGCATGTTTGAGAGGATTGTTCATCAGCCTAAGGAATCTGATTTGGTGAATTCTTTTGGTTTTGTTGATCTTGATTAGTGGAATCATTTTATGGAAATAGTATTATGATTAGATTTGGTGTTTAATTTTGTTTTTATAAACTCAATTATTGATGAATTTAATGTTTTGACAGTGAACATTGAAAATACTTTGTTAAGTATAAATTTATTTTACTTTTTAGTAGCCTACTACTTATCAATTTCTGATTATACATAGTATAAATTGCTTTGCTAATTCATTGTTAATGCCTTGCCTTTATTTTTAATGCTTCATTATTACAGCTTATTAGTTAAATCAAAATGATTACTCCCTCCATTTTAAAATGATAGTCTATTATTTCATTAATGGCACTAAATTTTCTATTTTAATAATATGATATTTTGTTTTGTATGTGTAACTAGAGTTGTTAAACGAACCGAGCTGCTCGAGCTCGACTCGACTCGTTTGTAAAATGAACCAAGCTCGACTCATTAGGTTCGATATCTAATTTTTTTTTCTTTTAATTCCATTAGGCTCGACTCAACAAGCTCGTTAACGAGTCAAGCTGAACTCATTTTTTAGCTCGTCAATGATCGAGCCGAGCTCGTACCTCAAGTACTTGTGTAACCATTTAAAGGCAAAAGAACTTCTCTATATTTGAGTTAACTTGATTTTTTTCAAATATCTTTTTTTTTTTTTTTTGACAAGTTCAAATATCATTGTTGTTAATACAAAGTTGTATTATTTAAAGAGTGGCATTTCATATGTATAAGAGTTATACTCAAAAAAAAAAAAAAAGTTGATATAAACTCGAGTTCATTAGCAAAATACCAAATCAACTCTGCATTTCATGTGAATTTGCCATCATTTCATGGTCCCCCATAATCTCATCTATCAACTCTGCTATAGGCTTGTCTGCACTATTCGGAACGAGGGCCGCGAACACGGGAGCCTCCAGACCTGCACAGAAAGCATCAAAAATCACAGATTCTGTCAAAGCAACTAGTCTTAAAACATGGACTTTAACTATTTGTTCCTTTGTTTTTTGTTAAGTTAAGAAAGTTATAGTGTTTGAATATTCATTACCACTTTCTGGGAATGCGTCGATGAACATCATCATCTCCTCTCCATTGAGACCAGATAGGAAGCAAATTCGTGGAACTGATTTCGCAACCTGCAGACGTCAGGTTTATATTTAAGAAAGGCATTCGCCTGATCATGATCAAATTCGTATCTCCCATTCAGTTTTACTCACATCACAAAACTTAGACCAGTCCCTTAACCTTAAAAACGAAAACTTCGTGGACTATTCTTCTAAACCTTAAGTCGTGTTTTTTATTAAAGATGATTGAGATCAAGCTGCAGCTCAAGTTGGCATGAGAAAAAACTGAAACTAGCCCAAAGAGCCTAAAGCAATTGGCTAAATTAAGCAAATATACAAAAAATAAGTATAAGTTGAGTATATTCGTATTGGGTTATTTCTTATAGATGATTAAAGAATGCATCTCAAGAGCCTTCAGAGATATAACCTTCGATGCTTCAAGATTTGATTGTTTAGTGTTCACAGCTTCCCAGAGCGAACGGTTAATCATGTCTTCAGTGCAAAAAATAACCTGCACAACCATTGAAATTACGGGCTTAAGACATGAAAACAAAGTTTCTCTGAACTGTCTAGATCTTGCAATAATAACAAGCCCCTCATTTGGAGAGAAACCACGACGAGTCTGTAATAGATGAAAACTCAATGAGCTAATAGTTTCAAGAATGAAGCCAAGTTTGTAACAATCATTCGTGAGGTTATTCACTTGAAAGTTTGTAAAGATTAACTATACAAGTGACCATCACTCTCATTTTGAACTAATTCTAGACGAACTTTTAGTGGATTCGAAAACTACTCAAATAATGGATGGACTTGAAATCAATTCATTTCATATCCCTCTATCCAAATGCAACCTAAAAGTATTTGATCAAATAAAAGTGGCTCCTTCAGCAGTTGTTGTATCTGTAGGAGGATAAAATGTTTAGGACAGCTGGAATTCACATATGCATTCTTTCAAGTTCTACCTCGACCTAATACTACACTGAGCAAACTACGAGAGACGTGGTAAGAATCACTGCAGTTTAACCAATGAAGTTCCTAAGTGATACTACGCGAAGAAACGACTAGAAATATGATTATATAGGTTACAAGGAACACGAGTAGACCTTTGCCGCCTCTTCAATTTGGAAACCGAGTAGCAATAAGGCCTGAAAGTAATGCACAACAGTGAAACTTGAATCAATTTTTTGTTTTTTGGGACTTAAGCAATGTAAGAACAGATGGCATAGAACTAACCAGAACTTACAGGGGGACCATAATTCGGATCCTCGGAATTCAAAGGAACAAACTTGGATTCCTCAATCAGTTCAGAAGGAAGATCTGTTACAAGACATTGAGAAAAACATTCCACATCTGAAATTAAAAATTAAAGATTCTTCTATTGCAGACATTAAACACATATTGTATGATCTATCATTGCTTTACTTGGTGCCTACTGTCTCTGCCTAATCAGATTTCACTATCTATATCAATACATACTTTAATTTCTGCAAAATGTTCTAAAGACAAGGATAATCATGCAATAAAAATTGAAACTTTCTGAAGTACCAATTAAGTATTAACAAGAATAGCCCCAAGAAAAGAACTACACCCAACAACAATCAGTAATTATGTCAAAATAGCTCAATTTTTGGAAGCCCAGATGAACAAAACACTCAATGAATAGTAAGAATACATGTTGAAAGCATAATCAAAGAAACAACATATGTGTGTGTGAGAGAGAGGGACCTTGAGAAGAAGCTCTTGGAATTGTGTAGTGCAGTTTGAGGTTGAAATGAGAAGTGGATGTTGAAGAGGTGGGAAGAAATTGGGAGACCAGAAATTGGTTGGAAATTAGCCATAGCCACACTCTCTTCTTCTATCTTCTCCCTCAGGGATTATCTTCACTCACAAATAAAAACAAAATCTGTAATTTTACTCCAATTCATTCAATTCTACCCATGCAACAAAAGTTTATCTATTTATTTATTGTGGTAAATTTTTTATTTAAAAATAATAGGGATGTCTGTTTAAGATTTTGAACAAATGCAAAAATAAAAGGAGTATATGTGAGAATTTGTCACGCTAAAATATATACCACCGGCCAATTTATTTTGTCACGTTTATATTTTTAGCTTCAACTCAACAAAACAGATAAAATAAAATAGAGACATAGGAGTATTGAACAGTGTGCTGCATAAACAAGAGAAGAGAGTAATAATTTGTCATGAATCGGACACTATATGGGAAACTTAATCATTTTGTATCTGCTATCAAAAAAAAAAAAAAAACTCATTTTGTCTCTATCTAGAATATTAAAAGCTGGCTAGGGGCAGCTACAAAATGCTATTACCACACCAATTATATATAGTCGTGAATATACTAAATCACATTCATTCAAATATGCAATCTCCCTTATAAAATAATACTCCTCCCATCATGCAATTATTTACATATTTATTTCCATTGGATGTCTTTTAATAATTAATGTACTTGTTAGAGATAATGTATACATATACCAAGATTAATAAAATAACCTAAAGATTATGGAGAATATTAATTAAGATATTGTAGATTCTTTTTACATTGTATTTTATATTTTTTTTTATATAAGATTTGATTTGTTATTATATGTACAAGAAACATCTCATATATATATATATATATATATATATATATATATATGTGGTCATATTAATGACACTATTCATTCATCATAAATATTATCAGTGCATCAAAATATATCTTTTATGTCTTGTCCAACAATGACTTCAATTGTCAATTCTCCATTTCTTACTCTCTTTTTCATGCCTTTAATTGTCCATTCTCCTCATTTTACCCTATTTATCTTTTTCTTATATACTCCCTTCGTTTCATAAAGTTTATCGCATTTGGTCTTTATTTTTGTTTCAAAAAGTTTATGACTTTTCCTATTTATACCACACATTTTCCTAAAATGCCCTTTTGTAACTCCTACAATATCACTTTTAATTGGAAATATATTAATGATTCATTTTCTCTCACTTTCTTTTAAAAGGTAAGTGTGTGATAGAAAGGAAAGGTCAACAGGGAAAGAGAAAAATTAATGAGGGATAAATGTGTCAAAAAAATATGTTCTTTAATTCTATACAAAATGACAAATGCGACAAACTTTTTGAAACTGAGGGAGTACAATCCTTTATTCTCTGTGAATTCCCCCCAATTTCCCCCTTTGCCATCAACCGAAGTCATCTCCCCAATTAATTGCTCGTCAACATTGTTATAGTTATAAAATGTCAACTGTCATCCTAAATTATACGGAGTATATTATACCCTTCCCTCTCTGCAGCTCTCTCATAATCTACCAGACTACCCTCCTTGTCCAATTCTTGTTGTCCTCACATCAATCGTAGTGGAGTCTAATTTCTAACGAGCATAGATTTTTTCTCTACCTCTTTAGTTCATTTTTTTCATCTCTGATAACTTATGTTATTCACTTGAAGGACAACTTATTCCCGTTTTCTATTTTTTTTTTGTCACGTATCTGGTACAATAATATTGATGTTTCATCCTATCCTTTCATGTCACGGTCTCACTAAGTTCTTATCGTTTTCAGAGTTTGATATTAACAAAATAATCTAAAAGATTATAGAGAAGATTAGTCAAAATATTGTACACTAAATTATTTTTCACATTGTATTTTATATTTATTCCCTTATAAGATTTGATTTTTTACTATTTGTAAAAGAAACATCATGTATATGTACATAATACATGGTCACATCAATAAAATTATTCGTGCACCAAAATATGTCTTTTCTACATATTTCTTGTGTGAACTTGAGTTCAAGCAAATTCTCCTTTTTAATGTTATTATTTTGCATATTTTTACAACAATAACACTTTATATGCACAATACTGATATGCACAAAATTAATACTCATAAACACAATAAATTTTTGTCTCTAATAATTTACACACTACAAAAGTAGTATACTTTTCATTCCGATCTCACAATATTCATAATTTATCAACTTTATATAAAAATTAAATCGAGGTGGTTCCACACATAAATATAATCAAACTCGTTTTTTCATTTTATGTGTAAAGATAGATGAAATTGTTGCTCAAAAGTAACTCATTTCTTTATTTTCTTAATTTTGTGTGTGCAACTTAAGGGTGCCAATGATAATGGCAAATTGGCAATAGATTGAGCATATTTTTATAAAGACAAATTTTGTGTGCAAATTTTTGTATGTAATTGAATGCATAATATTCAAATTTAAATTTTAAAAAAAAAATTGTAATTTAGTTGCACAAATTATGCCGTACAATTGAGCATATTTCCTTATCTATAAAACAATTTATGGATTTTTATTTATTTTTTATTCTTGGCCTCTTAAAGGGGAAAGGACAATTCGGTCTTAACAACAATTGTTGTGGCATTAGCAATCGGAGTTGTAGATGAACACGCCTTTCTTCCAATTCCAAAAGATAATACTCATCTGAAACAAAAGGGGCCAAAATCTTACAAAATCAGACTGACGTCACACCGTTATATACATATATATTATATATGTGAATGGACAGCACAACAAGACCCAATTTAGTTGGGTAATTTTTTTGTAAGTTCTTGAAACTCTTTCTTCAACCCCCGGTTATTACATTGATTTATCAGTATTCTCTGCAATTGTGTGTCTGTATGTATTTGTTTATCCGTTCTTTGATTATTAATGAGTTAAAGATTGCATTTTGAGAAGGGGGCTCGCTTTGATTTTCTATTTTTCGAGCCAAGTTGTTGAAACTTGAAAGTTTTTTTGGGGAATCTTTTCTAATAGCAAAGAGATTATTATTTTATTTTATTTTTTTCGTGAATTGCCATTGATATTAGCATACTTTATCTCTGTTAAACCGACTTGTTGTTCAAAAATCTGATGGGCTCAAGAACTTTGACTTTAAGCATTGAATCAAGGGGGGGTTTCATTTGGATATCTGCAGTTAGAAATGAATTTTCTTGAATTCTGATTTTAAATCAAAGCCCTAATCACAGGGGAAATTTTAATTTTATATCAGAATTGGGGAGATTGCTTAATTGTTCCAGAAAAGAATTTGAAGGATCTGTAACCTGGGCTTTGAATTTACAGATTTTAACTTCTTTTTTTCATTTCGGAGGAAAGAGTTGACTCATCAATCTTTTTTTTGCAGGAGTCTTTGTTTTAGATTGGATGCAACTCTGCAAAATAAGTTCAGCACTGGATGCATGATCTATGTTCAAGTAAGATGTGGCTTGAACTCGTATTTCCCTAAAGAAATTGTTGGTTTTTATCTCATGGAGAATGGATAGATATGATGTGAATTGATTTTGGTGCTATCAAGAAAATAGATAAAACACTGCCCTTTCATTGTTATCAAGTTCCTCACTTCAATTTTGTGTTTATTATTTCCTCAACTTGTAAAATCTAAGTTATTTTCCGAGTAAATTAGTCTGGCAGTTGGATTTTGAATATGTTGAATATTGATATGGGCTGTGACGATATTCTTGTGTTCACCTATTTGTTTGCTGATCAAGAATATCGAATAGGTCAGTTGATGTTTCGTTTTCCTGCAATGTTGCTATCTTAAAGAATCCAAATGTCAATTGTTTCGAGGGGGTGTTTACAAAAAGTTGTGATATTGGGAAGTGATTTAATTTAGTGATTATGAGAAAAATTGCTTAATCGTTAAAGTGTTTGCAAAACTGCTTAAGTTAGTGTTTGCAAAATCTATAGACGGTAGAAGTTGAGTGTTAAGAGAAAATATTAGGGAAAAAAAAAAGAAGCAGAATCGGCTAGAAAGCATGCCTTTCAACTTTTAGATTTTAGATTCTAGGTGATTAATTTCAATTTGAAAAACACTCATATTAGCTATTGCAGATTAGATGCTCTTTTTGGTGTAAGGAGCTTATTTTAAGATCTTATAAGCTGTTAAAATCTTTTTTAACCAAACACTTTTTGAGAGCGCTTATAAGCTCTTAAACATCTTATAAGTTGTTTTAAGGAGCTTATAAGTTTAGCCAAACGGGCTCTAAGTTGAAGTTCGTTTGTTTTCCAGTAGCTTAAACTGCTTCTTTTCCTTTGGTTTTATCCAGTGATGAGGATCCAATTGCCTTCAAAAAGATGCACATTATATCACCAGTTGATGGTTTCACAGAGATAAGTGAAAACTTGGCAGACATGATAAAATTTGTGGCAAACGAGCCCTCTGTAGGGCTTTTCTATGTTCAACAGCACACCAAGAATGCAACACACAACCTCATTAACACCAAGAACATCATCGTAGAAAAATCTCGTGAAACATCTTTGCATACAGAAGATCTGGATGATTCTATCACCATGTTGAGATCGATGAAAGAATATGGCTTCCCCGTTGCTGACGAAATGATTAAAGACATAAAAAAATCTCTTTCCATCATATCTTCAAAGCAACCGAAACGAGGATTAAAACACAACTCCAGCCCGGGATTTCTTGGAAGAACGAGCTCGTGGTCTCCAACCACCTGGGGTCGTAATCCACAGCAAGAAGAAAGTGAGAGTAGCACGGGGTATCTATCCAGTGTTTTTAAGTTGACAAAGCAACGAGCTAGCAGCTTCAAGCGCCCTCAAGTAGATTTCATTGAAGAAGGTGAATCCAAGAATGACGATTATAGCCCTGCTTTACCAAGTACGTCTGGCAGCCCTTCCGTTATTGTAACAGGGGTAGAGGATGAAGATTCACCGTTGTCTGATGAAGTTGGTAGGGAACTCCAAGAAGAATCACAGCTCAGTAAAAGTAAGTCTCATCAGCAAGTTCTGTCGTTGTATGAGAACTACGATGAGTTTAAGGCTGATCAAGAAGCGAAACTGGAAGAATGGTTGAAAGGGACAGGGAATCAAGAATATACATTGAGGAAGAATATGGAAAAAAGAGCTTTAGGTGAAGAGGATTTAGTTCCATGACTATCAGTTGGCCTACAGTACATTGTTGGTAATGTCTGAAAAAGAAGGAAAAATGAAAAAAAAAAAATTATCTGTTTTGTAGTTATAGTATTATGTGAATCTGTGTAAGTGTTATTTGTAAGGTCTCTTGTTGACTTTTGGCATTATTTCCAACAAAGAGTTCATTTTTGTGCTAAATGATTTTGTTTGATTGTGAAATTGTTCTTCAGGCAAATTAACAGGCTCACTTGCTTTTAAATTCAAGTTATTATTAACTTGAAAAACTATGTTCAGATTTACTCAATTATTGATCAAATCAAGCTTGGAATATATTTTACATTGGGTAATTTAAGTAGTTGTAAAATTGAGATCTAAAAATGGTCATTTTGACACTTTATGTTTAAAGGTTATTTATCATTCGCTATAGAATTGTCCAGGCTTGAAATATCCAAAATAATTTCACACAAAGTATTTGGTATTTTTCGGTATTCGTATTCAAATTTTAATATTTGTATTCGCAATTTTACTATTCAAATTCGTATACAAACTTTTTTTTATTCGATTAGTAAACAAATACAAATACAAAATTATAATATTCGATATTTGTAATTGTAAGTATTCAATTATATTTATAATATATATATATATATATATATATATATATATATATATATATATATTAAAATACTACACCACATATTTCCTTCCACAATTATTTTATAGATATTCTCCATAAAATTTCGAATCGAATACTCGAAAAATATTGTTTAAAATACGTTCCAAAAATATCGAATACCAAATCGAATTTATTATTCGAAAAATAAACGAATACGAATATTCGAATACTTTCACATCCCTAACACACAATAGTCCAGCACAATAACCAACTCTTTATTCTTAAAATGTAAAATCAACAGACATGTTTACAACTTTGTTCTAAAAATCTGGTCTACAAACATTAATGCCTCTGATATCTCACTGAGTATGTGAGATGTACATCTGAAAATGAAATGCAGTATTTGTGATCAACAAGAATCTCTTTCGCCAACTCAGCTTCTGCATATATTTACATAGCAAAGCTCTTTCAGGTACTACTAATAATCACAGCATACAACACAAAGGTTATTTCAATCAGTAAGAGTCCAATATCGAAGAAATGAAATGATGCCACACAAGTCAATAAAGCTACAAAATGTGGAACTTAGTAAAAAAGTTTACAAGTAGAACACGTAATGATTAGATGAAAGCAATTGCACACCAAATTTTTCAAGGGACTGAGCATAACGAACACTACAATGAACCTATTGTCCCAGATATATCGCCCTCTCTGGATCTTGATCATAAAGGCAGCCAAAATACAAAACCCCCCACAACACCTACAAATAATCCAGCTATTAAAAGGAAAACCCAAGAAAAAGTGAAGCTCACTGACTGTAACGGATCTAGAAAACAGTAAAAGAACATGATGCAGATTTCAGATAATCCCACGCACAACCCTTGAGATTAGGTAAGATTGAATTTGTGACATTCACTATGCACTGAATCGGTAAAAAAAAAAAACTGTGGCTCGGCTAAGCATAAGTAAATTCTGGAGTTGTCACCTTGATTGGGGCATATCTACCAAGGCAATCCCATTGAAAAGCCTGAGGCAAAATCAAATCATACAAAAATAAAGAAAATACTCTTCTACAGAGGGTAAAATCATAAAATTGCAGCAAATGACCTGAAAAAAATCATTCGGTCATAAAAGCAAAAGGAAGTAAAGAGTAATTGAATCAACATCATAATAAACTACAAGAAGATAAAGGGAAAAAATTGTCGATCAAATATGGATAAAGAAAACTTGCGCACATTTATTGCACATGAGCTACCTGTCCTTGTTTTTTCTTAGAACTTCATTAAATTAGGGTTCACAATTTGAGTCAATATAGCTAAATACTGCAGTTTAGAGAACCCCTGGCTCTCGCCCATACATTATAGAATACTGGGTTGCATTTGAATTGAATGAGTTGAACTAAAGAGAGGATTTGGAGGAAGGATTTCAAATTACTCATATTAAGTGGTTTTTAATCCATCAGAAATCACTTCAATAAAAGTTCAAATTGAAATTAATGAATTCTAAATTCATTATAAAATGAACTCATCTAAACAACCTCAATTGATTGTTACTAAGAATTTGAAAACTATCCAGAGATCCTTCAATCCAAATGCATCATGTTCAGTATACTAGATTTTCCACTAGCTAAAAGTTACCCTGTTACCATTTATTAATGGAAAATTGAAGTGCAGTATACTCACTGAAAAGGTGCTCAAAAACTGTCAAAAAGCATGCCCAGATTTCTGATGATCAATATATTCCTCAAAATCCATACTGTTTAGCGCCAAACAGATGGACTTTATATCATTAACCTTATGATGGAACAATGCTTCAGAGTTCCAGTGGGTTCAGCTTCGCATAAACGACCCTCTGCTCATCGATCGATTCGTATCTACAAGAAAATCCACAAGCCTGAACAAGAAAGTAATTAAGTAAGGCATACTGCAGCAATAAATGAATCCATCTCTACATAGGATAATATCATAAATTGCAGCAAGGAAGTGGAAACTAAGTGTTACATCATAACAACAATAGAGTGTAAGAACTAAAATTAAGATGAGAGGAGCCCCCACCCCACTATTTATATACAGAACCAAATACATACATAAGAGTTAGTCCTTGGGCCTTGGTTTCTTTACATCATATAATTACACTGCATGATTTTGAAAAAAAAGCGAAATATTAAACTTCAGAGAGTATCATATAGAACCCTGGCTAGAATTCTGATTAATTGAAGGAAAATGTTATACTGTTGGACTCAATAAGATGCAGATTTAACAGATTATAGATTAATGCACCAGATCACAACAAAAGGACATTGATGTTATCAATCAGTATAGAGACACAAAGCGTAAACCTATTTGTATAATCATGAAAACATTAGAAAGTTGTATAATCAAGCATGTAATGAAAACATTAGAAAGTTGTATAATCAAGCATGTAAAAGTGGTACAGTAATAAAAGTTACCAGAGGAAGAAGTGTATTTGAACTATTTTCAACTCCTACAATTGTCCCGTAAATTGCCAAGTACCAGAGTTTGCACTGGAAGGGGGAAGCAGTTCATTCAAGATGTCTTCAAATATGTTTTCTTGATTAGACATACAGCTTATGCTATCTGAAATATCCCCAGCATAGTCTTGAGAGCTGAAGTTTCCAACAATCGAATTTGAGGGTGCCACACTGCTATTACTGTTTATTGCTGTGGTCCCAATTTCGGAACTCTGAGGGCCAATTGAATCATTACTGCTGAAAAAGTTCTGAGTGCCAGAACCATTGTTGTCACCCAATAAATCCATATGAACGTCTAAATGTGATAGAGATAAGCTCTCTGTATCGGTCAGAACTCCCCCTAAACTATTTGAACTAGCAGGAATCAAACTGCTATCAAGAAAATTTGGAGGGCTAGGATCTCTTTTGTCACCCAGTATCATCATACCAACATTCGAATTTGAAGGTGCCAGGCTGTTAACAGGGCTTGATGCTGTTAAGCCATTATTATGGCCCAAATTTAGAGGGAGATGAGATGTGAAATCGATAGTAGAGTTATTACCAAAGTGTGAATTTGGAGGAGGTTGGTCCATATTATTGCCTACTGTTCTTACCCCAATGTCTGAATCTGGACAATTAGAGCTATTACTACTGGCCAGTGTTCGAGACTCTACATTATTATCACTGGTGCTGACTTTTCTTTCAATATTTGTGCTTGGAGTCGAAAATATGTTGCTTTTGCGTATAATTTTAGCCCTCCTGTGTTAAAAGGGGGTCTCGTAGATCAGACAAAAGAAACACTGAAGTTACAAAAGAAAATAAATAAAATTTTCTGCACATACCTAATTAGCCTTTGTTTGGCAGGAGCTGCTTGAGGCTTTGATACTGCTTTAAAAGAGTGAATAAAATGGTTAGCTTCAATTTTACACGTGTAACCTCACACATACAAAAAGACAAGGAAGCGTATAAATGATCCTACGTAAAATTAACTTTTCGTACCTCAGCGATTAATAAATACATTCCTAGCTAACCTTTTTATTATCCTACCTTATGCATTAATTCCACATGTTTTTTGTTTTTTTCCCTTCTTGCAATAATATCAAGATTTGTGAGATCTCAAAGGCCACCTATTGTTGAGCATCTCTATTCCCTACTTTTAATTCTCTCACACCTCCACATGAAGTAATATGCATTTCTTGAGACAATAATTCACATCTTTCTATTAAAGTTTGCAAATATTACTTACCAACTTTTTTTCGTTTCTCAATTTGGTTACTTCTTACCATGTTCATGACAATTCAACATTACAGCGACATAAGATATTACTTCTATATATTAAATTAAAGGGATTATTAATATTTTTGTCTGCTAATTATAGCCTATTTCGATTTTAGTCACCATAACTTTTGCATTTTGATTCTAGTCCTCTAACCTTATATTTTTCAACTTTTTCGTCTCTTGACCGGCTGGTGCAGGTAACCCAGTGGCACTGTTTTTTAATTTGGTTTTAGTCCTTTAACTTAACATTTTTCAACTTTTTTGTCCCTTGACCAGCTGCGTTACCTGCACCAGCCGGTCAAGGGACGAAAAAGTTGAAAAATACAATGTTAAAGGACTAAACAAAAATGCAAAAGTCATGATGACTAAAATCAAAATGGCTATAGTTAGGGACAAAAAATTAATAAAGCATAAATGAAAAAACAAAAATACGCCTAAGAATGCTATGTTTTTTTTAAGCTTTTTTTCTTTAAAACTTCCTTTTGCTATTCACTGACAATTTACCAGATCATTTGTAAAAAAACTAATTCATGAATTTAGGTTTATACTACTTTTCCACCATAATTTAGAAGAAAGGATTTTTTTATTTTTTTTTGCGTTACTTACTCTACCTCAAGAACCAAAACTTTGACCAACTATATTTGCAAACCGTTTAAATAATAATAAAGATAGCATGAACAACCAACTGTTTTGATTATCCTTAAAGCATTCTGCAATACGCCTAAATCATTATTAGTACTAGACATGAACAAAAATATTCACACACCATGTGCTATGCTCTTTTAAAAGTAAATAGGTGTAAGTTGTAAATAATTTGCAAACCTAGAAATTAGAACTCCGACTACCTCTCAGGTAAATATGTACACAGCAGTCAACAAAATGATGCAAGACTGACATCAGAACAGTCTAACTAATTAAGTGCTTTCCATTTTATTCTTCTAGACACCCACCAAAGCATGTGATGACAAAAAAGGCTAAGACTGTCACCTTCGTTACTAGAAAAACCATGCTAGGCCTAATCCACATTCATATAAAACAAGAAAATATTTTAACGAAGCAAAAAAAATTATGCACATAAATAAGAATACGACAGTCGACATCATGATACAAGACTAACATTAGAACATTCTGACTAATTAGGTGTGTTCCAATTTATTCTTCTAGACACCCCCTACACATGTGATGGCATAAAGGCTAAGACTGCCACCATCATCTTTTTTGTTACTAAGAAAAACAATGCGTAAGCCTAACCCACATTCATATAAAACAAGAAAATATTTTAATGAAGCAAAAATGAATATGCATGTGATCCTCACCAATGTATGACTTCAAATGAGCTAAATAAAAGGGCTCG
This sequence comes from Galeopsis tetrahit, assembly GCA_963675135.1. Taxonomy (NCBI): domain Eukaryota; kingdom Viridiplantae; phylum Streptophyta; class Magnoliopsida; order Lamiales; family Lamiaceae; genus Galeopsis; species Galeopsis tetrahit. Next base: position 69,850,045 of record OY776132.1, read on the forward strand.
ATAAAAATCAGCAGCACAATCCATGGAGGGCACATGCTTATCACTATGTTTATGCATGGGCACATGGTTAGACATATGTTTAACTATTTAAGTGCACAATTAGATTAAGAACACCAACCAGATGAGGAAGGCTTTTGGATACGCCTGCGCCTGCTTCTCACAGCCTTAATTGAAGCAATAACGGAATCTGCAGATGGACCCAAACCCTTTCTTCCTATCAGTTTCACTCCAACTTTCTCCAGATAATTCAGCCTAGCTTCATCACCCCCTCTCACCTCTCTCAGCTCAAGGCCTTGTTGCTTAGATAACATTGTATAAACATGAAACTCCTGCTGCTGATTAAAATGAGAGTGAAGCTGCTCAAAAAGCAACTTGTTGGAATATTGCTGATCTTGTTTCTTTCGGTGCCCACCACATGTAACCCTCAAAATTGCCATTGAATCAGCATTGTTCCTACCATATAGCAAAGCAAAGCTGCCAAATTCTACGTCAGGCTGCCTAAATAAATCAGCAAGAATACTAGCGCAAGTGTATGCATCTTGTGATGGGCTTTTCTCAACTTTTGACTTCAATGCTTTAACTTTAGCATGATGAGCCATATTAGCAGCTTCCCTAAACCCACTAAGCAAAGCACCGTGCATGGTTGCTGGATAGCGCCTATTGGTAGCCTCGCCAGCAAAGAAAAGTCTCCCATCTCCTACGCTTTCAGCTAAAATATCATAGTCATCTCCTGATGCCCCAACTGCAACATTCGAGTAAGAACCATAACTTAAGGGGTCACTGCCCCATCTTGTGCAGACTGTTTGGATAGGATCTGGAACTTCGATGCCTTGTGGTCCATATATATCTGAACAAGAGAGGCTAGGCATCATGTTAGACCAGCTCACAACTTAAGATTAAATAATACAACTAGTAGAAAGTATATATGACCTGAAGGTCACATTTAATCTTTACAAATAACGAATCTCACAGTAGTTTTTGTTTTGTGGAAGTCCTAATATCATACATCATAATTTACTATACTTCTTATCAGTGATGCACAATGTGGACAGGCAATAACAAAAGGGTAAATTAAAGACACTGAAACCCACTAGACCACACAAAGCTAGCACTTTTTACACAGGAGCAGGATATGGTGTCAAAAGGCGAAAGAGGACCTTGACCAGGTCAATGCAAGTGGTTGGTGAAAACCTGAAAGGTGGGCAACAACACGAGCACCGGATTGAATATGTACATGAAAATTACAAAAAGAATAACAAATAAAGCTCTAAAGTGATATCAGCATGCAAAACAAGAAGAGGCACACAAAAGTCCTACATCCAAGACCATGCTTCATATCAGCAAATCAGTGTTCATATAGTGCACTCCCATAGATAAGCATGCAAGTACGAGCTACACATTTTACAAAAGGTCAAATAATCCATGAATATTTCATCTTAAGGTAAATAAAGTTGAACAGTATTAACCTCTAAGAATCCGAAGCACCCTTCGCACGGAATCAGTAGGATCCGCCTTCTCAAACCTGTAAGCAGCCTCTCCTGCTACCAAAGCAATCAACAGTGGACCACCTGCTACAGTAGCATAGCTATAGAAAAGAAAGAACTCGCCACGAGAACTGGAATGATCACAGAGATGGCCAAATGTATCCAGATCAGTTCCCCAAAATGCATGTGGAAAAAGCAAGGCAACCTTGTTTAACAAGCCAAACCCCAACCTTTTTATTGCATCAAGCTTCCGTTGAGGCAACTCGGGGATAAACTCAACAGAACGACTTTTCAACACCCCAAGTGGAACAGTACAAAGAACCATGTTGCCCTCATAAGTCTGGCCCCCACCAACAACAACCTGCACCCCATCACTACCATAACGAATGGTCTGGACAGTTTTCTCATACTGAATTGGAACATTCTCCACCAGTGCCTGAACCAGTCTTCCATTTCCGCCAGGCAGGAAGCAATGGTCCCCTCCCATATCATATGGATCATCTTGATCCCAAAATGCTAGTGAAAGTCTTGAAAGCAAACTGGCATTTGCATATTCCAAGTTTGCAAGATGCCAGTTAAACATTTTCATCTCCTCTTCGTTGAAGGCCTCCCGAAATGTATCCAATGCAGCCCCAAGAGACACATCCTGCGAAACCTCCCCCATTAACTGCCTGGTTTTACTTAATATATCCAAAAGTTGATTAAAAGAAGCCTCCACTTTCCGATCCAAATCAGGGTCCACAGGTGTCCCGTCCACTCTATAAAGGGGGCACTTATCCCTCACCTTATGAAGTGAGAATGACAACTGCCGAGCCAAAATCCCAAGTGGATTCCCCAAAGTACCTGTTAACACACTCCCTCCCAAATCCACAGCTGCAGTCCTATTGCTACCTTCTAATTTCTTTGTATATACTCTCCCTCCAGCACGTTTCCTTCCCTCCAAAACCGTCACCTTGAACCCAAAGGCCATCAACTGCCTAGCAGCAGCCAGCCCCGCGAGCCCAGCCCCAATTATTATCACATTCGCCTGTTTTGGTTCCACCAAAATCCTCTCTTTTATTCCCGGTGCCACTCCAAAGTTAATATACCCACGTGAAACCAAGTAACTGTAAGCAGTGTCCAATAGTGTCGAACAATGCTTCGGAACAATGTCCATAAACATCTCCTTCGTTATCCAAGTAGACACATTCTCACGCCATTTCGTAATTATATGATTTCTAATCAAGATGTAGTTAACTTGCTCAATTCCTCCTACCACAGAAACCACTCCGTACTCTATTTCCTCTTCAGTAAGAGAATCAGCTGGGAAACCAGCAGTGAGTGCGATCAAGGCCTCGCCTGTGGCCTCCTTGTTGATCACAATTATTTCATCCGACATGTCATCAACATTTTTCTTAGCCAAGCTACTAGAAATTTGTTTTTTCGATACTATGTTGCCTCGATTCTGCATTTGGGCCTTGTTAACCTGCCCTGAACCAGAAGCCACTGAAGAAACCCCTAAATTACTCACACCATCAATAATTGACAATGAGGATAGATTCCTTACATGGTTAAGCTGATTCCTGGGGCGGCCACGTCTTCTCCCTTTTGGAAATGGCGCAGAAAGGAAGTGATCTTGGAGTGAGTTGTAGCCTGAATTAGGGTTTTGGTCAGTGCTGAGATTAGGGGTTGAAGGATTGTGAAGATTAATGGCGAATTGAACGGAGCCATCGACCAGATTAGAGATTGGAGGATTAGGGTTTTGGCTTGATGAATCCATCAGAGCGTTTCAAATCGTAAAATCAAGAAATTAGTTGCCAGTAGAGAGTTCTTTGAACATTGTTGAAATGGGGGAAATAGAGCATTTACAGGTCGAATAACTGGTTATGTTATGCTTCTAAATCACCGTGTACATAGTTTTGTGTTAGGGTACATTAAAATTGGTTTGACCCGATTTAATATGTGTCGGGTTACGGCGATCCGACATTTTATTTAATTCATAAAGATGTTGATATCTATATATATATAATAACAACATAGTAGCTTGCTGGACAAGTTCCCGCCCAAAATACTAAAATATTAAAATATTCTCTGTGTGGCCCACAAGTACAGAATTAGTCACTACTCTTTGTCCTTTAAACTCCTCGGTTTAGGGTTTTTTTAATGGTCTCTTCTTCTTCTTCCATTTCTTTCCATTCACCTTTTCACTAACATTGTGACAGAAACCTTTTCACTAACATTGTGACAGAAAGGGGTACACCCACTCTCTCCATTTCTCCTACCTTCCTTCCGTTTGCATAAGCCGGCCGGCGCCTCCGCTGAAGAAAAAGGCGGCCGACGTTGCCGCTGCCTTGAAGAAGGCGGCCGATGTCCGTCCCCTGCGTCGTCGCCGTTGTCCCACCCCTCCCAGCCTCGCCGCACGATTTTCTTTGGTTTGGATCTGTAGGAGAAACAGGTCATGGCGCCTCGGCTGGATTTTTGGGCCGAAAGAACTTCTGGAGGATTGTATGCCCACGCCCAGATCAGTGACCCCTATAAAGCTCCTTGGTAGACATGACATAAGTGTGTGAGTATCTCTTTATCCGAGAAAGTCTGCAATTTATTTAATTGGATTTTTGGTGTTTGTTTCCTATGTTATATAAATGGCCCTAAGTTTGACAGTAAATTTCGAGTTCCCTTTTCTGGGAATGCTTCCAAGAGGAAGATTATACAAATGCTAGATCTGGAAATTTTTCACAATTTTTTGTCGAATTTTTTTGCTCTTTTTCTAATATTATTGTCATTACACTAACATTGTCTATATAAACCTGTGTAACAATAGCACGATTCTCCATTTTCAAGATCTCTTTCTCTCTTTTCACTCATATTTCCAGTGAAATCTGCTCTATACATTTTTGCAGAAAAACATTCTGCTTTGCAAAAATGGTGGTAGGTGTAACAAGGCAAGGGAGATCTTTAGGAAACTCCAACATGGTCAGTTGCTACAGTCATGGTTTTTGTCTGTTTATTTGCTGAAAGATCAAATTACAGATTTTGGAAGGTGGGTCAAAAATGGTTCAATTTTCTGATTTTTTTTTTTTCATTTTTGTGGATTCTTTTTTCTGAGTCTTTGACCACAGTAACTTTTTTCTGATTTTTTCATTTTTGTGGATTCTTACAGCGGTTGAAGAAAACAAAGAGGAAAGCCATGTTTGCTTCATTGGAGAAAATTAAAGAAGGTATAGTTAGTTCTTGACCCTCTCTGTAATTTCTTGAATTTTAGTGAGATTTTACTGCTGTAATTTGTTCTTTGCATTAATCAAAGTTTCAGAAGAGTTGCTAATTTTCTTTGTTTTCTAATTCTTCACATCTTCGTGGAAATGTGTTATTACTGTGTTGTGTGTCTTTAATTAGGTTTAATTTATTGAGAAGAAGATTTTTTTTTCTTTGGAGAAGAGTTTTAGTTTGAAGTTTGAGGTTTAAGTTTGTTTTACAAACTTCTGGTCATTCGCCTTCCATAATGATTTGAATGATTAAGAGTTGAATATTATACTACTACCATTTGTTTTTTATTCCATAAGCCATTTCTCTCTTTCAATATCCTCCTTTCTTCATCTTTTTCGTCACATGCCTATCTAACTTCAGATTTAATTCATTTAGTTTTGCAGTTTTTTTTTTAATCTTGCTCTGAGTCAAAGTCTATCCAATGGCTTCCCAATATGCAATAATCTCTACAAATTCATTCACTCATTTGAGAATATTTCTTTTTATTCATTCACTTGCTAATTCTTGAAGTCATTAACATTATTTTTGCTGCAAGTGTTAACTAATGTTTGTCTGTTTGGTGTTTGAGACTCATATTTATCTGTTTGGTGTTTGAGACTCTCTCTTTCTAATGTTTGGTGTTTGAGACTCTCTCTGTCCAGTGAAATTTAATTGGATTTTTGGTGTTTGTTTCCTATGTTATATAAATGGCCCTAAGTTTGACAGTAAATTTCAAGTTCCCTTCTTCCGGGAATGCTTCCAAGAGGAAGATTATACAAATGCTAGATCTGGAAATTTTTTGATGCTTGCAAGTGTGTCATCTATTATTTAAGAATTTTGGGTTCGATGAAGAATTAGATTAATGGTTTTTTGTTGCTCTAAATGCAGAGTAAATGAGGAAGCTACTATAGTCATAGAGGAAACAAGTCCACTAAGTTACATTCCAATACTCTGAATTTAATATTTAAATTCATTATTGATGTTATGATTCCTCTACATAGCATGAATCTATTATGATTTCTTTTGCTTTAAAAACATCTCATTTTCAACATGAATCTATTATATTATAGTTTTCTACTCAGATTCTGGCTCGCTCCCTTCATTCGAAATAGTTATTTGAGTTAAGTTTTTGTGAATTTAATAATTTCCTTTTTGTATTGACAGTTTTAGGACGGTAACTTTTTGTGTTGACAATTTAAGGGCAGTAACTTTCAAATTCTGGTTTGCTCTCTTCGTCCAAAAGAGGTAATTATGTTCAGTTTTCGTGAATTTAATAATTTACTTTTCGGATTGGCAGTTTTAGGACCGTAACTTTTCGGTTTGACAATTTAAAGGTAGTAAATTTAGTCTGATTTTGGTTGATTTGGTGTGCTTTGGCCTCAATTCGCAACTTTTAAAAGTTATTTTCCTTAAATTGTCCGTCCAAAAAGTTATGATGGTTCTCATTTTATCCTCAAAAATATAATTTTTTTTTTTATTTGTAGGATAAGTTCTATGCAAGCTCCATAGATAAGGGGAGGCTTCCCTCTTCCTGTGCAAGATGACAACTTATCCTGGAGTTGAGCAGGTGATAATCTGGACTTTCACCCTTTATGTTTAAGTTTCTATTTTTTGAAGGTAAATTTGACATTCTTTTGATTTTTGCAGTATGCTATTCGGGCATTTGCTGATGCATTAGATTCTATCCCAATGGCGCTGGCAGAAAATAGTGGTCTCCAACCTATAGAAACTTTATCTGTTGTCAAATCACAACAAATTAAGGTAATTTTGACATTTTCCCTTATTTTCTTTTGTTTTTCAGTTTCATTTCTTATTTTTGCATCTCAAAGGCTCGAAGTAACCTTTAGTTGCTCAATATAACTCAATTAAAAAAGGGAAATGAGAAGTTGACATAACAGGCTGTGGGAATGTGGTTTGTTTCAGTCAGTTTTTCGCTTTCAAGTTTACATATATTCTTTTCAAGATTTTTAAATTAAGATTTTAAAAGCAATTTCAGAAGATTTACGCTTTGTTGGTTATTCGCTACAGTACGTTTTTATCATTAGTTTCGATCACTTTCTTTGTTTTTATGAGCATTTGCTGATACAGTGTTTTCTATCTTTCCCATCAGATTCGGGGTTACTAGCGATGTTAGGATACTATGTTTTCAGTGGTTTAGTTTCACAGTCAATCAGCATACTGTTTACTATATCTTCATTTTTTGTCAAGATGGGCTATCACTTTTGTTTTAATACTTTTTTAGGCTTCCTGTTGTATTAAAATTATTGAATTTTTTTTCCAGCAATTAAACTTCAAATATATATATATATATATATATATATATCTTTGACCGCATAAAAGGAAAAGCAAAATCGAATTTGAGTTTACTGTTATGATATGTGATTGAAGACAATATGCCTACACTTACAAAAAAATAATTTTGCAACAATGAGTGTAGATATTAAAACTTAAGATTGAAGAACATGACAATGGTTGTTACTGTGCAAGTATGTATTGATAATAACAAAGACAGTCTCCTACATAGTATAATATTTTTGTTTTTTTTTTAATTTTCTGCGGTCAGCTTACTCCATTCAAAATAGGAATTTATTTATCAATTAACGAAAAAAATTGGAGTAGGATAATACACTGTGAATTCATAACCGTGCATCGCACGGGTGAAATACTAGTTGATATAAATTTCATATTATATTTTTATATTAATCTAAAAATATATATGAAGTTGAACGGGACTCCGCAAGTGGACGATGGGATTAGTCCCCCATGATTAGTCGGTCCTTGGACAGAATACCCGAATACCCGAGACTTCAAAAAAAAATAAACAATACATTGAACATCTCATCTCATCTTTACTAGATAAAATAAAATGCATTTTAATTACTACTCCCTCCCTCCGCCTATAAGCTTCCCGCTACTTTTTGGCACAGAGATTAAGAAAAACGATTAAATAATAGATATAGTACAAGTGATGTGATTGGAAGAAGGAGAGAGATAGAGAGAAAAAGTAAAATATAAAGTGAAGTGTAAGAAAAAGTACTTACCAAAAAGGTATGAGAAGCTTATAGGTGGACGGACTAAAATGGTAAAATGGAAAACTTATAGGCGAACGGAGGGAGTAGTATTCTTAAAAGAAAAAAAGGCTCATAAGGTTAAGATAGTCAAAATTTTATGTATAAGACTAATCTTTAATAGGTCGACACGTTTTAACTGATCAGCATTTTAATTATTCTTTAAATATTTAATTTGTAATTTGCGTTTAATTTAAAATTATTCCTTTAATTATTAATGTATTTATAGAATTTATTGGTGAATATCTACTAATAACTACAAAATTTTTCACCTTGCCACTCAAATCTACAGGAACTTTTTAACATTACTAACATCTACAAAAAGGACATAAAATTCCCCTTTTACCCTCACTAGTAATTGTTTCTCTCTCTCGGTCATTTCATATCTTTCTCTCTCCATACCCCCTTTCTCTCTCAGATCTCATTTCTCTCTCTGTGCAAGGGACTCTTCATGCTCGAATTGCAGTTGCTTCCTAAAATTCTTAATGAAATCATCGGCCTTTTTGTTCACATCCTCGGCAGCAACCTCGCACTGCATCGCACTGAAATGGGCCGACGGATCTTGTAGAAAGAGATTGAGGGATTTTGAATAAAGAGTGGAAAATAGATCGAGGCTGCGCGTGAGCTCGGATATGCCGTCGCATTTCAGTCAAAAAATCACTCCTCCGGTGAAGGTGTAACGGGAGGAGTTGGTGTTCACGACGGCTTTCGCTTTTCTTCTGGTGAAGCCGAAGTTCACTGGGTGTGCAATAACGCGGTGGAGATGGAGATTCGTAATTTCGTACAAGTGGTCGATCTCAAGACCACTGAATTTTATGATTTGGGTTCACGCCGACGACTGAGTATGAGTTTTTGCGAAAATTGTTTTCTCCGATCTATTTTTACTTTGCTATTATCTTCTATAGCAATTTGGGGCTTAGGGTTTCTATGTTTTGAAAATAAATGCAGGGGTGGGTTTCAACTTTCATATCTAGATGATTATTTTTTGTGAATGCAATGTGTTTGATGAAATGCTTGTGTGAACAATAGGGACAGAACTATAGTTACAATGTGACAATCAATGTTATAATACGATGAAAAGATATTGTTTATAATTTATTTTTCAATTAATTCAACTTTGATGTTTACCAGGGAATTAGGTTTAGGGATTGGATTGAGACCTCCAGAAGCCTTTGGCCATGGTGAATAGCAGAGTGTAATATGACATTGCATAAATTAATTAGTATACCATTGATGTGAAGTATAATTTTAGTATACCATTGATGTGAAGTATGGCAAACCATTTGTTATGCTGTTGAAACTTGTTAAAGAATGCTATGAGGCTTTGGTGTGTGCTTCTCCAACCCTTCATATGAAATAGTTTCAAGGTAATTAATTGTCTTTAAGGTGTTTGTGAAATTGCTCCTTAGAATCAATACATATATGATATTTTGGAATTAAGTCGTTTCCGCCACTAAATGATGGAAAACTAATATTTTCCTTTCTTTTTTATTTCTTGCAAGAATTTATTGCTTTTTTGGTCGGATTTTTATGTTTCTGAATGTCACTTTTTTTAAGTTTTTATGCTTCTGAAAGTGCAACCTTGAGGATAAGAAGAAGCATGGAAGCAGAGACTTGCTTCTTTTAAAGAACAAGCCCAAAAAATGCAGAGTATATTAAAGAACAGGGCCCTTTGTTCAAATTCTCGAATGGAAATGGTAATAAGAATCGTTGAATGGTAAATTACTGTTAATTTTCTTTGAATGGTATAAGTGGTCGAAATATAAATTACTGTCAATATATATGTCAAAATACGGTATGCAAATATGCATCATTCACTCGGTATATGCATTGTTTATTGTTAGTATGCAATGTGTGTTGTAAATATGCAACATTCACTCAATATATGCATTATTTATTGCTAGTATGCAATGTGTAGTATGCATTGTTTGTTGTTGGCATGCAATGTGTAGTACTGCCTAAAAAAATCTAAATAAAATAGAAATAAAAAATGATTTTATAATTTAAAATTTGAATGTAAATAATTTTTGAATAAAAGAATATAATATAAAAAGAAAAAAAATTAAAAATTAATTTCTCAATCTCATAAAATATAAAAAAAGTAAAATACGTGAAAGAAAAGTAAAAAAAAAAACCATTTAAAAAAATTTGGAATAAAAAAAATCTGTACAAAAAAAATTATTCTATTCATAATTTTTTAATAAAATTTAAATACAAATATAAAACAATAATATTAATTAATGATGTGAAAAAGTGGAAAATTGAGAAGTTTGACTTTAGTAGTAAAGTAAGGGCATAATGGTCACTTTAACTACACCTTTGTAGATTTTAGTATTAAATTTTTTGGATTGTAGATATATGCAATGGGCCATAGCCCATTGTAAATATATGTAATTTTCCCAATTTATTGAGAATCGTATTCGTATTATGAAGGGCCTACCTTAGGCCCACTATTATTAAGTTACAACAGTCCATAATTAATTGTTTGGGTCTTCATTATTTAATTATTAGATACACTTAGTTATTAGATACACTTGTTAGTCGGTTACTAGATTCGACCATATCTATGGCGTGTATATATATGCGCCTTCTTGTACTTTTTGTTTTCTAATGAGAAATAGATGAAACTCGTTCAATTCACTTGCGAAAGTTAACACGGTACCAGAGCGGGAGATTTCCTGGTGAAACTTCCGAGACAGGCAGTTTTTTTTCTCTTCGATTGGTTCTTGAACAGTGGCGGATGTAGTATAGAACATGTACCCCAAATTGATTTTTTTTAATTTATTATTTAATGTAAAAAAAAATTAAAATAACAACATAAAAATAGGTAACTGCATTCCCACCATTTTTCAACGCCTTCTCCAACTTAAACTTAAAGTCCAGACATTTCTCAAATTTCCAAAAGTCCAATATAAATTTAATTTCTCCTTATTAGTAAATGGAGGCACAAAAGTAGATGGAGGCATAATAAAGATTTAATTTTCCCTATTAGTAAATGGGGGCCAATACATTTTTTTTTTCTTTTAATAGATGGAGGTCCAAAATAAGGTCAAATATCATATGAATAGATCATTTTTTAAAATATGAGAATTCATCGGTCTCAGTTGTAATTAATGTTATATAAAAATTTTAAGTTATCACGAATTGTATGATTTTTATTATTAAACACCCTCTCCGTCCATAAAAATATGTTTCTTTGGTTGAACACATGTTTTAAGAATAATTCATATTTATTGTATAAAATAGGTATGTGAATTAAAGAGTAGAGAATATTGTCGGTAGATCATTAACTTTGTTAATAAAATAGAAAAAAAATACTTAAAACTTAACTATTTAAATAGAATGAACTTGTTTTTTATAAACGAAAAAAATAAGATTGGACATATTTTTGGTAGACGGAGGAAGTAGTATTTTACTTAATATATTTCGTACCCCCGAATTTGAAATCCTGGATCCGCCACTATTCTTGAAGATTCTTGTGGGAAGAAGTTATGGCCGATGATAAGGGCGATGGGAAGAGCGTCGGGACCGGCAGCGGCTTGAAGGCGGCAGCTGTCATGATTGACCCCATGTCTCCCTATTATCTACACGCATCGGATAAACCAGGCGATACGTTTGCAGGGGCACTTCTCAAAGACGGCAATTACGGCGACTGGTTAGATGATATGACCAACGCACTGTATGCCAAGAATAAGATTGGATTCGTCGATGGTGAAATCACGATGCCTCAGGCCGACGATCCATACCTATCGTATTGGAAACGTGCGAACGCCATGGTGAGGGGATGGCTATTGAGTAGCATGGAGCCCGAAATCCGAAGAAGCGTGAAATTCAGGACAGCCCGTGAGATTTGGATCGATCTCGAGGAGCGTTTTGGTAAGGAGAGCGCACCTCGAGCCTATGAATTACGGTGTGCCCTCGGAATGATCCGTCAAAACAACGACACTGTATCCGCGCACTACAATAAGCTGAGAGAGATTTGGGATGAGGCCAGTTCAGTGTCGCCGGCCCCAGCGTGTTCATGTGGAGGCTGCACATGTGGCGGTTGCAAGTGCGATTTGATGAAACACTGTTACAGAGGACGGATAGAGATCGTCTATACGACTTCTTGATGGGGCTTTACGACGTTCACACGCCTATCCGAACACAAATTCTCAGCACGCGACCAGTTCCCTTGCTAAGCACAGCGTACCATCTTGTTTCGGAAGACGAGCAACACCGAACAATATCGAGCGCGAGAAAACCATCCGGGGAGGCAAGCGCCTTCCAACTACAGTCCAAGAAATCGTTGGAATCAAATAAAACCGTCGATCCAAGTCGCAAGCCGAGAGACGGGCGATACTGCAGCCATTGTGGTAAGACGAACCACACGTACGAGACATGCTTCGAAAGAGTCGGGTATCCCCCAAACTGGAACAGGCGAGGACAGGGCGGAAGAAGTAGTGGGCGCGACGAACGATCGTCGACTAAAGATGGCGGGAGGCATGCTGATACGTCGCGAGCTGCACACGTCGATATAGGCACGAGCCCAGTACCAGGTCTGAATGCCGAGCAATTTCAGCGCCTCACGAAATTCATAAGGACTGAACGAGAAGGCCCCGTTGCCCCTGGATCCGCGGTACACATGGCAGGTATGAAAGACGTCTATCGATGTTCTTGGATCATTGACACGGGTGCCACATAACACATTGCTTGCGATGAATCATTATTGTCCGATATTGTGGAAAACCGCACAGAACCACCCGTAAAAATTCCGAATGGAGATATCATACCCGTTCACTCAATTGGAAAGGTTGCATTGAATAATGGGTTGCAACTCGATCACGTATTGCACGTCCCATCATTCCACTGCAATCTCATTTCTGTCGGCCGACTTGCAAAAGATTTGAATTGTGTATTCACATTTTTTGCGGATTTTTGCACTATACATGACTCACACTCGAAGATGTTGATTGAACTGGGTAAGTACCGTGATGGCCTCTATTATATGGAGCCGACGCACGGACGAGCGCTAGCTGTTGTTGGAACTTCAAATTTGTGGCATCAACGATTAGGACACGCTTCCGATGGAAAGCTGCGACAAATTGAATCTTTACGTACTTTTAAAGAAAATACTGTTTTTTGTGACTCTTGTATCCGGGCTAAGCAGACCCGCCTTCCCTTTTATGAACGCACTAGTGTTACGACTGAATGCTTTGAGCTCATACATTGTGATATTTGGGGGCCATATAAGTGTGACGCGCTTTCTGGAGCTAGATATTTCTTATCCATAGTCGATGATTTCAGCCGTGGGGTTTGGGTATACCTTTGTCGCCACAAGTCCGATGTGGCTAGCCTTCTGGCACAATTTTGCAACATGATCCATACACAATTCCATCTCAAAGTTAAGCGCGTTCGATCGGACAATGGGGTCGAGTTCCGATCGAATTCCTTGCTTAAATACTATGGCGACAATGGAATTATGGTTGAGAGCTCCTGTACGGACACACCGCAACAAAATGGAGTCGTAGCACGAAAACACACACACATCTTGGAAATTGCACGTGCGTTACGTTTTTAGTCCAACTTACCAATTAACTTTTGGGGAGAATGCATCCTCACTGCCGTTTATATCATAAATAGGCTTCCATCGTCAGTTACTTCACAACGAACACCTTTTGAAATCCTATTTCGAAGGAAACCCTCATATGACCACCTTCATGTTTTTGGATGCTTGGTATATGCACACGAAAATCGTCGCAAGGATAAATTTGGTGAATGCGGCAGCGCCTGCGTGTTCGTTGGATATCCAAGTGGACAAAAGGCCTATCGTGTGTTCGACTTGCAAACTCATAAGATATACAGTTCTCGCGACGTCACGTTCTTTGAGGACATATTTCCATTCCAAGGCACTGGGACCTAGATTTCTCTCAAGTCGTCGCTCGCGCGCTCACTCGCACTCAAGAAAAATCTGTCCGCTCAGATCCGCCAATTCCTCCGCTGTGACCTTTCATCCGCCAACCCCCCCACCATCGGCGATTTTGCGGACGCGATTGTCCCAAGGACGGTTGACATTTCTGCGAGCAACGACCCCATCGAGCCTGCTGTTTCTGCCAGCAACGATCACAACAACCCTGCTGCCCCCATCGCGAACGGCACGCCTGCTAGCGCCGATCACAATGAGTCGCCCCCGACGCCGCCTCTGAATTCCCCTATCCAACGTGATGGATGTAGAGCCAAACGACAACCAAAATACCTCGCGGACTTCATCACAGATTTACCCCCATCAGTGGATCACTCACGGACTGCCGCGACCTCAGTAACATACCCCCTCTCTAATTTCGTCGCATATGAATTTTTTTCCGACAAACACAAAGCCTACTTGGCTGCAATTACTAGCCGCGATGAACCAAGACACTTCTCGCAGGCCATTAAGGACCCACTTTGGTGAGACACTATGAAAAGGGAAATCCAGGCCTTAGAAGAAAACGGCACATGGAAGTTGACTGATCTACCTCCCGGGAAGAAAGCAGTTGGTTCAAAATGGATTTATAAAATTAAATACAAACCTGATGGCAAAGTGGAGCGATACAAGGCTCGTTTGGTTGCAAAAGGGTTTACTCAGATCGAGGGAATTGACTTTCATGAGACCTTTACACCCGTCACGAAGCTCGTCATCGTCCGCTGCATGTTGGCCATTGCAGCCAAACGAAACTGGGAAGTCCACCAATTGGACGTAAATAATGCCTTTCTTCATGGGGATTTACAAGAAGACGTCTACATGAATGTCCCGCAGGGCTTCGCTAAGGAAGGCGACCGCTGAGTATGCAAATTTGAGAGATCGCTCTACGGCCTTCGCCAAACATCCCGCAATTGGCATGAAAAGTTCACTCAAGCACTCGTTGCCATCGGATTCCAGCAGTCTCGTGCAGATCATTCGTTGTTCGTCCTACGTGATGGTGACATCTACATTGCGGCCTTGATATACGTAGACGACGTTTTATTGGCTGGAAATAATTCAGCCAGGATTTCCCTAGTCAAACAACATTTGGACGATCGTTTCAGCATCAAAGATCTCGGAAAACTAAAATATTTTCTCGGGATTGAAGTTGCACGTTCGCCCGAAGGCTTCGTATTGAGTCAACGCAAATATGCGTTGGACATTCTGGAAGAGAGTGGGCTCCAAGGAGGACGTCCAAGTTCGCCCATGGAGCAGAACCTAAAGCTACGACTCGATGATGACAGCCCGTACGTGGACGCGACTCGATACCGGAGAATCGTGGGTCGGCTGCTGGACCTCACCGTCACCCGTCCAAATATCGTATACGCTGTTGGACAGCTCAGCCAATTTCTCCAGCGACCGCGACAAACACACCTCGATGTCGTGCACCGCGTACTTCGGTATATCAAACAGACCCCAGGG
The DNA here is from genome assembly GCA_963675135.1 of Galeopsis tetrahit. NCBI lineage: Eukaryota > Viridiplantae > Streptophyta > Magnoliopsida > Lamiales > Lamiaceae > Galeopsis > Galeopsis tetrahit. The sequence continues at coordinate 69,865,221 of OY776132.1, forward strand.
CAGGGGATATTTCTCAGCGCAACGGGCAATTTCGACTTAGTCGCACACTGCGACACAGATTGGGCCGGCTGCCCTTTCACGAGACGGTCCTCCATGGGCTTTCTTATCACCATCGCTAGCTCGCCTATCTTGTGGCGCACCAAGAAACAATCGGTAGTGTCACGTTCGTCGACTGAGGCGGAGTATCGGGCAATGGCCACGACGACGTGTGAAGTTGTTTGGCTACGATGGCTCTTGGCGGATTTTGATGTGCGCATCTCGGGCCCCACTCCCGTTTTTTGCGACAATCAGGTGGCCCGACACATTGCCATTAATCCCGTTTCATGAACGAACAAAGCACGTAGAGAAGGATTGCTATTTTGTTCGAGAATTGGTTAAGAATGACATCCTCCGTCCTTGCGCCATTTCTACCGAAAATCAGGTCGCCGATATATTCTCCAAGGCGCTCGGGACTGATCGTTTTTGTTATCTTCGAGGCAAGTTGGGTGTTCGAGATCTTCACATTCCAACTTGAGGAGGAGTATTGAGAATCGTATTCGTATTATGATGGGCCAGCCTTAGGCCCACTGTTATTAAGTTACAATAGCCCATAATTAATTGTTTGGGCCTTCATTATTTAATTTTAGATACACTTGTTAGTCGGTTACTAGATTTGAGCATATCTATGGCGTGTGCCGTGTATATATGCGCCTTCTTGTACTCTTTGTTTTCTAATGAGAAATAGATGAAACTCGTTCAATTCACTTGTGAAAGTTAACAGAATTTATCAAGGTCAAAGATAAACAAGAATTATATAACTAATTGTTGATTAAAAGTTAAAATGTGAAATTTAATGTAGTTTTTCAATTATTTGATTCTTTCGAGGATGAAAAAGCCACTAACAATACTCAAGCATCTAAATCAAAATCAGCAAGGATAGCTCAAGTGGTTAGAGCCCCACTGTCTAGGCCTTAGATCTTGGGTTCGAGTCATGGGGAGGGGAAAAATGATGGTATTTAAATGTAATTCAAAAAATCAAAAGATAAAAGATGAAAGCCATTCTATAAAATTTATGAGGGTTGAAATTAATAAAATATTTAATTATTAACTTAATCACCAATATGGAAGTATATATCTCATTCATGTATAAATGATTTTCGTAACAGGAGAAAAAAAACATTTTAAATTTTAACTTAATTACTCATCCTGGGGTCGCCCTGCTCATAAATCTGACTGCAACAAATCAACACTTGAAAATAACAGTCTTTATCACTTTTTGATTGAATACATTGATATATCTCAACTAAAAAAATCATCCAAACATAATTTAAATCAAGCGAATGAAAGAAGTGAAAAATAAAGAAAGAAAAGTGTGAATTAATTTTTTTTTTTTTAAATATTATAGGTCGCAGTATAACCAAAATTTATACCTGTTGTATCATTTATGTCGATTACAACAATTGTTAGCAAAATATTTTTAGGTTAAATGAATTTATCAGATCACCTCCCTTAAAAATAAAAACACTTCACAAGTCTTATAATTTCTATTATAAGCATAGTAACTATTTTAAAAGTAAAATAAACCACACATTTCTTTTTCATTATACTTTGAATTTCAGATAAATTTTAAAGTTTTTTTCACATTTTATTCTGCTATAATAATGATTAACATGTTATATTAAAAAATAATCAATGTTCTACCAAAATAACAGTGAAAGGTACAACACCGCAATGCAGCAATTGCGAAATTGCTACTGTAGTTATCAAACAAGGCCTTGTTTGGATAGAGACTAGTTTGATAGTATAAGGGTAATCAGACGTTTAATTGGGATGATACAAAAATAATCCAACTTTGGAAATAGCGTATTTGTCCTCAATTTCTGCTGTGCAAATCACCACTCTATCTCAGATCCATCTTCGGACTTCACAGCGTCTTCATTCACACCGATCCCCAAATCACCATAGAAACCCTAGTGGAGGTTTCTTGAATATCGAACCGAAGTAAACAGAAAGATTGAAGGTCGGCCACCTCCTGCCATTCTTGGGGAGATTCGACGGATGTGATTGAAGAATTTGAGCTGATTGGATGAGATGTCAATCCTCGACGGACTTCCCATTCCAAAAGATAAAGCGGTCAGCTGTCTCTTTCTTCATGTTTAATCAACTTATTTATTCATGTGTAATCGCAGGGTTGTTGGGTTGCCTTTTTTCTTCTAATAGAGTAAGTTGGATAGAATTGGTATCAGAATTGCATTTTATGTAGGCAGGAAACTTCTGGTGTACATTGCCATAGTTGTTTAGAGAGGTGAAGTTTTTGGAAAATGGTGGAATTTTTTGTTGGTTTGGTGCTGTTTACTTGATTTAATGAGCTTATTTCGATTTACTTTTTTTTTTATTTAAAAAATTAAAAAATTGAACCTGGATACATAGTCATTTATGAGGCTCTGTATCTTCATCTCAAATACAATCATATATGGCCTCTAATTTAATTTGGATTATAAAACAGGCTAAATTATGTGTCTCAGTTATCAACTTCATTCTTTTTCCTGAAACTCTTTAATTGAAGATTCAGGATTTAATTCACGAGGCTTAATGTTAGATGCCGTTTCTTTAAATTACACAAGTAAGGTTTCGCCTTTTTCTATATGTAGCAGTAGATAGTATAGCCTGATGACCTTCTGCATACGAGGGGAATCCAATGCAAAATTCTCAATCAGGAAAGTTTAATATGTGGTGAATTTTCTTTCCTTGCATTATCATTTACTTATGTGGTAGTAATTGTTAATCCAGGGAAGGGTGCTGTTTGATAATCTGTTAAAAAAGACTTTTTTGAAGAAGCTACCCGTTCTACTTGGGAATAGAAGAACTATTTTTTTTGGTGTACATGAGGACATCTGTATGGTTAATGTGGTTTATGGGACTCTAGAATTCTATGGCATAATCTTGTAGAAAGTGTTTTCACTAGCAGACTTTTCCTTCTGAAAATATGTTGGGGAGTTTTGGATTTGATGTTTGGATAACTCCATTTATAACTTGTGTAATGCTATAACCTTTTTTTGGATAAGAAACAGAGAATTTTATTGCAGCAATAGGAACTTTTATAGCTTGTGTAATGCTATAACTTGATGGATGTTTTTGCTTATATTAAGGCAATTGAAAGCTTGACTTTGTTTTGTGTTGCATAACTTTGGGGTTCGGCTGCGTGATCTTCTTGCAGCTTTCATGTAAACCGCACTGTCATAACCTATACTGCATGGAGCCATCTTTTTATGCAACTGAATTGAGTTCCAGAAAAAAGGGGCAACCTGATAATACACTGTAAATGACTTCAAAGCTGCTCATTTATGGATTATATGCTAACTGTTCATCTATAAAGTAAAGTTTTAAGGCTCAGAGGTGGTTGACATGTTATTTTCTTGACACTCTATGTGTACTATAGACATAATTATGGAAGGAATTTATTCCCAGTTGTTTTAGTCTCTTTGAAAAGTGAGAGCCCTGTATGCACATCTGTGAGTTAACACTGCCACAATCTGTTACGATCACATATCGAATCCACAAGTAATTGTGGATGGGTACTTAGTAGGGAGTCGATCCTCCACTCTTGAGCTAGCATTTGGGTGGAGTTAGGGCTTCCAAACTTGAGTGCCTAACACTATCCCTGTCTAAAAAAAGCATAGATCTACAGCTCAGCCTGACCCCATCTATATTACACTCTTACTCATTTGCTCCGTGTTTTTCTGTCTCCATGTTTGTTATTTTCAACATCCACTGTATACCAAGACATGATTTACAGTTTCTATAACTGATGACTTCTGGAATATTGAAGGTCATATTTCTTATTTTGCTTCATGGTATTTTGCAGTATTTAAAGGAAGAACTTTCTAGAATAGATGAAAGTTGGTCGGCAGCTCGCTTCGATTCGTTACCTCATGTTGTGCATATTTTGACATCAAAAAACCGCGAAGGAGAAGTCCAGGTCCTAAAGGAGCAAAGTGATATCATCGAAGAAGTTGTTGACGAAGTTGTTCATGCGTATCATGGTGGCTTTAACAAAGCAATTCAAAATTATTCTCAGGTTTCTCAGTAGTTACTCTTATGGATTCTCTTTATGTAATGTGTGACTCCTGGTAAAAATGCTTTCAATTTGTGTCCATGTTCACTTTCTTCTGTCTCCTCATATGCAACTGTATTTTTGTTAGCTGCATGTCGAGGGCTTCTTCCTAACTTGACTTTGATTTAGTCTATGCTTACTTTGGGTTTTGGGTGGTTTTTGAAAACCAGTATTTGAAATCCTGATGAATAGTAATATGCGTGTTTCTTTTGGGTTTTTGAGTAGGGGAGGATTTAACTTTATGTCAAATCTATGTGTAAGTTGAATGAAATTGTATTATTGTTGAGTAGGATTATAATGATTAGATGATTGTGTAATGATTGGAGTTATTATATTATTGTTGAGTGGGATTATAATGATTGGAGTGGGAGTATAAGGATTTAACTTTATGTCATATCAATAGGTTTGATAGGGGTGGTTTTGAAAATCGGTTTTTAAATCCCGAAGTAAAACCGGTGTAGGATCTTAAAATCCAAAACTTGGGTTTTAAAACCCAAAGTAAACATAGCCTTATAGCTTCGTATATGGATGCAGAAATATACAAGTAGGTCTAAAAAAGGTTTCAGTAACAAAGATTTTATTGCTAAAAAGTTATGGACGAGAAATCCCTATTTGTGTACAATAGATTTATGCAAATACAGACACTAGCCTGCTGCCCTTTGAAAAGTTCAGTAATGTAGACCCTTACAGCCACTGTGACTTAAACTCAAATTCTACAAACCATAACGCCAATCCCTATTGAAATTCGATAAGGGTAAACCCTTGAAGACACTATGACTCACTGCCCATAACACCACTCTATGTTTAATCTTATCCCAAATCTCATTCATGGACTTGCTAACATCCTCAAAAATCCTCTTATATCTATCTAACCAAATAGACCATAACAAAACCGCCACCACTATTCTCCACAGAAATTTCCCTTTTCTATTAATAGGAGCTCCAAGATTGCATTGTAGTAGATCGATTACAGATTCAGGAAAGACCCATTGGACTCCAACTTCTTCAATTGCTCGTAGCCACAAACCTCTCGAGAAGAGGGACACTCCAAGAATAAGTGATTGAGATCCTTCGAGGAGCTCCTGCACAAAACACACCAACTAGGAATGAGAGACATATTAAGTATACATTTCTGCATAACATCACAGGTGTTCAACTTTCCCCAACGAAATCAACCAAAAGAAAACCTGAACGTTCTTCGGAACCGGTGCTTTCCAAACAGGTTTGTGCCAAGAAACGCAAGATAAGTTAGACTCAATGCATAGTGACGTGAAGAACGACCTGACCGAAAAGACCCCGGAAGGATCAGCCATCCACACCCTCTTATCATCCCCATAATCCCTTAAAGGGTTGCAGTGTTTTAGGAATGCATAGATGCAAATCAAGGTTTTCACCTAGGGATTTATAAACCCAATGTCTGAGTTGACACCTGTAATCACATAATTAAGATAGTAAGTCAAAATATAAGGACTACCAGTTATAAGAATGTTAGCTTAAGGCATATCCGAAGAAAACTTGATGAAAAGTAATTTTTACTGGATCAGTTTCTTGGCCCCACTGTTTGATTAAGGAAAAAATGGCTGGTATTCCTTTTTAAATCTCGTTAAAAGAAATGATTTTTCATGAGTGAACACTGAACAGGTTAGTGAAAGAAGTAATATGAGTTTTGTATGGCACTTCTCGAAGACAGTTGTAGTTGAATAAGAGCAGGTAATACTTTAAATCGCTTATAAATGAAGAGAAGGGGGTCCATGCAGTAGTGTTTGAGTAGCATATATTTTGAGGAAATTTGATCAAGCTTACAATGTTGTAAGTACAATACATTGGCCTCTAAGAGACATAGTCCATTTGCGAACCTTTTACTAAGGTAGTTTCATCCATGTTTTATTACTTTTGTGGCCTTAAGGAAGTATGGGGGTGTGCTAGTGGATTGACAAGCTCAATTGATCAATTCTGATTGTCTCTTGTTCATTCAGAAAATTTGGAAAAGCTGCTGTCAATGACTTCATTTGATAATGTAGCTCCCATTTATTAGATGTAATATTGCTGCTGGTACTTTCTTCCATTAGGTCTGGGGTGCCGCATCCTATTTCCTTGGACATTGCAGCAGCCCTTTTACAAAGAGAAACAGAGAAAATTGTGGTCTATAGTCAACATTTTTTGATGAAGTTCCTTCCTTATGAAATTAGTTTTTCTGAGTTGGAAGACATTGTCCTTTTATAATATATTGGATTGGATATTAGACCTATTTTGTCATGTATCATGTATGCCATTTGTCAACTGCCAAGATTACAAGATTATCATTAATAATTTTCTTCCTTCAGATTTTGCGGTTATTTAGTGAATCTGCTCAAAGCATCGGGGAGTTGAAGATTGATTTAAATCAGACTAAGAAACTTCTAGGTGCTCATAACAAGCAGTTGCATCAGTTATGGTATCGGTCTGTTACTTTGCGGCACATCATCTCTTTATTAGACCAAATTGAAGGCATATCCAAGGTCAGTCTGTTCCTTGTACATATTTTGCTTCATTCAAAAAACTCAAATATATTTCCGTTTTCATGTTTTGTGCTGTATGCCCCACTTTGCAGGGGGACAAAGGATGAAAGACCAACTTGTCCTGGACTTTAATATATCTATCGCCTGATACTGTAGCTATGTTCATTTTTTGTCATTGTTGATTGCATGCTTATTGAAATGCCTATAGAAGGAGCTATATATACAGAACTATGTGAAATCACGTCTACTAGTATTACTTTTACATGCTTGTAACATTTCTTGTCTGCGTGAAAAATTATGTACCATTCGATTCCTGCAAGATTTTCTTTTCTTATTGCTCACTTGTATTTTTAACATGCACAGGTACCAGCTCGTATTGAAAAGCTCATTGCTGAAAAACAGTTTTATGCAGCAGTGCAGTTACATGTCCAGTCATCTCTAATGCTTGAGAGAGAGGGTCTCCAAACTGTGAGTTTGCTTTTTCTTTTGTTCTAACTTCTCAAGCAAGACTTTGCTAATTTCCATTGAGGTATATCAAATTGAAAAGTTCAACACCATTTGGACATGCTCACTGAATATTAGGGTGAATATGTGTTTATTTTGTCACCTTGATCTAAAAGTCTAGCCTATAGCCTATAATTTCGTAATCTATTTAATTTACTTGGGTCTTTGAGTTTTGTCGAGTCGAATACTTACCTCATCAATTTGTACTCAATGATATTATTCATCTTGAAGTGAAAATCTTTTACGTGGAAGCAAAGTAACAGATTTAGAGTGAGCTTTTACCTGTAAATTAATTTTCTCCTGAAATTTTAACGGGTAAATCCTCTGGTATTTCATAATTACTTCAAGCTGAAAGGTGCCTATTTTATTATGATCCACCCAATGTGCTCATCCTATTAGGCATGGTTATCGAGCCACTAGCATGAAAATATTAAGATTACTTTTACTTAAAATTGTTTTATATGTTGGAAACCTCAATTTTTTTTTTTTTTTTGGAATTCTATAACTGTATTTTGTAGCTCATGTTGCAAGAAAAGAAGGTGTTTCTAGTTAGGAACTATCTGATTGATAATGATCTACCTGGCTCAGGTTGGTGCTCTTCAAGACGTTCGATCTGAATTGACAAAGCTGCGAGGAGCAATTTTCTATAAAGTTTTGGAGGATTTACATGCTCATCTATACAACAAGGGTGAATACAGGTGATAACTAGTCTATTTCCAGTCAATAATTCTCTGAACATGTAAACAGCCTGTGTCTCTCTGTGTGAATATATATTATGCATGTGCTGACAAAAGCTGGATTCGAGGCTGATGGTATTTGCCTTCACACCTTTGAGAAAGCTTGCATTTCATTTTGGCTTAATTATTTTAAAAATGGCCTTTCACTCTATAATTTTCATTTATAGCACACACATTCGCTGTTGGTCATTAAATCCCTGAACTTTCAACCTTTTTTCTTTTCCAACACTGTCCTACATGCACTATTGCGAATCCATGTGGGCACTGAGCCATCAATGTTTAACAGTCAAATTACCAAAAAATATACCTATACTTTAACATTTCTACAATTCTATCCCATTGTTTGAAAATTTGTTAATTAAAATCTGGAAAAATTACATGAAATTTAATAAATCTAAGATTTATTTAAATTATTACCCTGAGAATAAAATATGCAAATTATTTGGATAAATATGAAAATTACAAAAAATTCTGAATAATTATTTAATAAAAATAAAATACCCAAACTGTCATAAAATCTTTAAAATCCAATTTATTTAGATAATTTTGGAAAAATCGTACTTAGTTCCCTGTATATCCACTTTTTTTTTAATTGTTACCCTGCCCTGCCCGTGTACTTCAAGTTTTTAAACCTTTTTGCTCATTGTATGCCCGTTTTTCCTAACTTTTTTTTTTGTTATTTTCTTAATTATTTTCACACCTTTTTTTAGTTCCCTGTATATCCACTTTTTTTTTAACAATTTAAATGATTCCTTAGTTTTAATTATATATTTTCGTATTTATTAATTATTTTTGAGATTATAATTGACAAATTTCCAAAGAATGGGCTTAGAATTGTTACAAATGTGAAAGCATATACCTTTTCTTATATAAATAATTTGGCCCATAAGGATTGATGACTCCGTGTCCACATGGATTATTGGATTCCTGGTTGTCCATGTAGGACAGGGAACACTGGAAAATAGGCAAGAGCGTAGGTTTGAAATTTATTGGAAGATTGGGCATTTATTGACCAATCATTGAAGTATGTGCTATAAAAAAAGTAGCAAGTGTGGACATTTTTTTGTAATTAAGCCTCCTGTTTTATTGATACTATCATTTTGCATTTATTTCTCTTCTTTGGCTTTGGATAAGCTGATTTCTTCTTTTGAATTCCACCTTTCCTCGTGGCAGCTCAGTTGTCTCAATTATAAATGAAAGCGATGATGCAATTCCAACTTCCGCAGCTGTTACATATTCCACAAATTTTACACACTCTCTCTCTCGAAGAACCAGGTCTCCACATGGTATTGGTGATGGAGGGTGAGATAATCTTATGTTTTTAAATGCAACTCTGAAACTTATGTTCATATATGTAGGATCATGGAGTGCATATTTTTGAAGATAGGCACGAGTCTTTAGAGGACGTATGGGGTAGGATAAAATTTAGAGTCAGTCTATGGGCCTCCAGTCATAGGCAGTTCAATGATTTTTTACTTTCTAATTTGGTGAGGAGTTGAAGTTTGGCATTGTAATTGTGGCCTGGTCTTTTGGTTGTACCTTTTTGTGGGACTTCTCGTCCCCTTTTGTTTTTTACATCAATAAAATTTTCTATTTTAAAAAAAAATGTAGGATCTCGGAGTGCTAGAGTCCCATTTCTTTGAGCATCTCTCTGAGATGCATTAATTTTGTCACATCTCTGAAATTGTCTTCATATTGTTATCACCTTGTCATGCCTTTCTAAAACTACTGGCATGAGCATCCCTGCTGGTTGAGAAGGCTTTATATGTCCTAGACATTCTCTCAATATATGAATAGCATCCTTTAGTTTTCTCCTGGAAATTAGTTTATTCCCTCATCTCCATGTGGATGAAATGCAGAACATGGTTTGTTTTGAGAGAAATGAGCCACTTGTTTAATAGTATTAATACATATCTTGTACCTTTATAATGTTGGGCGGCAAATTGATTTCAAATGAGTTATCCAGAAAACAGGTGTTCAACTATTGTTGGTCTTTTGATAAATTCCAAATTAATAAATTTAGGGTATAAAATGTCATAGGATGTTAAACTTCGATTCCAACAGCCTTTTTCTTTTCCTTGTTGGGCCATGCATCATTTATTACTTTGCCCAAGTAAATTCCAATCTGTAGAACTCTGACTGAATTTGCATTTTGCATTAGTAAAGTGGATATCAAAATTTCATTCATGATCAGACTCTTCTTCTGAGTGTTTTTTCTCTTTCTAAATTCTGCATGTCAGTTCGTCATTTGATGGCCACAATGAGGATGGCACCTTGGATACACACGACGATGCTGCATCTAATGGGTATACTTCTACGATGAAGGCAAATGGTGGTGATACTGATGCAAAAACGCTCTATCGTCAAATTCCCACGTGGCTATCTGATTCTACTCCTGATGAATTTGTTGTATGCTGCTAATATACAGTACAATTTCAGTTGTTGACTTAAAAATGGTTTATCATGTCCATCAAGATTAATTCCGTATGCAAAATTTATTGCAGGAAGCATTAAGAAAGAGCAGTGCTCCAGTGCATGTTAAGTATTTGCAGACACTGGTCGAGTGCCTGTGCATGCTTGGAAAAGTTGCTGGTGCTGGTGCTATAATATGGTATGCTGTGAAGTTTGATACTTGAAGAATGGATATGCCATTTCTAAATGGTTTTGCAACTTTAATTTAGTTTAAGTTCATTTTTGGATGCTATCCTGGGTGCCAAAACAAATAGTTAAAAGTTTACATATAAAATGAAGTCAAAAGTTGGATATACCACCTTGTGTTTGCATGTCTGAGAGGGAAACTCATATTTATTTATTTTTGTTGCCAGACATTTCCATGACACAATGACAATTTTGTGATATAAACTGAAAAGGAAACCGCAGACAGATATTTTATCAAAATAAATTACAGTAAAACGTATACTAGAATAAATAACAAATTGAACTCAATATCAATCCTCTTATCCAAGTAATCAGAATAAGCGAACCAATGTCTCTTGTTATAAAATTTGTTTGACTTAGAACTGAAATTGTCAAGTAAACTAAACCATTGCTTTTGATTGAAAAAATTGTAAGGAATATTAAATTTGAGGACACAATAATGAATATCTACCAGATAATAAACCTCCTACAGATATCTTCTATTATACAATTGTTACATGGCTATTCTTTGTCATCCACCTTTAAGTTTATTCCAGAACTAACATGTGAAGCTAATATCACATTGGACACTAAAGTGGAAAATTTCTTATTTTGGAAGAAAATATAGAGTTGTTTTGATAATTACAAGAGCATCAATGTGGTGGCTATCCTCATTTTCCCACAGTAGCATTGCCCTTAAGCACCCAGATGTTATCAGATGAAGTTGTGGCTAAATGACACCTTGTTACCCTAAAACTCAAGTTAAGTCATATTATAATAGTGTGGACATGTTGGCCCCTCTATGTGCTTTGCTTATTTTTAATAAAATATATGTTTATAAAAATTGAGTGGACATCTGTTGATTCTTAATTTGTTTTCTTCTCAGATGAGAAATTGGAGTGAAGAGTAATGATTTGATTGGAAATAACATTTAATCATGATGCAGAAGCTTAAATTCTTTGTGCGTGCGTGCTTGTGTAGGTGCTAGTTGGGGTCAATGCTCTAATACTAGTAATATCTTATGTCTAGTTGTTGGATATCCAGTTTTTTGCTTAATTTTGTTGATATAATCAGAAGGTTGGTGCTTTAAATCAGGATTCTGTTGTATACCGTGTATTGGTGAGTTGCAACGTTATGATGAGAAACAGTGGATTCACTTGTTAACTTTTATTTACTATTCATACTACTATACTAGAAACATAACCACTAACACACTTTGTTTATTGGAAGTCATTTACAACTAGCCCTTTTGTACCACGGAACTCCTCAACTCCATCAATATTCTAATGCTTGAGAAAGGAAGGGTTTTGATATTTATGTGAATTGAACTGGAAATGTTTTATTATTATTACCTTTCTTTTGACATACTTGTTTATTTCCAATTCTCCATTCTGACTCTATGACTCAAGTGGGAACTCCAGAGCAATAAGCTATTTCATTATTCATTTTGATGCAGCTCTTTGTTAATTCTCCTTATATTCTGATTCTGTTCTTACTTCTTCATGTTCACAGTCAACGTCTACGTCCTACGATCCATGAGATAATTACTACCAAGATCAAATCTCAGGCGGGACGTGTCAATGGGACAAGGCTTGGTCTTGGGAATGCTACCTTGCCTATTGCTACAGGTCTACACTATCTAAAAGGGCAGCTGGAGATTCACCAATTGGCAAAACAAAAACGCCAGAATGGGGTGTCGCTCACTGGAGCATTATTAGCAGTGAGCCCTGTCTCACATGTAATGTCTCCTTCTGGCACAGCCCAAATTTCTGCGAAGGAACTACTTGATACTGTATTGGACACTGTTGTTCGGATATTTGGTATGATATTGAAATTAAGTTTCTGTAACTTAATAGCTATATATTTCTGTACTCTGTTATCACATCTCCTTGATAATGGAACAATTATCAGAAAATCATGTTATTGTTGGAGAACTTCTTGAATCAAAATCTTCACAACAAGCTAGCATGAACACGCCGAAAGCAATGGCTGCTGATATCAGTTGGAGTCAGGACTCTGATGCGTCTCATAATACTGGAGGCTATACAATTGGCTTTTCATTAACTGTTCTACAGGTATTTCTTTTACACTTCAATTGGCCTTTTGTGTTTGAACTTCGTATGATGGAAGAACTTGATTTCAATATGCTTGCCTTTGGTACTGAATCCACATATATGTGATTGTAGAGTGAGTGCCAACAGCTTATATGTGAGATCCTACGAGCGACTCCTGAAGCTGCATCTGCAGATGCCGCTGTACAAACAGCTAGACTTGCTAACAAGGCCCCCTCTAAAGATAAGAAGCAAGTGAACTGATCATTTTCTTTCCTTCCCATGCATCTTATAATTGTTTCCTCCTTTTTCTTTTTGTTTTCATTTTGGGGTTTTGATTCTGGCCGTCTCCTCTATTTGTATAGTTGCACTGGTGGGTGTTCAGCGTTTCGACAATTGTTTCAGTCATTTCGCATACCCCTCTAACAAGACACTTTTGCTTGATTGTCACACGCACACAACACATGCAGCTATGAGATTCTTACCTCATATATTTTGCGTCTATGGACATGTCTCATTAGGCTGGAAATATTAGAATTTTACTTTTTATCATGGAACCCCACTGTATTGGCACAAGTTTGATGATGTTGATCAGTGTTGAAAAGGTAATGAGTAGAAATATTCGTGTATATATATTTGCAGAAGGATAGCTGCTGTTTGGGATTTTTCTAAGACACTAAGCAGCTTTGGTTGAGAAAGGCCCCTATTTTGTTGAAATGATAGACTCCCCTGCATCGTTGTTATGTGAATTTGTGATTGTATTTGCTATTTGAACTCATTGTAGACTCAAGGCTCTCTCTTTTATAGTTGTAATATGATGTGATGAATCGTTGTTGATCAATGCTGCTTACAGGGATGGAGCAGAAGATGGTCTCACCTTCGCATTTCGCTTCACAGATGCTAGCACTTCCGTTCCTAACCAGGGTATGGAAAATGTACCGGTGGAATTCTTTGCAACTGTTTTCCGCTTTTCTTTACCTCACCTCTTTGTGGTTAGCGAAGTAGAGGTGTTGCTTCTTTAATTACCCATAGGTTTTCTGTATTGGTATCACCCTTTTGATGGATTTACATGGTTATATATCCATGTATAAGCAATTTTAATCTTCTGCATAATAATATCATCATTTTTCTGAAATGATAATAATAACCTACAGGATATGAAGTATACGTTCCTGAAAACCTATTTTGATATTATCTCTTTTCTGTTTAATTTAAATATTCATGTTGTAGGCTTGTAGGACCACAATAGAAGTGTTTAAGTGAGTATCTAGAGTTTATACAAACCGATTCTCATATAGTAGGATGAGAAACTCATCTTACTCATCAAATATGGAAGGAGATCCTAAAACAGCTTTGAACTGTTTCTCTATGATGTACGGAGTGGACAGCATGGTAGAAGACTTCTAGTTATATTACTTTTCTCGAGTTCATTATGGTGGTTTAATGTGTTTCTCTGACTAACATACTTGAAAGGAGGTGGATATGTAAGCCTTATTCCTCGTAAAAGTTTCAAATTAACATTTAATCTCTGTCATTCAATGTAAAAATGGTGGAATACAGAACCTCCTGGACTAGTAAACTGCTTTCATGTGTCCTGATTTTGTTTATGAGATCTGTTCTGGGCCTGATTATCATGTATTAATATTGATATGCTGTGGTGAATTATTCAAAGAACATCTACCAGAGAACTAATGAAGATAATCTGCAATTAGTATCATTCCAGTGGGCACTTGCTGTGTTTAGGTGCTCTTGGAAAATATGTCGTTTGAAGATGCTTTTAAATGTTTCCTCCCACATTGATTGTCAGAAGTAAGCATAAACATGCATGGTATCCCTTAAATTACTCTATTGCAAGCATTGTTTCAAGCATTTTGGTTCACTTGGCTATATCTGAACTTGTCCTCACAACTCTTGTCATAATAGTCCTTGCAGTTTTAATCTGCTTAAATGGGCCTCAATTTTGTATGGGCTGTGGGAAGGATTAAATCTGGCAAGTGTTGGTCAATGTTTTGTAATGCATTGTACGTAAGTGTGAGCGTTTTCTTCCAGCTGGTTTCCATACACATTGAAAGTGCTAGGAGGCACTTCCAGGTCCTCATATTCATCTGTATTTATGAAATATTTTCCTCCTGAAAGGATATATGATAGAGAGAGATAAAAAAGTTGAACATAAATATAGAGTCGAAGAGTGAAGTATTATTATTGTATTATGTGCAATGTCCAAGTGCAGTTCAGAAACTCAGTAGCATATCTTACGTTGTTGCATGGGTTTCTCCTGGGTAATGCCTGAATCTTTTTGTTGAAGACTTAGGGTGGTTCTTACGAAGTAAGGGCAGGATATTTAGTGGATGATCATTCCAACTTTATGTTGGTCTGTATGGTTGGGGAGGATTAGCAGAGTTTTTTTTATGATATTGAAGAGTCTGTTTTGGTGTTGGATGGGGTTAAATTTAGAGTAGCTTTATGGGCTCGAAAGCATTAAGAGTTTAAAATTCTGTATTGCCTCCGATTTGTGTTAAGATTGGAGCATTGCCATTTAAGGTTTTTGTACAATTCTTCTATATCTTCTTGTCCACTGGTTATAATTGTTTTGGGTGTTTAATAAAGTGTTTCTATTTCTATTATTCGATACATGTCTTCACTTATTTGCTCCATACTTTCTGTATCACTATCTGCTATTTTAATAGACTCCAGTATATAATTATACAATAAATTTATTTAGGGGCTGACCGATGGAGGAGGGGACCGAATGTACAACAAGAAGGTTATGGTACTGGAGCTGTTTTACCTGAGCAAGGGATATATCTAGCAGCATCAGTGTACAGGCCAGTTGTTCAGGTGAGGCTATACAGTAGAGGCGAAAACAAAGTGGAGTTTACCATTTTCTAGGGTGTTATAACTAGAGCACATCATTTAATTTATTTTTTCTTGCCTTGCATGTGCAGTTTACAGACAAAGTTGCATCAATGCTTCCTCAGAAGTTTTCCCAACTTGGGTGAGTTATTTGCCCCATTGATCTGTGTATCAACACAGATTACCTCTGTCAGATATAACTCATAAGCCACAGTTGTAATCTCACATCTCAGATATAAGATTAAATTCTCTATAGCTGGTGACACTTTCAGTTATCAGTCACCAGAATTATTTGAGCTCTAATTAGGTCTTCAGTGGCATAAGTGATTGGAATAAAACAGTTACTGCTTCTTGAAATTAAGTTGTGGTGCTCCTCATACAAAGATGAGAAGATTTCTTTCTCATGAGGTTCCAAAACATTCTTTCTTGTTATATGGTTTTCTAACACCCCACTAATATGTTTTCTGTTTCATGAAATCATTATTCTTCCCTCAAATGTTCCTATGCCCCTTGCCTTCAGTAAATTGTGTGATATGTGCCTTATCTGACTTATCATGGCTAAAACACTGGGCAAGATCTCTGTATCTATGAGCCTGTACTACACATATTTCTATCCTTTTGTATGCATGCATCTTCATGCTGACCAATTACTTTCCGCGAACAAAATTTTGCAGGAATGATGGATTACTTGCATTTACGGAGAACTTTGTGAAAGACCACTTTCTACCAACAATGTTTGTTGATTATCGGAAGAGCGTACAACAAGCCATATCAAGTATGTCTATAAACTATTTTCTTTTCAGCTGATTCTTAATAATGTTTTTGAGTTCCACTATTTCCGTACATCTTTTTGTCCATCTGCATATGGTTTGAGTTACTTCTGTTGTCAGTAATACTATATAATAAAATCAATATGCCTCGTCTTTCTGGTGGCTGTGTATGACTTCTGTACTTGTTTGACACTAGTTAAACGGGACATGAAGTACTGTGGATGTTGCCTTAAAAAATCTAATCCCCTAATTATATAAAGGGTGCAATACGGGAGTCTAATATAAGTATCATTATGAAATTTATTTTGTTGCAACTTGATTGCTGTGAAATATTGTTTATCCCCTCATTTAGTTCTAACCTCTTTTTTACTCAACACACTCCCCTGCCCCCTTAAAAAAATGGGGAAGGCACACATACATTGCACTCTTGTCATCAAAATGGAAAAAATTCTGGCTGATTTAACCTGTTATCTAGTGATCTCAGTGCTTTAAATCTGTCAAATTCTAATTGCGATTCTTACTAGTGCACGCATCATGTTCTTTGCATAACGTAAATGTGTCCTACGTTTGCCCATCATGAATGTATTTATATATATATATTTGTTATGTATTGGAATGCGTTGAAATTTCTGCTATTCAACCATGAAGGGGTTTGTAACTGTAAAGAACGATGGGTTTTATGTTGATCTGCTCAGTGCATGGGAATTTTGGATCATTTAAACTGATGTATCATAGTTAGATACATAGCTTCAAGTTGACTTTGAAAGAATGAAAATTTTATGACCAAAGCAAACATGTAGATTGCCTATACTTATAATGAGAATAAATTGTCACTCATCATGGCAGCTCCAATGAGATTTTACATCCAAAAGTTGATGGTAAATATTGTTCTTGGTTTGAATGTTCTGTTTCTAAGTGGGGGAGATTGTAATACCTACTCTAAATTTTGTGTAAATCGAATATACTGTATTAGTTTCTGATCCTGAAGAGGAACTCACCGATAATTTGATTAATGCTCCACAAAATATGAATTTGGATCTTCTCCAATAAACAGGTCCAGCAGCATTTCGCCCGCGAGCTAATGCAGCTGCTTCATACACTCCGTCAATTGAGAAGGGACGACCTGTTTTACAAGGGTTATTGGCAATTGATTACTTAGCAAAAGAGGTATTGTTCACGTCACAGCACACATTCTATGAGAGAAACAAGTGATTTCTTTATGTTCATTCTTCTACACCATTTGTTTAGGTACTTGGGTGGGCTCAAGCAATGCCAAAGTTTGCTGGTGATCTCATAAACTATGTGCAAACTTTCCTAGAAAGAGCATATGAAAGATGTCGAACATCATATATGGAGGTATGAGTGTCTCTATTCCTTCCTTTTCATATTCCAGAAGTTTATCTAACATGTGTAATCATTCGTTAAACTCTTATCTTGCCAATGAGAGTAAAAAACGTGTTCATATTTTTTTCTCATTTCTGTTGTCGATCTGTGGCTTTCTGCAACCATATTACGCTTTTATGCCTTGTTAGGCTGGGAGCTGATTTTCAAAAATCTCTCGTTCTGGATTTTTTTCCAACTGAGTTGTCAATATGAGAAGAAAGTAAATCCTCTAAGTCCGTTAAAGTTTGATTATAAGATTATTATTGTCTTCTTGGATCTCTTCTTTGTGGCAATTAATCTCGAGAGTAAGTTGCCACAACAATATGCCATTTCAATCTTTTTATAGTATTTTAATGATTGAAAATGGAAGGAAGAGTAAGTGCGATAGAAATTTTCAAGGGTTAGTGTGGCCTTTACTATGAAGTGTCACCTATGATCTTCTTTAAGCATGAATTCTTTCGTCTTGACTCTTGATTTTAATTTTTAATATGCCAACCTCTTGTTTGAATTATCAGGCAGTTCTTGAGAAACAAAGCTATATGCTCATTGGGAGACATGATGTTGATAATCTGTTGCGTCTTGACCCAGCTAGTGCATCTTTACCAAATTCACAAGATGAAAGAACCAATGACATGTATGCTTCTGACGCTGAACCAACTGAAATAGAAACGGAATTGAGTGATGCATTACTGAAATTGAGGCCTATCAAGCAGGTATTAATTTCCTTGTCGGGTAGTCACTGTATATCTCCATAAAGAATGCCATGTTAACTCACATGTAGAACCTTTCCAGGGATCTTAGCTGTGTAACTTAATTTCTCCTTTGGCTTAATCATCTGCAGGAGAATCTGATTCGTGATGATAACAAACTTATCTTGTTGGCTTCATTGAGCGATTCACTGGAATATGTTGCTGACTCAATAGAAAGGTAATTATAGCTATCTTGTTGCTCTCATAAATTTGTATTCATTTTTTGCATAAACTACACTTTGAAGTTTGACATATTTATTAGAGAACCCAATTAAGTTTTTAAACTCCATGTCATTTAATTGTTGTTTTACAAAATAAAATTTGTTTTATTTTGTCATTTTTAAATTACAAGGAAGAATTGAAGTTTCTCTTTCCAACTCTACCCCATGTTAGAAAATCAGTAATCATAATCAGGAAAAATACCAGTTTATGAACCTCAGTTTACCTGGGTTGTTAAGTATCATTTAGGATCACTGGTGATTATGATTACGATTTTCTAACATAAAATGCTAAAGTAGTTTGAGATTTCAGTTTCAGTATTAACAAGATGTGACCTTGTATTTTTTCTTCTCAAATATTTCAAAAAGTTGTTTCCAATTTATACTATGTGGAGCAATGATTTGAAAGAAAGTCCCTATGGTTTTGACTTTTTAGTAGTATAACGATAGGGATTGATTCAAGTTTATAAAGTAAAACATGTTGGAAGAAATTAGGGTGGATAGGGTTGGCTGCCTTGTTGTGATTAATGCGAACACATTCGGTGTCCATCTTTTAGTCACTTACATTCCACTCTGTATGTACATTAGGCTAGGGAATTCATCTTCGAAAGCTTATGATCATGTGGAAGAAAATGGAACGAATAACCCCTCACATCATGCTAGAACAAGCAGTTTACCTAAAAAAGATCTTGCATCATTTGCTGAGGATTATAGAAAATTGGCAATTGATTGCCTCAAGGTTCTAAGAATCGAGATGCAGTTGGAGACTATTTTCCATATGCAGGTACGTGACGTCTGTATCCTTATAGCAAAAAAGACATAGGGTTCATGTATATATGTACCTTCACATGAATAATTCTTGTTACCAACAATGTGAACCTTGGTATAGGAAATGACAAAAAGGGAGTATTTGGATGACCAAGATGCAGAGGAGCCAGATGATTTTGTTATATCATTAACTTCCCAGGTGAGATCTCTAAAATCTATTTGAGTAATTTATTTCCAAAAAATATTACTCCCTCCATCCCCTTCAAAGGTTTACACTTGCTTTTTGCACAGAGATTAAGGAATATAGTATTAAATGTGTAGTGGGTAGTTGAAGTAGAGAGAGGTAGGAAGAAGAAAAAGGTAGAAAGAGATGGGAATGAGAAAAGGTAGAGAAAGATAGTGGATTTTGCCAAATAAGAAAAGCCAAACTTTAGGTTGGGATGGACAAAAAAGTAAAAAGTGTAAAACTTAGAGAGGGACAGAGGGAATATTATTTTTCTTGGCAATCAATCTTCTAAAATTTGCTAGGTGTCATTCAGACTTCAAATGGGCATAAGTTTAATCGGCATCTAGATACGATCCGACACCATCTTTTTAATAATTTTTCAGTATTTTTGTGCTCCAAGTCTAACATTGTTTGATATTTATTTATTTTAGTTTTGTGGTAATTAGCCAGGCCCTGGGTTATTGTCATGCACACACTTCAGACATAGTATGCAAATTGAAAATCTTTAGCAGTTGCACTTCATTCTTGCATTATCTTTTATTCCGAGTCCAATTCATTAATTTCGCTTAATGCAAACCTTCATTAGTCATTCATTTCAAAAAATAAATAAATATTACATGCAGGCATGAAAATTATATAGAGATAATTCCTGAAACTCATCTTTCAGTATAAAAATATATTTTGTATAAAGTAATTGATCTCAAGGGCCATCTTGCTAATAGTGTAACAAAAACGCTTTAAGTTATTGATTTAGATGGCTTGACTAATTCAGTTAGAAGGGAATTAGTGTTATTCTTCCTGCATGTTGCTTTAGAAAATCGATTGGGATTTATACGACCATTTCTTGTAAAATTATTTATTTATGTTACAGATAACACGCCGAGATGAGGAAATGACACCATTTGTTGCTGATGTGAAACGAAATTACATATTTGGAGGGATCTGCCCTATTGCCTCTAATTTGTCTATAAAGGTTTGCTTGTATTCAACTTTCTGCTTGAGTAGTGAGATTAGAATTTGTGTGGGAGAAGACGTTTTATGCTTATGAGAAAAATCATTATTATACCATCTTAGGCTTTGGCTGAAATGAAGTCCATCAACCTCTTCGGCGTTCAACAAATTTGTCGTAATTCAATTGCACTGGAACAGGTTTGTGAGAACTTGGCCAACATATGAATATTAGCTCTCTTATTCGCACCACTTTTATTTGTCAAGTGCATGACTCAAGGTTAATGAAACAGAGCATCTGACTCTTTTTCAATGAGCTTTTTTTAGGCTTTGGCTGCTATCTCTTCAATTGATAGTGAAGATGTACAGACGAGATTAGATCGTGTACGGACATATTACGAATTGTTGAACATGCCCTTTGAGGTAAATTATCCCAAACTGCTGTTTTCTATTAATGCTCTCTTCCCCTAAAAAAAAGAAAAAAGCTCTTATCTTTTACGACCATTTATGCTTTGTTGACAACAATTGTGTTTTGCCAGGCTTTGCTTGCTTTTATTCAAGAGCATGAGCACCTTTTCACACCTGCAGAGTGCGTTTTCTGACTACCTAACTTACTTTTAGAAACAACAATTCTTTCTCTCCTAACCTTTTTTGGTTGTAGGTATGGGAAACTTTTGAAGGTCCAAGTTCCAGGTAGGGAAATCCCTGATGATGCGCACGATCGTGTGACTGAGATTCTACCCAGTTAAAGCCTTGAGCAGAGTACTAAACAGAATATTAGAAGAGGAAACGGGGAGGCTCTTGACCCTTTATTTTTCTCCGGAGGTTCCAGTATATATTGCGTATATTTTGTGAGTAATTCTTTAGACGACGAATATTGGACCCCCACCAGAGTGTTTGTTTCTTCTTGATCTTGTGTACATTCAATTTTGTATTCTTGGTCTTTTGTTTGTTATGGAGGCGGATTTTGTTCCAAGTATATATGGGAGTTATGATTGTTTTGGAGATGTGAAATCGCCTATCTTTGTTAGTATATCTTGTGTACATTCAATTCTTGTTACAAACTCTTGAAATGTGAAATCGCCTATCTTTGTTAGTATTTGATTGTTTTTTTTTTTTAATCGGAAAAAGGAGAATTTAATTTAGTATCGAATACAAGGGGTACTCAACCCTATTTGTTCTTCCTGGACTCACTAAGCAACCTCCCCGATCCTTAAGCCAATCTTCCACTGTCCTCTCTACCCTCTCCAACAGCCAACACCTCATCATACATTTGAACTTATCCAAAGTTTTGTGGAGGTTAAATACAACACCTTTAAAGATAATTTCATTACGCAGATTCCAAATTGTCCAAATAAGTCCAATCCATATTGTCGTGCCAATTTTCCTCATTTTGCCACTTCCAAGGAGTTCCACTCTCCTTTTTTATCTGTTGAATTTTATTATTCCTATTTCTTATTTGAAAAATTTACTATTCACACTACTTTATCTCCACTCTTCAACTATCACTTTACTCAAATTGCCTATTTTACAATATTTCATCATACTCACAACTTATCTACTTTATACATAAATTATCCGTACCCGGAGAAGTGGACATTATAAAATTAGATGGAGGGAGTAATATTTATTTTCTTTCCAAATAATTTAAGATACCACTACTCACCCCCTACCCTAATCTTCTACACATTTCATAAAAAAATGAGACTAAAATGTACGCATGTATATAAAAATTAGTCTATTCAAATTAATTTATTCCCTCTCTTCAATTTCTAGTAGTTATGTTTATTTCCATCCCAAAATTCTTGAACCCTGCTAAAATAAGTACGATAAAATAAGTAATGGAACAATAAATTCTTTTTTGAAGTCTTGTTATCTGTTCGAGGGATAGACTAATCCAAGAGATCAAATTCCACCGTTCACTTGTGGGAGTCCGTTTAAAGTTAGAGTTTTTGCGCTTTGCATGGGCTGACCCTAATGGAATAATAAATTATAAGGGAAAACATTAATATAAGTGTGTTTAAAAATTATTATACCTTTTTTACTTTCACTGTGTCTCCACTGTTCGACCTAATTTGTGGGTGAATATATGTTCAAAATTTGGCCATTACGGTCGAATAGTACAAAATTGTTTGTTTGGCCAATACAACCGAATGATACTTAATGTGGCCAAAAAAATCCGTTATGACTGTTAAATACTAGTACAAATTTGTATTTTGTTCACTTATTATGATTGAACAGTACTTAATGTAAAAAAAAAAAAAAACTTTTGTATGAGAAATATAATGGCATTTGATGTAATTTTAAGATACTTGAAGAAGATAATTAAAAAGAATAAAATTATTTTTTTGGCCATTTTAAAAATGAAAAATCTACTGCCAAAATGAAAAATCTAACTAGGGACGGATGGAGAACAAAATTGCATCATGTTGGACCAATATGGCCGAATGGTACGTGGATGCGCATGAAAATTGAAAAATGAGGAATTGTCTCTAAATGAAGTGCATTTAGTAGAAAAATATAGTATTATTCTTTCCTCAAAATTTATTATTCTTACTTTTGTTTTGGCATTGTTCAATTTTATTATGTTCATCCTCTTTTTAAAAATAATATTATTCACACTAGTTTATCATCATCTTCCAACAAACAATTACTTTATTTATAAGTGTACATCATAAATTCATAATACCACTTAATACGGCTAATCTATTTACTATTAGTAATATTCATTAAAACTCGTGAAAAAAAAAAAAGCATAGGAGGGTGTATTGTATTATACTGGGATGTGTATTGAGAATTTTAAATAAATCATGCAGATTGCACGTTGTATTCCACTTGATTGCTATATACATTCAATAAAATGTAGACAAAAATACTACTCCAGTAGGTTTGTAATAATTTAGGCTAGTACAAACCTTAAAAAATAGGTCAAAAAATAATACAGGATTCATTGTGTACGTAGTTCCCCCCGAAACAATGAACTCAGCCTTAGTGTCTTCTTGGCCAAATTGCGGATGTCTTCTCTACTGGATTCGTCCGAGATTTCGATCAGTTCTTTCAGCCCTCCACTGTTTATGAAATCTCTAGCATTCTCTTCTGCAAAATCAACCATATATACTTAAAAATCCAACACATCACATTGTATAGACTTGTACCAAACAAAACTGCACTTACTACGTATCGAAATAAGTAAAAATCGGCCATACTAAACTTGAAAATGATAAAAATATGCATAATCTTGGAAGAAGAATAGAATGCAGTTGATGCACATATGTTTTCATCTTGTAGAAGATGTTAAGTTCATCAGTAATATAATATGGATTATTATTAATCAAACAAGACAAAAACTTCTATGAACATGGTTTACAAAAGTTTTATGGTAAATAGTGTTTAGCTTACGAAGTGCCAGGATTTAGTGAGTTTGAGAAGAATAACACATAAAATCAAGATGTTTTAAAACGTGTTACTTTGTATGCTAAACAGGAGTACTATTATTCTGAAGAAGAGAGTTCATACGAAACTGGTTCACAGGAGACCTATGAAATACTATCACATGGAAAAATTACCATTTTGAGCAAGATGGCAAATTGCAAGTTCTAGATGTCGCCTCGTTGAAGCAGGTGCAGTGTTCAAGTTAGCAACCAACCATGGTAGAGCTCCATCATCCATCAGAAGGGAACGACCTTTCCAATAGCCTAATCGTACAAATTATACAGAGTTCATGCTTGAGATAATTCAGAGATCAATAACTAAGTCAAAGGTGGAGTTTATGATACCTTTCATGATTCTCCTCGACTCACACTTGGCGAAGTTAGCCAATCCCCTAGCAACCTGGGCAATAACATCGGCGTTGCCTGATCTCGTCATTCCCATGAAAGCTTTGATGGCCCCATCTTCTTTTAGAACCACATGTAACTTTTCTGCATGCAAAGATTTGAATTCAGGTAAGAAGAAAGCAGTTACAATGTAGCAACTTTTCGAGGTAGAAAAACTGTCTCAAGTTTACCATTTCCGCATAAATTTGCAATTGCCCCAGCCACCATGCGATGAGTTTGAGGATCATCAGTTTTGCAAGCAGCATTAGCGAGAAGTTTAGCACCTTGTTTGTTAGTTATTAAGCTTTGATTCATTTCTGAAGACAAAAAATATGAAGTATGGTTTAAGATGTACTGAAACTGAAAGTGCACCTTTCAATGCATAAGGTGCAGGCAAAACCTCACATTCTCAATATGAGCTGATTGAGAAGAAAATGAAAGGAAGCATACCGTTCATCGCCAAATTAGCTATGGCACCAGAAGCAACCCTGAGTATCGTTGTGTTTTGCGATGACTCGAGTAAAGTGAGTAGTGCATCTAAACCACCTTCTTGGACGATTCCTTGCTGATTGATATCTGAAATAAAGAACACTGATCAGTTTTCCCTTTTTTTCTTTTTAATTCTAAGTGAACATTAGCACACTTGAAGAATCTGAAGACAGAAATTGCATCAACATTTCATGTTCCACGTAAAATAGCAGGAAACCAAATACAGCTCAACTGAAATATCAACCTATATGTACCTTCTGCTGCAAGGTTAGCCACAACTTTCACGGCATGAATTTGGACATCTAAATCTCCAGACTGTAACAACGATAATATCTTTTGGAGACCAACTGCATAATTAAACAAATTCAGTGAGTAAAGAGAAAGATAGGAATTGAAGGTATTATAAACTTATGAATTGAAGGGTGACCAGGCCCCTCATGAACTTGCCTTCTTCACATATTTTTGTGATCGTATTCCTTTGGCTGAGGATGGTTTCTCTTGACAGGCTAGACTTGTGTGAACTTTGAGAATTGCGCAAAGATGAAGGTGTTCTGGTTATATTTTCATGTATATAAGATACCTTTTCCTGTAAAAATTTAAGGTTTAAAATATAATATCAAGAATGGTTTGAGTAAATTGTATAAAGAGGAGACCTTATTCACCTCAAAGCCATCTTCAATATCTGGAACACCTTTTATATAGTTAAACAGCTCCTTTTCAGCTTCCTTTCTTTGCTTTTCCTCTACTTGAAGTGTTTGTCTCACAGCAAGAAGTTCATTTCTAAGTGTTGCCTGATAATTTTAGTGTGAAAAAAATTTGATTTTTTTTTTAAAAGAGATTAGAAATTGGCATATTCCACCTCGACTTCATACGAGCTGAAATTGAGTGAATGGTAAATTCTGATTACCTTTTCTGATTCCAGGTTCTTATTTTCTAAGTTTAATCTTTGAAGCTCATTAGCAGTGGTCTCATGGAGCTGATGCATTTCCTGCAATCTCGTTTGAAGCTCATCCATCTTTTTCTCTGCGCTAATCTAGAATGGTGAAATAAAAACTGATTACTGATGGATATTGAACTTTACAATAACATCCATAATTGTAACATTTCGACCCTTTTTCTATGTCAATATCATCAGATGAAAAATGAAAATGATAGAGACGAATCCATAATGAAATGAAATTTGAATACCTTCCTAACTTAGAATTAAGTGTCAACAAAGAAAAATGGAGAAAAAAATGAAATTGTGCCATTATTATATGATTTGTACTACATAGAACAAGACGAAACATCCTGTAAGAGAATCCATCAGGTGTCTTGACAATAGATTAAAATGATACATGTGTACTCATTTGTCATAAAAAAAGCTTAGGCCAAGTTACTAGTTTCTCTTTTTCATAGAAATGTAAGTATACTTCACCTGGGATGAATTTTGATGCTCTTTTAGAAGCTTTTTCGTAGAATTCAATTCTACTTTAATTTCTTCAGCACGTGCATGCTCGTCTTCAAGCTGTTGATTTAATAATTCTACTCTTTCTTCGTACATCTTAGTAGTTTCCGTAAGCACTTTTCGGTATCTGGAGTTTTCAACCTGGTTTTGCTGTTAGTTGAAGACAAAAAAAATATAAGATTCTTCGTTATCAGTGAAAATGATAAAATTTGAATAGTTGTCAGTATTAACATTTGAAACCAAATGGTTCAAATATAATGCCATAATAATGGTTTTATCAACAGAATCAGAATTAAAAGGGAGGAATCAATTAATTAAAAAACAATTCAGCGATTAACATGTAATAATCCACCTCCAATAATTGTTGCATATCAGCTAATTGCTTCTTCATTCTCTCTGTTTCTTCTTTGGCACTATCACTACTACCATTTTTATCTTCTATCTGCTTCATCAAATCAGCTATTTTCGCCTCGTACATTTGGGTCGTATCAGCAAGAACTTTCTGATACGTCGAGTCCTCTAGCTGCTTTTGCTACTAACAATGAAACAAATAGATTAGAGAAAACTTGTCACCTTATGGAATCCACCAAAATGTTAAGAGGAAATAAGAAGAAATGCTTCTTCTAAACAAGTCAATAGACTTCGATCTTTTTTTAAAAAAAAATCAATCCTCTTCATTACACACAAACTTCAAGGTGATAATTAACGACAACTTTGACTCTTACAACTTTCTAGACTCAAAAGGCTCATAAACATTGACTCTTGGCCAATCTAAATACACTCTAAATGAGCATAACTTCTTCTAGAACACTCTAAATGACTCTCCGTTTGAAGCATAAGAAACTAAAACCATGTATGCCTCATGGGTTCAATTCAATGCCAAATTGCCAATCAATAAAGATTTTCGTTCAAAGTGACCCCATATACTGGAACCATTTCCGGATCAACAGAACTGAACAGTAAAAAGGAAGAAGATACTTGTCATGAAAGCAAGCAGGTATAATACGATTATTCACGCCATACACTATGTAGGTGACTTGATGGAGCACTTCCATAAATATTTACATGTATTTGGTGTCATTTTATAGCATTATATATTAGTTAATTATGCTAAAAGCATCATCACGAGACTATATATTGAAGTTTTTTAATACATTTTTCTATACCTTATTGCTCTTTAAAGTCATCTCTACACGTGAAACTTCATTATGCATGATAATGTTTTGATCTTTCTGGTGTTTCAGATCCTTCATAGCATCATTCAACTTCAATTCCAAACGGGTATTTTCCTCCTCCAAACACTGTATAACCAACAAAATTGTAAAGACAAGCTCTAGGAAAATCAAAGAAAGCAATACAGTATTGCTAGAAGTACTAAAATGTATGTACCTTGACATCCGTCACCTTTGTTACTAGGCGTGTAATCTCATCAAGTAATAATTTGTTCTGTTCTTTTTCATTATCCAACTTTTGTAGTAATTCTTTCATTTTTGACGTTAACTGAGCATTCTCCGTCTCTAATAACTGCAATCCAAATATGTCACTGAGAATACACGACAAATGAAAAGTAAAAGAGAGAGTGGGTGAGAGAGAGTACTCAGAAGCAAACAGGACAACAAATACCTCGGACCTAGACGCAAAACGCTTTTCTGCTTCAGCAAAAGAATCATCAAATTTTTTCATCAATTTCTTCATTTCATTTTTGTCATTCTCCTTCAACTTTTGTTGTCGATCAACCTCTGCAGAAAGTTGATCAACTTGAGTCTCCAGCTTCCTGCATAAGCTTTCGTAATCGAATTCTTCTTTCAACTTTACCATGTTTACAACTTTCATGGCCTGCACAAATCAACAACATACTTATTTGCAAGTGATTTAAAGTTCAGACTGAGAAATAGATTGATATTGTATGTTCAAATATCTTAAATATTACACTTTCTACATCATAGTAGTCAAGCCTTTCGAGGCAGAGATAGAAAAATTAAAAAACAAGAAACAAATATCAAATCATAAGACAGATAAGAGTGGAATTCTTCATAGAATCTTCCACATGCCAATTCTTACATATGGAGTCTAGCATCATATATAGTCTTTGGTCTAACATAAGGTTATCACGTCTCATGTGTTTTTGCACACATAACGAAGAAGAAATATACAGTTGACTCACCCGTTGACCAAACATTATGGTACTTGCAGTTTCTGCATGATGACGAGAGGACGGACCGATTGTTACTATGAGTGAAGTTCTTGCAGAACCTGTTGCATCAAACTTGTATCATCACCCTATTTTTTACACAAATCTACCACAATAAGAGTAAAAAAAACACTCTAGGTTGCAGGGTAATGTGCACAAAGAGAAGAAAGAATAACAAGGAAAAGACATAACCTCCAAAAGAATCACGAAGCAATCTAGTCAATTTTGAATCTCTAGTTGGTATATGAGGACTATTTTCTGCCAATGCATTTATGCACTTCCCTAGAGAAGTAAGAGAAAGATTGATGAATTTGGCCTCCTCAAGTAAATGCCCTTCACTTCCTGCAATAAGGAAACTCACAATGAAAACAAACGATCGTTTAACAGTCCCATAAGCATTTTTGTGTGGCATACTAGGTTGCCTTTAAATACACTAAGTTTAGAAGGCAAACCTGATTTACCGATTCGCTCAGATCCTGCAAGATCCACTATCAGTAGCTTGCTCTTCCGGATAGTTGGCACATGTCCTTGTCTACCTGCCGTAACGTCTTCTTGTCGATCTATTTCTTCTTCCTCTTTCACAGATCTACGAATATAAACCTGTACAAGGGTAAATAGTAAAATGAATCCACAGAGTAGTGCTAGTTTGCAGAACTATATGCAATATGATGCGTAAACGTATGTAATTATCCATATATTGTATTACTGAGGTTAAGATCTAGCTATACATACCATTAGGATTGCATGGCTACGTGACGATTCTGTATTCATCTTTGTATTAGCTGCATGGCGATTAGCTTCTCCAAGTTTCAATAGTTCAAAAAAGTGATCAAGATTTTGTATTTTAACTTTTTCAGCACCAGGTACTGATACTTCTCCGCTCTTAGCATCCTCCACAATCGGTATGTTTATCTTTTCTGGAGCAAGTAAATCTTGAATAGATTCCATGTATAACTGTTGAAACACAAGTCTACTTCATCACACATATATACAAAATATCTGCTCAGAATGCTGTTTAATTTCTTCAAATTCAGTCATTTAGAACTAACTAATAGATACATGAACATTCTGTAACCATTTTCTGCATCAGGAAATATTAGAATTTCTCAGAAAAACGTATAAACGAATCAAATTTTACTTTATAAACTCAAATCAAGTCTGAGAAATGTCCACTTAGGAATATATATAGTCTCTAAATTGCAAAAACATACCTGCAAATACGAAACTTCAATACTATCTGATGCAGATGTGCTTGCAAATATATCCTCTAAAGCTCTAACCATTATTCCACGCTCAGATGCATCGTCTTTACCCAGCCTGCCGACTGTGTAGGTCTTGCCGGTGCCAGTTTGGCCGTAGGCCATAACCGTTCCATTATACCCATCGAGCACACTCTGCAGAAGTAAATCAAAATACCATAAAAACATATCACATATCAAATAGAATAAAGAAAAGGTAAATGGAATGATGGAAATGAATTCTTGAGTAGATAACATATGGTTTTTCAATTACCTCAACAACGGGCTTTGCTACCACCTCATAAACACGCTTTTGAGAAGCACTTTCAGTAAATACTTCATCAAATCTGTAAGAATCAGAACTCCAATTGTTTTTTCTCAACTTTAGCTTATTGAGCTGCACAATAGCAACCGTTTGATTAATCCACTAATTGCAGTATATCAAATGAAATGAAATAAATACCTCAGGCTGAAGTTCCACACACACAGCATGATCGGCTTCAGAGAGATCCTCAGAATTTCTAGGTCGAAGTCTCACAGCAACTCTCACTCTTTCAGATTCTGAATACACAGGCATTTCAAAATCATATCATATGGAACCATGATTACAAAATCAATGAGTAATTATATTCTCTGATCTTACAATTATTTCAATACATCAACTTTTTAACAGTTTTACACTCCATATCCAACTAAAGTTTCAGATGACTTTACAAAGTAGCAAGAACTAAAGTTGGTCATTCGATTTCAAATCCAAATCCGAATTTTACAGACTACGTATTCACAAATGATACCTGGGCTCCTCTTAACTAGTGCATTACATGTACATACTGATTCTATAAGTGGCTCCCATACTATCAGAAACATCCGGTTTTAGCCAAAAGATGATTCATCTTTCATCAAAAGTACTTATAAACTAGGCCAAAAACAATGAAAACAACCAAGAATTCAGTCTGATCACATTCCAATAAATTGAACCAACCAATTCCCTGATCCCTCTTTGCACTCCACCTAACTCACAAAAATAATCCCCATCACTCATCCATAAATAAGAGGAATTTCACCATTCAAAGAAAGCTTCAAATGCCATACAACTTTTACAAAAAAAAAAAATACTACTATGCAAGTGGCCATAACCATAAACATAAGCATCTAAAAATGCATATAACATACACAAATACAGAGAGAGAGAGAGAGAGAGATATACCAGAGTCAAAATGAAGAGGGAGGGGGCGAGTTCTTGAAGTGGGTGTGACAGAGCGTCTAGAATTAGTAATGGGAGCTTTGGAGCGAACAGCAGCGCCATTGTTTCTCAAAGAAGAAGGGGGCTTCTCCTTTGCCACATTTCCCAAAGAAGCCATTGTTTTTTCTTCACAAGAAACCTCACAGAGTTTGAGTTTTAGTGAGAGAGAAAGTGATTTGGTGAAGGCACCAACATTGTGGCCGGCACGACTTCATGAATTCATCCATTCATTCCCCCATCTTAATCCGTGAAATAAAAGACTCATCTTTTTTAGTATTTTTTCTTGATTCTCCTCTTCACCTTTATTTTGTCAGGAGAATTTCATGCTTCTTTTGAAACTATCAACTTCAATTTATTTTGTACCACCTTCATCAACCTTTTTCTTTTTCTTTTTGGAATTTACCACCAACTCTCCTGTGCAATAAATGCACAAATCTTTAGATAAAAGTATTAATTTATATATTTCAATTAAAATATGATTTGATGAACTTATATAATTGGACAAGATCTTTTATTTTCCATTTCTTTGCACACTTGATTCATTCACATGTAATAAGAATTTCGAATAGTGTATTGATAAATCAAATGGGTAAATTATTGCAGATTTTTATTGTAAAAAAAATATTATATACTTATACTCAAAAAAAGAAAACATTAATTTCTTGACAACAATTTGTACACACTAAAAAAATAGACAATGTACTATATGTTGTTTATGAGTATTAAAAGATATTAACTATTTTATTAAAAAGGAAATTTATTAATATTAATTATTTTGTTAAAAATGCTAATTATGTACACGATTCCACATGAATGTTAACAAATTTAGTTTACAAATCCATTAATAAAGGAAGATATAGTCAATTAATTGACTCTGAAATAGAATACTCCAGCTAAATTTCATGAATGAGTCAAATGCATCAGTGGGACGGCTGAACATTTCTTTATAAAATTAAGTTTTTTATTTTTTTTATTTTTTTATATATATAAGTAAATCTTTAGAACCTGTCAAAAAAAAAAAAAAAGTAAATCTTTAGAAGAAATCCAATTGTATAATATTGAGTTCTTTATAAAATTTATTTATAAAATACATTATCATTCAATGCTGGAGTTGAATTTTATGATTTTGAGATAAATTTGTAGTAAGTGTGCGTCCACTATTCTAATAATTTTTTGTTAACATATATCCATCAGGTTTCACATCATTATAAAATTAAACGAAAAATGATAACAAATTGAGAAATTCTTGTATATATAGTTATTTATTTTCTGTGTCAGAAAGTATAAAGGACCCCTACCCTTAAGATCATTTATGGACATTTGCGAAAATTTTGACTTGTATATACAGTATAACTAAATTGCAGCTTTAATATGATATAAATAATCTTGACTATTCTTTATAGCAAGAATCAAATTTATACACAGTGCAATTGGTGAAATTTTAATAGTAACATTACGTTTATTTACTAATAGTCTAATACTACGTTATTTTACACATACAAATATAATGAACGGTGTAAAAATGACGTGATTTTAGTTTATGAGTGTAATATGGTCTATTGATAAAGAACATGCTATTAAAAATTACACTTGTATGCACAGATTTATTAGGGTTGAATTAGCTCCAAAAGGGACATATTTGTTACTACTACTATTTAAAATAATTTTGTGAGGTATAATAAAATTAAATTGAAATAATTGTTTTGACTTGTTATAGCTAAAACATGTGACAATCAACATGGGTTGCCGGTACAACACAGGCTGGTAATTCTTGATTTTAATTGATGGAGTACCATTATTAGCCTCATATTTTAAATATTTAAATTAATGAAATTGAATGAGGAAAGTTGGTCAATTTCTGAATTATCTTGTTCAAATAATAAGAGGTGAACTCATGACATGTAAAGTACGGAGTAAACTTTTAATTTAATCTATCTATTAAAATGTTTAATAAGTACATTATAATACGAGATTTTATTCGTTTAAAAATGCTAACAACATGATCACTCATAATTCATTAAAAAAACATGTGTGGAATTATAATCTTGTTGTAATATCAATTATCATTTAAATTTTCCGTATAAACGAAGTAAGCAAATCAATTATAATTGAATTATTACTAATTCAAACACTAAGATAAGCATACACGTATTATTCATTTAAAATTAAGCAATCTAAATGTGGATGTGACATTTGATTGAGGTATATGAATTTAACATCAAAATAGGGCCCAAAATAAAATGATATACATCAAAATAATTATATGAAATTATTTTGGAGTAGGAAGCTAATATTTTTGAACTGACAAGGCTTTAGAAATAGAAATATACAGCTGTAAAATAAAATAAAAATAAAATAATATCGAGTTATATAGATTTTTGCTTGAGGACTCTGTCGGCCCCTAATGCTGAAAATCATATGCCAATTTTGAATGTTGTGATCATGATTTTAATAACTATGCATCTATTTAATCAATAAAATTTACATTCTGAATTTAAAATTTAAAATCTTTCTTTTCCTTTAAAGAAGATTATCTTTTTTCTTTTTTTTGAGCCCAAAAGAAGATTATCTTTAAGACATTGTTAACAGGTTGGTCATGATTATTCACTGATTGTCTGATCAACTTGTGTAAACATACTTTTCGTCTGTTGCGATTTTGGGCATTTTTCTATTTTTTTTTTCCTTTTATTAATTTGATGGAAGGATTTTTCACCCCCATTTATTCAAAATAAATCAAGCACCAAGATTTGTACGTCTCATAGAGTGTGTATTATGTGGAATCACTGGGTTTTACACAATTTATTTTTTATAAATTGATAGTATAATTTTAAAGGATTTACATAATTTAATTAAAAATATACAAGAAAAATAGAAATAATAATAATAATGAGGGGATAGGGCCTGGGTACAGAAGAGAAGTGATATCCCACTCAGAACCACCTGAACATAACTTTTACTGTTTAAAAAACAATTGAGGTGAAACAGAGAATGAAGTTGAGGAATAAATTTTCCCTCCATTTTCTTCACGGGGAATGAGACGAGGATTCCCCAATTTCGCGGGGACGGGAATGAGTAGGGCCCCTCGTCCCTGCCCCGTTGATATCCCTAACGACAACGAAAAGTTTATCACATTTTTAACAAAAAAACACTTTCAAAGTAAAAAATAGTTACATTCATGCTCTCCTTATAAAATTAAATTTAATATTGTTTTAAAGAGTGATGCATTTTTGTTGCCCTGTCCGATGTCAAGATGCAAGAGACTCCAGAAATATGGAATGCAGTATTATTCTCTGGTTTATATTTATCTGTTCACTTAATTATAATCTAAAAAAAGAAACCCTCCAAACCTAGTCCCTGAGCATTCACCCACATGCCCTTGTAGGCTTTAGTTACACTTTTTGCTGCACCTTCATTTGCTTCCAAAATCTGAATATGATTGTGTCAAAAATAACTTGTGTGTGTGTGAGACAGATAGAGTTCAGCTAATATTCAAGGGAGTAACTTTGCAACATTATTACTATTTCTGTAAGAAAATTTGATATACCTTCTTCTTCTTCTTCTTCGTCTATTCAGCTTTGAGATTTAGATGACTATGACGACATTCTTTTGATCTTCAAACGTACATTACTTTCCAAAACTGAGACATTGACATTACTCCAAACATCTGATTTTGTAGGAAGCTCACCAATCTTGTCTGCTATCTCCATATCTTCTGGGAGTACAGAGCCGAATACCGTGTACGAATTTCTCCACTCATCATGATTTGCTAAGCTTACAAAGAAATCTGGGCCCGATCCAACCCATGCCACCGAACCCCTCCTTATGTTGGGACAGTACTCCGATTCAATCTTGGTGAATGTCTGCCCTTGGGCTTCTAATGTTCCTTGAATGAGAGCAAACGGAGGCCCAAATGAAGCCTGGAACGTGTGGAATAAATGAAAAGCCTAACTTAACATTAATAAATCTTGAATAACAGTGTTGAGTCAAGCCTTACTTACATCCTTTATGTGGTTTCCTTTAGTATCCCAGGATTGACCTCGACCTTCTGCTCGATAGAAATGGCAACCAGCACAATGGCGCAGAGATAACAGGTCGAGAATGTATGCAACTGAATTCGGAGAACACTCGGGCAAAAGCTGAAAAAAGTCATCATGAACCCAAAAAATGGAATGCAAAAATATTGTAACCTTTTCTTCTATAACAAAATCCTAATCTGCTGCTCCTTTTTCATGACTTTTTTCGTGTATGAACCTCGATCTTTACTGACAGTGATTGAGAAACTTTTAAAGGGTTCCTATTGGTTTAACTTATGGCCTAAATTCAGGCTTAGTCGACACCTGATGAACAATATATTGAGATAAGATCTGCAATGATTCAATTAAGGTTTGAGGCCACATACGGATGACACAGAAACGTACCTTAATGTGAAGAGTTCCATACTCTGTCTCTAACCCAACAATGCCCTTCAAATAGCAAAAAGGAAATCACAAACTCAATGAAAATTTCATTTGCTAAAAGTAGTAGCTATTGCAAGCATGTAGCAATGAGCAAAACAGGGACTTCTGCAGTATATCCATAAGATGAAAATATAGGAAAAAGAAAAAACGAGATCATTCTCCGACCCACATAATAACAAGCCTCCGAAGGAAAAACAGTAACGAAACATATCAATGACATTCAACAATGATAAGTACCTCTCCTCTCCCAAAAACAATGCCCGATGTCCACATGATATTATTTCCCGAGTTCTGCTTATCAGGAGCCAACACATCCTTCTGTTTTTTCAACCAGCACTAAAACACAAAAGTAAAAAGGGTTGAGTCATGTTAATCAGTAATCACATATACAAGATTACATAATAATCTTAAATGGCACCATGCACTAGCCCATTAGCCCTCCATTCATATGCAGAGAAATTAGTAAGAGATAAACTATTAAAACTCTCGAATATCAGCAGCACACTAATAGATACAATCTTGGCTATCATCATGCAAAACAATTTATCTACCAATAGGCTTTTATTTCCCACAAATGATCCAAGGGAATGCAGTTTATTACATGATTCAATCCATAATTCAAGCACTCAAAGGATTAATAAAGAAGCACATGATTCAATCCATCATTCAAGAACACAATTCTCAGAAAATTCAATGGAAAAGGCAACATTAAAAGAGGCAAACAACTAACCTCACCAAATTTCTCCCCACAAGCCTCCTTATTCCCACAATACACCCACGAATTACAAAGGCACGGCCCTTGGTTGCCCGTACACATCTCCTGACAAGCCTTGCAACATTCTTCAGACGAATTCAACTTGAACTCGGAGCCCCATTTCACAGCATCACCCCACAGCTCCAAATTCTCGACCCCTTTACAACAACCCCCCGATTCCAAACCCGAATTTCCGCCATTACTTTCAGAGGTCCCAACATCATGCCCAATTTCTGAATTAGTAGATGATAACGAAGACGGTTTGAATGCAGTGGACATGAAAATGTAGACGACAGTGAAAGACACCAAACCCATCATTAACAGAATCATAGAACCCCATCTCGAGGGTTCCAATTCACTTCCCCTCCGACCCATTTAATTAATTTTGGGAAAAAGTGGCAAAACCCCAGAAATGATGCTGACCTTTCAATCAAATTGGTGCATGAGGGATATCTGTACCAATTTAAATGAGGAAAAAAAACTAAGGATACAATCAGCAGCTTGTATTGTAGAATAAATGGAATACAAAGAATTATGGAGTGATGTTATTCTTAATCTTACCTGAAGAGATTGAAAGAATTATAGAGTGATGTGATGGGATTTGATTTTGTTCTCCAAAGGGGGTGGAGAGTTGACTAACAGCCTAGTCTTGTTTTTATTACTCAAATTAATTTATTAATTAGTAGTCTGAATTCTGTATTATTTATTGTAATTTCATCCGAAACTCACTTTTTGTCATTTTCTTTGTGAATTATGTATGGGATGGATTAATTATTTGTGAATTATTAGACAAGGAAGAAATTTGTCATAAAAAAAGGGGAGTTTGGGGGTGGTGCCAAAAGTGTGTACCCGGCGGCTGGCCTATAATATTCAACTTGTTTAGTCTTGAAAACCATCGCAAATTGCAACGACCTTTAATTCCGTCACAAATTTTGTTGACTTCGTCAGTTTGACCATTTTCGTTGCAAATCCATCACAATTTGCGATGATTTTATGGCCATCGCAAATTTCCATGTTTTTGTAGTAATATATTGAACTCTATTGATTGATAAAAAATAGAACCAAAATTGTTGAACATAATTTCTTAATTCACTATGAAATGTGAAACTACATAACCGTTTCATATTGAATTGCAGTGTAATTGGTTGAAAAATGGCCAAGTAATAATTAGGACTAGTGGCTGTGCATTAAAAGAGAACTTGTAACTTACCAAACTATCTACCTTGCAAACAGTTACCCTACCATTTAATAAAACCCTTTGGTATTCCCACTTTAATTACTTTTGGTTGTACGGTATTTCACCAAATAAAGTTTGCAGTTTTATTTACCATGTCTAGGCAGCACTAATAGTAATTGTAATATGAAAGTACATTTTTTTTCATGAAAAGACATTGGTAAACATAGATAGGTACAAAATGAAAACTCAACAACACAAAGATGAAGTTAGCATTACAACATCATTTCCATCTATGTTACTTTAAGTCATAAAACTTTTGCAACATTAGGTTCCATAGATACCCTCACCATCATCATCGGTCGAGTCCTTGAACGAGGCCGCTAGGTACTCAGCAAGACTTTGCCGACAGATTTTTGACGTTTGCGAAGCTTCACCACAAACTTTAGCTTTTTTCATGCTAATGGATTTCGGAAGCCATGATTTATCAGCTTCAGTATCTTTCCAAACAACCTGGCTCAACATCTCCCACGGGTCTTCCACCATTTCCTTCCTGTAATACACATATGGCCGTTGCTCTGCTGAGACACACTCATGTGAATCGGATCCCCTCCTACCACCAAATCCTGAACGGGGACCCTGGCTATTACCAGGTGATCCTCTGCTTCTTCCGGAATTGAACCTCTGACCTCTGCCTTGCCCATAACCAACATAAGGTGGATTTCCTTGTACAAAACCAGGGTTGCTGAAATTGCCATCTCTCGATAAATTGGATGGTGGGGTGTTGTAGTTAAAAGTGCCGCTTGGTCCACCCCAATTACTTGGAGGATTCCCTTGTTGGGGTCCAAACGAAGGGTTAACCATTTGCATTGGCGCTTGGAATATCATCTGACCAGGAGAGTTGTCACCATTTGCATTGGTGTTCGGGGGCATACCTTGATACGCAGGCCCTGCTAAACAATGAAATGATATTTAATTCTGCAGGAATACAAAATTAGCTAATTTGTTTGGCTACTGAACTTGTCTACTCTACTACTTTGCTACCAGAGGAACACCAGTAGTATTGAGAATAACAAGCAAACAAAATAAACAATTGAAAACAGATAATGGTTATTGGTGGAATTAAACAAGAAAAAATAAATGAAGTAAACATAAGTAGAATTACTCGGAGGTGGGTTGTAATGTCCTTGTGAGGCATGAGGGGTGCTGTTATTCCTCCGCGTAAAAATCAAATCTAGGAGCAGGAGAAGAGCTTTCAGCCAAGGGGTTGGAAAGGCAACTAGATGACAACCCTGAACTGCTAGAGTCAGCATCAGCTCCTGCTAGAGCAGCTTCCATTCGCATTGCCATCAGCCTCTCCTTTCTTTTCTCTGACTCCTCCATTATTACTTGATGCTTCCACACAGTTCAGAACCAGCTTCTGCAAAATTTCAACTTTTCTGTAAAGGTTTGATAGTCGAAAAACAGGAGGAATTTGTATCCATAAAATCAAAATTCAAGACTCAGAAGAATCATTAATTCATTAAAGCCACGAGTATGACCATACTCTATACTTGACTGGGGGGTTACCCGCTTCGTTACAATACTTTATATCATGGAATATATCATCTAAGAAAAACCCATAGACCCGCCAAAAATCGGGGGATTTAATTGGTGCAGTTCCAAGCAATTTGGCTCTAGGTTAAAAAAACTGGTGAGGGAGGCTTTCAGCAGGAACTACAAATTGGTGCTAGGTTTAATTTTTTGCTGCAGGTATGTATATCATCTCTAATGGCAAGCTGTAGCATCTGCTGGTTCAACATAGTATGTTATGTCATAATGCCACTTCCTAAGAACCTCGCAACTTTCTCATACTAATTGCACTAGCCGTTATCACGGGCCTATATCTCCTCTATAATTCAATAGCATCCACTGCGTTTATTGCTCGTCTAATCCTATATGGAGCTATAGTTTTGCTACTACTTCCCTTAGTTATACGTAGGATAATATACACTTGGAAATGGGCTCAAAAAGTTACTACAGAATCGAATTCCAGTTTAATCAACAATGATGACCTTGATATCTATAAAGAGCTCATGGGAACTGAGACATCACCCTCTTGATTTCTCAGACAAAGATGATTCTTACAACAAAGATCAGTTGAAAGATC
This sequence comes from Galeopsis tetrahit, assembly GCA_963675135.1. Classification (NCBI taxonomy): domain Eukaryota; kingdom Viridiplantae; phylum Streptophyta; class Magnoliopsida; order Lamiales; family Lamiaceae; genus Galeopsis; species Galeopsis tetrahit. Next base: position 69,904,613 of record OY776132.1, read on the forward strand.
AGTTAGTGGTGTTAGGAGAAGACCCTTCTTGCTGAGAAAACCCCAAGATCGATCAGGAACAGATTTGAAGCAGCCTGAGAAAAGTGCAAACGAATAGTGCACGAACAAGTTGAAAGAAGCTCCTAGCCCAAGTGGCCCAACTGACACACTTTGGACCATGAGATCTCCGGTTCGATGCAGCAAAATATACTGTGCAAGGACTGGATGGCTTACCTTAGCTATTGTTCCAACCCCAATTGCATTCATCCTAATTGTTATATCAGACAGTAAGATTACACTGCTTAGTGCTTGCTGCCACAGGGTTAATTGGACTAAGCTCGGGTTTTGTTTTTTCAGCAGCAGTGTCAATCACATCAGAGCTTTTTGGTCCTAACATAGCAGGAGTCAATCAAAGTATTCTCATTACAAATATTCCACTTGGATCACTACTCTACAGCCTTCAGGCAGCACTAATATACGAAGCAAACATAGGAAACTATAACAAGGTGGGGATAGGTCAATGGTGTAAATCATGCAAGGGATTAAGCAAGTTCAAGATTTAATCCATAATTTAACTCTTACAACTATTAACCTGCTACTTGAGTAATTCATATAGGCTCATGACTTTCACAAATATCGCAAAGTGAGAACTACAAAAAGGCAGAGTTATTGTATAAAATCAAGAATAAATAGAAATTCAGTAAATAGAAAAGATCCTCACAGAAGAACATGGAGTACAAGAAAGCAGCTGGAGTGCAATATTTTCCAGCTGAGATTGAGTTAGTTGTTTATGCTGATCTGCATCATCTAATTAACTAAATTAAGAAACAGTTTCAGTAAAAAGAAGAGTCATTATCTGTATTTATTGAATACTACTTTCATAGATGATTCCATTACTCTCAATTTTAACATAACAGAAGAGTCATTATCCTGCAGATTTTGTGCAAGAATAATTTCCCTCAGTTTTTACACAACTATTTTCTAGTCAGACCCCTTCACAATGTTGTTGATTTAAATTAAGTTTGAATTATGTTCAATTAAGGCTATTTCCCTACCCCTTCTTTCTGACACTCTAATGAGGGAAAAATAAACACCATTGTCCAATTTTGATGATATGATTTCAAGAAAAAGACCCCTTTTATTAGATAGAAACCAACGTGAGTCTCCTAGTCTAAACCCAATGTTCATTAGAGATAAGCTTGAGGTTAGACACTGAACCTAGAGAGGAATCCTAATTTCCATAAAATTCAGACTTGAAACATACATGGTTATATGAAAAAGTACACAAAAAGGTAGTAAAAGGAAAAAACACCCTTTCAAAAAAAAAAAAAGGAATAAACACAAAACAAACAGAGCATCACTGAGCCACAGAAGCGCTAAAACAGTTTGTAAAACGAAATAAAATTATATGATAGAAAATTTACCTTCTCCGAAAAGGCCAGAAGATGTGAAGAATTTCGAAAGTTTTCATATACTCAGAATGACGAGGGAAGAGTTCGCTCTTTCGCGCGCGCTCTCAGCGCCCTAGGTGATATGATGAATATAAAATTACATTTCACCCCCAAAACTTACATATTTATGCAAAGGGCGCGGCTAAAGGCACCCGGATTTCCTATGAGTACACCCACCAAACATTTTTTTAATTTTTCAGAACATGTGAAATGTCCCATATACCTTTAGGGTAAAATTTATGAAAAAAGAAGGAGATGAGTACACCCACCTATTCTATTTCACCAGCACCACCACCATTCAACAAAAAAAACTTTAAAATTGCAACAAAAATTAATCTAAAACACCAACTGTTCGAAAAAATTTCCAAAACAAACATGTTCAAAAAAATTTCCAAAACAAACTCAACATGTTCGAAAAAATTTTCAAAACAAACTCAATATGTTCGAAAAAAATTCCAAAACAACTCAAATTTGTTCGAAAAAAAAGATCGAACATCTTGTTCGAAAAATTTTCCAAAACAAACTCAAGTTGTTCGAAATTGTTTCCAAAACAAACACAATATGTTCGAAAACAAACTCAAGTTGTTCGAATTTTTTTCCAAAACAAACTCAAGTTGTTCGAATTTTTTTCCAAAACAAACGCGTTATGTTCGAAAATAATTCCCAAACTTCAAAAAAAATCCTAATTTTTTTTTCCCAGAAAACCCTAATTTTTTCTAATTTTTCAGACCTAAACTTACCTGTTAGCGGCGGCGGCGAGGGGAGGAGCACTACGGCCGCGGCGAAGGGGAGGAGGGGGTTGGCGGCGGCCACGATTGTGGGGAGGAGGGAGGGCGGCGGTCGCGAACGAGGGGAGGAGGGGGGTGGCCGTGAACGAGGGAGGAGGGGGGGCGGCCGCGAACGAGGGGCGGTGGAGAAACACCTGAACGAGGGGCAGTTGCTGTGGAGGGCGGCGCGACGGGGAGGGCGCGAAGGGGAGGGGAAGAGGTGCGGTCGCGAAAGGGAGGGGAAGGGGCTGCGACCTCCGCGACGAGGTGGGCGGCGTGGGCGAAGTGGGCCGCGCCGGAGGTGGCGAAAATGGAGGTGGAAGGTGGGTGTCCTGTTGAATGAGAAGAGAAAGAATGGATTTAGGGTTTTAATTGAGTAAGGGGTAATTTTGGGTTTTCCAGGTGGGTGTCCTCATCCAAACGGCGGGTGTTCTCATCCCCTGAGTGTACTCATAGGAAACCCGGGTGCCTTTAGCCTCGCCCTTATGCAAAATGGCCCCAAATAAAGCCCATGTCCACAATATATTTGGGCTCACTAATGGCCCAATCTCTTTTTTTTTTTTTTTTTTTTTTGCGAACAGAAATTAAATAATTATTCATACAAAAATTAATATTTTTGGAAGAAACTAGAAGTATATAATTACATAATTTGATGTGTTTCTTACACGGTTGCCCGTAAGTAGTAGTAGTAACCCAATTCTAATTCTCTTCTAAATATCTTAAGTTTATGTTCTTTGAGTGGGGTTTTAACACCCCAATTTACCCATTAAAAATTTTAAATCAATTTAAAATACTAAAGACATTCTTCTTTTTTTTTCTTCCTATCATACCCTCATTTCAAATCTCATTCTCCATTCAAAATTCTCTTCTTACTAAATATAGAGAAACAATGAATTACTAAATTATAATTTCATTGAGTAATTGTAAAGTGTTTATAAGAGAGGTATTTATAGATACAAAGTGTATCTATATTTACAAGATATGAATAAATATTTACATTAAATATTCTAAGAGATAAGAGTGAATCATAATATTAAAAGATACAAATCTTTATAATATTATATTCCTAATACGCCCCCTCAAGATGGAGCTCCATAGGAGAGGCCAATCTTGGTCATTAATAGCTGTAGGCGAGAGCGAGGAAGAGGTTTGGTTAGAGCGTCAGCAAGTTGATCTGCAGATGAGACATGAGAAACCCGTAATTGAGAAGACTTGATCAAATCACGAACGAAGTGAAAGTCAATGGCGATGTGCTTCATGCGGGAATGGAAAACTGGATTGGAGCACAAATAAGTGGCACCAATATTATCGCAGTAGATTGCAGGAAGTGGCGAGACTGAGAAGTTCAACTCACGAAGTAGAGATTTTAACCATTGAACTTCAGAAGCAGCAGAAGCAATGGCACGGTACTCGGCTTCTGTAGATGATCGAGCTACAAATTTCTGTTTCTTGGATGACCATGAGATAGGATTAGCCCCAAGAAATACAATATAAGCACTTGTAGAGGTGCGATCATCAGTGTTGCCAGCCCAATCAGCATCAGTGAAACAGTGTAGAGAGGATGATGAATAACACTTCAAGGTGATTCCCACATCTCTAGTGCCATTCAGGTATCGTAGGAGACGTTTGACAACTCCCCAGTGAGTGGCAGTTGGTGCATGCATGAATTGAGACAGTTTGTGAACAGCAAAGGCAATATCCGGTCTGGTGAGCTGAAAATATTGTAAGCTTCCAAGTACTTGATGGTATTGGGTAGTATCAGCTGGAGGGGTCCCATCTGAGAGAGTGAGACGAGCTGAGGTAGATAACAGAGTTTGAACCGGCTTGACATTGACCATGTTGTACCGTGTAAGTAGATCTACCACATACTTTCGTTGAGATAGAAAGCACGATTTCTTGGTACGAAGAACTTCAACCCCGAAGAAGTAGGAAAGAGAGCCTAGATCTTTCACTGAAAATTTTGCACTAAGATCAGTTGCTACTTGGGAGAGAAACGAAGTGTTGTTTCCTGTAAGAATTAAATCATCAACATATACAAGAAAATAAGCTATGACACCTGATTTATTATACACAAACAATGACTCATCAGATCGTGCATGAATAAATCCAATTCCTTCCAAAAATGTCCGTAGAGCATAGTACCAAGTACGAGGGGCTTGTTTCAAACCGTTGATTCGGGTGGAATTTACGCGTTTTAGGGGAACATGTGAAGCGTGTTTTGATGTGGATTTCATTGATTTAGGCATTGATTATGATTGTTTGAGCCGAAATGAGAGAAAGGTTGTGTTTTGTCGATTTTATAGGAAATACGATGGAATTTGGAGCAAAACAGCAATCATACTTTACTGGATCAGGAAGTGGAGTGCACGGTTGGATTCGTCTAAAAAAACGGAGTGGATTAGCCAAAGGAATCGAGTCAATCCGACATCCGAGGCGAAAGATATGCACGAAACGAGAAAGGGCCGAAGCCGACCGAGCGAGAGCACGCCCGAGACGAGTGCTCGAGCAAGCACACATCGAAACCGAAGAAAATTTGGCCAAGGAGAGGGCACGGCCGAGCACCCTGCTCGACCGAGCTCGAGCACACCCCAAATCCATGCCACGGCCGCGCATCGCTCTCGACGAGGACGACCTCGAGACCGAGAGAATTTGGTCGACCAATGTCTCGGCCGAGCTGCCTGCTCGGCCGAACACCCCATCGCCCCTGCTCCACATGCCTCGGCCGAGCAACCCACGATTCCCCTGTCCGCCGAACACGGCCGAGCACCTGTTCACCTTATGTCCGTTTTGCACGGCCGTGCCAACCCCATTTTCGGTGCCATCTCTCTATTTTGGCCATTTTTGAGGGACCAACTTGCAATTTTGCCATCCAAACCCTACCCAAACACTATATAAACCCTCTTTCTTGAAATCCAAGCCATTCTCCCCCAAATCCACACATAGTTACACATACTTGGAGGTGTTTTGACAATTTCTCTCTCAATTCTTCATCAAATCAAGGAAGAAAGGATGCAATAGCTTGCAAATTTCATTCCACATCACATTCTAGACTAAGCTTTCTCTTTATTTTCCTTTTTATTTAGTTATTTCATTTGGAATTTGTAATTGGATTATGTTAGTTATTAGCTAAACACTTTGTGGTTCTAAGGCATTGTAGATACTTGGATTGAAGTTTATGAGTAATTTCTTGCTTTAATTGGTGTTTATCTCTTATTTGCATGTTTAATTATCCATTGTAAAGCATATTGTTAGTGGCCATAATGATTTGCTTAATTCATTGTTAATTGGGGTAAGATCGAGAGATTTATTCCATTTAATCGTATGCAAGCATGCAACCCGGTATTATTATGATTCGAGAGAGGATTAATTATCGGAGAGGGACTTGAATGATCTTAGGATCTATTTTAGGCGGTGTAACGTTTGTGAGGTAGAGATACGAGCCTATGTTGCATTGCGCCTTTGGTTAATTAGATCGAGAGATTAATTAATTCTTCTTGTGTGATCACTCTATATGAGATAACCTTAATGGCCATTTAAACGAGATAACATTCATAAACGGACATCTATTTGTTACAATTGCCTTGGAACCCACTCTCTTTCTTTGAGTCTTCACCCACTTTACTTTCGTTTTTATTGATTTGCATGGTATTTGATCGACTTTGTATTTACTCTTTTCATTGTTTACTAGTGACAATTTTGGTAGATAATTTAGGGTAAATCAACACTTTCAAGTTATCGATCACGTCTAAATAGAACTCAATTAACAAACTACCCTTTTACGCTTAACCTCTTTGTGGGATCGACCTCGTGCTTATCACGCTACGATAGACGCCGTACACTTGCGGTTGTTTATTTAGTGTTGTATAACACGTGAATCAATCGTAGATGGATTTATGTAGTTTGCAAACATAAGAAGGAAAGGTCTTGTCAATGAAACCAGGAGGTTGAGCCATGTAAACAGTGTAAGACAGTGTGCCATGGAGGAAGGCATTATTGACATCAAATTGTTGTAGGGGCCAGTTTCTAGTGACTACAATACTGAGAACGACCCGAACAGTGGCGGGTTTGACAACTGGGCTAAAGGTTTCAGAAAAGTCAACACCCGGACGTTGATGAAAGCCCTTGGCCACAAGACGAGCTTTAAACTTGTCCAAAGAACCATCAGGTTTGCGCTTGATGCGAAATACCCACTTGGAGCCAACAACATTCTGACAAGCCGCCGCCGGAACTAGGTCCCAAGTTCCATTTCTTAGAAGATCATCAAATTCAGTGGACATAGCTTCCCTCCACCGCTCATCTTTAAGAGCCTCAGAGACACAACTGGGTTCAATATCAGAAGACAAAACTGATGTAAGGCCATACCTCGGGTAGGGCTTGAAGACCCTGTTTTGGGAGCGAGTGACCATACGGGGTGCGGGAGACTACAGAGGAGCATTTGGCGGCACGAGGGAGGCGGAAGTGGTAGGAGGTGGATTGGGAGGAAGGGGGGGTGTATTGACTAATCTGGGGGATGCGGTAATTGAAGCAGGGTGGGGGTTGGGTGGATCTGCGAAGGCTGGAGGTGAATCGGATGGAGTTGCCAGGGCTGGAGGTGTGGTGGGTGGATTTGCCAAGACTGGGGGTGTGTCGGGTGTATGTGCTAAAGGTGGGGGTGTAGCAGGTAATGAACCCATATTAGGGTTAGGGTCAGGGATCAGGGGTGTATTTACCAAATCAGGGAGTGAACTGATCAAGTCAGATGTAGCAGGGGGTGTATCTACCAAATCAGTAGGAATTTTTGAAAATGAGGAGATTTTGGCAAATGGGAAGATATGTTCAACAAATTGGACATGACGAGAAGTGTAAACTCTATGAGTGGAAGGATCTAAACAGAAATAAGCACTTTGAGTGAGGGAATACCCAATAAAGACACACAGTGTGGAACGAGGGTCTAGTTTGTGGGATGTATAGGGACGAAGCCAGGGATAACATAGGCATCCAAATACACGAAGTTTGGAAAGGTTAGGGGGTTGTATGAGAAGACGTTGGAAGGACGAAATCATGTTGAGATTTACTTTAGGAAGGCGATTTATGATGTAGGTGGCTGTGCAGATAACATAGGGCCAATATGTGAGGGGCATGGATGCATGATGAAGAAGGGCTAAGGCTGTATCAACAATATGTCTGTGACGACGTTCAGACATACCATTGTGTTCAGGTGTGTGGGGAGGTGTGGTAAGATGAGATATGCCATGGATTTGGAGGAATGATCGGAGAGCAATAAACTCTCCTCCATTACCAGTGTAGAGGGTTTTAATTTTGGTTTGATGGTATGTTTCAACAAGGGATTTAAATGTGGTAAATGTGGAAAGAACATCAGATTTGCGTTTTAGGGGGTAGATCCACATGTATTTGCTAAAATGATCAACAAATAAAACATAATATTTGAAGCCTTCATTAGACATAATTGGAAAAGACCAAACATCAGAGAACACAACATCAAGAGGATTAAAGGAGACAATACTAGAATCATTAAAAGGAAGTTTATGACTTTTGATGCAATAACAAGAATCTCAACTAAACAGTTTGGATGGTGTATTAGGCAAACTAAATTTTGATAAGGTATGGGACAAAATTTTGGTAGATGGGTGACCAGGACGAGAGTGCCAAATCGAGGTGGGTAGGCTATGAGATACTAGGGCAGTTGGGGAGGGTGTGGAGACTCGTGTCGGCCATACGTATAAGTTGTTAATACGACTCCCGGTGAGGAGAATGCTCCCCGAGCGGCCATCCCGCACCTGAAAGGAAGAGGGGCCAAAAATAATATCAATATTATTATCATTATTATCACGACACAGGCTTGAGACAGAAATTAAGTTTTTCGACATATGAGGCACCACCAGAACATTTGTAAATTTCAGCATATGAAGACCATTAAAGCATAGGGAACCAGTGTGAAAATTTTTAAACCTTTACCATCACCAATTTCTATATTATCAGAACCATCAAAAGGGGAGTGGAGAGAAAGGTTTGATAGATCGTTGGTGACGTGGTGAGATACACCCGAGTCCAGAATCCATCGGCTTTGCGATTGAGAAGACGAGGCCGAGTGGGCAGAGTATGCGAGTTTCTGCGATTTGTTCGAACTGGAGGTGGAATCGCCGAGTTGACCCAGCGAGTTAGGGCTGGGTCGATTTGCTGGGTTGCCGGAGTGAGCAGGCGGCGGGGGAAGTTCAGGGCAGGTGCGCGCCGTGTGGCCTTGGGTACGGCAATACTGACAAGTCCCTAGATAGGCCTTGGGGTGTGTAGACCGCGCGCGGTTGTCACCAGATCTGGGACGCACATCAGGTCGCGCCGCTCGATGGTGATTTCTGCCGACGACCATTGCCGACGCCGGCGCCAGGGCAGCGGGAGTCTGAGTCGCGATCTGTACCTCTGCGCTGAGGAGTTTGTCGCAGAGTTCGTCAAAGGGGATCGGCGTGTCTCGGGCTTGAATCGCAGTTGAGATGTCGCGATAGGAATCGTCAAGGCCGGTCAAGACACGAAGCGTGACGTCTTCCGCGTCTGAGGGCACGCCGAGCAAGGCCAATTCATCAACCACCGAGCGGATTTCCATTAAGAATTCTGTAATCGAGCGGGTGCCTTTGGTGAGGCCCAAAAACTTGGATTTGAGGGCCAAAATACGGCCTCGAGACGGTTTCCCGTAGATGTTTTCAAGGGTCGACCAAGCCTCATGAGATGTTTTTACCGAAGCGATGAAGGGAATGAGTGTGGGAGTCATAGATCCGACAAGAGCAGAAAATATGAGATGATCTTGGCGAACCCATTTGGCATAATCTGGGTTCGGTTGAGGAGCGGCGTCCTTTTCGGTGGCTGGAATCGTCTTGGAAGGGCAAGGTGTGCTTCCGTCGACATAGCCAAATAGGTCATAGCCTGTGAGAAGAAGGCGATGTTGAAAGCACCACGCCCCATAATTGGTGGGAGTGAGCTTCAATGGGGCCTGAGCCGAGATATTGAACGCGATGAATGGAGAATTTGGGTTTGCAGGGGCAGCCATGGTTGAGGAGTTAGAGAAATTGCAGCGGAGGTGAAATTTGTGGAATATGTGGAGAGGCAAAGGCTTCTGGTATTTTGGGGGAATAAGGCTTCAGCTATTTTGTTAAAAGAAAATACGCTTCTGGTATTGTGTTAAAAGAAAATAATGCTTTTGGGAAAAGTAGAGATTGGAAGAAGAGGGGCTCTTCTTTGAATAACCGAATCGTGGTTAAGAGAGGTTGTAACAATCAGAGGTTAAGGGCGTCGGTGGTTATGCAGCCTTGTGACGGTTGCAGCGGCTAGTTTGGTGGGCGATGTGTAATGAGCAAGAAGATTAATCTTCTTGGGGTTTATTTAATTGCTGGTAGTGGGGGGAACAAGAAGTTGATTAATTAATTAATTGGTATTGATGGGGGTAGAAGACTTGCAGTAGGCCTGCAATTAATTTGAAGAAAAGTTGATTCTTAATTAATTGGAAGAAAAGTTGATTCTTCTTGGACGGTGGTTATGTCGTGAAGAAAGGTGTGGGTAATCGTGTGTTTTGAACGATGAAGAACGCCGAACAACGATTACGGGGTTGTGTGTGGGATCGAGGCGTGAGCCGAGAGACTCGTTGATATGAATTACGAAATTATAATTTCATTGAGTAATTGTAAAGTGTTTACAAGAGAGGTATTTATAGATACAAAGTGTATCTATATTTACAAGATATGAATAAATATTTACATTAAATATTCTAAGGGATAAGAGTGAATCATAATATTAAAAGATACAAATCTTTATAATATTATATTCATAATACTAAACACACCCATTTTAACTTTTTCTCCTCTCACTATCTCATTTAACAATTAAGGTTTATAAGTATTTTGATATTTTTTATTTGGAGTGAAAATATTGTCTAGTTATTGAATACATTGTGTAATGATTGCATAAAAAAATTGAGTTTGATATGTTAAAATGTTGTTTTTACTCTCGTTTTTGCGCATTTTTGTTGTTAAATTTGTTGTTGTGTTGAAGGTATTCGGCCAAATTTGTGGCCGCACACTCCTTGTTGTGCACGATCGAAACAATCGCACAATCAAGAAAGAGCACGACCATAATGACCGAACACGTACGAAGTTGCATGAAAAAATTGTGTTCAGTCAGAATTGGTCATACACCGAATGATGTGTTCAGCCATTCTGGCGTACATACATTGATGTGTTCGGCCACGATTCTAGTCGAACATATCGACGATTGTTGTAGCTTATAATTTGTATATATTGTAAAAAAAAACTAAATATATCTACATTAATGTTCTACATCACGTTTCATCTTCCATGACTATGTTGATTGTGATTATATCATCATATGGAGGGTTTATGAATGAAAGATTTTTAGGTTAAGAGTGATTTTTTGAAGTAAAAGTAAAAATTGTTGAAATGAGGGTTAAATGATGGAGAGTTTAAGAATGGGGTGTGTTAGGAATGTGTTTATAAATTTTTAAAAGGTGTAAAATGATATTTTAGTAAATACATTAATGTCTATTTTTGCCCAAATAAATTTAGGGTATTGATGCGTCGAAAAAGAACGCCCTCGGATATCGACCGTTCCTTTGCGAGCACTATTAATCACGAGTGTCAATCGTCAGTTTATCCTCGACAATCTTCTCGTAAATCCAAAAATAACCTGCAAAAGTACGCCGGAGGGGGGCTCCGGAGTAGAAGCTCCGACGCTCAAGTCAGATTCAATCGTAGGCGAAATCAAAGAGGAATTCCCCTGTATATCTAGGGAAATTCCGGCGAATATAATGGAGTTTTTCCTCAGATCAGGGTATATTGCGTATGAAAGTGTATATAGTAAGTAAAACGTATGTGTACGTTTAAGAACTTACCTAATAATATGGAAACAACCTTGTTTATATACCTGGCCCCTCTCTACGGAGAGGGGAAGACTTCTTCTCCCTATATTCTCGGCCCATCCCCGTAAATTCGGCCTCAAATCCCTAAGGACTCGGCCTCAAATCCCTAAGGACTCGGCCTTTCTCCCTGAAGACTTGATTCTTAAGCTTATCGGCTCCTATTTTCGTGGGTTTGAACTATTCATTTGACTTGGCTAAGAAAGATGGACTGTTTGTTCCATATTTAGGCTGGATCCTTCCAGGCCCAAGGGCTATTGATTTCTCCAAATATGGGCTAGAGGCCAATCATTCTAATTTCTCTAATTCCCCTGCTTAAGCCCAAGGGTGTATTAATCCTGTTTCTTCGGCGCACTGACCTAATCACAATTATCCCGTTTCCAGGTGTCGACTTCTCGGAGAGCGACATATTTATCTACATCAACCACTCCCCCCTACTCTCATAAAAGGAATAATTTTTAGGAGAGTAGGAAAATAATAATAATAACAATAATAATATATATTGTAAAGAAATAATATATTCCTTTAAACCCTTCGTTCCCCATATTTCTCTGGAAACAAGAAATATCCGATCTTTAATGATTATCTAACACCACCATACCCTTTCCGCTTCCACACGCAATCTTTTCCTTCGAAATTGGTGATTCGGCTTTCTGCCCAAGAGGGAACAGTAAGCCACCTCCCCTCAGCCACGCGCCTTTCCATTGGGGAATATTTAATTCGCCTTGGTTTTTTCACTTCTCTCTCTCCAGCGTGATCATTTCAAAATTTACATTTATTCCGCCGAAAGCCCTCTTTTCTCTTCCTTTCAAACCTATCCACTCCTTTTCACTCTCATTTTTACTTCTACAATTAACTTCTTCAAGCACGTCTATCAACCAGTTCATCACCTTCAAAACCGACCTTGCTTCAGGTATCTCTTCTTCTTCATTTTTTCTTTTACTGTAAACTCTCATGTCATCTTCCAGTCGAATCTCGTCGGACTCCATACCTATGGAGAGTTCGACGTCCAACTCACTTTCCATATTTCCTGTGACTGACCGTACTTTAAAGAATAAGATCTCCGGTTCTTCCCTACTCCTTCCCGATCGCGTCGCCGCCTTCCTTCGCTCGGGAATCTTTCCTCCCGATTACATAGTTAGGGCAGCCCATAGGAAGGAACGCCCAAACTTTCCAGGCCCAAACACTCTAGCCTTCTGGGAGGCTCAACTGAAAGCGGGCCTCCGTTTTCCAATTCATCCTTACTTCTCCGAAATTTCCACTTACCTTCGCATACCCCTCAACCAATTCACCCCCAATGTTATTCGAGCAATGCTAGGTTTTTACGTTTTGATGAAGGGGAATGGTGGCGAACCCTCAGCCCAGCTTTTTCTGACTCAATACATGTGTAAGTACGCAAATGGGTTCTTCTATACCTCTGGCCGTCCTTCCAGGGCTGGGAAATTCATGGAAAAGCTCCATGAAGGAGTCCAAGACTGGAAGGACTATTATTTCTTTGTTACAAACCCAGCTCCTTGGGATTTTCCTCATGAAGGGTGGATTTATGAGAATCCTGGGGTACCCCGTCCTCCTCTTTCCGTTTGTTCTTCTCTGAATTTGGATGTGATGAACCATCTAAATGACAATGTTTCCGCTCATGGCTTTTTTGATGTAATGAGTATTTGTAAAAATCCTAGAGCCCTCTCTCATTTCGGTTTTGGTCGCTCCGATTATCCTCTAGGTCCCGATGATGGTAATACCATTTCTTTTTTCTTTGGTATTGTCCTCGAAATTTGAGCTGCAGTATTTATTAATGTTGTTTCGTGTTTCTTTGTACAGCTATGAGTTGGTTAACTCAAATCTCCCGTGATGCCACTCCTCTCTCGATGGTTGCCAAGTCTCCGGCCCCTGAAAGCTCCTCCAAGGCTCCTATTCCTCCTTCCCCGGTGAAGCCTGCCACTGGGTCTGTTGCTAAGCGTACCCGTTCTTCTACTGAGAAAGCCTTAGTTTCTACTCTGCCCCCTGCCTCTGATGCTAAAAAGAAAAAGGCCAAAACCAAATCCTCTCTGCCTAATGTCACCTCCGATGCTCCTGATGAGATTAATGTCGATCATCTCCTGGCTTTTATAGAGCGTCATACTCCGACCCCTGCCACTGAGGCTCTTAATGCTCTATCCTTCGGAGAGCGAGTTCTGCATGCTGCTCACAGCTTTACCCAGGTATTCTCTTCGTGCAAATACATTTCTAAGTAATTTTAATAAGAAAGAGTGTACTTGTCTTACTTCTTTAGATAATTCATTGTGTAGTTTGGCCTCCTGTTCTCCAATGTGTCTGAACGAGCCCTTCAGTCCCTTCAGCTGGTGGATGACCTCCACAGCCAGGTAGAGTTGGAGAGGGTGAAGAGGGATATTCTCGAAGCAGAGTTACATGACGCTAATCAAAGGTGTAAAGTACTCCAGACGACGCTTTCAGGGGAGATTTCTTCGCTGAAGAAAGAATTTGGTAAACGGGTGGAACAGCTGGAAGTCACTCTTCCTCAAGCTGGTATGAATTTGTGCCCAGACTCCCTGTTTACCTCTGCCGCAGGTCAAAAATTTCTAGGTACCTTGCATCAGGAGTGGCTGGAGGCCTTTCTTCGGAGTAGCAGCTTTTTGGGAGCGATGGGCGCATATATCCCACATTTCATTGATCATGGATTTTCCAACGCTGTGGCCGAACATTCCGCTCCGGGATTTAATGGTCAGTATACCCGTGCCCTCCGGTTAGATGAACTAGACACTCCCCCTAAGTTCTCTGGAGATGCTAAAGAAGACATCAATACTCCCTGGTGGTTACCTGGGATGAGGAAGGCGATCTTGGAGTTGAAGGATGCTTCCCTGAAATTAGATGATCTTACGCCGGCGAAGGATATGGCTTTCCCTATCCATGTGGAAAACCCCACTCCAGTGGCTACCGTGGCAGCAGGTGCTTTGATGGAAAAGGCAGAGGGAGGCGATTCCAGTGGGCGAGCGGAGGAGACAGGAGCAGGTTCTGAGGGGAAGAATGATGTTACCCTCCCTTCATAACTTTGATTCTCTGATAACACTTTGGTACTGTTGAAACACTTTTTATTTTGTTAAGGCCTTTAAGGCCCTTTTTGGTATTTTCCGGAGACTCCACACTCCGGGGTTTTTCTGTGGAGGGCTTAGGCATGGTGCCTTAAGTCTTGAATATTCCTGCTTTTCTTCCGTTTAACATCGTACCTGCACATTTATCATTTGGCATGCATATATATACATATATCTCTGACTCTGTTATTAGATGTGTAATGTGATATTCGTCCTGCTTATGAATCTAGCATGTTTTCAGCATTTTCTTGACACGTAAAGGCTCTAAAGCTCCTAGGGGAACCTTAATGAGGAGATAGGGTTGATATCCCTGTACTTACTTGGTGATTTGCTAATGTTTCCAGTCTTTCTCTTAACACTAGAGTTTTAGGGATTATCCTCTCCCCTAGGTCAGAATTCGTAGGGATTATACTCTCCCTTAAGTTGTTTATACTCGTGAGAGTTGTTTATACTCGTAAGAGTTGGTTTATACTCGTAAGAGTTGTTTATGCTCGTAAGAGTTGGTTTATACTCGTAAGAGTTGGTTTATACTCGTAAGAGTTGGTTTATACTCGTAAGAGTTAGTTTATACTCGTAAGAGTTAGTTTATACTCGTAAGAGTTGGTTTATACTCGTAAGAGTTAGTTTATACTCGTAAGAGTTGGTTTATACTCGTAAGAGTTGGTTTATACTCGTAAGAGTTAGTTTATACTCGTAAGAGTTGGTTTATACTCGTAAGAGTTGGTTTATACTCGTAAGAGTTAGTTTATACTCGTAAGAGTTCCTAGGGATTATACTCTCCCTGAAGTTTAGAAGGTTTAGGGATTATACTCTCCCAAAAGTTAGAATTTGTAGGGATTATACTCTCCCTTAAGTTGTTTATACTCGTAAGAGTTAGTTTATACTCGTAAGAGTTTGTTTATACTCGTAAGAGTTTGTTTATACTCGTAAGAGTTGGTTTATACTCGTAAGAGTTTGTTTATACTCGTAAGAGTTTGTTTATACTCGTAAGAGTTTGTTTATACTCGTAAGAGTTTTGAGAGTCGCTAGGGATAGGGTTTATCGACGAGTTAATCATGTCTTCCGCTGCTGTACCCCCTACTCCCCCTAGCTTTAGAGGCTGTCGTGGATAGAAACTTTAGGAATTTTTCCTAGGTATTCTCTATTCGGGCATTTATGAGTTGGTGTAAATATCTCTATCTTGCAATGTCCCTATCATAGTACATTTCAGTTTTCAAAACATATTCGTTACTCCAACACTCATTATGCAGGCCCTTAACAGTTATCTTAACACGGTATTAACATATGAGCAACATTCCATCATAAAATCAGCATAAAAGAGTCATCTCATCATAGTATTAACATGCATTTAGCTGAAATTTTATCAAAACTGGTGCTCCATTGATCAAAAGTGTTTATCAACATAGGCAGATAAGGGGAACCTATGCCGGCCTCATTAAAAACCTCTATGTGGTAAAACCCCAAAGGGAAACCCACGTAGAGGGAAAAAGAGTGCCGGTGAAGCAATTATTCGAATAAGAAATAAACATTCAAAAGTGTTCATAAAGAGAGAGGAAGTAGGGGAATAACACCTTCCTCAAACATAAAACCTCTTCAAGTGGCACACGTTCCATGGCCTTAGTATCTCTTTCCCTGTCATGTCTTGGAGCTTGTATGCTCCGCCTTTTAGTACCTGTATCACCCTGTACGGGCCTTCCCAATTGGGTTCCATCTTCCCAGTGTTCTTCAAGGCATCTGCTCTCCGAAGGACTAAATCTCCGACTTTAAAGGAACGAGGGATTACCCTGCGATCATATGCTGCCTTGATCCGACTCTTGTACCTCTCTGCTTTTAATCTTGCCATCTCCCTCTCTTCATCTACCAGGTCTAGCGCCTCTCTCATCAATTCTTCATTTCTTTTTTCTTCAAAATAGGTGATCCGGTGCGATTTGAGTCTGGCTTCAGGAGGTATCACTGTCGCTGCCCCATATACCAAGTAGAAGGGAGATTCGCCCGTAGCTGTTTTAGGGCTGGTCCTGTAGGACCAGAGAACGTTGTCTAACTCCTTCACCCATTTCCCTCCTACCTCTTCCAATCGCGTCTGAATACCATCCACTAAGATTCTGTTTGTAACTTCCACCTGCCCATTAGCTTGTGGATGGGCTACTGAAGTAAACCTCTGTGTAATGTTCCATCTCTCGCACCATCTCCTTACTTTCTATCCATTGAATTGCGTTCCGTTGTCGGAAACCAAGATTCTGGGTACTCCAAACCTGCAACAAATATGTCTAGCAAGGAAAAGAATTACATTGTCTTCTTCGATTTTGGCTAAGGGCACAGCCTCTACCCATTTACTGAAATAATCCACGGCTACTATCAAAAAATTTCTCCCTCCTTGTGCCAAGGGGAAGGGTCCCACCAGATCTATTCCCCATTTGGCGAAGGGACAGGGCGAATACATAGCCCCCATTTCCTCCGCGGGTACTCGTATTAGAGGTCCATTCTTCTGACACTGCTCACACTTCTTCACATATTCTCTAGCATCTCTGATTATATTAGGCCAATAGAAACCTGCCCTAAATACTTTCTTCACCATGGTCTGGTAACCCTCATGGCTGGATGCGCAACCTTCATGGATGTCCTTGATCACTAGCTCTGCTTCTCTCTTTGAAAGACATTTCAAGTAAGGTTGAGTGAAGGACCTTTTGTATAATTGGCCTCCTAGGATGCAATACTTCCTTCTCCACGCTTTGGCCTCTCTGGACATTGGGGTTGCTGGACCCCTGTTCAATTCTTCCCATATTTCTTTCCTCCAATCATCCCCTGCGGTTATCTCTCCAATCAGGGTTTCCGTAGCTACTTGATCAGCTACTAACAGGGTTACCTTTCCGTCTCCCTCGAATTCAGTGGAACTAGCTAGTTTGGACAGTCCATCTGCTTTCACATTCTCTTCTCTGGGTACCTGTACTACTTCAAAAGTATGGAATTTATTTTTTAATTTCTTTACTTCCTCTAGATAAGCGATCATTCTCTCATCTTTGGCGAGGTACTCCCCCATGACCTGTTGTACTACCAGCTGCGAATCGGAGTACAGGGTGACTTTCTGCGCCCCTAACTCTGCTGCCATGTTAGCCCCTCTAATCAAGGCCTCATATTCTGCACCATTGTTTGAGGTTGAGAACCGGAATTTAACAGCGATCTGTACTTCTTGGCCATCAGGGTCAATCAGCACTATCCCTGCTCCGCATCCCAAGGCGGATGCTGAGCCATCCACGTATACCTTCCATCCCTGTTCTTCTTCCACTCTGGTAGACTCTTGAATAAAGTCTGCTAACGCTTGAGCTTTGATGGCTCTCCTTGGTTCATAGTCAATATCATACTCCTGCAATTCCACTGCCCACCTGACCATTCTTCCTGATAAATCTGCTCTTCCCAGTGTCTGCTTCAATGGGAAGTTAGTCCGCACCATCACTTTATAAGATAGGAAGTAAGGGCGTAATCTCCTAGCTGTTACCACCACTGCCAGGGCTGCCTTCTCCACCTCTGAATACCTTGCTTCCGCTCCTTGGATGACCTTGCTCACATAATATATGGGCTGTTGTGTGGAACCTTCCTCTTTCATCAAGGCAGTACTCAGAGAATGTTCCCCTACTGAGAGGTATAGGAGTAGAACATCTCCCTGAGTGGGCTTGGTTAACTTCGGGAGTTGCTCTAGATGGAGCTTCAATTCTTCAAAAGCCTTTTGACACTGTTCGTCCCATTCGAATCTTGACCCCTTCCTTAATGTTCTGAAGAAGTGATGACTCTTCTCTGCTGATTTTGCTATAAATCTGCTAAGGGCTGCGATTCTGCCATTCAAGGTCTGCAATTCCTTCAGGTTTCGAGGGGGTTGCATGTCAAGGACCGCTTTCACCTTGGCAGGGTTAACCTCTATTCCTCTTTGCGTCACCATATATCCAAGAAATTTCCCTGAACCTACTCCAAAGGAACATTTAGCGGGGTTAAGTTTGATACCGTTCTCTCTAATTACCTGAAATATTTCCTTCAGGTCATCAATGTGTTCCTCTACTTTGATGCTTTTAGCTAGCATGTCGTCTACATAAACCTCCATATTTCTCCCTATCTGACCTCGGAAAACCGAGTCTACCATCCTTTGATAGGTGGCTCCTGCATTTATTAGTCCGAACGGCATACGTACATAACCAAAAGTACCACACGTTGCAATAAAGCATACCTTGGGTATATCGAGGGGGTTCAACTGGATTTGATGGTACCCCTGATAAGCATCCATCATGCTGAGCAATTCGAACCCGGATGTGGCATCCACCAATTGATCAATCCTAGGCAGGGGATAGTGATCTTTAGGGCAAGCTTTGTTCAAGTCTCTGAAGTCGATGCACATCCTCCATTTGCCGGCTCCCTTAGATACCAGCACTGCATTCGAGAGCCACTCAGGGAACTGCACTCTCTTCACGTGCCCTGCATTCAACAATTTATCGATTTCCTCTTTTACAATGAGGTTCTTCTCTTTGCCGAAGTTCCTCAACTTCTGTTTCACGGGCCTAGCTTTGGGATCCACATTCAGGTGGTGCACTGCTATTTCTGGAGGGATACCCGTCATATCCGTCGCCGTGAATGCGAAGATGTTTGCATTCTCCTGGAGGGTGAGTATCATCTTTCTCTGGAGCTCAGGGTTCATATTCGTACCTATCCTGGTTGTAAATCCCTCTCTTCCTGGGTAGAGCTCGATGCTCATTAACTCTTCGTCCGCCTTAGCCTTGGGTTGCTCTTGCACTAGCTCACCCACTTTCTGTTTCTTCAGCTCAGGGTCTTCGCCCTTAAATCTCTCCATTCCTCTGAATACAGCCCTGTCTGCTATCTTGACCGATTCCACGTAGCACTTCCTTGCCTGATATTGATCACCACATATCTCTCCCACACCCCCCGAGGCAGGGAACTTCATCTTCATGTGGAAGGTGGAGATCACTGCCTGAAAAATATTCAAGCTTGGCCTTCCCATTACTACGTTATAGGAAGACGGGACATCTACAATCAGGAATTCTATGACTTGTACTCGACGGTTAGGGGCAACTCCTAACCCTACTTGCAGTAACGCTGAACCGAGGGGTTGAATAGCTCCCCCTGAGAATCCATAAAGAGCGGTTTCCACCGGTCTAAGCTTTATATTCAGGTCCATCTTTTTAAAGCACTCCAAAAACATGATGTCAGCGGAGCTTCCAGTATCCACAAAAATTCTTGCTACATCGTATCCCGCTATATCCGTAGTAATGACTAATGCGTCATTATGAATCTCTCTGGGTTCCCCTGCGTCTTCTGGCCCGAAATGAATGTCCGGACCTTCTGCCATCTTTCCCACCTCATGGTGCTCTACATTCCTCTCGTTCTTCAGCGACCGAACGCTCTGCTTTCTCTGCCTGAAGGAATCCCCATCAGCGGGGCCTCCCATAATCATGTGGATAGTTCCCCTCTTCTGGGGAGGGGGTGGTGGCTCCTCATTGCCCTTCCTCTGATCTCTTCTATCATCTTCCTGCTTCCCCTCAGGGTCCTTTCTCTTCTGACCCCTGGGGCCTTGTCGGTCTCTGAAAATAAACTCTTTCAGGTGACCTGCCTGAATCATCCTCTCTATCTCATCCTTCAGATGCCAACATTGGTTGGTATCGTGGCCATAATCGTTAAGGAACCTGCAGAATTTGTTTGACTTAGGATTTTGGGGACCTCTGCTTCTTGAATAGGGGAATTTCATATCCGGATGATCCCCTGCCACCTCTAGGACTTCGGCTGGCTCTATCCTCAAAGGGGTATATCTCTTTGCCCCTCTCCTGGGGTTCCAGGGTGCAGCTTCCTCTCTTCTTACACTTTCCAATCTTCTGGAGCTCCGATATCTCTCTGGACTTGGCCTCCTAAGCGGAATTTCCTTCCTCCTTTCTCCATTACCCACTATCGTCCGGGTCTCCGAGCGCTTGGCTTTTCTTACCTCTTCCAGGGTGAGGTATTTTTCTGCCCTCCTTAACAATTCATCAAAAGTCCGAACTGGCTTCTTGGCTAGAGACGTGAACAGATCTCCATCTCTTAACCCGTTGGTAAGGGCGTTAATCTTAACCTCTGAGGAGGCTGTAGGTACTTCCAGAGCTGCTTGGTTGAATCTTTTTAGGAAAGCCCTCAGGCTCTCATTCTCTCCCTAACGCATGTTGAATAAGGTAAGGGTAGCTCTAGGCTGTCTCCTAGCGCTGGCGAATTGATGCAGGAACAATTCGCTGAATTCAGACCACGAGTGCACAGTGTCTGGTCCCAGTTGAGTGAACCATTGCTGTGCAGCCTTAGACAGAGTGGTCAAGAACACTCTGCACTTAACGCCCTCTCCATATCGATGTAATAGAGCAGCATTCTCAAACCTCATCAGGTGCTCGTACGGGTCCGTGGTGCCATCATATTCAAAGTTCAAAGGTTTGAAATTAGAGGGCAACTCATCTTGCAAAATACTAGATGAAAATTGATATCCAGTGGTATAAGAGGGTTTACTTACATTGTCAGTAATATGTCTCTGCATATCCCTCATCTCCTTTCGCAAGGCCTGTATCTGATCACTGACGGCTCCTTGATACGTGTCGTCCGTGCTTTCTCCCATCCCTGTCTCTAGGGTGGTGTCCCCAAGGATTCTTTCCGTATCCCTCCGAGGGGGTCTCTCCAAGATGCTCCTTTCAGCCTGGGAAGGTACCTTTTCTTCTGGGTTTCGAGGGGGATCCTCGTTCCTGGAAGGGACTGGAACCGAGTCAATGACCTGCTCTGGTGGATTTGGGCATGTGCCCTTATGAGTAGGTTCGGGAGGGCGGAGTCCTCGAGCCGCAATTATTCTTCCCACTGATTGTGCGATCATTTCATCCAACTGATCTCGAGAGACAGTCAGGAGTTCCGGTTGAGCGCTAGGGTTATCCCTATTGATTCCACTCCCGGAAGCTCCCGAGGTGCCTGGTACATCTCCCTCCAGAGCAGGAGGGATATCCTCCGACGTATGATCTACAGACTGTTTCCCTAGATTTCGATTTAAGGGAAACCCTGGAGGAGGAATGTCTTCTGGTGTATGATCCACGGGTCGTTTCCCTAAATTTCGATTTAAGGGAAACCCTGGAGGAGGCGGAGGAAGAGGAGAAGGAGTGGAATCCCCTTTCTCCTTCGTCTGCTTCGTTGAATCATGTCCTCCACCCATTTAAGTACGGAACTTTTCTCACGCCTTAGCTTGAAAAATTTCCCACAGACGGCGCCAGTTGATGCGTCGAAAAAGAACGCCCTCGGATATCGACTGTTCCTTTGCGAGCACTATTAATCACGAGTGTCAATCGTCAGTTTATCCTCGACAATCTTCTCGTAAATCCAAAAATAACCTGCAAAAGTACGCCGGAGGGGGGCTCCGGCGTAGAAGCTCCGACGCTCAAGTCAGATTCAATCGTAGGCGAAATCAAAGAGGAATTTCCCTGTATATCTAGGGAAATTCCGGCGAATATAATGGAGTTTTTCCTCAGATCGGGGTATATTGCGTATGAAAGTGTACATAGTAAGTAAAACGTATGTGTACGTTTAAGAACTTACCTAATAATATGGAAACAACCTTGTTTATATACCTGGCCCCTCTCTGCGGAGAGGGGAAGACTTCTTCTCCCTATATTCTCGGCCCATCCCCGTAAATTCGGCCTCAAATCCCTAAGGACTCGGCCTCAAATCCCTAAGGACTCGGCCTTTCTCCCTGAAGACTTGATTCTTCAGCTTATCGGCTCCTATTTTCGTGGGTTTGAACTATTCATTTGACTTGGCTAAGAAAGATGGATTGTTTGTTCCATATTTAGGCTGGATCCTTCCAGGCCCAAGGGCTATTGATTTCTCCAAATATGGGCTAGAGGCCCAATCATTCTAATTTCTCTAATTCCCCTGCTTAAGCCCAAGGGTGTATTAATCCTGTTTCTTCGGCGCACTGACCTAATCACAATTATCCCGTTTCCACGTGTCGACTTCTCGGAGAGCGACATATTTATCTACATCAGGTATGTATAACACAATTTGGGGGTGTTTATAGTCCTCCCATTTTCGAAGATGGCGCTAGCTATATACCCCTCCCTACTTGTTAAATGTACTCCCCCGATACATGCACTTACTCTCGTTAGATGTACTCCCCTTAAAATACCTAATATGCCATTTTACACATTTGAATCAAGTTATACATACACTTCCTCAATTAAATCTCTAAACCCTAAATTTCCTCTCTTCTTCCCCCACGTCTTCTCCTTTGTTCTTCCTCAACCCTTTTTCTTCCTCCAACATCTCAACCCGCCACACAGTCACCGCACAACCGCCCAGTCGTCTGTCGCCTAGTTGTCCGTCACCCAAGCTCCTTTTTTTTTTTAAAACTTCTGCTCACAGGCGGCGGCGGCGCCCCTCCCTTGCTAGCGACGTCGCCGCCTCATCCCCTACCTTCCCCCCCCCCTTTTTTTTTTTTTTAATTTCTGCAACACCAAACCATTGCAACACGCTGCTGTGGCGACGCTGTGCCTGAAGTCCACCGAAGCCGGTCGCTGCCATTTCCACCTTCGCTCCCATTGCCCAGGTAGGGTTTTTTTTCGAGAGGAAGTTGTTGAAAATAAACATTACGATTGATAAATTGTTGTCGACCGAAATGTTTATTTTCGATAATTTCTTGTCGAAAATTCCTGATTTTTTTTCAACAAAATGTTGTTGACAAAGCTATTTTTCGTCGACAAATTATAGTCGACGATATGCTCTATGGTCGACAAACTAGTTGTTTGGACGGAGGCGGCCGCCGTCGGTGGTGTGGCGATAACTGGCGGCGGTTGCTCCCTTACAATTAGGGTTAGGGTGTGTGAATTTGAGGGGGAGTGTATCTATGATGAGATATTTTACTATAAGGAAAAATTGAGTATTTTACATTAATATTAAATTAATAAATGGGGAAGGGGGGTATTCTTAACAAAGCTGGAGGGGTATATAGTCTGGGCCTTAAAAGATGGGTGGCCGCTGCCCTAATAAATATTGGACTAAAATTTGAAGGCCCAATTAGTAAGTATTGGAATAAAGGGTTTGACTATATGCACCTCCATTTCGGAGAGATGCACTCTCCCCTTTCAGTTTATTAATAAAATTATAAGGTAAAAAATTAAAAATATCCTTCATTAAAATACATCATATTAGATGCAACCCCCCTACTAAATGCACCCATTACTGTCATTTCTTTCTCCTTATCCCTAAATCACAACTTCCGGTAGTCGTCACCATTTTTTCCGGTAGCCAAGAACTAAAAGAAAATTCAAAAAATTTAACAACAACAAATCGACCATATTCATCCATATACACTTAGAAAAACTTAGAAAACTAACATTTTTTTTAAAAAAAATCGGCAAACTAGTGACGGCCATATATACTCTCGTCAACAACAATTTGTCGACGAGAATGTATATTGTCGACACTGGTTTGACGAAAAAAAAATTTTAATTTTTTTTTAAATTTCGATAATTATAGGTCGACCATATATATATTCTCGTCGACAAATTGTTATCGACGAGAATGTATATGGTCGACCAAAATTTTTTTTTTTAAATCGACATTGTAATGTCGACCATATGCACTCTCGCCGACAACATTTTGTCGACGAAAGTGTACGTGATTGACATTACAGTGTCGAAATTTAAAAAAAAAAGTTTTTGCATCTATGCAGAAAACCCTAAAAAATCGAGCGGGCAAAAAAAAAAGAGGAAGCGGCGTGGGGTAGGGTGGGCCGATGCACATGCCTGGGGCGGCGGCGAGGTCGGTCGGAGCAGCGTGGGGTGGGCCGACGCCGTGAACGGCGGGGTGGGGGTGGGCCGACAAAATGGAGGGGAAAAAAAAAGAAGGAAGAAGCGGCGGTGGCGGACAAGGAAGGGGGCAGCGCCGGTGAAGAGAGGGAGGGGGCGGTCGCTGGCTGCATCAATTTTTTTTATTTTTTTTTACAGTAACTCGGCTGGGGGCTGCGAGGGGCGCAAGGGAGGGGGCGGCCGCTGACAACAGTTTTTTTTTTTTTTTTTTAACTGAAAGGGGCGAGGGGGCGCAAAGGTCGCTGCGAGGGGCGCAAGGGTGGGGGCAAGGGCGGCCGTGGTAGTGGGGGACTGGTGGAGTGGTTTGGGGAGGGGGAGAGAAGAAGAAGATGAAGATGGAGGAGAAATTAGAGTTTGAGGGGAAGGTGTTAGTAGTAATATAAATTTTATGAAAGAAGGGCATTTATGATAATTATGGGGGTGCATCTATCTCAAGCCGATTTTTGGGGGTGCATCAATCGGGGGCGTGCATCTCTATGAAATGGAGGTGCATATAGTCAAACCCGGAATAAATCCTAATGCAATTTAAAGATGGGCCGGTCAATAATGTGTAATATATATATTAACTAAGCACTAAGTGATTAATATATGTATATATATAAAATAAAATAAAAATAGGTGGGTCATGGCCGCCTCCACTATATATGAGAAAGAGCATGGTACACAAGAAATTATTATAGCACCATATACTATTTGGATGTGATTTATTAATGTAAAAGTTGTTTATTAATAATAAAGTGTTAAATGTTATTTTTTAGAATAATATTATTATGATATTTTTCATTTTATTGAAGTGTGTTGACTTAGTGTAAAAAAAGTAGTGTAATTTGTAGATGTTTGAGAGAGATTGATAAATGAGTGATGATTGTTTTATAACACTGATGTCGGTTTTTCAAAAAAGATATTTGTGATTTCCTTTTTCTTTTTGAACAAGTGAACTCCTATCGTAAGAGCAATTTGTGTGACAAATTTGATTAGACTAACCAACTTACACTACAAGAAAATGCACTTTTCGTAACGAAAAATTTGGTTACAAAAAGTCATTTTTTGGTTACAAAAAACTTTTGTAACGAAACATTTCGTTACAAAAGTTGGTCTTGTAAAACTCGTTGCAAAAAGTTTTTGTAACGAAAAAAAATCGCTTTCGTTACCAATACAATGGTAACGACACCTCTTTTGGTTACTAAAACCTTGGTAACGGTAACAAAAGACTCGCTACAAAATGTTTTATTCAAAATATCAATCTCGTTACAAATAAATTGTTACATAAAATCATATATTTAATATTAATATAATGATTTGTTACTAATATTTTATAATATTTTACAATTCATTTAATTTCAAGAATAAATAATGAATAGAACTAAGTCATATGGTTTATTTACAAATTACACTATACGGACATTTGGGAAATTTAAAAAACAGAGGATCATAATACAATAATTTTATTTCAAAAAAATAATAAAATCTCCAATGGAATTCAGAAACAAAATATGTCTAAAAATGTTTTAAACAAGTATTCAAAAATGTATTTGAACACTATGTACCTAATCATTTACATAAAAAAAAACTATATACTTGAAATCTTTACTGGTCTTCTTGTCTACGTACCATTTCCATTAGATTGTCATGGTGTACCAGTCCAGTTTTGTTGACAATGAAGAAATTGCCAAAGCATGTGGTTGCCCTCTACTTCCACTAACAAGCCACATAAAAGGAACAACTCCAGTTTCAGTACTTTAACATCAAGAGCTTAGCTGATACACTTTTCATTTACTTGACATATCCTATAAAAATATTGCACTACAGAGGCTAGAAGGCTGCAGAATGTTGGCTGAAGGAACCAGAACAATTATAAAACTGGGATTGGAGAAAGTCTCTGTTTCACGAGAGCCGGGATTTCCATTTTCAGGACTATTTTCTGTACCACAATTTCAACAAGAAACAGAGCTTTTAAGAAATTATTTAAAGCAGATATGGGTAGAAACTAGCTGACAACTATTGAGTATGGCTAATCGTTCTACACTAAAGGAAGTTCACGAAACAACATTACCTGGGCAAGGACCATTAGCAATAGCAACAACCTTGTAGGCCATGTCAACTTTGCCAACATCATCATGTCCAATTTTTACGTAGTAATGATGGGTTTTAGTTGCATAGAAAGATCAGACTAAGGAACATGATAAAGCAACAATATGAAAATCACAACTAATTGAGTTCAACAAAAAATATGATTCTTTTCAGAATAATTTAATTTTTTTCCTAATTATGTAAGATATATTTTACATTATTTAACATTTAGGGCTCATCATAGTCTCTGTTTCTACAACAATTCTCAAGGCAGAGAGAAGTTTGATTTACCATGATTCCCAACAAATTGAATTATTAATTTGTATAAGTGAAATAATGAACAAGAATTAAAAAAACAACATGAGAACATTACAACACTAAGGATTAGAAAACTGAGAGCATGCACACTCGCTTCAGATTCACGGTGATAAATATGAAGAAATGAGCAAAATAAATATACGCCAACAAGACAATTTACTTTCATGAATGTTCCATTTATAAAACTAGTAACCTCCCTACTTAAATCCACAACTTCTTTTACTAAGGATACGCCAAATCGCACCATATCAGAATTTGTATCTCTAAATTATGTCCTGGCATCCAAATATTTTATCTACTCAACTATGATTCTATTACGACCTGTAATGACTCTGGAAGAACTATAGATTACAAAAAATACAGAGAAGGAAGACAAAACAGTAATTGACCATGAGAGAATATACTCTTCAGCAATTCCTCTGCATAACATGTTTGTGCAGATAATTCAATAGAAAGATAAGAAAAATGACGATCATGATCAGGTAGGTTGTAACCCTTTTAATTCTCTAATAATATATATATGTATATATATATATACATGGATATAAGCCTCGTTTGTATTCATTTAAAAATAAATAAATAAATAAATCTCATCGAACTATGTTTCCTGGACCTCACTTTCTACTTAATTGCAAGTCTCTATGAAAAGAGAGAAAAAGAGATGAGTTGCCTACAGAGCCAACAAGAATATGGTCACAAGAATTATTAAATATTAAAAGAGTAGGGTAACAGGTTGTGAATTGTGATGGCAACAAGTTTTTTTAACCAAAAATAGAAAAAGTGAAAACACTCCAGTGAACACTCAAAAATCATGAGGCAACTCACAGAAGATCTTTCCTGAAATGGCTTTGATATACAATCCATGCCACTAATGAAGCATTTGTTCCATGTTCCTAAACACACATTCCCCTGCCCTTCTCTCTCTCTCATGTCCACGAGTTTTCAAGTTATGCAAGTCCACACTTTAGTAGCTTATCAACTATTGTCTTCATCAACTATTCATCTTTATTATTTAGTGAGCTTAATCAGGGGGTAAACCAACACAACATCTAATTTTCTTGAGCATTAATGTGTAGAAAATATAAATTTGAAATGAAACATTCATATATCAACAGACAAAAGATAATGAAAGTTGAAATTCAACTACTAGAACAAATACATACTTGAGAAACCAATACGTGCTTGGGTAAGTGAACCTTTCTGTCTTCACCAAGCTGCACGTAGTAACTATTCACTTGATGGATATGGACGTTCCTAGCACTACTGCAATACTTGCTAAATCTAGTCCAATTACCTCATAGAAGGCATTTCCATTCAGTTGTTCCAGCGGACACATTATTGAGTTCAACCTCCATATCAGTAGTAAAACTATAATCTGTCACCTCAGAAAAATAATTAGAGAAAAAATGATACCATAAGACCACGACATTCTGGGAATTTTTATTATTACGTATTTTCTTATCTTTTAGCAGCTTAATAGTATAGTGTTCATCAGTTCTATATTTTGCCTAATTTTTCCTATGTTAGATGGCATTTATCCTATGTCATATTGAAAATTAGTTCTCAATTTAATTGGTTTTCAGGAGATTTTCATTAAGTGATTAAATGCAGGTGAGGCCTGAAGTCAGACCAGAAAATTATAGCATATACAAATTGAGAGAAGAGTTCTTGTTTTCATATATACGAACAAGTCAATCTAACCATGGAGCTGAAGCTTCACACTATATATACCCTCAAAAGTAGCATCAGTATTTTCCCTCTCAATTTACACTTGATAGACTATTTATCAATTATCCTTTTGTGAAAATAAGATTCCTTTTTTTACTCCCTGAAATAGGAAAAGTGTAAAAAGGAAAAGGATGGCAAAAGATTGAAATCAATAAGTAAGCAGGAGGCGGCATCAACTGAACAAGAAAGTGGTTATTGGTGAATTCTAAATCCTTATACATGTCTAACTACATTACTCTATGAAATCAATATTTTTTAATGTTGAGTTCTTAACCAATTTTGGCTTAAACAAAATCGGAAGAGGTACATTTGGTCAAACAGTATATTTGCAACTTCATTTGAATTAAACGGAATCGCGATAAGAAATTCAGATATAGCACACAGATTAATTAACCTAAAAAATTGATAGGGGGAATAGACTTATCGGTCGTGATGAAGAGGCGATTTTCTATTCCGCACACTTGTGACCGCGGCCAAGGGGCTTCTTCTTCTTATTCGGCTTCGCTACCTTCGGCGATTATCTTCTAACATTTCCAGCACGAGCCAATCGCGTCAGAATAGAGGGCATGGTGGCGAAAGAGGGGGGGGGGGGTGAGGCGCGATGGAGGAAAGATCGGCAAGAGCATCGCGGGAGAAGGGGGCGAAGGCGCGAGGTGGAGGGGAATTAGGGATTCAGAATTCTCTCTCCAATAGAAAATGAGGAAACGTGACAATGAAAATCCATTTACATTATTATTGGTCTAATAATAAATTGTGTATACTATTTGTAACAACATTATATTATTTGTAACAACAAATACTTCTTGTAATTTAAAATGTTACTTTTTATAACAAATCTAAATTTTTTGTTACAATAGATCAATTTTTCGTAACCATTTAAATATTGGTTACAAATATATTGGTTACAAGAAATGCATTTTGTTGTAGTGTTATATAATTCAATTGTGGGGGGACAGACCCACCTGAACATTAGAGATAATATATGAGTCTTTTTAATCTTGACCATAAGGATTGTTTTTTAGAGACAAGATTAGGCTTGGTCTTTCCAAACTTATTACACCACGTTACGATCTTATCATAACCTTATCTAACTACTGTGTGATTGTGACTATCTTAATTTAGACTTTTGCAAGAAAGCATCACATTTTCGATTCCAAATTAATCATATATAATTCAACTTTTTAAATAGTTATTGATAGTCACTATTTTTTAATGTTCTTCGGTAAGCTTTGGGAGAGTTTAAGAGGAAAGAGAGTATTTTTGTGAGTTTGTATATATTTAGATTGTGTTTACACCATTCGTGTCTTTAGAGAAGTAACACATATTTAACTAGGTGGCACATGAACCCTTAAGACTTAATGACTAAGTAATATAATTAATGTCAGTGGACGAGCTGACTTGTCATTATCCTTTTGACACGTAGGAATGATCGATTTAGGTGGATCGAACGATGTTGTAGTCGAATTGGTTGTTCGTCCCTGATGGACAGTCACATGCGATGAACTCGCTGACTAAGCCGATCAAGGTGGCCGATCTGGAGGTGGCCTATGAGGTGGGCGAACAGAAGTATCCGACATGGCACTAGCGAACAACCTTCGAGGTGTTGACATCGGTCTTCGCTAACTCGATCTGAGGTGTCTACATTTTATTCGCTGATAGCGGTAGTAACAATAATTACACAAAGATCATTAACTAAAATACTCTTATACTCGAATCATTTTCAAGTTTGAAATAAATATACAGATTTTTAGATAACTTACGCATGCAGTTTCATTCACGTTGTGTTCATTGGGTTAATTAATTTGTCTAACTAACTAATAGTGGTAAGTGCATAATATCTCTTGGATGTTGCAAATATATTTTTGCCAACTTCAATAGATTTCAAATGAATAATTAAAATCCCACGACAATTCTATGAGTATTAATATGATCTAATGTGTCTTACTTGTATACATTATTTAAAATATGACAATGATTGGAAAAATGGTAGCCAATAGAAAAACTTGGTCACAAACGAACCTCACCCCCTACCCACTTGCCATCTGGTTGTTAATTTAGTGGCCTATCAATTGAAATTGTTTTTCATCATAATCGAATACAAAATGTGTAGATGTTACATGAAAAATCACGTTCAATTTTCCAAAAATTAATGTTTAGTCCATCAACATATTGATTAAACATGAGTATTTGAAACATAAAAAAAGAACGTGTCAGAAAAACATTTTTTATAAATTCAGAAAATTCTCAAATGATATGAAAATTTAGACTCGTCCACTACAAATTCGATTAAATGAAAAATCGACTTTTAAGTTCTCCATTATGAAAACATTATTTCTCATCATTGTATCCGTGTTATTATTCAATAAATATAGTAGTATAAGAATTAACGACTCATAAAAAGATGCACGTATACACGATTGTATGTCTAATTATAATTGGTTGGATTGGAGTAAACCATTCTATTTCTGGAGTGACCAAAGTGGAAAGTTAAATTAAAGGCCTTTTCAAATGTATTTTCGTTTCTTTAATAGGTTTCGGGACTTAGCTTAGCTATATATAGGTTTTTTTAGCAATGTGGGTGTATTTATTATTTAATTTCCATCACACTTTCTGATAAAGTTGAAAAACAAAAAAGAAATTGCACAGTAAAAATAGGTACTATTTTGTCTAATTGCCTTTTGGTATTTTCATATACTCCAATAATTATATCTATATACATATTTACTGGTTTCCGTAAATTCCAGAAAAAAATAAATTACTGGAAAGGAAAATTGATGGAGAAAAAATTATAGGTTGGTGTTAAAAAAAAATAGTTTAGTGGTTTAGGTGTAATTTTAGTGATAGTTTGGTGGGTTTAGTGTTTTAATTCAATTGGATTTGTTTTGACATAAATGTCATTTGACTGGGAAAAAAAATTGTCGGAATAAAAGTATAGCGATTTATGTGCTAAAATTTTAAAGTTCATATGTAAGGACGTAAAATATAAAATTTGGTGAATTATATACAAAAATAATCATAGTTTGGTGGGATTAATGTAAATATGCCTCATATTAATATAGAGTTTTATAAGAAATCCAGAATTTAGATATGTGTCAATTTTTTGCACTTGAAAATTCAAATAATAATACTTATACAACATCGTTGTCGATTAAGAAAAAGGACAAGTAATTAGGAGCCGTAGTACTCTATGAACATGAAATCAGTTGGGTCATGAGCACATGTTACAATGGTTCCAACTCCAAGTGTCCCACTTACACGATCAAGTCCCACATATTAGTTTAAAATACGTGTTTAATCGAATTTAAAATATGTATTTAATTCGATTTAAAATAAAATTTATACTCAACACGTAAAAATAAATTTAATTGTATATAAATTAAATGACTTTCTACGATTCAATTCGGATCAGTCGATATACAGACTACAAACAAGTCAACTTATCAACCAATTGGCCCTAAAGAAATATATTAATATTATATTTCATCAATTATTGTTTACATTTTTTTATTTGTTTTGTTAGTTTTACATTTTAATGACAATTATATAGTTTAAGCTACTCGATAAATCGTGTCAGATGCCAAAAGATATTTAAGATAAAAAAAAAATCGCCTTTTAAAATATTAAGAATAAAAATGCAGTTTTTTTTTTTTTTTTTGTCGATAGTACTATTTATAGATAATTGTTCCTATTATTTTTCTTTTGGCACATATCCTAAGTGGGTCTATAATGATTACATGTCGTAATTGGACTGGATCAGACTGAAATTCACATAAAAATGCTTCATTAACTCATTTTGTATTTTATTGACTCAAATGGCTAAAACTGAAAATCAGGTTTGCTGCTTTAATTAGTCAAGTTTAATTTTTAATTAAAAAATGAAAAATAATTACTATATAAATCAATTTTACTGTCAACTAATTTACATTTTTAAATAACAAGTATTATTTAATTTATTAATATGTATTAACATTCAATATTAAGAAAAATTCTTTCCTGCGGTTAAATTTATTAAATTTATTGATACACTTAAATTTTAATGTTCAATTGAATATTTGCACTTAAATATCACTTTTAACATTAATTATTTCATATTAAAAATATTACTAACACTTATAAAAAATAGTAGTTTATTTATTGCAACATGGGTGATATTTAAGTGCAATTGGTTACCTTTATACAATTGAAATTGAATTTTAATGTATTGAGTTAAATGTTGAGTCAAATATTAAATTAAATAAATTAAACATTAAAATTTAATCTAATATACTTAATTGTATAAAAGATTTTACCCACAATATCAAATATCAAAGTGCACAAATGTGTCTCTTTCTTTTAGCAGATTTAAAATAGCTTTATTTATAAATTAGATATGTGAAGAAGAATTGCGACCAAATCTTTTTAAAGGATAATAAAATGAGTTTGAAAATCCGGGCGGTGGATTTTTTTGGGTTCCGCGAATTCTAATCTGAGCAACGTTGGTACGACGTCGTCACATTTTTCTAAAACAATTCTGGCGGTCGCCTTACGCCACGTCATTCTCCTTTTTTTTTTTCTTTTTTAAATGGGCTCTTGAACAATACAAATTGTACAATCAATTCATATTTTTTATCACAAAATGTAGAAGTGACTTATGTTTTTCTTATTTAAATTTTCTTACACATAAAAAAATTACACACTCCATCCCACATAAGTTTTTTATTTGCCTATTTTATAAGTTCTAGCATAAAGTACAGATAAAAAGTGACTTATATTTAAAAAAAAAAAAAAAGGCAAATAACTAAACAAATCCTCAATTTTACTGTATATACTTCAATTACTATACACATAACGTAACACACCTCACATAAAATATAATTTATTTTTAAATTTCTACTTACATCTTAATTATTTTAAACAAACTCAATTTTTTTTTTTTACACGTAAAATCCTTCTCTACACGGTGAAACAAGAAGAAGATACTTTAAAAAATCACAAAACTTAAAACTTTACATTTTGATAAAAACTAATTAAATTGAAAAAATGGAGATTAAGTGTACCAAATTTATTATTTTGTTCGATCTGAATGTTAAATATATATATACAATTGAAACTTCTCCTTTTAAACTTGAATTCACTTTTTTATTTTTCTTATTTCACCGTGTTTCTTCCGTTTGGTAAATGGAGAATGATTTTTTAATAATTTTTTATTCTTTTAGAATTGAGTTATAATTGCCTAAATTGAGGTGTGAGTATTAATTTTTTTTTAAAATTATATTTTACATGGGGTGTTTACAATAATTGGAGTTATGGAGTGTGTATAGTAAAATTAGAGATTTGTTTATTTAATGTGTTCCAACTTAAGTTTTTTATTTGATTAAATGACAAAAACTCATTATTCGTCTTCCAATTATTTAAAAAAATTGATTTTTTGTTAGAGAAATAAATTTAATATATTAAGAAGACATGATTGTGTTACGAGAAAAGAAATATGAAAGGGGACATTTATCACATATACGGGCAAACCAACATATAGTCCTATCCGCCTAATGTTTCCCTTTTTTGAGAGAAACGAAACAAAAATAAGAAAAGTGTTAAAATAAGTGCATTATTTAATATCCACACAATAAAAGTTTGAAAAAATTTGGTAAACCCAGTTCACGAGAGTTTACACAGTCAACTTAATACCTTGATATATATTTTAGCGTACAATACATTTTAACGACTTTGAAAATAATAAAATATATTTTAAAATGTGAATATGTGATATCTAGTAAGTTAAATAGTATTCTTCCATCCTTGTTAAATTACCTATTCTTATCATTTTGTGTATCCTTTTGTTGGGTAATCTATTTCCATTTTTATAACATCCCACAATTTTTTTTTTATTTTACCTTTTCTCTTTATACATTTTTTTTTTTTTACTTTTTCTCATTCATATCTATCATTATTAACAATTTCTCCCTACTTAGTGATTGAGGATCCCCACTAGACAATAAAATGTTTTGTATTAAAAGTAAAAAGAAACAGAAAGTCACAAGTCCACAAGACGGATCAGAGACCGAGTACAAGCAAAACATGCTAAAATGTTTATAGAAAAGAAATAAAAAATGACCAAATTACACCGCCAACAACTCAAATCACCAAACTCTAAACTCGAAAACCAACTTCGGCCAGAAATTCCCAATTCAATTTCACCAAAATCTAATGTCCAAACAAGAAGGAAATCGCGAGAAGGAAATACCCAAACTCGCCTCGATTCCTCAAAACTGTCATTGAATCACGAAGAAACTCAACGAAGATAATCGACGCCAAAATCGATTAACCGGAATAGAGCCGGAGCAATTACCAATCGAACTGGAATACCCAACAATCACCGAACACCAAACTCAATACCAGAAAACCAACTTCGACCAGAAATCCCTAATTCAATTCCCCCCCAAATCCAATGCCCAGACAAGAAGGAAATACCCAAACTCGCTTTGATTCTTCAAAACTGTCATCGAATCACTACAGAACTCAACGAAGATAACCAATGTTAGAAATCGATTCGCCGAAACAGAGTCGGCATCAACATAGAAAAGGAATCGTTCCAATGGGGAACGTGAGAGGAACAACAACCACTAGACAATAAATATTCGCGTTTAATTTTATTGTTCTCATTTTTTTAATTTTTTTTTTTGTCTAATTTCATATTTTTATTTTATTTATAAAAATAATATTATTCACATTATTGTATCTACACACTCCAATCATCACTTATTTACTTAAATTGACATCACTTTATTTAACCCAATTTATATATACTTTATATATAAACTAATCAATATTTATTAAAATTCATACATTAAAAAATAAATATAATAAATTTGAATGAAGAAAGTACTACTCCGTATATTTTTAAAATTATGTGCAAACAATAAATGTGTAATTTAATGAGGACGGAGAAAATATTATTCTGTATTTTATATTCAAATAATTTCAATGTACTTTATATTTAACATATAAAATCTATAACTCAGCGAAAAAATCTTGAGATTAGAGTCGAGAGGATATCTTGAATCTACAAGTATTCGATCTCCCTTTCTTCGAAAGATTTACGTTTTTTTTTAATCTGTCTCAGTATAAACTATAAAATTACATTATTTTTATCTAATAAAATTTACTATGTTTCTCTATCTTTTTCATTCATGTCTTTCTTTACCTTTTATTTTTTTATTCCTCTTTACATTTAATATATATTTCTTAATCTATGTTAAAATCAAGTGTAAAGTTAACTAAGGGTTCTTTTTAGTTTGTAATAGTGGTGAATTAGATGGAGGCAGATCTAGAAGATGAAAAAATGTGAATGAGATAATCCGTAAATAGTAATTAGTGTTTGGATGAGATTGAGAAGTATGGGTGAATAGAACTTTATATCAAAATGAAAGTGATATTGTATTATTTTATTATTGTTAGTTAGTTAGTGTAGTAATTAGTGTGAGAAAAAAAAATGTGTGAAAGAAAATTAAGAAAGATAATAAGTTACTAATAGAAAAAAGAGTGATGTGATTGCATAAAAACATGTATGTAAATGTATTATAGAAGTGAATTGATATTTGGATGAAAAGTGATTAAGGAGATTGAATGAAGTATGACCCATCCAAATTCGAATGAGCCAATCCAAATTAATCAAAAATCATTTAGGGAGAGTACTCTTTTCGTCCGCTTATAAGTTTTAAATTACTTTTGGATACATAGATTAAGAAAAATGATTAAATTATAGATATAGTACAAGTAAAGTAATATGATTGAAAGAGAAAATAAGATAGAAAAAAAAAAGTAAATATAAAGTGAAATGTAAAAATATAAAATCAAAAAATAATTATAAAAAAAAGTATAGAAAACTTATAAACGATCCACCAAAATAATAAAATGAAAAAAAGAGAGTGTAATTTTTAATGAATTAATCCAACTAATTAAAATTAATGCTATAAAAAAAAAAAAGTGAAGTACAACTGTACAAGGTAAATGGAAAACAGCTAATGAGAGGTGTACTTGCAAATTGCGACAGCAGCGGTAGTCCAATTGTATAATAGTATGATCCTATGTGGAGCTCATGCAACTGTATACCATTTTTGGCCTTTTTCCCTAAATTTCATGCTATTTGATGTGATGTCACTTTGAATTTTTAATTATTTTTTATTTTTTTATTTGAAGGGAAAAGAGGATCATCATTTATGCATCAACTTAAAATTTACATTCCCAGTTTCAAAATGAAGTCTCTGTAAATATACATGTACACATTGCTTAGCTACTACTACTACCTCCTTTCTTCCCCTTAATCTAACATTTATTTTTTACACCGATTTTAAAGTAATGGGTTGTTTATTGATATTTAAAGAGATACATTATTTTTACTATGAGAGTTAAATGGATAAATAAGACAAAAGTAAAAGTTTATGGTGTAATATTAAGATGTTTAAAGGTGATATAATTAAAAGGAAATGAGTTGTTTTATTTAAAAAAAAAAAATGTCAAATTGAGTGAAAGAAGATGAGAGTATTTATAAATTAGTTATTTACTTGTGTATAGAATGCACGGTGCACACAAACCATTTATCATAGCAAGACTTGGCTCATCCACCACTACAAAAATTCTGACCGACTTCTACTTATTGATCAGTATAAATGTATTTAATAAGTTGGATTATAACACGAAATCTCGCGAGCTAGGCTCAAATGGCCAAAGCTCTCCACTGCAACGAGGTCACGAGTTTGATTCTTCTTGGGAGGTTTGGAGGTGTGGTGGTGGCATGAGTGCAAGAGTGGTGCAAGTTCGATTCCGCATGACTTCTTTTTATTTCAAAAAAAAAAAAAAAAGTTTGGTGAGGATGATGATCTCATCTATGTTTGACATTTCTATTAGAGAGAGCCATAAAGTCATTGCTAAATGGGGACACAACAACAAAAAAAAAATATGAATAATGAAATTGGACGGAGTGAGTAATAAAAATTCGTTTAAAATATTGAGTATGATAGCAGCCTAATGGAATGTATGATCTTGTTCTACGGGTTAGAATTTTCCTAATGTTTTTTTGCATTTTTATCTTTTTAGTGCAACAATACTCCTTCAATTTTATAAAGCTAGTCGTATTTGCTATTTTGTATAGAATTAAAAAATATATATATTTTAATATATTTACCCTTTATTAATATTTATCTTTTTCATTAAGACAAAAATTAATATAGAAAGAGTAAAATGTAACTTACCTTATCAAAAGAGAGGAAAGGTGATATTTTAATATATTTTTAATAAAAAAGAGATATTATAAAAATTAAATAAACATAGTTTAGGAAGATTGTAATAGATAAACTTTTTAAAACGGAAGGTGTATAATATAATTACTAATCACTATAATGGGAAAAAAAAAAGCAATATAATATCATAGAAAAATGTAAGTAGTCTACTTATATCATGGAAAGTGTAATTTGTCTACTAATACTACTTTAAGTTGTTTACAATTAGTGAAAATTGCCACTCATTATCGCTAAAAATGTTAAATGTCACTCACTTTAATGAAAAGGGCAGTTTTATTTCTCTAAATTTCTTGTTAAACCCATCTAAAATCCTTTTCAGGTTAGCACAGGGGAATTTGTTCACATCCAAATAATCAGTACAATTTTCAAATTTTGAAGCCAAATTCCAAAATTTCATTGCATAAATTAGCTCTGTTACAGAAAATTTCAGGCTAATTGCGCAAGATTCAGTTATAAAATCCCAAAAAATTGGGATTTCTCTGCTTCTTAATAACAAAAATAGCAGATTTACATTACCCAAAACAAATCCAATAATTCACCTTCAAATAGTACAAATCATCTGCCCCACAAAAAAAAGAACTACAAATCACAATGTGGAGAATAGCTTAAAATTCTGGCCCAATCTCTTAACACGTTACTAAATCAGTATATCTATATAATTTGTGTAAGCCAAAAAAAAAAAAGTCCCTAATTACGGTGTGTAAATAATTAAATAAATAATTAACTGACTAATGATCGTTGCAGTCTTGCCAGCAAATGAGCATGACGACGCACCGCCGGAGTATATAAAATCTGGCTCTCTGCTCCTTCACAAGGCGGCCGCATCTCCGCCGGAAAGATCTCATCGGGTCTCCGGCGCCCTCATTTTCTTCTACCACGCCTTTCATGGCGGCGGACGACGGTGGTTGTGTGGTGGTGGTGGGTAAGTGGAGTGAAGTGGCTAGTTGTGGTACAGGTGATGCTTATTTCAGAATGTGAGCATTTAGGTAGGTGTGTGTATATATATGATCACTATGACTAGGATTTTATTTTTATTTTTTATTCTTATTTAATTTAACTGGAACAAAACAAAAAAAATATATATTAAAAAAATGGAAATTAATAATTCATAAATGCTCCCTGTTCTGCTTCTTTTGTAATTGTGTTTTGTAGCACTTTTTTGACATTAAAGGCATTTAAATTAATCAATTAATTGAGTAAAGATTTCAATTTATAAATACCGTACTGTACTTTATCTGTATCACTTAATTTGAATTTATACTTATAAGTATTATACTTATCCATTGCACACGAATTTGTAGTTGGCAGTTACTTAATTTGAATTTACTTATCCATTGCACACGAATTTGTAGTTGGCATTTGCCATTAATTTAGGATTGTACTTAA
Source organism: Galeopsis tetrahit (assembly GCA_963675135.1). Lineage (NCBI taxonomy): Eukaryota > Viridiplantae > Streptophyta > Magnoliopsida > Lamiales > Lamiaceae > Galeopsis > Galeopsis tetrahit. The sequence continues at coordinate 69,943,441 of OY776132.1, forward strand.
TTTGAATTTATACACATACCTGGTATTGTACTCTCATCTCTGGCACACGAATTTAGTTGGTTGTAATATGTCCAGTCGAGCGGGAAACAAATCGATGGTCTATCAAGTGCTTGACTAGATCACACAATTTTGTCGAATAAATACACCAAGCCTTCAAACTACCTAGTGTTGTTAAATAAATCGAGCGGCTCGTGAGCTCGGTTCGATTCTTTTGTTAAATGAGCTCGTTAGATACTCGATTTATTAACGAGTACGCACGAACTTGACTCGTTAGACTCGATATCTAATTTGTTTTTCTTCTTTTAATTTTATTAGACTCGTTTGGCTCGACTCGACATGCTCGTTAACGAGACGAGCTGAACTCATTTTTTGGCTCGTCAATGTTATCAAGTCGAGCTCAGCTTGATAAGAGGTCAAGTGGACCTTGAACTTCAAGTATTCGACTCTATTATGAATTAATATACAATAATTAATTTTCCATCTCTTTACAAGTTCATACTTTTAGATGAGATAAAATTCTTTTATGGTATGTGTCATTTTGGCTTTTTTGAACAAATTAAGATTATAAATTATTGTCTATATTACCCTTCATTAATTATAACTAATTTTAATATATAAATTTTATTTGATAAATAATGTGGTCAAGAATGTAGCTAGGATTCATAAGACAAATTAATTTTGGTATAAACAATATTTATGGAATTTATTTATGAAAAAATATTTATGGTAAAATATTTATGGTAAAATATGAATAAGGGTAAAATAGTCAAAATTAAAGAAAAAACTCTAGAATGACACTTATTTTAAAATTAGTTAAAAAACCAAAGTGACACTTACTAAAAAAATGGAGCGAGTATATAATTGTTGGTTTCTGTTAGGGTATAATACTACAATCGTGACAGTCAATGAACGAGTTTGAAATTCAAATTCGGAAAAGTGGATAAGTGTACAAGGTTTGACCCATATTCGAATGGGCCTAATTGTCGGCCCACACACATAGTGGGCGGAAATCGTGGCCGTCAATGAACGAGTTTGGAATTCAAATTCGAATAAGTGTATAGGATTTGGCTCATATTCGAATGGGCCTAATTGGTCCGATTCAATTGTAAAATGGACTTTCGGAGTTTTGGGGTCTTTAAAAAGATGGGTGGGCCCCAAAGATCACAATTTACAAATTGCCAAATTCGGGTCAGGGCTGTCCGATCCATGCCTAGCCAATCGTGCGGCAGCCGCGCGCGTGTGTGGTGTTTGGGAGTGTGTACCCATATTTACCATAATTGACCTCAATGTACACTTTAATATTTAAAAAGCTTTCAAAACTTTTGTAAACTTTTCATGTGGAACAAGGAAGACATTTCACATTCCCACTCAACACTCATCGTTTATTTAAAAAAGATGTTTAATCACTCATTTTAATAAATTAATTTTTCACTCATCGAAATTCGATTTTAAGACTTTTAATATACCACGTTCATCTTATCCGCGAATAGATCGACTATATCATGTTTAATTTCTTGATAATTAATGTTTAGTCCATCAAATAACTTTTGTTAAACATCTGTGTTAAAATTCATAATCTCCAAGTGTAAGTAACCAAAATAAGGATATAATTAGGAAAAAAAATATTTTAATTCCACTTTGAACTTATAATATTCTTAATTAGAAATTAATGATTAAGTCATGAATGAATTATATAAGGATATTTTTTCGTGATGCTAAATTTTAAGCCGCTCGTTTTAGAAATATAATGTAAGAGACATGCGTTGAAATGAATAAATAAAATTTGTATAAAAAGCCATGACATGTGCATTAATAGGGACAAATGAAGGGCATGATAAGATTCCTGATCATCTAATTATCATCATCTCAGCCAGGTCATATCAATGGCGTATTTGTTTATCACGTGTTTTAATGATCATATCGACTAGTGTGTGATTCCATATCTCACAACCTGCCGACCAGATACTGCTCTCCTTGGCTTCATCTATTGTATGCACTTGTGTTCTCGGATTTGATAATATTTATGGTGCGTTTCGTGGGTGGGTGGGGGGTGTTATATTAATGTTATACGGACAGTTGGGATAAAAAAAAATTGTTATATGGTTGTTTGATACGAAGTATTGAAATGTGTTTAATTTGATTGTTTGATACTAAGAGATAATTCATGAATAAAATATTAATATTTTCTATATATGTATTGAAATGAAAAGATCAAATTACTCTTCTATTGATTAAACATGAGAGATAAAGGTGGAGAGATAATTTGGTAATTACATATCTTATACTGTTTGCACATTTTTTAAGAAATAATAGTATTAAATGAATAGTAAAATATTGTGGTTGGGAGAAATAGAAAAAAAGAAAAATGTAGAAAAGAAAAAAAGTAAAATGAAATAGGAAATAAGAAATAAAAAGATAGATAGATCAAGTGAGTGTTGACAAAATAAACAGAGGAGGTACATAGTTACATTTCAATTCAAATTGTTGTTATAGGGGAGTAGGATTATGGACTCAAAACAATGTTTTTCTACCAAATAAAATATATAAGAATCTCCTAACAAACCCAGCCTTAAAATCAAAGGTGAGATACATATTACTCACTCCGTCCCGTGATTATTTGCACACTTTTCTTAACGGACGTCCCAATATTATTTGTACACTCTAAAAAAAGGAAATAACTCACATAATTTTTACTATTATAATTTTTCCTTTATTTTATTTGGGCCCACAACTTAACTCAATTTATAACTTTAGTTAAATTTCTATCTACTTTAGTCAATGAATTACCAATAATACATCTCCTTTATTCTACCATACACATCACTATATTCCATTTTCTTAATTTCCGTGCCGGTCAAACCATGCACAAAATCTTGGGACGGAGGGAGTAGGTAGTAAAATTAGAAATGTAACAATGATCCATCCATATAGAAATTGGTTTAATTTGTGCCCACAATTTCATTATTGTCATTTTATTACAAGGGGTGTGCAATGTATAGCTAGGGTCAATATCGAACATAGATAATCAATTCGATTTAGTCGGTTGTGTGAGTAAGAAATGTTCGAGTATAACTTTTTATTATAACATTTGTGCCTATTTTAATTTTGAAAATAATTGAATTATGGTTTTCTCCTCTATTGAAGACGAATAGACGAGACCGTGGCATCGTTTATAATAATATATAACAATCGATCAGCTAAATTAGAAGATCCTGCAATTTAATTAGTGATGCAATAAAAAATTGTTATGTCTCTATAGTAGGAGTGGCAACTGGACGAGGCCGATTTATGCCTCCTCCGGCCCCGGCTCCAACGGGAAATTTTTGTTCCTGACCCCGAATTATTTATTTAACTAGTGCAAGACCCGTGAAATTTTTGGGATGGTAATATAAATCTCCCTTATATACTAATTCTGAATCTCTTCTTACTGATGTGACTTCTCTAAAAGCCTGCATTCTCCATTCTCTTAAATTTTGTAATTTTGATTTTTTTAATTGTTTTTTCTCTTTCCTCTCTCTTCTCTCACCCCCGTAATTTTATATTTTATCTCAAACAATTCTATTTTATATTTTTTCTCTAAAAAAATTTAATCTTAAAATTTCTTTAATTCTATAATTTTGATTTTTTTTTTAAATAAAATTATTTTCTATTCTTTCATCATCCGTTTAAATTTTCTAAATAATTATAATTATAATTTTATCTATAATTAATTTTTTTTTAATTTTTTTTAAAAAAAATTCTTTTTATCATTTTTTAATTTTCTTCTACTACATAATAATTTTTTTTATGTCCCGCGTGATACACTGTTTTGCACTAGTTATTTAATAAATTTTAATATAATTATTAAATAAAATTATAATTATAATTAAAAAATTTTAACCGAAGAAGAAGTGGAAGGAGAATGGATAAGAAAGAAAAAATAATTTAAAAAATGACCGTTGAAAAAGAGAGAGAGAAAAAAGAGGAAAGAAAAAATTATTTTTAAAGAAATTCAAAATTATAGAAATTAAGAGTTTTAAGAAATGAGAATTTTGAAGAAGCCACACGTCAGCACAGTGAGATTTAAAAATAGTATATAAGGAAGATTATTTTTTATTTTAATAATGATTATATATATCTTACTAAAAAAACTAAAACCAAATTTTGAATGGGCCAATTGTAAGTGACTCTTTGCCCAAAACTCTTATTGGGCTCATACGTCTCCAGTTTATGGGCTATCAGCCCAGTGAAGTAAAAATACTTGTGTAATTATAAATAGAATTCGGTTTCAAGAGAAACGTGCACACTCCTATCCAATTTTGGTGTTCCACATTTTATTATATTATATGAATGATTAACGTCATATGTGATATTAAAAAATAATAAACGTCCTATAATATTAAAAAAAAAAGACATGTTAAAAGTCCAATATAATGAAATACCACAAAAAATGAAACAGAGAAATCAAAGAGCTCAGTATGTATAATAAATAAATAAAAATTCAAGAGAAACATCATATGCATGTAACATTAATATCTTACATAAATTGCCAAGACGTCATGATACAATTGCAAATATAATCTTTCTATATTTTCCCACACATTTTTCTATATACACAAAGTAAGAAAATACTAGTATATAAATAAACATAAAATGAAACCTTTTGTATCGACTCGAGCCGAGCATATACATATTCATGGCTTCTTAATCACTTGATGACCAATTGAAGAGCAAATTGTTGAGCCGAGAGGTTCGTCGTTTATGTATCGGCTCGGAGCCGAAGTATGTGTTCTCCCTTTCGGCAAGCAACCTTCGACGCCTTTAGCTCCGAGTCGATGTTTTTTCTTAATAATTTTCGGCGTAAACGTCGTATAATCTTCCGATTTTGACACTAGAGGCCGCGAAGCGAACGTTGCACCCATGAACGAAATCACAAGGACAAAAATGATAATTAGGATGAACAAGAATGAAGGTGTAGACATTTGAATGCTACTAGCTATACTATATAATTAATTAGCTTTGTGTGCATGAAATATTGCTTTGTGTATCTATATATAGATACAAGAATTGTAGAAGTCGTAAAGCTTTAAATAAACTCGTGAAGAGCTGAAAAAGAATGTGACATTGTTACCAGCTCATGACCTAGTTTTCCAGCAATATAGTAGTTGTATACTCGTTTGACTTTTAGTACCATTGACTTTAATTCTAGGATATGATAATATTACTCTCTTCATCCCGAAATATCTTTTCCATATAGGTGGACACGCAAATTAAGAAAGTGTAATAAAGTAAAGAAAGAAGTCGACTTGTATCTATGTGTGATATAAAAGTAATGACATTTTATATAAAGTTAATTAAGGATATTGTGAGGGTGGAGTTTACAAATGATTTTCTATTTTAAAGGTATGAAAGTTATTGTAAAACGTTTTAAAAGAGAAAGTGTGAAAGTTATTATGGAATGAAAGAGTAATTTATTACCAAAAAGTTGAAAGGATATATGTATAATTCATGTAGATAGAATGCATAGTAATCATATCTTTATCTAGTATATACTTCCTTCGTTCTAAAATAAGTGTTGTTTTAGATCTTTTCTCTTGTACATAAATAAATGTTGTTTTAGAATTTTTACACTCTTTATTTCCATTATGCCCTCTAATTTAAAAATTATTTGAGATAAACTTGGAAATAATTGAAAAGAATTGGTTTAAATATTTGAAAAGATTTGAAGGAAATTAATATAATTAAAATCTTCCAATTTTGGGATCAATTTTACTATTCATAAGTGCACAAAGTTAAACTCCGTACGGATTTACATATCTCAAAATCGACTAACGTCTATAAACGATATCTCCAATTGAACACAGAGCAAGATTTGTATGATCGAATTGACTCATCTCAGGACCAACTAATCCAGAGATGAATTTCACATTCTATTGATGTATTTTTATTTAAAGTAAAATTGATAATAGTGTTTATGATTTTTTTGGTGATAATGTTTGTTTAATTTAGCATATATCTTATTCACACACTCCCCATGATCCACACACACCTTGAATTGGGGGCTTGTTGAGACCAAAGAATGTGGGTTGATTAATCTTGAATTTTCAACCATTTCTTCCAAACAACTCAGATATACAAAAAGGGGTGGCCAAGTGCAAATTGCATGTGATGTAATTAACTCTACCTCGAATGTGTGCATTTTGGGTGTATATATATAATTAACTTCATCCATTTTATAACATTTATAAAATGTTAGTTATTTTTGTTGTTTTGTACTAAATAAAAAAATGTATTTTTTAAAAACTAATTTGCTCTTCTATTATCATGTAAGAGATAAAAAAAAAATGAATGAAAATAAAAAGAAATGAGAAATAACTTATCTCAATTATAATGAAAATAAGAGGTAATTTTATAAAGGAAAAAAGAAACTTACCTCAATTGTATAAAGAGGTGAAATTTTAGGAATATAATAATTAATTACACATAGAGATAATTAAAAAAAAAATGTGAATATTTTGAAACAAAATTTAAATTTAAAAACGACAAAACGCAATGAAATGGGTATGGGGAGAGTGTTCTAATATAATAACTAGCTTTTTCTTCCTCATCCGTGTGACGTTTATTTGGCTATATATCCCAATATCAGTCTATTCATTTTACTCAAATAATGCATAGATTTTATTTTTTAATATTTGAAATGATGTTTTCTTTAATACAAGAGATTTTTTTATCATTTTAATTAAAATTAAAAAAAAAGATGCTCAATAGTTAGGCCATAATAGTAATACTACTACCATGGAGAGGCATATATTCAATGAAATGTGGTATCGACATCTGGACCAATGAGATATGTCCGCGTGGAAGTAGTAGCTCAACCGGTTTCAGCCTATTGACAGGTATGCAGAAATCGTGCCACGAACACAATCAAAGATTCTCCTACAACTAGCAACTTTAATTGCTACCTAATTAAATCGCATTTTCAACTTTTGGGGTACCTCTCACATGCAGATGCGACTCTGTTAGATGGGAGTACGTAATAAACCCTCAAGTATGTATTAAGTTATTAACAAATTAATAAACTTGCTAATATTTATTAACATCGATTAAACTATGGATGGCAATGGTGCGGATCGGGTACCTAGATACCCGGACTCGACTCGTTTCAATTTGGGTCCGGATCAGGTCGACCCGTTCGGGTCACGAGACAAATCGGGGCGCCCCATTATAAATTCTTTTTTAAAAAAATTAAATTTTTTTTTTTTTTTTAAAACCTATAACATAAAATTTAGATTTGTATTAAAAAATAAATAAAATAGTGTTAGAAGCATGACTATAAATTTATTTTCACATTTTTTAAGGTGAATTATTGTTATATATTGTATATTAATAAACATCAAAATATTAAAGATATATTATATTTATATATATATATGAGTAGTGATATAGAACCAACCTTCGGATTTTTTATGGAACCAGATTAGTGAGGTGTCACTCCACGTCATTATCCACGTAATTCTTATTAATATAATTTAAAAGATAATTTAAAATAAATCTTATCCATTAAAATATATTTTAATTTTTTAATATTTAATCTCTCACTTAAACTTAATCGTTAGTAAAACTAGAAAACATTTTTAAAGCAAATCAAATCTTCCATCTGCCCACCAACATGCAGAAAGCTTTCCCACACAAAGCAAATCAAGTTTTCTGCAATTATTACTTATTTTCTCACCAAAAAATAAGCAAATCAAGTTTTCTGCAATTATTACTTATTTTCTCAACAAAAAAATAAATTAATTTCATACCTTAATTTCCAATCTTGAATGTCACACATTAAACCGTTGTTTCATAAAATATTTTAGAAAGATTTGATGTATTGAAAATTCACTTGTATATAATGGACAAGTTTTTATCTATGATTTTTTTTTTTTCAATTTACTAACACAAACAAATAGTGGTGATGGATGACAAAATTTATAATTTAGCAATAAAATGATAAAAAAAAAATGATAATATTGAATCAAAACAGTGTCATTCAACAGTGCAATGTCGAAAGCTATCACTCAAGCATTCCCACATACATATTATAATGTGAAAAATTCAAGCATTCCCACATACATATTATAATATGAAAAATGTAATATTATATTCCGAGACACCTCATCCATGAATTTGAAAATATTATATTCAGAGACAATTTGAACTAAGGTTAAGGTAAGGTGGTAAGGTATGGTCAATTTGTTTTGTGTTTCCAGAAATAAACCAATTTGTACTAAAAAAAACTTTATGTGTTTCTGAAACATAAAAAAACCTTTTGTTTTTGTGCTTACAAGAAACAAAAATGATGCATTATATTAATCTTGAGTTTAGTTGCAAAGGGCTCACACACTGTATAAAAGGTAAAGTAAATCCTTCATTTTCGATCCTCCATGGAGAATACTGTTAAATTATAAATTATGTCATTCATCACCACTATTTGTTTGTGTTAGTAAATTAAAAAAAAAAAAAATCATAGATAAGAACTTGTTCATTATATACAAGTGAATTTTCTAATTTATAATACATCAAATATTTCTAAAATATTTTATGAAATAACTGTTAGAAAAATATACATATACAAGGACAATAAAATTAAGTTAGGAAATTAATTTATTTTTTTCTGAGAAAATAAGTAATACAGTAAAACCTCTCTATAGTCATATCCTTGGGACCACAAAAAAATATTCCTAAATGGGGGTTATTCCTAAATAGAGTTATAAGGTTTTTTTTTTTTTAATGCATGTATATTATATAATGGTATAATTAGTAGATACATGTACATGATGTAATGTGTTGAACTTAATTGAACTAATTTACTCACGTAATATGAAAAGACAATACTCAAGAGTCACCCACCATAAATGCATGTACTTGCTTTTGATTGCTTTAATTTTTTCATCTATAAATACTATGTATAATACATTTTTTTTAAATTAACTTAAATCTATTGTAAAATTATTGTCACAATCAACCTTGAACAAGTATTTTAAATCAACTTAAATCTATTGTAAAATTATATATATTATTATGATTTATTCCTAAATGGAGGTGTATTTCTTTATGTTGGGACTTGAAAAAATATGAATTATGACAATATGGAGTTTATTCCAAATTATAACTGGTCCCAAGTTGGGACCATGAATTTTGTGGGAAAGCTTTCTACATGTTGGTGGACAGATGGAAGATTTGATTTGCTTTGGAAATGTTTTCTGGTTTTACTAACGATTAAGTTTAAGTGAGAGATTAAATATTAAAAAATTAAAATATATTTTAATGGATAAGATTTATTTTAAATTATCTTTTAAATTATATTAATAAGAATTACGTGGATAATGACGCGGAGTGACACCTCACTAATCTGGTTCCATAAAAAACCCGAAGGTTGGTTCTATATCACTACTCTATATATATAATAAATAAAGAAATAAACGGGTCACGGGTCCGAATCACGGGTCGAGAGTGATACCCGGACCCACCCCGTTTCAATTCGGGTTCGGGGCGGGGCGGGTTGAAATTGCAATCCCTAGATTAAACGTTCTCAATCTGATCAAAATTCACTTTAACAAAATTTATCAAATTAGTCTGCTCCGGACTTTAGAAAAAAAAGTTTCGCCTAATATATACTCCATATTTTAGGTCAAAGTCTAGCACATGACCTGTTATATAGACTTTTAAAAAGTTTACGAAAAAGGTTTGAGCCCGATCTATTTAACTAAAAAGACTTTTAAAAAAGTTTGAATCTGACTTATTTATTAAACGAACTGTAAACTCCTATTGGGTAGCTTTAGAGATGTCTATCGGACTGGCCCTAGCCTTATAGGGCCAGCCCTACAGAGCTACGGGCTAAACGGGCTAGGGTCTTAATCGGTTCATAATTAACGGGCCTTCAATTGTTGGGAGTCTTGGGACCTAACCCTAACCCTAGCGGGCCACGGGTTAAACGGGCCACTAACGGACTACAATAAAAAAAATTATTTTAAAATTAAAGGTTTCAATTGTCACGTCCAATAAACAAATAAAATAGAAAAATACATAATTAGTTAATGATCGGTAATGGAAAAGGGAAGTGTGATTTAAACACAATTCTAGAAATCATTGGTCCTTAATATGATCAAATAAAGCTAAACAAATATCATAATCTAATAAAAAAATAGTAATAATGACTAATGAATGGTAATAGACTTCTTAATTAATGATTATAGTTATGACTATAGGCCAAATGACCCAAAATTTGTTATCATGTACTCCAATTTATTAAAAAAAAAAAGGGTAACAACTCGGGCTAGCGGGCTGGCTCTGTAGACCTGCGGGCTGGCCCGGTTTAGCCCGCGGACTAATCGGTTCGGGTAAAAAAAGATCGGATTTAAACGGGCCTATAATTCATGAACCCTAACCCTGTATTTTTCAGGATTAAACGGACCAACCCGATTAGCCCGGCCAGATAAACATCTCTAGGTAGCCTGACTCATTCTCATACCTAACCCCAACAACATCGATTCAATTATCTTAAGCAATTTTCACTTTTAAAAAAATTGACCTATAATAAAGATATTATCCTGATTAAATTATTACAGTTTCTCTAATTAAATTCACTTGACACGTCACATAAGGGCCAATGATTTATGCCCACGTGGAAATAGGAGCAACTTATCTGCTTAAATTGAGCCACGTAATAGATCTTATTCAACTTTTGCTTGGGGAAAGATCTTCTTTTGCACCTCCTTTAGCTGACTAGTCAACTTTTGACACATCATCAAAACTTGGGTTTTAATTTTCTGTTTTTATTTATATTCATTTACATATTATTTTTTGTTGTTTTGTTTCAGAAAAATGCATATATTTTTTTAAAGAAAATCTAACTGTAGTGATATTAATTTAAAGACACTCTTGTAATTAATTATCACTACTAACTTTTAAGGTTTTTTTTTTTTGCCTTTTCAAAATTTGCTGTCTAATTTATATAATATTCTTATATATTTTGTGGGCTTTCATAAAATTATTTTAATTTTAGAATTAACTTATCTCATTATAATATTTTGATCAATTTTAGAACCTTTATACAGAGAGACACATACGGGTGTACTTAAAAATGAGGGGCTTCTGAGTTCTAGGGGTGTCTGGTATTTTTGGAAGAGAATGAATGCGATTGTTGTGGAAAATATTTTAATATTCGCAAATTCTTGTATGCTGAATATATATATATATATATATGTAATTGTATTTTAAGTTATTTAATTGAATTTTTTATCCATTAAATTAAAATCAGACTCAATTCATGCAATTGAGTGCAGACAAATGTGACTCCTTAATACTTTGATTATCACATTTACTATAAATTTGAAAAATGATAAGAATTTCGTTAAGGTAAAAGTTTGTGTAAAAATTTATGACTTTCGGTATGAAAAAATGTGTTTGAATTTCATTTCAGTATTAGATGATATAGTTAGTAAATTAATATAAAGTCAAAGTAGCGTATAGATTCGACTACTTATATGCACCCTAGTTGATCGATCAACATTTGATTTTTTTTTTTAAAGTGTAAGTCATTATAACTAAAAAGTGTAACACAGTTTTTAATAAAAAATGTAAGTTATTATAACTAAAAAATGTAACATAGGATTCGACATACTCTTCATACGAGTTTGTCTCAAAGTAGGAGAAATTCAGCATTGATGTGCGTCAGTTGTGATGTTCTTACCGTTTACATAAATTATGTTTATTTTTTTATTTGAAAAATATACTTCATTTAAACCAAATGATCAATTTCTTACAATACCTTTTTCTTTTAAAAAATAAAATAAATAGGGAATTGTATAGCATGCGTCTCTATTAAGAAAACAGAATACACCGCGCGTCCACAAAAGAAAACAGAATATATTTATATCATTGAATTTAATTTTATAATCATAAAATTATTTTTGCTTAAAAAAAAGAAGATAAGAATACAATTGACGTGAGTTTTTTTCCACTTAAAGTAGCAAATTTATAGTAGAAAGTATATTTATATCCCCTTATATAACAAGGTCTACGTTCAAATGCTTGAGTTCCAAAACAAACATATCGAGGTGGGAGTAAAATTTTAAGCAGGCAACCTGACCTTGCGACAAACCGACGACATCCAATCACTTTAATGCCACCAACTTGGGTTACAGGCTTGAGCTACCAAGCCCGGCGTTGACTATTACTTTGTCAGTATCATAAATCGGCTGCGAAGTTTGATTTTCTTTCGATGTGGGATATTATGTTCTAATCCTAAAACAGCAAATAGAAACTTACCACTTGCCACTATTATTTTTCCTGTTGTTGTGGAGGCAAGGACAACCTTTATTTGGATTCTATACCTAAATTTATAGAAATTCATGATTTGACATCAAATATATATTCCCCATAATTTAATATTTTAATCCTGCAATCCTATATAATATCGGTAAGGATGTGTGTATAGAATCGGTACATACAGATTTTTTTTTTTTATTTAATTAATGTTTTATTAATTATTTAATTACTGTTGTACCCTTAATTAGAGATAATGATAATATATTAATTAATAGAATAATTAATGGCATGCATGTTTATCTCTCCTACTTTCTCGTTGATCAAAACACGCAATTAATCTCTCAACACGCATAACTATAGCACACCATCATTACATCTAATTTGAAATGATATTTGTAGTGCAACCTTCATTAAAAATTTATCTCACCATTATCACCATTAATGTGTGCTCCAACAATAACTTAAATTTTCGTTTTTTTTTTCATTCTCCAACAAACACCAAATCTAAAACGTTTCATTATCAACCATAGCTAATCGTGAATTATTCCGATCACTTTTTTAAGATGATTCCAACGGCGAAGAAAATATTGTTAAGTCTAAGTGAATATAAAAGTGATAATTTAATCGAGGCATTAATTAATTTAATTTTAACACTAAAAAATGAATTTAAATAAAGTAATTTCATTATCATGCATAAATTAATTTAATTAACTCTAAGTCTAATTGTACATTATTTAAAATTAGTTTAATCAACACATTGAAAATTAATTTAATGGACCCTTCAATTTAATTAATTATTATTTCAAGTCTCCAATTGACTAATTTTGTTAATTAATTAAATTTGGTAATTAATTAATGTTTTATTAATTAATTAAATTTGTACACTATTGACAATTGATTGATTAAATTAACACGGTTGACAATTAATTTTAATTTTAATTTTAATCGAAACTTTAAAAAATTAAATTAGTGAGTGGGACCTAAGTATTTAGAAGTTTACACTTTGAAAAATTAAATTAATGAGTGAGACCTTAGTATGTATAAGTGTACACTTAAAAAAAATTAAATTAGTGAGTGAGATTTAAGTATGTATAAGTGTACACTTTACCCTAAACCGTGAACCCTGAACACTATATGCTGAAAAACGAGTAATCAGAGATAATTGTACCATATTGAACTTAAATTCATAATGCACATTTAAAATTTATTTATTAATGAATCTTGAGTGTGCACGTTGAAATGAGTAATTAGACACTTTACCCTAAACCCTGATCCTTAAACCCTAAACCCTGAACCTTGAACCCTAAACCCTAAACACTATATGCTAAGAAACGAGTAATCGGAGATAACTGTACCATATTGAACATAAATTCATATTACACATTTGAAATTTATTTATTAATGAATATAGAGTGTGCACGAGAAAAAAACTATTTACGTCCCGTAACTTTTACCTTTTTTGAAAAACGTCCCAAAAAAGTTAAAATTTTAATTTACGTCCCATAACTTTTTCAATTGCTTAATTTACGTCCAATTTTCACTAGAAATCCCCAAATTTATGTTAATGGGACGTAAATTGAGCAATTAAAGAAGTTATGGGACGTAAATTAAAATTTTAATTAAAATGGGATGTTATGTGAAAAAGATAAAAATATTCAACAAATGTGTACAATTCACTATAAAATTAATGTAGTTTATGTTATACAACCAAATAAAAAAATAATTTATAAATTCACAAATTAATTAATTATTATACAGTAATAATCAATTAACTTACCTAATTCATTATTAGGAAAATTATTAACTTACATAATTAGAAAAAAATTATAATTGCAATATAAGTATTATAAAATAAATTATGAATATTAATTAAAATACTAAATAATATTTTAAAATATATGAAAATAAATTTAGAATAATATTTAAATAAGTAAATAATTTTTCATAATATCAAAAAAAAAAAAAAAAATACTCAAATAAATATAAATTTTATCTTTAAAAAAATAAATTAAAACCCAAATAATTTTTTTTATTAAAATGGTAAAAAACTCTTATTAAAACTTAACAATTATTTTAATATTTTAAATAAATACAAAAAATCATAAATATTTAAAATTCCCAAATAAATCAAAAAATATTCAAATCTATCCAAAATTCTCACCCCTTATCCACGGTAATTGAATGATGATGATGGACAATATATTTTTTTAACAATTTGTTAATTTTTTTTTTCATTTTTATTATATAATTTTTAATTTGATATTAGTTCGTACAAAAATATGTGGACCTACTTTGTGTAATACTTAGATTAATTTTTATATTTATTTGATTATTTTAAAATAAATAATTTTATAATATTTATATTGTAATTATAATTTTTTTAAATAATTTTTCTAATAATAAATTAGGTAAGTTAATTAATTTTTATAATAATTAATTAATTTATGAATAAATAAATTATTTTTTTATATTAAAATAAGTTAATTTATGAATAAATGAATTATTATTTTTTATTTTATTGTATAACATAAACTACATTAATTTTATAGTGAATTGTACACATTTGTGGAATATTTTTATCTTTTTCGCATAACGTCCCATTTTAATTAAAAATTTAATTTACGTCCCATAACTTCTTTAATTGCTCAATTTACGTCCCATTTACATAAATTTGGGGATTTTTAGCGAAAATTGGACGTAAATTAAGCAATTGAAAAAGTTGTGGGACGTAAATTAAAATTTTAACTTTTTTGGGACGTTTTTCAAAAAAGGTAAAAGTTACGGGACGTAAATAATTTTTTGCTCAGTGTGCACATTGAAATGAGTAATCAAACACTTTACCCTAAACCCTAAACAATATATGCTGAAAAACGAGTAATCGGAGATAAGTGTACCATATTGAACATAAATTCATAATACACATTTGAGTTTATTTACTAATGGCATAAGTGTTTATTAAATATAATATAGTGTTACAAAAATGATATTAAACCCATAATGTGAGCCAAATGATGATTTGACATTATTCAAATCATTATATTATATTTATTTAATTAATTAATACATATTTATGAAAATTAAACTAAATATATAAAAAATATATTACCATATGCATATCTCACATTCTCACCCTCTCTCTACAAAACTAGGAAATAAAATATACTATTATTTTTACCCGTTAATTTTTTTAAAACAAATTTTAATAAAGCATATTACATATTAGTACAAAACTATTAAAAGATTAATCGTATAATTTGTTTATTTTAATTTTTCTGTTTACGTTTTTTTTAAACTAATTAATTATTTTTTACTAGTAGTATATAATTAGTTGTTCAACAATTAATGTAGTAATTTGTTTTATTAAAATCTGTGCAAAAATAATTACCCTAAAAAAATGCATATAACAATTATTCTATATTAAAATGCATATAGCAGTTTTTTTATATATATATTTTTTTTCGAAGCTATTTTTATTTTTTTGTAACGTGTATAACAATTATTTTATGTTAAAATGTATATAGAATTTTTTTATTTATATTTAGTTTCATTTTTTTGTTATTAATTAAAAAAATTACATAAAAATAAATGAAACGTTTAATAGTTTTGTAATAATATGTATGCTTTATTAAATTTTGTTAAAAAGAAAAAATAACGGCAAAAAGAAAAGAAATACTCTTATATTTTATTTTATAATTATGTGGGTAGAGGTTGAGATAATATTTCTCAACCCTTTTTACGCTTGTGCTACTAAATATTATGGTAGAAGAATTTTTTTTTCAATGTAGAAGATGAAGCTTTGTTAAAAGAAAGAATAAGAAAGAAGAAGAAAGAGAGGAAGAAGAAGAGAGGATGAAACGGTAACAAAGGGAGAGAGAAAATGGTTGTCTTGTGTAATTATTACCTGCCTTGAAGAAAGAAGAAGAGAGAGAAAATTGCATCAGACTTTAATATTTTATTCAAAAATAATAGTTAAACAATATATTTGAATGAAGGGTATATTAGTCATTATAGCACAACTTAAACAAAAAATGGACGAAAATACCCCTATCTGTACATACGGATTCTGTATGTTTAGCACCACCCTATTTTTAATAGTTATCTTATAATTAATTGATCGTGCTTATATTTGCATATTAAATTGTGTTTCCTCAACTATTAAATTGTGACTAATGTATATGTTATATTAGATGATTTTCCGCGTATTACGCTATATATTGATAAAAGTTAATATTTAAAATAGTACAACTCATACTCAGTATTTTAAAAGATACACTTATCAAATTTTAGTAAATTTACTTTTCATAATTTAAAATTTTATTATATACTGTAATTTTTTTTAGTTATAATTAGTACTGATAAAATTTATTTTATCAATTAATTTATACGGAGTAATATATATTCATTTCCTGATAAAATTATATACTAATGAATTTATCTTATTAATTAATTAAATTGATATATTCTATAAAATGTATAGATATATTTTTAGATAAAAGAACATAAATGAGAACTTAATCAAAATAAGATATTGATTGTTTTAATTTTAATTTATGTAAGACTCTCCATTTTAATATCAATGATATATGTATTAATCAATATAGTTTAATTACACATTAAATTTAAAAAAAAATTGATTCATTTTATTATTTAGGTTAATCTATTTTTGAACTATTTAATGTACTTTTTAGTAAAATACAATCTAAAATGTATTTTTATTGGTGTGTACAATTTTTCATTTAATTAGTTATTAAATTTTATTTTATAATTACTTTTATCTTATATCTCAAGTAATTTTTTCTGCAATTATTTTAAATTTATTATAAATTTAATGTATTTAAAAAATAGAGCTCGAAAATATATATGTAAAACTTATTATATAATTTTATACATAATATTTATTATATAAATAATTATATTATTTTACAAGATTAACAAATTTGTTATATATACATATAATACACTACTTCTATAATATAAAATCCCCTTATATACTAATAGAGAGTTTATTTTGATGATGTGTCATTTTGTGATTAATTTGACTTATGTGTCATTTTGTAGTTGATTTGACTTATGTGTCATAATTTAATGAAGTTGTTAATTTTAAAAAGAGTTATTTGTAAATTAAATCACGACCTTTCGCTCATTTGCAATCTAATCTAAACCTTAAAATAATTGCAAATAAATCACAAACTTTAAATATTATTGCAAATTAGACTTTGTCCCTAAATCATACAGTTTGATATTTTGTTTGATTGAAAAACAATACTCCTTCCGTCCCAAAGAAACTTTCACACCTACTTTTTCGGTCCTTTAGAAACTCTACACATACAATATCTAAAATATTATATTTAATGCCATTATTTTTATGTACATACATACACACAATTGTTTTATTAAGGTGTTGTTATGTCATTAAGAAGTCTAAATTATGTTAGATTCGAACACAATTAAAATTGTCAAAAAGACTAAGTTGCAACAATATTTAAAGTTTGTGATTTATTTGCAATTATTTTAAAGTTTAGATTAGATTGCAAATGATGAAAAGGTTGTGATTTAATTAGCAATTAACTAAAATATTTATTTATTTAAGACTTTGTGAATTGTGGTTGATATTGAAGGTTGGTTGACTTACAATTTATTAAGAGTTATTTTAATACGTATTACTTAAATTATTTATTTTTGTAATTTTATAATTGTTTTTTAAAAGTTGTTTTCATATTTATTAAATTTTAAAAATTCAACGTCGTGTCTTCTGATTCTCACAAATTTTATTTAGAATTTACTTTATAAAATTATTTAATTATATATAATATAAATATTTATTTTTATTGACTTTCCGCGTAATATATATTTACATATACATAAATACTGGATATAAATATAAGTTCAATTTCTTATTTTATCCATTCAAATTAAAACAGAGTAATATTTAAAATTCTAAAGTCGGTATCTGAAATCCAGCTAAATGGATATTTATTTTTGGGGTGATGGGGTGTGGGGCAAAAATTTTCAAGATTGGGCTAATAATGAAAATAATAATACATTTTTAAAAATGAATATGGACAAATTAAATCATAAATATTAATTAAATAGTTGAACAGACGTGGAGAATCGACCGAGAAAATAGAACATGAGATTGAAATAATTCAGCATCTTCTTACACATATATAATCAAAGCAAATCAAACGATAGATTAACCAAATTAAACATGGCATTTCTACAATCTCAATATAGGGGGATATTTATTGGGAATTAAAGTTTTTGTATTACAATGAGTTGAAGTCTTTATTTATTTTGGTGAAGACACTTTTTTATTTTAAAATATGTTGTGAGAATGTAAGTTAAATAATTTGTTAATTAGGTAAGTTAATTGATTTTAATTTCTTATAATTAATTAAGTAAGTTAATTGATTTTTTTAGTAGTAATTTGAAAGAATTCCGTCTTATCGAATCCAGGGTGTGTGGGCGTGAGTCTTCACTACAAAAATGCTCGTTTATACCGACGGAAGTATACCGACGGATTACCTTTCCGACGGCTGTACCGACGGAATTGAAAGTCAGAAGACTCTGTCGACGGAATTCAATTTCCGTCGGCTTTCCCGACGGAAATGCCGACGGAAACTCAGAACTCTCTACACGGTGTTGTTTTTGGGTCACCGGCCGACGGATTTTTCAGTCGGTATTGTAAATTAAGGTTACCGACGGATATTTTCCGTCGGTAACCGCGCCATATTATTGGCCCCTCGCGTGATAATTATAAACGGGCGCGGATAAATTTGAATTCGCCGTTACCGACGGAAATATCCGTCGGTAACCGACCCGCATTAACTAACCGCCTCTTGACCTACTCCAAAAATTAAATGTGGTCATTACCGACGGAAATTTCCATCGGTAAAGGCAATTTTTTTTTGTATATAAACTGAAGAACAGATTACATCTTTCTCTTTCGAGAGAAAGAAAACCTCCCCCCCTCCTCCCTGTTTCTATCTCCCTCCTTCCCTGTTTCGTGTTCGTTCGTCTTCATCGCGCGAAGAGGCTCTGCCGAGGTGATCTCTCGACTCGATTAGAAAATCTATACGGTACGCTTTCTTAATTTGTTAGTAATTAATTTTTAAGTTATATTGTATTGCCTATAATTATGAATTAAATTTCATGTGTTAATTTAATTTGTTATATAGATTAATATGAAATTGTTTGTAGTTGATGTATATAGTTAATTAGTTTGAATGTATGTCGTTGATATATCTAATTAATTAGTTGATATTGTACGTGGATAATTGCCTATATATAGTTGATGTATATAGTTATTTATAATAAATTGATGTGATTTGTTAAGATCGATATTGCATGTTTTACATAATTGATGTTATATATATAGTGGATATTATTATTTAATTTGCATATACGTTGGAGTGGAGTTAATTACATAATTAAATTATTGAATAAATTAGTTATTGTTGAATAAAATAGAAAATTATTTATTAAAATAGGTTATTATTGTTGATTGAATAAAAAATTATTTATTAAAATAGGTTATTATTGATTAAAATAGGTTATTATTTAGGGATTAAATTTTAATTTATTAGATTATTATTTTTTATTAAATTAAGAAATTTATTATTAATTAATATTATATATATAATTTATTAATTTAAATGTTTAAATTAAATAGATGACTGGAAATGGTGCTGGTGCCTCTGGTGGCTCGGGATCTCACGGGGCCTCCGGGTCACGTAGCCGATCAAGGAAGAGCCGATCCAAACTTAGACCCGAGGCGCCGACGCCTATACTGCCACGAACACCATTATCGTCGCCTCCGCCACCCATTCCACACCCGTCGTCTCATTCGTCTGTCCGGGACCATCCTGCTGTTCCTGCTCGGGATGGCCGGGAGCGCTTTTGGGTTACAAGTGGAGGAGTGTAAGTAATTAAATACTTTTATTGTTTAATAATTAATAATTAATTTCGCATTCGTTTTAATTTATAATGTGTTTTGTTTGTTAATTAATGTCACATATTGTTACCTGGTAACAAGGTCTCCAGGGCATGCACGATTGCTTTTGGCTCTTTACCGATCTCTACGGGTGCAATTACCTGGTCGAAGGTCCCAAAACAAAAAAAGTTGGCGTACTTCGAGGAATTTCAGGTAGTAATTAATTATTTAAATATTTAATTAATGTTTGTTAATTTGTTCAATAATAAACAATTATATGTGCAGAAACAAGTCACTTGGGATCGGAATATGTACTCAGACCAGGCTATGTTCAGGTATTTCAGTAAATCGGCGCAAGAGCGGTATAAGGATTTAATGTACGAATGGAGAATGGCATGGCGGAGCGATGGGACGACGCAGAGCTTGGGTAAGGATGATAATGATGTTGTGTTGTGGGATTCATTGACGAGGTAGTGGCTGGATCCTGAGTACATTAGAAAGTGTGAGATTGCTAAGGCCAACCGGAGATCCGACGTTGGGGGTGGGATGTCCAGGCATCGGACTGGAGCCCGGTCCATCCTTGAGCAGTCGATGGTCATTGTAAGTGTTTATTAATTTTTTAATTAATTTCAATAAATTTAATTATAAATTTAATATATATAATACATAAATTTAATTATTAGGAACGGGATACGGGGCGTGTACCCACTCACTTGGACCGGATGAGCATTGCTCATCCGTTTAATGCTGATACACAGCAATCCACATACGGGCGCACAACTAACCTCCACCTAAGTAATAAAATTGTTTAATTAAATACATTTTTTTTAATTTATTCTATTAATTTAAAATTATTAATTATGTTGTTGGAGATGAACCGGAGGATGGCCGAGATCGGAACTCAAGTTGACCCTACTCAAGCCGGAACCAGCAGTGCCCCTACAGTCGAGGAGGTGGACCGGACTTATTTGGAAGTTGCCCCCACCACCCGCGGACGAGTTCTGGGCCTTGGTCGTATGAGCGCTGATGTCAGGTCCGACGCTGGTCCGTCCCAGACGGCATCGCAGGGTTCCGTATCTTCCACCCCAACTCCTGATATGACGATGGCACAATTCAACCATTACATGCATGTGATGCATGTGAATATGGGTCGAGAGATGGGGTGGTCGGACGAGAGGATCGAGGAGGTTTATCAGAGAACCATGCAAGCTCCTCCACCGACGGCCAACGTGAACGTGTCTGTTCCCCCAGCCCCCTCTGGCCCCTCAGCCCCCTCAGTCTATGTCCCGACCATGCAGCAGGATGATGACATCATGGTTCAGCAGTTCGTTGGCGACCATGATGGCCTTGATATGTATATCTTTGATCCATGAGTGACTTTGAACAATTTTATTTTTATGTCTCGTAGAATTATTTACTTTTATGTCTTGTAGAACTATTTATTTTTATGTGCATTATTGTTGAACTATTTACTTTTATGTTTAAGTATTAGTTGTTTAATTTTAGTTATGTGTGTTTTATGTGTTAAGAATGTGTATATTAATTTTAGTTATGTTTTATGTGTGATTTCGGATGTTATCTGTATTGGATCTTCATTTATGTTTGAATGTACTCTGTTTTTTCATGTTTGTGTTTATGTGAATGTGAATGTGAATGTGAATGTGATGGGAGACTCTATGTGATAGATAAACAACATTTTCATTGAAAATTGTCTTGAAGAAAGGTTGTTGTTGTGGTTACATTACATGCATACACTTAGCATTACATAAACTTAGCAATACATATTAGAGGCATAAATTTAGAAATACATATTAGAGACATAAACTTAGGATTACATCCAACCTATAAATTTGAACATATAGGGTAGAACATATAATATTATGGCCATGATAAGAAAGTTCCTCTGCTTCTTTAGCTCTTGAACTTGTCCAGCTTGAAATTCTACTTTTGATGTTAGGTGGTCAGATGAATCCTTATAGATTTCACCAACTACTTTTGCATTATTCAACTTGTTGTTGAGCTCTTGATTTTCAAGCAAAAGTGAGTCAATTCTCCTCACCATGCCCGGAAACATTCCGTGTGAACACGTTCCTTGTCCGTGAATTTCGTGTTCATCGGCCCAAACAAAAAAGGAGCATCCAAGACCACTTAGTGAATCTGGGCAAGTATAAAATAGTCTACCTCTGCTTTTTTCTTGCTTCGAAATGCACACACGAGCTTCTTTTCCACAATGGCATACCACAATTTTCATGAATGTGGAAGATGAAGACATGAGTTTCTGTATTTTTTTTGTTTTTTGATGTTTGTTAAGAAGTAGGTTGTTTTGAGTGTGTATATATTTTTCTGCAATTTTTATTTTTTTTATACGCGTCTTTTACCGACGGAAAGTGATTCCGTCGGTATAGACACATGTTCAATGCCAACGGATAATTTCCGTCGGCAATGTAAATACCGACTGAAAATTGGTCAACGGAATCTGACTGATTTGACATATATTTGAAATCCGTGTTACCGACTGAAATTATCCGTCGGTATTGTCAATACCGACGGAATTTAGGCGCGCGATATACCGACGAAATGACATTTTCGTCGGCATGTAGTATTGAAAATTGTTCCCGAACCTCAAAACAAGCGAAAATTTTGGAGTGGAGCAAAAAGTTAAGGGAAAATTTTGGATTGGAGCGAAAATTTAAGGTATGTTTTTCTATTAATTAAGTGTACATAGTTTAATTTTTAATGTGTAATTTTAATTTTCAACGTGTAATTTTAATTTGGTGTTTAATTTTTTAGTGTGTAATTTTACTACATAGTTTTTAATTTTTAGTGTGTAATTTTAATTTGGTCAAATTGTTTAACAGATGGAATTGCCGGATCGTCGGTGGATGTATTGTACTCCTAGGCTCGTTTTAGGAAATGTGAATGTTGAATTTTATGATAAACTCGTGTCATTTGTTGAATTTGCAAAGCTACACCCACATTACATGTCTGAGGATTGTATTAGGTGTCCGTGTAATGCTTAGAAATGTCAGAATAGATCATTTAAAAGCATTGATGAAGTCTTAGTACACGTTGTTATGAATGGGTTCGTTGATAATTACTATAATTGGACAAGTCATGGCGAACAACGGTGGCCTTATAATTTTGATCAAGTCTTGTACTATTACACTACTGCAATTTATGAACAACCAGTACACGTTGAGCATGTCGGCACCAGTAACGATCAAGAGTTTGGGGTGGAAGAACCCGATATGTATCAAACAATGGTGATGGAAGCCGGTATGTCAAATATAGAGGAGGAACCAACGGATGAAGCATTTCAGTTTTATGAGATGCTCAAATTAGTCGATCAAGATTTGTACCCAGGGTGTGATTCTCATTCTCAGTTGTCATTTAATGCTCGACTTATGGCTATCAAGACGGAGAACAAGCTATCTAACAGAGCATATGAGCAAATGACACAATTATGCAGTGAGATTTGTCCTGTCGATAATAAAGTACCTACGACGTTTCATCAGAGCAAACAACTGATGAAGAATATGGGTTTGCCGGTTGAGAAGATTGATTGTTGTGTGAATGGTTGCATGTTATACTGGGGTGATGACGATAGCGATCTTCTTATGTGTAGAATGTGTGGCCATCCCCGGTACAAAGAGCCACGACGGAAGGGACCAGGTGGTCAATCGAGCAAGACAAAAAAGAAAGTGCCACATAAGAGGATGTATTATCTTCCTATCATTCCTCGTTTAATGAGATTGTTTCAATCTAGTGCTACAGCTCAACACATGACGTGGCATGCAAGAAATTCTGAAGATACTGAGGCTGGGGATATGAGACATCCGTCCGACTCTGAAGCCTGGAAACACCTTGATAACGTGTTTCCAGGATTTGCTTGTGAACCGAGGAATGTGAGATTAGGCTTGAGTACCGATGGTTTTGCACCGTTTGGGAGTTATGGAAAGAAGTATTCTTTGTGGCCGGTGATACTGACTCCGTATAATCTACCTCCATGGATGTGCATGAAACCTCAAACAATGTTTCTGACTGTATTGGTGCCTGGTCCGTCGAATCCAAAGCATAAACTTGATGTTTATCTCCAGCCTCTTATTAAAGACTTGATCTTCCTATGGGATAACGGAGTCCAAACGTATGATGTTTCTAGGAAACAGAACTTCACGATGCGTGTTGCTTTATTGTGGACCATTAGCGACTTTCCTGCATATGCTATGTTGTCCGGGTGGAGTACAGCCGGAAAGCAAACTTGTCCGTATTGTATGGAATATTTTGAAGCTTTCAGTCTCCTGAAGAGTAGAAAAGTTTCATGGTTCGATAATCACCGAAGGTTTTTACCTCGAGATCATCAATTTCGAAGGAATAAGGTGGACTTCACGAAGAATAGAACAGTCACAAACAATCGACCGCCCCTTCGAAATGGTATTTTATACATTTAACATGTTTTTTTGGGTTACATTTATTCTAACATTTATTAATCGTACAGGACAAAGGCTGTTACATGAGATTGAGTGGACGGGTTTGAAAAAAACTACGGAGGAAAATGCAGAAGAACACAACAAAGGAATCCAAGGTAACTGGAAGAAAAATGGTATTTTTTGGGACTTGCCATATTGGAGTTCACTATTGATCCGACACAATTTGGATGTCATGCACATTGAGAAGAATGTGTTTGACAATGTGTTTCACACAATCATGAACACAGAAGGCAAGACGAAAGATACTCCAAAGTCTAGGGAAGAGTTGAACACTATCTGTCGCCGTGATGAGTTGGAACAGGATACCCGTACAGGTAAATATCCAAAGGCTTGCTACACACTAGATAAGGCACAAAAACAGGAATTGTGTAGGTGGATTAAAGAGTTAAGATTTCCAGACGGCTACGTGTCAAACATGAGTCGATGCGTAGACACAACAAAAGGCAAAGTTGCAGGGATGAAGAGTCATGATTGTCATGTTTTTATGCAGCGCTTGATACCTATTGCGTTTCGAGAATTTCTTCCTCTGAATGTGTGGAGGGCTGTCACTGAATTAAGTCTCTTTTTTAGAGATTTAACGTCTACAACAATCAAGGTTGATGATATGAATCGTTTGGAACGAGACATTCCAGTTATTTTGTGTAAGTTGGAACGTTTTTTCCCACCTAGCTTCTTTGACTCGATGGAACACTTACCTGTTCACTTAGCGTATGAAGCTAGGATTTGTGGTCCAGTGCAGTACAGGTGGATGTACCCATTTGAGAGGTGAACAATTCTATTTCTCTCATTTAATTAGTTTTTAGTATAAGAAGCCTTATTTTAATTTGTTAACTATTATAATTTTAGGTATCTCCACAACTTGAAGCGCAATGCTAAACAAAAGACAAACGTCGAAGCATCGATTGTTAATGCGTATTTGAATGAAGAGGTTGGCATGTTTTGTTCATATTATTTTGAAGACCATGTCAACACGAGGATCAGGAATGAACCACGTAACTTCGATGGTAGAGGTACGCAACAAGAAGTCGATGGCATGCTCTCTCTATTCAAGTCTAAGGGGCGACCTATAGGAAAAACCACTGAACGATATTGGTCAACAAACACAGAGGCTGAAATAGCACAAACGTACGTGTTATTGAATTGTGATGAAGTTCAGCCTTACATTGAGTAAGTATTTCATATATTTATCATCTAATTAAATAGCACTAAACGTACGTCATTTATCATCTAATTGTGTTGTGAATTATTAGGATGTATACACAAGAACTACGACATGCAGATCAAAACATCTCAGATAGAGACATAGATACTAGTCTTCAACGTCAATTTGCCCGATGGTTCCAACGTTATGTGAGTATCATTAATTGAATTTTGCGTGAACAAATAATTGTTTTGATTAATGTTAATTTTAACTGTACGTATAGGGACAATCGCACGATTTTCAGAGCCGGTTCTTACAGGATCTCAGCCAAGGACCACTACGGCGTGTGAGGACTTACAACGGCTATATTGTGAAAGGCTACAGGTTTCATACATCAGAGTATGCATCAACAAGAACGACTAACAACAGTGGTGTTTGTCTTAGGGGTGCGAATTACAATGCAGATGCAAGTGATTACTTTGGGGTGTTGCACGAAGTCGTTGAAATTGAATATCCGGGATATCCAGTGAAAACCGTAATGTTGTTCAAGTGCCATTGGTTTGACACATCCCCTTTAGGAACCAAAATTCATCCGGAGTACAAGCTTGTGGATGTTAATTCGAAAAGGAAGTATAGCGGGGATGATCCGTTTGTATTTGCCTCTCAGGTATCTCAAGTCTACTACTGCACGTATCCAGGAGCTGGAAAACGTAATAGAGAATGACACGCTGTTTGCAAAGTGAATGCAAGGTCAATGGTGGAGGTCCCCCAAAAGGAAAACAACGATGAAGATGAACCTCCGTTTCAAATAGAACAAATAGAGAATCAAACTGAAGTGTTTGCGGGAGATTTTAATCTTTCGGTAGACTTGACGGCTGCAAATCCACAATTGATTGTTATTGAAAACGATAGTGGACATGAGGAGAAGGATGAACATGACGAGTGGGAGGATGAAGAAGATGAGGATGAAGAAGATGAGGAGGAAGATGTGGCAAATAATGAAAATGAAGACGAAGATGAAGATGAATATTAAATTAATGTAACCTAACTATTTTATTTTGTACAATTTATAAGATTTCATTATTTATCATTTGTTTATAACTTATAATTTAATTATTTATCATTTGGTTATGTTATTAACTTATAATTTAATTATTTATCATTTGGTTATAAAAATCCAATGGCGACGGAACATATCCGTCGCCATTTCCGTCGCTAAAGGCAACGAGACAAAGCCGACCGAAATATCCGTCGCCATTTCCGTCGCTAAAGGCAACGAGCCAAAGCCGACCGAAATATTCGTCGCCATTTCCGTCGCTAAAGGCAACGAGCCAAAGCCGCCCGAAATATCCGTCGCCATTTCCGTCGCCATTTCCGAATATAAATGTAACTTTCTCTCATTTCACGCGTATTTTCCCTCCCTCTCCCTCTCCCCCACTCCACGCATCCCCTTCCGACCGTCTCCTCCTTTAGGCTTCGCCACATGCTGCCCCTTGCCCACGTTCGCAGCGGCGCCACCCCCTTCTCCGGCCGTTCGTGCTCCTTCTCGCTGCGACCGTTCGCACACCTTCCTCCATACCACCAGAGTCCGCCCATCCCCTCCTTGCCGTGGCCGCGGCCGCCGCCCATCCTCCCTACCTGCAGTCGTCGCCCATCCTCTCTCCAAGAAAGTTGTCGCCCACTGCCTCCTCTGCCGTCGCCGTCTTCGTTTGAAAGGTACGTTTTTACATATCTAAAAAAAATTAGGGTTTTGGATTTTTTTTGTATTTGTTCGAAAATTTTATTGTGTCCGATTTCTTTTCTAACATTTAATCTGTTTTTCATGTTTTTTTTCCAACGTTTAATCTATGTTCAATGTTTTTTTTTTGAACATATGATCTGTTTTCATTTTTTTTTCGAACAATAGAGTTTTTTTTTTTTTTTTGTGTTTCTTATAAAGGAAGTTTGCACAAGAAATGTGATGCAGATTAGGGTTACACGACAAAGGGAAATGATTACCAGGGTTTATTCTAGTATAAATCGAAAAGAATGGAGAACCTTGCATTTCGGACAATTTTGATTGACTTTGATTCGTGACCAGAATTGTAACAAGTTACTGTCACTTTTCTTTAATTATACAAAAAAGTTTTTTTTTTCATTAAACTTGCTATTTATTTTTTAAAAAATCGAATTTCGGAGTCAGAGAGAGAAGATGACAAAAGAAAAGTATGGTTAAAAATTGTTATCATCTTATCTTTCATATTTTCTTGCCTCCATACTATCATCCTTAATTTCTTGCATTTTTTCCCTCTAATTAAAAGCAACAATGGAGAAGATGATGATATTAAGCAGTAAAACTCAGATTTTCCTTCCACAATTTTCCTGCCCTCAAATTCTCTCTGAATCAAAATCACAAATCATTTCCAGAAGCCAAAGTTGTTCACTTTTCCACATAGTCCATTAGTGATTATTTGCAAATTTGAATACGGTGATTAAAGTCCATTAGTTATAATTTGAATACGGTAATTTGCAAATTTTCAAAACTGTACACTAGTATTTTATTAATGTATATGATCAAGATTTACAATTTTTACAAGTTTTGTCATGTAAGATTTAATTTTATTAAACTCTGAATACGGTGATTTGCAAATTTTCAAAACTGTACACTAGTATTTTATTAATGTATATGGTCAAGATTTACAATTTTTACAAGTTTTGTCATGTAAGATTTAATTTTATTAAACTCTTCCACCCATCTATTTACTCAGTTTGTGTTTCTAAATTAATAAATAATGATTTTTTTACCATTTAAATTTTAAAGTGATAGAGCGCCCCCTTTCATGTTTCTCTTTTTTATTTCTAGATTTCGAGAAAAAGACTAGTATACAAAAATTAGTACTGTTTTATGAATAAAATTTCAACATAATGTTGTTGACTAGTTTTGTATTTACCTTCAAGTACTGTTTCAACATTTAAGTGTTGGATCTATTTATGAATTGATAAATCATATATTTGATGTTGTAGTAATGAAGTTTGCTGAGACCGACCGAAACTATGCGAGCCTAATGAAGTTACTTGATCTCGTAGTATTGTTGAGGTATGTTCAATTTTTATGATAATTTAATTTATGTTTAAATATATAAAATAACAATTGAATCTTGATTCTTTGTAATTGATTTTGAAATGACAGGGATGGAGTCCGCGAAGGACAGTTTAATCAAGTTCTTCTCTTTCCTCTCTTTCCTGGTAATTAAATGGAAAATAAGATTCTTACCCTCTTGTAATTCTTTTTTAAACGATTTATCTTATAATCCTTTTGTAATTTTATATATTAATTAATTTCCTTATGTGAAAAATAGGTTGTGGAGCAAGCAACGCCTAAAGCCAAAAGGATGATAGTGAAAGTAATGTTTCAAAAATCAACCAACAAGTTGCTGTTTGCTTAGACAAAGGACGACGATTTTGTTTATTCTGTTGGATCTAATGTAGATTTATGTCACCCAACTGAGTTCGATTTTGTTTATTCTGTTGGATCTAATGTAGATTTGTGTATTGAATTATTTAAGCAATTTTGATCGGGTCGGATCCCGATCACAAATAATTTTTTTTTTTTTATTTTTGGAACTTACCGACGGAATATAATTTTTTTTAAAAATGTTTGGTACTTACCGACGGAAATTCCGTCGGTTTAGCGTCGGTAATACCGACGGGAGAGCCGACGGAATATTTTTTTTTTTAAAATGTTGTTACTTACCGACGGAAACTTGACCCGGTTTGAAAACGGGTTGACTTGACTGCCGACGGAATTGAATCTGTCGGTACGGGCGACCCGGTTTGAAAACGGGTTGGTTTGAATCCGTCGGTATATATCGACGGACGCATATTTTCCGTCGGTAACCCATACCGACCAATTCATCGCCGACGGATTCAATACCGACTGAATATCCGTCGGCATATCCGTCGGTAAAACACCTATTTTTTGTAGTGCTTTAGGCACTGATACTATGAAAGAATTTTGACTTATCTAAAAGTCCGAACATGTAAAGAAGTGGAGAATTAATTTTTGTATATTAATTTCTAATACAATTAATTAGGTGACTAATTGGTTTTAACTATTAGTAGGTAAGTTGATCGATTTTTCTAATACGGAGTAATAAATTAGGTGACTTTTATAATTAATTTGATTTCACAATTTGTGAAATACTCCGTAATTTATTCACAATTTATTTTCAAATTTTATTTAGTATTTTAACTAATTCTCATAATTTTTCTAAATTAATAAATATAAACAAGTCTTTAATGGATATAAAAAAATATAAAACAAAAAACGAAAATAAAATAGGATTCTAAAAGTGTAAATGTTTGGAGTAAAAAAAATTCAATTTATTGGACTGCAAGAACCTTCATTCCTAATTCTTTGGAAATTTATAGAAAATTGGTATAATACAAAACTGAAATACATAATCCAATGCCATTTGACACTTATTACAGCTGACTGAACTCTCTCCCATGCACAACACATATATTGTGAAGTTCTAACATGGAAATAAAATTCAGTTTTTTTGGTTAAATAGTTGAAACATTTCTTTAGAGGTAATTATAGGCTTGACCCTGTCATTGCCTATTTTTGTATAAATCCACCATTCTTGTAGCCGCAATTTCTGATCATCCTATTTTCCACTCTTTTTCATTTCATTACATTACATTTGAATTTCCAAGATTTCATTTTACAACATTGTTTCAATTGATTCCATTAACAATATTTTAATTTCATCTCACTTGGACCTTTCTACATTTGTTCATGTTATCTCTGCACAAATGCACATGAACATTCACATGCATACATTTTCATACATTTTGTAGAATGTATTAATAATACAGCTACTGGAGTTACATAGGTGTTGAAGGAGGGTGAATTAAGAGAGAAAAAACAATGCGTAATTCGATTTCCGAACAGAGTTTCTTCATAGAAAGTGAGGACGAAGACGAGGAAAAGGCGTATGAGAAAGGTGGAGATGGGAGTGATAGTGAAGGTTCCAATTTCTCCAATGATGATCATCAGCAGAGCAAGATTGGTTCAATGGAATCTTGTTGGCCCCAAAGTTATAGGTAATCTTGTTGTCATTTACTTTTTGTGTTAATATGTGGGGGATTTGATTTAATTCTGTTGTTGTGTATGGTTGATCAAATCAAGATTGGTTCAATTAGCTAATGTGTGGCCTTATGATTTTTGTGTTCATTTTCTTTGCATATGTGGGGGGATCTGATGTTATTGCAATGTGTACTAATGTTACAGGCAAACGATTGATCTATACGGGAGTGTTCCGTCTCCAAGCATAAACTTCCTCGGGCCCCCATCGATATCACAATTGGGAAGCTCGTTTATGACATCGTCCCTCATTAGAAGACACACTCCTGAGATACTACCTTCTCTTAGTAAGCCTTTTATAATACCAGAGGTTGAGAAGCCTAGAGACGGACGAAGTGGGCGTTACCTTCTGTCCCCCACGCTGTCCAGGAGATCTAGTTTGAGGAAAACAGTTCTCGATAAACGAGCATCAGTTGCACACGAGCCCCCACTTGCTCGCCAAAGCACTTATGGGCAAGCTGTCATAAATGGTTAGTTTACTTATTATGTTGTTGCATAAAAGAGAAATGAGTTGTGACAAATTTATGTAGGCATGAATGTGCTATGTGGAGTCGGACTCCTTTCAACGCCGTATGCTTTAAAAGAAGGGGGGTGGCTCGGCCTTGTCATATTAATGGTTTTTGCTGTACTTTCTTTATATACTGGGATTCTCTTAAGGTATTGTTTGGATAGTCAACCTGGCCTTGAAACATATCCGGATATTGGACAAGCTGCCTTTGGAATTACGGGGCGAATTTGCATATCTGTAAGTGTCGTTTTTTCGCTTCATTGTTGCTGCTAGCATTATACTTCTCATATATGATTTTGTTTGTTTCTTGTGAATGTATGCAGATCATTTTATATGTGGAGTTGTATGTAAGTATACATATTGATATACATTCTACTTTAACAACTTAATTTATAAGTAAGAAAGATATTTCACTTTGGCTGGTTTTTTCAGGCTTGTTGTGTTGAGTACATTATTTTGGAGAGTGATAACTTGTCGTCTTTATTTCCAAACGCGCATTTACGCATAGGAGCGTTTCAATTGAACTCTCAACATCTATTTGCACTGATCATCACCCTTGCTATTCTTCCCACTGTTTGGTTACGCGATTTGAGCATTCTTAGCTACATCTCCGGTAAGCATTCCAAATTTACACATGTGGCATACGTTTCATCATCAATTTGGTTAATTTAATCGGTATTGTCAGCTGGAGGGGTCGTTGCATCAACTTTAGTCGTCGCTTGTTTGTTGTGGGTTGGTATAGAGGATAAAGTCAATGTTCATGCTAAAGGGACAGCTCTAAACCTTTCCACTCTTCCTGTTGCTATTGGTTTATATGGTTTTTGTTATTCGGGCCATGCCGTTTTTCCAAATATATATTCATCCATGGAAAAACCAGACCAGTACCCTTCTGTCCTTCTAACAAGGTGACTTTATGTCCAAATTCTTGTTCCTCTTTTTCAATGATTTTATGGACTATTATTATATGTGTTAATGCAGCTTTGGTCTTTGCACTCTGCTGTATGCTGGAGTTGCTACAATGGGATATATTATGTTTGGAGAATCAACGAAATCGCAGTTTACGCTCAACATGCCCAAAGATTTAGTTGCCTCTAAGATTGCTGTCTGGACTACTGTAAGTTCTGATGTTCTTACACGAATCATACTCGAATAAGAAGTTAACTGCTACGCGTTTCTTGTTCTCTTTGCAGGTTGTCAATCCATTTACAAAATATCCTTTCTATGATTCATCAATCTGTTAATTTATATGTCTGATTGTGTTTGAAGAAACAAATAAAGGTCGTCGTTTGTGTCTTCCTTAATCACGAATACATATGCGTTAACCATGTCTCCGGTGGCAATGAGTCTGGAGGAACTAATACCATCATCAAGAAATCCAAAATCCTTCCACATGTATTCAATCATCCTAAGAACTGCATTGGTGATATCCACATTGCTAGTTGGTCTTGCCATCCCTTTCTTTGGTACGCGTGTATTGTTTTGCTCATTTCTTGTGATTTTCTCGCTCGTCATTCATTATTTATCGTATCTATCTATAATGCAGGTCTTGTGAGTGCACTGATAGGTTCCTTGCTCACAATGCTAGTTGTAAGTGTAGTTGTAACATCGCGTTTCATCATAATATACTCGTTTTTTTTACTATCTCAGTTTGCTTTATGCAGACGTTGATTCTTCCATGCGCGTGCTATTTGAGCATATTGAGGGGAAAATTAAGCGTTCTTCAGGTAACGCTTAGTCTCCCCTCCACCATCATAAGAAAAAATGACTTTTTTTTCAAATACGTGTTTGGTTTTTACTGGTTTTCGTCTCACAGATGGGGATGTGTACATTCGTCATTGGAGTAGGCGTTGTATCGGCTGCACTTGGGAGCTATTCTGCGATGTCTAAAATCATCGATGAGTTGAGTTGATTCATCATACTATATGGGAAGAAATTTTGTAGATGATGGTTCTAATACCTTGTTCCAGATTTGTTGCAAACTAATTTATTCACAATTCTGTTTGTACCATCTTCTTTTCACTGTATGTTCATTATAAATACAGAAAACTCACAGCTCTGTTGCTGAGAATGGTTCACTTCCCCATAGTAGGGATATAATCGAATCGAGATGAACTTTAGAGTGTTTCAAATTGGTTTATTTATTTTCAAGCCAAGTTCGAACTTATGACAGTCAGCGTAAAATTGTGTATTTTGTCACATCATCATGTCATGATCGTGTAGTCGTGTTCCATTTTGATGTTTGAGTTACTTTCTCAATTATAAAATGATGATTCGGTTGGAGTCGCATAAGCCTGTTTGTCATATAATAATAATAGAGTAAATAAGATTTGTTTCATGCAAATTTTTGTCATTATAAATTTAATTACTCAGCAAATTAATTAGAAAAAAAAATAAAGTGTATGTTTCTAAAAATCTATTAACTTTTATAATTTCATTTAATTAAATGAGTTTAAGTTTATGTTAACAAATCTTACTAAACTACAGAACAAGTTTGATGTGCATAAATAAAATATACACAACATAAACTGGCCTCATCTGACTATATTGTCACTAAAAATGTCACCAAAATTGTTATGTACATATCAAAGCAAGCCTCTTCCATCCATGTATGCTACTGCTATGCTATGCTGTTTTCTGATACAAGAATCGCCTCACGTCTTCCACCACCGCTTCTTTTTCTTGTCCTCTACCACATGCGATTCTACGCGCACAACAACTGACGTTCATGATCTATTTTTTTGTTTAGCATAAACAAGAAAATTAACATTTACCTTCCGAGGGATAGATTGAATTGTAGTGCACTTCTGACCAAAAGCTCAGCAAGATGGCTGCATTAACATTCAAGTTTCAGATATTATGAGACGAGAAATCAAGAAATATGGCTCAAACCAATATCAACATAGAATGGACAACAAACTTACTTCTGTTTGACTTCTCCATTCGTGGAAGAATCTCAATGTAGCACGTATCTTTGAACGACGTCATGACAATGATCTTGAAGCCATACTGCCATAAAGAATCATTCACAAATAACTAATGTTAAAACAAACATGCAAGAACGCCAAGAAAATCACAGTGAACTTAAACGTAGACAAATAGCAATCATACGCAATCTGCAGCAGCCTGCAATGTAACATGATCACCCCATTCTCCACTTCTGTAATTATGCAAAAAGTTGATTAGAGCAGTAGGTATAATACACATTTTTGTTAAGAACGAGGCATCGGGTTTAGATGTTACTTTACTTGCTCATTTTCTTCAAGTAGTCATCATAAGCCATTGGGACATAATTACCATACAACTCAGGCTTTGACTTCAGCTGATGGTTGGAGAGTGAAAGCATTAGAACATGGATGGGGCACAATACAATTGCAAAAATGAAATTATAAATTACGAGTGACTAATATCAAGTCACAAGCAAACCTGATTGACTATCTGTTCTCTCACGAATTTGTGATGCTCTGGAGTCCGGTATATTTGATCTGACAATGAACGGAACTGCAGAAGACATATTAAGTAAGCCAAAGGATCGGAAAGAATATAGCATTACAAAGCATGGAAAGATGACTAGGACCGGATACAAGCACAAGAAAAGACCTAATGCTAAAGAAAATAATGCCACGTACATACTAGACACAACCCATTGATATGTCATTAAACAACAAGTTTTACAACGTAAAACCAGTATCGTGTAATGAAATAGTAAGCTTTTTATGTCTGATGGCAAAATTTTGCAATCAAATTGTAATTTTTCCAAGTTGCATATATATGCAGTGGTGAACTGTCAACCAAATAATGGAACCAACCTGACAATTACCATCTCCCAAAATTTTGAGTTCAACTAGGTCGTACAGCTGCAACCTGATGCACACAATGGAAACAAGAGAAAACGTAGCGTATAAGCAAGTGGAAAGTCAAACATCAAGCCATATAAAAAGATGTTGGAAAAGAAAACATTGCATTGAATTACTTAATCTTGCTTAGGCAGAAAATTTCTAGCAATAGAATATTTTAAAAGGGACTTTGTATTTATATTTCTATCATTTATTTAACTGCAAAAGTTGAATTGTCTAATATAATAGCTGACAGAAAGGAACAGAGTGAGACCTATTCAGAAGCCTTTCATGATCTGTCGTGGCTTCATCAGCTGATGGTATTTCTCCATTGATTTTAGGAACATGCTGCAGCAGCAGTATTAGAGTTAAGATCGAGGTTAACAGTTACAAGCAGTCACGAACGAGGAAGGTAATAAGCCACAATATCAACAACAAAAGGCTTTAAGTACATACAAAATAAAATTATCTTTCAATTATCTGAACTTACAGGAATTGAAACCAACTGATCAAGCCTTTTTCCCCATTCACCATAAACAGCTGATTCATCTTCCATCTCAGGTATATAATAATCCTGATCATCATTCCCATGTGATAATTCTCCTGCTACAGACAATCAAGTTAAAAAAGAACAAATCTACGAAAGAAAATGGACACCGTGATGTTCTGTACCAGAATTCATTTGCCATTCTGAAGGACCAGACCAATCATGATGATAATGATTTGTAGCAGATGAAAACCCTGATGCATCAGTTTCCTCCAAAGAGAGTGGTGGATTAAAAAAACCTTCCGTCACAGATTCGGTCCAGGACAAATCCGTCTCATAACAAGTAACAGTTTCCGGAGTATTATTTGAAAGAGCACAAACATCTATAAGGTGAAGACCCCACCTTACACCATCATGATCTGGCTGATACATAGTCATCTCCTAATACAATATCTAACAAAGAACTTTCTTGCAAAAACCTGCATTTAAATTAATCTCTAATCAGTTGGTAAGAATAGCAACCTTTCATATAGAAAAATGGGCAGCTTCAAGCACAAATATGCCCTTCTTGTTTCTATTCATGTATTTAATAATAATTACAATCAAGAACATCAATTCTCTACCATATATTACCATTCCTGATCCATCTAAGTAGAAGATGCCAAAATGAAGCATAGTATGCAAATAATCTAAAACTAAAATCAAGAAATCCAAACACGGCCTTGAATCTTTAGTTTATCAAAGCCCATCATAAGCAACACAAAATCAAAATCTAAACCCCTTCAAGAAAATACAAGAAATAGAAGGACCCAATTAAAAAAAAACAGCAACTTTACCAATCAAGAACTCGAAAAACCAAGAAACCACAAACCCATATCCCAAATAGCATCTAAAATACAGATCAAATACCTATTTCTCGTGCGTGTGTTGTGCAATTTAGAATCGAAGAAACAATGAGTTGGCCGACATATAAAGGTCAAAAAAAGATTAAGAAGCCGTGGAAGTATGGGCTGAAATAGAAGTGGGAAAGTAAAATAAGTTAGGCGGCGGGGAATTCCGGTGGCTGCCGTTGGCGTGTTCCGAAAAGCCGTTATGTGGGCCCTAATTTTCCAGATTGGGTGGCGCTTCGGTCCAGTAGAGCCGTTGGATGTTATTTTATTTGATTGAAATTCTGTGGATGACACTCCAGGTACAATATGGTATCGTGTAAGATGCATGTATATGTATACGTGTACTTCACTTTCTTTTACAATTTTCTTGGCGGTGCGGGTTTGGGATAGGGCATACCCGTTCCAAATTCGTTCGGTTGTTATTCCTACATTTTACAAATGATGTAAGATAAATGAGGAGTATTTTATGAGGTATAAAGTGAATTTAATTAAATATAAAGTGAAATGTATGAAAAAAAATGTGTGATAATTTTGAAAATAACGTACATGTAAACGGTCTCCCCAAGTGAACGATGAGATTGATCTCCCAATTAGTCGGTTCTTGAATCGAATACCGAGACTTAAAAAATAACGTACATGTGGATTGCATAAAAAATTTAACATCGATTCATATCATTATATATATATATATATATATATATCGAGATTCACATAAGTTCGGAGTCTTTTTCTATCCTTTTGCAAATGCAATGAAACTATTGCTTAATTTTCAAATAATTCTCACAAATTTGTCAAAATTAATTATTCTTGAAAAAATACATAAATGGTGTATTCTTGGTAGGTGTAGTTTAGTTTTGAAACGTCAAATGAGTTCTCATTTTTTTAGAAAGAAAATATAATTAGTAGTAAAATTATCCCAACCCCTTACTTTTCAAATTATCCAAAAGCCGTTCTGCATTTTTTAAAAAAAATGGCCGGGTTTTTTTTTTTTCTCAAATGATAACATGGCTGGTTTTACTACCCTCTCAGCTCCACGGTTATTTTAATTCATTTTTAAAATTTTAATATTTAGTTTTTCAAAATTTTAAATTGTTTTTAAGTTGATCTTGATTCGTATGTATTTTTAATCCTCCAAAAGGCTTATGTGTTGGATGATGTGTTAAAAATACTGAAAAAATTTATCGAGTAAAATACACATGTTCTATTCCTGTGAGTAGAATTGAAATTGAATAAAAGACTGATATTGATTTGATTGGACTGAAATTGGGACTAAAATGATCAAAAGGACTAAAATTGAGACTAAAATAACTAAAATTAATAAAATAAAAAGTTAGGACCTTTTGTGGATTCAAATAAAGTTATCGGACCATTTATGAATTTATATCAGCTTTAGATAATAAAAAAATTAGAAACTAAAAATTTAGATAATTTTACTTTCAATCTATTTAGAAAGTTTAGACAATTTATAATATTTGAACATATGAGAGATAATTAAAGAATAAAAAATTCTTTTAAATATGTTTTAGGTGAGATAAATTGGGTAGAAATGAGAAAAATAGTTCAAATACAAATAATTATAAACAAAATTTAAATATTTAAAAGATATTTAATCGAAGCCGAGTAATAATGATCATAATTAATTCACATTATACTCAATTAAGACTTGGAATATTTAAAATTAGCAAGGGTGAGGATAGAAGTGACTCAACGTTTGACTTTCAATTAATAGTATCAAGTAGATAAGAATGATTGACAAATTGAATTTAGAAAGTTAAAATCCCCCTCTTCAAAATTTTTACTATATATTTGTATTAGTTATCACGATTTTGTGTTGATGACGTACATATACGTTTTGTTGTATAATCCTCCAAAGAGTTGACATGGAGATATCGATGAGAATCAATATTAATATTTGAATTGAATAATGAAAAAACGAGAGTTTATCTCAGTATATTCTTAATAAATTAAAATGTTTGAGTTTGATCACTTTTTCGACATTCGTAGAATCAACGTATAGTATGTGTTTCTTTTGTGTTTTTCGTATATTCATATTTTTATACATTGTCGCTGCTACATCACCTGCTATGGGGCTATGGGAAAGTAAAGGAACTTTGAATCATTAAGTTTAACACATTTTGTACAATACAAGCATGTTTGTGTTTATATGTACAACCAAAACTTGGATGGATCAAGAAAATTTCAAACTAAGAAATCATATCCCTCTTTTTGCATCATTATATTACTTCTCTTCTCCTCCATGATCTCCACCCTAAGCAATTGGAATCACTCATTATATGATCAAAAAATCTCCTCCTCAACGTCTTCTCGTCGTCTGTAAGAGGACTAACATCGGGACTTTGACCATACGACGTCTTAACAATGTGATCAACCATCTCCAAAACATTGCTCATCGTAGGCCGATTCTTTGGGTGCCTAACTAAACACCGATTGGCAATGGCCGCTAGCTTTTGGGCAGACTTTATGTCGTATTTCCCGTTGAGTCGAGGGTCTAAAATCTGCTCAAACTTCTTCATGTCCGAAAGGTGTAGCCTAACCCAATCCAAGAGCTTCTGCTCATCTTTTGGTCGATTTCTATCAAAAGGGCGCCTACCCGTTATCAGTTCGTAGAGAAAGATCCCATAACTCCAGACATCGCTCTTGCACGTAAGGCGCCCCGTTTGAATGTATTCCGGGGCAGCATATCCAACAGTCCCTACAACCTATAAAAAACCCACCATTTACAAATCAATATAAGTATACAGGAACATGGGATCGATGAATAAAGAAAGAATAGTTTCGTACTGCAGTCGACACATGGCTTAATCCATCAGCGGGGCCTAATCGCGCCAAACCAAAATCCGAAAGCTTTGCATTCCAATCTTGATCCAGAAGAATATTAGATGACTTGAAATCCCTGAAGATAATCTGCAGTAATTTATGTTTAAATAAGTATCATGACAACAAACATTGGTGACAAAAAAGAAAGAAAATTCATTGTACCTGAAATTCCATGCCTTGATGAAGATATGCTAACCCTCTGGCAGCATCTTGGGCTACTTTCAACCTAGTAACCCACGGCAAAGGTGCATGAAATCGACTCGATATATGGTCTTGCACACTCCTATTCGGCATGTATTCATACACGAGAAGGCGCTGAATACCCCTCTCATCATCATCAGCACAATAGCCAATCAATTTCACAAGGTTTGGATGTTCAACGACACCTAGTACGTTTACCTCCGTCACCCATTCCTTGTGCCCCTATACGCATACGCGACAAATCAAATCAAATCCTACTACTATCTAACATATCAATCAATCTATATATCTATAGTACCTGTAATCCTCTGCTGCTAAGTTGCTTAACAGCAATATCAATCCTTTTATTCGAATCTTGTGACTCGCGTAGAATGCCTCTATAAACAGGCCCAAATCCGCCTTCGCCAAGCATAAGGGCTCGACTGAAATTCTTGGTGGCTATTTTCATCTCGGAAAATGTGAACACCCTGAGGTTGCTAGGCCTTTGTGAGAGGCTTGAAAACGAGATTATGGCTGATGATGCACTACTTATATCTGATATATTCTGTGAATTATTTTCTGACCCTGATTTCCTCACATCATGATCGGTTGATGTGGATGCTATAGAACGGCCAGACGCAGATTTTGTCGTCCTTGCCTCCTCGCTTTCGGAGAATTGAAAGCACCTCATGCTAACAAACACACACTTACTGCACCAACCACAACAAAAATGGTTAAGCCAAAGGAATGAGACTTTACACACTACTCATTTCTAAGTCCAAATACTACCAAATCATCATTTTAATCTATACTACTTACAAATGGTATGAGATCACTTCATAATAACGAGGGCAACACGTGATAAAGGTTCAGTAGGACGAAACACCAGATGAAACAGAAAAATTGATACTTACAAATGCTCCACAAATGAACAATACATACAGGGCTTGTTTCTAAATCCAATACTACAACAAGTCAACAAAATTGCACAACAATCATCATTTTAATCTGTACAATATCTGCTAATGAAATTTAAATCCAATACTTCAAAAAAAAAAAAAAAAAAGCCAAGAAATTTGCACACCAGTGAAATGATGATTATTATTCATATCTAAGTGGGCATGGGGAGCAATATCATTCATAATCATGATAAACAAAATTCAATTGAAAGCCCTCTTTGCTTAATTAGCAAACAACATTAATAAGTTTCAAAAGGATACCCACAGATTTCATTTCAAATGATGCTACTAATTATAACAACACAAAAGCCTCTCTGTTGTGCATAATGTGAGAAGAAAAACTATCAAGATTGAAGAACACTAAAATCAGAAGGCAGAAAGTCGTGCAGGTAAGAAAAAAGAAAACTGACCTGTGAGAAAGAATCAGAGGAGTAGAAGTTTAGTTGATTCCTAAGGCTAAGGTAATGATTTTTGAGAGATTTATGTTAAAAAGAAAGTGATAAATTTGTGAAAAAGAGTGCGTAAATATGTACATGTAGCAACGAGCATCCCATTATGTATTGAAAGTCAATGGTAGGCAGCTGGAGTTTTGCTCACCAACTTCTTGACCTCCATCGAAAACAACATTCTATCAAAGAATGGTGAATCATGGACATGGTAAATAATTTTTTTGTGAAATTAGTCATTTATGTTTATAAAGTTTTCATTTATTGACTAACGAAAGTTCAATAATAAGTAACATGACAATTATTTTTATTAGAATACATTCACATACCAGTTACA
This sequence comes from Galeopsis tetrahit, assembly GCA_963675135.1. NCBI lineage: Eukaryota > Viridiplantae > Streptophyta > Magnoliopsida > Lamiales > Lamiaceae > Galeopsis > Galeopsis tetrahit. The sequence continues at coordinate 69,984,902 of OY776132.1, forward strand.
CGAAAATAATATAGAGCTCTTATTAGAATACATTCACATACCAGTTACACGAAAATAATATAGAGCTCAGTTGTGCCTGAAAGAATTCCGTAGAGCTCAGTTGTGCCTGAAAGAATTCCGTCTATCTAAAAGTAAGTTCCGTCTATCTAAAAGTCCGAACTTGTAGAGAGGGTGAGAATTAATTCTTGTATATTAATTTCTAACACTCCCCCTCACTCGTGGGCCGAAATAACACCTCTTACCCTTTTTGGGGAGGAGGCCCATCGAGTGGACAATTTAAATGGGTGGAGTGCTTTCAACAGGAATCGAACCCAGGTCGTTTGCCCGGTTTGCTCTGATACCATGAAAGAATTTCGTCTCATCTAAAAGTCCGAACTTAGTGAGGTGGAGAATTAATTCTTGTATATTAATTCCTAACACTCCCCCTCACTCGTGGGCCATCGAGTGAACAATTTAAATGGGTGGAGTGCTTTCAACAGGAATCGAACCCAGGTCGATTTTGCCCGGTTTGCTCTGATACCATGAAAGAATTCCGTCTCATCTATAAGTCCGAACTTGTAGAGAGGGTGAAGAATTAATTCTTGTATATTAATTCCTAACCGTGCCCACCACCTATGTGCATTACAAGTCAATAAATTCTTATTTATATGCATCATAGGCGGTGGGCACAACAGGTGGACTCTATATCATTTCTGACCAGTTACATGCATATTATTATTTTTAATAAAATAATAATATTTTTAGTGTAATTTAAATAAATAAAAAAATAAAGACTAGCACCTATACATTTTTTTTGTAAATTCTTTAAATGGGTAAAGATGGATTAGTAAATTGATAAATGAATGAGAATAAATTTAATTTAAAATTCTGGCAATTCATTTTGCATTATGTCATTTGTCACACACACATATAATAAATAAAATATGAATAATTTTGATGTACCTGAGGTCTTCAACGATCGGTTGAACCCGTAATCATGATTTTCTTTAATAATATTTTTTAATTTAAAAACTGAAAAAGAGAATAGTTAGGTTTAATCTCTAGAAGGTTTTGTTTTATGTGGAAGTGAATTATTGGTTGGAGAATAATGTCATTTTCATTGCAAAGATAGAATGGTTTGTACTTGCAATTTGCAAAATTTTATTTTTGAGTAAGAAAGATAGAATGGTTTGTACTTGCAAATTCTAGTACTACAAAGTATTGCATCGTCAATCTCTCTCCCACCAATAAATGGATGATTCTGCAGTTATAAAATGTGCCACGTGTGACATTTCAATTTACATTAGAGAATTTTTTGTGAAGTTATAATAAAATTTATTAATATAATTAAGTTGAATCTTCATAAATTTAGAGTCATATAAATATTGTCTTTAATAAAATAACCAGTAGTAATATTACTAGCGTACAAGTATTTGTACAAATATAATAGGGAGTATTTTTTTTTTAAAATAAACTTGAATAATAATGCGTTTTCCTTTTATATTGTTTTAATCGTAATATTAATACAAACTGTATGGTAGAAAGTAGGAGAACTAGAAGTGTCTCGAGAACTAAAAAACCATTTAACACTATGCCACCTATTAATTAAATCTTTTAATAATTAGCAATGTGATTAAGATTAATTATCATTTTAAATCCAATTTGGTATGGTAAATTAACGCAAAATAAAATAGAAATCAATTAAAAATGGCTAAGTCTCGAATAGACTGCAACACAAATTTTAATGAAAAAGTGCAACACAAATTTTAATGAAAAATGTAAGTCACGGTAATTGAAAAGTGCACCATAGTTTTTAATGAAAAATGTAAGTCACTATAACTAAAAAGTGCAACACAATATTACTGAAAAGTGTAACACAATATTTATTAAAAAGTGCAAGTCAGTATAACTGAAAAGTGTAAGTTATTAATAACTGAAAAGTGTAACATAATATTAATAAAATTTGTAAATCGCTATTCTCTAAAGGAAAATATTATTGTAAAGTGTAAAACACTACAATTGAAAAGTGCGACATCATATAACTAAAATGTGCAATATAACATAACTAAAAAGTGTACTGAAAATATTATTGAAAATTGTAAGTCATTAGAATTAAAAAGTGCAACACTATAAAAAAAAATCAATTAACAAAAAAAAGGAAAAAATTGATTTGATCAACTCGAATCCTTATATGAACTCAAGTTTACAGAAAACTAACGTACTCATTAAAAATAGATATTTAATCAAATCTAAAATTAAATTTATATCTAACATATAAAAATACATACATACATTAAATTATATACATATACTAAATATATAATCGAAACACACATTATATACGGAGTACCATTTAATCGAGCCAATTTATAATCAAATACTATTTTTACATGGAACATAAATATTTCTAACATAAGTACTAAAACTAACCTTAATTTATATGTTGACCCCTTCATCTAGTGGAAGTCAAGAACAAGTAGACAAATGGAAGGGATATTTAGTGATAATAAAGGACAAAACCTCACGAAAATATTCTTATAGTTGACTTAATTTAATATATTATAATTCCATAGCTGGCATATATAATGGCTGGCCAGATTTGCTGTCAAAGTTCTATTTTATTGTTAAAAAACACGGTTTTAATTTTGTTTATAGGAAGTACTTTTATTTCAAAATATAAATTATAAATATTAATGAACTAAGTAAAACTTGATCCTCTTTAACACATGGGAATTTTCAGCAGAGACATAGATTTTGAGATTCCCAAATATATTTATTTCAGGTTCCAATATTCAAAGTTTGAAATTTAATACAATTTCAACCTTACTGAGTTGTTATGGATAACACATTTCATTACTTATTTACTCAAACTTATTCAATTTTAATGAAGTTTTAATTATTAATTTAATTTATAATTTAAACTTCGTTTCACACTTTTTTTAGATTGAGTAATTACGTTTCTTTCAATTTTACTATTAAACTCTTTAAACGTAACTTAAATAGTAGTAGTAATCTTAAAATTTTATTTAGAATTTTAAAACAATTAATTAATTAAGAGTACAATAATATACTCCGTATCACTTAGTTTTTTAATATGCGTGTATTGGTGGTATATAGAAATGGAAATAAATTTATTTAAAATTAAGTTAAGATGTTACGTGTTTATTTGTTTGTTTAATTATAATTTGAGGTCGCAATTCCCAAGTTGATGAATAAAGTTGCGTTGTCTCATTCAATTTAGTTAAGAAGTTGCCATACTATTAAGAAATACTGCAAATAAATTATAACTCAAATTGCAGAGAACTTTTTTTTCTGTAACATTTAATACAATTAGGAATGATTGATTGAGATATTTGGCATAATTTCAACAGCCTAAAACAATGTCAAATGGCCTTCTAGAAAACAATGGCAATTTTAAGAGATCCAATCAACGTTTTACAACGCGTGGGAACATATGTGGTTGGAATTATTTTTTTTCATTTTCTTACCTATTCTATCTCAATTCATAATGTAGGAGTACATTTTTAAAATGAAATAATTTATATATATATATAAGAGTTTATTATTTTAAAAAAAAAAACTAAAAAAAAATCGTTTGCCATTAAAAATTATATATTCAGACTGGCAATTTACAAACGAAAAGAAATCGTTGCTATTAACTTGTAAATGTCATGTTAGTTACAACAAAATGAAGATCCCTAATACTAAAAACGAATGTTTATAACAATAAATTTGGAAATTTGAATCATTGAATAGGTTACGGCTGGATGGCCTATTGCGGGTCACAAGTTAGAGTTGCTCGGCCCGTTTTAAATAAATTTTTATTATTACACCTCAATATATTTTTAATATGTATGGCATAAATTAGTAACTGAAAAAATAAATAAATGATGGTAAAAACATGCTCATAAATTTATTTTCATTTTATATATGTTGATATCAATTGATTTTTTGTTGTTGATATACCATATTTCATTTCATATTGTCTTTTACGGAGTATTAAAATATAAATTGGTCAAAAATATTTTTGAATTTGAATGATTGTTATTAAAAAAAAAACAGATGTTTCAAATTAGATTCAACATTTTTTAATTTAACAATTAAACAATTTTTTCACTTTAATCTATGTCTTTCAAATATTTTAAAATTACACCACATTTATTATTTTATAACTATATTTTATTACTTTTAATCATTTATTACACTATTTTATTACTCAAAAGATTTTTATACATTTTATTATATTTCTTTTAATACTAATAAACAACTCTCGAATTAAACTCAACACACACAAGTAAACGATTAATCTAAAATAAAACGAAGTGAGTGATAAATATATAAAAAGAGCTAGTCTTGGGTGAGACCGTCTCACAGAATGAGATCCGTGAGACGGGTCTTCCTTAACCCTCATATATAAAAAGTGATAATGTTTGAGCAAAAAGTGATAATGTTTAAGTAAAAAATGACAGTCACTTTTGTTAAAAATATTATCACTTTTTTTACAAATTAAAATCTGAAAATAAAAAATTATCCTAATCAAAATTTTGAAATATGGATTAAAAAAGATAGTCCTACATAAAAAGATTCACACAAGTTTTTACTATATAAAAAATATACTCAGGGTATGTTTGGTTTGTTAGATTAGCATTGATTAGGCTTGATTAACTTTTTATTCCTGACTAATTAAACGTTTGGTTTAATTGATTGTGGCCCATGTTTAATGCAAGACCCGTTAATTTTGTACTATTTACCATGCATTTGTGGGATTAATAGTCATAGGAGAAGGGTGAGTTAAATTGTCCCATATTTTCCCATCCATCAATCCAAACTAGCCCTCAATATATATATATGAGTAGGGACATGTAAAAAGTGATACTCAAACCCACCCACCCCAGAACACGAAGTCAAGAGACCCAAACAATGTGGGTCAAAATAGAAGGGGTCAATATGTCATTTCCCTAAAAGTTAGATTTTTATTTACTTTTTGTTGACATTATAATGAAAATCCCCATGTGACTTTTGAGGCCGTCGGCAACTACGCTGTCGCCGTCTCAACAATCCTTGGTTTACGTCACTTGCAAATTCTGAATTTCAATGCCTATAGAAGACTGTCATCGTTGAGGTTGGATAAACCAATAATTTTTATTTTTTTTAAATTTCAAGCTCGATTCAATTAAAAAAAAAATTAAAATTGATCGATTTTAATTTTCTAACTTAAAAATTTGATAGAGTTATTCGATTTACGAAAATAATCAGTATACTTTTATAATCCTTAAATCTTCTTAAAAAAAATGTAACATAAAATAATTAAATTACAATATTAATATAATTACTTTTAAATAGGCTTTTAGACCTGTCTCAGCCCAAAACAAAACTTATTATCTGGAGAAAAAAAAGAAAAAAGAGTGAGGCTAAAGTGGACATTGTCATTTGTCACACTGAGGGTGTTCCCTGAGGGTGTGCACTAATATATTTGTTGTTTAAAAGTTTAAGGTAATATGAATATTAAAATACATTATCCACCATTAACACTTCATTTTAATATTTCTCTTGGATCTTCAATGGTTCTTATGCATATTCTTTTAATGACAATTCATTTAAAGTGTATTTTTTAATATATGAAGTGTTTTATTTTTTTTTAAAATATATCACACCTCGTTTATTTTATCTCATTTATACTTTATCAATTTTATTTTCTACTAGTATTTCACCCGTGGGATGCACGGTCTAAGAGTTTAAGAAATTTATTAATGTACTATTAATATTATACTAATATTCAATATAGTTATATGAGTAAAATTGAGATTCCAAAAAAAAAATATAAAATCTTAATTAGAAAATATTTGTCTTATGGAGTATAATCTAAATAAAAAGTGCATGTATACAAAACTAAATAAAAATAACATGAATAAAAATTACAGATTCTGAAATACTTCTTTGTATACAACATTTTTTGTTGACCTATTATTCTCACCATCCTGGTCATAAATTAAAATTTTAAGCCCTTTCCGATTGGTCACTCGTGAAATTGCAACGTATAATTGACCGTGGCTAAAGACAGGTTTCTTCAACAATAGGCCGACATGTGAAAGCGATTGCCCTTGACTTTTGTTTATTGTCATAGCATACGATACAATCAAGGGAAATTGTCTTCTTTGAAATTTGAACGGTAATCTCGGATCAGACGGAGTTAACGACATTCTTGGAATCAACACTTTATGACCTGCGTTGTTTCCACATAGAATCTTTGATTCCAAGACATGTGCTCCAAGTTTTGTAATAACCAATCGAGTACCATTACATAAGCCAAGTGAATGATCAATATTTCTCAATAACATCACAGGAGTCCCAACCTTCAACTTTAACTCATGATTCGGAACACCCGAACATCTTATTCCATTTAGAAACTCTGGCGTGTGCACATCGGTTAATATGTCAACATTTGCATCTGACTTGCATGCACTATCCGAACTTAAATATGTCCTTGCATCACCAGAATTCAATGAAGACATGTGTTCATTTACGTCGTCAACTACATCAAGGGTTGGTGCTAATATAGCACGATCCTTCAAAAAACTCGGGTCATCCATCGAATCTCTATAGAAAGGATACGTACTTTGCACGATGGTTGCAATAGGGTCACCCGAACTACTGAGTAGAAGATCTTCGGGGATTTCAACAACTACATGCCCATCATTCTCACTTCCTTCTGTTCCATCTCCGATACTTGCAATCCATTCAGAGAATTTTTTTAATTCATTGTGTCCAACTGTTGAACCTTTAGCTTGTAGCCTCATGTTTTTAGTTAACCTCAACAATTTGCAGTCTCTCCATATGTTCGAAGAATTTATCGTTGCATGCACAATATCCTGTCGAGTGCCCTTGGGAATTACTGGTAAAATTTGACGAAAGTCCCCTCCAAAAACAATAGGTTTCCCCCCAAAAGGCTTGCGTTTATTCAATGGATTGCTCAATTGCATGATATCTTTAAGAGTTCTATCCAATGCTTCAAAACAATACCTGTGCATCATTGGTGCTTCGTCCCAAATGACCAGTTTAGCTTTCACAATAAGTTCTGCAAGTGGACTACCTTGTTTAATGGAACATGTTGAATTCTCAATCGGATTGAGAGGAATTGCAAACCGAGAATGAGCAGTTCGACCACCGGGGAGCAAAAGCGATGCTATGCCACTTGAAGCTACATTAAGAACGATTTCGCCCTTTGACCTAATAGCTGCAGATAAGGTCTTCCACAAGAATGTCTTTCCAGTACCCCCATAACCGTAGACAAAAAAGACACCCCCACTGCATGAATCAACTGCATCGATAATCAGATCATATACATGACGTTGTTCATCAGTTAAGTTAGCAACCATAACCTTATGTTCCTCGGCCAATGCAGCTCGGTTGTATCGCAATTCATCATATACTAACTTATTTTGCATAGTTGATGAACATGTCATATCTGGAAATGGCATCGCATCAAAGTCTCTGAGTGTCCTTCCGAATCTCCGCATCAAGTTCTCAATCTCCACCGACGCAAGATTTTTTATTTCATCCTCCGTCAATGACAAACCTAAATGAAAATAACATAACAAAGTATAATATGTATATATATATATATATATATATATATATATATATATATATATATATATATATATGTCAATTGTAAAACCATGTAATTAAAAAATTTAGTTTCATCAATTTTTATTTAATAACAATGAATGTGAAAGTACCTTGGTGATTCAACAATTGACGTTGCCTGTATAAAATATCTTCAGATAAATACGTCCAACACTTCTCCCATACTGCTTCTGGACGACTCAAACAATTTGACGATAACAATGTGACAAAAAGATATCTTAAAGAATTTGCTGAAGCCCATTGACTGGCTTCCAAAATACCATCACAATACTCTTTGTCATCATCTAACAATCCATATGCATAGCAAGCATCGCGAAAGGTCGCATACTGAACACCGTCTACAATCTTTATCTCATCAAAACTCTTGGGGGAAGGAACGACGTTGAGCAGACATCTCAAATAGTAGATTTCGCCACTACCAGGAGGTACATAAAAAATTCGTCCTAAAGAGAAACCTCGTTGTCTAGGAACCCACTCTCTCGACGATGCTTTCCAAACAAACTTTTGAGGAAATTCAGCATACGTCAATCCCTTAGCTTCTGGATATTTCTCATTCGCTTTAAACCAAGCTAGAAACATACTTTGATTCACCGTAGGACGCTGAAGAACAGAATCTATTGGATCAGAATCAGAGAATATGACAGACTGCTCATCTGGTAAGTGGAAACCAAGTCGCTCAACTGGAGGATTCTTGTATTGTATTTCGTAGCCTAGTATACGCCACATTGCCTCGCATGGTGATATGTACCTACAATCGTAATACATGTTTATCTCATCAACATTTGCTACAACATCGTCCTCATTGGTACTCTTGTAAAAAGATGTAGTGACCCGATCATGCCCTTTGTTGACATACTTGAAAAGATATTTGATAGATCGAGACTGATTGCACCATTCCACGTTCAAATGTGCCCCATACTTCATCAATAGATAACGATTATGAGGGACGACGTATCTATTGTCTAGTTCAGCGCCCTTCTTCACAACTGTTCTACCATCATTTCGGCGTCTATACACAGGGTACCCTTCTTCATCTATTGTAGTTGATTCGACAAATCTCTTTGGGAAATGCTTGGTACAACGATTCTCAGACATACATGGAGAATTTGGTTTCTCAATTCCACATGGACCGTGCATCATAAAATCTCTCACTGCGTTATAATAAGCTGGATCACTATTCTCGTCAGGAAGCTCAGCTGAAATTATACGATCAATGTGATCTGGTGTCGGATACTTATCTTCACTACCAAGGAAAAGTAGAATGTGGGCATGCGGTAGTCCACGTTTTTGAAACTCAATCGTGTATACCAGTGCTCTCACCATGCCAAAAATCATATTCTTGCGAAGATCTTTTATCAAACCATCTAACTTCATCTTGAAAACTCGACATATTATATCTGGACGATCTTCAGCCTTACATCCACTTTTCTCTAAATACCGAACGATCTCAGGCCATTTCGGGTTACACGTAAAAGTGAGAAATAAATCGGGGTACCCAACCCATCTGCATATGGCCATTGCATCCTGATAATTCTGAATCATGTAGCGAGCTCCACCAGTATAGCTGGATGGTAGTATGACACGTTGCCCCATTGCACACGGATCATTCTCTCCTCGTAATAATGCTTCAGCGAGTCCTTTGTACATCTCACAACGTAATTGCTTTTGATGTGTTCGAACATATGTCAATCTTGCTGATTCAACCATCGTGTATGCATCGACTATGAATTGTTGTGTTAGTCTTTTTGACATCAGAATAGACGAAAGGTTGTGCTCTCTTTCATGCAATCGATATGCGAACCATTCTCTAATACTAACATTTTTTCTGCCCCCTCTAGTTGAGGACCTTTCTTTTGAGAATAAAATGTCCTCTCTATAACCGTCCTCACCATACGGGAATAGAAGTGGATATTGTAGAGCAAGATATGCAGCATTTAGCTCATTGATTCGCTTCAATTGTCCAGACCGTGTCTCTACTAATATATCCCTATCGCCCAAACACTCGTCAAAATCGCCTGGAACCAAAGCAGCAACTTCTGAAGCAGATGGAAGATTATATCTGCGTGCATCTCCCCCTCTTCTTCCAATCAACCTCAATCTGACATTTGTCGGTTCTTCTTCAGCTAGTTTTTCTCTTGCCATTCTGAATGACTTAACCAAAACATTGTGTTCGTCTAACATCTCTTTTAGACCAACCACAATTTCTGAATGAAGTGTATTTATATTCTCTTGTTTCCTAATACATTTTAAGATATGATTAATAAATTGAGTAAAAGTATAATGCATTATTAATGAAAAAAAGTTTATATATTAATAAAGAAAGGAAGATCTAACCTGACACTTTTGATTCGGTTCTCGATCTCATTCTCTGTGTCATATATATATAGTTGAGCAAACTTAGGAGTTGATCCTTCGGCTGGTAAAAGACTACCCATAAGATGATAATTTTGTCCATGCAATCTAAAACTGGGCGGACCACTCGAGTGGCTTGGCATTGAGTCTATCTTTCCACCCATTGAAGTAAAAGAAAACATATTGTTGTACGACCTGATGTTTTTTCTAAAGTGTTGGCTTTTCTCAAAGTTTCCATGTAGCAGGTCAAGCAAAACTTGAGGAGGTTCTTTCAATGCAGGAAGTTGAATTTTTCCTTGCATGCAACATGCAGAGTATTTCGGATTTTTTGAGTTATAATGTGAATTCAACCTTTCTTCGTACCAAAAGAATGCACCACAAAATTGACATTTGTATGTTGGATCACCAGTATCCCAATACTCTGAAAATAAAATATATAATTTAATATAATAATTACTTGTGACTAATTAGTTCAACCTCAAACGGAATTAATAATGCAATATTGTATATTACCAACTGAAGATGGATCACCTTCATCTTCTAGGACTTCAATCTCTATAATATAAAAATTGCAATTGTTATTTTAAGAAAATGATACATTTCAAAAAAAATATATATATATATATAGAAAAGTAAATAAATGATAGTAAAATTTAATAAAATAAAAGTAATGTTCTAAGTTCATACATACCTGAGTTGTTCAGATTAAGAGGTTGATCACCACCATTATATAATGAAAATGAAGTGTGTTGGTCATCTAACGGTGGTGAATCATCAAGACAACCTTCACCACATTTTTTAGGAACTGAATCATGCACACTAACAAAGCTCGCATCAAACTTCTTGTAAGATGTATTTGAGGTGCAAACTGCAACCAATAATAAACAACCAAGGTTAAGAAAATAGATCATACACATAATTATAATTAAAAAAATAACTAATAAAAATCATACCATTTGTTATGTCTTGTAAAGGACATGCAGAAGATGAAAACAACGACGCTTCCACTGAAATTGGAGTTTGATTACTTGTATTATTACTGCATCGTGGATTCTTATGTTCTGAAAAAAAAAATTAAATTGTCAAGATAAAATATAAATATTTAATATCTATATTCTAACTAATTATTTATATACTGTATAAAACAACAACTAAAAAAAAAGTTAATCTTCACTATATAATTACTTATGTAAATGTGGTGAAATTGTGTAACCTATACACAATTGTTGAACCCTTATTTTTTATCCAAAAATAACCAAAATATAATTTTTCAATGTATATATTTGATGTACTGTTAAAAAAATCTATTTAAATATACACACAAACACAAAATGATTAAATATTAAAATAGGATAGAAGTTAATTTAGTCCCATTTTTTTGCAATTAGTTTTTATGTATGTCCAAAAGAAGTTAAACATATCAATTTAATCCCTTTTTTTTTTTTTACAATTTGTTTTGTTTTGGACCAAAAAAAATACAGTTGCAAAAAATGGGACTAAATTGATATATTTAACTTTTTTGGGACCAAAACAAACCTAATTGTAAAAAAAGGGACTAAATTGATATATTTAATTTTATTGGGATCAAAATAAAATTAATTATAAAAAATAGGACTAAATTAGTACATTTAACTTTTTTAAAATAATTTTAAAAAAAGTTGAAAGTTATGAAATTAAATTAACTTATATTCCCATTAAAATAATTTTTTTCTCGTTTTTCATATACATAAATTAATTCTTTTAATTTAAAGATATAGTAATATTTTTAACATCTTTGTCTCTTGTTAAAAGCAAAAGCCCATCTTCAATTAGGTTTTTTTCTTAAAAGCAAAAGCCCATCTTCAATTAGGTTTTTTTCTTAAAAGCAAAATAAAAGTCACCAGCCCATTAAGCTAACATAGTTAAGACGTGGCCCATTTCATCATAATTTTGACCTAGAAAACCCTAATATAAAATAATGAGTAGGGGTCTATAAATTCACAAATCCCAATATCATTCCCACCCACAAAATTTCGCCAGTCTCTCACTCAAACTCACGAAAGCAAAATTCCTAAACCCTTAAAATTGTCGCCTCTCTCCCTCTCTTCTCAACGGCCGATCGTCGTCACCCTATCTCCCACCACCAACCACTGCCTCTCTCGATGTACAGCCGCACAACCCCACGCAGCCAGACGGTCACAATTCACAGGAGAGCGAGCCCCCACGCACAGACGGCCGATCTCCATACACATGCAGCCGAGGGTAATTTTCTTATTAATTTTTTCGAAATTATTGAAGATTTTTCAATTAATCTGAACCCGGCAATTGATCAGCGCAGGTGTAAGATGTACCCAGATTTGAGCTACTCAGAAACCCCCGCCGCCTCTGAGACTGTAAATTTTGGCGTTGCTCTTCAAAAGACGTACGCGTCCGATCCACTCTGACCGGAGGCCGATCTCCCAATTTTTCAATTTAACCGCCGTCGCTGAACCTATCCCTCCGGCACCGACAGTCCAACCTTTCGAAAACGCAATCCCCTTTCAACTTGATCTTTCCGGCCTAGAATCTAAAATCTAAGAAAGGTATGCTTCTAGCCGATTCTCTTTTTCTCTTAAATCAAGTAGCCGATTCTCTTTTTCTCTTAAATCAAGTAGCCTATTCTCGTTTTCTCTTAAATCAAGTAGTCGATTCTCGTTTTCTCAATCAAGTAGCCGAGTTTATAAATATGCTATATTATGTGGGTTATACTGGGACAGAAAGAATTTACAGTATTATTTGGTCTACAAATCAAATTCTAAAAATATATTAATTAATAATTGAATAATTAATTTTAAATGTAAATTATTGATTTAATTTTAAATGTAAATTGAATAACAAACCTGTGGGTGAACTGTTTCTGCCGCTACCTTGCAGAGTTGCAGACATATGTTTTAACTCTGTGGAGTATTTTTATGAATTTATTATAAGGAAGTGTGTAAATTTATTTAAGTATTTTGGTGTGCTGGTGGGCTTAATTTATTATTTAAGGGCAAAAGCACATGCATATTTAATTTTGGTGGGCAACTAAAAAAAATACTATTATATTTGTCTATATAGGTACGTGGGGAATGAAATTGGGAAAACTATTTCAACATCATCTTGCTACTTCCCTTAGTATATAAATGATCTTTTGTGATTTTCTATACATGTAAACTATTTCTTTATATTCTTGGAATTACAGTCATGTTAGTGTTAATTTTAAAAGTCATATATTGATATTTCAAGTGATAGTTGTCTTAAAATATGTCATTCTACGAAATAATATAATGGATGCTCTATGTACTCTTTTGCAAAAGGTATTGAGCTCCCGAGGTGTTGTTTCAATCTTCAGCCTATACCACTGCCATTGTTATGCAAACTCTCCTTTCTGTCAAACTCTATTCATGCTAATTGAAGGTGCTAATTAAAACCGAAGTCCGGTCTTCTTCTTCTACCCTTTTATTTTCTATTCTTTTCTCCCTCCCTCCCTCTTTTCTTGGGTTTCTTTTTAAATTTATTTTTAGTGCAAAATTAATGAATTCCGTGTTAGTCTGGATGTGTTTTTGGTTCTTTGAAGTATGATATATTCTGCTTTAAGTGTTAGCTTATGAAGATATTTGATTTGTTTGTTTCTCCTGTATTTTTGTTCGTTTGGATAGATAACTAATACATGGCACTAAATCCCCACAGATATGTGGGCTGTTGGTGCAATACTTGCTGAGCTTTTCACTCTGCACCCTATTTTTCCAGGGTAAAGGTATTCAATAATTTTATCTTCAACCCTAAAATTATGTTCTCATTAAACTTGAAAAATGACAGATGGAAGAAAAATTATAAAACACATACCTGAAAGAGTTTCATCGTTTCTTGTGCGTTTTCCATTGATTATTGTAGACCCCGAAAGCTTCCTCATTTCTTGGTTGATGTATACATATATCAATTTGTCAACTAAAATGAAAAAAATGCATTAGGAAAGTTATCAATGTTATACTTTTATAATATTTCATCAAGTCATTTAGAATTAATATAAAACAATGCAATGCTAATTCTATTATGCAGCTTGATTTGTTTGAAAAATAATTTAAGCATGTACATACCTGAGTGTGATGAGCCACTGTTGTTTTGTAATATTTGGCCTTGTGATTGAATAAAAATGTGTCCTTATGTGTGGATTGTCTGAACCTTTGTTAGATAGATGGAGAAGGTAATAGAATACAAAGTATGATGTGTTTGTGGTTAATGGTATTTATGGGGGTAAGTATTAGATTTATAGAGGATGTGACTGACTGCACTGCAGGAAATATAATAAACAAATAGACATTGTGAATTTGAAAGGTCATGTTTGCAAAATAAACATTAAAAACAAATATACTCATTGCAGGATTTTTTTACCTTTTTTCACATCTACCAAAAAAAGCAGAGTCATAATATAGATTTGCAGAAGTTTTTACTTTTCATTATGACATATTTTTTGGTTTGGGCACGTATGTATTTGTTTTGTATAAAACCGTAATTCACATCAATTATGAAATGGGTTGTGTCAATGCAGATAAAATTATCTTAAAATAACTATTAATTTAGAGTGAATTTTATCGAGATAATTAATGGAGGCTTCTAGAATATGTGAATGCATTGGATAAATATTTATGGCCACTAAAGAATCAATACAACAATTGACAAATCTGCCTGTTTTTAAATCATTCCTTCTTTTTGTATTTTTTTATGTTAAATCATTTGAATTTTTTGTATTTGTTTATGTCTTAATGTTGTAATTATTTCATTTGAAACAGATTACATTGAGGATTCTTTAAAGAATTTATTATTAAGGTAACCTTTCTTTTGAAAGAGATGACATTAGGAGTCTTTAAAGATTTATATTTGTGTTTCTTCTACTTATTCGTTTATTGATCGTATTATTTGAAAACATATATGATTATATTATTACTTCTTGAAAATAACTATATAACCATTTAAAATTTAGTCTTGTTTAAATAATTTATATATTTATTTAATTTTTAGTGATACTTATATATTTAAGGTAGAAGCTTTTTGCATAACAAACACTTGACTTGAATTTAAAAAGATTTGAGAGTTTTAGTAGGCAACAATTATAATAAAACCATGTATTAGAGAACAGTTGCAGATTAATTTGTCAAAAAACAGAAACTAAAATATAACAACTACACATTGCAAACAACATCAATAATTAAAAATACTTCAAATCACTTCTGGATTGGGTTGCCTCAAAAAGATGTAGTTCTTCATTTTTCTAAGCATCCTCTTGCTTTATGAACACTTTCTTTTTTTCTGATGCAGTAGAAGAGAATTCATCCATTAGTTTTCGTTTGAGTCCGGAGTCTTCAATAGTTTCACTTTCCATTCTGTCATTGTGCAACTTTGAAATGTGGGTAGACTCCTAAAACAATAACATTGAATTTATTCAAAATAATAATTGAAAATAATTTAGTAATTATGTAAATGTAAGGTCACTTACATTACTCTCATGACGTCCATCACTAATTTTTGACATGAGAGACTTATCTTCAGTTAACTTCATAACACTGTAAGCTCCATTATAGCCATCAATTTGGTCTTCTTTAACCTGTATCTTGAAAAAAATCTCCTTATCAAGTGAATTTGTGAAAACATCTGAAATTTGAATGTTATTTTCATCTTCATATTCTTCCAGAAGTTGTGTCACTGTCTTTCCAATCAATTGAATACAATGTTCATCCCACAAAAGAAATAAAGTGTTGTCAGTGTCATCTTGAACTCGAACTTGTATCTTGTACCTAATTTACATATTACATAGTTAGTATATATTATATTGTTTGATTACATTGTTAGCATATAGATATAGTAAAAAAATTACCTCGGAATTCCACTCGAATCAATCTTGTTACAGCCGGAACATAGGAATCCATGTTTGGCCTTTTGTACTTTGCGTTTGCATTTTTGACAGGCCAAGTACCACCAATCTCCAAATGTTTCAATCGATACTATACTTGCCAACACACAGAATTTACCAACCTAGAGCCATCACCATAATTTAATATTAATCATATATTAATAAAATCTATTATTTCAGCAGTGCTTTTTTTTTTTTGAAACAAACCTCTTTGTTTTCCTTAATCTGTTGGATTGTTCGTATTTGAACATCAGTGTTTGATAGGCTGGCAGATTGTTTACTTGTAGAAGATATAGGAGTTGAACTTGGAACATAAAGTGGAATATGATCATCCTTGAATCTGCATTTAAATTAATTAAATTTATAGGATATTCTAGTTGTAGACTATTGAAGAGTTAATGTCAAATATAAAATATACCTCATTTTGTATGCTTCAACTTCACTACATTCAACATTAAAAATCAGTTTTGTTGCATGAAGGGTTGAAGTTATTGTCACTGCATCTAATAATTATATAAACAACAAATTAGTAGGTATATTGAAATAAATTGTTATATAACTGATATTATTTTGCAATAAGTTACTTACCTCGATAATACTTTCCCCGACAAAATTGTACAATAAGAATGGTCGGTTCTTGTCCAATATTTCTTCTATGTTCCATCATTTCGTCTACGTAATTCCCCCAAAGAGTACATTTCATCTGCTGCTTTCTATATATATACAACATATAAATATAAATAAATGCAGAATAAAAATTATTAATTGTGGAAGAGTTTATTTTAAAATATTAACTCCAAGTCTTCTAATGTTATTTCCATTAGAACTCCATCTCTGTTACTTTCACTGTAATTTACCGCTCGAGGTTCTTCAATCTTGACTATTCGTCCGATAACATCTGTATTTTACATGGAGAAGTCATTATCAGATTTGTTATGTAAGGTAATGCATTAAGATATATATAATATATATATATATAATGCTTAAAATAATCATAGTAAATCAGTTTACCTATCATTTGAGTGTTATTCAACTTCTCAACAATGGATAGTTCAGAAAATGGCTGGAAATCATATAGTAATGTTGGAAATTCTTCGTCAAAAAGCTCTACAACTTTAGTATCATTGATGAAAATGATCTGTTTATGATTTTTTGTTGTTTTGAATTTGTTCTTGTTGACTGTAACAACAAAATTTTTGACTGCAAATAACCTTCCTTCTAGCAATGTTGATTCAAATCTGTTTATGTATGTTTGGTTAATTGTGGCGTGCACTCTTGTACCCTGAAATGAAATATACAAACAAAACATTAATGCCTAAATGTGATGATTTTGGAAAGTATTTTCATATGATTGTGTTTATTAATTGGTAAAACTGGTTTTTATACCTCTATGTCATGGAATATGCATTCCAAATTCTGATAGTTTTTGTTTCCAAATGTAGGTGCGTGATATGCTCGAATCAACCTCATCTTAAGAGCCCATTGTGTCTTTGAAGAGTCGATCTCCTTGATTAATCGAAAGTGGGGGGCCATCTGCAATAGAAGTTAAAAATGGTTAACATTAAAGGTAAATAAAAGGTAATATAAACTGCAATAGATGTTGAAAATGGTTAACATTAAAGGGAAATCAGTATTCAGAAACTAACATTGCAAGTTGAGAAGGTTTTGAACTGCAGTATAAACTTGTTTGTTTCAAGTTTGAAGTGAATAAGTCATTACTTGAAGGTTAATTTATAATGATGTTAAATGTTCCAGAATATTCTGAGGGCTGTAATTGGAATGTGAAGAGTCGGGTAAATGTTCCAGAATATCCAAATTTTTGTTGAGTGGTATTTTTTTTGTGTGCATGCGTGAAATGATTATATATATATATATATATATATATATATATATTGGGTTTTGAAAAGCTAGTCTTATATATCCTGCATTCATATTTAATGTTTTTATTTTTTTCAGGTTACTATATGATTACAGATTCAGATTCAGGTCAAGAGACTTATTTTTTTGGGCTTTAATTTATTTTTCTAATCTGAATTTAATTTATGATATTTTTAGTATTTGTATCCTGGTAGCAAATGATTAATGTTTTAAACTATTTTTTATTTTGATATTTTTAGTGTTCGATTCTGTGTGTAATACAAATTTAGAGTTTTATTTTTGTAAATAGTGACATTAATTTTTACCAATTCAGACTTGAATATTAATATTTTGGGGTTTAAGTAATAATTTTAAAAAATTGTATGTCTGGATCTATTGAAAAAGTTGCAGGGATTCAACAAATTATAAAAGAAAATTTTATATCTTTTATATATAAAAATAAATAAATTATGACCTAGTTTATAGGTCTGCTACCTCGGTTTGGGTGTGGCAGAAGCATGCTCACAATATTTTATAAATTAAAATAACAAAATTGTAATAAACAATATTTTATAAATTAAAATAACAAAATTGTAATAAAAGGCTTATTAAAGAATTTTTTTTTTCTTTTCCAGAATTAGTATAGTGAAATGGGCGGGAAAAGTGATAGTTACTATAAATGGCAGACTATTCTCTTATTATATATATATAGAATATAGATTTGGGGACATAGTTGAGAGGTGTAAGAGACATATGAGGATCTTATCGAATTGTACGGTGAGATGGGTGAATCGAGATGTCAATATTATGCCTCGTAAATTAGCAAGGAGCTCTAGGTCTTTTCCTAGAGAGTCCGTTTCTTATGGATAGCCTTCCTTATACTCTTGTTCATGTTATTAATGACTAGAAAGCCACTTTCATTAATACTAAATTGGGCCAAATTTCTAGCATCTCAATATCCACATAAGCCCATTAGTTTAAAGCCCAAAGATAGTATGAATTCCGAGAGTTTTAAGTATGTGCATGTGCATCTCTAAATTTGAGCAATATTTCATGTTCAAGTCTCTCTACCTATTTAGTTTAATTCCAAATAAATTAAAACAGTGAAAGGAAGAAAAATAAAAAAATAAGTATTTAATATGATGTGCCAACTCCCAAATGTAGATATACGCAACTATCTTAGTTAATGAAGGAAAAGACAAGTTGGGTATTTTTCAGGACCCCATAGCCATATGGCACACGGAATTTTATTGACTTGCTTAATTTCATGATGTAAATATCATGATATTTCTCAATTTTGGGAGAATTTAAATAATGGAGAAACATGAACCAGTATGTCAAGTTTTGTAATTGTGTTAGAAAATGATATTTTATTATTGTTCAAAAAAAAAAAAAAAAGTCCTTATCCTTATCTAGTACTCCATGTTGGGAAATTAATTCAGGCAAACGAAAATTTAAACAAAAAATAAAAATAATCACCAACACAAGAATTTATTCTGAAAACTTTAAAATCGGAGAAAAAATTACGACCGACCAAAGAGAACACTAACAATCACACAATATTCCTCTACTTGACACTCAACCCTTCTACACTATTTTAAGTCTATAATGACTTTCACTTTTTCCACGGGACTCTATTACAATATGTGAATTTTTTTTAATTAAAATTAAATACAAGACTAAAATGTATTGTTGTTCACTTAACAAAGACTCCTAGACTTTTTATATAGTATTAGAAAGTTTTCTCATCTTTATTCACAATCGATGTGAGACCAAAAAAAAATAAAAATCATAACATAAGTCCAAACCCAATACTCCATATGTTGTAGGTTGGTGTGAAACTATAAAACTCGTACTAAACCTTATCCCGTAATACATATGCTATTTCCTAGGTTTTATCGTTTCTCGTTGTTGTACTTAGCATAAAAGTTGTCAATTGGCAAGTTTGAGCAACAATCCGAAAAATATAAGATTGAAAACTTTAATGATTAAAATGTCATGACGTTTATTTATAATTGTCCTTAATATTTAAATTTATATTGTAATAATCTAATAATTAAAATATACGAAAACATAATTAATAGGATTATGTGATCCCACGACTTAGGCGCATGCCGGCAGCGACTCTATGTAGGTCCCACGACTTTCTCTACGTTTCAATGACCTCCAAGTGTTTATTCCCTGCATTTAATTTAATTTAATTTATACTGTAATATATATGATTCCTCTCTTATATACCAACTTTACTCATTATTTTCGAACGAAATGTTACACCATTCTCAAAAGCCCATAATTACGTCCAAAGTTAAAATTGGATGACATCATACTCATCAAAAACCTATTTGTAAAGTAGTAATATTAGCATATTTAACTAATTAATAAAAAATATGTATGATAAAGTATGCGTTACAATAACATGAATATTAGAAACGTAATTACATGACTATCTTTTGTATTACTGTATGAACAATCATGTATTATCACATGAATTAAATATATGATACTATAAATTTATAGTGACACATATTTATTTTTATAGTACCACAAATTTTGAAAACGGAACTTTAATTTTTGTTTTTTTGTGCAATATTTTGGGAGAAATGTGTTTGACTCGTTACTAGCTCGGACCAATAAGCATCAATTATAAAAACATTGAACAATAAATAATCCAAATTCAATAAATTGAAGCTAGATCCAAGCTAGGCGGCAAAATCCCAACTTGCTCACATGATGCTCTAAACATTATTCAACAACTTGTTCACCACTAAGCCAAGAAATTGACATTTTTGACAAGGTTCTTCATCTTTGCAATGATCAAGAAGAAGAAGCTGGGCTTTTCCAAATCTGTATTTGCTTCATGTGTGTGCATTATCACTCTCATTCTCCTCCAATTCAGTTTCCTGCAGTTGGTGCAGTGCCAAATTGATTCACCGATTCCACCCCTGTTACGAAGTCCAGCAGCTCCTGGATTCCTCACAGAAGTAGCTTACAATAGGCTTGATAATCTCACCTCCGACATTCTTGCAAGTAAATTTGTCAGAGATTACAGCTTTTGCATTCAGAACCCGTAAGCCCTTTCTCCCAATTTATGTTTTTTCAACAAAGTTTTCAGAGTGATTAAAAAGTAAAAACCCATTTGTGTTTTTGTAGGAGAGATGAATGGAATGCAGCTTTCAATTATTCTTCGGATGTGAGTTTCTTGACTGCTTGCTTGGCCAGATATGGAGGTATATATTGTGCCTTTAAGGTGTTTGATGAAAGGAACAGAACAGAATCGAATTTGATTTTATATTTTTGTTTTCATTGGAGAGAGATTATGAATAGGGGGGGTGTTCATTGATTCTTGTTAGTTGACTAAGTCTCCTTGAGATTTGAATCTGAGTTTATGATTGCAAACAAAAGGCAACAATGGCTGTTATGTTGAATTAGTTTTCTAAACTAGCACTTGCATTGATTGATCAATGGGCAGATGTTACTCAACGATTTTGCACAGCAGCTGAAGTTGAAATTTATTTCGATAACTTGAAGAATGGAGGGAATTACCTGAAGCCAAACAGGAACTGTAATGCCTCCCATTGGGAAACTGGGTGTGAGCCAGGGTGGGCATGTAGCACTGATAGTGAGAAGGCAGTCGACCCACGAGATTCCAATTATATACCTCAAAGAGGATTTAATTGTGATGCATGTTGTGAGGGGTTCTTCTGTCCATACGGCATCACTTGCATGATACGTAAGTTTCTAATTTGTTCAAAATGGTTGTCCAATGCACCCTCTTGGATTGGAGTGAGGGTGAATGGACCAATTTGCCTTTTTTTTTTTTGTTTTGTTTAAAGAAATATAAAGAGAGGAGAAAATACATGCCATTTTAGTAACTTAGTCCAACATTTGTAATTTGTTTGTTTAGGTATGCTACATTTTTTGCAATATATTCCCTTCTTGCTCATAAATGTGAGAATTTCAATTATTGAATCCAAATTAGACAACCTCAAATATTAAGCTTATTGTAGTGAATCATTGGTCCTCATAAAAAAATGGTCTACATTGAGTGATTATATGAATCAACACCAAATTACATATGAAACATCTTAAACATTTTCTTTGTACTGTGTAGCCTGCCCAATGGGTTCCTACTGTCCACGTGCTACACTCAACAAAAACACAGGAAAATGTGACCCGTAAGTTTGATTCTTGGTAATAATTCTTCTTTGATCCTTGTCCTTTCCTATCTCATTAATTCGTAGAAATCTTCAGATATTCTTACCAACTTCCACCTGGATTGCCAAATCATACTTGTGGTGGTGCAAATATGTGGGCAGATGCTCATACAAACACCGAGGTTTTCTGCTCTGCTGGTCTCTATTGTCCAACTAGTACCGAGAATATAACTTGTAGCAAAGGGTATTGATTTTCCGTCCCAAAAACTTTGTTAAACTCTTTCAAATTTATGACTTCGGAATCACTTTAATGCTAATGCATCTCTTTAATATTGCCAGGAATTACTGTCCAAGGGGCTCCACAGACGAGCAGCGTAAGTTTTATAAACTGAATCGACGAACACTAAATTTAGATGTCTTGCTAACCACAAAAGTATCCCAACATGTGCCTTTGTCTTAAATGCTATATTTATAGGGTGCTTCAAGTTGACTACATGCAATCCTGAATCAGATAGTCAAAATATTCATGCATATGGAGCTATGCTTATTGTAAGTATTTCTCTTTATTTATTTTCTATTTTCTTGTGCTATGATATTCCCTTTTGTATATCAGCTGGTGTCTGATCTGATGTGACCAATTTTCTTATAGGCTGCATTAAGTACTATTTTGCTCATTATATACAACTGTTCTGACCAAATCCTTACAACACGAGAAAGGAGATACGCCAAATCGAGAGAAGCAGCTGCAAGAACTGCAAGGGAGAAGACAAAAGCACGCGCTCGGTGGAGATCAGCAAAAGAAGCTGCTAAAAAGCATGCAATTGGATTGCATTCTCAACTTTCTGGAAAATTTTCTAAGAGGACCTCCCCCAATGTAGACGAAGTCAAAATTTTGGACCATTCGGAAATGGAAACAACAGAGGATTTATATCCATCTACAACTGAAAGAAAATTGGACATAACACCAGAAAGGGAGGACAGCTATAGTAGTTTCGAGATTTCTGATTCTAATTCTAGGAATAAAAATATAAAAAAGAAAGTTCAAAAGGATATTCACTCTCATAGTCAGATTTTCAAGTACGCATATTCACAACTCGAGAGAGAGAAACAACAGCAGCAAAATAAGAACCTTACTTTTTCAGGAGTAATATCGATGGCCACAGACAATGAAATGAGGAAAAGGCTACTGATTGAGATTGCTTTCAGAGATGTAACTGTCACTTTGAAAGGCAAGCATAAAAATCTATTGAGATCCGTCACTGGGAGGATAAAACCCGGGCGAATTTCAGCTATTATGGGCCCATCAGGAGCTGGGAAGACTACGTTTCTTTCTGCTCTCGCTGGAAAAGCAGTTGGATGCATGGTTAGCGGCACAATTTTAATTAACGGCAAGGCAGTTCCTATACAGTCCTACAGAAAAATCATTGGTTTTGTGCCACAAGATGATATTGTGCATGGAAATTTGACGGTCGAGGAAAATCTATGGTTTAGTGCAAGGTGCAGGTATATGATCTTTACCTCGTAGATATTTTGCCTCAATATCTTTATTTAAAGCTGGGGTATATTTTAAAAAATAACTTTGCAATTATACGAAAATGTCTTTTGATTTAACCACGACTGGATGTATCAAGTACTGGACATTTTTGCCAAGTTTCTTGCCTAACGTGCTGTATTCTTAAATTTTCACTTCATCGTCTACCGGTCAAATAACTGGATATAACCGATTCCCTGGTGTTTTTACCAACTTTTTAAAGTTAAAAGACATCTTTTGTATATTGCAAAGTTAGTGTGCATTTTCATAATAAGTGCAAAGTTAATGTACATTTTTTTCTATATACCTTTTAGTTGACATCATTGCCAAGATGCAAGTTAGTCTTAATATCAAACATCTCTGCCAAGCTCTTTTCTGATTGTTGAAAATAGATTATTTTAGTACATACTTTCTGCAAAATATGGTATGACGAAATTTAGATTTCAGAAAATAAAAGCTGAAAATTCAAGCCTAAATTACAATAATTGTACAATATCAACTCAACTGGCTTGATTGACAACCCTCCGTGCCCAGTTAACATGTTATTAGTCTTTGCCACCTTTAAATGTACTTCCTCATTATGTTAAGGTCCTAGATCTTTCTATTTTGATTCCTATTTTTTAGTATTAAAACCACTGGAACATGAAATTCCGTATTAATTGCATTTACATTTTAATATTTTGAAGACTGTCAGCAGATTTACCAAAGCCGGACAAGGTTCTTATCGTTGAAAGGGTGATTGACTCGTTGGGATTGCAGGCAATACGGGGTTCGTTAGTTGGAACAGTGGAGAAGCGTGGTATCTCTGGTGGGCAGAGGAAACGAGTAAATGTTGGTATTGAGCTGGTGATGGAACCATCATTATTGTTTTTGGACGAACCTACCTCTGGGTTGGATAGCTCGTCTTCTCAGCTGCTTCTTAGAGCACTTAGACGAGAAGCACTCGAGGGTGTAAATATCTGCATGGTTGTCCATCAACCAAGGTAATTCTATGCACTAGTTGCACTGTGCAACTCAAGTACATTTTTAAATGGTTTTAGTTGACTAAAAGGTACTATTAGTTGGTTAGTATTAGTTATTTTCACTGAACAATATTAGTTGTTTTTATTGAACAATATTAGTTGTTGCACCCTAGTGTTACTCTTTTACAATTATGCAAAAGGTCCCATAACAGTTATTTTTAACAATTTGGTGCCAACTTCTTAAAAATTGCCGATTTTGGTCCCAAGATCGCATGAAAAATTGCAAAGCAACCTCGTTTTTAATCATGTTTTGCCACACAACTTTGTGGAATTTGAGCGGCAAGATTTTCCTTTTCCTTGTTAATTTATTACTTCCGGTTTACAGCTACACATTGTTCCAGACGTTCGATGATTTGATACTTCTAGCAAAAGGAGGCCTTACTGTCTACCATGGACCTGTGAAAAAGGTGGAGGAGTACTTCTCCGGTCTTGGTATCATTGTTCCGGAGCGCGTCAATCCTCCAGATCACTATATCGACATTTTGGAGGGGATGGTAAAAACTAGCTCAAGCTCGTGTGTAAATTTCAAAGAACTCCCTGTGAGGTGGATGCTGCATAATGGCTATCCTGTTCCACCAGATATGAGAAATAATAATTTTGCTGAACCTGCTACCCCAACAACAGATATTGATCATGCTTCTAGTTTAATGGATTCTGCTGCTGAGGAACAATCCTTTGCTGGGGAAGTATGGCAAGATGTTAGAGCCAATGTGGAGCGAAAGCGTGATATTATCAGACACAATTTCCTGAAGTCAACAGACTTGTCCTACCGAAGAACCCCGAATGTTTTCATGCAGTACAAGTATTTCCTTGGAAGGTATAACATTAGAAATATCGCATGATCTGAGGCTCGATTCTATCTATGTTGGTTGGTTCCTTCAATTCTCCCAGTAGTCATGCCCTGTTATACTTCCTCCGTTCCAATTTAACTTGTCATTTATCGTTCCAAGATATCTGTCATTTTTGGTTTTCCAAGAGAAATTTAAAAGGGTATATTAATTATTTCTTACAAATAATAAATGATTTGTTGATAATCTGTAAAAGGGTATATTAGTTATTTCGTAATAATAGACATTAAATGACTTTCTTAATTAATCTATGTGAAACACCAAAAAACGACGGTTATATGAAACGGAGGGAGTAGCTTTTAGTTGGTTTGCTTAAAGAGGACACGAGACGAGCATACCTTTTCTGTCATACCTGAAAATACATAGTTTGTTGAGTAATACTTATGTGCTAGTACTGGTGCACAACTATCACTTTTTATTAAAACAATTAATGGAGTACTTTTTTTGTGAAATAATTAAAAATGCACGCAGTGCAACTGGTGTATACAAGTTTTTGTTTAGTTTATCTAAGTGCTGTATCACAAGAAATCAATCTCATTCCTCCATTATATGAAATTATCAGGGTTAGTAAGCAGCGATTTCGAGAAGCAAAAACACAAGCAGTAGATTATCTCATCCTGTTGATTGCTGGGGCCTGCTTGGGTTCACTTACCTCAGCCAATGATGCGAACTTCGGTTTTGGTGCTTATACATACACGATAATTGGTGTTTGTAAGTAATTGTTTTGGTTCCTTTTACCTAAGCTCGTATCGTATCAATTTGGTACAAATGATTTTCACTTTTATAACATAGTATTCTTATATATCTATTTTAAGATCCCTATCAAAATGCATATGTTTGGTGTGTAATAGTTTCTTTCATACCGAATTTCAGCTCTGCTGTGCAAGATTGCAGCTTTGAGAACATTTTCTCAGGACAAGTTACAATACTGGAGAGAAAGTGCTTCGGGCATTAGTAGCCTAGCCCATTTCGTGTCCAAAGACACTGTTGATATGTTCAATATACTGATAAAGCCCGTAGTCTATCTCTCAATGTTTTATTTCTTCTGCAATCCACGTTCCTCATTTGGATATAACTATGTTGTCCTGCTATGCCTCGTTTATTGTGTAACTGGCATCGCATATGCGTTGGCTATTTTTCTTGACCCTGGTCCGTCCCAGCTGGTATGTCTCCTTCTCTTACTATATGTTGAGTTTCCACAATCGTGATAGGTCTGACCGTTCATTTCCTGCAGTGCTCTGTTCTGCTCCCTGTGGTGTTGACCCTCATTTCAACTCAGCTGAATGGAAGCAAATTTGTAAAAGATTTAGCTAACTTTTGCTATCCAAAGTGGGCTCTAGAAGCGTTCGTTATTGCAAATTCTGAACGGTATGCTACGTTTCCTTTCCCCACGAGCATATTCTTAACACTTGACAGAAATTTGCAGTTTTGTATAACATTTCAACCGATGCTTTTTTTTTTTTGACACAACCAATGCTAGAATCTACTGCATGAGTTCGTTTAACATTTCAAAATTTGGTAATTATGCAAACAACACATGGTTCTTTTGGTAATATGGATGAACCTCGAGAAGGATTTTGGTAATTTACCCAAACTTTTAACGTCCCATCCTCAGTTAAATTTGAATAGGGGTGTGGATGTTAGCTAGAAATTAAACATTTAAAAGTAGTCCCGTTTGTAATTGTTGAGGGCTATTATGATTGCGATTAGTCATCAGAAGCTCGATTTCTTCTTTTCGGAATGGATTGAAACAGGAAATGATGTTCTGTCTCATGTAAAATATGTTTTCTTGATTGGCAAATGACTTTGTTGTGCAATTTCAGGTTCTTTGGGGTGTGGCTGCTAACACGGTGTGGGGCGCTCCTAAAGTACGGGTACAACGTCCACCATTGGTGGCTTCGTTTATCTCTTCTGCTCCTTTGTGGTGTAACTTTTCGAGCTATAGCTTTCATTGGGATGCTAACTTTTCAGAAGAAGTGATCAGCTACAGACCACAGTACCAGCTATTGTTTTCGAGGTACATGTCTTCGAAAATGCGATGTTGCTTAGTTCGGTCTATACTTCGACTTGTGAAAGAAGCAAGTCCAGCATCCGCTTAATCTACATTTTCTCCTCATTGCGGATAAGCAGATGGATGTTTGCTAGCGGTCGGTTCGATCCCTCCTTTAGTATTCTATCATATGTATCACTCTCTAGATTTTTAACACGTGTCAATATAGTATTTACGGTATGATTTTTTTAGTCATTCACATGTCACACATTTAGGTTTTCAGATTGCAAGAGGCCTACATGAGGTGTACAGCAATTGTTGGTGTAATTTTAAATTTTATACTTTTTTAATATAGAATTACAAAGATCAAAATGGGACTTACCCAAAATAAATATCATGATTGCTTAATTTGTTATCCATGGACCATAGTCAAAATAAAAAAAAAAAATACAAAAAACAAATTGAGTGGCTATACTGATTGGAGTGTTGAATTACTAATTTAGGCTTCACATATCTAAAGCAAAAAATCAGGCCTGATTGTCATTTTTACCCTAATTTCAATTTGTAACCCAAAATTTTGCTTGTTTTTATTATATTTACGAATGAAAGTTATACAACTGAAATTACAAAAATGTTGTTCCAATGTAAAGACAAGCTTATAAAATTACAAGTTGATGGACAGAACAAAACCGCAAGTTAACCACATTAAATTAAATTAAATTATAAAGATAGACCAGTCAAGAAACAAGGGAGATTAATTATTGAAGTGGTCATGTATACATACACGTATATTACATGAATGTTGACACAGTGGATACATTGAATTATTATTTATTATCATTTGACTATATGAAAAGATCAAACCAACTGACAAACGTTTTTTTTTTTGGCAGTTTTATTTATTTTTATTATTTTGAGAACTAACATTAATGTTATGGTCTTCACTACCAATATTTTTTTGTAATTTAAAGTAAACTCATTTTCATAATAATATTAATAATAATAATAAACCAAAGGAAGACCAGAATTTTCCATCAAATCGAGGCCAACACACATTTTAAAAAATAGAATATATTAAAAAGAATGGGATAATGAGCTAGTTTGAAGAATTTTCGCATGAGTAGTTTTCATGGAAGCATCGGGTTCTTAATAATGAGTCAATACACGTTACGTCTATGAACCTCTCATAAAATCTTACTTGTCAAATTTTATCTCGTGTTATACAATTTATATACACCACCTACCATCGTAACCAGTGCCGGTCCTGAGATTTTGTAGGCCTGGGGCGAACAAAAAAAATGGGCCCCTATGTTTTTAACAATTTTACTTTAGAGAAACTTCTTCATCAACAATTTTATCCTCATTTGAATTATTTATATCTACATCCACTATAAGACTAGTTTGCCCATTCAAATTATTTACGGGCTAGTCTCGGGTGAGACCGTCTCACAGAATGAGATCTGTGAGACGGCCTTTATATATAAAAAGTGATAATGTTTGAGCAAAAAGTGATAGTGTTTAAGTAAAAAGTGATAGTCACTTTTTTTAAAAATATTATCACATTTTACTTAAACATTGTCACTTTTTTTACAAACCAAAATCTGGAAAAAAAATATGGATTATCCTACCCAAAATTTTGAAATATGGGTTAAAAGGATCCGTCTCACAGAAAAAGATCCGTGAGACGGTCTCACACAAGTTTTTGCCATTATTTACATCTATTTTTTTTATTTTTTTTTAAGCTCTGGTCCACTATTAACATTATCATTCAAGTCTTTTAAACGACTCGATTGTCCTAAATTTTTTGGAAATAATTTATCCCATGCTTATTTTTGTGATAAAATTAGTTGTTCAGGACTCTTTCTTTTTTGCCTTTTCTCACTACCAGATTCATGTTTTTTTAAAAAACATATTTATATTAAAAAGTAAAAATTGATAATAATTCAACTAAAAGTAAATAAAAAAGAAACAACAAGCCAAATAATCAATATTCAATAAGTAAAAAAAAAAAAAAACATAAATAATGAACAATAAATAAATGAAATACACATCTTAATTATAATATTATATATATACATATATATAAAAGTAGGCTCCCAAAAATTCGGGGCCCGGGGCGGTCGCCCTTCTCGCCCTGCCTCAGGACCACCCCTGATCGTAACATTGATTTTAGAGCTACGTTTTAAATAATATTACAAGGACTTAAGTTTGGTTTAATAAAATCAAACCAAACTATGTACTAGTACTAATTAGTAGTATACACGAAAAAATCTACATTAGTTTTACTTTGTGATTCACTGTAACAAAAATTGATTTTTAATGACAGAAATACTGTTACTATAGCTTTTATATCTAAAAGTCTTTAGTGACGGAAATTGATCTTTAGTGATAGATCGTGTCATTAATTCTTCATTTTCTATCACTAAAAATTTTTAACTACAAAAACAATATTGAGATAATTTTGTCACTAAAAGTTAATATCGAAGTCGCTTTCTTTTAGGAGACCTTTCAGATCATATGGGGGAATTTGTGAGTTGTCGAATGGTGACTTTTATGTCCTCCATTCCTTATTGTTCTATTCATTTGATCTATCGTGTTGCCAAGGAAATTGCAGGACTTGCTAGAGCCATTAGAGTGTTATTTGCCGCTGTTAAATAAATGAGTTTTACTCAGAATATTAAAAAAAAAAATACAGATTACTATTTATCAGAATTTTAAAAATTCAGAATTAAAAAAAAAACTCAAAACCCAAATCTAATTCTTTTATTAATGTGTGTGAACCTGTTTTTATAAATTAATCTATGGTTCTATAAAAACTACATATATATTCAACTTTTTATAAGCGTTCAAGATGATCGATCATATTAAGATTTGATTTGTAAAATATATAGTTATTTTTGCATCTTTTGCTTGGTTAAAGAAAAAACAAACCAATAAAAGAAAAGGACAACAAAGTTTAACTAGTGTAACAAATATCTGATCCATTGACTCTTGAATTAGTCAACAATTTATAAGACTTTCCTATGAAGAATACATCAATAAAATAAAATTCAGTATCAAAAATTTTTAAAATAAAATTAATAAAAAAGAGAAATAGGGTGAAAGTGAATAGAAAATCATAAAATATGGCCCAGTCAACTGTGATGTGTTTTATATTTCTTGTCCATTTTTCATTTTGTTGATAAATCTTGGGAGAGATTGATTGTACTAATGTTTAGAGAAAATGGGGTGGCTAAAAAATGTAGTTTTCATGCAACTGATCTTCTTTACATTAGTGGAATGCCAGCAGCAAGTTGTTGAGGATGATTACAACGGTATCAACACCACTAGTCAGCTCAATGATCCGGCGGTGCTCAACCAGTTCACGGCGGTTGTGTATAGCCGTCTCTCCGGTGTCACCACCAACCTTATTCATAGTGAGATTGCTCAGAAGGCCAGCTTCTGTGTTACCGACCCGTAATACTCTTTCTCCGTTCTTACTTTTAGATGAGACGAAATTGTTTCCGTTTGATTTATGAACTAATGAGAATCTTCTAAATAATTTGTGGTCAATGGTACAGGGATGAAGATTGGAACAGGTCTTTTAATTATTCTTCTAATTTGGATTTCTTGTCAAACTGCATTCTCAAAACTCAAGGTATGTATGTATGTAGTAATTTTTAATTTATTTATTTATACTGTACATCAATTATAATTTCAGTAAAAAAAACATCTTGAATTTAGTCTTCTTTTTTGGACTCTGCATTCGCGCCAGAAATTGAACCATTTTTGTCATATTCACATCAATTGTACTATCTAATTACAGTAAATGGGTTTTCAATAATAATCATAGAAAATAAATAAATTGGAAAAAAAAAAAGATGAGAATTTGTGATTTTCAAGAATTGAGTTTGATGAAAAGATTGATTGATAATGTAGGGGATT
Source organism: Galeopsis tetrahit (assembly GCA_963675135.1). NCBI lineage: Eukaryota > Viridiplantae > Streptophyta > Magnoliopsida > Lamiales > Lamiaceae > Galeopsis > Galeopsis tetrahit. The sequence continues at coordinate 70,016,111 of OY776132.1, forward strand.
TGCCACAGAGAATTTGTACAGCAGCAGAGCTGAAATTCTACTTCAGTAATTTCATAGCAAACTCAAAATCCTCTGCTACTTTCCTGAAGCCCAATAGGAACTGTAATTCAAGGGAATGGGTTTCGGGGTGCGAGCCCGGATGGGCTTGTAGTGCGGGCTTGACTCAAGTCAATTTCACAGAAACCCAAGAAATGCCGGCCCGAACCTCTAATTGTCAGCCCTGCTGTGAGGGTTTCTTCTGCCCTCAGGGTCTTACTTGCATGATTCGTAAGTCCCCTACCAATATGCACTTCTTCTTTTTAATTTGAATATTGCAGCTCTTGATTTTAATGTATGTTTGTTTACATATGTGTGAAATAAGTGCAATTTCATAAGAAAAAACTATTTGATTGTTATGATGTCTTCTGAGGTATAGGTTATGGTTTCTTGCATTTTTGCAGCTTGTCCATTGGGGGCCTACTGCCCTATGGCTACATTCAATGGGTCGACGGGCATATGCGACCCGTAAGTCCATACCATACCCGTTTCTGCATTATTGGAGTACAACATAGTGTAGTTTGTGCAATGTGGTAATTTATAATCTTGTGCAGATATATGTATCAATTGCCTCCTGGCAAGGAGAATCATACATGTGGGGGGGCTAATATTTGGGCAGATGTTAGCAGAGGGGGCTCGATGTTCTGTTCTGCAGGGTCGTATTGTCCATCAAACACACAAGAAATCCCTTGTGCTAGCAGGTCTCATTTTTAGTACTAGTGTATTGGTGTTTTTAGCTTTTGTTTCTCGATCGTTTAAGTTATCGTGCTTTGTTTGTGACTCCAGGCATTTCTGTCGTATGGGATCTTCTGTTCAACAGCGTAAGTCCCTCGTTGATTTAACAAAAAAGTGTTTCCTGTACTTTGTGTTTTGTTAAACGTCTAATTGATCGATGAACAAACTTGCAGCATGCTACAAGTTGACTTCATGTGATGCCAACTCAAAGAATCAGAATATAACAAAATATGGGCTACTGCTGATTGTAAGCCTATAGCTTTTAAAGATAGATGTAAATATTGGTGTTTAAAAACCGAAGAATTAGCTGATGGATTAGACATTCTTGTTGTTTTAGGTTGTTATTAGTGTAATTCTGTTCGTCTTCTACAATTGCTATGAGCAAGTCATCAACCTCAAGGCGAGAAGATACGCTCGATCGAGGGAAGTTGCTATTAAAAGTCTGAAGGAGAATGTTCAAGCACAAGCAAGATGGAAAGCAGCAAAGGGTGCTATTAAAAAGAGAGTGCTTGAGTTGTCCCGTTCATTTTCACATAGAACTAATGTCCACCTACCCGATGACCAGGTTGGAATATTGTTTCGATTAAAACATACATTTATTACAATTTGCATCGTTCTTTGTTTGCTTACAATTATAGTGCTGCTCAGCATGGACGAAGGGAAATAGAAGCTGGTTATCCTCCAATCGAAGAATATGGTGATAGTTTTCAAGATTCCAATCAAGAAAGTGATGACAAGGATAAGAAGAAGAAGGTAAAAACGAGACACATTCGAACTGACACACAGATTTTCAGATACGCGTATTCTCAACTTGAAAGGGAGAAAGCAGAACAGCAACGGAATAAGGACATTAACTTCTCGGGAATAGTCTCAATGGCAATAGATAATGAGATCAGGAGAAGACCTCCAGTTGAGATTTCTTTCAGATATCTAACAGTCACATTGAAACAGAAAAAGAGACGCCTTTTGAGGTCCATTACTGGAGAAATCCTCCCCGGTCGAATTACTGCTCTCATGGGTCCATCAGGTGCAGGAAAAACAACTTTGCTTTCAGCATTGGCTGGAAAAACAGTTGGATGCTCCATAACCGGCGTAGTTCTTATAAATGGCAAGGCTGAATCTATACGCTCTTACAAAAGGATAGTTGGATTCGTGCCACAGGACGATGTTGTGCATGGGAATTTGACCGTGGAAGAGAATATATGGTTCAGTGCCAATTGCAGGTATGAATCTATGTCTTAGAATGGATCCAATATAAGTAGAAAGAAAAAAAATTTGTATTTTCATGTATTTTTGTGCTAATGAGTAGTTATGTTTGAATTTTTTGAAGACTTTCAGCTGATTTACCGAAAAAGGACAAGGTGCTTATTGTTGAAAGAGTCATTGAGTCCCTTGGATTGCAACCAGTGCGAAACTCCTTGGTTGGAACCGTGGAGAAACGAGGCATCTCTGGAGGACAGAAGAAGCGCGTAAATGTAGGTCTAGAGCTAGTAATGGAACCTTCACTTCTATTTTTAGATGAGCCCACCTCCGGATTGGACAGCTCGTCTTCTCAGCTTCTTCTCAGAGCGCTCAAACGTGAAGCTATAGAGGGCGTAAATATTTGCATGGTCGTCCACCAACCTAGGTAAAAATAAGAAAACAAAAATGAGTATCCTTTGATATGTTTGCTTTGAGGTATCATGAGCTAAAGATCCTTTTTTCTTTTCTTTTGCAGCTATTCATTATTTAATATGTTCGATGATTTGATACTTCTAGCAAAGGGAGGTCTTACTGTGTACCATGGATCAGTTAGGGAAGTCGAAGATTACTTTGCAAGTCTGGGTATTCATGTGCCCGAACGCATTAATCCACCCGATTATTTTATTGATGTTTTGGAGGGAATGGAGAAACTAAACACGAGCTCGGGTGTGACTTATGAAGAGCTTCCTATGAGGTGGATGGTCCACAAAGGTTATCCTGTACCTTCAGATATGCAAAGGAGTTCCTCTGCTGTTGATGTTCCTACAATGTATGGCAATTCAGGAATGCAAGAGAGTGATGGTTCAGGCCCTGAGCAACTGTCCTTTTGGGGGGAGTTCTGCCAAAATTTTAAATATAAAGTCGAAGCACGATTTGATGCGATACGGAATAACTTCTCCAAGACTAAGGATTTATCTATGAGGAGAACTCCTTCCGTTCTGCTACAGTACAAGCACTTTCTTGGAAGGTATTACATTTAGCACCCTTTTAATTTTACTAAAGAGTGATAACTATGTACAATTGCACCATACAACTGGTGTACATGAGTGTTACTCCCCGAATTAATCTCTCAGTGTTGTATTATGTGATTTCTGATCAACGACCTCTACTCGATGACTTGTTCAGGATGGCTAAACAACGACTACGAGAAGCTAGAATCCAAGCAATAGACTATCTCATACTGTTGCTTGCTGGTGCTTGTTTGGGTCTGATGGCCAAATCAGGCGACGAAAACTTTGGCGCTCCTGGTTATACTTACACCATCATAGCTACTTGTGAGTCTAAAAACACGACTACCATTTACGTTTTGCCTGTACTCATCTTACAATGCCTCTCTCTCTTGTTATCCCCTCAGCTCTCCTCTGCAAGATTGCGGCTTTGAGAACGTTTTCTCTGGACAAGTTGCAGTACAATAGGGAACGTGCTTCTGGAATCAGTAGTCTCGCTCATTTCATTGCCAAAGATACAATAGACCATTTCAGTACACTAATCAAGCCATTGGTCTACTTATCCATGTTTTATTTCTTCAGCAATCCAAGATCTTTATTCTTAGACAATTACATCGTCTTGCTCTGCCTTGTTTACTGTGTCACGGGTATGGCTTATGCGTTGGCAATTTTCCTCGAACCTGGTCCATCTCAGCTGGTGATCACTCACTCTTACTCAACACAAAAAAAAAAAAAGCTAATGATTTTTTTTTTTCCTTTCTTTTGGCTAACAAGAATCTTCCTCATTGTGCAGTGTTCTGTACTTCTACCAGTGGTTCTCACTCTTGTTTCCACTCAGCCTAAAGACTCTCAATTTCTCAAGATTTTGACAAGAATGTGTTATCCAAGCTGGGCTTTGGAAGCATTTATAGTCTCAAATGCAAAGAGGTATTATGGAGTGTGGATGATACAACGGTGTGGGGCGCTTCTCAAAACGCACTACAGTCTCCACGAATGGCCTCTTTGTATATCGCTTCTTCTGGCAATGGGGGCAGCTTGTCGCATTTTGGCTTTCATTGGTATGTTAACTTTACAAAAGAAGTGAGATCAGTAAGACAATTGGTCATGTGCAGAGATATGAGCTTGTAAGAATTCAGTGTGTTTGGGAATGGGATGCTTCTCAGAGTCTGAGATTGATAAGTAGATTAGATTAGAATATACTGTATACAGAAATAGAGGCACTAAGCCAAATTGATCAGAGACATTTCTTTACTTTAAATCAAATCAATGTATACAAGTGAATTTATTATTCTTTATTTAAAGTGAATTTATTAATGCGGTGTGTAATTTTATATTAAGACATGGAAAGAGAATTGATGGCATTGTAATAAAACTATAAAAGGTTTCAGTTATTATAATTTAATTTTTTAAATTTTTTTATGTAGAACTAAATTTAAATTTGCAAAATTCTAAAAGGGAGGATATATCAACACTCCAATTTGTGTTATTTCCACCCCAAAATAATTTGGATAAAAATAGGTCTAATTCAATTTACTAAAATGATCTTTTAAAAAATACTTCTCCAAAAATTACTGCATTTTTTTTTTTCATTTTTTTTGTTTTGTTGATAAAGGGTTAATGAAGTGTGTTTATAGGAGACCTCTCAAAAAAAAAAGAAGTGTGTTTATAGGAGTATAATTTTGAGTGGAAATTAGATTTTGTATGGAGAAGGGTATGAAGGGGGGAAAATTGTGTTGAGTATTTTAAATTGATTTTTAAATTTAAGTGAGGTAATAATAACAATTGAGGTGGGAATAGCAACACTATTTAGAGGTGTTGATAGCCCCTCCCATTCTAAAATCAATTTTTAAAAATCAAAACAAACATGCCCTTACCCCCTCAAATAAAGTAGAGTAACATTTAAATGAATTGTTAAAAATAAAGTTCAAATATTGTTCAACATACAAATTAATATTTTTCTTTATAACTAATATTTTTCATAACCTTTTTAAGGTTAGGTAACTTGTTGCATGAGACAGTCTCACTGTATAACCGATTATAAATTAGCACAAATCTCTTCCAAAAGCGTCATGTTCGAATTATGCTTTGTCATATACTCTCCCCTTGAGAATGGCCTTGTATATTATCTTACTGATGAAAATTGTCACTGAGAAAAGCGTCTGAAGTTTGTATTCCAGATTGTGAGTGCTAACGACAGAGAGAGCATTTCTTTATTTCCAAACAATGTCTCCTAAAAATTGAAGAGCAGGTACGCCCCTGATTTCGACATCAACAAGAGGTGCCTCGATCCTCGTCAAGCTGGAAAGCTCCGGATCACTCTCGATTGAGCTAAGAGCTCTTGTTTGATCCTGCAAAAAATTTTAAGTTTAGATGTTGCACATGGGACTTCTATCCTCTTCGTAGTCAATATAGATATAGTGTAGTTGAAAAGATGATGTGTTTAGACCTTCCTCTTCATTGCACAGAATTTGCAGTCGGAGGAAGATACGGGAAGAATTTGGTTAACCACGAGCCTCTTAACAGGAACACTTTCTTTCTTCAACGAAGCACATAATCTTGATGATTCACTGATTGCCATCACCTGATAACTTAAAACATTTTTTTTATTAACACTTCAAACCATAAATTCTCAATGGTAGTAGTCTACCAGCCATTATTCCATAGTTTTTAAAATCCATTTCACTCCCATAACTTTTGTCTTTTCTGAAAAAGCTCCCAAGAAAGTCGGAGTAACACTTGTGTCAATTCAGGTTCACGCAAATTCTCTTTTTCGAATGTCATTGTTATGCGTACGAAGCATAATTTTTTGGGACTTTTTTGTGGAAAAGACAAAACTTATATGACCAAAATGGATTTAACTCGTTTTTTACTCAGTTTTATTTTTCGTGCCTAAAGTGATAGTACATAACTTCAAACATATTTTCACGTTAAAGAATTACAGGATGAGACGTACGAACCATATTTGTTAAGGAATCATGCAAAATGAACTCAAGTCCGAATTGAAGAATAGTAGGAAGTAAATTATTAAGATAACTGACAACTTAAATATGCAATTACCGTGGGAATAGTTACAATTACAAACTCTGTAGAGGTTGTGTCGCGGAAAAGATCTCTCACTTTTATCATTCGCTCCCTTAGTTTCTCTAATTTGTCAGCCTACAAAACAAACTAATGATGTTAGCAATCCATTCAGACAAAAAAAAGTACTGGTATGCTAGCAAACACGATGAAGAAGCTTACACTATCTGGTTTATTTTCTTCCTGGCCAAATACAGATTTTATGGCTGAAGTAGCCGAAGCAATCTTCTGCCTTAACTGCATAACAATGCCAAGCAAAAAGTTGAGGGCCAGAAATGAATAAACAAAAGAAAGGAACAGAGACGAAATAATAAAAAATAATGCATTTTCTTCTTTACAACACAACTAGCCGTTTCCCTCGGTTTATTTTCTTAAGTGAAAAGATTGTATTGGGTTATTTATCAACATACTAGTGATGCCATAATGTTTGCGACAGTTTTCCATATTAAACTCACATAAATCTTTGTCGAGCAAATCATTTTAAAAAAAAAATTGTCGAGCAAATTAATTTGTAAAAGTCTATGAAAATTAAAGCTAAAAAAGAGTCAACAATACTCAAAATTGCCTGATGTAGTTTTGAGTTTTTATATTTTGGGGTTCCATATGCATATCACTAGTTATATATCTTGGATTGCATCTTCAAAAGTTTTACCTTCAATATCTTCCCAATCGATGCGTCCAAGAAGTCTGGCAATGACAAAAGCCGCAGTGTGTGACCCTGCAGAACAGTCCATCAGCACAAACAACCTTTCAACAATATAGTCATTTTTTTCTCAAAAATGTAGTCAAACTAGAATAAAAAAATTGTTCTCCTCACCGTTGGTGCAGTATCAAACACGACCCGTGTGAACATGCTGTATTCTTTTGATTCAAGAAATTGCATAACCTGGATTTTTTTTTTAAATCAGAAACGGGAGCAGAAAGAATTGAAGTTTTCTACCTACAAAATGGAAGTGTGAGTTCTAATTTAATCATCGAGCATGCCTTTGAAATTGCAATAGCTTCATCTAGACCAGGTGGAGGCGTATCCAGCAACTCTCCAAGCTTTAGTTCCCCAAGCTACACCCACAAAAGTTAATAAGAATAAAATAAGTGGTAAACAAAATAGGACTCAAAACTGTAAATTGTTCTACATTTAGCAGCTAAATTCAAAGTGATGGATTTCAAATCCATAACAATCCAAACAACCACCGATGGATTCGCTACAATGAATTTCAGATCCGTCCTCAATTCGTTAGATGCAAAAGCAGCCTTAAATCATGTGGAAGAACCTTCTGATCACGTCAGCACTTTCTGTGTGATTACTTACCCATGAAGACGTAGAAGTGTTTATATATAATTTGGTGGGAGAAAAAATCTAGGAAGAAAATGGCAAATAATTGGATTAAAAATTATATTTAGGCCATGGACAAGGTTACCTGGTCAGCAATCATCCCGAGACCCATGCCATCCATGAAATCTTTGACTCCACCACTTCCACCATTGTTTTTAGCGGCATTTTGAAACTCTTCTTTTGCCTTTTCAGGGTTTATCTGTCCCAGAAACACATTCAATTTTTCCAATTCAGACACAACAAGAGATGATCTTTCGATCAGATTAACAGACTATACTTGATTTCTAGAGAAATGCCTCACCTCAAGGGCAAAAAGTGGAGAAATGGGACCCTCAACAGGTACTAGCATCCCCCCAGTTAAATCCTGAGTGAAAAGCAATTGAAGTCAACCGCAATTATATTGATGAAAAAACTAAAATAATAGTGTACTACTCTATTTAAACCTGAGCAAAAGAGTCACTTAAGGAATGTGCAGGATCAGTTGAAACCACAAGGGTAGGATGACCGTTGTTTGCAAACTTAACAGCAAGTGATGCAGCACAGCTAGTCTTTCCAACTCCCCCTTTTCCGCCGAGCATGTAATATTTGCGTTGAGTTCCTGAGACCATTTCATCAAAACCAGCAACTGATTCTGTTGGAGCAGCAACTGCTTTCACTGCCAAAAGATATTCCCATGCTCTCAGCTAACCAAAGAGGAAACCATGTGCACATCATAATTAACTAACATTATAAAATGAACTGGATCTTTTAGCAACTAAACTAAGATGAACTTCGTCATGAATGGTAAGGAATTTCGCCTCATTGGTAAGTCTAAATTATACCCTCAAAACGAAATTATACTACACGGTACAAGTAAGTCACTTATAAACATGCTACCCCAAACTTTTAACACTGAAAATACTTCTATACATATCTAAGCAAGAATATAATTCAGCATACAATTGTGCAACACCACATATATCCCGTTAGACCCCTTCTAAGCATTCTTGCACGAAGGAGAAAGATAAGAATGGATTCAACAATTATATAATTCTTCACATGTTCAAGAAAAAGATACAAATGAATTCAACAAAAGAGCACAAAATCTCCCATTACTAGAAAAACAAAGCTATTATCACTGGTCAATCAACCTCACACCTCATGTATGTATCCATCAGTTCTGAATTATTATTTAAACTAAATAATCCACAAACATCACCAAAAATCATCAAATTTAACTATAGTAATCTTCATATGCCTCCAAACCAAAAGTAATAGCTTCAATCAATTCTCATATCATTATTGAACTAATCCGTATACAACAAGGCCTTTCGAAAACGAACTTCATACTACCCCATAAATGAATTCTTCTTGAAATTAAGACGAAAATAAAGTACGATTCGAATTCACAAACTAACCTTGGAAATTTTTTCTCGGTTTCTTTCGCGTAACAGAGAGAGGCATAAAACTTGGCTTGATTTTGAAGTTAGTGGAGAAATGAGGTTTGAATGAATGAGAATAACAATAATTATCAGCAACGGTCGCCGCCATAGACCTGAAAGACGTAATATTGGTAGCAGAAGAAGAAGAAGCCATGGGTGTTAGGAGAGAGAAGTTAGAGAGAGAGAGAGAGATGAATAGCTCTACACGACTACACGTAAATGAAAGGTGCCCCGTTTAGGATATCCGACCTGTTTACCCGACCCGGACCATGTTTGAATTCATAGAATACACTCGCCGTACCAAATTAGTTTTCGCTCTAATTTAGGCACAAATACAATGATAAGGAAACTTTAAATTTTATTTTAAGTGATAAACAAACGGATGGTCTTGGGTAAATATTGCATGCATTTTACCTTAATTAGCATAAATGTCGTCAAAATTTTAAGTCTATTTAATTTAAAAGTTAAAATAAATATTGCAGTATATCACTTAACTAGCTCTAAACCCGCGCGGGTTGATTTATTAAAATAATAGTAACTTTAAATATTATATTAATTTTTATATTTTTAAATATTATATTAATTTGTATATAAGTGAGTTAAACTTTTTTGTATTCTAATATATTTATAATATATATATTTCTACAAATTAATATATATATTTCTATAAATTTGAACCTATTTATAATAAAAAATATATATAAGATTACAAATTTTTAAAAACTTTACAATATTGTATTTATAATAAAAAAAATATAAGATTACAAATTTCTAAAAACTTTACAAAGTTTGTAGTATGCAATAAAATAGAAGATGATTTAGAAATCTGGATTTTGAAATTTTAATAATTTGTATGTTTTAGAATTTAAGTAGAATATGATTTAATTTTATAGTATATAATTATATGTATTTATATAGGTATCTGATGCGGCCTAAAAATGTCACCTAATAAGGAGTCGACACGTGTATAAAAGATAAGATCGAAATGGAAGGATTGGACTATCTAGTACTCTCTGAATAAGGAATCCCCTCTAGAGGTCTCTCTGGAGGGAGCTCCGTCTGGAGAGGAGTATCAGAAAGAAGCAGTCTTAACATGAAGTCGTGGACCGTAAATATAGAGGACTTCCGCCATTTCCGGTCCAGACTTGATAAAAGGAAGACCTTATCCTCCTTTATCTTAGGAAACAAAGTCCACTAAGAAGGAGTGTCGCTGAGCCTTCAGGGAGTGGAGAGAAGGGAGGACTTCGTCCACTCAGCAGGGCCGAGTCTTGTGGGCAGCTCCGAAATAAGAGGAAGGCTTGACTTCCTCTCCAGAAAGTATCTCTATAAATAGGTAAATTGGAGGAGATTTCCAGGTTAGACATTCATATGCTGAAAACTTGATATACTAAACACGAAACACCTTTCTGATATTCTTTGAGAACTATTTTGATACATCAAGGATCTTGAGATCCTTGGGAGATATTGATAAGCCCTATACTGACTTAGGCATCGGAGTGTCCACACCGGACCCCCCTCCGGTGTGTTCTTTGCAGGTTCTTGAAGATTTCGAGTAAAGGCAGCATACTTGGAGTGATTGTACGTGTTCGAAGAGTGGGACATCCAATCCAGAGGACACGCAATCCTCTCGTGCAAATTTTGGCACATCAACTGGCGCCGTCTGTGGGAAAGAATTGAAAGATTTTCTCACGAATTTCTACCTGTTCGAGCAAATGGGTGGCGGAAATAAGACATCTACTTCTGGAAAGAAGAACCTTCCAGGGGAAAATTCCCCCTTGCCAACTGATCCCCCATCAAGGGGAGGCCGGGGGAAAGATCCAGTCCATACTCCTTTTGGATCAAATCAGCCGCTGGCACCTACCCCAGGCTTGGGCGACGAAAGTCATCCCCTACCGGTCGGGAAGGGAGTAACAGGGAACCTTGAAACCCCAGAGTCCCAGACCGCGGATCCTCAGCGAGAGAATATTCCAGAGTCGGGGCCACTCCTGATCTCCCCCGATCAATTGAACGCCCTCATCAAGCAAGCTGTAGAGAGAGCCTTCGTGGATCAAAGAGATCGGGTTCCCAGAGCCGCTCCAGGGAATCTGGAGGTACCTGCCCCGAGACCCCAGGATGAGGCACCTGGAGCATCCCAAGTGTTGTCCAAGGAAATGGGGATGCGGGCAGAAGAAGACGATAAGGTGCCCTCCCGAGCAGAAAGAAGCATTCCTCTCCGGAATACGAGAAGGAATGCAGATCTGGCACCCCGAGAGACAGAACTTCCCGAAACCGAAGAAAGCACGGACGATACCTATGGAGGGCCAGTCAGCGACCAATTACTGGCCCTACAGAAGGAAATGAGGGATATGAGGAAGCAAATGAACAACCGAACCAGTAGATCTGCTCATGTCTCTGGATGTCAGTTCTCCTCTAACATATTACAGGATGAACTGCCATTCAATTTCAAGCCCCTTAATTTTGAATACGATGGTACGGCAGACCCGTACGAGCACCTAGTAAGGTTCGAGAACGCTGCGTTACTACACCGCTACGGAGAAGGAATCAAATGTAGGGTCTTCCTAACCACCCTAGCAAAAGTAGCGCAACAATGGTTCACTCAATTGGAACCCAATACAATCCGATCCTGGGAGGAATTCAGTGAGCTATTCCTTCACCAATTTGCCAGTGCCCGGAGACAGCCGAGGGCCTTTTTGACCCTCTTTAATCTGAGACAGGGCGAGGGCGAGAGCTTAAGAGCTTTTCTCCGGAGGTTTAATCAAGCAGCTCTGGAGGTCCCTACAGCCTCTCCGGAGGTGAAAATCAACGCTCTTACTAACGGATTGCGTGATGGAGACTTTTTCTCCTCCTTAGCTAAGAAGTCAGTTAAGAACTTTGATGAATTGCTGCATAGGGTAGAGAAGTACCTCACTCTGGAGGAGGTCCGAAAAGCAAAGAGATTGGAGGTTAGGCCACAAGATCGAGAGAGGAGAAGGGAAAGGGAAGGCCCCTCCAGACGATTCAGTTCAGAGGTCCCTCGGACCTCCGGATCAGCAAGAGATAGCAATCCCTCCGGAGGTCCCCGGTCTGGCCCTCGCGGGAGGTTTGAGAAATACACACCCTTGAGAATTGAACCAGCCGAAGTACTGGAGGTAGCAGGAGATCATCCAGACTTGAAATTCCCATATTCCAGAGGTCGAGGACCTCAGAAGCCCAAGTCTGATCGATTTTGCCGATTTCACAATGAATATGGGCATGACACAAATCAGTGTTACCACCTGAAAGACGAGATTGAGAGGATGATCCAAGCGGGCCATCTAAAAGAATTTATATTTAGAGACAGGCAGGGCCCTCGGGGGTAGAAGCGAAAAGAACATGAAAGAAAACCAGAAGAAAAGGAAACCAGAGAGGCGGCCGAGGATATGCCCCCTCCACCGCCAAAGAGAGGAGTAATCCACATGATTGTGGGAGGGCCAGCAGATGGAGATTCCTTTCGGAAGAGAAAGCAGAATGTCCGGGCTCTAAAAGCAGAGCAAGGAAGCCAGTTAAGAGAAGTGGGACGTATGACGGAGACGCCCAATATCCGATTTGGGCCGGAGGATGTGAAGGGAGTTAAGGAAGATCACAACGATGCTCTGGTGATCACTACCGACATAGCTGGGTTCGATGTTGCTCGAATCTTCGTAGATACGGGGAGTTCGGCTGACATTATGTTTTTTGAATGTTTCAAGAGAATGGAGCTGAGTGTGAAGCTGCGTCCTGTAGATACCTCTCTGTATGGTTTCTCCGGAGGTGCCATCCAACCTTTGGGATCAGTAATGTTACAAGTAGGATTGGGGGACGCTCCAGCTCGGAAGGTCCACTTGGTGGAGTTCCTTATTGTAGACATCCCCTCATCGTACAATGTCGTGATGGGACGACCTAGCCTGAACCTTTTTCAGGCAATCATCTCTACATTTCATATGAAAATGAAATTCCCTACAGCCACAGGGGTGGGAGAAGTAAGAGGAGACCAGTACCAAGCACGGAAGTGCTATGCAGAGTCTGTGAAGATGGCGGACAGAGCCCTGACTAAGGGCCTGGAGCGGACGAGAGGAGATGACCCTGAGGTCAAGAGAAAGAAAGTAGAAGGAGCAGCACCTGAACAGGTGAATGTCAAAACAGATGAGGAACTGATGAGCGTGGAGCTCTTCCCAGGGAAACTCGGCTTTGCCACTAAGATAGGTACCCAACTGGGACTTGAACTCACAGAGAAGGTAATCTTTACATTACGTCGAAATTCCGATATATTTGCATTTTCTCCAGCTGACATGACAGGGGTCCCTCCGGAGATAGCAATACATTGCCTTAATGTTGATCCAAAAGCAAAGCCCGTGAAACAGAAACTACGAAACTTTGGAATTGAGAAAAATAACATCGTGAAAGAAGAAGTCGAGAAACTACTGAAAGCAGGACATGTGGTGAAAGTCCAATTCCCAGAATGGCTCTCCAATGCTGTGCTAGTGCCTAAAGGGGGAGGAAAATGGAGAATGTGCATCGATTTCAGGGACCTCAACAAGGCATGCCCTAAAGACCACTATCCGCTACCAAGGATAGACCAGTTAGTAGATGCAACTTCAGGCTTCGAGCTGCTAAGCATGATGGATGCATACCAAGGATACCACCAGATCCAGCTGAACCCCTCAGATGTCTCCAAAGTGTGCTTCATAGCAGCGTGCGGAACATTTGGATATGTTCGGATGCCATTCGGATTAATCAATGCCGGAGCAACATATCAAAGGATGGTCGATGCTGTCTTTCGAAGACAGCTGGGAAGGAACATGGAGATATATGTAGATGATATGCTGGCTAAAAGTGTGAAAGCAGATCAGCATGTGGAGGATCTGGAGGAAATTTTCCAAGTAATTCGAGAGAACGGCATCAAGTTGAACCCGGCCAAATGCTCTTTTGGAGTAAAATCAGGGAAGTTCCTCGGATATATGGTCACTCAAAGAGGTATAGAAGTGAATCCAGCCAAGGTGAAGGCTGTACTGGACATGCAGCCACCGAGAAATGTAAAAGAGCTCCAAACGCTCAATGGGAGGATTACAGCATTGAGCAGATTTATAGCCAGGTTTGCTGAAAAGAGTCATCCCTTCTTTAAAATCCTCAAGAAAGGGACCAAGTTTGAATGGAACGAAACATGCCAAAATGCCTTTGAAGACCTGAAGCATCATTTGTCTCAGTTGCCAAAGCTGACAAAGCCTTCTCCGGGAGATACCCTCATTTTGTATCTCTCCGTAGGGGAATTCTCACTAAGCACCGCCCTGGTCAAAGAAGAGGGATCTCTGCAGCATCCTATTTATTATGTCAGTAAGGTCATTCAAGGGGCCGAAACTCGATACTCAGAAATTGAGAAGGCTGCTCTGGCCGTGGTAGTTACAGCGCGAAGGCTGCGCCCATATTTCATTTCTTACAAAATACTGGTCCGCACTAATTACTTGTTGAAACAGGTTATAGGGCGAGCAGACCTCTCCGGAAGGATGGTGAAGTGGGCAATCGAGCTCCAAGAATATGACGTGGATTTCGAGCCACGGAAGGCTATAAAAGCCCAAGCTTTGTCCGATTTCATCCAAGAGTCGACCAAACCAGAGGAAGACGAGGGATGGAAGGTGTATGTAGATGGCTCAGTGACCCTGAGCGGATGTGGAGCAGGGATTGTGCTAATGGGCCCTCGAGGAGAGGACCTACAATTTGCAGTGAGGTTTCAATTCATGACCTCAAATAATGGAGCAGAGTACGAAGCTCTGATCAGAGGAATGGAGATGTCATTAGAATTGGGAGCTCCAAAGGTAACTCTATACTCAGACTCCTAATTAGTTGTTCAGCAGGTGAATGGTGAATATGTAGCCAAAGATAGCAGGATGGCTGCCTATCTGGAACGAGCCAAAGAAGTGATGGGCAAATTCCAAGAGTGCGAGGTAGTCCAGATACCTCGAGAGAAGAACATGCAGGCGGATAGCCTCTCCAAACTCGCTAGCTCCACAGAGTTTGATGGACAAAGAACAGTAACCTTAGTAGTTGCAGAAAGAGAGACTCTGGAGAACCCCATTGGTTCCATTGAAGAGGAAGATGATTGGAGAAGAGCTATATTGATGGAACTCACCAAGGGAGCAGATGCCCCTACCACCAGAGAGACCCGAGCCCTTCGGATCAAATATTGTATTATCGGAGGGCACTTATACAAGACATCATTCACACAACCATATTTGAGGTGTATATCAACCCGAGAAGCTATGTACACACTCAAAGAGATCCAAGAAGGTGATGCAGCCAGTCATGAAGGATACAAAGCAGTGGTGAAGAAAGTCTTAAGGGATGGATTATATTGGCCCTCCATGACAAAAGACGCTAGGGAATTTGTGAAAAAATGTGTCAAGTGTCAGAAAAATGGTCCATTGATAAGGACCCCTGCGGAAGAGATGGGAGCCATGCACTCTCCCTGCCCCTTTGCTAAGTGGGGAATCGACTTGGTAGGACCCTTCCCTCCAGCCTCCGGAGGGAGAAAATTTCTGATAGTAGTAGTGGACTATTTCAGCAAATGGGTGGAAGCTGCTCCTCTGGCTACGATAGATGAAAAAAATGTGATTAAATTCTTGAAAAAACAGATTTGTTGTAGGTTCGGAGTACCCAGAATATTGGTCTCTGATAACGGAACACAGTTTAACGGAGAAAATGTACGAGGATGGTGTGCAAGACTAAACATAATACAGAGATTCACCTCTGTAGCTCATCCTCAAGCTAATGGACAAGTGGAGGTTACTAATCGAACGATAGTAGATGGAATTCGAACAAGGCTGACGAAGATAGGAGGAGGATGGGTGAACGAGTTAGATAATGTATTGTAGTCATATAGAACTAGTCCGAAAACAGCAACTGGAGAGTCCCCATTTCAGCTGGTCTACGGAGCCGCGGCGGTGATACCTCCAGAGGCCGTGTTGCGATCGCACCGAATTGCCCAATTTGAAGAACATCAGAATGAAAGATTGATGAGAGAGGCTCTAGATTTGATGGAAGAGGAAAGAGAGATGGTTAGAGTACGTGCTGAAAGATATAAGAGCAGAATTAAAGCTGCATATGACCGAAGGGTGATCCAGAGGTCCTTCAGAGCGGGGGACCTGGTGCTAAGAAGAGCTGATGCCCTAAAGAATACAGGAAAGTTAGAGCCCAACTGGGAGGGGCCTTATAAAATCACACAGGTACTGAAGGGAAGAGCCTATAGACTGTAGAGTATGGAAGGGGTCGACATAGCTAGACCCTGGAACGTTTGCCATTTGAAGAAATTCTTTATTTGAAGAAAGTGTAAGGTCTTGAGACCATTTATGACTTTTGTTTTGTGATTTTTTACATTGATTCATATTTTGCTTGATGTATTTTGTGGCTTCACCGGAGCTCTTTTTCCCTCTCTACGGGTTTCCCCTTTGGGATTTTTCCGTAAAGAGGTTTTTAATGAGACCGGCGTAGGTTATCTATGGCCTATTTTGAAAACTGACAATAAATCAATGAAGCCTTATCCCTTTTTGAAGAAAGAATTATTCAGAGTTATTGTGTCTTGATTATCTTTCTCATATTTGAATATGCGATGTATGAATATAACTATTACGAATGCGAGAGATATTCAGAGGCCTAGAGGCCGAGGTGCTCCAGAGAGCCCTCATCTTACTTGAGACCCAAGTGGGTTACTGAAATAAGAAGATTTTATGAATTAAAATCTTTTAAGAATAAGAGTGAGAAACACTCAGAGGCCTAGAGGCCGAGGCGCTCCAGAGAGCCCTCATCTTACTTGAGACCCAAGTGGGTTACTGAAATGAGAAGATTTTATGAATTAAAATCTTTTAAGAACAAGAGTGAGAAACACTCAGAGGCCTAGAGGCCGAGGTGCTCCAGAGAGCCCTCATCTTACTTGAGACCCAAGTGGGTTACTGAAATGAGAAGATTTTATGAATTAAAATCTTTTAAGAATAAGAGTGAGAAACACTCAGAGGCCTAGAGGCCGAGGTGCTCCAGAGAGCCCTCATCTTACTTGAGACCCAAGTGGGTTACTGAAATGAGAAGATTTTATGAATTAAAATCTTTTAAGAATAAGAGTGAGAAACACTCAGAGGCCTAGAGGCCGAGGTGCTCCAGAGCGCCCTCATCTTACTTGAGACCTAAGTGGGTTACTGAAATGAGAAGATTTTATGAATTAAAATCTTTTAAGAATAAGAGTGAGAAACACTCAGAGGCTTAGAGGCCGAGGTGCTCCAGAGAGCCCTCATCTCATTTGAAACCCAAGAGGGTTAATCGATGAAAGGAGAAGATTTTTGCGAATCAAAGTCTTTTAAGTACAAGAAAGTGAAAAGAAAGTGAAAGGCGTAGAGGCGTAGAGACCGAGGTCCCCCAGAAAGCCCTCACCATGCTTGAGAACTACAAAGATTAGATAATGAAAAGGACAGGTTTTATGATCCAGGAGTCAAGAAAAGAGGGAGGATGTTCTCCCATAACCAAGTCACCTGAAATCAAAAAACTGTACAGCCAAGAGGTGATTCCAACGTAGCCTACAAGACCAACAAAAAGGGGGGGAAGAGAACACACCTCCAACACATTCTTTGCTGGTCTTGTAAGTTACTCATGCAAGAAAGAAAAAGACAACAAACAAGCAATATCAAGCTAATACGATTACTACAAAAAGCCCCCACATATCCAGGAGTGTGGGGTCCCCTACAAAATATGGAGAGCAAGTATTATGAGCAGAAAATAAAGAGTGTAGCAAAACAAGAGAAAAGTAAATTGTTCGTTGTGACCATGGAAATATGAAATTTAAACTGCTTTCTCAGTAGCAGCTTCCCCAGCAACAGCTCCCTCGACCTCAGCTCCTTCAGCCCCTCCAGCAACGCCCTCCTCCTCAGCAACATGGTTGCTAGATCCTCCGCCCTCCTTTGGACCTTCTGTACCTCTCACGATATCCTCGAAGCCTATCCCTCCATCTACCGCGATTGCCACTGTTGGAGCGGAATCATAAGGATAAATCAGACGCTCCAGAGGCTTTAGCTCAGCCATACCTATCTTGACAGCCTGCAGCTTGGTGATGGCCTGACCCATTCCGGGTAGCCACCAAGGACTATCGGGGCTCTCCTTAGGATCCCCCAAGAATTTTGGAGGAGTAGCGAGTCGATCCAAGTGGAACTCACGGGAGTAAGTTCCATCAAACCCCGGGGCTGAGTGCTCGGCTACGGCATTGCTGAAGCCGTGGTCGATGAAGTGAGGGATATGCGGCCCCATGGCACAGAGGAAGCTCGAGCTCTTTAGGAAGCTGGACAGCCACTGAGTATGAAGAGTCTCCAAGAACTCTTGACCCAAGGAGGAAGTGAACAGGGACTTAATGCAAGCTTGCACTCCGACATCCGGCAGCTCGCGCTCCATCCGTCCCACCTCCTGCACTAGATATTTAATCCTAGCTGCATCCTGCTTGCTTTGAGTCCGTAGGAGAGACAACTCCTCAGATAGAGCTTGAGCTCGTTTATGAGCTTTGTCCTTCTCCATAGTGATATCCTTGAGGGTTGACTAGAAAGAGGACGCTTCGGCCCGGAGAAGCTCAAGCTCAGCCACCATCTCGACACCTTGATCGAGTATCTTAGCATAAGTAAGACCAAGCTACAGAAGAAAAGGAAATAGTGTTTGAGATATGAAGAAAGTAGAGATTGTGAAAATAGAAAATAATAGAAAGTACCTCTGAAAAAAGTTGAGCACCATGGAGCAGTTGATCCTCAGGAAGGGGCGTGTCGGATAAATCAGTGTTGGAAGGAGCAGGACATCGGTCGATAAGGCGATGGAGAGGTTCGTACACAGCAGAAGCAGAAGCTCCCTTCTCGGCAAGAGCACGAGTCGCTTTTCCCTTATTCTTCTTAGAGGTGCCACAGTCAGAGAAGAAGGCGTTGGCAGCTGAGCGGGTTCTTTTGGCGACTGAACCTGGGACCTGAGTGGAAGAACTAGGGAGAGGAGGAACTTTCGAAGAACCCTCTGGAACTGGAGTCTTTGCTGAGCTCTCGAGAGCAGGAGATGGAGGAGCTTTTGGAAGAACTTCTGGAGTGGATAATACAGGGGTCTTCACTATGCTGAGAGCAGGAGCATCCCGTGAGATGTGAGTTAGCCAACTCATCGCTGCAGACAACCAAGAAGATGCTCAGAATACATAAAAATAACCACATACGAGAAGTAAAATATAAGAATAAAAGATTTTTTACCATCTCGGGGATCTAAAGGGAAATCTTGAGGGCAGAAGCCAAAGTAGGAGAGGATGCGAGGATTTTTACAAATACCAAGGATGTCAAAATAATCGTGCAAACGGACGTGGGTATTGAGATTAACCATAACAGTATGATTTGAAACAGAGTAAGATTTCAGAGAAGGAGGAACTACTCCTGGATTGTGGAATATCCAATCCCCATGAGGAAATGGCCAGTTAGTGGGGCTTGTAACAAAAAAATAATAATCTCGCCAGGATGAATCTTCCTCATGAAGTTTTTTCAGAAACTTACAGACACGGGACCTTCGCCCACTGACATAGAAGAAGCCATCGTTCACTTTACAAGAATGTTGGCTCAGAAACAGTTCGGCAGACGGGTCACCCCCATTCCCTTTCACCAATATGAAAAAACCTATCATGGTACAGATAGCATTCGGAGTAAACTGGTTAAGGGGGATCTGCATGCGGGTCGATATGGCAACCAAAAAGGGATGGATTGGAAATCGTAGTCCTGCCCTAAGTTGAGCTTCAAAGAAAGCAAGAGTTCGGGGTTCGGGGAGATCTGGGCGTTCATTGGAGCGAGGGGCGCGAAAGGTATACTCCGACGGAAAACCGTAGGCTTGAGTAAGAGTAGCTAGGTGAATATGGTCGATTTGGGAAGAAGGGGAAACCCTATTCTCTGGACTCCCCATCAGAGAGGGAGTCAATTCAGAGGAGTTTTGGCTAACGGCGTCCAGCGGAGAGAGAGGGTTTGACATCGATTTACAGTGCTAATAAAAGAGGAAAAGAAGGATAGCTGGGTTACCTTGATTAGAAGGACTATGGAATCAGTCGGGGCGGCTGGCGACGGCGAAAACTCGGGAGAAAGAGCACCAGAGAAGAAAGATGAAGACGACGACAGATTTCTGGGAAAAAATGAAATTTGAAAAATGAAGAGAGGAAAAAGGGGCGGTTGCGTGAAGTAAATGAGGAAAGATATGGGGAAGAATCGAGGATTTTCCTCGGGAGGATAACAAAGGGGAGAGAAAAGCGATCGCGTGAAGCCCACGCGCGGAAGCTGAAAAGTCTCCCAAGTTGGAGGCGGGAAAAGCCTTTGGAGAAGGGCATGTTTTGAAACTTCCTCTCCAAAGCAGGAACGATACACGTCTCTCCAGAAAGACCCTTGTACTAAGTTCTAGGAGATTTTTCTACTCTCACAAAAGATGTCCCCCTTTTACGAGAGTAGGGGGGAGTAGATGATGCGGCCTAAAAATGTCACCTAATAAGGAGTCGACACGTGTATAAAAGATAAGATCGAAATGGAAGGATTGGACTATCTTGTACTCTCTGAATAAGGAATCCCCTCTAGAGGTCTCTCTGGAGGGAGCTCCGTCTGGAGAGGAGTATCAGAAAGAAGCAGTCTTAACATGAAGTCGTGGACCGTAAATATAGAGGACTTCCGCCATTTCCGGTCCAGACTTGATAAAAGGAAGACCTTATCCTCCTTTATCTTAGGAAACAAAGTCCACTAAGAAGGAGTGTCGCCGAGCCTTCAGGGAGTGGAGAGAAGGGAGGACTTCGTTCACTCAGCAGGGCCGAGTCTTGTGGGCAGCTCCGAAATAAGAGGAAGGCTTGACTTCCTCTCCAGAAAGTATCTCTATAAATAGGTAAATTGGAGGAGATTTCCAGGTTAGACATTCATATATTGAAAACTTGATATACTAAACACGAAACACCTTTCTGATATTCTTTGAGAACTATTTTGATACATCAAGGATCTTGAGATCCTTGGGAGATATTGATAAGCCCTATACTGACTTAGGCATCGGAGTGTCCACACCTGACCCCCCTCCGGTGTGTTCTTTGCAGGTTCTTGAAGATTTCGAGTAAAGGCAGCATACTTGGAGTGATTGTACGTGTTCGAAGAGTGGGACATCCAATCCAGAGGACACACAATCCTCTCGTGCAAATTTTGGCACATCAGTATCTATATAGAGTTTGTAGATATTTATAGAGTTAACTTTTATAGGGTTTATATGGGTTTGTAGGATAAGATTTTAAAATTCTAAGGAGGTTGTATTCAATTGAGATTCTATTGGATTTTTTTTAACTTTAAAAAGTACGTGGATTTATAAAATCCATAAAGTTCATGCAGAGTTTGACTGACTTTTTTTATTGATTTATATGGATTTTCATAGACTTGACTTGACAGGATTGTGGAATATATTTTTTTATTGATTTACATAGATTTTCATAAACTCCGATATTGATACAAAGAGTTAAAGAGTTAATTTTAATTTTTTTTAAAATTAATATTATACTCCGTATAAAATATTTTACCAATAAAAAAATATATATACAGTATATAAAAAAAATTTATTTTAACAATAATATATATATAAAAAGTATTGTACCAATAATATATATATATATATATATATATATATAAAATTTATATATTAATTCGGGGCGGATACCCGCGGGTAGGTCATAAGACCCAAACCCGACTCATACTCAATACGGGGCGAATCTGACCTGGCCCAAAGCTCGCGGGTGGGGTGGGTACCTGCGGGTCGGATCAATATTGTCATTCCTACTTCTGATCTTTAGTCTTCAGAGTTCTCTAAAGAGAATCCGTTGAAATCTTTTGTTTTTAGAAGAGATTTTGGATAGTGCAATTTATTTATATTTTTGGAGAAGAATCCAACAAAATCTATAGAGTATTAAAATCTATGGACGGTTGAATACCTAAAGATTTTTAAAGACTTTTTAAAATTCGTATTGAATACCTCAAAATTTTTAAAGACTTTTTAAAATCCGAATTGAATACCACCAAACTTTGAAAGTCCAAAAAAATCCTACAGAATTCACAACCAATACACCCCCTAAATCTAAATTCTAAAGTAGAATATGAATGGAATTTTAAAATCTCAAATTCGAATTTTCTATCCCAGAATAAACATCCCCTCAAAGAACCGTGACATCTGTTTAGTAACCTATTTTCATAACACAAATTAGTAATAACATAATTAAAATGTGTGTTAATTTTTTTTTTAAGACTTGATAAAACCACTTACGACAAAATACAATGATATCTTTAAATATAATAAATTAATATTATATAAACAATAATAAAATTTAAAAAAATTTATAAAATATAAATAAATTATTAAAAATGATTATATTATAACAAATAATTGCATTTTCTTTTTAGGGCGATCACTAAATATTAGACAATTCAATTAACTAATCAAACTTAGTTGAAAGATTTTAACTTTTTTTATTAACAATTACTAAAACTTTTCTAAATAAAGTTTCTTAAATTATTCTAAAATACACTCATATGATTTTTTTTATTGACAATTACTAAACATTCTCTAAAATTTTCAACAATACTATATACATCTTACAAAGTTTTTTAAATTATTTTAAAATACATTCACAACCTATATTTCAAAATATATATATATAGTTTAATTACCTTTATAAATTTTTATTTTTTAAATGATTCATATTTTCTTAAATGAATTGTTCCATAAAATCCAGAGTAGTTGCCTGTTTCAATTGCACTCTAAATGTCAGATAAAATCCATGTTTCAGTTGCCCTCTCTAAGGCGTTGTTTGTTTTGGGATTGGGTCCCAATCCGGATTGACCCAATCCCAATCTAATCTCTCTCAATCCAAATACAAATTTAAATAAAAATACACCCATATAATACATCTATACACCTATTTTTATACAATCAAATCACTCATTATCTCTCCTCTTCTCTTTCACTAACAATAATAAAATATTATATCACTTACTTTTGATGTGACATAAAGTTAAATCTACCCATACTTCTCAATCCTTAACGAATCACAACTTACATACCATTACTATTCATGGATTACCCAAATCTCAATCCAAATCAACACTAACCAAACACCACCTAAATGTCAGATAAAATCCTCTAATATAAGATGTTTCAATTGCACCTTAAAATGTTAGATAATAAGATGTTTCAATTCTTTTCTTATTTGGTATATAAGGAGTATGAACTATAACTAAGATTTGCATTAAATATTTTTAAAAAATCAACAAAAGCATTAAAAAATATATTTTAATGAAAAAAAATAATTAAAAATATATAAAACGTTCAACAATCAACTGAAATTTTAAAATAATTAAATTTAAAATATTCATTTGAAAAAATTAAAAATCAACTAAATCTAAATAAAATCGAAAAACTATTAAATAAATCAAATCAAATTAAAAAAAATTATAAAATAAAAAATATGAATTTAAAATTTATAAAAACTAAATAAAATAACTAATGAGAGAATGTATACCTTAACAAAGAAAAATATTCAATAATACGAAAAAAATAAATAAAAATTTAATAATATTTTAAAAAAATCAACAAAGTATTAAAAAACATTTTAATGAAAAAAACAATTAAAAATATATATAAAAAACGTTCAAAAATCAACTAAAATTTTAAAATAATTAAATTAAAAAAAAATCATTTGAAAAAATAAAAATCAACTAAATCTAAATAAAATCGGAAAACTATTAAATAAATCAAATTTAAAAAATTAAAAAATTAAAAATATGAATTCAAAGTTTATAAAAACTAAATAAAATAATCAAGGAGAGAATCTATACCTTAACACGACAATGAATTTAAGATCTATGAAAATCTAAACAAAAAAAAAAAAAATTCAATAATACTAAAAAAATAATTTAAAAATATTTTTAAAAATAACAAGTTTTAAAAACATTTTAATGAAAAAAGACAATTAAAAATATATAAAACTTTCAAAAATCAACTAAAATTTTTAAATAACTAAAATTACAAAAGTCATTTAAAAAATAAAAATCAACTAAATCTAAATAAGATCGAAAAACTAGTAAATAAATCAAATCAAATTTAAAAAATTATAAAATAAAAAACATGGATTCAAAACTTAAAAAAACTAAATAAAATAATCAAATGAGAGAATCTATAATACCTTAACACGATAATGAATTTAAATCCATGAAAATCTGAACAAAGAAAAAAAAGGACAATAAAAGGTAGATCATATAAAAGAAGAAAAGAAATCTAGGACCATAAGCTCACATGTCGAGCCAGAGGCCGGAGTGCCATTAAAACCTTGCCTGGGAAAACCCTCCTTAGGATAAAACCCAAGTCAAAGGAAAAAGGTACACTCCTCTAAAAATCAATGTCTATAGAAAGCAATATATAAATCATTATGCAGAAATGAGAGTAAAAAGTCTAGTGGGTAGCCTCTCCAGACATAAAGAAAAAAAAAAGGATGGTAGTCAAGGAAGGAGAGAAAATAATGAACCAAAATAATAAAGGTTAGCAATATAAAATTTAAAATTATTTTGTGAGAGTGACGTAAGACTGACATTTATACATTTATATAGTGAAGAAAACTTGAGGATGAAAATGAAAACCATGAAATATACTTACAAATACCCTATGATGAAAGGCAATGCGTAGAATGAAGATATAAGATTACAAATATATTTATGTATCAAGAGAGTGATCGAAACGTTGTTTTTCTGTACTGGAGAGGGTGACCGAGATAAGATAATGAGTTGGGTATAAAAAGATTAGAGATTTAATTTAGTTTAGAAAATCATGTGATTATTTAAATTTTAAATAATTAAAAGAGATAAAATTGTCATGTGATTGTTTAAATCATGACATTTAAATTTTATTAATATTATTGGTAAATTTTATAAATTATAAAAATTAATATTATAAATAAATAATCTGGTATTAAAAATATAATACGGTGATTACATTTAAAAAAAATTGTGTTGTGATTAAAGTTTAAAAAATAAATTAAAAATAATAATTAAAAGAGATAAAATTGTCATGTGATTGTTTAAATTGTGACATTTAATTTTATTAATATTATTGATAAATTTATAAAAGTTATAAATTATAATTATTTTAGAAAAAATGTTAAAAATAATAATTATGAGTAGATAATATGTAAATTATTATTTTAAAATTAAAATAGGAAAAATGAATTTTTTTTGATAATATGTAAATTATTATTTTGAAATTAAAATAGGAAATATAGATTTTTTTAATCAGAATGCCTGAGAATGCAGAGATTTTGAAATAGACGAAGAGATTTTGGTGTAGAGAGAGATTGTGTAGAGTGATAAAATTGTGACACGTTATATTCTCACAAATATAGAGTATTAAGATTTAATTTATATATATTTTAATATACTTTAGTTTTTTTACAAAATAATTAAAAAAAACTAGTCTTTTTTATTTATTTAAAAAATAAATTAAATAATCAAAATATTTAATATGACTTGGATTGCTTCAATGCATATTTAATACTCTCTCCGTCCTATATTAACTTTCACACTTACTGTTCACTTCCTTTTAAAAAAATATTGTGTATATGTATATACCATAAAAATAATGACATTAAATATAATATTTTAGATATTGTATGAATGAAGTTTCTAAAGGACCTAAAAAGTAAGTGTGAAAGTTTATTTGGGACGAAGGGAGTACTACATACTCCATTATAATATTATAATGTAAGTTATTACATCAACAAAAACACTATTAAAAAAAAAAAAATCTACATAAAAGAATTTGCATTACTATATAAAATAGTTTGTGTTATTACCAAGGTTGCAGAAATCGGGCTAGGCGGGCGCCTAGGCGCTAGGCACCCACTGTCCGCCTCGATTTCTTGCTAATTGGGGAGAAAAATCGTTTGGGTCTGAGTCGCCGCCTAGTCGGCCGAGTCGCTCCTAGGCGGCTGAGTCCCATTTTTTTTTTTAACAATTAATTATAAGTAGGAAAAAATCAGAAGCAAAGCAAAAAAAAAACCCCTAAATTCACTCTTCTAATCTTCAATCGTCGTCTTGAGATACTCGTTGCCGCTGTTGTGAAGTTTGTGCCTCCGTCGCCAAGCACGATACCTCCGTGGAGAAGCTCGTTGCCGCTAGGAGTGTAAACGAGCCGAGTAGTGCTGAGCTCGAAACTCGACTCGATTGTTATACTGGAAGCTCGAAACTCGACCGAGCTTAAACTCGATAAGCTCGAGCTCGACTCGATAAGAAACTCGATAAGCTCGAGCTCGACTCGACTACCTATATAATTTTCAAAATTAATTTTAAAACATATTTTTTTCTAAAATAAACTCGAGCTCGACTCGATTACTCGTATATAAATATAAATTATATATTAATGGTAAAATAGTAAATATTATTCAAGCTCGATTAGGCTCGCGAGCCTTTCGAGTCGAGTATTTATGAGCTCGAACTCGAACTTGGTAGCTACTCGAGTAGCTCGAAACTCGACTCGATTAACTTCGAGTCGATTTCGATATTTTTTCGAGTCGAGCACGAATAGCTCGCGAGTAGGCTCGACTCACTTACACCCCTAGTTGCCGCCGTCCGTTTGCCAAAAAAGCCCAGTTACCGCCGTTAGCTCCTTTTCACTGCCCAAAAGTTGCAGATTTTTTTTTTTCAATCTGCTACGCTACCGCCTAAGTTTCTGTCTTCTGAATCCTAATCAATCAACCGCCTACTCCTGAACCCTAATGCCTAATGCATAAATTATGGGCCCATAGGGCCTCAATGCCTCTCAGTCTGTCTACTCTTAGGTAACAAGGTAATTGATTTTGGGTCTGACTATATGCGCCTCCATTTCGGTTTGATGCACTCCCCCATCACTCCCCCGATTTATACACTCCCCGAATTTTAGGTCACACCTCCCCTCAAATGTCATAAATACCCCTCCTTTATTAAAATCCTTTTACTACCCACACCCCCCAAATCCTCTATCTTTCTTCCTCCATTTCTTCTTTCATCTTCTCCCCCCACCCCCTCACCACCACCTCCGGCGACCTGCCCCTCCACCACCCGTCGCCGGCGACGCCAGCCCCTCCCTCCCTCGCCGAGCCCGTCGCCCCCCCCCCCTCCCTCCCTCGCCAAGCCCGTCGCCGCCCCCCCCAACCCACACCGCCTGTAAATCGCCAAGCCCGTCGCCCCCCCTCCCTCGCCAAGCCCGTCGCCCCCCCAGGCCCCAACCCCAACCGCCTGTAAAAAAAAAAACAGATTTGGCCGCGCGCGGCCGCCGCGACCGTCCCCTCCCCCCTCGCCCCCCCTCCCTCCCTCGCCAAGCCCGTCGCCCCCCCAACCCCCACCGCCTGTAAAAAAAAAACAAAAAAAAAAAGAACAGATTTGGCCGCGCGCGGCCGCCGCGGCCGTCCCCTCCCTCCCTCGCCGAGCCCGTCGCCCCACCCCCCAACTGTAAAAAAAGAACAGAGCGCGGCCGCCCCCTCCTCCCTCCGACGCCGCCACACCCCACCCCACCAGGTTTTCCCCCCCTTTCCCAAATGTTAGGGTTTTTGCAAAAATGCAAAAAACCCTAGTTTTTTTTTTCTTTTTTTTTTTTTCAATTTTCGCCCGTATAAGGTCGATTACATACACCTTCGTCGACAAATTGTTGTCGACGAGAGTGTATTTGATCGACCTTACATAGTCGAATTTTAAAAAAAAATTGTTTTTTTTTTAATTTTCGACCAACCGTTTCGACCATATACATTTTCGTCGACAACGATTTGTCGACGAGAGTGTATATGGTCGACACTGGTTGGTCGAAAGTTGAAAAAAATTGTGATTTTTTGGAGTATATGGTCGACCATTTCTGTTTTTTTTTTTTTTTTAGTTGATGGTCGCCGGCGACCGGAAGTTGTGTGTTAGGGGAAGGTGAAAGAAATGAGGTGGGGTGCATCTAGTATAGTGTATATTTAATGAAGGGTATTTTAGGTTTTTTACCTATTATTTTATTAATAAAACTGAAAGGGGGAGTGCATCTCTCCGAAATGGAGGTGCATATAGTCAGACCCATTGATTTTTTCTCTTTAAGTTTTTTAAAATTGTTGCAGTATTTAAAAAAAAAACTAAGAAACGCCTAGGCGGCTCAAAACCGTCGACTAGCGATTTCCAATTTCTACAATCTTGGTTATTACTACATGTAATAATGTGTTTAATTACATAAAAAATTATACTATATGTTACTACATATTATACTACCGTTCGAATTACTACATTGAAAAATGTTTGTTACTATATGTAACTTTATCAAATGATCTAATATTTTTGCATCATCCTGCAATAAATGAATCGATATTACAACATGGTTATTGTATATTACTACATGCAATAATATATGTTACTACATATTATAATGTGGGTTAATACATCAATAAAAACACTAGAAAAATATATGTTACTTAATAAAAGAATCTGTATTACTATATAAAATAATTTGCGTTATTACCACATAAAATAATGTATGTTACTACATATTACAATTTGAATTATTACATTTAATAATGTTCTGTTACTATATTAAAAAAAAAAACGGTTACAACAGTTGGAGGAAACCGTCTGAAGAAGAAATCGTCAACTGCTTGAGAGATAAGAAAGAGAAGACGAATTGAACGAAAGAATTCGAAAAGATGAAAATTAAACTTGCATTCGACAATAAAATAAAAAATAAAAAAAATCACATAATTGGGTCAAATATTTCGGTCAAAATTAAAACACAAGCGGGTGATTTGATAAATAGATTAAAAATTGATCCAAATGAATTAATGGTGGTCAATAACATATATATATTTCTAGTACATTGACTTAATAATAAGCCAATATTTATAGTGCATTAATTTAATAAGTAAATATTTTCTTAATTGGTCAATATTGCATAAAAAATTTTATGTGAACAAAAAGAAGATAAACAAGTGAAAATAAAAATTTAAAAGTTAATAGGATTAAAATTAAAATGTGGTAAAGTTAAAGGATAAAAAAAAAACACTATTTGTAAAAGTGATGAAGATGATCTGATTATATTAAAGATGGATAAATCTTAAATACACTCGGTGCACTCGAGTTGTATTTATTTATTTATATTTTTTCCAAATTCTCCCATACACCCTAGTGTACGGTGCCCCCTAGTTTCAATTTTAAATTTTTATTTATACCGCTAATTTAATGAGTTCACTCCTTAATTATATTTGTACTACAGTTATTTGCTCCCGCTAATTTAATAAATTCACCCCTAATCATATTTTTACTACATGTATCTACACCCGCTCATTTAATGAGTTCACCACCAAATCATTTTTTAATAACGATTATCTACACCCGCTCATTTTATGAGTTCACCCCAAAAATTATTTTTTACCACACTTATCTGCACCTGCTCATTTTATGAGTTCACCCCCAAATTATTGTTTTACCACGGTTATCTGCACTCGCACATTTTATGAGTTCACCCCAAAATATTTTTTAAAAAATAATCACATTTAAAAGACTATATTATCCTTTTATTAATTTACACAAAATATAATAAAATAAACTCTAAAAAATCGATTCACCACCAAATCACTCATATTTTAAAAAAAATATTATAAAAATATAATTAATAAAAAACTATCGAAATTAGCCACAAATCTCGATTTTTTTCTTTTTAATTTTTCTTCCCCTCCTCTTTTCCTTTTTTCTTCCCATTTTCAATTTTTTTTTCCAAATTTTTTATTTCTTCATTTTTTTTTCTTTTTCTTTTTTAATTTTCCTACCTTTCTTTTCCATTTTTTGCATGTGTATTTTTTAAATTTTAATACAAAATAATATTATAGGTATGATTTTATTATAGTCGATCGGCGGCGCACCTAAATTTCAATTTTAATTTGATAAGTAAAGGACCTGCCAGAAATTCATGCCTGTCGACGGGTGACCCAGCCACCACCATGCCCGACCACCCCCTCGACGGCTACGGCGGCGCTTCCGTCTCGGCCACTGAAGCCCGAGACCCCTCCTCGAATCGCAATCGCGATTCTTCACTTCCATGACAATCGACATAATCTTCCATCTCGACCACGATCCATGGCGGCCAAAATCTTCTCCTCATTTCGACCACCGACGCGACTGCTTCGATCAATCTCCTTTGCGTTCGCGATCTAGGAGCTTCTCCGGCGTCAATGACGCACGATTGCAACACTCGGATCGACGCTTCCTCTCTCTTATTGTTCATCTCTGCTCAAATCGAAGTTACATTACTTCGTCCGTCTTCTTCACCCTACTCCTGCGCAGCCTCTTCCTCTGGCTGACGGCGGTCTGATGGAGGAATGTGAGTATGTTGTTGATGGATCTCTGACCAGTCGACACTCGGAGTCGGTGACCTTGCTGATGAAATCCCAAGCGACGACAGATGACCTAGGGTGCCCTCCCATTGGGCTAGGGTTCCTTCAATTGGGCTTGGTAATGTGCACCCCCTGTTTTCTTTAGTACACCCCGATCTGCACTCTCTCCACTTTTTTTAATGGTATTATTGGTACTAGTATTACTAGTTATTGATTGCGTTATTACTATTAATACACTATTGAATTAATATTAATGATTATTGATTATTAATTGTGGTATTACTGGTTATTGTTTGTGGTATTATTGATTATGTGTAATTATTTATTATTGTTTAAGACATTACTGATTATTATTATTTTGATGGTATTACATATTATTGTTTATGGTATTACTAATAATTATTTTTGGTATTATTGAATATAATTAGATTTGTGGAATTATTTGTTATTGTATAAGATATTACTGATCAATGTTAATGGTATTACTAATTATTGTTCATGGTATTATTGATAATTGTTTTTGGTATTACATAATTTTGTGAAACTATTTGTTATTGTATAAAATATTGGAGTACTAATTATTTGTTGGGAATAAAATGAGATATGTTTTGATTCAATACCAAAACCCCCTGAGACATGCCTAAGTCAAGATGATTATGTTCTAAGAATGTTAGAACATATAGAATAAGGCTAGATGAGGAGCTGATATGTTAGGCAGCTCTTAGTTGAATAGATCCACAATTTGAGGGGGAACATATGCTTTGAAGTCTATCAAGAACAAGTCCCCTCAAGGCTCAAATTCTGGAACAATCACCAAGTCCTTTGAAGGACAAGTATGCTGATCAGGAGAGTTGTCCAGAAGAGTTGTCTCAGCACAATTAAACCAGAACAAGTGTTCTGATGCTTAAGATCAACTATGCTGAAGAGATCAAGACAACTATACCCTAAAGATCTTCAAAGAATCATGCTAAGATCACTTCCAAGAGAAGCAAAGGGAAAGAGCCAAGTCATCTGAAAAGAGCAAGCCAACTATGCTGATAAGCAAGTCTGTTTATAGTGATAAGGAGAGTTGTCTACTGATAAGGAATGTTGTCCTTATCATAGAACCAACCTTCAGAAGCCATGTCCTAACTTAATCAAGTGAATCTTGAAGTCAGACATTGGGAAGAGTGCTGCAGAATGAAGACAAAGTCTATACAACCGTTTATTTCCCAAATGAGGACATGTCACTATCAAGAATCTGTCTTCTAAGTTGAAGAACTCAAAGAAGACATTTATGGACATTTGGGGCTGCCTCTCCAACGGGCAAATCCTTCATTTGTCTATAAATACAGAAGTGTGAAGACCATTTGAAGCACCTCAACCTTGACAAGAATATTCAACTATCCTACTAGCAAGAGTGTTTTCAAGCTTTCAAAAGACTACCTTAGTCTTCATACACTTCTTCTAAGCTGAACTTCATTGTATATCCATACAAAGCTTAGAAAGATATCCTATCCTTATACACTGATCTTCATTGTAAATGATATCTCATTAGTTGGAACCTTACTTCAACCCTTACATCTTTCAAGTGAGAAAGTGAGAAGGTTGTAGTAGTAGTAGAAGTGGTAGGAGCTGACTGTTGAGAGAAGAACAGTTCAGTTCTGAGTTGAGAAGAGGGTACTAGGACTCTAGACATCCTAGGGATCAATTCACCAAGGAGTGGTGTTCTTGATCAAGTGCACATTGACACTATAAAACAAGTTAATTCCAAGAGTGAAGGAATTATCCTGTTAAATCAGGGAAAGTGGATGTAGGAGCTTGAGTCTCTGAACCACTATAAACTCTTGTGTTGATTTGCTTTCAAGTACTTTCATACATTCAACACTGCACACAAAACTGATCTTTCAAAGAACTTATACTCAAAGATTGTGCAAAAGACATTTGGACAAGTTCCCTGTAAACTGGACTGTATTGATTGACTAAGTGATTTCGGAACTTAAAAGGAGTTTAAAACTAAAGGGCCAACCACTAATTCCGCACATATAACTCCCTTAGATAGTTATCCAACTAAGTACTCAATTGTTCTTAGTAGTTTGATTATCTATAAAGAGTTATTCATCTTCAGCAGAGTTGTCCAAGACAACCTTGCTGATCTCTTGTTTGATCAAAGTTTGAAAAAAAATTGCATACAAGTGTATTCCCCCCCCCCCATACACTTGGTATATACTCCTTTCAGGACCAACAAGTGGTATCAGAGCAGGGGTTCAAAGACCACTGCTTCTGAAAATCCATCTTGATTTTCAAAATCACATATTTGGTGTGGTCACTGAACTGATCTATCTGAAATCTTTGATATCCATTGTCTAACCCTTTTCTTGAAGAAATGGCAAGAGGAAACAACAACAACCAGAACCATCAACAAAATCCTGATCAGAACATCAATGCTTCTGTTCCACCTCCTGCTGTTCAAGGATTGGACAATATGGCCACAAATCCAGTCAATCACATCTCACATCACAAATTGCCCATGTTCTCAATAGACAATTATGATTTCTGGAAAATCAGAATGAGGGCTCATCTTGCATCTCTACACACTAACATGTTGAGAGTGATCACAAGAGGTCCTTTTGTGTTCACCCTAGTCAATCCCAGAATCACAGAAGCTCAAAGGGCAGACACAAGAGATGTGCTCCCCAAGGATGAAGATGATTTCACCTCTGAAGAAAAGAGGAAAGATAATCTGAATTATCTTGCCATGAATACCCTCTACCAAACAATTCCAGATGCTATCATGGGAAGGGTCTACCACTACACAACTGCCAAAGAAATTTGGGATACTCTTGCAGAAATGTGTGAGGGCACTGAAAAGATAAAGGAGAACAAGCTCCAAGTAGCTGTGCAGAAGTTTGAACAATTCACAATGGAGTCTGAGGAATCCATTGACAAATTTGCTGGTAGATTCACTGATGTGATGAATGAGATCAATTCATTGGGCAAGGTGTACTCCAAGAGAGAAGTTGGATTGAAGATCTTGAGAAGTCTCACTCAAAAGTGGGATGTCTATGCTGTCATGATGCAAAATACCAAGGATCTTTCCACCATGCCCATGCAACAAATCTTCCCTGAACTCAAGGCTTATGAGTTCGATCTCAACAGAAGAAAGCCTGTTGATGAACCTTCAATTCCTACAAAGGGAGTGGCATTCAAGGCCAAAACTGCTGAACTAGAAATGCAGTCCACCCTTAGATCATCAAAGTCAATCTCCAAGACTGAAATGAAGGAGGAACTAGCCTTGATGGCTAGAAGATTTGAAAAGCTAAATTCAAGGTTTGGTAGATACAAGAAATTCTACCAAGACAACAAATTCAGGAGAAGGTACAACTCTCCTGAAGCTCAGGCTGAAGTCAAAAAGCCTGAAGAGAAAAGATCAGAGGACAAGTACTCTGATAGGAGAAGGTCCAGTAGAGCTGAACCTTCATCATCAAGAAGAAGAGATGAACCCAAGAAGGATGATGATGAAGACTTGTGCTATAATTGCAAGGAGAAAGGGCATTTTCAGTATGACTGCCCTGAATTGAGCTCTAAGGAAAGAAGAGAAAGGCAAGCTAAAAGAGACAGAAAGTTCACCAACAGGAAAGCCATGATGGCTGGTGAAGAATCTGAGAGTGCTGAAAGCTTCAACTCTTCTGATGGACTGTTCTCAAACAGTGATGATGATGATGATATATGCAACATGGCTATTGAGGATGATGAGGTATCCTCTACTTCTAGTTCACCATCATTCATCTCACAAAACACTAGTGAAGTCAACTTGAAACTTTCTCTTGGGAAGTTGATGGAAGATTTCACTATGTTACAAGAATTTCATGACAATTGTGTGAGAGAAAATGAAAGATTGTCAATTGAGCTTTCTAAAAACTCTGAGTTAGTTGTTGATGTCAAGTCTACTGAGTTGTATCAACAAGTCTTGAGAGAGCTTGAGGAAGCAAATCTCAGGATAGTTGACCAACAAAAGGAGATTGATAATCAACTCCCATCTCAGAAGAGAAAAGATTTTGAACTGAAAATTCTTCAAGCTAAATTTGAAAACCTCTCACATGAGTATGACATTCTAAAAACAAGTGAAGAGAGCCTGAAATTAAAGATGTCTGCTCTGAGAAGATCCACTAAAGCAATAGAGGAAATTCAGAGTTACCAAAGACCTATGGCTCAAAGAAGTGGATTAGGTTTTGATCCATTTGAATCTTCACCTTGTCTTAGTGTTGCTTCTACAAGTAACACTAAGAGAATCTTTGTCAAATCAGTGGCACAACAAGCTGAAAATGAAATGATTCAGCCACTGAACAAAGGAAAGGGCAAAATGGATGATTTGCCAACTCAGATGCTTCAGGAGACTAGGTCCAAACCTAAGGAAAAAGGCCAAAGTCCCTGAACACAAGAGGAATGCTGGTCAGCAGAGTAGACCCAATGGAAGGGCAACTCTCCTGAACAATGTTCAGAGGAGTTATCCAAGGTATAATCAGCCTAGGCCCACTCTATTGAGAAAGCCTCAGCTGAATAGACCTAGGGACAACAATCCTCAAAGGCAAAATAAAATGAGACAACCAAAACCCTACATACCAAAGGGTAATGGTCATAAGAATGCCTTTCCTCAAAGATTCCCTCTCATAAGTTCAGGAGGTTTGACAACTCTTCTGAAACTTACAGAATTAACACTTTCACACATACTTTCCCAAAGGCATTTAAGGGAAAGACAGTGTATGTTGATGCTAGAGGAAAACAACTTAGCCACCTTGAATCAATCAGGGTTATTAGGCAAGTTTGGGTTCCTAAAGGTACAGCTAACCTCTCAGGACCCAAAACTCAAAGGGTACCTAAACCTATCTAATTGCAGGTACCAATGGGCCACAAGAAGAGGAGTATGAGCAAAAAGTCAGCATGGTACCTTGACAGTGGATGTTCAAGGCACATGACTGGAAATAAGGAACTCCTCACTGATTTTGTTGAAAAAGAAGGCCCAAATGTCACATTTCGAGACAGCTCACAAGCCACAACAAAAGGTTATGGTACTTTGATGATTGGTAACATCAAAGTATCCAATGTATCATATGTAGCTGGTCTCAAATATAATCTCCTAAGTATCAGTCAATTCTGTGATAAAGATTTCAATGTTGAGTTCTCAAGTGGAAAATGCTTAATAAAAAATAAGACTCAACAAATTCTATTGACTGGAACTAGGAAAGGAAATGTGTATTTTGCAGACTGGGACAAGTCTACTGATGCTGCATGCTTCATTGCTAAGAGTTCTAGTGAACAAAGTTGGTTATGGCATAAGAGATTAAACCATTTGAACTTCAAAACAATGAACAAACTTGCTAGAAATGCATTAGTTAAAGGACTACCTAATGAGGTTTTCATTAAGGAGCATGTTTGCAAACCATGCCAAGAAGGAAAACAGATTAAAGCCTCATTCAAGGGAAAACCAGTCATCTCTACTGAAAGGGTACTTGAGCTTTTACATATGGACTTATTTGGACCAATTACCCCTGAAAGCATAAATGGTAGAAAATACACATTGGTGGTAGTAGATGACTTCTCTAGGTTCACATGGGTAGTATTTCTCCTTAATAAGAAGGAAACACAAGTCAAACTACCTGAACTTTTAAAGAGACTGTCAAATCGGAAAAGCCTTAGCATTATCAAGATAAGATCTGATAAAGGCACTGAGTTCATAAATTCATACATCAATGAGTATTGCACATCTAATGGAATAGCTCATGAAACCTCAGCAGCTAGAACTCCTCAACAAAATGGAGTTGCAGAAAGAAGGAATAGAACTTTAAAAGAAGCTGCTAGAACTTTAATTGCTGATTCAAATCTACCTAAGAGGTTTTGGGCTGAAGCTATAAACACTGCATGCCATACTCAAAATAGATGTTTGATTACTAAGGGGCAAGGCAAAACCCCCTATGAACTCTGGAAAGGAAGAATGCCTAAAGTGTCATACTTTCACATATTTGGTTATAAGTGTTTCATTCACAACAATAAGAAAGAACGGTTGAAAGCCTTTGATAGCAAAGCTGATGAGGGAGTATTCCTTGGATATTCTCAAATCAGTAGAGCTTTCAGAGTCTACAATAAGAAAACCCTTATTGTGGAGGAAACACCTCATGTTGTGTTTGATGAACCTACTCATGAGTTCAGGAACAAGGACTTAGAGACAGAAGAAATCACACAAAGGACAACCAGACTGAGCCTAAAGGGAAAAGACACTGAATTTTTAGATGTTGTTCAAGCCAATCTCCCTGAAAACTTTACACTGGACAACAATCCTGAAGGCAACCTTCCTGAGGCAAACCCTACTGAAGGAAATGGTGAACTGAATGATCCAATCCCAGTTCACATCCAGGTAACATCTACCAATGAAGAAGCAGTCCCTGCTGAGGTAGTTAATGGGTCAAATAATCAAGGGGGAACCAACAATGTTGAAAATACCAATATCCCTGATATTGAGGACAACACCCCTGATTATGATCCTGAATTAGATCCTGCATTCAATTATCCTGAATTTTATGATCAAAATGACTCAACTTCAGTAGAGGACAACTCTACTGAAGAGATCAGAAAAAGGACTTGGTTGTCTGACCATCCTACTGATCTAATACTTGGTGACCCAAGTATAGGAGTCAAAACTAGAAGATTTCATGGTGAAAGTGCTATATTCTGTTGTTTCTTGTCAGAACAAGAACCAAGTGACATTGAAGAAGCACTTCAAGATGCCAATTGGATCACAGCCATGCAGGAAGAGCTGAACCAATTCACCAGAAATGAAGTATGGGAGCTGGTGGATAGACCTTCACATCAAGATGTTATTGGAACAAAGTGGGTGTTCAAGAACAAGAAGAATGAGAATGATGTGATTGTCAAAAACATTGCCAACATGAAGGCATTGACTATGATGAGACATTTGCACCTGTGGCAAGGCTAGAAGCAATAAGGCTCTTTCTAGCCTATGCAGCCCACAAGAGGTTCAAAGTGTACCAAATGGATGTCAAGAGTGCCTTTCTGAATGGAGTCTTGAAAGAAGAAGTCTATGTGGAGCAACCACCTGATTTTGAGGTTGGAAATCAAGTATACAGATTAAAGAAGGCTCTATATGGACTCAAGCAAGCCCCTAGGGCTTGGTATGATACACTGTCACAATTTCGCTTGGATTATGGATTCATCAAGGGAACTGTGGACAGAACTCTCTTCAGAATCACTGAAGGAGAGGACATCTTGCTTGTCCAAATTTATGTGGATGACATAATTTTTGGATCCCCCAATGAGAAGCTGTGTGAGAAGTTCTCAAAACTTATGCAGAGCAAGTTTGAGATGTCCATGATGGGGTTGATGAACTTCTTTTTGGGTCTTCAAGTCAAGCAATCAAAAGAAGGGATCTTCATCAACCAAGCTAAGTACACCAGAGAAATGATCAAAAAGTTTGGGTGTACAACTAGCAAGCCAGTAAGGATCCCAATGAACACAAATTGGAAGATGGATCCTGATGAGAGTGGTGTTCCAACCAACTCTACTGAGTATAGAGGAATCATTGGTTCACTCATCTATCTCACTGCCAGCAGACCTGACATCACCTTTGCAGTAGGTGTTTGTGCAAGGTTTCAAGCCAATCCTAAGAAGAGCCATCTTGAGGCTGCAAAGAGGATCTTGAGGTATCTAAAAGGCACTGAGAATCTAGGCCTTTGGTACCCTGCTGATGACAACATTGAGCTAACTGGTTACTCAGATGCTGATTATGGAGGATGCAGAATTGACAGAAAGTCCACTTCAGGGACTTGTCAATTCTTGGGCAACAAACTCATATCTTGGTTCTCCAAGAAGCAGAACACAGTGGCCACTTCCACCACTGAAGCTGAATATGTTGCAGCTGGAAGTTGTTGTGCTCAAATCCTTTGGTTGAGACAACAACTAAGAGACTACAATGTCAACTCTACTGAAGTGCCAATATTCTGTGACAACAATAGTGCTATAGCAATATCACAGAATCCTGTATTGCACACTAGATGCAAACATGTGGACATCAAGCATCACTTCATTAGAGATCATGTGGAGAAGAAAGACATAAAGTTGGTCAAGATCCACACAGATCATCAAAAAGCTGATATATTGACAAAGCTACTTGCAGAGGCAAGATTTCTAGAGCTATCAGCAGAATTGGGCTTACTTGATCCAGGGAAGTTGGACAAGTAAATCCATTGGAAGTTAATTGGAGTAAGGGGAACTAAAATGGTTTTCAGCAGACTTGGTCAAGTCTACTGAAATTCAGAAGAGATGACCTCAAATGTTCAGGACTCTTGTCCATTGAATCTCAGGACATCTGTTCACATATCTTCAGGACACTTGTCCAAGTGGGGTCAGATAAGTTGTCCTGGCTATCAAACTATTATCTTGGTTTGATAAGCACCTATTTTGGGCAATCATTGCCTATTTTGATATTTGTCCCATTCCTCTTACAGATATCACCTTTTTGGGTTTTTAATTTGTCTCCCACCCAAAAGGTCGCTTTCCATGCATTAAATGCCAAGATTTAACTCTTGTTTGCATTAAATATTTCAAGCCATGATCTATCTCGAAAACTCCCCAAGCATTAACCAATATTTAATAACTTCCACATTTGAATAGAAAACAGTTTTTCACTGTTTCATTGGTTATTGACCATTGGATCAAAATTGGCCAACTCCCCTGAAATCAATCCTGGCCGTCCAATTGAAATTTCCATTTTTATCCATCGTTGAAAACTCTTGAGACTCACCAACTCATTGACAAACATTCTTTTTAGAATATTCACAAGTCTTAAGAACCCCCCCCAACACTTCTTCCCCAAGTATTCGAAACCCTGGCCTTCATCTTCTTCAAACACTCTCAAATTTCTTTCTGTAACCCTCAATGGCTCCCAAAGCAAAAACTGAGATGGTTGTTGACTTTACCAACAAGGATCTTGACCTTGATTTTGGCTATCTTAGCCACAAGAACAACCTCACTTTTGAGTCAATCCTCTCTTTTGAGAGTGAGGAACCTGAAGTTGCACCAACCTTGAGATGGTTGAGGAGGGCAGGTCTCCAGAAGTTCATGCAGGAGAAGCCAGACTCTTGCCTTGAGTCTTACATGGCAGAGTTCTTTGCTTTTCTCAAATGGAGAGGCAAACCTGAGGATGGAGAGGTTGCCACAAGATTGTCCTTTGTTGCAGAGGGAGAAGAAGAGGAAAGATTCCATAGAGTAAAATTTTATGAGGAGGAAGTTGATGCTGCCTTTGGATTGCCTTCAGAGGGAAGGAATCCAGAATTTTATGGAAATGGACTTGAGCAAGAAATTGCTCAAGATTGGCTTATTACTCCAGGGCCACTATCCTCCACTCAACACAAGAGGACCCTCAAGCCAAAGTTCCTTACTTTGTTTGAGGTTGTTGCAAAAAGTTTGCTCAGCAACACTGGAAGTTTGGAGCAGGCCAGCCATCCCAGAATCAGAATTATGGCTGCAATTATTGATGCTAGTGACAAAGGCATCAAGTTCAATTGGAGGACCTTCATCCTGTCTGAGATGATGAAGGAGAAGGCCAAGTTCAAAGTTAAAGCTCACAACAAGGTTGTAATGGAGGGCAAACTGAGATATTGCACAAGGGCAAGTCTCTTGATTGAGAAGTTTACTCACTATTCTGAGATGCAAACCTTTGCAAAGCCCCTCCCTGCCCAGAAAATCATGTTCAGAAAGCTCAACAAGAAAACTGAGCAAAGGAGGATGCAACTGGCCAAACCTGCTGAAGTAAAGAATGAGGAGAAGCCAAAATTGAAGAAAAGGACAAAGGCCAGAGTGGTCAAAACAAGGAAAGTGTCTCAAATTCAATCAGAAGAGACTTCAGGAGCTTCAACTGAGATTGAAGAGGTTGCTGAAGAGGGAGTAAATGTGCCTTCTGATCACTCAGAAGAATTGAGACAAAGATACAATGAGACTAGACAAAAGTCTAAAGGAGAGAAGAGGGCCAGGGAAGTTGTCCCTGAAGATGAAGGTAGTGGGAGCAGTAGGGCTAGCAAGAGAAGGGCAAAGCCTACTGAAAAGGTGTTGGAGCTTCAAGAGCAAAAGTCTCTCCAACTAGCTCTAAGGGAGAGCAGGGCTGAAAGCAGAACCAAATCCAAGTCTAGGACCAATTCTTCTGGTTCTGGAACTCCTGAATCCAAGGTCCCTGAAGGTGAACCAATTAAGGCCAACCTCCCTGAAGCCCAGAATCCTGAGCCCAACTCCCCTGAGACCCATATAACCCCAACAAACCAACCCATCACCCCTCTCAATCTTACAAAGAGATATTCTCCAGAAGGGAGTGTGCAAAGAAGTGGGATAGATGTGCTAGCAGACTTGGCAGTAGATGAGACAAGATTGCAATCTCCCATTGACTCATCTATGCTCAATTATTCAAAGTTCTTAGAAGCTGCACTTCATGAGCCAACCCCCCTGAGTAAATCCCCTTCAGATCCATTGCTCTCAAAAGCAACTGAAGTACCTTCAATTGCACCCAACCCTTCTGAAGCCAACATCCCTGAACTTACCCTTCCTGAAGCCACTTTAGGAGAAACCAGAGCCAACTCCCCTATAACCCAAAGTCCCCATTCCAGTGGAGATGAGGAGGAGTATACTTATGAAAGTATGCTCAGAGGTGGAGCCAAGGCTACTGTGGACAGTTTGTACCCACAACTTGCTGAATTTCCAAGAATTCAGAAGATGTTTCATGATTTGAGGATGCTTGTGGATGTAAAGGATAAAACCATTATGGAGATCTCACAAGTCATCCAAGATAAGGGTGCAAACTGGTGGCAAGTGGAGGAAAGTAGATTACTACACTTTGCTGATGTGTCAAAGACAAGATTCCTCATTGATGAGGATGTTTTTGAAAAGTTAGTAGAGGATAAGATCATTGAGGAGAAGGAAAGGATAGCTAAGGGCATCAAACACCCTGAAAGTAGCTCAAATGATGATGATTCCCCTGATGATCCCTCAAACCCATCAAACCCCAACCCTCCTAACACCAAATTACCTTCAACTCCCCTCTTAACCTATCATAGGAAAGGCTCTGTTTCATCAGAGGTGTTGACCAAGGGTGGTAACACAACCAAAGATACATCTGCCAATGAAGGTTCTTCTGAACCCAAGGTACATCCTAAAGATGTTGAGGTTCCTACTTTAGAGGCTGGTTTGATTAAGGCCTATTCAGTGTCAGGAGAGTTGGACACTGATCAGCCCTTAATCATTCAGGATGACTCAGTGGCTGCTGAAATAAGCACTGTGATCTCCCCACAACTGCCATCTTTGAACCTTGTTGAAGGTGGAGATGTTGCAGGTTTAAGTGAAGGTGTGGATGATAGAGAGGTAGTTATCACTAAGATAGTGAGTGTACCACAAAATGAGGGTGGTATAAGTGAGGAAGGACAGGTTATTCTTGAAGTCAAATATGAACTTCAAGAATCCCTCGGTGAGAGGAGGCCTGTTCCTTTAAGTGAGGAAATTATTAATGAAGGGAGAAAAGAAATAGTTGAAAATGAGAGGAAGACTGCTGATGTACAGAGTCTTATGCAAAAGAAACTGAGGGTGATGAGTGTGTTTTCACTAACCCTTTTGATCTTTCTGACATTGCAGGCATATCCTTTGACCAAATTTTTGCAGATGATTTCTTAACAGATGCACCCATCCAAGTAGATTCTGGATCAGCACAAGCCTTGCTTGGGATGCAAACAGCAAAGTTGGATTCCTTGGCTCATCAAGTTCAATCAGCTCATGCAGAAACTTCTGGAGCTTTGGATGAGCATGGAAGAACTTTGGCATCTGTGGAAATGAGGTTAACTAGCTCTGAAGATATAGTGCTACCCACATTGGAGGCAAGGATAAGTGGAGTGGAATCTGGTCTTCAAACCATTTCCACTGAGGTCCACAAAGCTAAAACCACTATGGAGTCAATCTCAAAGGAGGTCAAGAAGGATCAGAAGCTGCTAAGAGATAATCACAATACCAATGTTCAAGCTATTAGGCTAACCATCAAGCAAGCACTTGGAAAGAAGACTGCATTGCAGAAGAAAAGAGCAGAGGCACAAAGGCTTGCAATGGTGAAAGCAGCTTCAGAGAAATTTTCCCAAGAGGTGATGGCCAACATTGCTGAAGGTGCAGTGGCCAACCTCACTGAACTTCTTAAAGCCCAACTTGATGCATCTCTGAAAGCAACCATGGAGGAGGTTTTCCAACAAAAGATGAAGCCTGTTCTAGCTTTCCTTAGCTTGAGCAGTGACAGAATGCAGAATATACATGATGAGAATGTATATTTGTTGGAGGAGATGAAGTCCCTAACCCAAGCCCAGTCCTTAATGGCATCCACAATGAGTGAGCTCAAACCTCAGTGTTTTGATGCTGCCAAAAAGGGGGAAAGGGAAAGAGCAAGGGCAAAAGGTGCCTTGGTTATTGGAAGTCCAGTCAAGGGAAAGGACAAAGGAGCTGAAACAAAAGGAAAAGAGCCAGCAGTGCTGAACATAGAAGATCTTGATGAAGAAGAGCAGTTAGCAATTGCCCTGAAGAACTCAATGGCTCCAGCTCAGGAAGAAAGAGTGAGGCTACAACAAAGACCAGGAGGTGAAGTGTCTGGTTTGGACAAGGATGCTGAAGGTGTCCAAACTAGAGGAAAGATAAAAAAGGCCAAGGGAAACAAAAGAAAGGCTGAAACATTCACTGACTTTCCCAACAGCCTTGATCTCTCTCCTGAGTTTAGAATTGATGATGATGAGCCTACTTCCAAGAAGGCAAAGAGTGCTGAAAAGGACAAAACTGCTGAAGTGTCCAAGACTGCTGAAATTGTTGACAAGTCTTCTGAAACTGACAAAAGTGCTGAAGGTCCCAAGTCCACTGAAGATGTTGAAGAGTTGTTTGCTGAAGGATTTGGACCTGAGCCCAAGAAGAAGACAACTGTCTTAGCTCTTGATCCATCAAAGTTGTTCCATGAAGGGTATGGCAAAGACCCTGAAACTCAACAGAAACTGGCCATGATGAGGGCCCAAGAGAAAATGGACTTGATGGATGAGGCAAATAGAGCAAGAGACAAAAGAAGAGCAGATTTTCAAAAGCCTAGAAGGAAAAGAGCAACTTACAACAAGCTAAAGCCACAACTTTTGATTCCCATGGACACCAAATATCCTCACTTGAATAAATGGGTGCCAATTCAGCTGAATGACTCATGGGAAGAGGCCAAAAGGGAGTTTGTCTATGACTACTATGTCATTGACAGATGGAATGGAAGAGATGCTAACTCCACTTTTGCTGAGTTCATGATAGAGTATCACAGAGATCTATATCAACAATTGCTTGCAGCTGCAGACATTGCAAGATTTGAACTCACTGCCCCCAAGCCAATCATATACATGCCTCCAAAGCTTGATGGATGGATTGACTAGTCAAAAATCCTGAAGGAGTTTCTAGAGATCCTCAAGCTGAACCAAATGGTTCTTGGACCCAAGGGAACAAACCAAGAGGCCATGGAGCTGAAAAGAAGAGTGTGGGCACAATATGGGATGGTGCCACCAAAGGAGGATGATCTCTGAAATGGCTAAGTCTTCTGACCTTTCTGTGCTAACATGGATGAAAACTTATCTTGGCTGAAGATTTGTTTGAAATTGGTCATCTATGCTGAAGTTTGTTCAAGAATGCTGACATGTGTCTAATATAATCTATATGCTCTGATATGCTTTTTGCTCTGATACTCGAAGATCTAGATGTTATTAAGTGTTTAGTATATGCTGTGATGCTTTGTAAAGAAATGCTCTGATGTAATATTGATTCATGCTCTGATATGTTAATTTCAACTATCAACATGCTTGTAATGATTTTCAAATGAATGATAGTTGAACTTATTTTGAATCAAGAAACACTGATACAGAAATCTCTCTATGCCTATCTTTGAAACCTATTTGCAACATGAATGGTGAGTACACTAACACATTGCTTTTCAGAAAAATTGACTCCAGTCATGTCTTCTAAAGATAAATGTAATAGGTGTAGTCAAGTCACTTTTGCATAAAATGTATAGGTTTTGGCATCATCAAAAAGGGGGAAATTGTTGGGAATAAAATGGGATATGTTTTGATTCAATACCAAAACCCCCTGAGACATGCCTAAGTCAAGATGATTATGTTATAAGAATGTTAGAACATATAGAATAAGGCTAGATGAGGAGCTGATATGTTAGGCAGCTCTTAGTTGAATAGATGCACAATTTGAGGGGGAACATATGCTT
This sequence comes from Galeopsis tetrahit, assembly GCA_963675135.1. Classification (NCBI taxonomy): domain Eukaryota; kingdom Viridiplantae; phylum Streptophyta; class Magnoliopsida; order Lamiales; family Lamiaceae; genus Galeopsis; species Galeopsis tetrahit. Next base: position 70,060,605 of record OY776132.1, read on the forward strand.
TGAAGTCTATCAAGAACAAGTCCCCTCAAGGCTCAAATTCTGGAACAATCACCAAGTCCTTTGAAGGACAAGTATGCTGATCAGGAGAGTTGTCCAGAAGAGTTGTTTCAGCACAATTAAACCAGAACAAGTGTTCTGATGCTTAAGATCAACTATGCTGAAGAGATCAAGACAACTATACCCTAAAGATCTTCAAAGAATCATGCTAAGATCACTTCCAAGAGAAGCAAAGGGAAAGAGCCAAGTCATCTGAAAAGAGCAAACCAACTATGCTGATAAGCAAGTCTGCTGATAGTGATAAGGAGAGTTGTCTACTGATAAGGAATGTTGTCCTTATCATAGAACCAACCTTCAGAAGCCATGTCCTAACTTAATCAAGTGAATCTTGAAGTCAGACATTGGGAAGAGTGCTGCAGAATGAAGACAAAGTCTATACAACCGTTTATTTCCCAAATGAGGACATGTCACTATCAAGAATCTGTCTTCTAAGTTGAAGAACTCAAAGAAGACATTTATGGACATTTGGGGCTGCCTCTCCAACGGGCAAATCCTTCATTTGTCTATAAATACAGAAGTGTGAAGACCATTTGAAGCACCTCAACCTTGACAAGAATATTCAACTATCCTATTAGCAAGAGTGCTTTCAAGCTTTCAAAAGACTACCTTAGTCTTCATACATTTCTTCTAAGCTGAACTTCATTGTATATCCATACAAAGCTTAGAGAGATATCCTATCCTTATACACTGATCTTCATTGTAAAGGATATCTCATTAGTTGGAACCTTACTTCAACCCTTACATCTTTCAAGTGAGAAAGTGAGAAGGTTGTAGTAGTAGTAGAAGTGGTAGGAGCTGACTGTTGAGAGAAGAACAGTTCAGTTCTGAGTTGAGGAGAGGGTACTAGGACTCTAGACATCCTAGGGATCAATTCACTAAGGAGTGGTGTTCTTGATCAAGTGCACCTTGGCACTATAAAACAAGTTAATTCCAAGAGTGAAGGAATTATCCTGTTAAATCAGGGAAAGTGGATGTAGGAGCTTGAGTCTCTGAACCACTATAAACTCTTGTGTTGATTTGCTTTCAAGTACTTTCATACATTCAACACTGCACACAAAACTGATCTTTCAAAGAACTTATACTCAAAGATTGTGCAAAAGACATTTGGACAAGTTCCCTGTAAACTGGACTGTATTGATTGACTAAGTGATTTCAGAACTTAAAAGGAGTTTAAAACTAAAGGGCCAACCACTAATTCCGCACATATAACTCCCTTAGATAGTTATCCAACTAAGTACTCAATTGTTCTTAGTAGTTTGATTATCTATAAAGAGTTATTCAACTTCAGCAGAGTTGTCCAAGACAACCTTGCTGATCTCTTGTTTGATCAAAGTTTGAAAAGAAATTGCATACAAGTGTATTCCCCCCCCCCCCCCATACACTTGTTATATACTCCTTTCAGGATCAACATTATTGTTAATGGTATTACCGATTACTGTTTATGGTATTACTGGTTATTACTTATTGTATTACCGACTACTTCCTCTGTCCTAGTGAAAGCTACCCAACTTTCCTTATTCGTTTGTCCCAATGAAAGTTACCCATTCCTTTACATTTCATTATATTCTTCTCTCTCTCAATCACATCATCTCTCATACATCCACTTAATATATCATATTTTTTTAACCTCCGTGCCCGAAGTTCATGGGGAGTTTTCACTGGGACGGAGGGATTATAATAAAATCATACATATAATATTGTTTTGTATTAAAATTTAAAAAAAATACTAATAAAAAAAAAGTAGGAAACAAAAAAAAAACGAAGAAATAAAAAGTTTGGAATAAAAATTGAAAATGGAAAGAAAAATAAAAAAGAAAAAAATCGAGATTTGTGCCTAATTTCGATAGTTTTTTTTTTTTTTAAATTATGTTTTTACGATTTTTTTTTTAAAAATATAGGTGATTTGGTGGTGAATCGACGGTAACTCGACAATGACTCGACTGCAGATTGTAAATGTATAAATTAAGGTTAATTTTATTATATTTTTTGTAAATTAATAAAAAAATAATATAATCTTTTAAATGTAATTATTTTAAAAAAAATATTTGGGGGTGAACTCATAAAATGAGCGGGTGTAGATAACTGTGGTAAAAAAATAATTTGGGGGTGAACTTATAAAATGAGTGGGTGTAGATAACCGTTGTAAAAAAGAAATGATTTGGGGGTGAACTCATAAAATGAGTGGGTGTAGATAACTGTGGTAAAAAAATAGTTTGGAGGTGAACTCATATAATTAGTGGGTGTAGATAACGGTTGTAAAAAAGTAATGAATTGGGGTGAACTCATAAAATGAGTGGGTGTGGATAACTGTAGTAAAAATATAATTTGAGGGTGAAGTACAACCTTAGCCAACATTAATACGCATTTTTTTTTTCCGTCAATAATGAATCGATAAAAAACACTCTCGTCCGCAATAATTTGTCGATGAGAGTGTTTTTGGTCGATTCATTATTAACGAAATTTTTTACTTTTTTTATCTTTATTTTGGTCGACAAACTAGGTTCGACGGTAAAGTTTTTGGCCGACAAACCAGTGTCGACGATAGTGTTTTTGGTCGACTCTAGTTAATCGAAAATAAGTTTTTATTTTTTTAATTCTATGTTTTATTTTTAAATTTCTGATTTTATTTAGGTTGGTGGTAGTTGTCGGAGGTGGGCGACGGTGGTTGCCGGAGTTGGGGCGGCGGCAGGGTAGGCTTCTTCATCTCTAATTAAGGTTAGCATTAGGGTTATTATTTAGGGGAATGTATCTATTTTGTATTTTATTTGAAGGGCAAAATAGGTATTTTGTATAAATATTTAATTAAAAAAAATGAAAGGGGAGTGCATTAAACAAATCTGGAGGCTATATACCACGCCTTATATATGTATTATATTTGCCGGTGTGAAGAGGCCCAAAACATCTCCATTGCTGTTTAAATGTGTATTGAGGGGATATATATAGAAGGACGTGTAATCATTAAATGTGTATTGGGGATATATATAGAAGGATGTGTGACTAGATTAGAATGAATTAAGGTGACGCTTACACATGTGGGTAGAGTAACCTTCCTTCATGTGAAGGGGCATGTTCATGTGAAGGGAACATGTTCATGTGAAGGGACATGGCAAGGGGCAACTGCTCTCTGTTCCAGACATAGAAGCCACAAGAATGCTGCCACAGGAATGCTGCTCTCTGTTCCAGTCAGACTTTAAAATGACTTAAAAAAATTAATACTCCCTCCATCTTTGAAAATTCATGAAAATGGTCTCCTCCATCCACGAAAATAGTCTCATTTATCTTATATTATTTTCTATACCCTCTTTATTTTTATGGAAACTATCACTCTTCAACCATCATTTAATTATTTAAATTGTCATCAGCTTTATTCACAAACACAATCACTTTATTCAAAACAATATTTCAATTAAAAAAAATATTGTATTCAATATCTCCAATCATTATACAATTTCTATGTATCTCCTATCATTTGTATAATAATTGAAGATAGAAACTTATTTCAAAATAGTTATTTATTTGAATTCATTTTTTTATTCGAGTATGATCATATACTAATATTTTGTGGGGAAGATTAATGGTAAAAAATTATCTAAAATTATTAATTCATATTAAGAATATTTCATAAACTTATTTTCTTTTTTTTGATATTTTTATATTAAGATCATTATTGCATATTTGCCAAATAATTACCATTATTCAGTAGATTTATGCTTGTAAGCTCTTTTATAGCAGGAGATATAGAAACATGAAATACAAGTTTTGATGAAGAAAAGGAAAAACTAGAGGTGAATTTTGGAAATGCTTATAAGCATTGGTGAATTTCACCTAGGACCATAGTGACTAAATGTGGATGATCAAATATATTTTTACGTAATTTTACTATGATTTTGTAGTGATAATATTTTAGCTTTGTTGTGTGAATATCTTAATTAATTAGACTTCAGGTAAAATATTTCACTTTTTTGGGTGATCCTAATTAAAACTTTTAACCCACAATTTTTTTTTAAATAACTTAATTAATTAGACTTCATGTGAAATATTTCACATAAATGTTGTTGAAAATTAAAAGAGTTGAAAATAATATACAAATATTATACTAACTTAAATAGTTAATTATATATTTTGTTCTCGGCGTGTACTACTCTCGAATTCAGAATTAAAAACTGCATTATTGAAAAGCAAAATTTTATTAAGCACACAACATAAAAGTAACTTATATACACAACATAATACATAGTGCATTGGCTATACATAGTGCATTGGCTACAGGGTTGCAGAAATTGGATTAGACTGCCACCGCGATTTATTAAAAGTCGGTACAAAAGATCGGTTTTAAGGTTGGGCGGTGCCTAGCCAAGTCACATATCCTAGTTCTCTTTATTTTTTGTCCCATCCTCTCATATTAATCTGGACAGTACATGTGGCAGTTAAGAACTCGACCCCCTGCGTAGGACTCAACACCTCCAACACTCCTTTCAACGTTTTCAGTCTCACACAATCTCCCATTTTCATCACTTCCTCCATTCCATCCACTAGCCTCACTCCATCCATCCCATCCACTAGCCCTACTATGGTCCCCTCTACCCAGCTCTCCACTCTGCTCACAGCTGCCGAGTCTCCGGCTAAGCTCTGTCTCAGTGCCACTATATTCTGATCTGCCATCCTCTCCTGCCTCTCCTGCAAGGGCAAAGTCATGATTAAAATTTAAAACAAACAAAAAATTTAAAATAAATACAGTACAAAAAATAAATTATAGATCAAAGTACAAGATTACATATGTCATTTTTTATATTCCATTTTTTTTAATAATACTCACCTGCTGCCTCTTCATTTCCTTCTCCACCTTCTCCTCCTCCGCCTTAATATACGTTTGCAAGGCCTCGATTTTCTGCGCCTGCTCCTCCGTCATGCCGGCGAGGCTCGACCCAGATGAGTCCTTCTTGAGGGAGTCGAGTAGCCGAAAAGCCATAGAGGGTTTACAACTGGTGACCCAGAGAAAAGCGTTTTCGAGAGGGGTCTCTGTTTGGGCCAATTGCTCCATCCTCTCCTCCTCGTAGAATTCTGGTTGCTCCATCCTCTCCTCGTAGAATTCGTCGACTCTCAAACTTCTCACCATTACTGTTATTGTTTTATTATTATATAAAATGTGTATTGGGAATATATATAGAGGGATGTGTGACCAGGCTTACACCACGTGGAGTGTGGTGGGAAACCTTTGCCAGGCCACCTGGAGTGGGGGTGGGGTAATCTTTAGTGGGTAACCTTTGGTCACGTGTCCAACAAGACAAACAACACATAAAGAATTTAAGTGGTTTGATCAATGTGATCTACATCCACTCGACCAGACGAGTACTTCTTTGATTGATCAAGAATGTTTACACATTCATTCACTCGGAATAGGGATATTTCCTCACTTCACATAACTCAAAGATTACAATCATACTTGCATCCAAAATCTCTCTAACCTTTACAATGTACACATATAAGAGTATATAAAGACCAAAGTAGTTGCTGCTATTAGGAACTGTTTGAGTAGTTAGCATCCGTTTGCAACCGTTTGTAACAACCCATGTGCTCTATTATTGCCAAACTAAGTGTTGACCCTGAGGGTGGGCCTGAGGGGCGACCGCCCTGGCCCCGAATTTTGAGGGGCCTACTTTATATATATATATAATTAATACTCCGTCCGTCCCGCTATAAGTTTCCTGGGGGAGTATTTTTTAAAAGAAATTAAAAAGTAAAAAAAATATAATGAATTGGAATATCTAATCTAAGTTTACAATAATAATATAACGGTAAGGAAAAAACAGAATAGGACAATTCACCCTAACACTTAGATTCAAGCCAAATTTATTTAGTAAAACAATTAAGGACAAAATGAAACATATATAGTCGATTATGCCCCTGTTTTCGAATTAATTAAGAATTTCAAATTCAATTAATTATGTTAATCCAAATTTAGGAAAGTCAACATTTGAATTTTAAATTAAATTGGGAGATATTTCTCCTAGAATCTCGCGTTGATTTTAATTCAAATGAACATTCCTAAAATATTTCACAAAACTTCATTTTGTGCATATTCGATTACTGTGCTCATCTCCATATAAGTTTTTGAAGATTTCAAGCGTTGCACAATCGAAATCGTTCTCGGTAAATTTGAATTAGCTCTATGAATTTTGTAACCATCACTTCACTAAAATTTTTATTTTTTAAGGAATGCTAAGATTTTTTCTTTCTTTTTAAACTTAAACGTGCAATTAATTACACTTAGGAGGGTGTATTCAATTGAGATTCTGTTGGATTTTTTTGGACTTTAAAAAGTCCGTGGATTTAGAAAATCCATAGACTCTATGCAGAGTTTGACTGACTTTTTTATTGATTTATATGGATTTTTATAGATTTGACAAGATTCTGAAATACACATTTTTTTATTGATTTACATGGATTTCCATAAACTACGCCCCTAAAACTAGTTAAAAAAAATATATTATTCATCATTATTATTCTCATCTTCATTTCCATCAGGGTTATACCTCGGCCTCATTTCCATGCATTAGCTTCGGTTCTTTGAGAAAACAATTCCAAATTTTCCATTTTCCTCTTCCACGTTGAGATCATTATTATTCCCATCTTCATTTTCATCACGGTTATACCTCGGTCTCATTTTCCACGTAGCATTAGCAATACTAGTTCTCCATGCTTTAGCTTCAGTTCTAATTGACTTTGAGAAAACAATTCCAAATTTTCCATTTTCCTCCACGTTGAGATGTGGTGAATTGATCTTCTTTATATTCGACTGAAAATTCATCAGAGCAACATTATTTTTGAAAAAAGTTAGGTAATTCAGCACGAGTCAATACTAACTCTGCTTGTGTTTGAAATGGCAAAAATTCTATTGAATAATTGCATTTCTAGGGTGACTACCTTGACCACCAAAATCTTTTAGATATATCGAACACCACGTAATGGGGAATTGACGTCGATTAGATAACAGTGTCTGATATACTATGATTTTTAAAGAAAGAACATAATTTTAAAATACAGTTTCACGATAATAATGATGGTGAAGAATCTGTGATGCTTATCGAAGAACATAGTTAACAAAAGTTTTATTTTTCTTCTCTTTCAAGTCTTCTAAGAGAATCCGTTGAAATCTCTACTTTTTAGAAGAGATTTTGAATAGTGAAATTTATTTATATTTTTGAAAGAGAATCCAACGAAATCCATATAGTATTAAAATCCATAGATTGTTGAATACCTAAAGATTTCTAAAGACTTTTTAAAATCCGTATTGAATACCTCAAAATTTTGAAAGACTTTTAAAAATCCGGATTGAATACACCCAGATTTTAAAAGTCCAAAAAAATCCAACAAAATCTCAATTGAATACACCCCTCTTAATTTTTTTAAGTAGTTTTCCTTATTCGATGTTCCAAAGCTCGAAATTGAAATAATTATACTTAATTTCAGATTTGAATAATTTAATTTGATTAATGTAAAATATGAAAAGTCAAATGAATTAAATTTTAAAAGGTAAGAGATTATCCCTAGATTATAGGTGAAGGAAAATGATTGAAGGTATGTTTGTTTCGTCTTTTCATCTACTCGTTTGATTGTACAATGGAGTTTTCATATGTAAACAATCGTTGTTTTTTTAAGCTGTGCATTTGTGCATTGCATATTTGTATGATATTTTTAATAGTTTGATGCATATACATAATATGTGCATTGCATATTTATAGGGGATGCATATATCAAATATGTGCCTTGCATAATAATAATATAAGACTGTATCATAAATTCTATATGCATATTTTATTATATGCAACCGATAAGTGCATATAATTTCAAATATACATGCATTTTTTTATATATGCAGCCGATAATTGCATATACTTCCCAAATTACTTGTATCTACAATTGACCATACTCTAGTAAATTAGGTGCACTTGTTTTCAAGCTCCCCAAATTAAAAAAAAAATCATGTTCTTGGTGTCTTACTCCTCTGTATAAGATATTTCAAGAAACATATTTAAAGCTCGAAGGTCTCATATAAATCAGACGAAAAGACGTTTTACAATTATCATGACTCCAAACATTCCAATATACAAAATCAATTTCTACAAAGCAACTAATCAAATGAATCTAAGATTATTGAATTTCTGCTTAATTAACTACTATTGTATATGATATGTTCATCTAAGGAGCAAACTTCAATTTTGCAGATACTCACTACTCCATTTTCTGATTTGACATGCTTCATTCCATCCAAATCCAAAGTAGGGGCAAACACTGTACCCTCCATTCTTTTCCTCAACTGCATAGATTGAATAACACTGCCTTAGAAAACACAGGATTTCAAAGATAAATTGAAGAATTTTTTTGCTTCACTTTTCAATCCATTTGAATAGTGCACAAATCTTATAAATTAAATCATAGAACCAAATAAAATGGATACTTGTATAAACTAGCACCTAGATCTCCAAATTCCTACAAGTAATATACAAATAACTAGATAAAAAAAAAAAATTCAATAAATCATTCGAAAAAAATGAATCTGAATCCCATAGCCGTAATTGAAGAGTCATATAATATTGGAGAGCGACGTATCTATTTCTATGGTCGCGGAAGAGACGGAAGAGAGAGAGCTGAGAGGGGTGGGTGGGGGGTTTTTACACATCCACTGTGTGAAAATCAATGGGTGGCCGGCCTGGTGCAGCGATTTACACCTCCACTGTCGTCGAGAAGGAGGGGGCGGATCAGAGCTTGGAGAGATGTTGGCTGGGCGGCGATTTACACCTCCATTGTGTGAATCGTACACTGTGGAAATGCATCAAGTTTTTGGAAACTAATCAACCGCAATAACAATACAATCTTCAATTTGAATTGAATTGAATTTGAATTAATGCTGAAAGGTGTAACCGAAATTTGGGGGAGAAAAAAGAAGGTGTAACCGAAATTTGGGGGAGAAATGAATTAATGCTGAAAGACTTTGAAATATTAATTAATTTCGATTATTTATAACTGCAGGGCATAAATGGAATTTTGTATTGTATTTTGGTCTTAATTGTTTTACTCAAAAATTGTCTTACTTTGTTTAAATGACTTGTGGATTGTCTTAGTTTGTTAATAAACTCTTGGTAAAATATTAAATATGAATTTATTATGCACTCTTTCTCAAAAAATGACCATAGTAATTACCCAAGGGGCCAAGGCCCAATATCTAATTAAATACCAAAAACAACATGCGTAGCCAAGCCCAATATCTAATTAAATACCAAAAACAACATGCGTGAGTTGTGCCTATAAATTATCCAGAGACCCAATATCTAATTAAATACCAAAATCAACAGGCGTGAGTTGTGTCTATAAATTAGACAGAGTGCTTTCAAATTTTGTATTCCATATTTCTAATTTTCATTCCAATATAATTTGTTGCATTCATCAAGACATCGGATCGATGATCACGTTTGGCAATCTACATTCGGCTTTCCCTCTCAGTTTTCACGATCCACGGTTATATTATTCACTTACTTATTTTTTATTATTTTAGTTTCTTTTATCTCTGATTCTCTATATTTACTTTATTGTTTATAGTTATTTAGTTATCAATTTTTACTTTTTTTAATATAAATATGTTTTCTAAAAAAACATGAATCTGGTAGTGAGAAAAAAAGACTTGAATGATAATATTACTAATAGTATACTAGAACTTAAATGATTTGAATGGACAAACTAATCTTACAGTTGTAGATATAAATAATTTAAATGAGGGGTAACACTTGTGTGCATCCGTATGCACTGTACTCCTAATTTTAATTTTAGTTTTTTATTTATATTTTATCTATACCCACTAATTTAATAAGTTCACTTTAAGTCATATTTTTATTACAGTTATCTGCACCCACTTATTTTATGAATTCGCCTCTCAAATCATTTTTTTTACAACTACACCCGCTCATTTTATGAGTTCAACCCCAAATTTTTTTTACCACAATTATTTGCACCCACTCATTTTATGAGTTCACCCCCAAATCATATTTATACAACATTTATTTGCACCCACTCATTTTATGAGTTCACCCTCAAATCATATTTATACTATAGTTATTTGCACTCGTTCATTTTATGAGTTCACCCACAAATCATTTCTGCTACCCCGCTCATTTTATGAGTTCACCCCCAAATATTTTTTTTAAAAATAATTACAGTTAAAAGTCTATATATTTTTTTTATTAATTTACACAAAATATAATAAAATCAACCCTAATTTATACATTTACAATCTGCACTCGAGTCATTACCGAGTTACCGTCGATTCACCACTAAATCACCCATATTTTTAGAAAAAAAATCATAAAAATATAATTAAAAAAAAACACTATCGAAATTAGACACAAATCTCGATTTTTTTTCTTTTTAATTTTTCTTCCCATTTTCAATTTTTATTCCAGACTTTTTATTTTTTCATTTTTTATTTCTGCTTTTTTTAATTAGTATTTTTTTAAATTTTAATACAAAATAATATTATATGTATGATTTTATTATAGTTGGGAATACAATAAGTAATAACTAGTACCATAAATAGTAATCAGTAATACCATTAACAATAATTAGTAATATCTTATGCAATAACAAATAATTTCACACATCTAATTATATCCAATAATACCAAAAACAATTATTAGTAATACCACGAACAGTAATCGGTAATACCATTAATATTAATCAGTAAAATTTTATAAAATAACAAATAATTCCATACATTTAATTATATTCAGTAATACAAAAAACAATTATCAGTAATACCATGAATAGTAATTAGTAATACCATGAATATTGATCAGTAATATCTTATACAATAACAAATAATTTCACAAATTTAATTATATTTAGTAATACAAAAAACAATTATCAGTAATACCATAAACAGTAATATGTAATACCATAAACAATAATAATAATAATCAATAATACCTTAAGCAATAATAAATAATTCCACATAATCAGTATAATTCCACATAATCAGTAATACCACAAACAACAACCAGTAATACCACAATTAATAATCAATAATACTGTAATCAATAATCATTAATACTAATTTAATAGCGTATTAATAGTAATACCACAATCAATAACTAGTAATACCAGTATCTATAACCAATAATATCACTAACAACAATACCATAAAAAAAAGTAGAGGAAGTGTAGATCGGGGTGTACTAAAGAAAGAAAATAGGGGGTGCACATTACCAAGCCCAGTTGAAGGGAACCCTAGCGCAAATGCGCAATGGGAGGGCACCCTAGGACAGTAGTCACCGCCTAAAATTTCATCGGCAAGGTCACCAGGGTCGCGTCGGTGGTCCAAATGAGCAGAGGTTTTCGGTCGCCATGGATCGTGGCCGAGATGGAAGATTATGTCGATTGTCATGAAAGTGAAGAATCGCCTTTGCGATTCGAGGAGGGATCTCGGGCTTCAGCAGCCGGGACAGAAACTCCGCCGTCGCCGTCGAGGGGGTGGTCGGGCATGGTGGTGGCTGGGTCACTCGCCGACTGGTATGAATTTCCGGCAGGTCCTTTACTTATCAAATTAAAATTGAAATTCAAGTGCACCGCCGACCGACTATAATAAAGTCATACCTATAATATTATTTTGTATTAAAATTTAAAAAATACACATGAAAGAAATGGAAAAGAAAGGCAGAAAAATAAAATAAAAAAAGTAAAAGGAAAAGGAAAAAAAACGAAGAAATAAAAATTTTGGAAAAATAACTAAAATGGAAGAAAAAATGAAAAGAGGAGGGTGAAGAAAAATTAAAAAGAAAAAAATTGAGATCTGTGGCTAATTTCGATAGTTTTTTATTAATTATATTTTTACTACTTTTAAAAAAAATATGGGTGACTTGGTGGTGAATCGACGGTAACTTGAAAATTACTCGGCTGCATAATGTAAATAGGAGTATATAAATTAGGGTTTATTTTATTATATTTTGTGTAAATTTATAAAAGGATAATATAGTTTTTTAAATGTAATTATTTTTTAAGAATATTTTGGGGTGAACTCATAAAATGAGCGGGTGGAGATAACTTTGGTAAAACAATAATTTGGGGGTGAATTCATAAAATTAGCGGGTGCAGATAATCGTGGTAAAAAATGATTTGAGGGTGAACTCATAAAATGAGTGAGTGCAGATAACTGTAGTAAAAAATGATTTGGGGTGAACTCATTAAATGAGCGAGTGCAAATAATCATAGTAAAAAATGATTTGGAGGTGAACTAATTAAATGGACGAGTGCAGATAACCGTGGTAAAATAATAATTTGTGGGTGAACTCATAAAATGAGCGGATGCAGATAATAGTGGTAAAAATTGATTTGGGGGTAAACTCATAAAATGAGCGAGTGCAGATAATCGTAGTAAAAAATGATTTGGGGGTAAACTCATTAAATGAGCGAGTGTAGATAAAATATAAATTAAAAGGGGCAATTGCAATTAAAATGAAACGGGTTAATGGGTAAGAATTAATAAATTAAAATTGAATCTTAAAGTAGGGGGCATGGTGCACGCGCGTGTATCCAAGAAATTGCCTAAATGAGGATATGAATGAAAATGAAATTAAAATTGTTAAAAACATATTTACATCCACTATGTCACAAGAAAGATTAAATAGATTAACAACTTTATGTATTGAAAAAGATAGAACAAATTAACTATGAAGATATTATTGATGAATTTGCTTCTCAAAATGTTAAAAGAAGCTAAAATGTTCATTCATTTTTAATATGTGCATACATATTTCACTTATTTTATTTGATGTTGTTCAGAGAGAATGACCCATTTTTCTTGTTCGCCCAAGCCTACAAAATCTCAGGACCGGCTCTGGCCCAACTGAAATGGTAGTTATGCCCTCAAGTAGTTGTAACTGTAATACAACTAGTTAAACTAACTAACTTTCGTATCAGAAGACTTGTCCATAAAGATCAGAAGACTACTTACTCTTCTGATACCCAACTCTTCTGTTCTGTGATCAAAAGCTGACTCTGCTTATAGACTTTTTACTGTGCTAATAGTAATGTGCTGAAATACTGTGCTCATATATTGTGCTGATATACTCTGCTGAAGTACTATGCTGATATACTCTGCTGAAGTACTGTGCTGATATACTCTGCTGAAGTATTGTGCGGATGTACTGTGCTGAAATCTAAGCATCACCTCTTCAGCTGATTGAAACCTTCAACTCATCTGATTTCGGCCTAAGTCATCTTATCTGATCCTATCAGCTGACTACTTACTGTGTTGACTATGAGATTATGAGATTATGAGATAACACTCACAATTCTCCACCTTTAGCTCATAATCGAACTAATCTCCACCAAAAACAAAACAACAACACCATTCTCTTTAAAAAATAGCCTCCACCACTGTTCCTCTGCCACAGGAACAACAGCCTTCTCCTCGGAGGAATTAATGCAGTCCAATAAGTGTAAGACACAAGCCAAACTTCTCTTTTGGCAATGCCTTAGTGAACGCATCATCAGGGTTCTCCTCTGTAGCAATCTTCACTACCTAGACCACCCCCTTCTCTACAATATTTGTTACAAAGTACAGCTTCACATCTATATGTTTAGTTCTCTCATGATTCCCCTGATGCTTTGCAAGATGTATTGCACTTTGGTTATCACAGAAGACAGTCACACTTCTTTGTGATATACCAAACTCCTTTAAAATCCCCATAAGCCACATGCTTTCCTTAACTGCCTCAGTCAAGACTTTTTTTATAAAAATTCTCATTCTGATTCTGTAGTAGATAATGCAACTACGAACTGATGTATTGACCTCCATGATATAGTTGTACCAAATAAGGTGAATACATAACCTGTCAAGGACTTTCTTGTGTCTACATTGGCTGCATAGTCGGCATCAACATAACCCACAATTGCTTCTGCCTCATCTAATATCTTCTGAAATTTCAGACCCTTCTCAGCTGATCCCAGAACATATCTCATGACCCACTTAACTGTCTCCCAATGACTTAAGCCAGGATCACTCATGTATCTGTTGATTACACTCATTGCATGAGTTAAATATGGTCTACAACACACCATAACTTACATTAAACTCCATACTGCACTGGCATAAGGAACCTTACTCATCTGAGCTCTTTCTTGGTTGTTCTTGGGACACATCTGATTGGATAGCTTCTGATGTTGGCCAATTGGTGTAGAAACTGACTTAGCTTAATTCATCCTGAATCTCTCTAACACCTTCTTCAGATAAGTAGGCTGACTCAGCTGAATTGCTCCCTCAACTCTGCTGATCTCCATCCCAAGAATCACTTTAGATTCACCAAGATCTTTCATCTCAAACTCTCTTTTGAGAATCTCCTTAACCTGATTGATACTGTTAATAAACTCCCCTACTATTAACATATCACCTACATACAGCAGAAGATAGGTAACTGAACTCCCAACTCGTCTAAAGTAAACACAACTGTCATACAAGCTTCTTGCAAAACCAGCTGAGCAAATGTACTCATCAAACCTTAAGTACCAATGTCTGGGGCTTTGTTTAAGGTCATATAGTGATTTTCTGAGTAAGCACACCTTGTCTTCTCCATCTTCTATGTCTAACCCTTCTGGTATTTTCATGTAGATCTTCCCATCTAAAGTCCCATGAAGAAATGTTGTGGTCACATCCATCTGATGCAGCTCCAGTTCATACTGAGCAACCATAGCTATTAATATTCTGATGCTACAATGCTTTACAACCGGTGAGAAGATTTCATTAAAGTCAATATTCTATTTCTGTGTAAATCCTTTAGTTAAAAGTCTTGCCTTGTACCTAATCTTGCCACCTCTTTGAGCCTCCACCTTCTTCTTGTAGATCCACTTACACCCAACAAGTTTCTTGTTCTTAGGCCTCTCAACAATCTCCCAAGTCTGGTTCTTGTTAAGAGTTAACAGTTCTTCCTCCATAGCAACTAACCACTTCTCTTTGTCATGGCAGCTGATGGCTTCTGTGTAAGTTTTAGGCTCCAGAGACTCCACCTCAAGAGCTGCAAATAAAGCAAATGATACTATGTCAGCTTGACCATACCTCTGAAGTGGGTGAACTTCTCTTCTGGATCTGTCCCTAGTCAGCTGATAGTCATGAAGCTCATTATCACTATGAGTAGTCTACTCCTCATCTGGATATATATGATCTTCAGTTAGTCTTCTGGTGTCAACATGCTCCACCTCAACCTGTGTCTCATCTGGTTTATTGTCTGTTGCACTTGAACTTGCCTCTTCTTTCAGTGGAATTCTACTTTCATCAAAAGTTACATCTCTGCTGATAATACACTTTTGCATCCCAACTTCAAGGCACCACAACCTATACCCTTTCACACCTGAAGGATGCCCTACGAACACACATTTCAAGGCTCGAGGATCAAGCTTATCTTGCTTGACATGGGCATATGCAAAAAAACCATAAAACCTCAAATTCTTGTACTCAGTTGAGGTTTTAAATTGCACAGCTGAGGAAGGGCTTCTGTTTATCAAATAGGCTGTTGTCGACACTGTTTCTCCCCAAAATACTTTAGGCAATCCAGAGCTGCTCAACATACACCTAACTCTCTCAAGTAAAGTTTGGTTCATTCTCTCAGCCACTCCATTCTACTGAGGTGTGCCTGGTACTGTTCTGTGCCTCACTATACCCTTCTTCTTGCAAAAAAACATTGAACTCTTCTGATATGAACTCCAGTCCATTATCAGTTCTCAAATGCTTGAGCTTCTTTCCAGAGACATTTTCAACCTCAGTGGGCCATTCCTTAAACTTTTCAAATGCTTCTGACTTGGATTTCAGGATAGTGATCCATACCTTTCTTGATTAGTCATCTATGATAGACATGAAGTATCTCCCACCACTTCTGGTCTGATTCCTAGCTGGCCCCCATAAATCTGAATGGACATAGTCCAAAATTCCTTTGGTAGAGTGTGAACTCTTCCCAAACTTCAATCTCTTGGATTTCCCAAGAATACAGTGCTCACACAGATCAAGCTTTGTGATCTTGTCACCATCTAGCAATCCTTGCTTACTTAGCTCAAGTAGGCCCTTTTCTCCTACATGACCTAGTCTTCTGTGCCACAACATTGAGTTGTCTTGCACTCATGCCACATCTGATCTGCCAATCATTGTACCTCCTTGAAGAAAGTAGAGATCATTCCTTCTCTCACCTTTCAGGACAGTAAGCTTCCCCTTTGAAACTCTGAGCTCTCCATCTTCTGACTGGAATTTATAGCCCAATGAATCCAGCATGCCAAGAGATATCAAATTTCTCTTGAGTTCAGAAACATATCTGACCCTCTTGAGAATCATCACTGTTCCATCATACATCTTCAATTGTACTGTACCTTCACCTTTAACTTTGCAAGTGTGATCATTCCCTAACAACACAGAACCTCCATTCTGATTCTTAAAATCATGAAACCAGTCTCTTCTTGGAGTCATGTGGAAAGAGCACCCTGAATCTAAAATCCAATCTTGCTGTTCTTCAGTGGTGGTGATGGAAAGTGACTGAGCTGACTCATAGCCCTTCTGCTCCTTATCTTCTTGGGTTTGATTTGCTTGATTCTTATCAGTCGGGTTCTTGACACCAGATTTCTTCATAAGTTGTCTGTACTTAAAACAAACACTCTTGTAGTGCCCAGGTTTGTTGCAGTGGTGGCACACTACTTCCCCCCGATTTGTGTTGGGATATAAATTCACCCTAAGCCTCTCAATGTAATAGGATAGTTTTGATGGCCAAAACACTTAGAGTTTATAAAATGTATGTAATAGGGCCAGCTGATGTTGTATAGATCAGCTCACTTTTTAGTCTAGTCTAGTGTGATCAGTTGTATATATCTCAGCTGATAACACAGTCCCAGCTTACACGCACAATCTCAGGAGATGAAGAGAAGAAGACCTAAAGATTAGAAGACCCTTGAAGAACAGCTAAGTCAGGTCTTTGTATACCTACTTAGCTGATAATGTCCAAGATGAAGTTGGCCAAGTCAGTAGAGTATTGCTCAAATCAGAAGAGGGTAACTCATCTGATAACAGAAGACAGATGATACCTGGCCAGACGAGCTCATCAGACGACTAAGGATAAAATCAGCAGACTAGTCATTTATCAAGAGAATTCACCTAAGGACAAGATTCCAAGTCATCTTACAACTTTTAAAAGAAGGCTTACCATACATAGAAGATTGACAAAGATTCCAGAATTGAAGCAATCAAGATCAATCAACAGGAATCAAGGAATCAACATCAACAAGGAAAGATTTGCCAAACGACTAGTCAACTCCAACGGCTAGTTGCCCTAATCTTTACCTATAAATACAAGACGATGAGGAAAAACAAAGCACGGAAAAACCACGCAAGAACTCTAAGCTATATTACAGCAAGCAAGCAAAAGCCATACGATCAAGGAGTTCTCAAAGAGCCGACTCATCTTAGATTAAGCCTAGCTCTTAAGTTTTTCCCTCGTCCAAACTAGAACCTGAATCCAAATCACTCATTGTAAACATCTTGATTTAGGCATAGTGGTTAAGCATATTTATAAGCTTGAACCATTAGTTGGATCCAATCAAAAACCCAAAACCCCTCACCTAAAGGTTTAGTTTTTGATCTCGTGTAAGAGTACAAGTGTTCATCAATTACTTGTGGAGACCGTAGCAATTTGGAACTGTTCAGATCTCAAAGTCCTTCTCTTGGGACTCTAAAGGACAAACACCTGTAAATTTGGAGAATTTAAGGGATTAACATCACAATCGAGTCGTGAGAGTGGACGTAGGACCTGCAATCCGAACCACTATAAATCCACAATGTCATTTCTCTTACTGCACTTTACTTACTTGCAATTTACTTTCAAGTTATTCATTATAGTGCATATTGTGATTTAAACTATTTTTGTAACTAAGGTCATATATTCTTCAAACCAGCATCAGCTGAGTATTTCATACAAATCATTAATTGAGTTTTCCTAAAGGACGGACACGTGAACGAGTCTAAACAAAAGGGCCTATACATTTCCGCACACTAAACTCTATCCGAACACTATAGTCATCTGGACCAGCAGACTTGTAGTCCAGTTGACTTAGTGAATCAGAAGGGTTCTAACTCTTTACTCAAAAAAGTTTTAAAGTCTATTCACCCCTCCCCTCTAGACTTTAATTCCATTCAGTACTCGTTCAGGGACCAACAATTTGACACTGCTGATTTTCCCTTATCAACTCCCTTGGGTTGACTAGACCCCTTCTTGGAGACAGATTTCTTTTGTTCTCCATTGATTGCCAATCCTTCTCCACTGCTACTTTTATCTCCTTGAGATGTCTTATTATGTAACAGTTTGGACTTGACGGCCAAGATCACATCCTCCAATGTGATTGCCTCCTTTCTACCATACAAGATGGTGTCGTTTAGGATTTCAAAGGACTTAGGAAGGGCACTCAACAAGATCAGAGTCTTATCCTCTTCCTCTAACTTAACATCTAAATTCTCCAGATCATCAAGAATCTTGTTGAACTCATCCAACTGCTCCGTAATGGGTTTGTCATCTCCCATTCTAAAGGCATACAACTTATGTTTCGAATAGAGTCGGTTAGCAAGAGTTTTGACCATATATAACTTCTCAAGCTTATCCCAAACCTCCTTCGCTGACTTCTCTTTAGCAACCTCCCTCAAGACCTTATCTCCAAGGCAGTGTAGAATCGTGCTTCGAGCTTTTCTGAGCAACTTGATCCTTTCAGCCGCAGCTGCTGCAGTCTCTTTGGATTCTTCGAGAGCCTCGAATAATCCTTGTTGTTTAAGGAGGGCCTGGATCTTGACCTTCCATGCCACAGCCCAAAATCTCATGTGCCTGTAAACTTCTCTATGTTGTACTTGGTAGAATTCCCCATCTTAGATCTGCAGCTACATCAGGTTCCCACAGACGGCACCAATTGTCAACAATTCCAGTCGATTAGACGTCTCCAACCAAGTAGAAGACTTGAAGATATAAGAAATAACTAGCTAAGATAGTAATTCAAAAAGTAAGCAACGAGACAAACAACACACAAAGAATTTAAGTGGTTTGATCAATGTGATCTACATCCACTGGACCAGACGAGTACTTCTTTGATTGATCAAGAATGTTTACACACTCATTCACTCGGAATATGATATTTCCTGACTTCACTCGTGAACTCACACAACTCAAAGATTACAATCGTACTTGCATCCAAAATCTCTCTAACCTTTACAATGTACACATACAAAAGTATATAAAGACCAAAGTAGTTGCTGCTGTTAGGAACTGTTTGAGTAGTTAGAAACTGTTTGCAACCGTTTGTAACAACCCATGTGCTCTATTATTGCCCAACTGAAATGGTAGTTATGCCCTCAAGTAATTGTAACTGTAATACAGCTAGTTAAACTAACTAACTTTCATATCAGAAGACTTGTCCATAAAGATCAGAAGACTACTTACTCTTCTGATACCCAACTCTTCTTTTCTGTGATAAAAAGCTGACTCTGCTTATAGACTTCTTACTGTGCTGATCTTTACTATGCTGATAGTAATGTGCTGAAGTACTATGCTCATGTACTGTGCTGATATACTCTGCTGAAGTACTGTGCTCAAGTATTGTGCTGAACTCTAAGCATCACCTCCTCAACTGATTGAAACCTTCAACTCATCTGATTTCAGCCTAAGTCATCTTATCTTATCCTATCAGCTGACTACTTACTGTGTTGACTATGAGATTATGAGATAACACTCACAGAAGTCTATGCCTTCTCTCTGTGTGAATCCCCTTGCCACCAACATTACCTTGAATCTGATGTGCTCCTTAGCACCACCAGATCCAACTTCAAGCTTCTTCTTGAAGAGTCATCTGCAGCTAACCGACTTCTGGTTGTTTGGCTTCTCAACAAGGATCCAGGTCTCATTCTTCCCTAAGGATTGCAACTCCTCTGACATGGTTGTTATCCACTGCTCTTTCTCAGGACTGGTGATAGTTTCTCTAAAGTTTCTTGGCTCATAATGCTCCACCTCTTCTGCTGTGATCAGAGCATATACCACAAGATCATCCTGGCCAAACCTAGATGGGGGATGAATCTACCTTTTGAGCCTATCTCTTGCAAGACTATAATTCCTCAAATCTTCAGCGTTGTCCTCCATGGTATCATCTTCTGGATCATCTCCTTGTACCTGTTCTGGGACAACCTCATCTGGGGTGTTGTCTTATGTATCAGTTGGGTTGACTACCTCCTCTGGTATAAACTCATCTGATCCAAGAAGCTCCACCTTAGTTGAGGAACTCTCTTCTGACTCATTTACAATTCTTCCATCTAGGTCATGAGAATTTCCATTATGAATATATCTCATTACCTTCTCATTAAAATCAACATCTCTGCTGATAATAAGTTTTTTATAACCTGGTTCAAGGCACCGCAGTCTATAGCCCTTGACACCTTTAGGATAGCCAATGAATATACATTTCAGAGCCCTTGACTCAAGCTTATCCTGTCTAATATGGGCAGAAGCTTGACATCCAAACACTTTAAGTTTTGAATAATCACTCAGTTTGCCATACCAGATCTCATCTGGGGTTTTACCTTCTAAAGCAAATGAGGGTTTTTTTTTTTTTATCAAGTAACATGCAGTACATACTGCTTCTCCCCAAAAGTTTTTAGATAACTTAGTATCAGCTAACATGCATCTGACCCGTTCTAAAATAGTTTTGTTCATTCTCTATGCTAATCCGTTTTGTTGTGGATTAAGAGGGACAATTTTATGTCTAGTAATGCTCTTCTCTTTACAAAATTCATTGAATTCAGCAGATAGATACTCAAGGCCATTGTTTGTCCTTAAATGCTTTAAGGACTTGCCTCTCTTGTTCTCTATCTCAACTAACCATTCCTTGAATTTTGTAAAGGCCTCACTCTTCTGTTTTAGAATGAACACCCAAACTTTTCTAAAATAGTCATCTATTATGGACATGAAGTACTTACCTCCACCAATGGTTTCGGTTCTTGATGGTCCCCACACATCTGAGTGAACATAATCCAGCATCTCCTGGGTAGTGTGCTGACTCTTTTGAAGAGACTTCTTCTTAGCCTTGCCAAGAATACACTACTCACAGAACTCTAGGTCCTTGAATGTCTTCTGGTGGAAAACTTCATTCTTGGATAACTCCATCAGACCTTTCTCTCCCACATGTGTCATCCTCTTATGCCAAAGCATAGAATTATCAGAACTCATGGTAACATCAGCAGCCCTTGTGATTGTCTCACCAATCAAATAATATAACCCATTGAATCGACTTCTTCCCTTGCATCACTATTCTATCAGCTTTGATGACCAGCAGACATCCTCTTTCTGTTTTGAATTCATAACCCAAAGCATTTAGTGTGTCAAGAAATATAAGGTTTCTCTATAACTCTAGAACAAATCTGACATTGGTCAGGATCACATGCTTATCATTAAACATCTTCACCCTCACAGTGTCAATCCCTCTCACAGTACAACTTTCATCATTTCCTAAAAGAGTTGATCCACCATCCATCATCTCAAGGTTTTGGAACCAAGATTTGGTGGGACACATGTGAAAAGTATATCCAGAATCCAACACACATTCATTAACAAGCTTGCTATTTGTTATGCTCATAACTTCTGCACTATCATATCCTTTTACCTATGCTACATCAGTTTTAGCAGCATCAGTAGACTTCTTCCACTCAGGACACTCTTTTATGAAAGGGTAACACTTGGGTACTCCGTGTGCACCGTACCCCCTGATTTTGATTTTGATTTTAATTTTTTATTTGTATTTTACCTGCACCTGCTAATTTAATCAGTTCACCCCCAAATTATATTTTTACTACAGTTATCTACACCCGCTCATTTTATGAGTTCACCCCTAAATTATTTTTTTACCAAAATTATCTGCATCCACGCATTTTATGAGTTCACCCCCAAATCATATTTATACTATAGTTATTTGCACCCTCTCATTTTATGAGTTCACCAAAAAATCATTATTTTTTACAACGATTATCTACACTCGCTCATTTTATGAGTTTACCCCAAATTATATTTTACCACAGTTATCTGCACCCTCTCATTTTCTGAGTTCACCCCCAAATATTTTTTTAAAAATAATTACATTTAAAAGATTATATTATTTTTTATTAATTTACGCAAAATATAATAAAATCAACCATAATTTATACATTTACAATCTGTAGTCGAATCATTGCCGAGTTACCGTCGATTCACCACTAAATCACCCATATTAGTAAAAAAATTGTAAAAACATAAATAAAAAAAACTATCAAAATTAGGCAAAAATCTCGATTTTTTTTCTTTTTAATTTTTCTTCCCATCTTTTTTTTTATTTTTTCGTGATCGCAGTCGGAGGCCTATTGTTAGCGATGAGCAGCAACTCCTAATGTCCTACCACAGCTGGGGCCTGCTTTTTTTTTTTTCCTGTTTTTTTTTTCATTAGTATTTTTTTCAATTTTAATACAAAATAATATTATATGTATGATTTTATTATAGTTGGGAATACAATAAGTAATAACTAGTACTCCCTCCGTCCTAGGATTTTATGCACACTTTCCTTAACGGGCGTCCCAATATTTTTTGCACACTCCAAAAAAGGAAACAATAATACCAATAATACCCCTCATATATTTTACCTTTAATCAAATCTCTTTCACTCTAATCATTGAATTACCAATAATACCCCTCCTTTATTTACCTTATACATCACTTTATTCAATTTTCTTAATCTCTGTGCCGGTCAAAGTGTGCATAAAATCCTGGGACGGAGGGAGTAATACCATAAATTGTAATCAATAATACCATTAACAATAATTAGTACTCTGTTAGGAATAAAATGAGTTATGTTTTGATTGAATACCAAAACCCCCTGAGACATGCCTAAGTTATGATTGAATATGTTCTAGAAATGTTAGAACATGTAGTATAAAGGTTAGATGGGGAGCTAATATGTTAGGTAGCTCCTAGATGATTAGATGCACAAATTGAGGGGGAACATATGTTTTGAAGTACATCAAGAACAAGTCCCCTCAAGGCTCAAACTCTGGAATCATGATCAAGTCTGCTGAAAGACAAGTATGCTGATCAGGAGAGTTGTCCAGAGGAGTTGTCTCAGCTCAATTAATCAAGATCAAGTGCTCTGAAAGCCCGAGGTCAACTATGCTGAAGAAAAAGAGACAACCACACCCTAAAGATCTTCAAAGAAACAAGCTAAGATCATCTTCAAGAGAAATAAAGGGAAAGAGCCAAGTCATCTAAAGAAGAGCAAGCCAACCTTGCTGATAAGCAAGACTGCTGATAGTGATAAGGAGTGTTGTCCAAATGTTGAGGAATGTTGTCCTATCATTGGAACAACCTTCAGAAGTGATGTCCAAGTTCTAACAAGAGAATCTGAAAGTCAGATATTGGGAAGAGTGCTGCAGAATGAAGACAAAGCTCTTACAGCCGTTTATTTCCCAAATAAGGACATGTCACTATCAAGATTTTGTCTTCAAAGTTGAAGAACTAAAAGAAGACATTTATGGACATTGGAGGCTGCCTCTCCAACGGGCAAATCCTTCATTTGTCTATAAATACAGAAGTGTGAAGACCATTTGAAAGCATCCAACTAGAATCTCAACACAATCCAGCTAAGCTCAAGTTCTTACAAGCTAGAGTGCTTTCAAAGCTTTCAAAGACTATCTTAGTCTTCAAACACTTCATCTAAGCTGAACTTCATTGTACATCCATACACAAGCTTAGAGAGATATCCTATCCTTATACACTGATCTCCATTGTAAAGGATATCTCATTAGTTGGAACCTTACTTCAATCCTCATATCTTTCAAGAGTGAAAGTGAGAAGGTTGTAGTAGTAGAAGTGGTAGGAACTGACTGTTGAGAGAAGAACAGTTCAGTTCTGAGTTGAGAAGAGGGTACTAGGACTCTAGACATCCTAGGGATCAATTCACCAAGAGTGGTGTTCTTGATCAAGTGCACTTTGGCACTATAAAACAAGTTAATTCCAAGAGTGAAGGAATTATCCTGTTAAATCAGGGAAAGTGGATGTAGGAGCTTGAGTCTCTGAACCACTATAAACTCTTGTGTTGATTTACATTTCAAGTACTTACAATACATCAAAATTGCACACAAAACTGATCTTTCAAGGATAAACATTCAAAGATTGTGCAAAAACCTATTTGGACAAGTTCCCTGAAAACTGGACTGTGTTACATTGACTAAGTGATTTCAGAAATTAAAGGAGTGTAAACTAAAAGGGCCAACCACTATTCCGCACATATAACTCCCCTAGATAGTTATTCAAATAAGTACTCAATAGTACTTAGTAGATTGATTATCTTAGAAGAGTTAATCTTCTTCAGCAGAGTTGTCCAAGACAACCTTGCTGAGCTCTGGTTTGATCAAGTTTGAAAAGAATTTGCATACAAGTGTATTCCCCCCCCCCATACACTTGTTATCTACTCCTTTCAGGACCAACAAGTGGTATCAGAGCAGGGGTTCAAAGACCACTGCTTCTGAAAAGCCATCTTGGTTTTCAAAATCACATATTCGCTGTGGTCACTGAACTGATCTCTCTGAAATCCTTATTGTATATTGACTGACTATTTGTTCTTGAATTATGGCCAACAACAATGCTGCTGTTCCACCTCCTACTATCCAAGGATTGGACAACATGGCCACAAATCCAGTCAACCACATTTCACATCACAAACTGCCCATGTTCTCAATTGATAACTATGATTTCTGAAAAATCAGAATGAGGGCTCATCTTGCATCTCTTCATACTGATATGTTGAGAGTGATCACAAGAGGTCCTTTTGTGTTCACCTTTGTCAATCCCAGAGTCACAGAGGCTCAAAGGGCAGATACAAGAGATGTACTACCCAAAGATGAAGATGACTTCACTACTGATGAAAAGAGGAAGGATAATC
Source organism: Galeopsis tetrahit (assembly GCA_963675135.1). NCBI lineage: Eukaryota > Viridiplantae > Streptophyta > Magnoliopsida > Lamiales > Lamiaceae > Galeopsis > Galeopsis tetrahit. The sequence goes on from OY776132.1 coordinate 70,085,667, forward strand.
TGAATTATCTAGCAATGAACACCCTCTACCAAACAATTCCAGATGCAATTATGGGTAGAGTCTACCACTGCACAACAGCCAAAGAAATTTGGGATACTCTTGCTGAAATGTGTGAGGGTACTGAAAAGATCAAGGAGAATAAGCTCCAAGTTGCTGTGCAGAAATTTGAACAGTTTGCAATGGAGTCTGAGGAATCCATTGATAAGTTTGCTGGTAGATTCACTGATGTGATGAATGAAATCAACTCACTGGGCAAGGTCTACACCAAGAGAGAAGTGGGGTTGAAGATCTTGAGAAGTCTCACTCAAAAGTGGGATGTCTATGCTGTAATGATGCAAAACACCAAAGATCTTTCCACCATGCCCATGCAACAAATCTTCTCTGAACTCAAAGCTTATGAGTTCGACCTCAATAGAAGAAAGCCTATTGAGGAACCTTCTAATCCTACTAAGGGAGTGGCATTCAAAGCCAAAACTGCTGAACCAGAGATGCAGTCCACTCCAAGATCATCAAAGTCAGTCTCAAAGACTGAAATGAAGGAAGAACTAGCCTTGATGGCTAGAAGGTTTGAAAAGTTAAACTCAAGGTTTGGTAGATACAAGAAATTCTACCAGGACAACAAATTCAGGAGATACAACTCTCCTGAAGCACAGGCTGAAGTCAAAAAGCCTGAAGAGAAAAGATCAGAGGACAAGTACTCTGATAGGAGAAGGTCCAGTAGAGCTGAACCTTCATCATCAAAAAGAAGAGAAGAATCAAAGAAAGAAGATGATGAAGATCTGTGCTATAACTGTAAAAAGAAAGGGCACTTCCAGTATGATTGCCCTGAATTAAGCTCTAAGGAGAGAAGGGAGAGGCAGGCCAAAAGAGATAGGAAATTCACCAACAGAAAGGCCATGATGGCTGGTGAAGAATCTGATAGTGCTGAAAGCCTCAACTCCTCTGATGGACTATTCTCCAACAGTGATGATGATGATGATGTCTGCAACATGGCTCTTGAGGATGATGAGGTATCCTCCACTTCTAGCTCACCATCATTCATCTCACAAAACAATAGTGAGGTCAACTTGAAACTCTCCCTTGGAAAGTTGATGGAAGATTTCACTATGTTACAAGAATTTCATGATAACTGTGTGAGGGAAAATGAAAGATTGGCTATTGAACTTGCCAAAAACTCTGAGACAGTTGTTGATGTCAAGACTACTGAGTTGTATCAACAAGTCTTGAGAGAGCTTGAGGAAGCAAATCTCAGGATAGTTGACCAACAAAAGGAGATTGATGATCAACTTCTCTCTCAGAAGAGAAAAGATTTTGAAATCAAAATTCTCAATGCCAAGTTTGAAAACCTCTCACATGAATATGATATTCTTAAATCAAGTGAAGAGAGCCTGAAATTAAAGATGTCTGCTCTGAAGAAATCCTCTAGAGCAATAGAGGAAATTCAGAGTTATCAAAGACCTATGGCTCAAAGAAGTGGATTAGGTTTTGATCCATTTGAATCTTCACCTTGTCTTAGTGTTGCTTCTGTGAGTAACACTAAGAGAATCTTTGTTAAGTCAGTGGCACAGACTGAAAATGAAATAATTCAGCCACTGAACAAAGGAAAGGGCAAAATGGATGTAATGCCTACTCAAGTGCTTCAGGAGATTAGGCCAAAACCTAAGGAAATGGCCAAAGCTCCCGAACACAAGAGGAATATTGGTCAGCAGAGTAGACCCAATGGTAGGGCAACTCTACTGAACAATGTTCAGAGGAAGTATCCAAGGTATAATCAGCCTAGGCCAACTCTTCTGAGAAAGCCTCAGCTGAATAGACCTAGGGACAACTTTCCTCAAAGGCAGAATAAAATGAGACAACCAAAACCCTTCATACCAAAGGGTAATGGTCATAAGAAAGCCTTTCCTCAAAGATTCCCTCAAGCTGCACAAAGAACTCAAAAGTTCAGGAGACTTGACAACTCTCCTGAAACTTATAGAGTTAGCACATTCACACACACTTTCCCAAAGGCATTTAAGGGAAAGACAGTGTATTTAGATGCTAAAGGAAGACAACTTAGCCACCTTGAATCAATCAGGGTTATTAGGCAAGTTTGGGTTCCTAAAGGTACAGCTAACCTCTCAGGACCCAAAACTCAAAGGGTACCTAAACCCATCTAATTGTAGGTACCAATGGGCCACAAGAAGAGGAGCATGAGCAAAAAGTCAGCATGGTATCTTGACAGTGGATGTTCAAGGCACATGACTGGAAACAAGGAACTCCTCACTGATTTTATTGAAAAAGAAGGCCCAAATGTCACTTTTGGAGACAGCTCACAAGCAACTACAAAAGGTTATGGTACTTTGATGATTGGTAACATCAAAGTATCCAATGTATCTTATGTGGCTGGTCTCAAGTATAATCTCCTAAGTATCAGTCAATTCTGTGATAAAAACTTCAATGTTGAGTTTTCAAGTGGAAAATGCTTAATAAAAAATAAGACTCAACAAATATTATTGACTGGAACTAGGAAAGGAAATGTGTATTTTGCAGACTGGGACAAGTCTACTGATGCTGCATGCTTCATTGCTAAGAGTTCTAGTGAACAAAGTTGGTTATGGCATAAAAGATTAAACCACCTGAACTTTAAAACAATGAACAAAATTGCTAGAAATGCATTAGTCAAAGGACTACCTAATGAGGTTTTCATTAAAGAGCATGTTTGCAAACCATGCCAAGAAGGAAAACAGATCAAAGCCTCATTTAAGGGAAAACCAGTCATCTCTACTGAAAGGGTACTTGAACTGTTACATATAGACCTTTTTGGACCAATTACCCCTGCAAGCATAAATGGTAGAAAATACACATTGGTTGTAGTAGATGACTTCTCTAGGTTCACATGGGTAGTATTTCTCCTTAATAAGAAGGAAACTCAAGTCAAACTGCCTGAACTTCTAAAGAGATTGTCAAATGAGAAAAGCCTTAGCATTATCAAGATAAGATCTGCTAAAGGCACAGAGTTCATTAACTCATACATCAATGAGTATTGCACATCTAATGGAATAGCTCATGAAACCTCAGCAGCTAGAACTCCCCAACAGAATGGAGTTGCAGAAAGAAGAAATAGAACTTTAAAAGAAGCTGCTAGAACTCTAATTGCTGATTCAAAATTACCTAAGAGGTTTTGGGCTGAAGCTATAAACACTGCATGCCATACTCAAAATAGATGTTTGATTATTAAGGGGCAAGGCAAAACCCCCTATGAACTCTGGAAAGGAAGAATGCCTAAAGTGTCTTACTTTCACATTTTTGGTTGCAAGTGTTTCATTCACAATAATGGGAAAGATCAGTTGAAAGCCTTTGATAGCAAAGCTGATGAAGGAGTGTTTCTTGGATACTCCCAAATCAGTAAAGCTTTCAGGGTCTACAACAAGAAAACTCTTATTGTGGAAGAAACACCTCATGTTGTGTTTGATGAATCTACTCATGAGTTCAGGAATGAGAACTTGGAATCAGAAGAAATCACACAAAGAACAACTAGACTAAGCCTAAAAGACAAAGACACTGAATTCATAGATGTTGTCCAAGCCAATCTACCTGAAAACTCTATGTTGGACAACCATCCTGAAGGCAACCTACCTGAGGCAAATCCCACTGAAAGGAATGGTGAACTGAATGATCCAATCCCAGTTCACATCCAGGTAACAACTACCAATGAAGAAGCAGTTCCTGCTGAGGTAGTTAACAGGTCAAATCATCAAGGGGGAACTCAAAATGTTGAAAATACCAATGTCCCTGACATTGAGGACAACACCCCTGATTATGATCCTGAATTAGATCCTGCATTCAATTATCCTGAATTCTATGATCAAATTGACTCAACTTCAGTAGAGGACAACTCTACTGAAGAGATCAGAAAAAGAAGGACTTGGTTATCAGACCATCCTACTGATCTAATACTTGGTGACCCAAGTATTGGAGTCAAAACCAGAAGATTTCATGGTGAAAGTGCTCTTTTCTGTTGTTTCTTGTCAGAGCAAGAACCAAGTGATATTGTGGAAGCACTTCAAGATGCCAATTGGATTACAGCCATGCAGGAAGAACTGAATCAATTCACCAGAAATGAAGTATGGGAGCTGGTGGATAGGCCTTCACATCAAGATGTTATTGGAACAAAGTGGGTGTTCAAGAACAAGAAAAATGAAAATGATGTGATTGTCAGAAACAAAGCAAGACTTGTGGCAAAAGGCTATTGCCAACATGAAGGCATTGACTATGATGAGACATTTGCACCTGTGGCAAGGCTAGAAGCAATAAGGCTCTTTCTAGCCTATGCAGCCCACAAGAGGTTCAAAGTATACCAAATGGATGTCAAGAGTGCCTTTCTGAATGGAGTCTTGAAGGAAGAAGTCTATGTAGAGCAACCACCAGGTTTTGAGGTTGGAAACCAAGTTTACAGACTCAAGAAAGCTCTATATGGACTCAAGCAAGCCCCTAGGGCTTGGTATGATACACTGTCACAATTTCTCTTGGATCATGGATTCACCAAGGGAACTGTGGACAGAACTCTCTTCAGAATATCTGAAGGAGAGGACATCTTGCTTGTCCAAATTTATGTGGATGACATAATATTTGGATCCCCCAATGAGAAGCTGTGTGAGAAATTCTCAAAGCTAATGCAAAGCAAGTTTGAGATGTCCATGATGGGGTTGATGAACTTCTTTTTGGGTCTTCAAGTCAAGCAATCAAAAGAAGGAATCTTCATCAACCAAGCTAAGTACACCAGAGAAATGATCAAGAAGTTTGGGTGTACAACTAGCAAGCCAGTAAGGATCCCAATGAACACAAATTGGAAGATGGATCCTGATGAGAGTGGTATTTCAACCAACTCTACTGAGTATAGAGGAATAATTGGTTCACTCCTCTATCTCACTGCCAGCAGACCTGACATCACCTTTGCAGTAGGTGTTTGTGCAAGGTTCCAAGCAAATCCTAAGAAAAGCCATCTTGAGGCTGCAAAGAGGATTTTGAGGTATCTCAAAGGCACTGAAAATCTAGGCCTTTGGTACCCTGCTGATGACAACATTGAGTTAACTGGCTACTCAGATGCTGACTATGGAGGTTGTAAAATTGACAGAAAGTCCACTTCAGGGACTTGTCAATTCTTGGGCAACAAGCTTATATCTTGGTTCTCCAAGAAGCAGAACACAGTGGCTACTTCTACCACTGAAGCTGAATATGTTGCAGCTGGAAGTTGTTGTGCTCAAATCCTTTGGCTGAGACAACAACTGAGAGACTACAAAGTCAACTCTACTGAAGTTCCAATATTTTGTGATAACAATAGTGCCATTGCTATATCACAGAATCCTGTATTGCACACAAGATGCAAGCATGTGGACATCAAGCATCACTTCATTAGAGACCATGTGGAGAAGAAGGACATAAAGTTGGTCAAGATCCACACTGATCATCAAAAAGCTGATATTCTAACTAAGCCACTTGCAGAGGCAAGATTTCTGGAGCTATCAGCAGAGTTGGGATTACTTGATCCAGGGAAGTTGGACAAGTAAATCTCATGAAAAGTTAATGGATATATGGAAACTGAGAAGGTTCTCAGCAGACTTGGTCAAGCCTACTGAATATCAGAAGAGATGGCTGAAACTATTCAGGACACTTGTCCATTGGTATTCAGGACCTTTATCCACATCTCTTCAGGACACTTGTCCAAGTGGGGTCAGATAAGTTGTCTTGGCTATCAAACTATTTCCTTGGTTTGATAAGCACCTATTTTGGGTAATCATTGCCTACCTTGATACATGTCCCAACTACAGATATCATTTCTGTGGGATTTAATTTGTCCCCCACCCAAAAGGTCGCTTTCCATGCATTAAATGTCAAGATTTAACTCTTGTTTGCATTACACCTTTTCAAACCATGATCTATCTCGAAAACTCCCCAACCATTAACTAATATTAAATACTTTCCACGTTTTGAATAAAACCAACAAGTCACTGTTACATTGGTTTTTAACCATTGGATCAAAACTGGCCAACTCCCCTGAAATTCATCCTGGCCGTCCAAGTGTATCTTTCCATATTTGACAACAGTTGAAAATACACAAAACTCACCAACTCATTGACAAACATTCTTTTTAGAATATTCTCAAGTCTTAAGAACTCCCCACACACTCTTCTTTCCCAAGCATTCGAAACCCTAACCTATTCTCTTCAAACTCTCCCAAAACTTTCTAAATTTCATCTCTGCAATCTTCAATGGCTCCCAAAGTTAGACCAGAGATGATCATAGATTTTTCCAACAAGGCTCTAGACCTTGATTTTGGATACCTAAGCAACAAAAACAATCTGCATTTTGAACCCATAATCTCCTTTGAAAGTGAAGATTCTGAGATTACTCCAACCTTGAGATGGTTGAGAAGGGCTGGTCTTCAAAAGTTTTTGGAAGAAAGACCAAGCTCCTGCTTGGAAAGCTACATGGCTGAATTCTTTGCCTTTCTCAAATGGAGGGGCAAGCCTGAAGATGGTGAAGTTTCCACCAGACTGTCATATGTTGCTGAAGGAGAAGAGGAAGAAAGATTTCATAGAGTGAAATTCTCTTCAGAAGATCTTGAAGGAGCTTTTGGATTGCCTTCTGAGGGAAGGAATCCAGAAATCTATGGCACTGGTCATGAAGAAGAAATAGCTCAAGAATGGCTATTGACACCAGGCCCTCTCTCCTCAACTCAAAACAAAAAGACTCTCAAGCCAGAATTTCTCAACCTCTTTGAGGTAGTAGCTAAAAGTCTCTTGAGTAATACTGGAAGTTTGGAACAGGTCAGCCATCCAAGAATCAGAATCATGGCTGCAGTCATTGATGCCAGTGACAAAGGCATCAAGTTTGATTGGAGGACTTTCATCATGTCTGAGATGATGAAGGAAAAGGGAAAATTCAAAGTGAAATCTCACAATAAGGTTGTGCTAGAAGGGAAACTCAAGTATTGCACTAGGGCAAGCTTGTTGATTGAGAGATTTTCCCACTACTCCCAAATGCAAACCTTTGCAAAGCCTCTCCCAGCTCAAAAGATCCTATTCAGAAAGCTCAGCAAGAAAACTGAGCAAAGGAGGATGTTAATGGCCAAGCCTGCTGAAGCAAAGGTGGAGGAGAAGCCAAAGATGAAGAAGAGGACTAAAGCAAGAGTGGTGAAGACAAGGAAAATGTCTCAGATTATCTCAGAAGAGAACTCAGATGCTTCAACTGAGATTGAAGAAGTTGCTAGAGAAGGTGTACAAGTGCATCTGATCACTCAGAAGAATTAAGGCAAAAGTACAATGAGACTAGACAAAAGTCTAGGGGTGATAAGAGGATCAGGGAGGTTGTCCCTGAGAAGGATGAGGAAGGGAGTGGAAGCAGTAGGGCTAGCAAGAGAAGGGTCAAGCCTACTGACAAGGTGTTGGAGCTTCAGGAAGAAAGGTCACTACAACTTGCTCTAAGAGAGAGCAGAGCTGAAAGCAGGACCAAATCAAAGTCAAGGACCAACTCATCTGGTTCTGGAACTCCAGAATCCAGGGTCCCTGAAGGTCAACCAATGGAGGTCAACATCCCTGAAATTCAGAATCCTGAGCCCAACTCCCCTGAAACCCATATAACCCCAACCAATCAACCTATCACTCCCATAAATCTCACAAAGAGATACTCTCCTGAGGGAAGTGTGCAGAGAAGTATGATAGATGTGCTAGCTGACATAGTTGTAGATGAGACAAGATTACAATCTCCCCTTGACTCATCTATGCTCAATTACTCAAAGCAATTAGAAGCTGCACTTTTTGAGCCAACCCCCCTGAGTAAAGCCCCTTCAGATCCATTGCTCTCAAAAGCAACTGAAGTTCCTTCTACTGCACCCAACCCATCTGAAGCCAACATTCCTGAACTTAATCTGCCTGAAGCCGCATTAGGAGAACCCAGAGACAACTCCCCTATAACCCAAAGTCCCCATTCAAGTGGAGATGAGGAGGAGTATACTTATGAAAGTATGCTCATAGGAGGAGCCAAGGCTACTGTGGACAGTTTGTATCCACAACTTGCTGAATTTCCAAGAATTCAGAAGGCCTTTCATGATCTAAGGATGCTTGTTGATGTAAAAGATAAATCCTTGATGGAAATATCACAAGTCATCCAAGATAAGGGTGCAAACTGGTGGCAAGTGGAGGAGAACAGATTGTTACACTTTGCTGGAGTTTCAAAGACAAGATTCCTCACTGATGAGGAAATATTTGCAAAGTTGGTGGATGACAAGATCAATGAGGAGAGGGAAAGGAAAGCAAAGGGCATCAAACACCCTGAAAGTAGCTCCAATGATGATGACTCCACAGATGATCCCTCAAACCCCTCTAAACCAAACCCTCCTGAAACCCCTCAAGCCAATCTCCCTAAGCCTTCTGTCTCTGAAAGACTTTCCAACCCCCCTAGAACCTATCATAGGAAAGGCTCTGTCATTTCAGAGGTGTTGACCAAGGATGGTAACACAACCAAGGACACATCTGCCAATGAAGGTTCTTCTGAACCCAAGGCACAGCCTAAAGATGTGGAGGTTCCTTCTCTAGAGGCTAGTTTGATTAAGGCCTATTCAGTGTTAGAAGAGTTGGACACTGATCAGCCCTTAATCATTCAGGATGACTCAGTGGTTGTTGATATGAGCACTGTGATCTCCCCACAACTGCCATCTTTGAACCTTGCTGAAGGTGGAGATGCTGCAGGTTTAGGAGAGGGGGTTGAAAAGGAAAGTAGATTTGAAAAATCAGAGGGAGTTGTGGATGAAAGAGAGGTAGTTATCACTAAGATTGTGAGTGTACCAACATATGAGGGTGGTATAAGTGAGGAAGGACAGGCTATTCTTGAAGTTAAATCTGAACTTCAAGAATCCCTTGATGAGAGGAGGCCTGTTTCTTTAAGTGAGGAAACTTTTATTGAAGGGAGAAAAGAAATAGTTGAAAATGAGGAGAAGACTGCTGATGTATCAGAGTCTTATGCAAAAGAAAATGAGGGAGATAAGTGTGTTTTCACTGATGCTTTTGATTTGTCTGATATTGCAGGGATAAGCTTTGATCAAATATTTGCAGAAGATCTCTTGACAGATGCTCCCATCCAAGTTGACACTGGATCAGCACAAGCCTTGCTTGGGATGCAATCCGAGAAGTTGGATTCCTTGGCTCAACAAGTTCAAACAGCTCATGAAGAAACATCTGGAGCATTAGGTGAGCATGGAAGAACCCTAGCTTCTGTTGAAATGAGACTAACTGGTTCTGAAGATGTGGTGCTACCCACATTGGAAGCAAGAATTGAAGGAGTAGAATCCGGTCTTCAAACCATCTCTACTGAAGTTCACAAAGCCAAAGTCAGTATGGAAAACATCTCAAAGGAGGTCAAGAAGGATCAAAAAAGGCTGAGAGACAATCATAATGCAAATGTTCAAGCTATCAGATTGACAATCAAGCAAGCTCTTGGCAAGAAGACAGCCTTGCAGAAGAGAAGAGCTGAAGAGCAAAGGCTAGCTATGGTCAAAGCAGCCTCAGAAAAGTTTTCCCAAGAAGTGTTGGCCAACATTGCTGAAGGTGCAGTGGCCAACCTCACTGAGCTCCTGAAAGCCCAATTGGATGCATCTCTTAAGGCAACCATGGAGGAGGTTGTTCAACAGAAAATGAAGCCCGTTCTTGCCTTTCTTAGCTTAAGCAGTGACAGGATGCAAAATATACATGATGAGAATGTATATCTGTTGGAGGAGATGAAGTCTCTAACCCAAGCCCAGTCCTTATTGGCATCCACTATGAGTGAACTGGAGCCAGAATGTTTTGATGCTGCCAAAAAGGGGGAAAGGGAAAGAGCAAGGGCAAAAGGTGCCTTAGTGATTGGGAGTCCAGTGAAAGGGAAGGACAAAACCCCTGTAGGAAAGGGAAAAGAGCCTGCAGTGCTGAACTTGGAAGAATTGGATGAAGAGGAGCAGTTAGCACTGGCATTGAAGAACTCTATGGCCTCAGCTCAAGAAGAAAAAGTGAGGCTACAACAAAGACCAGGTGGTGAAGTATCTGGTTTGGACAAGGATGTTGAAGGTGTCCAAACTAGAGGAAAGATCAAGAAGGCCCAAGGAAAGAAGAGACAAGTTGAGAAATTCACTGACTTTCCCAATAGCCTTGATCTTCCACCTGAATTCAGAGTTATTGATGATGAGCCTATCTCAAAGAAGGCCAAAACAGCTGAAGAGCCCAAGAATGCTGAAAAAGACAAGTCTACTGAGACTAAGTCCACTGAAAGTACCAAAGTCACTGAAGATGTGGAAATCTTATATGAAGAAGGCTTTGGACCTGGACCAAAGAAGACAAAGATTGTGGTACTCAATGATCCATCAAAGCTGTTTCATGAAGGGTATGGCAAAGACCCTGAAACACAACAGAAACTGGCCATGATGAGGGCCCAAGAGAAAATGGACTTGATGGAAGAGGCCAACAGAGCAAGAGATAAGAGAAGAACAGACTTCCAGAAGCCAAGAAGGAAGAGAGCAACTTACAACAAGATGAAGCCACAGCTATTGATCCCAATGGACACCAAATATCCTCACTTGGATAAATGGGTGCCAATTCAGCTGAATGACTCATGGGAGGAAGCAAAAAGGGAGTTTGTCTATGATCAGTATGTCATTGACAGATGGAATGGAAGAGATGCCAACATCAATTTTGCTGAGTTCATGATTGAGTACTACAGAGAACTCTATCAACAATTGCTTGCAGCTGCTGATATTGCAAGATTTGAACTCACAGCTCCCAAGCCAATCATATACTTACCTCCAAAGCTTGATGGATGGATTGATCAATCAAGGATTCTGAGAGAATTCACTGAGATCCTCAAGCTGAACAAGATGGTTCTTGGTCCTAAGGGAACCAACCAAGAAGCCATGGCCTTGAAGAGGAGAGTGTGGGCACAGTATGGGATGGTGCCACCTCGAGAGGATGATCTCTAAATGGCTAAGTCTTCTGACCTATCTTAATTGATCAACTATGCTGAAAATTGGTCAAGTTTGCTGATGTGGTGTGCTAATCTGTTTGCTCTGACTTGATATGGATTGCTCTGATACAAGCTCTGTGCTCTGATGTTGAAAATCTTGTATATGTCTTGAAGTGTTAGTATTTGTTCTGATATAAGATTGGTGCTCTGATACAAGGTTATGCTCTGATACTGAAAAATCTTGTATATGTGTTGAACTGTTAGAAAGAAATACTCTGATGTATTTAGTGTTGATGATTCATGCTCTGATATGTTAAATTCAACTATCAACATGCTTGTAATGTTTTTTTAATGAATGATAGTTGAACATTATTTTGAATCAAGAAACACTCATCTCTCTATGCCTATCTATGAAACCTATGTGCAACATGAATGGTGAATACACTAACACATTGCTTTTCAGGATAACTGACCTTAGTCATGTCTTCTGAAGATTAATGTAATAGGTGTAGCTAAGTCACTTTTGCACAAGCTGTATAGGTTTTGGCATCATCAAAAAGGGGGAAATTGTTAGGAATAAAATGAGTTATGTTTTGATTGAATACCAAAACCCCCTGAGACATGCCTAAGTTATGATTGAATATGTTCTAGAAATGTTAGAACATGTAGTATAAAGGCTAGATGGGGAGCTAATATGTTAGGTAGCTCCTAGATGATTAGATGCACAAATTGAGGGGGAACATATGCTTTGAAGTACATCAAGAACAAGTCCCCTCAAGGCTCAAACTCTGGAATCATGATCAAGTCTGCTGAAAGACAAGTATGCTGATCAGGAGAGTTGTCCAAAGGAGTTGTCTCAGCTCAATTAATCAAGATCAAGTGCTCTGAAAGCCTGAGGTCAACTATGCTGAAGAAAAAGAGACAACCACACCCTAAAGATCTTCAAAGAAACAAGCTAAGATCATCTTCAAGAGAAATAAAGGGAAAGAGCCAAGTCATCTGAAGAAGAGCAAGCCAACCTTGCTGATAAGCAAGACTGCTGATAGTGATAAGGAGTGTTGTCCAAATGTTGAGGAATGTTGTCCTATCATTGGAACAACCTTCAGAAGTGATGTCCAAGTTCTAACAAGAGAATCTGAAAGTCAGATATTGGGAAGAGTGCTGCAGAATGAAGACAAAGCTCTTACAGCCGTTTATTTCCCAAATAAGGACATGTCACTATCAAGATTTTGTCTTCAAAGTTGAAGAACTAAAAGAAGACATTTATGGACATTGGAGGCTGCCTCTCCAACGGGCAAATCCTTCATTTGTTTATAAATACAGAAGTGTGAAGACCATTTGAAAGCATCCAACTAGAATCTCAACACAATCCAGCTAAGCTCAAGTTCTTACAAGCTAGAGTGCTTTCAAAGCTTTCAAAGACTATCTTAGTCTTCAAACACTTCATCTAAGCTGAACTTCATTGTACATCCATACACAAGCTTAGAGAGATATCCTATCCTTATACACTGATCTCCATTGTAAAGGATATCTCATTAGTTGGAACCTTACTTCAATCCTCATATCTTTCAAGAGTGAAAGTGAGAAGGTTGTAGTAGTAGAAGTGGTAGGAACTGACTGTTGAGAGAAGAACAGTTCAGTTCTGAGTTGAGAAGAGGGTACTAGGACTCTAGACATCCTAGGGATCAATTCACCAAGAGTGGTGTTCTTGATCAAGTGCACCTTGGCACTATAAAACAAGTTAATTCCAAGAGTGAAGGAATTATCCTGTTAAATCAGGGAAAGTGGATGTAGGAGCTTGAGTCTCTGAACCACTATAAACTCTTGTGTTGATTTACATTTCAAGTACTTACAATACATCAACACTGCACACAAAACTGATCTTTCAAGGATAAACATTCAAAGATTGTGCAAAAACCTATTTGGACAAGTTCCCTGAAAACTGGACTGTGTTACATTGACTAAGTGATTTCAGAAATTAAAGGAGTGTAAACTAAAAGGGTCAACCACTATTCCGCACATATAACTCCCCTAAATAGTTATTCAACTAAGTACTCAATAGTACTTAGTAGATTGATTATCTTAGAAGAGTTAATCTTCTTCAGCAGAGTTGTCCAAGACAACCTTGCTGAGCTCTGGTTTGATCAAGTTTGAAAAGAATTTGCATACAAGTGTATTTCCCCCCCCCCCCATACACTTGTTATCTACTCCTTTCAGGACCAACATACTCCCTCCATCCCAAAACTGTTTGCACACTTACCTTATTTGTTTGTTCCATAATTGTTTGTACACCTATAACAGAAAACTCTCCCATAAACCTCACTCTCACAATATTCACAGATTTATACAAAATGTCATTACTTTTACCCTCTTTCCAATCACCTTTTTACTTTATTCATATAACTTTACAAAATTATCCATCATCATTCCACTCATTACATTTTTTTTCTTAAAAAATGTGCCCATTTTGTGGTGCAAATTAACACTTATAGGACGGAGGGAGTAATATAATATACAATAACAAATAATTCCACACATCTAATTATATTCAATAATACCAAAAATAATTATTAGTAATACCACAAACAGTAATCGGTAATACCATTAATATTAATCAGTAAAATTTTATACAATAACAAATAATTCCACACATCTAATTATATTTATTAATAACAAAAACAATTATCAGTAATACCACGAATAATAATTAGTAATACCATGAACATTGATCAGTAATATCTTATACAATAACAAATAATTCCACAAATCTAATTATATTCAGTAATTAAAAAAAACAATTAACAGTAATATCATAAAAAATAATAATCAGTAATGCCTTAAGCAATAATAAATAATTTCACATAACTAATAATACCACAAATAATAACCAGTAATACCACAATTAATAATCAATAATCATCAATACTAATTCAATAGTGTATTAATAGTAATACCACAATCAACAACTAGTAATATTAGTACCAATAACCAATAATAGCACTAACAATAATACCATAAAAAAAAAGTGGAGGGAGTGTAGATCGGGGTGTACTGAAGAAAAAAGGGGGTGCACATTACCAAGCCCAATTGAAGGGAACCCTAACCCAATGGGAGGGCACCCTAGGTCAGCAGTCGCCGCCTGAGATTTCATCGGCAAGGTCACCGGGGTCGCGTCGGTGGTCGAAATGAGCAGAGGTTTTTGGCCGCCATGGATCGTGGTCGAGATGGAAGATGATGTCGATTGTCATGGAAGTGAAGAATCGCGATTGAGATTCGAGGAGGGGTCTCAGGCTTCAGCGGCCGGGACGAAAGCGTCGCTGTCCCCGTCGAGGGGGTGGTCGAGCATGGTGGTGGCTGGGTCACCCGTAGAGCTGTTATTCGAGCCGAATCGAGTCGAGTATTTGAGATTCGAGCTCGACTCGATAACATTACCGAGTTAAAAATTGAGCTCGGCTCGACTCGTTAACGAGCTTAACGAGCCTATCGAGTCGAGCCTAACGAGCCTAATGATTTTTTTTATAAAAATTTAGTTATCGAGTCTAACAAGTCGAGCTCGAGCCGGCTCGTTAGTAAATCGAGTATCTAACGAGTTCGAGTTCGGCTTATTAAGCTAAACGAGTCGAGTCTTATCGAGCCTTAACGAGTCAAGCCGAGTCGAGTCTCGTTAAGGCTCAGTTCGAATAACAGCACTAGTCACCCGCCGATCGGCATGGATTTTTGGCAGGTCCTTTACTCATCAAATTAAAATTAAAATTCAGGTGCAACGCCGATCGACCATAATAAAATCATACCTATAATATTATTTTTTTATTAAAATTTAAAAAATACACATGAAAAAATGGAAAAGAAAGGCAGAAAGAAGAAGAAAAAAAGTAAAAGGAAAAAAAATGAACAAAAATTAAAAAAGAAAAAAAATCGAGATTTGTGGCTAATTTAGATAGGGTTTTATTAATTATTTTAAATTAGAGTTTATTTTATTATATTTTGTGTAAATTAATAAAAAGATAATATAGTTTTGTAAATGTGATTATTTTTTTAAGAATATTTTGGAGTGAACTCATAAAATGAGTGGGTAGAGATAATCGTGGTAAAACAATAATTTGGGGGTGAACTCATAAAATTAGCGGGTGCAGATAACCGTGGTAAAAAATGATTTGGGGTGAACTAATAAAATGAGTGAGTGCAGATAACTGTAGTAAAAAATGATTTGAAAATGATTTGGGGGTGAACTCAAAAAATGAGTGAGTGCAGATAACCGTAGTAAAAAATGATTTGGGGGTGAACTCATTAAATGAGTGAGTGCAAATAATCATAGTAAAAAATGATTTAGGGGTGAACTAATTAAATGAACGAGTGCAGATAACCGTGGTAAACAATAATTTATAGGTGAACTCATAAAATGAGCGGGTGCAGATAACTGTGGTAAAAAAATGGTTTGGGGTGAATTCATTAAATGAGCGAGTGCAGATAATTATAGTAAAAAATGATTTGGGGGTGAACTCATAAAATGAGTGAGTGCAGATAATCGTAGTAAAAAATGGTTTGGGGGTGAACTCATTAAATGAGAGAGTGCAGATAATCATAGTAAAAAATGATTTGGGGGTTAACTCATTAAATAAACGAGTGCAAATAAAATATAAATTAAAAATTAAAATTGAAACTAGGGGTACGGAAGAATTTGGCTTTATGTAATGCCCTTTTTTATGACATTTGTAGCAAACTTTGCTCTTGACTACAAACTCATTCTTCTTCTGAGTTGGTTTGACATGATTCTTCTTGCCTTGCCCTCCTTTATTGTCATTCTTAAGTTTGATGTTAAGACCCTCACCATGGTTCTTGGTCTTCTTGGTTGAGTTTGCCACATGCAAACTCTTAGTTTACAGAATAAACAAGACTTTTTTGAATTTTGCCTTACCCTCTTTGGTAATAAGTAGAGCATCCTTGAAGTTATCATATGAAGGTGGTAAAGCTTCCAAGAGCATAAAAGACTTCTTGTGATCATCTAGGGTAACTCCTACATTTTCAAGATTATCAACTGCCTGCATGAACTCTATTAACTGCTCATCAAGGGTTTTATCATCTGACATCTTGAAGTTGTTGAGCTTTCTTTCCATAAACATCTGATTTGACAAAGATTGTGTCAAATACAGATCATCTAATGTCTCAAATACTGCGGCTACATCCTTCTCCTTCATAACCTGTCTAAAAGCATTATCTCCCAAACTTAGAACAACAATATTGTAAGCTTTTTCCATAAGCTCTTCTTTCTTGGCCTTGTCTGCCTCATATACAGTAGGGTTAAGTGGAACCAAGGCTTCCTTAAGCCCGTTGTGTGACAGGAGAGCCTTCATCTTGGCTTTTCATAAGCCAAAATGTGTCTTACCATTGAATTTCTCTGTCTCCAACTTCACATAACTTATTTCTTGAATTTTGCATTTATCTTTCGACTTCCCACAAACGGTGCAGATTGTTATGGAATTGAAACACTTAGCAATTTCTCACAAATGATAAAACAAGACAACACGAAACTCAATGAATTGAAACAAATAAAGAACACAAAGAAAGAACACGAGATTTACGCGGTTCGATCAAATGATCTACGTCCACGGAGGATAGAAGACTCTCTTCAATAATCACAAATGAAAGATTACATATTACAAGTATTCACTAAACTTGATATCTCACGTAGAATTTTCACTAAGTCCTACACACTCTCAATACTCTCATTACCCACAATTTATGCACTTGGTGGTATATTTATAAATGTACAATGCCTTTGATAATTGTCACTAACTAACTAACAGACTAACAAAAATAACCAACTCTGAAAAATTGAAAATCAGCAGACTTGTCTCAGCTGATATGCTTATCAGCTGAGTATGCATCAGTAGACTAGAAACTCAACTGTTCTGATCCGACCAGACGACTTGCTATCAACAGATTTGTCCCAACTCATCTCAGATTAGCTGATACATATAACAGACCATTAAACCTTATCAGCTGAGTACACCTTACTCAACTTGTACTAACCTCCAAGATCAGCATACTAACTACTCTTTTGATAGTTAGAATAAGATGACATATCAATATTGCATTATTCTTAACATTAACAATATTCCAATTATTGATTTTTGAATTTGTATAATTATTGGAGATAGAAACTTATTTCAAAATAGTTATTTATTTGAGCATGATCATCTATTAACATTTGTGGTGAAAATTAATAGTAAAGAATTCTATAAAATTATCAATTCATATCTTTATTATGGCAAAGTCTTGTATGCACTCAAGTACGCCATGTACTTGAGTTGACCTTGATCGGTCAACGGTCAACGTCTGAATTTTTTTTTATGAAAACGTGTATGTTACTATATTGAAAAGTACAACTTTGTTTTTAATGAAAAATGTATGTTACTATATTGAAAAGTGTAAGTTATTATAACTGAAAAGTGTATGTTATTGTAAATGAAAAGTGTAGGTTATTATAACTGAAAAGTGTATGTTATCATAACTGAAAAGTGTAAGTTATATACTCCCTCCGTCCCATGATTATTTGCACACTTTCCTTAACGGGCGTCCCAATATTATTTGCATACTCTAAAAAAGGAAATAATTCACATAATTTTTACCAATATTACCCCTCCTTTATTTTACTTGGACCCACAATTTAACTCAATTTATAACTTTAGTCAATGAATTGCCAATAATACCCCTCCTTTATTCTACCATACACATCACTATATTCCATTTTCTTAATTTTCGTGTCGATCAAACCATGCACAAAATTCTGAGACGGAGGGAGTATTAATAAAAAGTATATGTTATTATAAATGAAAAGTGTATGTTACCAAAGGTTGCATAGTCGATCGCCGTCACTTGAAAATTATTTTTATTTTCTATTTAATTTAATTATACACGTGAATTTTTCTTTATAATTTAATTTATTAATTTGGCTATGGAATAAAAATGGGGCGGGCGGGGCGGGGCGAGTTTATAAAGCAGGGGCTGGAGCATTAAATGGATTTCGAGTCTTCTTCTTTCCTCTTTATTATGTATCAATGTCCCAAGCCATTCTCTGTTCTGCAATTTAAAAATTTTCCTCACCATTGGCAGAGTCTTCTTCTTCCTCCCCACCTTAGGGAGATTGCCGCTTTGTTAATCAACCCTGTTAATCAATAAATTTAATTTGTTAACCAATAAATTTAAACACCTGCAAAAATGTATAAAAGAAGGTGATAAAAATAACGTAAACATATTTTTATTAAAAATGTGGGTTACTACTCTCGTTGATCTCTTGATTCCCCTCTCTAAACACGATGTGTTCCGGATTTTGAATTTAACCTACAATTTGGTAGTAGGGAGTTAATGGAGTCGTGTGTGACTTATTCCATCACATTCGATTTGACCTACAATTTAGTAGTAGGAAGTTGATGGAGTCGTGACTGACTTATTCCATCTAACCTTTGTCATTCTATTCTATTTGCATTCTCTTATTTATAAGAGAGGAACGACTTGGAGAGCAAGTATAATATTTATAAGAGAGGAAGGACTTAGAAAGCAATAAGAAAAAAATATTCAAAAATCATAAAAATAAGGAAAGACATAATTCCTCAATTTTGAAAATATTATTTTATATTTTTATCTCCAAAACTAGGATTTACATAATATTAACCACGTTCAAAATTTAATAAAATTTCAATGTCTACATACTCATACACAAAAATCATCACATCAACACGAGGATTCCGAAATCACCATTTAAAATATAATTTCTTACCTTTGTCCAAGGGTGCACGGTTCGTTTCGATTTTTGGTATCTGTTGAAAGCACTCAAAGAGGAGAACAAAACCCCTAAATCAATTCGACTATTGGACTCCGATCCGGGAACGCCGTAAAAAATGTTAGGGTTAAAACCCACTTCTTTTTTATAAACTTAAATTCTGCCGATGGTACCATCGCGATCTTGATATCTTGTTGCAAATGTATTCCATCTTCGCTTGTGTAATTATAGCGATTGTGCCTGTGTGTGTGTTTTTTTTTTTTTTTCTTCATCTTTCTTCATTTTTCTTCATTTTTTATAAAAGATGAGAGAGCTGAGAAAAGTGTGTGTGTTAATGGTGATGGGGATTTGTTGGGATATGAATCCTAGAACAAGTCCTAAATGATGAAAAGATAAAGATGAAGTTTTGATAAGCCAAAAGTAGATTGAATATTTTCTAAGTGTTGACTGATCTAGTCTAGTTATGGAAGTCGTCTTGAACAGATCAGTAGAGTTCACAAGACAAGTGAGTTCACAAGACAAGTTTAAGTTTCAAAAGAATAGTTTAAAAGACAAATACTTATAAAATGTTATTACGTTGTATTAATTGTTTAGGTTGTTACTGAGATATTAAAGATTGTACAGAAGCTCATGATTTTCATATGTAACTGTTCATAATCAGTGTATAGATTTATAAGTTGACTAAGCTATTTTATAAAGCTTAATGTAATGTAATAAGTCTTGTTAGGATTAGATTAGTGTTATATCTAAGTCTACTGAAGAGGACTGCGCAAGATCAGAAGAGGAAGGATGAAGTCTACGCAAGACAGGTGCGCGAAGACAAGACAAGTCAACATAATAAGAAGAAAGAATTTAGTTATTCAAAGCGCGTGTGAAGATAAAGATTGAAGAGTTAGTTAGAAATAACTAATTAATAACATAAACGCGTGGATGGTTAAAGAGTAACAGTTAAAAGTTGGTTTTCAAGAAAGGTTGGTTACAACTGAAAGTTCTTGAAGTTGGAAGTCTATAAATACCACAAGGTATTCAACGATTAAAGACTACTGCAATACTGATTACTGAAGCGTTAACGAAGCATTCAAAGCAAATTACTCACAGAGTTTGAAGATTCAGAAAGAAGCCAAAAGACTACTGAAGAAACCAGAAGGCTACTACTGAAGATCAAAGAAGTTTTATTTTTGTGTTTACTGTTTCAAGTTGCTAGACACTTGTAAATCTCTAGTAAGATCGAAGAAACACTTGGTAGTGTTGTCGAGAAGATCTAAGTCTTATTTCTTGGGACTTAAAGCTACAAGAACACACATTACTCCATTGGACGAGTTAATAAGAATATCACAACTGGGTTTGTGAGAGTGGACGTAGACAAGTTGTCGAATCACTATAAATCTCGTGTTTGATTTACTTTACTGTTTTGTTTGTCTTTATTTGATTGACTGTTGAATTACATATCTGAACAAGACTAGTTGAGTGTTCATAACAGAGTTCTCGAAATAAGTTGAGTATAAACTAGAATTTGGCTCATTGTTATATTCTGATTTCCGCATTGTACTTTGATATATTGAAAGAATTTTGAAAAGTCTATTCACCCCCCTCTAGACATTTTCACTAGCTTACTCAATATTAAACTCAACTTTGGGACCTACAAGTGGTATCAGAGCAGTAGTTTACAAACTGCTGTTTCTTGATAACCGACTTAAGACTTGGGTGAAGTCTTGGTCCGTGATTGTATTTGCTTACGTGTTCTTGATCAACATTCTTGTTATATTCGTTTCTTGTTCCCTTTTCTTGACATATCTCCTTCTTGATCATAAAACTGATTAGCACTGATCTACTAGCAAAACATGTCTCTTGAAATCAGCGCTAACAAATTACCTAAGTTTCAGGTTCAAGACTATGACTATTGGAAGTTGAGGATGGAAGCCATTTTCAGCTCCACCCACGACCTAATGATCTCTGTTGTCACTGAAGGACCTATTGTCACGATGGTTCCCAATACTGCTGCCTTAGACAAAGACAAACCCGTCGGAGTCCTCGTCAAGAAACCCAGGTCAGAGCTAACCTCAGAAGAAATGAAGCAAAATAATTTGGATAGCTTGGCCAAGAATTACATCTTACACACACTTCCTAACGAGTATCTAGGAAAGGTGTTAAAATGTAAAACTGCCAAAGATATGTGGGACCGTTTAGCTGTCAATTGTGAAGGGACTACCCTGATCAAAGAAAGCAAACTCTCCACTGCTGTCCAAAGATTTGAATCATTTAAAATGAAGACTGGTGAAACTATCGACCAGTTGGATACTCGATTTACTAAAATCATGAATGACCTTGAAGTTTTGGGTAAATCATATACTCCTCGAGAAATTAATTTGCGCATTCTTAAGAGTCTAGATCCTAGATGGAATATGGTAAGGATGCTTGTTAAGAATACCCAAGATATAGACGTGTGGACTGCAGAGACTATGTTTCAAACTCTAAAGGCTCATGAGTTTGATTTAGACGAAGATGAACCATTAGCCAGTAGTGATAGAGACAATGTTGTATCTAAGAACATTGCCTTCAAATCTAGTTCGTCCAAGAATTCTAGAATTAGCCAGTCTAAGTCTAAGAATAAGTCTGCTTCTGTGAAAGACGAGTTAGATACTGATCTTAGTCTGAAGGGTCAGGTGAACCTTATGGTTAGAAAGTTTGATAGGCTGAATAAACGTTTTGGTAGATATAAGAAGTTCTATAGAGATCATAGAGGGTCTGCCTCTAAGAACTCGTCTGAGACCAGACGAGACCGAAACTCGTCCGAAAGGAGAGACGAAGTCTCAAAAGGTAATAGACGAGATAGAGAGTCTGATGATAGGAAGATTAAGCGCTCAGATAGACATGATAAGTGAAGGGACAATTCTCCTATTAAAAAGGCTACTAATGATCTTTTGTGCTATAATTGTGAAAAGCCAGGTCATTACATCTATGAATGTCCAGACCTGAGCACTGATGATCGTGAGGAACGCAAAGCACGAAGGGAAAGAAGATATAATCGTGGCAAGAAGGCAATGATGGCCAATGATGACTCTGATTCGGATTCAAATGAGTTGCCATCGTCCTCATCTAGCTACCCGTCTGATCGAGATCACGATGAAGCCTTCATAGTAGATGATGGTTTGTGCTGCATGGCCAAAATTGACCAAGAGGTATCATCTGCTACATCCTTTCAATCTTGTGATGATTCAGATACTGATGAAAGTGATACTGCCAGTAGTGAAGTAGGGAGTAGTCTTCATCACTCTACCAGTGCGATTGAAGACGATCTCCTACTTGCTAATCAGGCATTCATTGAAGTCAGCGACGAGAACATCGCCTTAAAACAAGAAATCATTGACCTTAAGGAAGCTCAGTCTAAAGTAGATCCTAATGTAACAGTCCTAAATGAACGCTTGACTGAAGAGTTAAAGCAACTCAAAGAAAAGTGTGCATTGACAGACAGGTTATATCAAGACCTACTTAAGACACATGCAACTGAGAGAAATGAGTTCAATATTTTAAAGAGCAAGTGCAATAGACTTGAAGAACGCAATAAGTTCTTAGAGACTGAGGTTGTCACTCTAGACCTTAAACTTACTGACCTGGTTAACTCTTCTAAGATTAACCTTGAATTGTCAGATAGGTATAGGACTCCAGCTGACAAGACAGGTATAGGTGCAGATTCACCTAGCTCGTCTACTCGAGTCATTAAGAACCCTACTGCTTTCGTCTCAAGTTCTAATGATAAAGGAAAAGGACCAATGATATACGATATTGGAACTCCGTCTGAAGGCACTGTACCTAAACAAACTCGAGTTAACACTCCGATTACCAAGGGAGGTAAAAAGAATGTTAATAACAAGCCTGTTCCGTTTAGAACTAATCTTCAAAAGACCTCTAATCGTGGACGACCAAATCAGGTCAGATACGAGGATTGGTATCCTGAGAAGACGAGTACTAGACAAGTATAGACTAGACGAAAGGAGCCTAGACCTCCTTTCATAAGGCAGTCTCAGCTCTACTCGTCTAGGCCCAGACAGGTTGCTCCAAAATATCGTACACAACCTGTCCTATATCCTCCACCTTTGTCATATGATATTATAAGTGAGGAAAGACCCAAACGCGTCTATAAACCGTATGGACCTAATGCATACAAGCACTATTCTGACTATCATAGACCAGTGCCTGCTCAAGTAGAGATTAAGTCGAAAGGCTATCTCAAACGAGTAGACCCGAAATCGAATGATAGGTCAGATAAGGACAACAAGGTCTTATTTTGTAACAAGTATGGCAGGAAGCTTTAGAGATCGAACTTGTTTAAGACTCCAATGTATATTTGGATTCCTTTGAACTCGACTAACCCCCCAGGACCCCAATAAATAAAATGGGTACCTAAATTATTGAATATCTTCATTGCAGGGTCGACTTGACTTGTATAAGAAGGGTGGCTCAGTAGGAGAAACTTGGTACATTGACAGTGGTTGTTCGCACCACATGACTGGTACAAAGGCTCTCTTATCGAGTTACCATGAGCAGGAAGGACCAAAAGTGATATTTGGTGATAGCTCCACTGCTGTCACTAAAGGATTTGGTTACATCAGGAATGGAGACGTAGAGATTCAAGATGTCTCATACGTGGAAGGTTTGAAATATAATTTACTATCTGTTTCTCAATTTTGTGACCGTGGTTACAAGGTACAGTTTAAAAGCCGTAAATGCGAGATTATTGACAAAAGGACGCACACAGTCCTACTAGTCGGCGTAAGACAAGGTAGTGTATACATTGTGAATTGGAACAGATGTCCAAGGGATAGTTGTCTACTTACTAAGAACCCTAAAGAGCTTGGTTGGCTTTGGCATAGACGCCTCTGCCACATGAACTTTAAGGTAATTAATAAGATAGCAAGAGATTACCTAGTGGAAGGTTTACCCAACGAAGTTTATTACAAATCACATGTATGCAATGCTTGTCAGAAAGGTAAACAGGTAAAAGGTTCTTTTAAGTCAATTCCTACTCTCTCAACAAGTAGAGTCCTAGAACTACTACATATGGATCTTCATGGTCCGATAACTCCTCCAACATTGAATAGAAGAAGGTACACACTTGTTGTTGTAGATGACTATTCTAAGTTTACTTGGGTAGTCTTCCTACACAAGAAGAGTGATACACAAACTCTTCTACCTGGTCTGTTGAAGAAGTTACAAGTTGAGAAGAACCAGTCTATTGTCAAGATTCGTAGTGACAAGGGAACTGAGTTCATTAATTGCTATATCCAAGATTTTTGTGCTAAATGTGGTATCCAGCACCTTACTAGTGCAGCTAGGACACCACAACAGAACGGAGTAGCTGAAAGAAGGAATCGAACTCTCAAAGAAGCCTGTAGAACCATGCTAGCCGAATACAAAACTCCTCAAAAGTTTTGGGCTGAAGCAATCAATACTGCATGCCACTCACAGAACAGAAGTGCGATCAACAAAGCGTTAGGCAAGACACCCTATGAGGTTTGGAAAGGTAGAAAACCCAGAATTTCATATTTCCATATATTTGGTTGTAAGTGTTTCATCCATAACAATGGAAAGAGCAAGCTGAATGCTTTCGATGCTAAAGCAGACGAGAGGATATTCTTAGGATACTCCTCGACTAGCAAATCATTTAGGGTATTCAACTACTCAACTCTTTGTGTGGAAGAAACACCACATGTGGTTTTCGATGAATCTCGACAGGACTCGTCTGCCGATAAGATCAGTGAGAAGGTGACTGATCTATCGATCGAATCTGACAAAGAATCAGAGGTATATGAATCAGTTCAAGCCTATAATCCATTCATGAAAGCTCTCGAGTCTGATGACAACGAGAAGGTAAGTGCTCAAGGTAAGTCTTCTAGACCAGTTGACATGCGTGCTCTAGTTGACTCGTCTACTCCTGTTAAATCTGTTGACACAAATGATGTCGAAATGCATGATGTTATACCTGAGGTAGATTATGATAGTATTCCTGTTAAGAATAGAAAAACATGGAAATCTGCGCATGATGCTGAAAATATTATTGGTGACTCTACTATTGGTGTGAAGACTAGACGACAACTCTTTGAGTCGCAAGAACAGCCTAGTCCAACTATGTTTTGTTGGTGTTGTTTCCTCTCTGCTATCGAGCCTACCACTGTTAAAGAGGCATTGGCTGATAGTAATTAGATCATCGCTATGCAAGACGAGTTGAACCAGTTTGTTCGAAACGACGTTTGGGAACTTGTCGATAGGCCGGAACATCATAATGTAGTTGGCACACGATGGATTTTCAAAAACAAGAAAGATGAGAATGATGTAGTCGTTAGGAATAAGGCTAGACTAGTTGCCCAAGGCTATTCACAAGCTGAAGGCATAGACTATGATGAAACTTATGCTCCTGTTGCTAGACTAGAAGCCATTCGATTGTTCCTTGCATATGCTGCTTATATGAAGTTTACTGTATATCAAATGGATGTTAAAAGTGCATTTCTTAACGGTATTCTTGCGGAAGAAGTGTATGTTGAACAACCTCCAGGTTTCGAAGTCAAAGGCAACCAGGTGTACAGATTAAAGAAAGCCTTATACGGACTAAAGCAAGCTCCAAGAGCATGGTATGATACTCTCTCTCTCTCTTTCTATTAGAAAATGGTTTTACTAAGGGCAAGGTCGATAGAACCCTGTTTAGAAGACAAGAAGGGAAAGACATTTTACTCGTCCAAATTTACGTAGATGATATCATTTTTGGTTCACCTAACAAAAAGCTGAGTGAAAGTTTCTCAACACTCATGCAAAGTAAATTTGAGATGTCTATGATGGGTGAAATGAATTACTTTCTTGATCTTCAAGTAAAACAGACCCCTGAAGGGATTTTCATAAATCAAGCAAAGTATACTAGAAATCTTCTAGACAAGTATGGTATTAAGACATGCAAGTCTACTGGCGTACCGATGCTACCTACTTACAGGATGGATCCAGACGAACATGGTAAATGTGCTGATCAAACTTATTATCGTGGTCTTATTGGTTCATTACTGTACTTGACTGCTAGTAGACCTGATATTGCATTCTCTGTTGGCGTTTGTGCTCGATTTCAAGCTAATCCAAAAGAGAGTCATATGGAAACCACTAAACGGATATTGAAATATTTGAAAGGAACCATCAATCGTGGTATATGGTATCCTTCAAATGATGATTTATCTCTAAGTGGCTACTCAGATTCTGATTTTGGTGGTTGTAGAATAGATAGGAAATCTACATCTGGTTCTTGTCAATTCTTAGGCACAAAACTCATTTCATGGTTTTCGAAAAAGCAAACTAGTGTGGCTACCTCTACTACCGAAGCCGAGTACATGGCTGCTGGTAGCTGCTGTAGTCAACTACTTTGGCTCATGCAACAGCTTAGAGATTACAACATATATGAATCAAATGTTCCTATTTTCTGTGATAGTAATAGTGTCATTGCCATTACACAAAATCCTGGTTTGCACACACGCTGTAAGCATGTTGATGTGAAGCATCATTTCATACGTGATCATGTAGAAAATAAGGATATTCGCATGGAAAAGATTCATACTGATTTTCAAAGAGCTGATATTTTCACAAAACCATTACCTGAGGCTCGTTTTCGTGAGTTATGCATTAGTCTAGGACTAATTGATCTAGACCCTACTTGCCTATAGTTATGTACTAACCAGACAGGTACATCAAAGAAATAAAGGAGACAAGATCATTGGAATAGAGCACTCGTCTACTCGCTCAACAGACAGGTATACAAGGTTAGACAAGATGACCAAACAACCCGATGAGGAAGCTGGTAAAGCTGAGGGTAACACTAAGGGAATAAACATTTAAGGGGGAATCCTTCATTTCTTAAAATTCCTTATGTTGACCCTTAAAGTTTGTTAAAAGTCATCTTGCTTGAAACCTTGACTACTGCGTTACATTGATATTCATCTTAATTATTCTACTCTATTTGTACCTACGATCATACGTTGCATAAGAAAAGATAGGTACATGAAGTCGTTCGACATTCAGAATAGACAAGCACAGTCGAAGGGGGAACTCGTCTTGTGCGCATGAGTCTACTCGTCTGTTCTGGATAGACTCGAACAGACAAGATAAGTGTTCTTTTGATTCAAATATTCTAAGTGTTTAAACTAAACGAATTAAGGGTACTATTGTAATTTGTTAATGTGAAAACTGGAAAACCCTAGAATTGGATTTATACACTCCCATTTAATGAGGTGTATACACCCAGTTCGCGCCAAACCCTACTACCCTAGGTCAGATGAGTACACTCCTTTGTCCTAACCAATAGGATAGTGATTCGGGTGGAATTTACACGTTTTAGGGGCACATTTGAAGTGTGTTTTGATGTGGATTTCATTGAATTATGCATTGAATACGATTTTTTAAGCCGAAATGAGAGAAAGGTTGTGTTTTGTCGATTTTGTAGGAAATATGATGAAATATGGAGCAAAACACCAACCATACCTCACTAGATCAGGAAGACGAGTGCACGGTTGGATTCGTCTCGAAAAACGGAGTGGATTAGCCAAAAGAATCGAGTCAATCCGACACCCGAGGCAAGAGTTATGCATGAAACGAGAAGAGAAGGAGGGAACTCGGCCGAGTGACTCAACTCGGCCGAATCTGAAACTTTTGGGTTTACTGCGCACTCGGCCGAGTGACCCAACTCGGCCGAATCTGCGAGTTTGGACATCACTGCGCACTCGGCCGAGTGACCCAACTCGGCCGAGTTGAGTTGAAAGCCGTAGGTGCTGGACTTGAAGACCACTCGGCCGAGTGACCCCAACTCGGCCGAGTCTCGGCTAGACAAAGTCGTGGCACGCTTTTTAAGTGCTCCACTCGGCCGAGTGACCCCAACTCGGCCGAGTCACCCTAATTTCGGTGCCAAACTTGTATTTTCTCCAATTTTAAGGGATCAACTTGCAATTATGCCATCCAAACCCTATCCCAACACTATATAAACCCCCTTTCTTGAAATTCAAGACATTCTCCCCCAAATCCACACATAGTTACACATACTTGGAGGTGTTTTGGCCATTTCTCTCTCAATTCTTCACCAAATCAAGGAAGAAAGGATGCAATAGCTCCCAAATTCCATTCCCTACCACATTCTAGACTAAGCTTTCTTTTTCTTTTCCTTTTTATTTAGTTATTTCATTTGGATTTTGTAATTTGATTATGTTAGTAGTTAGCTAAACAAACTTTGTGGTTCTAAGGCATTGTAGATACTTGGATTGAAGTTTATGATTAATTTCTTGCTTTAATTGGTGTTTGTCTCTTATTTGCATGTTTAATTATCCATTGTAAAGCATGTTGTTAGTGGTCATGATGATTTGCTTAATTCATTGTTAATTGGGGTAGTATCGAGCGATTTATTCTATTTAATCGTATGCAAGCATGCAACCTGGTATTATTATGATCTCGAGAGAGGATTAATTATCGGAGAGGGAATTGAATGATCTTAGGAGCTATTTTAGGAGGTGTAACGTTTGTGATGTAGAGATACGAGCCTATGTTGCATTGCGCTTTTGGATTAATTAGATCGAGAGATTAATTAATTCTTCTTGTGTGATCACCCTATATGACGACAACCTTAATGGCCATTTAAACGAGTTAACATTCATAAACGAATATCTAGGTGTTACAATTGCCTTGGAACCCACTTTCTTTCTTTGAATTTTCATTCGTTTTATTGATTCGCATGCTAGTAGATCGATTTCCATTACTCTTCGTTACTTATTTGTGACACTTTGGTAGGTAATCTTAGAGTAATTCATCACATTCAATCTATCGATCACGTCTAAATAGAACTACATTAACAAACTACACTTTTACGCTTAACCTCCTTGTGGGATCGACATCGTGCTTATCACGCTACGATAGACACCGTACACTTGCGGTTGTTTATTTTAGTGTTGTATAACACGTGAATCAAGTTTATGGCGCCGTTGCCGGGGAGGTTTTTATAGCTCTAGAGTGTAGGTTAAGAGAGTTTTAGTTTAGACATTTTACTTGCTTTCCTTATTTCTCAAAAATCTAAAAATATTTGTGTTTGTTTTACTTTGATTCCACTTGTGATTCTTACTTTCTTTTGAATTCTTGTCTAGACATGGCATATGATCACCCGATCTAGGAGGAACCAACAAGAAGTGCTGCCTCTAGACCCGGAAATTGAAGCTAGTTGTCGAAGATAAAACGCCGAGAGAAGAAGAATAGAGTTGGAAAGAATGAATCGAAGGGAGAATCCGGTTGTAGAAGAAGTTGAATAGGAATTTGAGAATCAAGGAGTAGAAGGAGTTGAGGAACCTAATGGGAATAGAGGTAACCGACCTCAAGGAGTGCTAAGGGACAATTTTCGTCGGAGAGTTGAAGAGAATATTGGTATGGAAAGAGATGGTAGATGAAGGGAGGACGAGGAACCACAAAGATTCTTGAGAGACCACTTCCGTCCTATTCCAAGGCCCTATGGAGGAGCGGGTAGGGAACCCGTAGACGCTCATAACTTTGAGCTCAAACCGGCATTGATTATGATGGTCCAAAACAACCAATTCGGAGGGTTGTCGAAGGAGGATCCTAACCTCCATTTATCTCAATTCCTAGATATAAGTGGAACGGTTAAGATCAACCGTGTTCCCCAAGACTACATCCGCTTGCAACTCTTTCCCTTCTCACTCCGTGATCGTGCAAAACAATGGTACATGTCTCTTGATCTAAGGACAATCGAAAATTGGGCCGACCTTGTAGATGCCTTCCTTATGAAGTACTTTCCTCCAAGCAAGACCATCAAGATAAGAGGAGAGATTTCTTCATTTATGCAAGATGATGATGAGTCGTTAGCCGAGGCTTGGGAGCTCTTCAAGGATTTGATAAGAAGTTGCCCTCAACATGGGTTTTCAAGAGACCAATTGATTTGTTATTTCTACAACGGGATGGACCACCGTACGAGAGGGATGGTGGATCCCTCGGCCGGTGGAGGTTCGTTGTTAGGAAAGACTATGGATGAGGGTTAGGTGCTCCTAGAGGAGATGGCAAAGAATGGAAACCAATGGCCATCCGAGAGAAGGCAAACCCGGAAAATTGCTTCCACTAGAGAGTCGGATGATTTTGCTACCCTATCCAACAAGGTGGACAAATTGACTTCGATGATGGCGACCAAGTCATTAATGGGACCTAGTGACGATCAATATGAAGAGGCTCATTATATGAACAATCAAAGGGATCGTCATTTTCGAGAGAGAGGTTGGGGAGAAAGACAAACCCATGGGAACTATCACCCCTCTAATCCGAACCAATACCATCCCGGCTTGAGAAACCATGAAAATTTCTCATATGCTAACCCACACAATGCCATTCAACCACCGTCGAACTTCAATGTACGAGATGGTGTGAGAGAAGAGTCTTCGTCAAAGCTCACTATGGAAGAAATGTTTATAACATTCATGGGAGAAACTAAGAAGTTCATGGGAGAGACGAAGAGTTTTATGACAAAGACTTGGCAAAAGTTTGAGAGTCAAGATGAGAAAATTGGTCAATTGGCAAATGAAGTGATGGGAATCAAGAATGATGTGAAAGCCATTGAGATTCAAGTGGGCCAAAAATTGCTAATATGGTTGGAAATCAACACAAGCCGGGTCGATTCCCCTCAACCACGGAATTGAACCCCAAGGAGCAATGCAAGTCAATTAAGTTGAGGAGTGACACAAGCTATGAAGGCCCTATGATGCCAGAGGAAGATGGTGAAGAGGAACAACAAGGAAGGAAAGTTGAAGAGAAAGATGTTGAGAAGGAGAAAACAAGTGAGAAAGAGAATGATGCATATAAGCCTCCATCTCCATACAAGCCTCCAATCCCATACCCTCAACGACTCAAGAAGACGAGTTTGGATGCAAAGTTCATCAAATTCTTGGAGATGTTCAAAAAGATACACATCAACATCCCATTTGCGGAGGCCCTTGAGCAAATGCCTCACTATGCCAAGTTTTTGAAGGAGATTATGTCCAACAAGAGAAAGATGGTAGAATTTGAAACCGTGAACCTCACCGAAGAGTGTAGTGCCATCATCCAAGCTAAGCTACCTCCAAAGCTTAGAGATCCCGGTTCATTTACATTGCCTTGTGTGATTGGCAAGGAGGGAACTTATCGTGCTTTGTGTGATCTTGGAGCAAGCATAAACCTCATGCCATTATCACTTTTCAAATCACTTGGCTTGGGAGAATTGACGCCTACTACCATGAATCTTCAATTGGCGGATCGCTCCATAGTTTATCCCTTGGGAACGGTTGATGATGTGCTTGTCAAAGTTGGGAAATTCATATTCCCGGTTGATTTTGTGGTACTTGATATGGAAGAAGATAGGGCAATCCCCTTGATCTTGGGAAGACCGTTCCTAGCAACGGGTGGAGCCATCATCAATGTACGAAACGGAGAGCTTGAACTACATGTTGGTGAGGAGAAAGTCTCATTCAACATCTACAAGGTTGTTAGATTCCGTGATGATGAGGATGAGGAGGAAGAGGAGTATGTGTATTCCAAGAGAGATCATTATTCAATGCCCATGGAAGAGAAGATGGAAGAAGAGCCCAAGATAAATATTGTGGAGGAGAACCCCAAGGTGGAAGACAATGAGTTGAAGATGGGCAAGAAGGCCAAGTTTGGGGGAGTTTTCTTCAAAAACTCCCCCAAATCAAGAAAAGCTACTTGTGCAAACTTGGGGATGAATGAGGCATCAACCTCCTATGACATGATTGAAGAGCCGGATGGGCTAACTAGTGGATGCTTCAATGGGTTTAAGAAAGTTGCATGGGCCAAGAAGGTTAAGAACAAGGAGGATGATGGGGTGACTTGATATTCCCCTCAAGGAAGAACCGTCCGGCATAGGACGTTAAAAATAGCGCTTCTTGGGAGGCAACCCAAGGTTTTATTGCTTTCATGTTTTTATTGCTTTAGTAGTTTTGATAGCTTGGTTTATTTTGTAGGTATGGATGAAGAGTACTATGTATATCACATCTTGAAGAATGGAGAAGAAAGCAAAACCAACTTTGGAGAGGAGGAAGCAAGTGTTGCAATGGTGATCTTTGAAGAAGCATTGGATGTGCAAGGAGGGAGGTAACAACTTGTAGCCCCAAACTTAGAATTTATACATAGTAAAATTCTAAGTTTGGGGAAGTTATTTTTCTTTTATTCTTCTACTAGTTGTTACCCTTGCACCGGTTCGTTATTCTACTTGTGTCACATTTTGCACCGGCGCACATTTGGCTTTCACATGCGTACATTATTTAAGTTGGTTTTGATCATATGTTGGGTAGTGGATCTTTGGTGAAATGTGAGCATGAATAGTCATTGGCATCCATTGTTGAGTAGTTGTGGTGATGTCTATTTGCTTTGAATGTATGCATGATTGGTGTTGGAATATGGTATCATGTTGTGTTCATATTTGTGAGCTTTGATAGCATGGATGCATGATGTGTTGTTGTTTGGGAACATGTGATGAATGTGAGAGTCCTATTGAATAAACCAGTGAGAATTGAGCCTTAAATCGAACATGTAATTCGGTTTAGTTCATTTGAGAGTGGACTAGGTTATTGCTAGTGATCCTAGAACTTGCCCAAGTTCTTGTTTGAAAGCATGATTGTGTGAAAATTTGTGATGTGATATAGGCCATCTTGTTCTAAAAGAGTCACTTAGCCAAAATTTCCCAAAACCGAAGTAATCTTCCGTAGTTAGCCCCTTGAGCTTAATTCCTCATTTTCTTGGCAAACTACAATGTTAACCACTTAGCCTTTTTGAGCCTTTGATACCTACATCTAGTGGGGGGTGAAAGACAAAGTGGATAAACATGTGCTTGAATGAATATCTTTGGTGAAAGGAGAAATTGGAGAAGTTGAAAGAAAAAGTTGAAAAGGATGAAAAGAAAATTAAGGAAAAGAAAAGAGGGACAAAGAGCCCCAAAAGCTTGAAAATAAAAATGGTTCAAAAGATGAGGTGATGAATGCTTGAAAAAGAAAGGAAAAAGAAAAGTGAGGATGAAGTTTGTAAGCTTTGAAAGTGAAAGCACACATTGTAAAACAACAAGCTTTGTCCTCCACTAGAAGAGTCACAATTCCCAAATTCATCCTACCTTATCCAAAGAGCCAATGTTACATCCTTGATTAAGTCCTATTGATCACATTGTTGAGCATTTGAGTGTTGTGAAAAGTAGAAGTTGGGCAAGCATATGGTGATTGCATAGCATAACTTAGTTGATGAGTGCATTAATATCCTCAATTTGTTTGTGTGTTTGAGAGAAACACTTTGACATGTGAGTAGAGAACTTGAGCATTTGGATTATGTTTCCCATTCACAATGTGTTGTGTGTTTGTGCATTCTTTGATCCATGAATGTGAATTGCAATAATGAGCCTATAACCGTCATTGAGAAATGCACTTTGAGAAAGAGATATCATTACATCTTACTTTGCATGTGTGATTTACATTGAATATTCCATTGTGATCATTCCACCCTCATTGCCTTAAGTGCTTAGTTGTTTGAGAACAAACAACATTTTAAGTTTGGGGGGGTTTGATTCGGGTGGAATTTACACGTTTTAGGGGCACATGTGAAGTGTGTTTTGATGTGGATTTCATTTAATTATGCATTGAATAAATTGTTTAAGCCGAAATGAGAGAAAGGTTGTGTTTTGTCGATTTTGTAGGAAATATGATGAAATATGGAGCAAAACACCAACCATACCTCACTGGATCGGGAAGACGAGTGCAGGTTGGATTCGTCTCGAAAAACGGAGTGGATTAGCCAAAAGAATCGAGTCAATCCGACACCCGAGGCAAGAGTTATGCATGAAACGAGAAGAGAATGAGGGAACTCGGCCGAGTGACTCAACTCGGCCGAATCTGAAACTTTTGGGTTTACTGCGCACTCGGCCGAGTGACCCAACTCGGCCGAATCTGCGAGTTTGGACATCACTGCGCACTCGGCCGAGTGACCCAACTCGGCCGAGTTGAGTTGAAAGCCATAGGTGCTGGACTTGAAGACCACTCGGCCGAGTGACCCCAACTCGGCCGAGTCTCGGCTAGACAAAGTCGTGGCACGCTTTTTAAGTGCTCCACTCAGCCGAGTGACCCCAACTCGGCCGAGTCACCCCAATTTCGGTGCCAAACTTGTATTTTCTCCAATTTTAAGGGATCAACTTGCAATTATGTCATCCAAACCCTACCCCAACACTATATAAACCCCCTTTCTTGAAATTCAAGACATTCTCCCCCAAATCCACACATAGTTACACATACTTGGAGGTGTTTTAGCCATTTCTCTCTCAATTCTTCACCAAATCAAGGAAGAAAGGATGCAATAGCTCCCAAATTCCATTCCCTACCACATTCTAGACTAAGCTTTCTTTTTCTTTTCCTTTTTATTTAGTTATTTCATTTGGATTTTGTAATTTGATTATGTTAGTAGTTAGCTAAACAAACTTTGTGGTTCTAAGGCATTGTAGATACTTGGATTGAAGTTTATGATTAATTTCTTGCTTTAATTGGTGTTTGTCTCTTATTTGCATGTTTAATTATCCATTGTAAAGCATGTTGTTAGTGGTCATGATGATTTGCTTAATTCATTGTTAATTGGGGTAGTATCGAGAGATTTATTCCATTTAATCGTATGCAAGCATGCAACCTGGTATTATTATGATCTCGAGAGAGGATTAATTATCGGAGAGGGAATTGAATGATCTTAGGAGCTATTTTAGGCGGTGTAACGTTTGTGATGTAGAGATACGAGCCTATGTTGCATTGCGCTTTTGGATTAATTAGATCGAGAGATTAATTAATTCTTCTTGTGTGATCACCCTATATAACGACAACCTTAATGGCCATTTAAACGAGTTAACATTCATAAACGGATATCTAGGTGTTACAATTGCCTTGGAACCCACTTTCTTTCTTTGAATTTTCATTCGTTTTACTTTCTTTTATTGATTCGCATGCTAGTAGATCGATTTCCATTACTCTTCGTTGCTTATTTGTGACACTTTGGTAGGTAATCTTAGAGTAATTCATCACATTCAATCTATCGATCACGTCTAAATAGAACTACATTAACAAACTACACTTTTACGCTTAACCTCCTTGTGGGATCGACCTCGTGCTTATCACGCTACGATAGACACCGTACACTTGCGGTTGTTTATTTTAGTGTTGTATAACACGTGAATCAAGTTTATGCCCAACTCGGCCGAGTGGAATACTTAATAAGCGTGTAACAACTTTGTCCAATCGAGACTCGGCCGAGTTGAGGTTACTCGGCCGAGTGCGCAGAAAACATGAAACTCTCAGATTCGGCCGAGTAACCTCACTCGGCCGAGTGATGTCCAATTCCAGGGCTACGGCATTCATCCTTACTCGGCCGAGTGCGCAGTAGAGTGCGAAGTTGCAGATTCGGCCGAGTAACCTCACTCGGCCGAGTGCGCAGTAGAGTTCGAAGTTGCAGATTCGGCCGAGTTACCTCATTTTCGGTGCCAAACTTGTATTTTCTCCATTTTTGAGGGATCAACTTGCAAATATGCCATCCAAACCCTTCCCAAACATTATATAAGCCTTCTTTCTTGAAATCCAAGCCATTAACCCCCAAATTCCTCAATTCCACACATACTTTCACATACTCCAAGGTGTTTTGGCAATTTCTCCCTCAATTCTTCATCAATTCAAGGAAGGAAGGATGCAATAGCTTGCAAATTTCATTCCACATCACAATCTAGACTAAGCTTCCTTGTTCTCTTTCTTTTTATTTAGTTTTTACATTTGGATTTTGTAATTTCATTATGTTTGTAGTTGGCTAAACACTTTGTGATTCTAAAGCCATGTAAATACTTTTGTTGAAGTTTATGAATTAATGTTTTGCTTATTTGGTGTTTGTGTGGCTTAATTCTATTTGGATGCTTGATTTTCATTGCAAAGCATGTCATTAGTGTACAATGATGATATGTTAATCTTAGTTAATTGAATTAGGTTGAGAAATCTACTTTGATTAATTGATTGCAAGCATCTAACCTAATTTTATTGTGAGATTGAAAGATAAACAATGATTAGGAAGATGTGTGATGATCTTAGGAGCTTGATTGGGTCTTATTGTGCAACTTAGGTAGAGATACTAGGTTGTGTAGTATTTCCTTTGAATTACTTGGATCGAAAGGACTTTTAATTCATTATTACGTGATCAATCTTATAGACAAAGCATGAACACCACTTAGGTAGATAATTAATCATAGATGGATACATTAGTGTTGCATGTGCTTTAGGATCCACTTTCTTTTAATTGAGTTTTCACCAATTTCACCTTCGTTTCTTGATTTGTATGCCATTTGATCGATTTCGTCTTTGCTCTTTGTTACTTATTTGTGACACTTGGTAGGTAATTTTAGAGTAAATTATCATATTCAAATTATCGATCACGTCTACTTAGAACTCGATTAGCAAACTACCCTTTTACGCTTAACCTCCTTGTGGAATCGACCTCGTGCTTATCACGCTACAATAGACGTTGTACACTTGCGGTTGTTTATTTAGTGTTGCATATCACGTGTATCAGATAGGCGGATTCCAAAATTTACAATATCAAATCACGTAATATTCTCGATTCCATAACTGAATTTCAAAAGGCACAGCCGTTGGATCATTTCCTTTAAATCCTGGCCATTGATTCTCAAAACCAGTTTTAACAAAATCCAACAAACTGCACCCTACTCTTCTCACGTTTCTTAACTCTCCTACTCTCAAAAGCATTCGATTTTCTTGCGAATCCAAACTATCTGTTCTCACTCAAAACTACTACTATGTCGATTGTATCCCTTTTCGATGTCCGAACTAACATGCAGGCCAGATTTGATCTTGGCAAGTACATATCAGAAAACAAGGTGCATGTGGAACCATCTGTGTTTTTCAAAGGGAAACACACAGAAGGCAACAACGAGATATTGATGAAGTGTAGCCAATGTGGGCTGAAACCATGTTTGGAGGCGTTTCCGGAGATCGTTTTGGAAGAGGAGGTGTTAGAGTTCTATGCTAACGCAACCAGAAGAGGCGACTCCATACAATCATTCGTTGGTGGAAGCCGAGTAGAGCTTACTCGAGAAAATGTGTTCGAGAATCTGAAGCTGCCCATTGGATCGATTGATGTTGAAAACTATGCCAATGGACAAGAATTAAGATACCTAAGTATCTTTTGTGGCAAGAAGCTCAAGCTAGGTCGTGATGGAAAGATACCGGCAGTGAAGAAGAAGGAGTTGCTTGACAAGTACAAGACTCTCCTTGACATAGCAAGCAAAATGTTGTTGTGTGTCACCGGATCTTATGATGCAGTTACCTTGCAAAAATCAAGAGTGATGGCCGCAATTTATGACGGGATCACTGAAGGCAATTGGTTCAAGTTGTTTGCGGACCGAGTGATGTACTTCGAAAGGAATGTGAGAGTCGACACAGATTCAGCCAATTGGGTGGTGTCTGCTGCTGTCGGATTTGGAAACAAGCTGAGTATTATCTTACCCATCTTGTTGCCAAACAAGACTGAATGGAGCAAGGGCAAGCCGTTCCAAGCCTTGAAATTTTATCTAAAGAAGGAGGCTTTGAGGAAGCAAGCTGCTGCAAGACCTGCTGCCCCCAGACCAGTTCACATTAATCCTTTAGATGCCATGAATGAGGCCGCCTCGTCTAGTTCTGAGGAAGACGAGTCGGAGGGCGAAAATCTGAGGAGGCCGAAGCTGGAACTAGTGGAAGGCTAGTTGAGTATAAGGCAGAAGAGGCTATGTACGAGGCTGCAGAGGACTCTGAGGAGACTCAATCTGATAAAGAGCCAGAGAAAGAAGAGGAAACAAGTGCTGAAGTTCCTCAACTCTACCGCCTGATGAGAGTAGAGTCGATTCCACCACCAGACGAGTCGACTCACCAGGTTGGTTCTTCTTCTCAAACTCTTTCAATTCCTCTCTCTCTCCCAGTTACAACCAAGGCCAGATCACTTCGATCTCGTGCCAGACCTGCACCCAAACCCTCGCAAGTGTTGGCAGTGCATCCACTGAGAGCCAACATAACTCAACACACTACCATATTCGATACAACTGATACTCTTACAGTTGTCGAACTAAACCTAGCCTCATCACAGCCCCCAGAAACCACAATCCAAGTTCCCTCTACCTCAACAGAATATGTTGACCCATCGAACCCATCTATTTCGGGAACCCCTTTAGTTGCCACTGCAACAACTGAGACAAGGGCCCCACTTGCTCAGACCCCTTCCGAAAATAGATTTGAATCCTTGGTATATTATCCAATGTGTCTAAGAGAGAAGAGGTTGCGAGCGAAAGTGAGCAACAATTTGAGGAAACAGCTCTCGTCTATTAAGATAGATTCTTCCACAGAGAAGTATGAGAAACTTCTAAGGATATGCACATGGGTTGCATTGAAGAAGGCCCCGACAGAAGATCTATTTGAAGTCATTTTAGAAATGGGCGGAATCCCCAATTTTCAGGATTGGGAGATGGAACAGAAGGAGAATAGTGGAATTCAAGACCACTCAGAATTGTTCCCTGCTCATGCCTTAACTGCCTTAGTGAAGAAGATGTTGAGTATTCCTGATGATGTGTTGTCTTCGGAAGACAAGTTCGATGTTGGTGTTCAAGTTTCAGAGTCGGATCTTGTGAAAGATGAGTTGATGGTTGATGCTGAACCAGTAGAAGATGAGAAGTCTACTGATCCTATGATTGATCTTGATAATGTCTCAGACCAGTTGAGAGGCATTGTGTTCAAATTCCAGGTGGAACATGCTGATAGTCCACGGTCAGATTCTAGCTTTATCAATCGATATACTGATAAGTATTTTCAGGCCGAGCTTTGTGGCTATGTGAAAAAGTTGCATGCCATGGGGAAGAAAGACTCGGATGATGCAGAAAGAAGGTTTAAGGAAGCAAAGTTAGTTATTGTTCCTTATTGTCCACCGTTGAACTTAAAAGCCATAGGTGGAAGTATCGTTCTAGAAGATGAGGTAGTAGAAGACAAGGTCTTGACTACTGGTCTGGAAGACAAGTTGGTGGAAGTTCTATATGTTACTGAAGATGAGACCATGGAAGAAGCTGTTCATGAGGAAGCTGGTCAGTCATCTCAAGCAATCCCAACTGCGTCAATAGATGAATTGAAGAATGAGTTAAAAAGTGTGATCAAATCGTCTATTGATGAGTTTCTCAAGTCTGACCTGAAGAAGACTCTTGTTGAACAAAATAGTGTTCTTGTGACTAGTTCAAAAGAGATGATCATGAATGAAGTAAATCAGTTGGATAATGATTTCAGACAAGAGATGTTCAACCAGATAGAAGGTTTTCTGCAAAATCAAGTCGAATACTCGGAGAAGAGTTCAGTCGACTTCGCTCGTGTCTTAGCCAGAGAATCCAAGAAGATGGAAAGAGTTTATCGAGTGAAGATTGATATTGCAGATGTGCAAAGGAAAGAAGCCTATGATCAGTTAGCACAAGCAAGAGAGATTATCAGTGCTATGACTGAAGAGAACAGGAAGCTACGCTTGACTGCAACACATTTCAAGAATAAGTTGAACCTGTCTACTCAGAAGTTGGAGTTAGTTGCTTCTAAGCTAGACAAGTTGAGTCAAGATGTGTTGGTCCTAGGTGGAGTATAACACAAGTGTATGGGGGGGGAATGCACTTGTGTATGCAAATTCTTTTCTTTTTGACAAATCTGGTCTTATCAGGCAGGTTGTCTCACAACTGACCTGAGTGAACTTTGATAGATACTTGTCCTACTGATTACTATAGAGTGATTAGTTGGCTAAATATCTAAAAGAGTTGCTAAGTGCGGAATGTGGTTGGCCTTTGACTTAAAGAAATACTCCAAGTAAATTTCTGAAAAATTACAGTTATCAGGGACTTTGTCCAAAACAATTTTTCCTTAAACTTACAAGTTTTACTCTTTGAAATATGTTTGAATATGAATGCAATAAAGAGTGCAGTAAGTAAAAGACACACAAGCTTATAGTGGTTCAGAGACTCAAGCTCCTACATCCACTTTGCCTGATTGAACAGGATAATTCCTTCACAATGGAATTAGCTTGTTTTATAGTGCCAAGGTGCACTGATCAACAACACTCTCTTAGTGTTTTGATCCCTAGGATAATCTGAGTCCTAGTGCTCAATCTCTCTAAGTTAAGACTGTGTTTCACTCTAACAGTCCTTAACTCCTCACTTCTACAACAAACACTCTCTTCACTAAATGAGATAAGGTTTGAGGTTTGGTTCCAACTAATAGAGATATCCTTTACAATGAGAACAGATGTAAAGGCTTAGGATATCTCAATGCTAAGCTAGGATGTTTACAAAGATTGGCTTAGCTGACTTGAAGTGATTCAGGAAACTTGGAATACTTGAGAATAGCTTGGTTTCCTTTGAAAGCTTTATATGAGTTTGATAGCTTATTGTTGGATACTGAATCCCTTTGATCACTTCTGTTTATATAGTCATGTTTGAGCAACTATCCGTTGGAGAGATAGCATTTCAAACATTTCTATTTGCAGTTACATTGAAACGGCTAAGTAGCTTGACTTCCTTTTATCCACTGTGTAAAAGGGGTCTTCAATGGTTGCTTGAATGAATGTGTTGACTTCTGAAAAATGCGGCTGAGATGACTTGTGACAGTTTCCAAATAAGCACACTTTCCAAGGTTGATTTGTGGCAGAATCTACACTCAACCAACGGTCAGATGGGACAAGCTCCCTGAACATTCTTGCTGCAGTTTTAGAATGTTCCAACATTCATTCAATGCTTCACTCTTTAATGCTCTAAGTCTTCAATGCTTGGTTCAGGCATGATTGGCAATAAATGCTTCATTGAATGTGTCTTCTGTAAGCTTTTGACAGTTAATTCTCTTGATCATTTGCACTTCAACTGTCTAGATCTTTTGCATTTAAGAGCACAGCTTCAGTGTTCTTGATCTCTTCAGCCTGGTTGTCCACTTGTTCAGTTGTCCTGATGCTTCAGCAACTTTGGCCTTAAGACTTAATACCTGTCAAGCTTTCTAACATGTAGCTTTGGACAACTATCCTGAACTCTAAAATCTCACAACATTTCTGAGATTTTTAACTTAAGCATTCTACATACTCAAGTGTTCTGGGACAACTTGCCTGAACAATAACTTGAGCATATCTCAACTAATTTGTACATCATCATTCAGGGGTTTTGGTATCTAGATCAAAATCATTTTATTCCCAACAATTTCCCCCTTTTTGATGATGCCAAAACCTATTACAAAGGGACCTTGACTTATACTATACTTTACCTTCAGGATCAATGAACTGGTCAACTTTCCTGAAAGACACTGTTAGCACAATAAATCAAGTATATGTAATATCAAGTTAGTTGAGATAATGAGTTGTTATCTCTTGATAGAAAATCATTGGTCCTTTTATATATCATGGAGCATTACAGATCAAAAGATTCAAAAAGGACACACTAACTGATACAAGTAAACAGAATAACAACAATTAACATCAATCAAAAACAAGGATAGGGAAGAGATAAACTTATCCATCAGAGAGTTCCATCATCTTGGGGAGCAATGCCATATTGAGCCCAGACCCTTTTCTTCAGCTCCCAAACATCCTTGTTGGAGCCTCTAGGGCCTATTTTCATCTTCTCCATCTTCATGATGTTGATGAACTCCTCCAGAATCTTTCCCTCATCAATCAAGTTCCCATTGAACTTAGGAGGCATGTACAGAATTGGACCAGGGGCCTTGAACTCAACTCTTGCCATATCAGCTGCTGCAAACAGCTTCTGGTAGAGGTCCCTGTGGTTCTCAAACATGAATTGAACAAAGACTTCATCTACACTCTCTCCAAGCCACTTCCCAATGACATAGAAGTCATATACAAAACTTCTCTTGGCCTCCTCCCATTCATCATTCAGTGAGATTGGAACCCACTTATCATGGTGAGGGTACTGAGTGTCCCATCTTTGCAGCATTTGAGGTTTGAGCCTTCTGTATGAAGCTCTCCTTCTTGGGGCTCTGAAATTTGCCCTTCTTTCATCCCTTGCCTTGTTGGCCTCAACCAATTGCTCCATCCTCTCTTTAGCTCTCTGAAGAGCTAGCTTCTCTTGGGTTTCTGGATCTTTTCCAAAACCTTCTTCAAATAATTTAGAGGGATCATCAGCAAGTTTGGGCACACCAACTTCAGGCATTCTTTCCTGGACTTCTTCTTCAGCTTCTTCTTCTTCAATTGCAGGCATCCTGGCTGTTTTCTTTAATCTCTTTGATTGCCTTGCTGGAGTAGATTCATCAGATTGAAATTCTGAAGGCAAGGTCAAGCTGGTTGGGAAATCATTGAAGGCTTGCAGCTCCTTCCTCTTTCTTTCAGATGACCTTGTCACCTTCCCCCTTACTTCAGCAGCCTTCTCCTTAGGTTCAAGTCCTGTAGACTCACCACCTGGCCTTTGAAGCTTCCTTGCCTGACTTTCCATAGCTGACACCATGGACTCCTTGACAGCTATTTGAATCTGCTCTTCCTCAGTCAAATTTTCAATATTCATTGGGCCTTTGCCTTTCCCAATGTCTTCTACTGCTTCCTCCTCAATCTCAGGGACTTTCTCCTTTCCCTTGGATTCACCAATCACCAAGGTTCCCTTTGCCCTTGCTCTCTCTCTTTCCCCCTTTTTGGCATTATCAAAACACTGGGGCTTCAGTTCACTCATTGAGACTGAGAGGTGTGAGTGGGCCTGAGTGAGGGACTTCAATTCTTGCAGTAGATAAACATTCTCATCATGAATGTTTTGCATTTTATCATCTGCCATGCTCAAGAAGGTGTGAACAGGCTTCATCTTTTGGGAAACTATGGCATCCAATGTGGCTTTCAGTGATTGATCA
Organism: Galeopsis tetrahit; assembly: GCA_963675135.1. NCBI lineage: Eukaryota > Viridiplantae > Streptophyta > Magnoliopsida > Lamiales > Lamiaceae > Galeopsis > Galeopsis tetrahit. The sequence goes on from OY776132.1 coordinate 70,128,360, forward strand.
AGTTTGGCCTGAAGGTGATCAGTGAGGTTGGCCACAACTTGATCAGACACCTTGGCCATGAGTTCAACAGTGAACTTCTCAGCTGCTTCCTTCACCATTGCAGCTTTCAACTCTTCTGCCTTCTTTCTCTGGGCTGCTGTCCTCTGCCTCAAAGCATCCTTGATTGTCTTTCTCAATGCTTTCACATTATGCTTGTACAAGGATTTGAGATCCTGCTGCTCTTTCTTCACAGATCTTGTGAATTTACCCATAGCATCTTTGGCCTTTGTCACTTCAGTTGAAACTGTTTGCAGTCCAGTTTCAACTCCACTTATCCTTGCATCAAGAGTAGGCAAGATCACTTCTTCTGACCCTGTGAGCCTCATCTCCACAGAGGCTAGAGTCTTGCCTTGGCCATCTAGGGTATCAGCAGTTGTTGCATGGGCCTTCCCAACTTCCCTGACCAGTGTGTCCAACTTCTCTGACTGCTCTTCAATGATGGATGCAGTCTGAGTAGCAATCTGAAGGTGAGCCTCAGAGGTGTTGGCTTGCTCAAAGAAGATTTGGTTAAGTGTGGACACATTTGCTGAAACTGCCTCAAGATCAGTGTCAGCATCAATTGGTATATCTGTCAAGGAAGCATCTGCAAAAATTTGCTCAAGAGTGACAGCAACTGAGTCTGCAAAACTAACAGTGTTAGTAAAAACTCCCTCATCACCCTCAATTTCTTTTTCTCCCATAAGGTCTGATACATCAGCACCTTCTCTCTCATTTTCAACTATATTCTTTTCTTCTTTATTCTCAAAAGATGTACTCACATTCACTGGAGAATCAGGCCTCCTTTCACCAAGGGATTCATCAAGTTCATATTTGACTTGAAGAATAGCCTGACTCTCATATTGGGCTGCACCCAATATTTCTACTTCCTCACCCTCTATTTGTGGTGCACTCAAGGAACCAGTGATCACACAATCCTCACCATCATCTCCCTCTGATTTTTCAGCACTAATAGCCTTTTCAACTCCTTCAATTCCTGACACCTCTATATCCTCAACAGGATCCACAGAGGGCAGTTGTTGGGAGATCACAGTACTTGGGCATCCCAAGGCCACTGAGTCATCCTGAATGACTAAAGGCTGGTCAATGTCCAACTTGCCTGACATTGATGAGGCTTTAGCCAAACCAGCTTCTCCTATGGAAGTCTCAGCATTGTCAAGCTGTGCCTCAGGCTCAGAAGAACCATCCTTGGCCAATGCATCTTGGACTGAGTTACCATCTTTGGTCAACTCCTCTGAAAGATCAGAGTCCTTCTCAGAATGAAAAGTCAAGTAATGTACCTGAGCTGAGTTGGTACCAGGGGGATTGGGATTGGTGTGATCATCATCATCATCATCATCATCAGATGGGCTGTCAGGATGCTTGATTCCTTGTGCTATCCTCTCTCTTTCAGCAAGCACCTTCTCATGAACAATGGTGCAAAATAGGGCCTCAGTGGTTAGAACACTGGTCTTCTTTACATTTGCAAAATGTAGCAGCCTATTTTCCTCAACCTGCCACCAGTTGGCACCCTTATCCTGAATAGCCTGAGCTATTTCCACAATAGTTCTATCTTTGATCTCAACAAGTGCTCTGAGATCATAGAACTGTTGTTGCAGCCTGGGATAAGCTTTCAAACCTGGATATAATTCATCCACATTGGCTCTAGCAATCTGCCTCAACATTCCCTCATAGGTGAACTCTTCACCACTATCATCTCCAGATGAGTTAGCTTGGGATTCAGGAGGATTGGAGTGGGATTCAAGTAGGCTTGGCTGGGATTCAGGTAGGTTGGATTCAGAAGGAATGGGTTCAGGAGGGGTCAAAATAAGTTGGGATTCAGGTGCTTTTGAGAGCATTGTGCCTGAATAGGTAATTGGGATGGCTGGAATGGGTGGGAAAACAACTTGATCACCTTCTTGAATAGCAGATTCAAGAAGTTTGGTATATGAGAGAAGTCTTGGATCAAGGGGGGAGAAGGGTCTATCTTCAAGATTGACCAAATCTGCCAGCACATCAATACCTGCTCTATCAGGTGCACCTTCAGGGGAGTAAACTTTCTTGGTCAAGATTGGGGCATCTTCAGGAGTCTTGCACTCCTCTTCTTCTTGCCTTGGAGATATTCTTCTAGACTGAATATCAGGGGAGTTGGCTTCAGGGCTGTTGGTCCTTGACTTTGACTTGGAGTTAGACTTGCTTGCCTGTCTAATCTCCTTGAAGAACTCTTTCTTCTTCTTTTTCTCTTCCATCAATCTCTGCTTCTCAGAGGTCTTGATGATTCTCCTTCTCCTTTCATACCTTGTAGGCTGGTCAAGGTCTCTGAATTCTGTGATTGTCTCAGGGTGCAGTGGGACAATCTCTCTGACTACTTCACCCTCTTCAGGAGGGTTGACTCCTTCCTCAGCTACTTTCTCAATTTCTTCAGAAGTGGCTCCTCCACTTCTTGACTGGCTTTCAAGGGAAGATTCACTTAGAATCTCCTTCATCTTCTTCATCTTTGGCTGGATTTTGGGTGGTTGTGCTTTCCTTTTCCTTGGAGAGACTCTTGTTGCTGGAACAGTTGCAACAGCTTTCTTGGAGGCAGCCTCCTGCTTTCTCTTTTCTGTCCTTGAAGACAGCTTTCTGAACAACACCTTTTGTGCAGGAAAAGGCTTTGGCTTTGCTTGAAGATGGGTATAATGAGCAAATCTTTCCAAGAGCAGGCTGGCTCTTGTGCAGAACTGGAGTCTTCCATCAACCACCACCTTGTGGTGTTTCACCTCCTTAAACTTGAATTTCTCATTCATCATTTTATCTAAAATAAAGCTTTTCCAATCAAATTTGACTCTTTTCTCAGCAGAGTCAATCACAGCAGCCATTACTCTCAACTTAGGCATACTAAGTTGTTCAACACTCCCAGAGTGGCTTAATAAACTCTTCACCACACAGTCAAACAAGTGTCTAAACAAAGGTTTTAGAGTATTCTTGTTTTGAGCACTTACAAGCTTTTTGGGTGTAAGCAGCCATGGAAGGTAGAACTCCTGATCTTCTCCTTCCTTGTAAGTCTCTGGATTCTGGCCTTCAGAAGGTAGCCCAAAGCTAACATCTATATCCTCTGCAGTGAAGATGATGGAGTGTTGGCTTTCTGCTTCTTCATCTTCCTCAGCATATGTGAGCTTTGTGCACACATCTCCTTTCTTGCCCTTCCATCTTAGATGGGCAAAGAATTCTGCCATAAATGGATTCAGGCATGAATTAGGCTTGGTCCCAAGAAACTTTTCCAAGCCTGCTTCCCTAAGCCAATGGAGTACAGGCTCAATCTCCTTGTCTGGACTGTCAAAAGCAACCAGCTTTTCAAACCATAAGGAGTTTGGGTTGCTAAGATAGGAGAAATCAATGTCCAAAGAGGAATCATTGAAGTCTACAAGCTCTTCTCTCTTAATCTTAGGTGCCATGGATAGTATGAGAGATTTGGTGGGTGTTTGGGGAGGAATTGCAGGTTTGAGAGTATGAAGAAAGACTTAAGGGTTTTTGAAATTTTGAGTGCGTAAAGATGGTAGTGAAAATTGAGGAGTTTATATATGTGGGGAGTTTATTAACCGTTGGTTAATAGAATCTAACCGTGGGTAATAAGTCTGACCAATTGGATAATATGTGGTAGTGGGATTGAGGCGGTTTGATGGAGGTTTAATGCAAATTAATGGTTTTGATGAAGGCTCAAGAATTCATGAAATCCCAATTAAGATTTCTGCATTAAATGCTGATTTGCCTTTTTGGTGATAAAAATCTTTATAGCACACTCCATCCTAAAATGGCCTACTCTTAGACCAAGAAACCTCTTAAATGTCTAATCAATGCTAAAAATAGCAATGATTATCTAATAAACTCGGACAAACATCCTGAGATGTGCTTTGGTTTCTGTGAAGGTCAAACTGCCTGATGAGCTTGCCTGAGTGGGTCCCAAGGTTGCTGATTGGGTCCCACTTGGACAGATCCCTTGACCAACATTGCTGAGCATCATAGGGGCAACCTTGCTGAGTTTCCCCCTTTGGCTTACAACTTCAGTGAGGTTGGTCAACTTTGCTGAAGTTCAACTTTGATGAACTTCCCCCTTCATATGAGCTTTCTTTCCTCATTTTTCCATCTTGCCTGGATCAAGTAACCCCAATTCAGCTGACAACTCCAAGAACTTTGCTTCAGCTAGAGGCTTGGTCAAGATATCAGCTTTTTGCTTATCAGTGTGGATTTTGACAAGCTTGATATCTTTCTTCTCCACATGATCCCTTATGAAATGATGTTTGATGTCCACATGCTTGCATCTGGTGTGGAGTACTGGATTCTGTGAGATGGCAATTGCACTATTGTTGTCACAGAATATTGGCACTTCATTTGTGATGACTTTGTAGTCTCTGAGTTATTGCCTGAGCCATAGTATCTGAGCACAACAACTTCCAGCTGCAACATATTCTGCTTCAGTTGTTGAAGTTGCAACTGTATTCTGTTTCTTGGAGAACCATGAGATAAGCTTGCTGCCCAAGAATTGACATGTTCCAGAGGTGGACTTTCTGTCAATTCTGCATCCTCCATAATCAGCATCTGAATATCCAGTGAGCTCAATGTTGTCATCAGCTGGATACCACAATCCAAGATTCTCAGATCCCTTGAGATATCTTAGGATTCTCTTGGCAGCATCAAGATGGCTCTTCTTTGGATTTGCCTGAAATCTTGCACATACTCCAACTGCAAATGTGATATCAGGCCTACTTGTAGTGAGATATAGCAATGATCCTATGATTCCTCTGTAGTTAGTGGAGTTGGTTGACTCTCCACCTTCATCAGGATCCATCTTCCAGTTAGTATTCATAGGAATTCTGACTGGCTTGCTTGTTGCACATCCGAATTTTTTGATCATGTCCCTTGTGTACTTGGCCTGATTGATGAATATCCCCTTCTTTGATTGAGTGACCTGAAGTCCTAAGAAGAAATTCATCAATCCCATCATGGACATCTCAAATTTACTTTGCATGAGTTTGGAGAACTTTTCACACATCTTCTCATTTGGAGATCCAAATATAATGTCATCCACATAGATTTGGACTAACAAGATATCATCTCCTTCACAGATTCTGAACAGAGTTCTGTCAACAGTGCCTTTGACAAAACCATGATCTAGAAGAAACTGTGATAAGGTGTCATACCAAGCTCTTGGAGCTTGTTTTAAGCCATAGAGGGCTTTCTTCAATCTGTACACCTTGTCTCCTTCTTCAAAGCCTGGGGGCTGTTCAACATACACTTCTTCCTTGAGCACCCCATTTAGAAAAGCACTCTTCACATCCATTTGATACACCTTGAATCTCATGTGAGCTGCATATGCTAAGAAAAGTCTGATTGCCTCAAGTCTGGCCACTGGAGCAAATGTCTCATCATAATCAATCCCTTCAGATTGACAATATCCCTTGGCCACCAGTCTTGCTTTGTTCCTCACAATGATGTCATTTTCATTTTTCTTATTTTTGAACACCCATTTGGTTCCAATGACATCTTGATGGGTTGGCCTATCCACCAGCTCCCATACTTCATTTCTGGTGAACTGGTTCAGCTCTTCTTGCATGGCTATGATCCAGTTGGTGTCTTGTAATGCTTCTTCAATATCTCCTGGTTCTATTTCTGAAAGAAAACAACAAAACAAGGCATTTTCTCCATGAAACCTTCTAGTTTTGATCCCTTCACTTGGATTACCAAGTATCAGGCTAGTTGGGTGGTCTTGTAACCAAGTCCTTCTAGACCTGATCCCTTCAGGAGGACTGTCCTCATCTGAGGTTGGATCACTAGACTCATTAAATTCAGGAAAATTAATTGAAGAATCAAGCTCAGGATCATATTCAGGGGTGTTGTCCTCATTGTCAGATGAGTTGACATTTTCATTGGTTCCCCCTTGAATATTGGATCCATTAACTACCTCAGCATTGCCTGCTTCTTCATTGGTAGTTGTTACCTGGTTTTGAACTGGGATTGGATCAATCAGTTCAATATCACCTTCAGGGTGGTTGACTCCTGGTTGATTGCCATCAGGTAGGTTGTCCAGTTTTTGACAATCATAAAATTCAGGCTGGGCAACATCTACAAACACTGTCTCCTTGCTTTGAAGCCTTAATATGGTTGTTCTTTGTGTTATCTCATCAATATTCAGGTTTCTATCCCTGAACTCATTAATAGATTCATCAAACACAACATGAGGTGTTTCTTCCACAATAAGGGTTTTGCAATTGTAAACTCTATAAGCTTTGCTGATTTGTGAATATCCAACAAATATTCCTTCATCAGCTTTGCTGTCAAAAGCTTTCAATTGCTCTTTCCCATTATTATGAATGAAACACTTACAACCAAATATGTGAAAATAAGCAACAGTGGACAATCTACCTTTCCATATTTGATATGGGGTTTTACCTTGTCCTTTGGTGATTAAGGACCTGTTTTGTGTGTGGCATGCAGTGCTAATGGCTTCAGCCCAGAACCTTTTAGGCAGTTTGGATTCAGCAATCAAGGTTCTTGCTGCCTCTTTCAAGGTCCTGTTCCTTCTCTCAGCTACCCCATTTTGTTGAGGTGTTCTTGCTGCTGAGGTTTCATGAGTGATGCCATTCTTGCTGCAGTACTCTTTGATGTATGAGTTTATGAATTCAGTGCCTTTGTCTGATCTGATTTTGACAATATTAAGGCCTTTTTCATTGCTTAGTCTCATCATCAATTCAGGTAACTTGACTTGAGTCTCCTTCTTGTTGAGTAAGAATACTACCCAAGTGTACCTGGAAAAATCATCAACAACAACTAAAGCATATTTTCTTCCATTTATACTTACTGGGATAATTGGCCCAAATAAATCCATATGCAGTAGTTGAAGAACTCTCTCAGTTGAGATGACAGGCTTTCCTTTGAATGAAGCTTTGATCTGCTTTCCTTCCTGACATGGCTGGCATATGTGTTCTTTGGTGAACACTTGATTTGGCAGCCCTTTAACTAGAGAGTTTCTTGCAATCTTGTTGATGGTTTTGAAGTTCAGGTGATTCAGCCTCTTGTGCCACAGCCAGCTTTGCTCTCTTGTGCTTTTGGCAACAAGACAAACTGGTTCAGGGGTTTTGCTCCAATCTGCAAAATAGACATTTCCCTTTCTCACCCCTGTTAGTAGCACCTGTTGTGTTGATTTGTTCTTGATAGTACATTCATTAGGAGCAAATTCAACACAAAAACCTTTATCACAGATTTGACTTATAGACAGCAAGTTATATTTTAGGCCTAGGACATATGAGACATCAGTAATTTTAACACTACCAATGTTTAATGTACCATAACCTCTTGTGATCCCTTGTGAGCTGTCTCCAAAGGTTACTGAAGGACCCTCCTTTTCTATGAACTCTGAGAGAAGCTCTTTATTTCCAGTCATGTGTCTTGAACATCCACTATCCAAGTACCATGCTGTTTTCTTGTTGATGCTTCTCTTCTTCTTGTGGTCCTTGCAGCCCTGCAAAGTCAAAATTTAGGTACCCTTTGAGTGTTGGGTCCTAGAGGGTTAGCTGTACCTTTTGGAACCCAAATCTGCCTGATTACTCTGATTGATTCAAAGTGACTGACTTGGTTTCCATTTACATCTACATACACAGTTTGACCCTTAAATGCCTTGGGTGATCTCTGTGTATAAGTGTTAGCTTTGTAAGGTTCAGGAGAGTTGGTAAATTTCTTTGGGACATTTCTCCTGAAGTTACTAAGCTTAGGTGCAGCTGGATAAGACTTTTGAGGATAGGTTTTTGGATGGCCTTTTCCATTTGGCAAGTAAGGTCCAGGCTTCCTGAATGTTTTATACCTATCAGAGGGGATTGGCCTTAATCCATTCAGTTGAGGTTTCCTCATTTGAGTTGGCCTTTTCTGAATAGGTTTTGGACAACTCCTCTGATGATGATTCAGATAGGTTGGCCTTCCATTGGTTCTACCTTTCTGAACCTCATTCCTCCTGTAAGCAATGCCTTTAACCTTTTCCAAAGGTGTGGGTTTAGGTGCATTGATTACCTGAGTTGGTATAAAAATTCCTTTACCCTTATCCTTGATCAGTGGTTGATTTACTTCAATTTCATTTTGCTGTGCCACTGATCTTACAAAAGTCATCTTAGAATTGCTTGATGAAGCAATGCTAAGACCAGGTGAGGGTTCACATGGATTATAGCCTAATCCACCCTTTTGAGCAAATTGTCTTTGAAGCCCTTGAATCTCCTCTATTGCCTTAGCAGATTTGTTCAAGGCAGACATTTTCATTTTTAAGCTCCCCTCACTTAATTTTAGAGTATCAAATTCACTTGAGAGATTGTCAAATTTTGCTTGAAGAATTCTGAGATCAAAATCCTTTTTCCTCAATGCCAGTTCTTGATCATCAATCAACTTTTGTTGTTCAGAGACTTTGAGAGACACTTCCTCAAGTTCTTTCACAATCTGCTGATACAACTCAGTTGATTTAATGTCAAGCTCAGGTTCAGGAAGGTTGGGAGTTTGAGCTTTTGAGTTCAGTAGCTCATTTTCTCTAAGTGCTATATTGCATACTTCTCTTAGTCTGGTGAAATCCTCAAATAGCTTTACAAAGTTGAGTTTTAAGGGGATTTCACTGGACTCATGTGTGTTGTTTGAAGAACTGAAAGAGCTAGAAGATGAACATACCTCATCATTTTCAAATGCCATTTGACAGTCATCATCACTGTCACTGTTGGAGAATAGTCCATCATCAGAAGAGTAGATACTTTCTTCACTAGCTGAATCTCCAGCCACCATAGCCTTCCTGCTGTTCAGCCTTTTGTCTCTTTTGGTCTGCCTTTCTTTCCTTTCTTTTGCACTGAGGTCAGGACAGTCATACTGAAAGTGACCCTTTTTCTGGCAGTTGTAACACACATCTTCATCATCATTCTTCTTGTTTGAGGACTCCTTCCTCCTTGATGATGATGGTTCACCTTTGTTGTATCTCTTTCTATCAGCATACTTGTCCTCTTTCTTTTCATCAGAGATTTTGTCCTCTGATTTGGTGTCAGGAGAGTTGAATCTCCTTCTGGTTCTGTTGTCTTGGTAGAACTTCTTGTATCTACCAAATCTGGAGTTGAGCTTCTCAAATCTTCTAGCCATGAGTGCCAGCTCCTCCTTTATTTCAGATTTTGAAACAGATTGAGAGGACCTTTGAGTATTCTTCTTTTCTGTTTCAGCAGCTTTGAAGGCAACACCTTTGGTTGAGGAGGATGGCTCTTCATGCACCTTCTTTCTGTTGAGATCAAACTCATATGCCTTGAGTTCAGAAAATACTTGCTGCATTGGCATGTTGTCAAGATTGCTAGTGTTTTGCATCATGACAGAATATATATCCCACTTGGATGTGAGACTTCTCAAGATCTTCAAGGCAACTTCTCTTTTGGCATAGAACTTGCCAAGAGAGTTTATTTCATTCATGATGTCAGTGAACCTGCCATCAAGATGATCAATGGTTTCATTGGCTTCCATAGAGAATTGTTCATATTTTTGGATAGCCACTTGAAGCTTGTTCTCCTTGATCTTTTGGGTACCTTCACACATAAGTGCTAGGGTGTCCCAAATCTCTTTAGCTGAAGTGCAGTGGTACACTCTTCCCATCACTGCATCTGGAATTGTCTGGTACAATGTGTTCATTGCAATGTAGTTCAGGTTGTGCCTTTTTCTTTCTTCAGCTGTAAAGTCATCTTCATCCTTTGGCAGCAACTCCCTTGGATCAGCTTTTTGAGCATCAGTGAGCTTGGGATTAGCTTTAGTAAATGTGAATGGCCCTCTTGTGATGACTTTAAGCATCTCATCATGCTGGCATGCAAGATGTGCTCTCATCCTGATTTTCCAGAAATCATAGTTCTCAATTGAGAACATTGGCAGTTTGTGATGAGAAATATGGTTGACTTGGTTTGGACCCATATTGTTGATGTTGTTGACAGCATCTCCTGGAACTGCATTGTTAGCCATTTCAACAGATGTAATATAGGATGAACACAAAAAGGTTTTTCAGAAATTTGGATCAGTTCAGTGACCACAGACAATGTGATTTTTTGAAAATCAGTTGGATTTTCAGAAGCAGTGGTCTTTGAACCCCTGCTCTGATACCACTTGTTGGTCCTAGGTGGAGTATAACACAAGTGTATGGGGGGGGAATGCACTTGTGTATGCAAATTCTTTTCTTTTTGACAAATCTGGTCTTATCAGGCAGGTTGTCTCACAACTGACCTGAGTGAACTTTGATAGATACTTGTCCTACTGATTACTATAGAGTGATTAGTTGGCTAAATATCTAAAAGAGTTGCTAAGTGCGGAATGTGGTTGGCCTTTGACTTAAAGAAATACTCCAAGTAAATTTCTGAAAAATTACAGTTATCAGGGACTTTGTCCAAAACAATTTTTCCTTAAACTTACAAGTTTTACTCTTTGAAATATGTTTGAATATGAATGCAATAAAGAGTGCAGTAAGTAAAAGACACACAAGCTTATAGTGGTTCAGAGACTCAAGCTCCTACATCCACTTTGCCTGATTGAACAGGATAATTCCTTCACAATGGAATTAGCTTGTTTTATAGTGCCAAGGTGCACTGATCAACAACACTCTCTTAGTGTTTTGATCCCTAGGATAATCTGAGTCCTAGTGCTCAATCTCTCTAAGTTAAGACTGTGTTTCACTCTAACAGTCCTTAACTCCTCACTTCTACAACAAACACTCTCTTCACTAAATGAGATAAGGTTTGAGGTTTGGTTCCAACTAATAGAGATATCCTTTACAATGAGAACAGATGTAAAGGCTTAGGATATCTCAATGCTAAGCTAGGGTGTTTACAAAGATTGGCTTAGCTGACTTGAAGTGATTCAGGAAACTTGGAATACTTGAGAATAGCTTGGTTTCCTTTGAAAGCTTTATATGAGTTTGATAGCTTATTGTTGGATACTGAATCCCTTTGATCACTTCTGTTTATATAGTCATGTTTGAGCAACTATCCGTTGGAGAGATAGCATTTCAAACATTTCTATTTGCAGTTACATTGAAACGGCTAAGTAGCTTGACTTCCTTTTATCCACTGTGTAAAAGGGGTCTTCAATGGTTGCTTGAATGAATGTGTTGACTTCTGAAAAATGCGGCTGAGATGACTTGTGACAGTTTCCAAATAAGCACACTTTCCAAGGTTGATTTGTGGCAGAATCTACACTCAACCAACGGTCAGATGGGACAAGCTCCCTGAACATTCTTGCTGCAGTTTTAGAATGTTCCAACATTCATTCAATGCTTCACTCTTTAATGCTCTAAGTCTTCAATGCTTGGTTCAGGCATGATTGGCAATAAATGCTTCATTGAATGTGTCTTCTGTAAGCTTTTGACAGTTAATTCTCTTGATCATTTGCACTTCAACTGTCTAGATCTTTTGCATTTAAGAGCACAGCTTCAGTGTTCTTGATCTCTTCAGCCTGGTTGTCCACTTGTTCAGTTGTCCTGATGCTTCAGCAACTTTGGCCTTAAGACTTAATACCTGTCAAGCTTTCTAACATGTAGCTTTGGACAACTATCCTGAACTCTAAAATCTCACAACATTTCTGAGATTTTTAACTTAAGCATTCTACATACTCAAGTGTTCTGGGACAACTTGCCTGAACAATAACTTGAGCATATCTCAACTAATTTGTACATCATCATTCAGGGGTTTTGGTATCTAGATCAAAATCATTTTATTCCCAACAAGATGGTTCTCACCAAAGGCAGATCGAAAAAGCTACAAATCTTATGAAGCAAGCTATGTTTGAAGAAATGACGCGCTTTACTTCTCTTTTCACTCTCAAGGCGAATGATGAAGCCAAAAGGGGGGAAGAGACGAGTAGAGTCGAAGTTGAAGTTGAGAAATCTAAGTCTGCTGAACCAGAAGTGAAAGAAGCTACGATAGCTATGCAAGATCTCAAGAGGCCTAAGAGAGGCAAGTTAGTGAAGAAGGCAGATCTTGAGCAGGCTAGAGCTGAAGAGATTGGAGAAAGGCAAAGGTGTTGCGTCTCCTGAAGCTGAGGTTCAGACAAGGCAGATCAAGAGAAAGTTGGTTATGGAAGAGCCTGAAGAACAGACTGCAATCATCAAGAAGCAGAAGGTTGTTGTTGATGATGATGATGAATCGCACTATGCAAGCCAAAAGAAGATTGGAAAGCATATTCGAAGGTTGCAGAAGTTGAAGCCGAATGAAGATCAAGTTGAATATGCATTCATTGACAACTTTATTGACAAAGAACATCGTGAAGAATGGTTCAAGGTCAAGTTGCAATGGGAGTTAGATCACTGGATAATCAGGAAGTTTGGTGATTCTGATAGCTCGGATGAACTTTATTCTATCTTTGACAAATTCATGGAAGGTCAAAACAAGATGCTTTGGAATTTGATTATGAGGATATCTGCTGCTGTGAATTTTAATATCCTTGTACCGGTCTATCCGAAATGGAAAACTCCGATGCTTAGCTCAAGAAAGAGGATTGACTTCAATCAGATTAAGAAGTTTGAAGAAGAGCTACTAGACAAGGAGAAGATCGATGATGAAGAGCATATCAGAGTAATCCACAAAAGACTCCTCGATGCATTTTGTGTTCCTAATCTTGAAGGAGGTAACATAACAGATTAGTTTTTTTGTTTGCTCTAATACTTAGTTTTTGTTTTTGATATTAGTATGTGTAATATCTACTGATCTTATTTTGAATGAATGAAAAGATAAGTACTATTTTGATGTTAAAGACAAGATAACTACTTAACTAGTCTACTATTGAGAAAAGATTCAAGTAGTTTTGGCTTCATCAAAAAGGGGGAAATTGTTGGGATTTGAATCCTAGAACAAGTCCTAAATGATGAAAAGATAAAGATGAAGTTTTGATAAGCCAAAAGTAGATTGAATATTTTCTAAGTGTTGACTGATCTAGTCTAGTTATGGAAGTCGTCTTGAACAGATCAGTAGAGTTCACAAGACAAGTGAGTTCACGAGACAAGTTTAAGTTTCAAAAGAATAGTTTAAAAGACAAATACTTATAAAATGTTATTACGTTGTATTAATTGTTTAGGTTGTTACTGAGCTATTAAAGATTGTATAGAAGCTCATGATTTTCATATGTAACTGTTCATAATCAGTGTATAGATTTATAAGTTGACTAAGCTATTTTATAAAGCTTAATGTAATGTAATAAGTCTTGTTAGGATTAGATTAGTGTTATATCTAAGTCTACTGAAGAGGACTGCGCAAGACCAGAAGAGGAAGGATGAAGTCTACACAAGACAGGTGCGCGAAGACAAGACAAGACAAGTCAACATAATAAGAAGAAAGAAGTTAGTTATTCAAAGCGCGTGTGAAGATAAAGATTGAAGAGTTAGTTAGAAATAACTAATTAATAACAAAAACGCGTGGATGGTTAAAGAGTAACAGTTAAGAGTTAGTTTTCAAGAAAGGTTGGTTACAACTGAAAGTTCTTGAAGTTGGAAGTCTATAAATACCACAAGGTATTCAACGATTAAAGACTACTGCAATACTGATTACTGAAGCGTTAACGAAGCATTCAAAGCAAATTACTCACAGAGTTTGAAGATTCAGAAAGAAGCCAAAAGACTACTGAAGAAACCAGAAGGCTACTACTGAAGACCAGAGAAGTTTTATTTTTGTGTTTACTGTTTCAAGTTGCTAGACACTTGTAAATCTCTAGTAAGATCGAAGAAACACTTGGTAGTGTTGTCGAGAAAATCTAAGTCTTATTTATTGGGACTTAAAGCTACAAGAACACACATTACTCCATTGGACGAGTTAATAAGAATATCACAACTGGGTTTGTGAGAGTGGACGTAGACAAGTTGTCGAATCACTATAAATCTCGTGTTTGATTTACTTTACTGTTTTGTTTGTGTTTATTTGATTGACTGTTGAATTACATATCTGAACAAGACTAGTTGAGTGTTCATAACAGAGTTCTCGAAATAAGTTGAGTATAAACTAGAATTGGGCTCATTGTTATATTCTGATTTCCGCATTATACTTTGATATATTGAAAGAATTTTGAAAAGTCTATTCACCCCCCTCTAGACATTTTCACTAGCTTACTCAATATTAAACTCAACTTTGGGACCTACAGGATTTTCCTTCTTAGGTTCTCTGTAAACAAAATTAAACAATAAAGAGTGAGAGAGAAATAGAGTAAGAGAGAGAATCCGTTGTTAATTGAGGTATGCAAATTTTCATTTTTTTCTAACACAACTTATAGGTGAATTTTGCAGTAGAGAATGATGAGGAAGATTTTGCGATATTGAAGATGAAACACTAATTATTTGCTGCAATTTTGATCCTTTCAATTTTTTTCTCCTGCTTCTGGATTGATTGATTGATTGACAATGAGGAAATGAAATATTAAGGGGAAGAAGAAGAAGAAAGACTAAGGTATAAATCTGACGTCCGACTCAAATTTTATTCAATAACTAAATTAATAAATTAAATTATAAAGAAAAATCTATGTGTATAATTAAATTAAACAGAAAAAAATAAATTCAAGTGTCATTTACTTATTATAACTGAAAAATGTAGGTTATTATAATGAAAAATGTAAGTTATATATTAATAAAAAGTGTATATTATTATAACTGAAAAATGTATGTTATTATAAGATAAAATATCACTTTTGATCACCGAAGTTTACGTCTTTTTAGATTTGATCAATCTTCTTAGTAGAAGAGACAAAACGGGGTACGAAAAGACTGGATCCGTTCACTCAATTAGCATCAGGATGAGCACCCACACGGGCGAAAAAACTGTCCTGGCTTCCTACTTTAACTGTTGATGAAGGCAGATCGTCCAGTCTATCGTCCTTGGTCAAGCCTAGTCTGAGATTGATGATTCAACTCCCAAAAAGAAAGTCCAGTTAGGTTCTTCACTTCGAATACCGATACAAAAGGGCTAGTTGCACGGGATGCTTTGAAAGGATTGCCACGAGCACGGTGGATTGGATCGCTTAATGGCATATTCAAAAGTGAAATATTTAAATATAATAAACATATTTTTTGTGCACTCAAAAATAGAAATGAGCACATTTTGATACGAAGTGAGTAGTAAAATATAAGGTTGATTTAGAAACTAGCTAATAGCTAGGCTCTACCTTGCATATCAGAATCTATTTCATACTCTTTCATTCACGGTGTTGATTTCGACCCCCCTACCACTTGTCATTTTAGATTATCCTTGCCTTCCCCTGTCATTTTGAGGTTTATTGGGGGGTTTATTCGTTTCGGCACTATAACGTGAAAATCGGAAGGAATCCTAATTTTTCATTTTGATGTGTTTCACCTCTTCTAACCATAAATTTGTCTCTCCCTTAATTCCTTTCAATTCGTTGAAAAACTAAATTCAATGGTGGAGAGGGTAGCCTTGCTGCTGAACATGAATATTTCATTTCGTTTGACACTTTTTTCTTTACTTCATTGTTTTGATTCATGTGAGCGATAATTTTAAATTATATTGAAGAAAAAAAAAAAAAGTAAGAGAGGATGAGTAGTCTGGTTGGGGGTGATCTCCAATCTGTCTAGAAAAAAAATTAAATTTTGTCATCAATGATATACGATTTTTTTTTATGTTAAAAGAACAGTTCAAAGCTGAAGATGTTTGTTTATTTTAAAAAATAAAAACGTTGCCAATTTATTTTGATTGAGCAAGAAGACGTCTTTCAAATTTTATTTGGGTTACATGGTTTTCTTTATTTTAAAAAAAAATATTATACTAGTATTTATCTGTAATTAGTCATCACACGTTTCTTTTCTTGTTTCTTTTCTTCTTTCTTCGAAAGTGTGAAGGAAAATAGTCTTTCGAAGTCTTTTTGACTTATGGGGAACAAATAAGTAGAACCCTAAAATGGGCTAAATCAAGTGGACCCCTTTATTAATTTTAATCAATGTCCAAATGTGCACGATTTGCTGTCTATAAGTATTTGACAGGGTCACCTTCTTACATACTTCATTGACTTGTACATATTTCATCATCATAATACATCACTATATGAAATAATAGGAAGATATTTAGCATCCCAATAAGAAAAATATGATGAAAAGATTGCTGGTTTGAACATCTCATTACTTACCTATTGAATCATTCAAATCGCATCTAGCTGCTATTTTCAACTAGGAATTTGGTAAAAAAATCTGAGATTGGACACCCTCAAAGATATACTAAAACATAAGATTCTTTAACAAAGTAGACCAGCCGGAGACATCTAAATATCTAATATCGATCTTCGTTATTCAGCTTGTCTAAAGGGTGTCAACTTATATACTCACCAAGATCACCGGAAGAAGCAAAATGAACACATTTTAAAACTTGAAAGAATGATACAGCTTACAGAGGGTACTAAGAATTCTAACTCCTACCTATATATCAACTCATTTCATACCACCAAAAAGAAGAATCAATAAACAAAAAGGAATTCTAACATTTTTTATCCTTATTACATGATCGGGAGAGGAAGTATCACCGTGGTGCCAAAGAAACGCTAAAGTCAGTAATCACACCCATCTTCTCCACCCAATCCTGTGATTCCAAGAACATTTGTGACACTTGAACCACTACCTTGCCCATATCAGGTCGATTTTGGGGATCATCGGCCACACAGTCCACTGCCAACCGTGTCAGTTTCTCCACCACCTCCACTGGATAAGAGTCCCTCAGCCTTCTATCCACCCACTTCCTAACCCCACCTCCACCACCCTCCACCGCCTCCCTTGCTGTGTCCACCACCGATATCCTCACATAACTTCCACTCTCCTCGTCTACACTATATGTCAAAGCCTCCATCCCCGACAACAATTCAAGAATCACAACTCCAAATGCATACACATCACACTTCTGTGTTGCAACCCCACTTCTTTGAAACTCGGGGGCCATGTACCCTCTCGTCCCTTCGAATTTGTTATGCTTACTATCCAATCTCTTTAACTCTTTAAGGCCTATATTTTCTCTCTTAATCTCACCACAAAGCTCTGATGTGCCAAAATGGCAAATCTTAGCATTCAAAGATGGTTCTGAAATGATAATGGTACTACTGGTTATATAATTGTGCACAAACTCGAATCCTAATCCTGTCGAATTATGAATGTAATCTAAGCCATGAGCTATATCAGATGCAATTCGTATACGCGATGCCCAGCTAGATAAAACCGTGTAATTAGGGTTCTTAACATTTCGTAAACAATCAGAAAGACTAGCACCAAGAGCATACTCATATACCAAGTATATATAGCTACCAGAAATAGAAGCGCCTCTCAAATTAATTAAACTAGAATGATGGCTCTTGCAAATTACCGAAAGTCGATCGACGAGCTCCGCCGTGTCCATCTGGCGGCGGAAGCGGCGTTGGAAGACCATCGCGCGGTCGTCGCGGACGGTGCAGAGCCAAGCGGTGGCGGATGAGGAGGAGGAAGAATGCGGTTTCAGCAAAAAATTGTTGGTTGCGGCCGAAATTTCTTGAAAATCGTATATGTGTGATTGTTCTCGGAGAATTGATTCCCGAAGACTGGTGAGAGATGTACGGCTGGAAACGGAGGATCTGTGTGAATCTTTGTAAAAGCTGGAGGTGGAAGCGGTGCTTGGGAGTATGAAATTGTCTGAGCCGGTTGAATAGGAGGGTTCTGAAGAAGAATTTTGAGGTGATTTCTTGGGTTTTCGAGACGATGGAGATGGTTTGGGGGTAGTGGTTTTGGAGGGTTCAATCACTTGATTAGTCATTTTGTTCTTGGATTTGCACATGAAGGGAGAAATTCAAGGTGAAGAGTGGAACCTTGAATTATAAACGGAAAATGGTATTAGGGGCATGTGGGGACGGCGGTGGGAGCAGGCCGTCTGAGAGATGACTGATATTTTGATGGGGTGACTTGAAAGTAGGATTTAGTTGCGTCTTAATCCAAATAAATGCTTGAGAAGGTCTCTTTTATGTGCTTTTCTGGTTGTCTTTATTTACTTGAGTCTCTATTGGGTCATTATTATTTACTAGTATTATTTGTTGTTTATAGGAAATTAGGAATGTGACTATCTGAGTGACAAAATTAAATAAATGAATGATGGGTGAATAATACTAGTATTTGTAAAATTAGAATTAGGATAATGAAATTAAGTAAATGAGTGATGTACACACAACTTACTACACGTGTATATAATGTATACTGGATAATATTTTCATATCGAATTAGAATTAAAATTAAAATATATTTTCATATGATCATTATTACAATGTTTTATATACATTAAAATTAGTGTCACATTTCATTCAACTTTTTCTTTTTCTTTGTGTTAATTTTTTTTTTTTTTTATGGTATTGCACTTTTCAATTGTAGTGACTTACATTTTTCAATAATATTTGCAGTACACTTTTTTATTATGTTAGTTATATAGTGTTTACACTTTACAATAATATTTTCTTTGACTTACATTTTTTTATTAATATTGTATTACACTTTCCATTAAAAATTATGATATGAACTTACTTTTTTCAGTAATATTGTATTGCACTTTTCACTTATAATAATTTACATTTTTCATTAAATATTGTGTTACACTTGTTATATTGTCTTGCATTTTTTAATACGAGTAATATTTGTGTTACACTTTTCAATATTGTGTTGCACTTTTTAGTTATAGTGACTTGCACTTTTCATTAAAAACGGTGTTGCACTTTTCAATTATAGTGACTTACATTTTTCATTAAAAATTATGTTACATTTTTTCATTATATGACTTTTTTTTTTTTTTGAGCAATCATACCAGGAGTATTATCAAGATATCTAAGTATTACATCTCCTAATATGTTGAGGAATAGCATTTTCAATCCATTCGTAAGGATCTGAAACATTCTAAGCGAACTTAGCAATTAAATGGGCAACCCTGTTCTCTTCTCTTGAAATATGCTCACACGCCCATTCTGATTGCATTCCAAAGTATCGTCGTATTTTGACCACAACCTCATTTTCCAATCCATCAAGAGAGATGGACTGTTGGATAGCATCAATAGCAATTGCAGAATCCATACAGAGGTTGGAAACTTTCTTACCATATTTTAAACACATATTTATGCCAATCTCGGCTGCTAAGAGTTCTGCAGCAACAATAGACCCAGGGTTCTTAATACGTTGGCCTCCTGCAAACACCAAAACCCCTTTTTCATCAAAAAGACCATATCCAATCGCAAAAAAACCCTTCTCTGGGTTATATGCAGCGTCCACACATAGACAATCTCTCATCCCATTTTACATTTTAGACAATTGGTTACTTGATTTTTGGTTGAACTCAAGTAAACCAATATTGAGAAAATCCTGCCAATAATCAAGCGCCCACTTGACATCAAAAGATGGTAACCCTGAGTCAAAAGAACTTGCCACTTTATCTGTATGCATCCACTTGCACCTTTCTTTCCAAATTGCCCAAGCAATAATAATAGTACGTTGAAAAAAATCATTTTTCTTGAGCAAAGCCGCAAAGAGTAATTGAATGATATTTCCATGTACCCAGCCTTTCATACTATCCCACATACCTTGTTTCTTCTATGCAGAGCAAACACACATTTGAAAAGAACATGTATAGTGTCAGCAAACGAGCCACCACAGCAACGGCAAAAAGGAGGAATAGGGACATGATGTCAAGCCAGATTTCCTTTAGTTGCAAGAGAGGCATTCATAAGTTTCCACCCAAAAATACGAATCTTAGGAGGAACCTTGAGCCGCCACATAGCTGTTATTAATTTCTCCAAACAATTTTTCCCAGACGATCCTGCCATAGACTCCATTCGCATCTCATCAGCAAGGAAAACCGCAACCTCATAACCCGAAGCAACAAAATAACAGCCCGAACTCGTTCTTGGCCAATATCTTTGATCATCTCGATGATGCTCTAACCTTGGCACCTTAAATATGGCATCACGTTCGACTGGGAGAAAAGTTTGTGTTACGAGATCCACATTCCACCCATTCTGAGGAGAAACAAACCGATTAACCATTGAAGCACTAGCAATTCGAGAAATTTTTTTGCCATTATTAAAACCTTGAACCCATCTGTCTTTGAAGACATGCACAGACCTTCCATTTCCAATCCTCCAGCGCAGCCCCTGATCTAATATGTCCCTACTCCAAACCATTGATCGCCACACAAATGATGGGTTAGATCCCAAGTCCGCATTTAAAACATCCGTGTTGCGAAAGTATCGAGCTTTGAATAACTGACTCACCAAAGAATTAGGATGCTGAAGGATTCTCCAAACTTGCTTTGCTACAAGGGCTTTATTAAATAATACAAGTCTTCTAAAATTTAAACCCCCTGCCATTTTAGGTTGACATAACTCATGCCATTTCTTCCAATGCAATCGATGCTTACCATCCGATGATCCCCACCAAAACCTAGCTATGAGTTTCTCAATATCAGCACAAATGGATGTAGGAATCCGAAAATAAGACATGGCATATGTAGGAATAGCTTGAAGAACTGATTTGATAAGCACCTCCTTTCCACCTTCCGAGAACTGTTTGTGGCCCCAAGACCGAATCTTTTGACTTACCCGATCAACCAAGTACCCAAATTGCAATCTATTTGCCTTAATGGAAACCGTTGGAAGGCCTAAGTAAACTTCATGGCCTATCGTTGAGCGTACTCCCAATATCCTTTTAATCACATCCCGATTAGCTTGATTAGTCAGAGGGTTGAATGTAATAGTCGATTTATCATAGTTTATGAGCTGACCTGAAGCCTCTTCATAAATTTGTAAGCACTCCTTCAAGACCAGGCACTCAGATTGTTTGGCCCTCATATAAATCAAACTATCATCAGCAAAAAACAGGTGAGAAATGGTCGGGGCACTTCTGCCGAATTTGATACCAGAAAACCTCCTTTGTTCCACTGCCTTTAATAACAAAGATGAAAGAGATTGGGCACACATGACAAATAAAAAAGGAGAAAGCGGGTCTCCGTGCCGAAGCCCCCTAGATGGCCTGAAAGTATCCGAAAGCTGACCATTGATGCACACATTGTATGAAACAGTCGAAACACATTGGTGAATGAGATTTACCCACTTACATGAAAATCCCATTCTCCTCATTACATTTTCTAGAAAAAATCCACTCAACTCTATCATAAGCCTTACTCATATCCAATTTAAGTGCCGCATAGCCCTCCCGACTTTTAGACATACGAAGCCAATGCATGCCTTCAAATGCAATCAATATATTATCCGAGATCAGTCGCCCTTGGATGAAAGCACTCTGATGAGGGTCAATTAAATCTCCCATCACTAGTTTTAATCTGTTAGCAACACATCGTGCAAGAATTCGATAGCATACATTACATAAACTAATTGGACGAAAATGAGTAACCTGAGTGGGATGCTTAACTTTAGGAATCATCACAATAGAGGTATCATTCCAAGATTCCAATGACTTTCCATGATTCAGGACGCCCAGAATCTGATGTATAAGCTCTTCTCCAACAGTCAACCAATGTTCCTGATAAAAGGATGCCGAAAAACCATCTGGACCTACTGCTTTCCAAGGATTCAAATCCTTCATTGCTCGATACACCTCGTGGCTTGAAAAAGAAGCATCCATCAAACCAATCTGGTCTGAATTAAGCATTTGAGAAATATTAGCCGTAGCCAACTCCAATACCCGAGTATTAGGGTTTCGAGAAGTGAAAATCCCTTGAAAATAATCAATGAAGGCCCCATGTATTTCCACATTATTATGAATCCAATCCCCTGAGGATTTCTGAATTTTCAGAACCGTATTGATACCTCTTCTCTGGTTGGCTTTCATATGAAACAATTTCGTATTTCTATCACCTTCTTTGAGCCAAGAAATCCTAGATCGTTGTTTCCAATACCACTCTTCTTGTGAGAAAAGCTTTTTCAGTTCCCTCTCATAACCATTAACCTTCTGAAAATCCGGTTCACCCTTCTCATCATGACATTCTTCATTGATCAAACCTTGCATGTTAGCAATTCTTGCCTTCAACGTTCCACCCTTCTTTGCAGCCCAGACCTGGAATTGTTTACCACACTGAGCAAGCTTTCCAGACAGATTTAAACCCATACCCTTAACCCTCCACACCCTTTTAACAACATCCCTAAAGTCATATTCTTTCATCCAATGATTTTCAAATCGGAATCTGGCATCACGTCTACAAAAATTCCTCGGACGATGCGTTCCACAAGACATTAAAATGGGTCGATGATCAGATCCCATAAAATCCAAAACTTTGTATTCATATGAGGGAAACAAATTTAACCATTCCCCTGTTGCAACAAATCTATCCAGTTTTTCAGCAACAAAATCCTTTCCACTTCTCCTATTATGCCATGTGAATTTTGGTCCATGAGCTTTCAAGTGGTTCAAATCATTATAGTTTAAGACATCCTAAAAATTCATAAGTCTAGACAGATGTTTACGATTACCCCCCCCCCCCCCCCCCCCCCGTTTTTCCCCATGGAAAAGAGTCTCATTAAAATCACCCCCAACCAACCATGAAGGGGATGTAAGTCTTAAGTCTTTTTAACAAGTCCCAAGATGCACATTTCCCATACAAATATGGACCTCCATGGAAACTCGTAAACCTCCACTTAATGTCTTGGAAATTAACCATACAATCAAAGTGAGCATTAGAATAGGACAATAGAGTAAGATCAATATCCATCCACAACACCAACAAACCACCAAAACCTCATTTATCATTGACTAACAAACCGTGGTTAAAACCAAGGGTGAACTTCAAAACATCGGCACGAGCCGATGAACATTTAGCTTCAGACACAAATAAAATAGACGGACGGGAAGAAACAACTACTCTACTAAGACAACGGAATGCTCGATTACTACTAACACCTCGAGCATTCCAACATAAAACATTCATTCACCACGGCGGGGCTGATTCACTTCAGCCTCCGCCGGATCATCAATCTGGATCTCCGTGCCATACATTTCAATCATGCTCCGCGCCCTCTTGAAGAAGTTGTCCGGATTCTTGACTATGTCCCCTTCTGACCAACTATTACCTCCACCCCAGAACTCCATAATCTCCCCCGAATTCTCCCTCCTAGCTCGCTTCTTGCATGGAAGTGCCCTGCTTAACATAGATCCGATCTCTCCATCCATATGCTTATCTTTGGCCACCTCTTCCCGGATCACATCAACCTGATTAGTCAAGTCCCCCTTCTCATGAGTCGGAACAAATGGAGCCTCTCCATCCAAAATGATTTCAACATAGGTCGTATAGTTTCGAGAGCTAAGATCCATTCCCACATAGTGCATCACACGATAGTCTTTACCATTATCCACCCCAGTTAAGGGCTCACACACATAACAATGCTGAAACCCCTTTGGAACAACAAAAGAAAGGGGATACAAAGTTTTACATGTACGCGGATCCACCCTTCCACCATCATTGATAACAACTCCCTTTCCGGCTACATCAAGATCACCTCTCCCAGAGAAAAGCTCATAAAAACGGTGCACCACCCTTCGGCTCTGCAGATCTGAGTCTCCACCATCATCATTTTCATAGTCCACTATCATAATGCCCTTTCCCTTATCAGGACGACTAGCCCTCTCCTCCTTCTGAGTTTGCATATGAGCCTGCTCTCCCGCACCTAGCTGCAATAACTGAAAGAAATTTTGGAGTACCTCCACCGAAGGGCACTTTTTCTTTTCCGCCTGAAGCCATACATGAAAGAATCGATGGCTTTTACACCATTCCTCCGATTTGCCAAAGCCAATGCTACATTCCTGTTCAAAATGATCAAGATGACCACACAAAGAGCAAAAACCAAATAGGTGTTCATACCGAAACATGTCCGTGATGGGATCCTCCTCCACCGTGATGTAGAAAAACCTGCACAACGGTTTCGAAACATCCATCAATACCCGAATGCGCAAACATTCACCCCATGCCACATCACCTTCCTTAGCATCCACCTCCAGCACCTCACCAATGATACTACCAATCTTCATCCCTAAAACTTTGCTCATTGCAAACAGCTGAAGCCCATGAACTTGTACCCAAAAAGGAACAAGACAGAGCTGTAGTTGGGCAAGCTTTTCACCCCCATGCAGTAGCTTCATAGCGAGCAAGGATCGACGAAGGTTCCAAGGTTGCCGTTCAAGAACCTCCTTAATTTCAGCATCAGCACCAAAAGTAACAAGAAAGAGACCTTCCCCAACCTCAGCAACCCTAAGAGGAAACCGCACACGCCAAGTCCGGATCAGAAGATCCTTAAGTTCATTCGTGCCAATAGGCCTTTTAGCAACAAATCTCAAGGCAATAGTATTTTTAGGAATCGCCAGTTCTTCACGGCGAGCAACAATATGAGTTGTTTCTTTGCTAGAGATGCGGAAACCTTCCATCATTGCATTGAGCTCGGCCGCCATTGAAATAGACCGTATATTTGTGAGAGAGACAATAAAAAAACGAGAGAAGGATGGAAAGAAAATGGGAGAAGGAGGCCAATAAATAGCCAAGGATCCGCCCCCAATATTTCTCAAAAATCTCAAAACCGCAGCGCCCATTCCCCCAAAACCACTTAAATCAGAAAGCTTCTGGGATAAAAAAAAACCCGTAGAAAATTCGGCCAATCCTAACGAAGGCCTTCATCATTTCTTTCCAAGGCAGAGGCACACGAAGCGGCACCCCCAATCGGCGCGCGAGTAACACACACACGCCTGCAACAAATCTCACACTATCTAATGATTGAGATTTTGTAGAAATCCCCAAAGACAGCGATTA
The DNA here is from genome assembly GCA_963675135.1 of Galeopsis tetrahit. NCBI lineage: Eukaryota > Viridiplantae > Streptophyta > Magnoliopsida > Lamiales > Lamiaceae > Galeopsis > Galeopsis tetrahit. Next base: position 70,153,172 of record OY776132.1, read on the forward strand.
ATTGTAAAGTTGGATTAACCAAACACAAAAACCAAGAAGAATGATGACAAGAAGGGGATTTGAAGCGGTGGCAAGAAAAGTTCGAAGAACTTTTAAGGAAAAACAAAACTTCAATTCTAGAGAGAAGTTTTGAGGAGAAAAATTTTAGTTTTTGTTTCCTAGTTTCCATTATATGACTTACATTCTTTTATTTTCGAATAATATTCCATGTTATATTCTAATTAAGACAATTATTGTTCTTTTGTGATATGTTGTGTTTGATTTGAGATTGACTAATTCGCATTTGGATTGATCATTCTTAATTCAATCTCTTTAAATTTATTTCAATTTAAATACCAACTCATCCCTATAATACATCTACACACCTAGATTAGTAATTTTTTTGGTTAATGAAAAAAAATCACGAAATTAAAACCCAAAATATCTATTTTCTCAAGATTTTAACACAATAACAAAGATGGATGTGCAAATAACCGAACCCCTTCTTTAGTTGGGTGACCAAAAGTTTTTTTAGCTGGCCCAGATCTGTGAGTTTTTATTAAGGCCTGATCCAATTGCCCTATTTTGCATCATGCAAATTTATTAATTTTGTACAAAATTCTTCGTGTGAATTTAATATGTTAAACGTTTAAAGTAATTTTAAATTAAAAAATAATTGTATTTTTATAATTTTGAAAAAGAAAAAGAATTATACACAACATTTGGCGAATGGCAAAGCTAGAAACACTTGATATACTTGATAGTGCATTTACGTGAAAACTACCATAATAATATGCACTCATCAGATGCCTAGAGTATGGATCAAGAAATCGCAAATCTAAATATACAAAATCTAACAGATAAATATAAGATTACTTATTTTTTTGTATTTATTCAAAAAAATATTTAGTTCTAATTATTATTCAAAATTTTATTGTATGCTTAATTATTTTATTGTACATAAGATTTTTGCGGTATAAAATTAAAAACAATATTAATATATTAATATTACTTTTATGTTATTTTCACTAGTAAAGTTATTACTAGTTAATACTCCCTCCGTCCCTGAAAAGCTTGCACTGGTTGAAATTAACGGAGTTTAAGAAAAAAGTGTAATAATTAAAAAATTTAAGGTGATTTTGTAAAATTGTATATATAAAGTAAATAAATTAGTTTGATTGAGTATATGTGGACCTAAAAAAATATTGTATTAAGGGTAAATATGTGTATATTGTGAGAATGACTATGCAAACTTTTTAGGGACGGAGGTAATATTATTTTTAGACCTTATATTTTGTAGTATTGTTTAGTTGATGTACAATAAGAATATTTCACATATTTAACAGAATTCATGATGATAGCCTATAATGTTGGTTAAGATAAAATATAATTTTGCTAATATTTAACAGAATCCTAAAAACTTGATGATAGACTATAATCTTTCAAATATCTCTAAATATATATATATATGATACATGCCAATTTTAGGTTCAATTAGCATGGATAGTAGAGTTGCAGCTATCATGGAAGAAGTTCCAGACGTCTTCAATTGTTGGGGACTGCCAATTCTCAAAACGGAGGAGGAGGTAAACTAATTCATATATATATAATTATTGTGTATAATCATCAAACAATTTTATTCATATATATGTTGTTTTTCATTTTTCATGTGGAAACTTATATAAGAGTCCAAAGAATAAGGATGTGGATACGAAGGCTGATGAGAAGAAAATTCCCCTAAAGGAATGTGAGATCGAGGCTCGTGACATTGAATTAGTTATGAATCAAGCAGAGGTATCCAGATCCAAAGCTGTTGAAGCTATCATCAAACATAATGGAGACATTGTCGAAGCTATTATGGACTTAACCGCACCCTAAATTGCTTTATTTGTCTTTTTTTAGAGTATTTTGAAATTTTCCAATTTGATGATGATGACCGCAGTGCTTCTTATAAATATTTTTTGGTGTCTATTTAACAACTTATAAATATTTTTTGGTGTCTATTTAACAAATATATGTGAGTTCATTGACATTTAATCGAATAATTTGTATGTTTATAAATGTTGTAGTATAACTTTAACGCTAAGTATAATAGTATAATTTTATATGTATCATTTAACAAACTTTACGACATAAAATTATATATATATTATTAGCCAAAATTTTCAAAATAAAAAAAATACAAATTTAATGGAGATCGATAAGCTAGCTTTATCTTTACCACCAGTATCGATTAATAGATATACAAATCAGTAAATTATAAAAATTAATAACAAACTTTTAATAAATAAATTTAACAAAACATTTTCTTTTACATCCCTTGTAAATTAATAACAAACTTTTAATAAATAAATTTAATAAAACATTTTTTTTATAGAGTAATACTGATGTTGCTTAATTAATTTATTCTACATTGGCGGTATAAAATTAAAAACAATATTAATATTGTATTGTTTAGTTGATGTACAATAAAAATCTAATTACAATAAGAATATTTCACATACTCCCTCTTCCCACTTCTTTTGGGTGTTTTGATTAAGGAATATGATAAAATAATAGATGTAGTACAAATGATGTGATGGTGAGAGAGAAAATTAATAGATTAGTATGAGATGAAGTATGATAAAATAATAGATAAAGTGCAAGTGATGTGATTGAGAGAGAGAAAATAATTTACCAAAAATGGAATGGAAAACTTATAGTGAGACATCCGAAAAAGGAAAGTGGAAAACTTATAGTGGGACGGAGGGAGTATCTTACAAGAAAAATAATTTAGGTGAATCGCGCTTGGAGGAGGTAAACTAATGTAGGTCTCCAATTTTTTTTTTGATTACAAGTTAAATACCCCCATCCCTTTTTCCCCTCCCCATGACTCGAACCCAGGACCTGGGGCCTAGGTAGTGGTGCTCTAACCACTTGAGCTATCCCACTTTGTCAATGTAGGTCTCCAATCGATCATTAGTCAATGGTCAAGCATGATTGTTGACTTTTTCCTTTTTTTTTTTATTGCAATTTTTTTTTTTTTTTGTATTTTTTTTTTAGTGTTACATTTTTTTAATTGTAGGATTTACATTTTCTAAAATAATATTTTTAGTTATATTGACATACATTTTTTTGGTTAGGTTATATGACACATTTTAGTTATATAAATGTGAATTTTTCATTAATATTGTGTTGCATTTTTCAGTTATACTGACTTGCACTTTTTAATTAAAATGACTTACATTTTTCATTAAAAATTGTGTTGCACTCTTCGAATATAGTGGCTTACACTTTATAATAAAAAAATGTGTTACACTTTTCAGTAATATTGTGTTTCATTTTTCAGGTAATAGGGGTGGAAATAGGTCGGGCCACTCGGTAGGGGCCTGCGACCTGGCGTATTAAGGGTCTGGCCTGATCTAACCTATTTATAATATGAGTCGGACTAAATTTTTTTAAAAAAAACCTATTTACTTAAGTAGATCGGACTTCGGCCTTGTATAAGACCTTATAAGCCTAACAACATTAATGGTAAATTAAAGCAAAATAAATTTATTTGAGTACTTGAGAAATTATTTTTTGATTTTTATTTGAATTTATTATTGTACTCGACACTTATTTTGTTCATGAATTTATTTATAATTTTAAATATTAAATTGCTTATTCGAAATTTCGTATTGAATAAATTTTAAATAGGTTTTTAAAATGCTCGTAGGCCTGACCTGTTTACTTAAGAGGCCGGGCCAAATCCATAATAAAAATATATCATAGATAATAGGCCAGACTTAGGCTAATTTTTTTAAAATAGGCTTAGGCCTTTTCATATAAAGCTAGGTCTGACCTATTTTCACCCTGGGTGATTCAAAAATGTTTATCAAAATACAAAACCTAGAATGTGTAGTATGTCCTCCAAACAATAGAAGAGAAGTTATACCACTCAATGCAACATTATGAAGTATGTCTTCGTGGGATCTAATGCCGGTAGAAAGAGTTCTCCATATGAAAGTTTTTCGTGTACCTCCATATCCATACAAAAAAAAAAAAAAAAACTCTATCATCACTAGAACGAACAATTTCAAGTATTTCTTGTAGAAGGTCACTCTATCCTACAGTAAGGGCCTATTGTACTCCTCTAGCAACTATGTATTGATGAAAATCTACTTAAACTGCTCTCGATTTTTTTAAGTAACTGATCCATCTCAAGAAATGTATAATTCTTTAGTTGCTCATCAGCCAGACGTAAACCTAATTTTTTTATTAGATTATAGTAATATTTATAGTATAAAGTAACAATTATTTAATAAAATAATATCCATATAAAAATATAATATGTACCTGGTAAATTCAACAATTGTCTTCTTCAAATGGAGTGAGGTCCTTCTTCAAATGGAGCGAGGTCCGAAATTGACGAGTATATTAACAAAAGTCGTTTCTGCAAAAGATTATACTATTAATTTTAATTTTTTTTGATAAATTAATTACAAAAACCTGATACTACGTATATTTTACTATAAAATAAACCTTCTAGAAGTTGAGTCACAAGAAATTATGAATCCAACAATAAATTGAAGTTTTTTTTTTTTTGGAGAGAACAATAAATTGAAGTTAAAATCTTGCTTTTTTGTATTATTGTCATAGTAGGTTATAAAAAATGAGAAACTAATATAATGTTTATTTTATATAAACAGATTCTTAATAATCTAGAATTAGGAGAATGTAATTGATTATTATAATGAATAAATGAACCAAGCTTTCACCAAAAAAATTAAATATTCAAAATTTGCTTAGAAAAAAAATTAAATCTTAGTTTAAAATAGTCTAAGGAAGGTGTGTGAAGGTATATAGACTGAAGCTAAAAGTTGACATTAATGTGATTTTAAAACCGCATGATTTTTTGACTTAATTATATAATACATATAAAATTGTATATATTTATTTTTATTAAAACATACTCCGTAATAATTTATAGTTTAGACAGTACTCCTATAAAGTTTTTAATTTTTTTTTTTTTGCCAAATAATCATTTGTTTGAATAGTTTAGTTGTAGTTGACTTAGATTTAATGGGACGCCTTTAATTATTTTTTACTTAAATTTTCATATTAGTTTAAGAAAGATTAAAAAATTACGATTGGTGATAAAGGACATTAAGAATCTCTGATCCCTACGTGTCTAAGTTTAACCCAACCCCTTTTAATCTTGATTAAGAATAACAAGAAGAAAAGGAAACTCCCTCAACTTTATCATTAAAGGGGTAACTTTATAGCAACAACAATTAAAAAAGTCCAGTTGTGCAAACAAACCCGTAATAGAAGATGAACTAGATGCATATGGTCTATGACCTTAATGTTGAAAATATTCATTGAACTATCTTCACGCCATGAGAAATATATATATATATATATAGTTATTCATCTAACGTAGATCTATGTCTTATGTCTAGTGAAGAATATGAGGTAGAATTAACATGTGCATGTCATTCATCTATCTCACACACGCAATAACTTAATTCCGATGTAATTGAGAGCAATTTTCAGTTCACTTGTGAGTAATTGACTGTTGATCTCAAACTTGTAAATAAAACACATGTACAAGTAATTAAAAAAAATAACAGTAATAGTAAACTGAGATAAAAAATCTCTTAACCTGAGCAATAGTCAAATTAATTTAATCCTAAGTCATGTTGGTAACTTAACATCTAGTACACCACATTTCATAGCGAAATAGGCATGATGACATTCATAGATTTCGAACATGATATCACAAATTTCAGTTGATCACATTTATTTAGGGGTCAAAACCACGCTGGTGTGATTTAAACTCTTTGGAAATTTAGCGTGGTTTGCATATATTAGTATATGCTTCAAAATATCTTTTTTAAAATAAAATCACTTTTGAAGTGTTTGTAAATAAACTTCTAACTATGTGCTTCTCATCACACTAAATTTTTTGCAAACCCACACTAAATTAATTATTCAAATAGAATCACTTTTGAAATTTTCGTAAACATTAGTATATGCTTAAAAATGATTTTAGTGAAGCACCCCTCCATCTACTTTTACAATTTTGTCCTCATAATTTAAATAATATTTCATCTTTATCCATTACTTATCCAAATGTACGTAATAATAGTGTTTTTTTGTAAAATTATAAAAAAAAAAAAAGTGATTTGTTTTGCAAACACCATAACATACACAAAATTAATTAAAATTGTTTAATTTTAAAACACTATCGACTTTCAATTTTATTGAAAAAATTAATTTTAATCACTTTAAAGCAATTACTACGTTTTGCAAACATACATTTAACCCCTTACTGCAAGTAATTTTTCTTTCTTGAATTATAAACAAATTATCTTTCAGACAAATCGAATAAGTATGGTATGAACATGTTTTTTTTCTTCTTTCTTCATATAGTTTATTCCTTACAAGATATATAAAGGTTACCTATTAAATACTCTAGTGTACATGGATTAGAAATAAAATATTACCCCCTCCATATCATAATTATTTGAACAATTTTCTCATTGTGATGTCCTAATATTATTCGCATACTCCTAATATAAAAATAATCAACATAATTAAAACTCTCATAGCATAATTTTATTTTAAAATTGTTCCTTCTTTTTGTCCACATTTTTCTTTACACTTCTCAATTTTCACTAAATCATATTCACACCTCATCAAATTACTCAATGATGGAAAAAAGAAAAAGTAAAAAGTGTACGAAAAAAATAGAGAGAGATAATGGGTGTTGCTAAAACAAATGTCTTAGTTTTAAATATATTTAATGCACAAATACGTTGTTTTATTCTATTTAATTATCACTTAGGATAGCTATTTTTTTTTTTAATAAATAACTACAGTAATTATTTTTAAAAGAAAAAAAAAAAAACGATTTTGAACTAAAGTAGATTAGGTGAAATTAGAGGCCTAATCTAATCTTAAAATACAGTAAGTAAAAAAATGGGAAATTACCGCCCGCGGGAAGAGTTAAGGTTTAGGGTTTATGAGTCTCCAAGAGCTTTATTCTAATTCTCTCCCGTGCTCTGTCCTTGGATTTCAAACTTAATGGAAGAAACGGAAGAGCCAAAATTCCCAGAATTCCATATGAAAATCAACCATGAATCCAAGCTCAAAGAGCTTCTCCGAAACCTAAACTCCGTCGAATCACAGCTCTTTTACGACGCCTCCAAAGAGTTCATAAAGATCCTCAAATCCGACGTGGGCACTGAGTTTCTATGTGCGTACGTTCAAACATCCTCCAAACTCGTTGAGATTTCCCAAGCCTGGGAGTCTCGTAAAGATAAACCCGGATTCTTGCATGTTTTGAATTTACTTGCTGCTGTCTTGAATCTTTCGAAGAGTAATGTCGTTAGTGAGGGCGGTATTGATATCGGTAGGTGGTTGGAAAATTATGCTCGGTCGCTGGTTGAGGAGAAGATGGGGGATTTGTATAAGGAGTTGAATGCTAAAGAGGCCAAGAGGCAGAATGCTGTGCTTTTGCTGTTGGCCTCGATTGTGAGGCGTAGTTCGCACTTGGCTTGGGAAGTTGCGAAGGTTTTTGACTTCAAGCTCCCTGCATTTCCGAAGCTCGCCGAGGTGAGATTGAGGGCGAAGAAGTTTGGTGATGGGTATAGGAAGATTCATTCCACTAGAAAAGCTTTTGTGCGTTATGCTATGTCGTTTTTGGAGGTGGGGAATCCAAGGTTGTTGAGAGGGGTTTTGCAACAGAAGGAGATGTATTTAGGGGTGTTGAGGGGGTTAGGGGATGATGATGAAGAGACATTGGTTCATGTTCTGTCTGTTTTGCGTGATAGGGTTCTTGTTGAGGAATCCCTCGTGCCTCCCGGGTTGAGGAGTGTGTTGTTTGGGAATGTTACTTTGGAGCAGTTGGTTAGTGTTTCTGCGAGGGGTGACTTTGGTGATGCAGCTGAGTTGGCTCACAATGTGTTGATTAAGGTGTGTACTGATCCTGTAAATGGCTTGATGCCGGATTTGGATAGGCATCCAAGTCCTCTTCGTGGGAATACGAAGCGTCTTTTGAGTCTAATGAAGAAATTGAAGGCAACAGAAACCGAGTTCCATAAGGACCTGCTTCTGGCCATTGTAAAAGGCCGCCCCTCATTTGGTTCTGCTTATTTTCAGGAGTTCCCATATAGCCTTGAAGATATTGCATCAGATAACTGGTTAGTGTTCTTTTGTACTGCCTTGTTGTATTTGTGAGATTCATTATGTTATCAATTTATGCTAGTTTGCACATGATCAAACACGTACTGATAAATATAAATCTATGTGTGTGCTGTTGACTGGAAATACTTGCAGGTTTCTTGCTATTTCTTTGGCTGCAGATGTGGTTTCTTCTGTCAGTGAGGGTCTTTCATTTAGCTTTGTTGATAAAATACCTGCGTCTGACTCTCAAGACGTGCGGAATCTCTTACAATGCATTGGTCCACGCCCTTTCACTAGATCGGTTATTAATAAGGGGTTGCTTCATGCCGATACTCTTGTGAAACATGGAACATTGAAACTTGTAATGGAGGCATTAAAGTTGTTGGATTCTTTCGTAAACTCCATGGACACTTCTTCTGATTCACACAATCAAATGAAGCACAGTGTGGGAGCTTTGAAGGCAGAGGTTCAAAACAGTGCCAGGATGTCGTTTCCCGATCCCCAAGTTTTGGTGTCTTTGCTTTCTCCTCTAAGTAGCCACTTAAAGAGTCTTGGTTCTGCTTCCAAAAGGAAGGCTGAAGCAGACATTGCGTCAGAACATGCTGTAAATATTAGTAAGAGGTTGAAATGTTCCGATGCAAGTGAAGACTTGGATATTATTATAAGTGGAGTTAACTCTTCTGAGATAGATTTGTCTGGTGATGGTGGAGTTGCAGAGTCAGGTGGAGAACAATTAGAGAATGGAGATGATCTTGTGAAGATTATTGGGGATATATGGGGTTTGCAACAATGCTCTGCGGAAGATGTGGATACACATTTCTATACCAAGATACTTGATTCTCTTAAAATCTATTATGTAAGTTTTGACAATTAAATCATAATGGTAGATTTTAACTATTAGGGTATTAAACTTGAGATTTTTTTTTTTTAATAGAAGATGAGTTTTGATGATTACTGAACCTTTTTTTTCATAGTTGTTATGGTTTATTTTTCTTTTAGGAAATTATTAGCATCTTGATTTTGGATTTTCATGGTTGTGGTTTTTGGTTCTGAATTTACTTATTATTTAATAGTTAATTGATATCATTCCAACACTCTATGCCCCTGATTTTTTTCTTTAATAGTCAATATTTTGACAGTACTATAACTGACTGGAGACTTCTTTACAATTTTTTTTGCAGCGAACTATGCCTATGGCTATGGAAGGATCATTCGACTTCTTCAAATTTCTGCCAAACAATCCTCTGACATTACCAACAATATTACAGCAGTCACTATTACAACTGCTTAATGAATATGTTCGTCAGTTTTCCAAAGACATATCCCATATCAGAACCCCACCACAGATGTACAGGCACCTGCATCCATTTATTGTCTTGTTAACGGGATCGCCACTCAGACAGATTAAAGAACAAGCTTATGCCTTAGCTAAGGCAGCAATTTTAAGCACAGGTGCATTTGACAATAACATAAAGGAAATTTGTGTGTGGTTCTTTTTCATGCCTGGCTATAGTGCTGATCATGTTTATGTTGAACACCTGGAAGTTGAAACCTTTCAAGAGTTGTCGTCAGTCATTGTTTCTTTTCTATGTGATGCTGTTTCCACGACTGGAAATAACTTGTACAAGTATATGGAATTATTGAAGCACTGTGTCTTTGATTCAGATGGTGGCAAAGGTAATTGATTAACGCTCCATCTATATTCTTTTCATGTATTTTTTTTTTCCAGAAATGGTACTGTTCAATTTATGTAGTTGCATGTTCTACCAGATATATCTCTTGGAGTTAGCCCTTTTGTTATATGTGTCTTGGAGAAGTGTTTACGGTTGCTCAGCTCGGAATCTGGTTCCTTTACCATACCTCAGAAGTCACTGATATCACTTTACGTCTCCAACACAATCAAATATCTATTGGACACACAGGTAGAATGGCATGCTTGCTTTATCTCCATGCTATGTGTATATAATTTTTCTTCTGTCTTCTTTCTTAACATCATTGATTTTTGATACTAGAGACATTGCAATAAACTTTGGTAGGTAAATGCTGGAGGACTATCATTTCTAATTGATCGCGTATTATCTGAGAAACTGGAGAACTTAAGCAACAGAGTTGATGGATGTCCATGTGAGTGGAGGCCACTGAAGACTCTCTTGTGTTTTGCTCGTGATATTTTGCATCGGCAGTGTTATGGAAATTATTCAAATGTTGAGGATGCTGAGCTATTGAATAATTCTTTTGTTGAAACACTAAAAAACATTGAAGGAGTGTTGAGAAGTGAGTATGATGGTGCACTTGTTGGATTGACAATGGGATTTTCCTTCTCGTTGTTGTGCACAAGACACAATGAGCTGTTGCAGAACTTTCCATTAGTATTATCCATCTCAAGCAACCTACATGAGGCGCCTTTCTCACTTTTGTCATCTATTTTTTTCCTCGAACCAAGTTATATCACTGATGTTTCAAAATTATGGCCTGAAATGTTCTTTGCTGCTCTGGATAATGTAATTAATTGTAAAGAGGAGAGTTTGCATAAAGTTGATCTTGATTCAATGGATGTTGCTTCTATTGCATTTTCTCATTATTTAAAAGGTGCTCCATTCCATGTGTTCTTTACATGTATTGCACAGAGTAACAGCTTGCATTTATTTGAGCAGTCAACACTTCAGAAGTTGCTCTTGGATAAAGTCACTGGGAGTACATCTGATTATCTGCTTTCTTCATTGTGTAATGTACTCTTCTGGATTAATCACACAAGATCAAGCTGCAGTCTCAGATCTTCTAACGAGCTCGAGATGCTTTCTGAATTATGCTTTATACTTGCAGAGCATTTGTTGAAACAATTGTTGGTTGAAAACATTCAAACTGTTGGTCCAGCTCCTATTAATGTGCCTCTACCGCCACATTTTGCTGTAGATGTTGCAGAAATCATCTTTAATAATCCTGCTGTGACTGCATCACTGAATTGTCCTCTATCTGGTCATAAAATGTTTTCAGATTTAGTCTTTGGGGAAAGTTTGGAAAAACTTCTTGGGCTAGCTAAGCAAGGAATTCATCGAGTGGATCTCCATGTCCTGAATTTGTTAAGAACAGTTTGTGAGCTCTTGTTCGATGTTAAAATATCTGAACAAGATATAGGTAGCAGAAAGCGCATATTACGAGCATTCAAATTGCTGGAGCAGAAACTGTTAATGACATTTAAGAATAAGTTTGATGATTGCATCCAGTCCATGGACTTTAAGCCTCTAGTCCCAATATTTTATGCTTTACACTCTTTGCTTCGTTTCATGTCTCCCTTTGAGCTTCTTAAGTTGGTGAATTGGTTGTTTTCTCGGGTTGATATCAACAATGCAGTCTCTTTCTTACCCGCCAAAAGAAATGCTCTCTTTGTTGGTTTGCACTTCGCCAGTTGCACTTTTGACTTTCTCTCAGCTTATATGAGGCAGCCTGGTGAGATTGAGGCATGTTTTGATGTTTTGCTGTTTGAGACGATCTTTTTTCAAGTATTGGAGATTGGCTGTATTTTGAAACTAGATGTCGTTGATGCATGTCTACTCAAAGCTATTAAGGTCGTGAAATTGCATAAAGCTGTTCATTATGAACATCTTCCATCCGTAATGGTTTTACAAAGAGTTATCGCAACCATTCCTGTAAACGTATTATCATATTGCTTGAACAGGATTAATAGAACAAAAGCTGACTTGTTGTATCTTATTGCTGGAATGAGCCCCTTGCATATGTCGGTCTTCGGATTTATGTTTTCCGAATTATTGGATAAGTCATTACTTCTTAATGACAATGGGACACAAAAAACTTGTAAATCCTCTTTTTCAGATGAAGATCTGCTGTTGCTTTTGCCGAGTGTCACTTTGTACTTAAATTCGGTTATTTCTAAATTTGGGGCACTGCTCTACAAGCCCTTTAAGGATATACTTTCGGTGTATGGTCGTGTACTCTTGAGGGGGTTTTCTGAATGGAGAACATGCGTCTCTGGGAATATATTTGAGATTGGTATTGATGAACCTTTGACTGCATCCAAAGAAGAATATTTGGATCTTTTATCAGATGGTCTTCTTGGGAAGGCAATACTTATGGTACGGGAGTATCTGACATTATGTGAAGATACAATGAAGGATGATAAAAGGCTGAGTTTATTCAATTCCGTATGCCCATCTAGTGCAGAGGATATTTTTGATTATTACCATGGTGAGACTGGACTTCATTCACTTAAGCAGCCTTTTGATTTTGTCAACAGAGTTCTTGCGAAGATAAACTTATGTAGGATGCTCTTATTTTCGGATTATGCTCAAAGTAAACCTCAGCTGAATGGTGACATGGCAGAGTCTAGAATCAGGTTTTTAAGGGTGTTGATCAATTCCTGGATATTGATTGTCAAGAAATTCCCCGAGATTACTGATTACTCCGGAAATGTGGATGGCAAGAAACTTCCCTTGTTTAGATTCTTGGAAGTCTTTTTGATGAATAATATATTTGAATTGGCTGCAGAGATGCAAGATTGTCTTGTGAAGTTGGAGTCACTTCCCTTCATAGAGCAACTTGTAAAATCATTTCTTCTTCACAGGTTTGGGGATCCTGCAACATTGAGAACCCTTCGAACTATGCTTGCCCGCCTATCTGATGGGAAATTTTCAAGTGCTTCAGTAATTCAGCTGTTGTTTGCACACTCCCAGTTTGCGCAGTCCCTACATGTGGCCCGCAAATCATTTAATTCTACCAAATTTGGATTGGTTTTTACTCCCATGCAGAGTATGTTACGATCATTTCGTATTCCTCACACTAATCCAGATAGCTTTGGCTGCAAAAACGATAGACCAGCTGATCAGGAAAATTTACTGGAACTTGTTAAGTTCATTAGGGTACTTTTTAATATCTATGTGAAGCAAAGAGAAGTAAATTTTGGGGAAGAGAGTGGTATAAATTCTCGAGAATTGGTTTATCTGCTTTTGTCGTCATACGGGGCAACATGTTCTGAAGTTGATTTGGAAATATATAATCTAATGTTAGAAATTGAGTCCAATGATGAATCATGTGCTGGGACTGTTGCTCAAACCGATTACCTCTGGGGCCTTGCTTCTGTAACAGTCAGAAAAGATAAGGATTTGCAGTCTGCTGACCAAAAAAACATGGATTTCTTTGAACGTCAAAAAGCTATGTTCAGAGAAAATATACCAATTGACCCTATGTTATGTGCTCAAACAGTTCTCCACTTTCCTTACAATAGGTGTGTTAATGGAGGGAGCTTGTACACGCTTGAAAAGGCTAGTTCTGCAGTTAAGCACGAGGTACTTTCTCAGCTAACTGCACTAGTTTCACCATTTTGGTATCTTTATGTTCTTCTGTTGGGAAATTTAATGTGTTTTTCCTGCCTTTCTGACCATTGGTAACACTGTACACAGGCTTCTTTTGCATCCGATAAGCTGCAAATATATGATCCTGTCTTCATCCTGCGTTTCTCAATTCACTGTCTTTCAATGAGTTATATCGAGCCCATTCAATTTGCTAGTTTAGGCTTGCTTTCCGTTGTGTTTGCTAGTCTATCTTCGCCTGATGATGATTTGAGAAAATTGGGATATGAAGCAGTTGCAAAGTTCAAGAGTGTACTGGAGGTACCTATATCTTCTCCATTCATTACACTTTATTTTTATTTCAATCATTTTCACTTTTTATGCTGTGGCTCTGTTTTCATTGATGTAATACAAGAAAAAAATATATGCTGTTCCTTTATAATCGTTTACTAGGAGTAAGTTGCATGAGAGGGTAAAAAAAAGGAAAACTCTTTTTAACTTTCTCAATAATCTGTTTTAAATTTTAATATAAGATGGCTGATAATCTTGTAAATTTGGGAATATGTTGCTTATAGAAGCATCATTAGACAGTTAAAACTATCATATTGTTTAAACCATGTTGAGTAGGCCATGCGCCAGCTTCAGAGACAGCCATATAACACCATGTTGCTATAGTCACTTTTTTAAGAACTCATCGGTCTTTTGTTAGCTATGTCCATAAGCGCACTGGGTTTTTTTTCATGAAATTTTAGCCCTATAGTTCAATAATGTTTAGTCACTTGACTTAACCTATTTATCAGATATTGGGTATTAGATAATCTTATATAACTTGTCTCATTGCCTTATTCATATTTTGCTGTAGCAATTGTCATAGAATTGGTTTGATAGAACATTTGGAAGTGCGATTTATTACATCTTTTATCTGTTGACTTAATTCATACTTCTTAAGGTGAGAACATTTGGGTTGAGAGGAATAGAAGGATTTTTTATGATAGATGCGAATCTCTTGATGAGATGTGGGATAGAATTAAATATAAAGTGGCTTTGTGGTCTCTTAGTCAAATGCATTTAGGGGTATTCTTATGTCTGATGTAACTAGAAATTGGTACTATGCTATGTAATCAGGTCTCGGGTTCTCTTGTCCCTATTTTTGCAATAAAAGTATATGTTTCTTATAAAAAAAGAATTATCATTATCCAAGTAATAAAGTTTCTCCGAATTACACCATCAATAAATAGTCCATACTTATTACTCAAAAGTTACAGTGGTATTGTACTACTCTAAAATCCTACTAAGCATAAGCTTCAGGCTACTGCAGATAAGAAACCTCTCCTCTTTTCCAGGAAGCCACTATATAAATATACTCCCTCCATCCACAAAATGTAGTCCCATTTGCCTTATTTGTCTGTCCACAAAATTTAGTCCCATACCCTTTATGGAAACCATCACTTTATCCCCACCCTTCAACCATCACCTAATTACTCAAATTGTCATTCAACTTTACTCACAAACAATTACTTTATTCACAATGGACCCCACAATACCCTTACTTTATCTACTTTTTTCTTAAAACATGTGCCCATTTCAATGGGACTACATTTTGTGAACGGAGGGAGTACTAACTTAACTTTATACTGGATGTTTTTACTATTTAAAAATAAACTTTTTTACCTTTATGGATGTTGTGTTTTAAGTTACCAGTTTGAAATATTCAAATCCTTCCCAACAGAAATGTCAAAAGAAGAAAGATGTAGTACGACTTCGTCTTTTACTCTCGTATTTACAAAATGGAATAGATCAGCCATGGCAAAAGATTCCATCCATTATTGCTGTATTCATTGCGGAGGCTTCTTTCGTACTTTTGGACCCATCTCATGACAATTATTCAACCATAAGCAAGTATCTCCGTAATTCCCCCAGTGTGAACATGAAGGTACAATGCTCAAGATTCAATATATCCTTAATCTGTGGTACTTATGGATAAATAGCTTTAACATTATATTTTCATTCTGTTAAAAATGGCAGGCTATACCATTGTTCCAGAATGTTTTTTGGAGTACCTCCATTAGTTTTAAAGCGGATAGGCTCTGGATGCTTCGTCTGTTGTGCGTTGGACTGAATACAGAAGATGATGCTCAAACGTATATCAAAAACTCCATTTTTGAGACTCTCATGAGTTTCTATTCTTCTCCACTTTCAGATAATGGCTCAAAGGAACTTATTATTCAGGTCTGTTTGGCTGCTTTGACGTGATTCCTGTTGTCTCTCTTTGCCTGAATCAGAACATGTTACATGTATCTGTTTTACATTATATTATCTAAATCGATTGTATTTACTATCATAGTTCTTACTGCTGCAACCCTTTAATGTCCTAAACTTTTCATCCTGTTTGTATATTGTTTTGAGATGCTAATGTAAATGCTTTCTTGGAACTCAGCAAACATAACTTTGGGAAGCTAAGTTTTGTATTCACTTTGGTTTTAAAACCTTTGAGGAGCCAACTAAATGTACTTGATTCGAAAATTGCAAATGGAATTACTAATTAGAACACTAGGTTGGAATTTCACAATTTGCTAATGAATCTAAGCTATGATTGTTGACTTACATGGGATGGGTAAAGTTCCTCGTTTTTAAATAATGACATGTACTTCCTTAACTTAGATGTTGTGAATCACAGCAACTTTTAATTTGACCGTTCATAATAAAATTGGCATGGTGTTCTTACACTTTAACGGTCAACTGCTTAATTGAACTTGATCCTTTATTTTCTTTGACTAGCTACTCCCAATGAAGAGCTAAATTCAAGTTATAATATCTGCTGCAGGTAATGAAGAAGGCTATGCTATTGCATAAAGCTATCTGGTTTCTAGTGGAACACTGTGGTTTAATCCTATGGTTGTCCTCTATTGTTTCATTACTCTGTGGCAATGAACTCCAAGATGAGAGAAAATTTGCCCTCACACAATTGCCTGTAATATTGGAGGTATTGATTCCCTTGCTTCATCACTTATATGGTCTTAAATAGAAGTTTGTCTTCTGTTTTTCTCCATTGACCTATTTTGCTTAAATTGCCAAATCTGATTGTTACGGTTGGACCTTATTCTGTTTCTTTAATAATATAGTAGTGATCACTGAGTTATAAACCTTATGAAATATACTAGCTTTAAAGAAGAAGAAAATGTGTCTAACTGTGATTTTATGCTGTTGAATCTTCAAAACAGGTTGTAAATTGTGTTACAGCACCAAGAAATATTGTTGAGTGGCTACAAAAGCATGCAATGGAGCAGCTTTCAGAACTTTCAATGCATTTGTACAAACTCCTAGTTAATGGTGTTGATCTCGTTAAAAACCAGAGCAGTGTGTGTGCCTCAGTTTTGCAAGTATTGACGTTAGTGCTAAAGATATCACAGAAGAGGAAGATATACCAACCACACTTTACAATATCAGAGGAGGGTTTATATAAGCTGCACGAGGCTGTTGAAATATGCTCCAAAACACATTGCAATCCAATAAAGGGCTTGGGTCTCAAAGCTGTTCTCATGAGCACTCCTCCAGTCACTATTCTGCACTTGGTAACTCTCTACTCTTATGCGGATTTCTCTGGTTTCTTTTATTTTTGGAACGAAATCCCGTTCTCGATATAATAATGTTTCTTATGCATTGACCATTAATATATATAACAACATAAAGAAGCTGTAAGTGCTCATTCAAATTGTTTTATGTGCTTTCCTTCATTAATTCGATAATGAAATTGTTTTCCCAAGTCATCATCCTTCTATGTGCTTTCCTTCATAAAACATGCACTCAGTGAAACTGCATGACAAAGTTATACTTTGTACGATTATGTTCTTCTGGAATATTTTATATTAAGAAAATCTTCCATTAGCACAGTGGGTGATGTGAGAAAAACTAGCAATGCTCTGTTTTTATTTTTACTATATAAGTACATTTGTTTTGTCCCAATCAATTTCTGCCCTGCTCTATTTTAAAGACCCGGATTCTAGGTTTATTAGGATATTATTTTTGTATTTTACCTACTTGTAATTTCAACATTTTCTATATATTGTACAGGAGCAGGAAAAACTTTCAAAGTTTTTGAGGTGGGCAGTTTCGACTGCTGTACAGTCGAAATCTGAAGAATCTCTTCATTCTGACGATTCCAATTATCATTCAATAGAAGCAAAGCCACATGAAGAATCACTTATATCAAAACTTTTACGCTGGCTAACTGCCTCAGTCATACTTGGAAAAATTTCTTGCAAATCTAGTGAACTAAACAATGGCAGCTTCTCAGAAAGGCCTACCCTCAACACTTTGCTGACTTGGTTTAGATGCCCTGAGAAAGAGATTGGAGAAAATGCAGTACATGGTTGCAAAGATATATTAGCTGCCTCACTGTTTTACCTGATACAACTCCTTGACTTTGGTGATAGACTACTTCCGTCAGCTGTTTCTGCAATTTGTCTCCTTCTTTCTGGATCCTCAGGTTTAGTTTTACATCCTTTTAGGGACAATATCAATTTTGGTCCCTAACCTTAACTCGTTTTTCATTTTGGTCCCCTCCATTTCACTCACTTTCAAGTTTGGTTTTGGAGGTACACTCATATTCCCACATTTAGTCCCACCATTAGTTGACTGTCTGAATCAACATTTGGGGTGCTAAATGTAATGTCTGAAGTAATATGCATTTATTTAAAGTAATATTTGAAAAAAAATTGACAGTCAACTAATAGTGCAACAAAATGTGGGAGTAAAAATGTATTTCCAGGACCAAACTTGATAGTAAGTAAATTTGGAGGACCAAAAGTGAAAAGAGGGTTAAGTTAAGGGACCATATTATCCCCATCTTTTTACTTCCTTTTACTTGTATACATTTGTTGTTATAAAATATGTTGCCTTGGGTATTATTGTGTGGAGTGGATGTCTGATCATTGGATGGTTTCTTGGGACGACTCTGTTCTTTAACTGTATTTTTCTTTTTTTTTGTTAAATAGAATCGGAGAATTTGGTTGGTCTGGAGACTTCTTTGCCGTCCCTTTGTTCAAAGATACACTGTCCTGCTGAAGCAAATCCTGCCTGGAGATGGTAAGAATCTTGTTCTATCAAAATTCTCGTCTTTGAACACTTGGTCTGAAGGATTTCAAATCATGAAATGCAAAAAGAACACCTCTCGAGTCCTGAAATGCAAAAAGAAAACCTCTCGAGTCTTTGCTGTTGTTTTTGTCTGAATTGGTGATCTGCGTTTGAACAGGTCATATTATCAGCCATGGAGAGACTGCTGATGGTTGCTTCTAATATCCTCCTACACAGATATGGATGTTCCCATTTTTTTCAACTTAAAGATGTGGACAACCTCAATCTACAAAATTGGGAAAGAAATATGCTTCAATCTTGAATGATATTTCAGTTGCTTTGGTTGACAGACTTCCGACTCAACGGAACAAAACAAAACAAAGTCGGGGTCATTTTTGAAATCGCACTCTGTGAGAAAGTTACATGAGTTCTGTTTATATATATAAAGGCTAGGCAACAAAACTGGAGTTTATTCCTCGATCTCGATTCTTTTCCATCGCGCTGTTCTCGACTAGGTGTGATAGTTGCATCTAATGTATTTTTATATGGGACATCAATGATATTGTTGTTGTATCATTAGATGTTAGATTTGTACTTTGAAATTTACAGAAATGGAGTACCAGATAATGATCATTGCAACAAAGGTAAGTTTGATTTTAGAAAAAGTAAAAGAATTATCTCTTCATATCTTGGTTACTTTATATGGTTTGTATATTTTATTTCTAAATATTATACTCCTTCCGTCCAGTTTTATAATGCCCATTTGGTTGGACACGAATTTTAAGAAAAATAATTTTTTATATAAAAAATGGAAGTTTGAGTGGGAAGATAAAGTAGAAAGTTAGAGTAATATTTTCTTTTTAGAAAATGAGAATTATAAAATTGAATAGGCATAAATGAGAATTATAAAATTGGATGTATCATTTTATTTTTAATTAGTCTCTCAATTACTAGAGCTTTGTCTTCAAGAAAAAAAAATTAAAAATCTGAATTTAATAAATAGTAGTGTCGGGGTTTAGTTAAAATTTCATTAGAGCGCTAGGAGTTAATATTTAAATAAATACTTAATTCATTACTATTGAATGTATAAATAATTATTGTCAATGAACTATAATAATATTTCTTATTAATAAACTTTTCCATCAAAAGTTAAAATAGTTTAGTTAACTGCATTTGGGTTGGGGAATTTGTCAATAAATTTTGGAGACGAACTTAGGTGGGTTGGGGAATTTGTCAATAAATTTTGGAGATGAACTTAGGTAGAATATTTGACCTGCAATATTCTTCTATTTTAGGAAAGGACGAAATTTGCGAGTTAAATGAGTTTTTTCACAAAAATTATACAAAAGTAAAAAGAAAATTCCGTTTTCAAATCCGTGTTACTGTAAAAGAAATTATATAATACTCCTCTGTCCCATCTTAACTTTCAATTCATATGTTCACCTCTTTTTAAAAAATATTATAATAAATAGAATTTTGAGATATAATTTTATAAAAAAATAAATAAGTGAGTTGACTTGTGTGTATGTATGTACCATAAAAATAATAATATTAAATATAATATTTTAAATATTCTATGAGTAGAGTTTCTAAAGGACTGAAAAAGTAATATGTGTTACTTGTTCTTACAATATGTTTGGAAGCAAATTGTTAGGGTTGCTTAGCACGATTTTTTTGGGGAATTATTTGACCCGCTTTCAATCAGGGTTGCGATTTTTTTGGGGAATTATTTGACCCGGAGTATTTTTGTTACTTTTTTAATTTGTTTTACGTGCAATATTATACTTCCTTCTATTCTTAATAATAAGTGTGTTTTTTGACCTCTCATTTTTCTTACAAATTATATGACGTTTTACCATTTTCAATGTGAATTTATTGCACTTTTTTCTAATTTGCACTTAAAATTCTTCAAAATATCAAATAAATGTGTTATTTAGAATAAAAGATGAATATTTATTAGGAGTATTGAAAGAAATCAATTAATTTTTTAATATTCATTCATTACTATAGTAGAATGACACTTATGAATAGATGAGAGTATAATACTAACTCATAATTTAAATTATTGGATTTAAATTATTGGACCGTTTGTTAGTACATGATTTAAATTATTGGACGTTTGTTAGTACATGGATTAAATATTCACATAATTATAAATTTGAACTTAATTTATAGGTGAAATTAAAGTCATGGACCAAATTTTCATCTTTTAATTTCAATTAATAGACGAACGTTTTTGGAATGCACAAAAACATCTAATAAATAGTGTACAACAAAATCAACTAGAGCCGAACAATGAATTAATTTTGTTCCCCAAAATTTAAAAGTTATCATTAATAACTACCTTGGTAATCATGCAGATATATTTAACACAATACGATCATCAATGTTTTAATCTAAAACAGCCATCTAATAAATATTATTCTCCATTTCTTAAAATTATGTTGTTTCGCAAAATACAAAATCTTTCCTTTGCTTTTAAAAAATCAAGTCCAATTTTGTGTGTAAAATTTTATAAAAAAGAAACAATGTAATTAGGAGTTTGATTGAAAATACCATCAAATGTAAAAGATTTGAAGATACCCTAAAATCAAAATGATTATGGAATAATAGCATGTGTATATATAAGTGAATTTTTTAATTTATGATACATTAAATCTTTTTAAAATATTCTATATATACAAGTGAATTTTTTAATCTATAATAAATCAAATCTTTCTAAAATATTCTAAATGATAACTACAAAAATAATATAATATATTATGTCGAAAATGATACAGTGTCTCGTTTCATCCAGAAAATCTCGACTCTTGAGAGCATCTACCCATGTTTGGCAACATTAATTTTTGTTATGATAATGAAATTAATTTTTATTTTTTTAAAGAAAAGATTCTGAGAAAAAAATTAATAGACAAAAGATTTGAAAAAAGATTAATGGCATTAGTTAGAGTAATTTAATAGATATAATATTAAATTAAATATAAAAAAATATTTTTTTATAATTTTAATATGAATAAAATAAAAGATTGATATTAGATTAAATTTAAATTAATAAATAAAAATTTATTGACGTGACAGTGGTGGTGGACAAAAAAATAGTGTCCACATAGTCTCTATATAACATTTAATATACATATTTTTTTTTAGGAAAATTGAGCACAATTATTATGTAGCAATCCAATAAAAAAGGAAAAATAAATGTAAAGAAATTAAGAAAATATAAATGCACATATACTATGGAGTAACATTTTTTTTTCTTTTATTGAGTAGTAAAAACCTTGATGCCTTAATGGTTTCATGAGATCATAAAACGAGCCCCTTTCTTGAGGATTTTGCATATGATAATTTAAGAAATTTATACAAACTTCAATCTGGACCCATTTTCTCTTTTTAATTACTCCCTCCGTGCGTCTATAAGTTTCTCATTTTACCATTTTGGTCCGTCCGTCTATAAGCTTTTCATACTTTTTTTGGTAAGTACTTTTTCTTACACTTCACTTTATATCTTACTTTTTCTCTCTATCTCTCTCCTCTCTCAATCACATCACTTGTATTATATCTATTATTTAATCATTTTTCTTAATGTATGTGCCAAAAAGTAACGTGAAGCTTATAGACGGACGGAGGGAGTACTTAATAATTTCAACCGTACATCATGAATCAATCTCATAAATTTAAAAATGCCTCACAGAACAATTGTTACTATACTAGATCTCGAATTGAACATGTACTCAAAATAAATTACTCCATCTCTCAAAAAAAAAAAAAAAAAAAAATTCACTTTCCCATGTTACACAAACCGATGCAAATATTTTAGGCATATAAAATTTACTCTTGTATTCTTGTTATACCCTTATTTAATGTTAATGAACATTGTTATTAACTAATTCCAACAATCATTAAATAAGGGTATTTTACACAATACAAATAAAAAATAAATAATTACTGTCTCACCTCTGTTTCATTTGATGTCATCCACTGAATCATTAATATATGTCACTCTTATTATTATTACAGGACACTAGTGGAGTAGTAGATTGAAGCAAATCCAAGTCTCAAATATCAAAGCAAATTTTTTTGATTTTTTGTCCTCTCAATTTCTCACCTCTTAATCATCTCCAACTGATCATCCCTGTGAACTCTACTTAGTTTCTGCTATTTCCAAAGCCTAGCCCCTATACTCCTTAATACCCAACCGCCTGTCTTTTTCTTTCATTCCCTTAATCTGCCCCTACCCTCCCCCTTGTTCATTCCCAATGCACCCCTCTCCTAGGGGCATTCCCGTCCATCCTCAGCCGCTACCCTCCATGTTTTCAGAAATGTTTCTGCACCAAAAACTATACGCATGCAACCGCCTCTCTCTCTCTCTTTCTCTAATGTGTGTGATTTCTTGTTTGACTCTTTGTTTATCTCTTTCTTCTTTGTATTATGTTATGTGCATATATTTCTTTTCACGCATATTCATGCACCATATGATTGGTTCATTCGTAGGGCTACTCTATCTCACTCTCCCCCTCTCTCTCTCTAACATCCCTATAAAAAGGTTGCAGAATCATTAACCCCATGCAAAAAATTGAAAAAGATTAAATCTTTGGTGCTTTTTCAACAATCCCATTTCGAATTTGAGTGATTCTTGAAAATGGAGGGTGGTGATCTGAGTATTGGAAATGGAGTGTCGAGATGGAACCCTACAAAGGAGCAGATAAACATGCTGGAGGGGTTGTACAAACAGGGTCTAAGAACTCCTTCTGCTGAACAGATTCAGCAGATCACTGCCAGGCTTAGGGATTTCGGTCACATTGAAGGCAAAAATGTGTTTTATTGGTTTCAAAATCACAAGGCAAGACAAAGGCAGAAGCAGAAACAAGAGACTTTTGCTTACTACAACCGCTTTCTTCATGCCACTCCTGTTTTCCCAACTTATCCAAACGGTATGTTAATTAGAGAGAAAGAGATTATTGCCCTTTCAAATTCTATTATATATGAAGGGTTCTTGAAAAAACAGTGTCTTTTCTTAAAATATAGTTATAGGCCTCATTTGTTAGATATGCTGAATTATTTATGGTTAGTTTGAATATTTCAACGAGTTTTTATTGAATAGTAGAAAATGTATTTTTTAGTTATTTGATATGCAGACAATCGAATGTCTTTTTGTGTATTGAGTAAAAAAAAAAAAAATAGTTCTGATATTAAACATTTATCACTCTTACTTCTTAAGGCCCTATTTGCTGATGAGTTGAAGGTTCTGTTTGGTTTGTAATAAACAAATCTCTTCTCATGTTTGATAACATTTTTCTAAAGCTTACGCACCCCAACCCATCAAACAAACATGGTCTTATAATAAGTACGGTATATTAGTTGAGATTTTCTATTGTACAATATAGTGTTAGTGTGGCTTGTTTATATATATGTATACTTATATAGTTTGTGTATATATGCAGTTGTTTGCAGCCCATGTTATGTTCCTCAACAAAAGAATGAACCAAAATTAATGTATCATCAGCACTATCAGAAAGTACAAGTCCCTACAGCAGGAGGAAGTATCAAGCGGTCAAGGTTGACCTCAGAAATGAGTGATCAGAGTGAAAGGTACAACCCCAAGAAACAAGAAACACTGGATTTATTCCCAATCCACCCCACTGGAATTCTGCAATCAAGAAATGGAATTGATGATGATGATGGGAGAGAAATGAAGAACCCTAATTCCAGTGATGAGAATCATGGAAATGGGAATCATGATGGGCATCCTTATTTTGATTTCTTTTGTGGGAATTGAATTGGATTTAAATTAAAAGTCTTGAAAACATTATTCAAGAATCACTGAATTCTAGGGTTTGCAGAGATTACTGACAGAATCTGTGTGATTTTTAATCTTTTTTTTTTTTGGTGATTGAGTGAAGATTTGAGGGTTCAACTTTTTATTGCTGTTTTTGGGGGTTGAGAGTTCTGACACAAGGGATTGCTTTTCTCTTTTGGCCATGGCCAAAAATGCTGTTTGTGTGTTGGATAGATTGACTGATGATGACTGTCTGCACCTTCTTTTTTAATAGGAAAAACACTTGTTATTTTATTTGGATATGGATCTTGTGTTTTATTTTTTTTTAATTTTACCTCGTATTTTGCAAATTTTATTGTCTTGTTTTTATTATTTAATCTTCACCCTAAGTACATATGGCCAAAAAAATAAAAAGTGGCCTAAAAGTACAAGAGCTAAACGTTAAAAAAAGTACAGAGGACTAAATATACTTTTTATATTATTATAGTAATACAGAGTAAGTGATCAGGGCAAAGTTTAAAAATAAGCATAAAATAGATGAATAAAAAATTTACGAGTCAATTCGATCCATCGATAGTTTGATTGATTTGATTTGTGTAAAATTTCGGGAGTGTTTGTGTATAATATTATTCAGTTGCACTTTTATTTTTTTTGTTAGCTTTTGAAATTTTTGATCATTAATTATATACTATACCTCGATCCCGTACTCATGTGAACACGACTGTTCATTCTAATGGGAATATTAAAGGATTTGAATTTCTGTTCAATAAACAGCTAGTAGGGGCCTTCATATGAGGGGGTGTTTGGTGGTAAATGGGTTTATGCGGTGTGATGGGGCAGCATGTTGTATAATAAATGTTTATGCACCTTGCTGCGGAAAGGAAAAAAAAGAATTGTGGGATGCTCTAAGTACAGTGATTAATCAGAATAGCCAGGTATGTGTGTGTCTGATGGGGGACTTTAATGCCGTTAGGGGTGCTGATGAACGCATCGGAAGGGGAGAGAGGGTGGATGATAGAGATATATGGGCGTTCGATAACTTTATTCGAGCTAGCGATCTGATTGATATTCCACTAAGGGGACGCAAATTCACTTGGTACAGGCCAGACGGTACCTGCAAAAGTCGCTTGGACAGACTACTTGTCAACGACGTGTGGGCAGAAAAGTGGCGTGATCTAGGGCTGAAAGGGCTGGGTCGGTCGGTATCGGATCACTGCCCAATATACACGACTACAAATACGTTGGAATGGGGACCTAAGCCATTCCGTTTCTCCAACGCGTGGCTTAGACACCCAAGCTTCAGTGATTTTGTAAAAAAAAAGTGGATGTCGTATGATGTACAGGGGTGGAGCGGATACATTTTAAAGGAAAAATTGAAGAGACTAAAAGAGGACCTTAAAGAGTGGAGCAAGGCAGTGTTCGGGTGTCTTGATAAAAGAATTGATGATAGAAGAAATGAGATCGACAGACTCGACGTGTTAGACGACACGTTTGGCCTAGAGGACGAAGAAATTGACGAAAGGCGGGAAGCAGTTGCAGGGCTACTAACGGACCTGAAATGGAAAGATTGCCAGATGCATTAGCTGGCAAAAATTAAGTGGCTTAAAGAGGGGGACGTCAATTCCAAGATGTTCCATAGAGGTAAATAGCAGAAGAAAAAAGAAGGAAATTAATGGCCTATTCAAGAACCACTTTAAAGCAGAAGCCATGGTTAGACCGTCATTTGGACAGGAATTAAATATAAATCAGATTGACAGGTGCGATAACGAATTCTTAACAGCAAAATTCACGGAGGCAGAAATCAAAGAGGCGATATGGGATTGTGAAGAATCAAAAAGCCCTGGACCAGACGGATTTTCTTTTGGCTTTTTCAAAAACAGCTGGGATCTAATGAAAGCCAACCTGATTCAAATGGTGGACGAATTCCACGAGAATGGCAGATTAGTGAAAGGGATTAACCCGTCCTTCATTGTACTCTTACCAAAGAAGGAGGGAGCAAGTAGTCTAGAAGAGTACAGACCCATATCACTTATCGGAAGCCTTTACAAGATTATTTCAAAACTGCTTGCAAGGAGATTGGCGAAGGTGTTGGAGAATGTGATTTCCGAGAGCCAATCAGCCTTTATAGGGGGTAGACAAATACTTGACGGGATTTTAGTTACTCACGAAGCTATTGATGAAGCAAAGAAGAAGAAGAAACCGAGAGCTCTGTTCAAAGTGGATTTCGCTAAAGCTTATGATTCAGTAGACTGGGGGTATCTCGACAGAATGATGCAGTGTATGAATTTCTCCGCCAAATGGAGAACATGGGTGAGGGAGAGTGTGTCGACGGCAAGTGCATCGGTGTTGGTAAATGGGAGCCCGTCAAGCGAGTTTAAATTGGAAAGGGGCTTAAGGCAAGGTGATCCATTGTCACCATTTCTTTTTCTTATCGCTGCCGAAGGCCTAAACGCTATGATAAAGAAGGTTGTAGAAATTGGCGCTCTTGAACCTGCATGTTTGGGGCAACAGAAAGTGAAGGTACCCTTATTACAATATGCTGATGACACATTGTTTATGTGTAATGGCAGATGGGATGATATTGTGGCCATTAAACATACGTTAAGACTATTTGAACTGGCATCGGGATTGAAAGTGAATTTTGGAAAGTGCAGTCTCACGGGAGTGAACATGGGCGAAGAGGAGATAGAAGAGATGGCAGAATTTCTGGGGTGTCGATCGGGCAGCCTCCCTTTGGCATTTCTAGGGTTGAACGTCGGAATTAATCATCGCAGAAAATCCACGTGGGACGCGCTAATCCAGAAAATTGAAGGAAAACTGGGAAAATGGAATAGACGTCACATTTCGATGGGTGGAAGAATTACCTTAGTTCAAGCGGTTTTTACAGCGGTGCCAACTTACTAATTATCCTTTTTCTTGATACCTAAAGGTGTGTTGAATAAGATTATCAAGATTCAGAGAGATTTCCTTTGGGGGGGTGTGAACTGAAAAAGAAAATATCATGGGTTAAGTGGGCCGAAATTTGTGAGGAAAAAGAAAATGGGGGTTTGGGGATAAGAGATTTGAATATGTTTAATAGGGCTCTTTTGGGTAAATGGGTGTGGAGATTTCTAAACGAGGGGGAGAGGTTATGGGTAAAAGTGTTGAAATCAAAATATGGGGAATTAGAAGGGTCGGAGGGTAGAAGCAGTAGGCGAGGGAGGGAGGCAGGTGAGTCTGTGTGGTGGAAGGAATTGAAGAAAATATACGTAGGGGGAGCTGGTTTTGGGGAAGGGGTGAGAGGAGAAATAATGAAAATTGTGGGGAATGGGGATGGGACCAGATTCTGGTATGATAATTGGGTGGATGGAGGGGTGAGTTTAAAAAATAGATTTGCTAATCTGTTTAAGTGCAGCACACAGAAAGAGGCTTTGATTGGGGAGATGGGTAGTTGGGGGAGAATGGATGGGAGTGGAAGTGGAGGTGGAAAAGAGCTTTAAATACTCGGGAGGCTAACGATTTTGATGTATTGATAGCGATTGTGAACAGGTATAAGACCAGGCAACATCAAGGAGACAGCTGGAGTTGGGAATCGGCTCCAAAAGGCTTGTATTCGACGGCTGCAGCATACAAAAGAATGAGACAGGCGATCGACGGGACAAATCCGACGGACAGAAATGGTGAAAACTACAAGCTGCTGTGGGAATGTGTGGCGCCAAGGAGAGCTCTAGCCATCGGGTGGAAAGCATTGAAGCATAGATTGGCCACGACCGACAATTTAAAAAAGAGGGGCGTGCCAATCCCGGACGCCGAACTGGTATGTAAGCTATGTGGGGAGGGGGACGAAAGTAACAAACACCTCCTGGTCGAATGCAATTTCGCAAGCAATATATGGCTGGAATGTATTCGATGGCTCAAAGTGAGTACGGCTCTACATAACGATCTGTCGGTTCACTTCTCACAACTTTGTATGTTACTTGGAAGTGGGAAAGTGGGTAGGAAACTAGCAGTAGGGCTGTGGACTGGTGTTGTGATGGAAATTTGGAGGAGTAGAAATAATAAAGTATTTTCAAGCATCGAACCGTCGGTGAAACGAGCAGTTGAGAACATTAAAATTCAATTATGGGCGTGGCTTGAGGGACGGGATTACATCAAACCAAACTCGTCCATAGTGGCTTGGTGCATCGATCCGCTTACGAGCATAAATCTGGAATCATGAAGAAAGCTGGAGAGTATGATAAAGGAAAGGGAGAATCTGTAGGGGAGATTGCTGCAAAATTCATAACAGCAAATGAACTTATGTGTATGCATTGTAAACTCAAATGAACTTTTATGTGTATGCATTGTAAACTAGGATAACATGGGTTGAGTACCCTTGTACTCAAGTGGAATACAATTTTTACCGTTTCAAAAAAAAAAAAAAAAAGTAGGGGCCTTCTAAGGACAGTCCAGGTGTCGCCTGAACTATCAATAGTCCAGTAATTTGAGCCATTTGATCTGAAATCTAATGGCTTATAATTGATGACCTGCTACCTGTTGCATTTAGCGTCACAAAATCCATCGCCTGCACTACACTTATTATCATTTATTGTCGCCCTATCACACTTTTAAATTAAATTTAATAATTTTAAATATATAATTACTCCCTCCGTCCGCCTATAAGTGTTACGTTACTTTTTGGCACAGAGATTAAGAAAAGTGATTAAATAATAGATATAGTACAAGTGATGTGATTGAGAGAGAAGAGAGATAGAGAGAAAAAGTAAGATATAAAGTGAAGTGTAAGAAAAAGTACTTACCAAAAAAGGTATGAGAAGCTTATAGGCGGACGGACCAAAATGGTAAAATGAGAAGCTTATAGGCGGACGGGGGGAGTATAAAATTACAAATTTATCCTCACATGATTAATAAAAAAATTAATTGATAATATATAATCTTTATTTTAATTCTTATATCATTAATAATCATAATAAACAATAAATTATCTTTTTTTATTTGAATGAATTGAATTCTAGGTTAAATTATTAATTTAGTTGAATTTTTTATATAAATTTCTGTTTCGAATTCAGTACTTAAGCGGCCCATACTGTTCTCTTGTTTTATTGGAAAATTCTATTGAAGAAGAGCTCCAGATATGAACAATTCTATATTTTCTACCCAAATTATTTTTGGCAAATCTAGGTATTCAAAAATTCAATTGAAGAGAGTTACAGGTATGAACAATTCTATATTTTCTACTCAAATTAGTTTTGGTAAATCTAGGGTTTAAGATAGAAACAAAAATTGTGCACTTAGGCGGCTATTGTATGTGCTATTGTCCTCTATTCAAAATTCAGAAAACTAGTTGTTACAAATTATATGTTTATAATCAGAAAATTAGCTTAAGATACTTTATATAATCTAATATAAGCAGATTCGTTTGGGTTTGTGCGCCACTTTTAATTAATCAGGAGTTCCGATCCCAAACACGTTCAAAAAAAAAAAAAACAAAAAAAAATTCTACACACTTTTTGCACTCGATCCAATTAACATTATGAGATTTATATTTTTTATTTTTTAATTCATTTTTAGTCGAATCATGAGTATTATTAGTACGCCTAAAAAGAAGTATTCTCAAAATTGTTGATACTCTATAATTTGTTACTAGTTTTTTTATGTGAGCTTTCTCTGATCGAACTTTTGATTTTTTTTTTATGTGTTTCTTTAATACTCTGTTTTTTCTGGACAATTAACGCAGTATTCTCCAATCTTAATGGTCATTCATATAAAATTTGTATGATTTTTTTATTGATTCTGACATTTATTAATTTTATTTTTAATGTATATTTTGCAGATATGTCTTCTCAACATGAGAATGATACACAACTTCATCATCATCATCTAATAATACCTAAGATAAAAATGACAATGATTTTGTCATTAAAAAGAAAAGGCAAAAGAAGACATCAATTGTGTGGAATAATTTTGAGGAATTTTTTGTTCATTCATTATAAAATTTCAGCATGTTTTATACTCCCTCTGTCACTTTTTTTTATATGTATTTTTAAAAAAAATCATATTTTAATTATAAAGAATATATTTATGATAATGAGTAAACAATATATTTGGGAGATACTCAATCTTGTTAATAAAGTAGAAAAAATATTCTAAAGTGAATTATTTAAATGGAATAAGCATGTTTTTTGTAAACCCAAAAAAAGAAATGAGCACACTTTTGGTGGACGGAGGGAGTAATATTTTAGGGGGCTCAACATGAATATGAGATTATTTTGAAAAATTGATGTATTTTTTTGTTGTAATTGTTGAAAGAACATTCTGTTTTTTTTTTTTTTTTTTGAACATTTGTTATTGCTCACGCACAATTCAAGAAATGGACGGGTCAATTTAGTTCTTTTCTTTGATAAAACAATTGGGCTGTCCACTTTTAATTAAATGCTAGCCCAAAACATTCTCCCATTTTAATTAAATGGGCTAACATTGTTGGCCCAAAAAGTCTCCACTTACTCGGTTTGTTCCCGATCATAATTTCTTCTTTCTTTGACGTAAAAGAGGGACATTGTCACAATGGGCAACGTAGGACCGTTAGTGCCCGTAAGGAATTCAAATAAATTTATAATATATTTTAAGTTTAATTTGTCAATTAAAAAAATATTTGAAACATGTACTCCACAGTATAAATTTGTAAATTTGTTATTCATTTGAATCTAGGTAAATAGTTTTCAATCCACTCTTAACTCTAGAGGCTGCAACATATAATTGTCTATGCATGAACACGTTTCAGAAGATACACACTACACACCTATCATGAAAAGAGACTGACCTTTAACTTTTATTTATAGCCATTGCAAAAGACAATAGAATAAAAAATTATCTTATTCAAACCTTTATGGGAGTGGTGTCATCGAAACACTCAATATTATTCTCAGAATAAAAACTTTACTACCAACATTCCTTCCAAAATAAAAATGTGTCCTCAATAATGTAATTTTCAAGTCTGGTAACAATATCTAGTTACATTATACAAATCGGACTTTAGGTCAATGTTCGTAAGCAACATTATATTGACACATAATTTTGAGAACTAATCGATGGTCTAAGCATGACGTTTTCCTATAGTTCCATTCACATTTCCTAAAGTTTTTTTTTATTCTGATTTCACCAAAATTTTGCTTTCCAAAACATAGTTTGAGAATGACGTTTTAACACTTTGGAAAAAATAAGTGTTTATTTCTACTAATTTATGAACAGTGTCGCCATGAGACCATCTCACTTTGAATAAGATAAGTGTTTATTCGTACTAATTACTGTTAATGATATTACTGATTACTATTTATAGTATTACTCGTTATTACTTATTGTATTACCGACTATAATAAAATCATACCTATAATATTATTTTGTATTAAAATTTTAAAAAATACACATGAAAAAATGGCAAATAAAAAAAAAGTAAAAGGAAAAAAAACGAAGAAATTAAAAGTTTGGAATAAAAACTGAAAATGGGAGAAAAAGAGGAAGGGAAGAAAACTTAGAAAGAAATTTTTTTTCAAGATTTGTGCCTAATTTCGATATATATATATTTTTTTAATTATGTTTTACGATTTTTTTCTAAAAATATGGGTGAGTTGATGGTGAATCGACGGTAACTCGGTAATGACTCGACTACAGATTGTAAATATACAAATTAAGGTTGATTTTATTATATTTTGTGTAAATTAATAAAAGGATAATATAGTCTTTTAAATGTAATTACTTTTTTAATTTTTTTTTGAGGTGAACTCATAAAATGAGGGGTGTAGATAAACGTGGTAAAAAATAATAATTTAGGGGTGAACTCATAAGAGGAACGGGTGCACATAACCGTGATAAAAAAAATTATTTGGGGTTGAACTCATAAAATGAACGGGTGCAGATAACCGTAGTAAAAATGATTTTGGGTGAACTCATTAAATAAGTTGGTGTAGATAAAATATAAATAAAAAATTAAAATTAAAGGGGGTGTATTCAATTGAGATTCTGTTGGATTTTTTTGGACTTTTAAAATCTGGGGTATTCAATTCGGATTTTTAAAAGTCTTTCAAAATTTTGAGGTATCAATACGGATTTTAAAAAGTCTTTAGAAATCTTTAGGTATTCAACAATCTATGGATTTTAATACTCTATGGATTTCGTTGGATTCTCTTTAAAAAATATAAATAAATTTCACTAATCAAAATCTCTTCTAAAAAGTAGAGATTTCAATTGATTCTCTTAGAAGAAGACTCTAAAAGAGAAGAAAAAAAAACTGTGTTAACTATGTTCTTTGATAAACATCACAGATTCTTCACCACCATTATTATCGTGAAAAAAATTATATTTTAAAATTATGTTCTTTCTTTAAAAATTATAGTATATCGGACACCGTCAATAATATCTAATCGACGTCAATTCCCCATTACGTGGTGTTCGATATCATCTAAAAGATTTTGGTGGTCAAGGTCGTCACCCCAGAAATTATTCAATTGAATTTTGGTATTTTCAAATTGCAATTCAAATTTTCAAATTGCAATTCACAAAGATTTTGGTGGTCAAGGTCGTCACCCCATAAGATCAAGATTCACCACATCTCGACATGAAAGAGGAAAATTTGGAATTGCTTTCTCAAAGACAACTACAACAAAGAACTTAAGCTAATGCATGGAGAACTAGTATTCCTAACTATGTGAAAATGAGGCCGAGGTATAACTATGATGAAAATGAAGATGAGAATAATAATGATTAATAATATTTTTTTTTTGAACTAGCTTACTGTGATGAAAATGAAGATGAGAATAATAATGATTAATAATAATTTTTTTTTGAACTAGCTTTTTAGGGGCGTAGTTTATGGAAATCCATGTAAATCAATAAAAAATGTGTATTTCAGAATCCTGTCAAATCTATAAAAATCCATATAAATCAATAAAAAAGTCAGTCAAACTCTGTATAGAGTCTATGGATTTACTAAATCCACTGACTTTTTAAAGTCCAAAAAAATCCAACAGAATCTCAATTGAATACACCCCCTAAAATTGGTGTATACCGGTATCTTGCATGTACCCTAGTATCACCCTACAAATTAGGGTTGATTTTATTATATTTTGTGTAAATTAATAAAAGGATAATATAGTCCTTAAAATGTACTAATTATTTTAAAAATGTTGAGATTAATGCAATATTGGAGAACTGTTCTTACTATCAGAAGTGGTAGTGTGCTGATTTTCAGAACTGTGCTTATACTAAGCTCAGTAACTAGTGTTCTGATATTTGGTTATTTCAGTACAAGTAGAGTAATGAGTACTCTGCTGATAAGGTTTAGTGATCTTAGGTATCAACTCAGCTGGTCGGGTCAGAACAGTACTGCTCTTAGTCTGCTAAAGAGTACTGTGCTGATATAGTGTTCTTAGTCTGCTAAAGAGTACTGTGCTGATATAGTGTTCTTAGTCTGCTGAGACAACTGTGCTGAGTTTTACTGCGCTGAGTTCTACTGTGCTGATATTCCAGTTTCAGAGTTAGTTGATTTCTGTTAGTTAGTTAGTTTGTTAGAGGCAGTTACAACTTGCATTGTACATCTATAAATACACCATCTAGTGCATAGATTGTGGGTTACACACATAGAGAGTTTAAGAGAGAGATCAAGCTTTGTGTACATTTGTAATCTGTAACTTTCATTTGTGATTAGTGAAGAGAGTCTTCTATCCTCCGTGGACGTAGATCATTTGATCGAACCACGTAAATCCCGCGTTCTTTCTTTGAGTTCTTTATTCGTTTTCAATTCTTTGCGTTTCTAGTTGTCTTGATTTATCATTTGTGAGGAGTTGCTTAGTGGATACAATTCCATAACAAAAAAAAAATTGGGTGAACTTATAAAATGAGTAGGTACAGATAACCATGGTAAAAAATAATTTTGAGGTGAACTTATATAATGAGCGATTGCAAATAACCATAGTTAAAAAATGATTTGGGGTGAACTCATAAAATGAGCAGTGCAGATAAGTATAACCGTAGTAAAAGGTGTAGATAAAATATAAATAAAATAATAATTTAATTCTGTTAAAAAAATTTAATTTTACGTTTGTATTGTTTAATTTAAATAATATTATTATTAATTTTAATAAAGGATAAGATAGTAAATAATAAAATAAAATTTAAATAATAATTTTAAAATATTAAAAAAGGGCGACAAATATCAAGTTAGGGCGACATAGAGCGATGCAATTTGACATCCGAACTATTAATAGTCCAGACGACACTTGAACTATCCTAAGAAAACCCCCACTAGTATTTAAAGTATTTAAAAGTATGCAAAATTATCATTTTTCATCTCATGTATATATGGGGATCAATATATAATTTATTTTTGAGATTATATACAATATAAGACAATAACTTAGTGTCTTAAACAAAGAAAGACAAAAATTTATACTAAAACAATCAAGGACAAAATTAATGAGCTTGAGACCACTATGCCCCTGATTTCAAATTAAGTAGTATTTTCGAATTCAATTAATTAAGTTAAGCAAAATTAGGAAAGTCAACCAATTTAAAATTCTGAAATCTAATTTGACATTCAATTCAATTTAATTCATTTCACGTCATTTCTCATTTCTCACAAAATCCTAATGGCCGCCTCCCTTATTTTGGATCTGGGTGAGTCGACGCAGGAACGGCGGCGGAAGAAGAGTTTCCGGCCACTTTTCTTCATCTCCGATCATTCCGCGCCGCCGTCTCGCCTACCACCCTCTTTATCACCTCTTCCCCTCACTCCTCCACCCACCACTCTATTTTCTTGAATCTGGTACGCCGCCTGAAGAAAACGTGGAAAAAGAGAACAAAAAGGAAAGAAATTAAAACAGAACAACTTCGATCATACACTCTTGAAATCTCGGCTTCCTCCAGTGAATGATTTCCAAGAGTTATTCGGATTTCTTTCAAATGTAAGTGGTTATTTTATCGGTTATTATTTTGTACTTCCAAAAGAAATTGCATTTTTAAGAGCACACTTTGGGGGTTTTTTTTCGAATTTTTCTTCAGGAAATGATTTTATGTTTGTCATTTTTCTCTTATTCAGTATTGAGGGTGGATTTATTTTTACTGTTTCGTCGTGGGAAATTTATATATTAGCATAAGATTCCTCTTATTTGTAGTGTTTCCTCACTTGCCTTAAAACATCGTTGCATCAGATGCTCGTTACGATGTCGAATTGTTAGCATACACTTTTATCTCTGAATTGTGTGAGTTTAATATATCCGCTTTTCGTTCGTATTTGTTGGTTGAATCGGTTGGTTTTGCTTTGTTTGGAGAAATAATTTTTTTATATAATTAAATTATAATTTTTTAAGATTTCTATTGAGCGAAGCTGGAAAAATGTGTTGTGGGACTTTATTTCTGTGGGTGTGTGGTTAATTGAGTTTGATTTTGTTACGTGCTTTCGAATTTGCCACTTTCATGGATAAAGGAATGTGCGTTTCTGGGTTGGTTTGGAATTAACTTACCAATTCGTTTCTGCACATGTGAGTACCGTTTGATCGAGTGATGATAGCAATTCAAGTTGAAAGAACTGAATTTCTATTTTGTTATTTGATTCATTTTCACCTAGTAATGCAACTTTGGAAGAACTCCATTGTTCTACATAATTTTAGTTAAAAATTTGATACCTATTATTAGTATGAGGTAATGAAGCTGACATCTATTTGATGTGGACAACTTTTAAACCATAAGCTACCACAATCTGTAACTTCTCATCTCTTCCAAGTAATTTAAATTATATTTTTTGTTGCAGGAAGTTGATGTTATGAGAAGCAGATTCTAGGAAGATAAACAGTGGAAGGTGATTTTTGCGGTTGAAGTTGGGTTTTGCTTATAACCCAGTCTGCAATTTTTGTTGCATATATAACTCAATGTGTTGCATATATTTGTATGTATAATGCATATTCAGTGTATTTTTCGTATAATGTAATTTTTAGATTCAATAGTGTATTTACTTCACGAACTAGGAAAATCATGATTATTATAGAATTTATGATGAAGTCTTATATTATTATTATGCAATGCACATATTAGATATATGCATCCCCTATTAATATGCAATGCACATATTATAAATATGCAATGCACAAATGCTCAGTTTAAAAAACGAATGATTTCTTACATGCGAAAACTCCTTTGTACAGTCAAACGAATCAAACAATAACATGGAGTAGATAAAAGACGAAACAAACATACCTTCAATCATTTTCTTTCAGAACTTAATATATCAAACGAACAAAAAATCGGAATACCATATGCAGACTAAAATTCGAAACTGATGAATATTGTTTTACGAAAATTATGACTGCAGACTCTCAAAATGCAGTTACTAACACAGTTCCAAGAAAATTCCCAAATTCAATTGAAACTAAAAATGCAGTAACTCAAATAGATTTGTGAAATTTCATTCGCAAAAAATTTTTGGTTGTAATTTTGGAATTTTAGAAATTCATCAATGAAAATTGATTAAATTTTTTGAAAATCTTTGACTGCAGGTGGTTGTAATTTTGGAATTTTAGAAATTCATCCAGGGAAGTTGATCAATTTTTTGGAAACTCTTTGAGTGCATGAGAGAGGAGACAATTCGATTTGAATTCATTTGAATTCAAATTGATTGAATTCAAATATGGAAACTTAGCCAAATTCTGGGAATATCTTAAACAACTATTGACTTTTCTAATTATATGAAATTAAGGTTATAATGGGGAATTTGAAGGCTGTTTTGTCCTTAATTGTTTTACCAAAAAATTTTGTCTTTAATCTTAAAGTCTTAGAGTGGATTGTCCTATTCTGTTTTTTCCCCTTTATTTTTCTGATAATGGAACATAAATAAAAGATTTGAAATTTAAAGGTTGTTTTTTATTTATTTACTTTAAATATGTTGATGAAATGGCGCTACAGCCTTTGAGTCGAGTGAGATGCTCGACTCAGGCCTAAAAACAATCGAATAGTTGAGGGGTATAAATATAAAGGTTGTTTTTTTTTTGTTTTTTTTATAATCAACATATATGTAAATGTATAAATATATTTTTGGGAATTTTGCATAATACCTTTGGATATGTTTGTTTTGAAATTTTGACAATTTTGAAATTTGAATATTTGTTTTGAAATTTTGAGAATTTTGAAATTTAAATTTTGAAATTGTAATAAATATTTAAGTAGGTATAATTTAAAATTATACTTCATGTTTTGGATTTATAGGTGTTTATATATTGTTATAAGTAGGGGTTTTCTTAGGATAGTCCAGATGTCGCCTGGACTATTAATAGTTCGGATGTCAAATTGTATAGCTCTGTGTTGCCCTAACCTGATACCTGTCGCCTTTTTTAAATATTTTAAAATAATTATTTAAATTTTATTTTATTATTTACTATTTTATCCTTTATTAAAATTAATAATAATATTATTTAAATTAAACAATACAGAACGTAAAATTAGATTTTTTTAACAGAATTTCAAAAAAAAATACAGAACTTAAAATTAGATTTTTTTAACAGAATTAAATTATTATTTTATTTATATTTTATCTACACCTGCTCATTTAATTAGTTCACTCTCAAATTATTTTTTTACTACGGTTATCTGTACCCGCTCATTTTATGAGTTCACCCCAAATCATTTTTTAACAATGATTATCTGCCATCGCTCATTTTATAATTTCACCCCAAAATTATTTTTTACCACAGTTATCTGTACCTGCTCATTTTATAAGTTCACCCTAGAAGATTTTTTTTTTAAATAATTATTATCCTTTTATTAATTTACACAAAATATAATAAAATCAACTCTAATTTGTAGGGTGATACTCGGGTACATGCAAGATACTGATACACATCAATTTTAATTTTAATTTTTTATTTATATTTTATCTACACCCACTCATTTAATGAGTTCACCCAAAAATCATTTTTTTTACTACGGTTATCTGCACCCGTTCATTTTATGAGTTCACCCCCAAATCATTTTTTTATCACGGTTATGCACATCTGCTCATTTTATGAGTTCACCCCTAAATTATTTTTTTACCATGTTTATCTACACCCCTCATTTTATGAGTTCACCCCAAAATATTTTTAAAAAAGTAATTACATTTAAAAGACTATATTATCCTTTTATTAATTTACACAAAATATAATAAAATCAACCTTAATTTGTATATTTACAATCTATAGTCGAGTCATTATCGAGTTACCGTCGATTCACCATCAAGTCACCCATATTTTTAGAAAAAAAATCGTAAAACATAATTTTAAAAAAAATATATTGAAATTAGGCACAAATCTTGATTTTTTTTTTTTTTTTTAAGTTTTCTTCCCCTTCCTCTTTTTCTCCAATTTTCAGTTTTTATTCTAAACTTTTAATTTCTTCGTTTTTTTTCCTTTTTTTCATGTGTATTTTTTTAAAATTTAATACAAAATAATATTATAGGTATGATTTTATTATAGTAGTAATACCATAAATAGTAATCAGTAATACCATTAACAGTAATTAGTACGAATAAACACTTAGCTTATTCAAAGTGAGATGGTCTCATGGTGACACTGTTCATAAATTAGTAGAAATAAACACTTATTTTTTCCAAAGTGTTAAAACGTCATTCTCAAACTATGTTTTGGAAAGCAGAATTTTGGTGAAATCAGAATAAAAAAACTTTAGAAAATGTGAATGGAACTATAGGAAAACGACATGCTTAGACCATCGATTAGTTATAAAAAAATATGTGTCCATATAATGTTGCTTACGAACATTGACCTAAAGTCCGATTTGTATAATGTAACTAGATTGATTGTTACCAGACTTAAAAATTACATTATGGAGGACACATTTTTATTTTGGAAGGAATGTTGATAGTAAAATTTTTATTTTGAGAATAATATTGAGTGTTTCGATGACACGACTCCCATAAAGTTTCGAATAAGATAATTTCTTAGTCTTTTGCAATGACGATAAATAAAAGTTAAAGGTCAGTCTCTTTTCATAGTAGGTGTGTAGTTGCAACCTCTAAAGTTAAGAGTGGATTAAACAATATTTACCTAGATTCAAATGAATAACAAATTTACAAATGTATACTATGGAGTACATGTTTCAAATATTTTTTTAATTGACAAATTAAAATTAAAATATATTATAAATTTATTTAAATTTCTTACGGGCGTTGCCCATTGTGACATTGTCCCTCCTTTACGTCAAAGAAATAAGAAATTGTGATCGAGAGCAAACCGAGTAAGTGGAGACTTTTTGGGCCAACAATGTTAGCCCATTTAATTAAAAGTGGAGAATGTTTTGAGCTAGCATTTAATTAAAAGTAGGATGCCCAATTGTTTTATCAAAGAAAAGAACCAAATTGACCAGCCCATTTCTTGAATTGTGCGTGAGCAATTAAGGCCACGGATAAATGCCCCCTTATATTATGACTTCACCCCTTAGATGTCTTCACACCGTATAGTTGAGTTCACCCACCAGTTTCTTTCCAAAATTACCCTTTCCTTCTAACATAAATCCTAACCCTAATTTTATTCAATCATTCCTCATTTTCAACTGCCTCCAACTCTCCTTCTCCTCTTTTCATCTTTCTTTTGCCGTCGACCAGCGTCTCCACCCGTCCGCCGCTCGCCGTCTCCCTCCCTCCGCGCATGGCCCATGGCCTGACCTTTTTAATAAATAGGTCTGACCCGAAAGCCTTTTAAAGACCTTTTTAAGTGTATTTCAAAATAAAATAAAATACAACAATTGAACCAGTACCACCAAATCATAAAAAACAATAACAAATGTTCAAAAAAAAATAATAATAACAGAATGTTCTTTCAACAATTACAACTAAAAAATACATCAAATTTTCAAGATAATCTCATCTTCATGTTGAAACATGCTGAAATTTTATAATGAATGAACAAAAAATTCCTCAAAATTATTCCACACAATTGATGTTTTTTGCCTTTTCTTTTTAATGACAAAATCATTGTCATTTTTATCTTAGGTATTATTAGATGAAGTTGTGTCATCATTCTCATGTTGAAAAGACATAACTGCAAAATATACATTAAAAATAAAATTAATAAATGTCAGAATCTTACTAAATTCATAAGTAAAATACATAAATTTCAAATAAATCTCATAAATAAATAACCATATAGAAATCATACAAATTTTGAGAATATGCGTTAACACAGATAGACAATTTTTTTTTTAAATCAATCAAAAGAAAAATTAATGAAATTATATTGAAAATTTGATTGTCCAGAAAAAAAACCAAAGAAACACAGAAAAAAATCAAAAGGAAAATTAATGAAATTATATTGAAAATTTGATTGTCCAGAAAAAACATAGAGTATTAAAGAAACACATAAAAAAATTAAAAGTTCAATTAGAAATCAAGAATGTTTGAATATCACATATCATAACAAGTTACCCAACTCCATATACACAGATGGATAAAAAATTAGGCGTACTAATAATACTCATGATTCGACTAAAAATGAACAAAAAATAAAAAAATATAAATATAAATCACATAATATTAACCTGGATCGAGCAGCGGATGTGCAAAAAGTCTGCAGAGAGTTTTTTTTTTTTGTCGAAATGGAATTTTGTAGGTTTTCTCCTGATTTTAAAAGTGGTGTACAAAACACACAGATGTATCTCATATGTTGAGAAGACATAACTGCAAAATATACCTTAAAAATAAAATTAATAAATGTCTGAATCTTACTAAATTCATAAGTAAAATTCATAAATTTCAAATAAATATTATAAATAAATAACCATATAGAAATCATACAAATTTTGAAAATACTGCGTTAACACACATATATAATTTTTTTTAAATCAATCAAAAGGAAAATTAATGAAATTATATTGAAAATTTGATTCTCCAGAAAAAACAGAGTATTAAAGAAACACAAAAAAAAAAAATCAAAGTTCAATTAGAAATCAGGAATGCTCAATATCACCTATCATAATAAGTTACCCAACTTCATATACACAGATGGATAAAAAATTAGGCGTACTAATAATACCCCAGATGGATAAAAAATTAGGCGTACTAATAATACTCATAATTCGACTAAGAATGAACAAAAAATAAAAAATATAAATATAAATCACATAATATTAACCTGGATCGAGCAGCGGATGTGCAAAAAGTCTGGAGTTTTTTTTTTTTTTTTTTTATCAGGAATGGAATTTTGTAGGTTTTCTCCTGATTTTAAAAGTGGTGCACAAAACACACAAATGTATCTCATATATTATATTTTTCTACTGGTTCGGTAAGAAGCTCTGTTTCTGAAGAAAAAATTCACCTGCATAACACAAACTGTCCCCAATTTTGTGATCTCGGATAATTTCCCGACTGTGCAAGTCAATCAACACAGT
This sequence comes from Galeopsis tetrahit, assembly GCA_963675135.1. NCBI lineage: Eukaryota > Viridiplantae > Streptophyta > Magnoliopsida > Lamiales > Lamiaceae > Galeopsis > Galeopsis tetrahit. The sequence goes on from OY776132.1 coordinate 70,194,851, forward strand.
ATAAATGAAAAGATAAAATTAAAATCGAGCATTAGTGGACTCCGCCGGTTCTAACCACTTGTACACCCCCAAAGACTATGATTGGGCAGTTAAAAATAAATGTAAAAGCTAGTATAAAATTTTAATGTCAAATTAATATCTTGAATACTGAATTCAAAACAAAAATTTATATAAAAAATTCAACTAAATTAATAATTTAACCTAAAATTCAATTCATTCAAATATCTATCTTAAACCCTAGATTTACTAAAATTAATTTGAGTGGAAAATATAGAATTGTTCATATCCGAAACTCTTCTTCAATGGAATTTTCGAATAAAAGAAGAAAACAAGAGAATCGTATGTGCCGCCTAAGTACAGAAAAACAGAAATTTTTATAAAAAATTAAACTAAATTAATAATTTAACCTAAATTCAATTCATTCAAATATCTAACTTAAACCTTATATTTACCAAAACTAATTTGAGTAGAAAATATAGAATTGTTCATACCTGGAACTCTTCTTCAATGGAATTTTCGAATACCTAGATTTACCAAAACTAATTCGAGTATAAAATATAGAATTGTTCATACCTGGAGCTCTTCTTCAATGGAATTTTCGAATAAAAGAAGAAAACAAGAGAAATGTATGTGCCGCCTAAGTATTGAATTTGAAACAGAAATTTGTTTAAAAATTCAACTAAATCAATAATTTAACCTAGAATTCAATTCATTCAAATAAAAAAAAAAAAATATTGTTTATTACGATTATTAATAATATGAGAATTAAAATAAAGATTATATATTATCAATTATTTTTTTTATTAATCATGAGGATAAATTTGTAATTTTATAATTATATATTTAAAATTATTAAATTTAATTTAAAAGTGTGATAGGGCGATAAAAAACTATAATAAGTGCAATACAAGGCGATGGATTCTGCGACGCCAAATGCAACAGGTAGCAGGTCATCAAATATAAGCCATTAGATTTCAGATCTGATGGCTCAGATTACTGGACTGTTGATAGTCCAGGCGACACTGAACTGTCCTTAGAAGACCCCTTATAAGTATTTATATAAGATTTGTAAGTATTTATAATGTTATTTATAGGGTACAATTTTAAAATTCTAACTCTAAATTTCAAAGTAGATGTTAGATTTTAAAATTTGAAATCCGAATTTAAAATTCCAAAACAAATTAACCTATCCTTGGCGTGTTGTTCATTTCTTAGGAGGTCATGAATTCATATCTCATACTCCCCACTTCAAGTTTATGCACAAATTAAGAAAAATGACTTTAATGATGTATGTAATCAAATAGAAAAAAAGTATTTTTGATGATTTAGTGAAGTGTGAGCATAAAATGAGTTTCAAAATTTGAAAATAAAAATGATGTTGTGTGGATATTAATTTTATGTGTTATTTAATCTTGGAATGAATAAAAAAAAATTAACAAATAATCGTGAGATGGGGGAGTAATATTTTTATTGTACTTCAAACTTATTTGGGTCTTTCTATGGAAAGACAGGTTTCGCTCTGTCTTACAAAAGACAATACTTTAAATACCGTTAGATCGTTGATCTGACGTATGAAATTTATTTTATATGATTGCACTTCGCATTAGTGCATTTGCTCTATGCATTATGCAATCGCACCGCGTCGCCCTACTATTAAATTAAATTAATATATATAAAATGACTAATGTATCCTTTTAATTTAAAATATATAAAAATATTTAATTTTAAAATTACATAAATATCCTTACATATCATTTTTATTAAAATAATTAACATTAAATAATATATCATCAAAATCATTTAATAAATACTATATTACAAAACTAATTAAATTAATTTTTTTTTTTTAAAAATCAACGCTTAAGTCTTAACCTAATCATTCATCTTCTCCATCACAATAACTCAGAACGGCAATGTCGCCCCCACCCTCTAAATCCTATTTCACTGGAATTTCGAAACACAATTTCAAAAACAGTTATATCATTAAATTCATACTCGATTTTCTGATGCTCCTACAACTTTATACTCATGGTGGCAGTTTCAATTGTGTGATTTTTTCATACAATTAATTAAGACGTATTTTGATGGTCAAGATCCAACATTTTCATCGGCAAGAAGAGATTTTCACAGGATACCTTGTAGTTGTGTTCATAGACGGAGCCACACTGGGCCCAGGGGGGCCCAGTGGCCCCCCACCATTTTTTATTTTATTTTATTATATATATATAAATAAATTTTTTCTTTTTAAAATAATGATATGTATTTGTATATGAATAAAATTATTGACAATTTGAGTAAATAAATGATGATTTTGAAGTGATGATAAAAATATTATTTACATTTTTTACATACATAATAAGTTTAGACGGACTAAAAATGAATGTTTGCATACATTTTGTTTCTTAATACTCCGTTTTTTTTAATAGAGTCAATAATATAGATTAATAGTATATTTAAAATTATTGTCTAAATTTTTGCTAAGATTCACAAGAATATCTTTAAAATTGAACAATATTTTAGTAGTGAATTTAAAAATAAAAATAGTTTAGTGTTTTTAATTTTTTGTACATTTATATTTAAAATTATTATATAACTATAGAATATTGGAACACATTAATGTATTATATTTTATTATATTGAATATTAATATTTTAACAATTTTTATATTACTCGGCTTCATTTTGAGTGCAGACTATCAAAACATCTTACAAAATACAATGAAAGTAAATTCGATGATTTGATTTAATGGAATGAAATGTATTTACAATTTTATTATAAGAAATTTCGATAAGTATAATAAATACATTTTTTTATCTTTATAATAATGATAATCGGGCCCCCTACCGAAAATTCCTGGCTCCGTCACTGGTTGTGTTTAGATTATGGATTAAGATTACTTCATCCCTCCATTTGTCACGGCGTCTTCCTTCTAATGATCAAAAACAGGGAGAGCTATGGATAATTTGAGAATCAGATGTCAAATCAATTGCTTGATAGAGTGATGGGTGTGATTACCGAAAGAGGGATTGATAAAAATTGTGGGAATGAATTTGGTTTGATTAGGAATAAGAAATATGAGAATTTTTTTAATTAAATTATCATTAAAAAGATATTTGGTTGAGATTATTTAAGATAAAAGAAGGTTAAGTTTGTAATTTTGTATATATTTTAAAAAATTATTATAAGGATATTTCGGTAATTTTATAATTTTTTTAATAAAATTTAAATATTTTATATCATTGCGAAGTGCGATCGCCATTACGAAACTAAGTGATATGTCAACTTCTTATTGACGCCTTTTGTCTCACCTTAGAAAAGCCCAACTTATTTTGATATGAATTAATCCGTTTTGGATTGAAAGTCTTGTGTTTGGAATTATATAAATCATTTGTAATTATTTTGTAAACTTTTTTTTTTTTTTTTTTTGATATATGTGAAGAAAATTCTATTCTACCGTAGAATTTTGGAACAGTATCGGCCCGATTTGTTTTTCTACAAGGTGGTCTTTTCTTATTGTGATTAGGCCACATTTATTCGTACTCACGGAAATTATGAGTACACCCAATAGTATTTTTTTTTTACAAATTAGTGATGTGTAAAAATATCAGCTCTACCCTTCTCTCAAATTCAATGTTTTTTCGTGATAAGTACACTTACCATTATTTTTACGGTGAGAATTGCGCATAAAATGGAAGTTTCTAAAAAATAATCGTGAAAGTTTAAGTTTCGTATGATGGTAACCTCAATTTTGGTTGGATATTGATGTAATGTCATCTTTCAATGGTGCTAGACACTCATCTATAATTTTTTCCTTTTGTTTTAAAACTAAGTCTTTAGGTAATGAAGTTTATGGTTTGTATAAGATACTCGATCCATTCGTTCTACAATTGTTTGCATACTTATCTTGTTCGTTCGCTCCACCACCTTTATGAAATAAAATGTTTATTTGCCTGATCAAAAAAAAAAAAAATCTTGTTCGTTCGCTCCACAATTGTTTGTACACCAAAAAAAAAAAAAAAAAAAAGAAGCTTCTTCATAAACTCCACTATCACAATATTCACAATATACCATACCTTTACACTCATTCCAACCAATCTCTTTACTTTATTCATATAGTTTACAAAATTATCCCTTAACAGTTCACCCATAACATTTTTTTCTTAATAAGTGTTGCCCATTTTATGGTGCAAACACTTATGGAACATGAATGCGATATTCTAAATTGTTTGATGCATATTTTTTTTTTGCTTTGAAGAAATACGAATATTTCAGTTCTTTTTTTTTTTTTTGACAGGGAATATTTCAGTTCTGATTTGTTAAAAAATTGGTCATTTTTCTGAAATAATTTTGGAACATATACTATAATTAATTTCTACATCGATTGTTTGAAAAAATGATGATATTTTAGAAAAATAAATTGAACTTATGTTAAAAAAATACATGAACAATATAACAATGTTAGAAAAATATATATGAAGACAATGAAATTGTTCTTAAAAAAACAAACGAAACTGATATAGATTAAGGTAAAACTTAATAAGGAAAAATGTAATTTGAATTTTTCATGAGAGGTATACTCATTGTATGGTATGGTGGGTGTCCTATTTAAAAAGGTGAGGGTAAATAAAAGTGGCCTTGTGATTATGGATCACTCAGTTTGGGCTTTACCTCGCCATATTTAAATTGAGACACAAAAGAAGAAGGGTTTGACTATATGCACCTCCATTTCGGAGAGATGCACTCCCCCAATTTATTTATTAATAAAATAATAGGGTGAAAAACCGAAAATACCCTTTAAGTAATTGTTGGGCACTAAATGCACCCCTCTTACTGGACGCACCCCTTTTATCCTTCCTTTTCCTTTTCCTTTCCCCCTAAACCACCCATTCCGGTCGCCGCCGACACTATTTCCGGTGACCATCAAGTCAATTTTTTTTCCAGAAATGACAATAAATACTTGAAAAAATTACAATTTTTTTTAATTTTTCGACCAACCAGGGTCGACCATATACACTCTCGTCGACAACGATTCGTCGACGAAAGTATATACCGTCGACACTGATTGGTCGAAAAATTAAAAAAAAAAAAAAAAAGAATTCGACAGTTTAATGTCGATCAAACACACTCTCGTCGACATATTGTTGTCGACGAGAGTGTGTTTCATCCACATTAAGCTGTCGAAAATAATAATAATAAAAAAAAAAGTATGTGCAGATTTTTTCTGCAGAAAACCCTAAAAAAAAAAATTTGGAATCAAGATCGACGGAGGGGGAGGGAGAAAGAATGAACAAACCTGAATGGAGTGGCCGAAATCTTGGACAAACAAGGAGGCGGCGGCGAGCGGGAGGACGTCGAACGGGGAAGAGAGAAGACAAAAAAAAGAGGGGGGTGTGGACGGCCCGCGACGGCGGGGCCAACGCGTAGACTGGATAGAGGGAGGGGGCGGCCGGCCGGACGGGGTTGTGGGGAGGGGGAATTTACAGAAATTTAGGGGAGAGGGAGGGCGGCAGCGGGCTCGCGGTGGCATGGCGAAGGGGGCGGCGGCGGGCTCGCGGTGGCGATGGTGGCGGCGGCCGCTGTGTGAGAGGTGGAGGAAATACCCAATTGGGGTTTCCAAAATAGGGGAGGGGAGGAAAAAAACAGGGGAGGTGAGGACGGGGACGCGACGGCGGGAAGTGGGGGCCGCGGCGGCGGGAGCAGCCGCTGGCAGGCGACGAGAGTGCGCGTGGGGGAGGGGGCGGCCGCGGCGGAAAGCTTCTTTTTGTTTTTTTTTTATTACAGAAAGGGGGGAGGGAGGGGGCGGCCGCGACGGAGGGAGGGGCCGGCCGCCGACTACGGGGGTGGGGTGGGGGGCGTCGCCGACGACGGGGGTGGGGTAGGGGTCGCCGACGACGGGGGTGGTGGTGAGGAGGGAGGTGGATTGGGGGAAATGGGAGGAGAAAGGATGAAGATGAAGATGAAGATAGGGTGGGGGGGGGGTGTGGGTAGTAATAGGAGTTTTATGAAGGGAGGGGTATTTATGACAATTAGGGGTGATGGTGGGCCAATTTGGTAGGAGTGTATAAATCGGGGGAGTGCATCTCTCCGAAATGGAGGTGCATATAGTCAAACCCAAGAAGAAAGAAAACTGAGAAATAAATTATTTTTCCGGCTTGTACAGTTATATTTCGACAGCATAATGATCTATAAATTAATAAGCTCTCTAAAATAATAAAATCTTTCGATCCCGACTTGGGCCTTTATAAAAAAATCATGAAATTCGATAAGATAATAATTTTTTAAAAAATTCCTTTATAAATATTAGGTCCCATTAAAACTCTAAATTAATAATTCATAAATATTACAATTCATATTGAGATTTATATAGTATATGCTTCATTCATAATGCATGAATATATTTAATTCACTATAATAGTTATTTAAGTGCAACAAATTAATGTAAACATGTATATTTAACTAATTTCAATGAATTGAGACATGCATCCATGAAAATGAATATAATAGTTAATTGTATACAATGGATTGATATTATACATGAATATATTTAATTAGTGACAAAGAATTGATTGATGCATGAATATAATCAATGAAACATATATGAATTCATTTATTTACAATACATACTCTCTCATATTAAAAATATATATATGTCATCCTATTAAGAAAATAACTGTCTTCTTATTTTACCCTTAATCAATGCATGTAATTTTCATTTAAAAAAATACATGTATATAAATATTTATTGATCTTAAGGGTAAATTTGGAATAAATGCATTTAATTTGCATTAAAAAGTGTTAAACGATTTATATTTTGTAAAGAAAGCGAAAGGTCAAAACGACTTATAATATGAATGTGAGGGAGTATGTACTAAATTACTTAATTTAAAAGGTCTCTCTTTTAATTAATAAATATTAATTTATCGATAATTTAATATCTCTCTAAATTAATAAAATTTCATGGTCCCAAAATTAATAAAATTTTATGGTCCTAAGGTTATTAATTTATAGAGGTTTTACTGTACGTGGTTCGTGATTCGTCTTGTTCATATAATTTTTTTAAGTGGTTAGTCTTGTTCATAGAAAAACCAATAATTTGATTTATCATTTTACTAGGACATCTGTAATATCTCCAAGCCCTAATTATTATTCGAGCCTCCGACTATAATGAATTACCCTCTTCTAATGTTCATGCAAAATTTTAAGTTACAAAAATTCTTTGTAATTTGTGGAAATGGTACTTTTCAGCTAGTTGGGATCGATCACTCTTTCAATAGCCAAATCGATTGACTAAAACTACCAAGTACCATCATGAGTTTATATAAGGAAATATATGAGCTCTGGGTTCACCTACGATCCGAACCTTCATAAGTCAAAGACTTGCCGACCTCATGGAAATTTAGTGACCAAAACAAGCTCTATAGTAGAATTCTATAGTAGAAGGTACATGCATTTAATATATTCGTACCAAGCATAAAATACTCGATGAGTGCCTACAATAAAGGAGATCGATCTCCTCATATCTTTTTTTTTCTTCAATACGCGTGTAAAACCAAGACCAACCTAAAATGAGGGGTTGAGATCGGCCTAGTCCACGTACCACTACACCCACTATAAAAAGCACACTTAACCCTAAAATCAAGGGTTAAGTGTTATAATTGTACAACACATTCATATCTTCATCAATACACTAAAAGCTCCAAAGAACATTCAAGTGGTATTCATTACTTAGATCTTGTTATTTATTATCACTTTGTTTTGTTGGAAATCACTCATGCCATGCACTTTATACATCTAATCAATTTCGAAAAAATCGTCACTCAACATTTGGCGCAAGAAGGGGGATATACTCACTATACATTCCTAGAAAACTTCAAACTTCTTGTAAGAATTCGAACCTTCCATTTTAAACATTTAAAAACAATATGAAGGTCTCCATCCCCAGGAAAAATAGAAAATTTTCTGTCACGATCACTCTAGAGTCGCGCGCACCCATAGACTTCTCTAGCTCCAGTCCAGCCCATTGATGGAGGGAATAGGTTATATATGGACTTGTTATTTTTGGCTTGACATGGGTTATATACCCTCCAACAATGTTACATGCAATTTCCTGATTCATGAACTCCCTAAAAAAATAGACGCACTCCCCTAAATTATCTAAAATGCCTTTTTCTCTCTAAAACTTCTCCTAGACTCCCAAAACTAATTTGCAATTATATCTTTCTCCACTCTTTCTCAAAAGAAAATATGCGTCTCCCCCCATATTTCTCTTCTATCTGCCCCCACCACACCGCTCAGCCTCTATGCCGCCGTCCCTCCCGACGCTGTCTCCCGTCACGCCTCTTTCTACGCCAACCACCCTTTTTTTTCTTCTCTAAGAAAAAGAAACTTTTCCACCGCCCCGCCCCTAAGCGGCCACACTGGCCGCTGCGCCCCACGCAAGTATGTTTTTCTCCTCTTCCCCCCTTTCCTCCTTTTCACGTACCATGTGTGTTTTTATAGTTTTTTAAATTTTTTGACGAATCAGGGTTCGATCAAATCTACAATTTTCGATACTTGTTGACCAACCTACAATTTTCGACAAATAGTTGTCAAAAATCTTTTATTTTTTTGACAAATCAATGTCGAAAATATACACTATTGTCGATAAACTGTTGTCGACAATACTGTATATTTTCGACTCTGGTGTATTTGTCGAAAATATGTAATTTGGTTTTTTTAGATTTCTACGTTTTTTTTTTTTTTTTTAAATTTCTGATTTTTTTCGAGGGTGAGTGGCGGAGAAAATTTTCTCAATCCCGGGCACACGAAGGAAGAAATTAGAGATTTTCCCCCCCAATTCCCACGGGTAAGGGGGAGCTCCATAAATATTTATACAATAATGATAAGAATTTTCTTATGCATCAAATTAAAAATTCAACATGTTATACCTAGTCAAAGAAGTCAATCCTAGTCACCAGCTTACGTGGCGAGGACTAGTAAACAAAGTCGTGCGACGACTAGTCAACAAGACCAAGAAAATGTAATAGAATAGGTGTATTTAATATGTTTAAGTGCTCGCTCAAAGATGTTGGCGAGCACATGTTTTAGTTAGCTGCTCGCCCAAATGTGTGGCGAGAACGCACCTATTATAGCTAGAGAAAGTCTAAGTGTTGAAGCCTTGGGAGACAGCATGAAGCGTGGCGACCACACACCTCGAAGGTTTGGGCGACAACCTTCCTAGATGATCAGGTCCTCCGGCGACCACCGTGACCCAGCTCCTCGGCATCTCGGCGAGGACGAGCGCCAGAGGCGGTTTAGCATTAAATGCGCCATCAAATCACCTTTTCGGGCAGAAGACAGGTCCAATGAGGGCGTGCCACGTGTAAAGGGCGGGCAGCCCCCAGAAATCACTATATAATGCCTAAAAGGGCTCATTTGTAACATAAGTTCACCATTCCTACAAATTACTCCCAACCCAAGCAATAAACACTCCCAAGCTTCTAAAGCTTTAGCTTCTTCAAGAAGCTATATGTTGTGTTCTTGTTTGTTCTTCATTAGATTATCAAGATCATCATATAAATACTCCTTAAACACGTAATAAACCCCCGATCATTATACATGTTTGTTTCGTGCTAACAAATAGTCCACATCCGATTCAACCATCAAAAGCACGTACAACATTTGGCGCTAGAAGGAGGGGTCCTTTTACGTGTTCATCATCTCAGTTTCGTCCGATCATCGAGCGATCGGTTAGCAAACTCCATTTTTCAGGTTTTAATCGGTAGTTCCACCTTTTAAAACTTTATTTACGTATTTTCGTGTTCTTCGTGTTCTTGAATATTTGCGATATTCGAGACATATTTTGGAGTTTGATCTCCGTGTAATCTTGTTTTTAAGCTTTAGTTGTTGTTACTTTGCTAGTAAGTAGTTGTAATAGCACGTTCTTCTGCGCAAGAACTCTAATCTTTCGTTTTTAAGCGTCGAAAGCTTAAAGAACAGTCATATCTTTGTAATAATCTCCAGGAGACACTCTTTAAACGATGTCTCAGCATACTCCACATGACGGAATCTTACCACCCGGAGGGAATGAACCCCCTCCGTTGCGGCCGGTAAATCCTTTCGCCAACTTGAACATGGGGGACATTCTGAATGATCCCCAGCATTTGAGAGATCTCTCTGACTACCTCATGGAGAAGAGGAGGCAGAATGAGAAGGAAGAGCTGGAGAAGGCCAAAGATCAGGCCTTCGATAAAGCTCGCAAAGCCAAGGGGAATGAGGAGGACGACCGCTCCTATCACTCACACCCTGTTCGCCCCCAAGACAAAGGCAAAGACAAAGACAAAGCTGACGAGCATTCCCACAATAGCCACACGGGAGACTCGCGACACAGAAATTCGGTTTTCAACCGAATGGATGATAAAGATGGAAGGGCTCCTCACCGAGTGCCTTTCAATGTGGACGGCCGACCAGGCAGGGCCGACCACTGAGATCGCGCTGACCAGAGAGATCAGGGCGACAGAGTCTCAGCTCTCCATAGAGTGGGACCAGGGAAGGGTTCGCGAGCTCCGGCGAAGAGTTATCGCAGCCACCATTCTGATAGGCACTCTCCCAGGCGATCACGTCATGATGATCGCCCGGCCGCATCCCAAGGGAGCCGACGCGACGAGGTCGCCGTCCCCCGAGCACAGACCGCCGAGGAGGGGCAAATCGCCCAGTTCCTCGTGACCCAAAAATTGATGAAGTTGGAGATGGATGCTCTGCGAGCAGAGGTGGTCGCCTCGAAGCAAGGGACCACTCCACCAATCACTCTGCCCGCACCTCCACTAAGTGTTGCAATCCTTACCGCCCCCATTCAAAGAAAAATTCAGATGCCCTCCATGGCGGCATATGATGGGATGTCCGACCCCAGAGTACACTTGTCCAAGTACTCCAACTACATGGCCTCAATCGGGGCAACGGACGCCACACAATGCAGGAACTTCTCCCTAACCTTGGGAGACCGGGCTCATCGTTGGTACACAACTTTGAGTGTCGGATCCATCACCTCATTCCTTGAGCTGGGACAATACTTTCTGACCTACTACGGGTCTATTGCTGCTCGCCCAGCCTCAAAGCAACGTTTGGCGAACGTTCGCCAGTCCCTGAATGAATCAGGCAAGGACTTCATCGAGCGCTTTGATAGGCTGGTGATCGATGGGGAGGCCGTGAACGATGAGACAAAGCTGATCTCGGCTGTTTCCGGTCTGACGATAGGTTCCAAGCTCTGGGAATCTATCCATCTTACTTTCCCAGTTTCTTATGCGGACTTCCGCACGAGGGCTGGGAACTTTATCCAGATGGAGGAAATCATGGACGCCGCCAAGGCTAACGAGCAGCCGGAGGCGTCCAAGAGGGTCTGGCCCAAGAAAAATACAAACACTTGGGAGTCGTCCCAGCCCAAGAAGGCGACCACTCAAGCTGGCAGTGCTCGCCCAGCGAACTTCAGGCCTTTCGAGGAGTCTCCTGAGATCATCCAGTTCAGAGAATCTCTCTCTCTTGATCCCAGGGGCATTTTCAATGCAGTCAGGGGAAATAATCTGCTCCCCCATGCCAAGCCAATGCATACAAGTGATGACAACCTCGATGGTAGTAAATTCTGTGACTACCACAACTCCATCGGCCACCACACCAATGGGTGCCGAGACTTGGTGAGAAACCTTTTCAAGCTGTACAATGAGGGCAAGCTCGCCCAGTTCATCAAGCCTCTTGGAAATGGCGACAACAGGGGGAAGAAACGTCGCGACGACAGCGACGACCTGCGCCAACAACTGAACCGTCCCAAGCTAACTCCTCCCATGCCAAACAATCCTGGCGGTGACATCGATAACGTGGAAGCTTGTTTGGTTATAGAAGGCCCCTTGGGGGGAACTCAGTCCGGGAAAGCTCTATCTGTTCGCCGTGCTCAGGGTGAGCAGCGAGCACTGAACAATGTCCATCAGGTGTGCGTCGCTCCGACTGCCGAGAAGCCTCTATCTCACCAAATCCTTTTCTCGGACGACGACCTGAACGGCGTGGTGCACCCAAATAATGATGCTTTGGTCATCACGGGGAAGATTATGGGAACCAATGTCCATCGCCTGATGGTCGACACCGGGGCATACACCAACATCCTTTTCAAGCATACTTTGAATGCTCTCGGTGGATATCCGGAATACATCGAGCCTTGCGATGATATAATCGTAGGTTTTGGGGATACGCGCAACCATCCCATTGGGAAAATTAGACTATCCCTAGAGCTGGCATCATCAAAAGAGCCAACAATGCATCACACTCGCAAGCTCGACTTTATGACCGTAGACATGCCATCGTCCTACAACGCTTTCCTCGGCCGTCCTTTCTTCAACGAGTTCAAGGCGGCCGCTTCTACTTATTATTACTGTGTAAAATTTCCAACCCCGGCGGGAGTTATAACCGTCAAGGGCGATCAGACGCGGGCGAGGGAGTGTCTCGTCCGTTTTGCAAAGCGTCATTCTAAGGAAAGTACTATGGTTGGAAAGTATATTGAGTGTCAAACACAAACAGAACAAGTGAACTACTTGGAGGGTCTTCCTAGCAAGTACCGAAAGATTGAAGTTGGGGAGTGCAGTCGTAGTTCCGACGACCACCAAGTGGAGGCGAACGAGCACACCTCCATGGAAGTGGACAACCACACCCCAATGGAGATCGACGAGCAGACAGATTCGGGCGACCAGCTCCCCGACGACCAGTTTCCAGAAAACTTTCCAGATCTGGAGCCTAGATTAGGCTTTGAGCCAGAGTTCGGAATCGAGGATCCTCGTTGGAAGGAGCCTAAAGAGCGGGCAACTTCAGCGGAGGACCTTGAAACCATCCATTTAAACGAAGCTCGTCCAGAACTCGAGGTATTCATTGGTTCGAATTTACCAGAACATTTGCGGTCAGACATGGTCGCATTTTTGAAAGAAAACATCGATGCATTCGCCTGGTCGCACGAAGATATGGTGGGCATTCCCACGAATCATGCCTGCCACAGATTGAATATTGATCCAGCAAGGAGACCCATCACCCAAAAACGAAGAAAATTTGGGCCTGATAAAAGTGCGGCTTTGGCGGTCGAAATCAAGAAATTGATCGACAACAAATTAATCGAGAAAACTGGAACTGATCCCGAGTGGTTGGCAAATCCAGTGCTCGTCAGGAAGACGATCGGGTCGTGGAGATTGTGTATAGACTTCACAGATCTAAACGACGCCTGTCCGAAAGATCACTTTCCGATGCCCCACATTGATCACCTAGTAGACAATACAGCGGGGCACGAGATGTTAACTTTCATGGATGCCTTCGCAGGGTACCATCAGATTGCAATGCATCCCGACGACCAGCGACATACGGTCTTCATGACTACGCTTGATATGTATAGCTGGAAGAGAATGCCTTTCGGTTTGAAAAACGCGGGGGCAACATACCAAAGACTGGTAAATAAGATGTTTGAGAAACACATCGGCGAGATGGTGGAGGTCTATATCGACGACATCGTTGTCAAAAGCTTACGGAAAGAGGATCACCTACACCACCTTACCATGACATTCGATATCCTAAAAGAGTACAACATGAAGTTAAATCCAAAAAAATGCAGTTTTGGGGTTAGCTCAGGAAAATTTCTGGGGCACTTGGTTAGCCAGCGGGGCATCGAGGCAAATCCGAGTAAAATTCAAGCAGTCATTAATATGCAAAGCCCAAGGAACGTGAAAGAAGTACCTAGGTTGACAGGATGCCTTGCATCGCTGAATAGATTCATTGCACGAACGGGCGATCGTTGCAAACCTTTTTTCGACACTTTAAAAAAAGGAAAGTTCGAGTGGACCGATGAGTGTGAGAAAGCTTTCGAGAAATTGAAGGAATATCTATCGGATCCGAAGGTCCTATCTAAGCCAGTCCCCGGCGAAATTTTGTATCTGTACTTGGCGGCCACTGACTGTGCGATCAGTTCAGTGCTCGTCCGAGCTGAGGGGAGCACACATCTGCCTATCTACTACGTAAGTCAAACACTGAGAGATGCGGAGTTGAGATACACTCCAATGGAAAAATTGGCATACGGACTAGTCATGAGCGTCAGAAAATTAAGGCAATACCTGTTCGACCACGAGGTGGTCGTCCTCACAACTTTTCCTCTCCGACGAGCACTGCATCGTTCGGATACCACTGGAAGACTTTTGAAATGGTCGGTGGAAATCGGGCAATTTGGGCTCACCTACGCACCCAGAACGGCAATCAAGGGACAAGTGCTGGCAGAATTCATAGTAGAGCTCACTTTCCCAGAGAAATTGGACGAGGGAATCGAACTTCCTTGGACACTGTTCATCGATGGCTCGTCGACGAGCACCAAAGTAGGGGCAGGAGTCGTCCTCACCAGCCCAACCGGACAGACGTTTGCTTCGGCGATCGAGTTCGAGTATCGGGCGACCAACAACGAAGCAGAGTACGAGGCTCTGGTTGCAGGAATCAAGATGGCTATGGCCGTGGGCGCCAGAAAACTGAAAATTTTTTCTGACTCTCAGCTGGTTGTATGTCAAATTACGGGCGACTACGAGGCTCGCGGCGATCAAATGATAAAGTATCAATACCTAGTGAAAGGATTACTCGAGCAATTTGATCAATTCCACATCGAGCAAATCCCTAGGGAGGACAATACGCAAGCAGATGCGTTAGCTCGGCTGGCCACTTCAGAGGGGGAGGCAATATTTTCAGAAGCAACCATCACTAAAATTTCTTCCCCATCGGTGAACAGAGGTCAAATTTTGCAGGTTAAAGCGACCAGCGACGAGGACTGGAGGTCGCCGATCACCAAGTACATCAAGACCGGCGAGCTCCCGGCAGACAAAGTGAAGGCAACCATATTGCAACTCAGGTCCGCAAGGTACACAATTATTGGCGACCAGCTGTACAAACGGGGTTTTTCAATGCCTTTATTGAAATGCCTCGGAGAAGACGAAGCGAAGATCGTCATGCACGAAATCCACGATGGAGCATGTGGAAATCATACAGGGGGGCAAGCGCTCGCTTTAAAGATCATGAGGCAAGGCTACTTTTGGCCAACACTGAAGAAGGATGCAATTCATTACGCCCAGGCGTGCAAGAGATGTCAAGCTTTTGCACCCGCTATTCACTCACCTCCAGACGAGCTCATCTCCGTCTACAGCTCTTGGCCCTTCGCGAAGTGGGGCATCTACATCATTGGACCTTTCCCGCCTGGCGTCGGGGGGGTAACTTTCGTAGTCGTAGCAGTCGATTACTTCACCAAGTGGACAGAAGCGAAGGCACTGAAGACCATCACAACGACCCAGATGACAAGCTTCATTTGGAAAAACATAATTTGCAGGTTCGGCCTACCACGAGCGATAGTGACGGACAACGGACGTCAATTCACAAGTCAAGACATGCTGGATTTCTGCTCAGAGTGGAACATCAAGAAACTTTTTTCAACACCCTATCATCCACAATCAAATGGTCAAGTAGAGGCGATCAACAAAATCATCAAGCACACCTTGAAAGCTAAGCTAGATGGATTGAAGGGCAAATGGGCGGACGAGCTGCACATGGTTCTGTGGGCATATCGGACGACCACGAGGAATTCTACTGGTGAAACTCCGTTCGCGCTCGCGTTCGGAACCGAAGCTGTCATACCAGTAGAGGGGCAGGTCCCCACTTTTCGATTGGCAAATTACGACGAGCAGTTAAATAACGATGCACAGCTCTCCGACTTGGACATCCTAGAAGAGCGAAGGCTAACAGCGGACAAGAAGAACGTGGTGTACAAGCAAAGGTCAGAACGCTACTACAACACCAAAGTACGTGCTCGCCAATTCACTATCGGCCAGCTCGTACTTCGGAGGGCGACGGAGCAGTCCATTGGCATACTTGGCCCGACTTGGGAGGGTCCGTACCGAATAACGCGCACACTCCTGAACGGATCGTACGAGCTAGAAGATCTAGAGGGCAAGCCGAGCAAGTACCCATGGAACGCGGTCAAGCTGAAGAAGTATTACCAGTAAGTTTTTAATTTTTTCATATTTGTATAGTTTGTATCTAGTCATCATTTCAATACAAGTAAAGTTTTAAATTTCCATCAAGTGTTAGATAAGTTTGAAATTTTAGACAAGGCTCTGCGTAGCCATCCAGGAAACAAAAGACGAGCACTCTTTCTTAAAGATGCTCGCAAGGTAGTGGCGACGACGATCACTACCTATCAAACAAAAAGAGTTCAACCGACGAATGGTTAACTCTAAAAGACGAGCACTCTTTCTTAAAGATGCTCGCAAAGGAAAGACGAGCACTCTTTCTTAAAGATGCTCGCAAGGTAGTGGCGACGACGATCACTACCTATCAAACAAAAGAGTTCAACCGACGAATGGTTAACTCTAAAAGACGAGCACTCTTTCTTAAAGATGCTCGCAAGGAAAGACGAGCACTCTTTCTTAAAGATGCTCGCAAGGAAAGACGAGCACTCTTTCTTAAAGATACTCGCAAGAAAAGGCGATCACTCTTTCTTAAAAGATGCTCGCAAACAAACATAAATTTGAAAAGCAGTAACGAAAACGATCACTCAAAATAACCAAACATCATATAAGCAAAAAGTTCCATTCATTGAAAAGCCTTAAGAGGCTGAAATTACAAAAGAGGCTTTAATAGCCGAGCAGTCCTAAAAACAAAATAAAATACAAGTAAACTAAGCTCCCGGAGCATTCCCCTCGGCAGGAGCATCTTGCTCGCCGGCATCTTCCTCCTCGTTCACGGCCTCCACCTAGGCAGGAGCACTCTGCTCGCCCTGTTGAGTTGGGGAGACTTGTGGAGGGTCCGAGAAAAGTACCGGAACACCCATGAGTCGAGGGAACTGGAGTCCCAATTTCATCAAAGGAAGTAGGGGGAGTTCCGATTCCGGTTGAGGTTTTTCCTTCATTAGGAGGTCGTCCAAAAACCCGCCGAGCGGAATTATGTCCACTTCCGGATGAATTTCTTTAAACGCATGAATGAGCCCGTGGGCAGTGAGCGCCACCGATAAAATGGCCACGCCCCCAGCGAGCTCATTGATTTCATCTCGCTCATCCGTCATGTCGACCAGCTGTTGCCGAAGAGTGGCCAACTCTTCCTCATCAGTTGCAGATTTGTTTGTAAGAGCATTTACCTGGTCCTCGGCAGTCTTGAGGCGAGCACGGAGACGTTCGATCTCTTGGAGATCTTCTTGATCTTTCTTTCGAACCGTCTCAAGTTGGGCCTCAGAATCGGCCAACTTTGCCTCGACATCGGCCAACTTTGTCTCAAGGTCGACCACCTTCTCCTCAGAAGCGACCAGCTGCCCTTCGACGACAGCTTTAGCCTTGGCCATTTGGGCAAGCTTCGCACCCCTGTCTTCGCTGATCTTGCGACCCTCAGCGATCTGGCAGGCGAGTTTCTCTATGGTGTAAGATGCCCGACTCAGATCAATGGCGACCAGGCGCGCATTTTCCAAGGAGTTGTGGTTGTTGACCTCATCGACCAGAGTGGTCGTCAACGATCGAGGAAGGTTCTTCACGGCCCTCAGTGCGATCGAATTCAAAGGCTCTTTGTCGACCGGATCCCGCGACCGGTAGAAGCCGAGGAGGTTCTCGTTGAAAGGTTGAGCGATCGGGTAATCGGCAACACTAATAGAGAAGGAAAAAAATTAGAAAAAGGTACTTGAAAATTTTCTAAAATTTTATTGAGAGGAAACTTACTTGGCAACCCTTGCGGCGTCCCAGCCGAGAAGTGTGTTATCCCCTTGAGCCCTGTGCTCGGCCGACGAGCTCGCAGCAGTCTCTCGTGACCGAGTGCTTCTGCGAGGAGGGGATACGACTTGTGTGGGGGGAGGCGAGTTACCCCTCGGCGGAGAAGATCTCCTCGGTGAGATCCTGTGTTCGCCAACTGGCTCGGCCCTCTGCTCGGCAGCAGGTGGGCGAGAAGAACCCCCTCGGGTGGGTTTAGCAACTTTCTTGGGGGGAGCCCCCGAGGTCTCCGCCCTTTTCCTCTTTTTGCCAGAGCCATCAACGATCTTGCGCTCGCGGAGCAATCTTGCTTGTTGAAGCATCCTGCTCGATGTAATACGATCAACTTCGACGGTTGGAGGAAGATAAGTAACAACCCTCTCTGGAACCACTACTAAGAAAGAAAAGCGAGAAGTCAGTGTTTACGAAGAGCAATTTCACAAAACTTAGCAATTTCACAAAAAACTTAGAAATATGTTGATACCTGGAGGAAACTCTCGGGTGAAGTGATGAGGAGGTACTCTGAGACCTGCTCGCTCACGCATACACTCCCTATTCAGAAAGCGGCAAGACCTCTCCAAATAGCGACGATTGAGTACGCAGCAAACATGGTATTGGAAGAGGGGCGTGAGACGGTGCTCGGCGGTCTTCTTGCGACCAGTTTCACCTACAAGAGCGAGGAGTTATTCAGTATAGACAAGAACGAGCAGAAATAAAAAAACTTACCACGAATTCTTTGATATTCCAGTCCCCGGCTACCCACCACCAGTTGGTCTTCCAATCTCTAATTTTGTTGGGAACCCCTTCAACCAACTTGAAATTATCATGGCCTCTTACGTAATAGTATCCATGGCCTACCTTCTCTCCGGCCTCGACCGCCTGAAGGAGATAGTTAATCTCTTTCGGGCTTAGCCATGTGTTTCGACATCCGTTCTCGACCGCCACCAGGCCGAACAGTGTTAGGATTCCGATCAGGTTCGACCAACCGTTCGGTAAAATTTGAGAAGGGGCCACCCCTAAGAAGTGTAAAAAGTTTGAGATACTGGGGTGCAGGGGGAACCTCAGCCCTGCCTCCATCATGCCGATGTTGACAACGACCATCCCTTCTGGCAGCTGGTCGGCCCTCTCATCCTGGCGAGGAACAAAGAAGCAGACGTCGGCCGACAGTTGATATTTCTTCCGGGAATTTTCTAACTGTGTCGAGGAGACTTTGCTCGCATACTTACTTGCTTCATACATTGTTTGGAAAGCTTCTCGATGTGGGCGAGGAACTTCTCGAGGAAGGTATTCGCAGAAATATTTATAGTAGGCCTCCCTTGAGACCTCGTCGCCGTCCAAATTTTTTCTACCACTCAAGATGTCCTTTATGCTCTCCGCATATTGAACAACCTCCTCGAAGTCCTCGCGGAGACTCCTCGTCAAGGTCTCCTCGACTTGGGCAGTTTCTATCTGTTCGCCCACCCCTCGATCCAAACCCTGGTCGCGCAGATCTGAATCAGTCTCATTATCACTCTCCTCGGCATCACACTCCTCGGCATCATTGCCGGTATCATCCCTATCGGATTCGTCGATCTCCTCGACGTCGACGACCACCGCCTTTCCGACGTCTCGGATTCCAACACTTATGGGATCGGGGGAGAGGATCCTAGAGTCCGAAGAGGCTGCCCTCTCCGCCAAGGCCAAGGCCAAACGGTCTCCGTCGCCGGAGCTTTCGGAGCCACCGACCAACGGCGGCGGACCACCACCGGAGCCACCACCAACCTCCATTTTTTCTTAAGAAATGGGGGAGAAAGAAGTTTTAAAGAAGAAAGTGTGAGTTATTTACCTTTTTATCGATCGAAAACCACCCAAACACGCCGGAGAAATTTGAAGTAGAAAGCTTGGAAGGAGGCTCAAGAAAATCCGAAAATTAGCAGATTGAAAAGTGTTTTGAAGAAGATGGAGGTCATATTTATAGGCAAAGTCGATCAGGGACCTATGTGCAAAAAACGGGGTCAAAAACGCAATTTTCCCAAAAATTTGGGGCCATTTCCGAATTCGAGTTTGGAGAGTGAGCCCACGCGCGACCTTTGCGGTCGGCACGCGCCCCACGCGCTCAATTCAAATTTTGGGTGCCGACCACGCGCCCGACACGTGTCAGATCCGCATTTAATAAAAGGTGCCTCAAAAGTCGTGCTCGGTACTGGAAACGAGGCGACCGCCTCCATCTCACGTCATCAAGATCTCAAATTTGATTGTGTTGTCGAGAACAATTTTCACCATCTAAGAAGACGACCATACTGCTCGCCTTACCATTCTACGAATACGAAGAAAGGCGACCAGGGGGCAAATGTTATACCTAGTCAAAGAAGTCAATCTTTGACAAGTCAATTCTAGTCACCAGCTTACGTGGCGAGGACTAGTCAACAAAGTCGTGCGAGGACTAGTCAACAAGACCAAGAAAATGTAATAGAATAGGTGTATTTAATATGTTTAAGTGCTCGCTCAAAGATGTTGGCGAGCACATGTTTTAGTTAGCTGCTCGCCCAAATGTGTGGCGAGCTGTACCTATTATAGCTAGAGAAAGTCTAAGTGTTGAAGCCTTGGGAGACAGCATGAAGCGTGGCGACCACACACCTCGAAGGTTTGGGCGACCACCTTCATAGATGATCAGGTCCTCCGGCGACCACCGTGACCCAGCTCCTCGGCATCTCGGCGAGGACGAGCACCAGAGGCGGTTTAGCATTAAATGCGCCATCAAATCACCTTTTCGGGCAGAAGACAGGTCCAATGAGGGCGTGCCACGTGTAAAGGGCGGGCAGCCCCCAGAAATCACTATATAATGCCTAAAAGGGCTCATTTGTAACATAAGTTCACCATTCCTACAAATTACTCCCAACCCAAGCAATAAACACTCCCAAGCTTCTAAAGCTTTAGCTTCTTCAAGAAGCTATATCTTGTGTTCTTGTTTGTTCTTCATTAGATCATCAAGATCATCATATAAATACTCCTTAAACACGTAATAAATTCCCGATCATTATACATGTTTGTTTCGTGCTAACAAATAGTCCACATCCGATTCAACCATCAAAAGCACGTACAACACAACATATATTATAAAACTATAATATATGGACGACCACACACTTACTCCCACGTGGCATGAGCATAATTGTCAAGAGCATCGCCGGTGAGCCTACAAAGGGTCGTCCCCGGCAATATCACCGCCCCCATGTTCTCGTAAAATTCAATGGCGGCGATGTTCCAGTCGGCCACTATCCACTCCACCCTGCCGTACCCCATTTCCGCCGCCTGCGCCGCCACAGCTGCTAGAAGCATCTTTCCCAGCCCCTTCCTCCTATAACACTCCCTCACATATATATTCTGTATATAAAATCCAGGCTTCGCTAAATAAGTCGAGAAGACAAAGTGGGATAGCTCAAGTGGTTAGAGCACCACTACCTAGGCCTTAGGTCCTGGGTTCGAGTCATGGGGAGGGGAAATGGGATGGGTATTTAACTTGTAATCAAGCTAAATAAGTCGAGAAATTCGGGAAGAACAACACGAACCCTCCAATGGTAGCTAATTTAGTCACCAACAAGAAAAAGGGAAATAGCACAAAAAATTTAATTAGCTGCAAAACTATATCTCATCGTTAAAATCAATATTTTAGCGTCGAATTAGGAAATTTTGTTGCTAAGTTTAAAAGTTTAATATTTGCAACCGAATTAGAATACATTTTATAACGATGACGAATTAGTTAAATTTAAAAAAAATGTAGCTGATCTGAATTCCAATATATTTAATATTTGCGACAAAATAAAAAATTTAATCGGAAGTTTAATACTAATATAACTATCACCTTTTCCGCTTCTGAAAGTTTCGATTTCAAAATCGTGAATGGGGGAATCCAGGTGGAGGGGTTGGAGGAGAGGAGTGAAATGTGGGTCCGGAGATGGAGGAAATGGAGACGGGGAGAGCTCGAGGAGGAAGGTGGTGGTGGAAGTGAACGGAGGAGGGGGGTTTGGGGGGAAGAGGGTGGCAGAGAGGGCGGCGGTGGTGGCTTGAAATTGGTGGGTGAGGTTCTCAAAAACGGCGAGTTGGTGGATGAGGTTGTGCATGTGGGGGATGTCCTCTACGGTGGCGAGGCGGATGCGAGTGAACTGTTTGTGGCCGGAAAAGGTGGATTCCGGCGCGGCGGCTGATTGTGGTGGAGGGGGAGATTCAACTCTCATTTTCAATAGCAAAAATGGTTGTTGATAAGGTTGTACTGTTTGCATGTGGAAATTAAGAGGTAAATTGATAAGGTTGTACTGTTTGCATGTGGAAATTAAGAGGTAAATAATTGGTCTTCAAAGAATCCGTCTCATCTAAAAAGTCCGAACTTGTAGAGAGGTGGAAAATTAATTCTTGTATATTTAATTCCTAACACTCCCCCTCACTCGTTGGCCGGATTAACACCTCTTACCCTTTTTTTGGGGAGGAGGCCCATCGAGTGGACAATTTAAATGGGTGGAGTGCCCGGTTTACTCTAGTTACCATGAAAGAATTCCGTCACATCTAAAAGTCCGAATTTGTAGAGAGGTGGAGAATTAATTCTTGTATATTTAATTCCTAACATGTCTATTTTAAGTGTCGTGTTTTATTTTGTATTGTCGAGTCTATGATTATTGAAATCCTGACTTTTCTTATTTTATTTTTTCAAACTAGGTTGGTAAATTTTGTATGTATATGAAGAATAAACTCGATATATTCCTAAAACAAAAAGGGTAGGTTGCTTTGAATTAAAAAATGGTCATTTTTTCGACATATTTCCCATTGTCAACATTTTTTTTTATAAATTAAAATTAATATAATTAAAAATTTAAGTATTAAATTTCAACCCACCACCCACCAAGTTGATTGTCGGGCGGCGGCAAAATTTCCGTCGACTTAATTCCCGGCCACCCATCTCCCCTTTCGTATACTTTTCAGAATAAGCAAATACTAGAATTTTACAACTAACTCTCATTTCACATCCGGTTCACGTGTTACGATAGTAGATAAAGAAGGAAGGTGCAGCAGTGACGCCTGTAACGGACCTACCTTATGCCCGCGGGCCCCCCACTAATTTTATAAATTTGTTAGGGGTATTTTGATAATTTCACACATATTAAAATTAATACTCTATTTTATAATTATTTGTGCATTTCTGATATAAAAATAATCCATAAAATTAATATATATCGGAACATCAATTTATTTTAAAATCATCACTTATTTTGGGTCTACATTTTATCCTAAATTTCACTAAATCTATTTTACATCCTACTAAATCCTTCTTACACCTTATCAAATCACTCAAAATACGCTTTCTTATTTGACTCTACACCACTAAATTCAATTGTTTTTTAAAGTGAATCGGTTAAAATGTGCCAGTTATCACGGGACGGAGGGAGTATTAACTTGTACCAAAGCATAGCAAAAGTCAACTTATCCGATCAATTGAATTTAATGAAATGTGACATATTGACAATTTTATAATGTGGAATTTTAATGAAAATAATAAGTATATATATTTTTTTTTATAATAATATTAATCGGGTCCCCCTAGCGAAAATTTCTGGATCCATCACTGAGTGCAGTGCAGGATCAAACATGTGTTTTTGAAGATTACGTTTTTACAAGCTTTTAGTTTCGTTGTTGGACTTATTGAAGATTAATTAAGAAGTTGGGCCTAATTACTATTGGGTCTAGTGTTTGGACTGGGTAGGCGCTGACTATATACCCCTCCAGTTTTGTTAAGTATACTCCCCCATTCCATTTATTAATTTAATATTCATATAAAATACCTAATTTACCCTTACATTAAAAATTTATAAGAATGATACACCCTTCAAATTTAAATTAAAGTTTAGATTAGCCCTAACCCTAATTTAAGAGCAACCGCCGGTGTCACTCATCTTTAGCCGCCGCTGTCACGCATCTTCGACGGCCGTCGCGGCCACATCTTCTTAAAAAAAAAAACTTTGTTTTAAAAAAAACATTTCCACACTGATTTGCCGACGAAAAGCACTCTTATCGACACTGGTTTGCCGACGAAAAGTACTCCCGTCGACACTGATTTGCCGACGAAAAACACTCCCGTCGACACTGATTTGCCGACGAAAAGCACTCCTGTCGAAAGATAATTCTTTTTAAAAAATATTAAAATTTTCGACACCTCTTGATCGACCATATACACTATCGTCAACAATAATATATCAACGATAGTGTATATCGTCGACCAAGAGTTGTCGGAAAAAAAAAAGAAGAGAAGGAACTGTTGCTATTACGGAAGAGAATGAAAAAAACAAAAAACAAAAAATGGATTGGCGGCCGCCGGCGTCGCTGGGGAAGGAGGGGCGGCGACGCCGTGAGAGGGAGGAAGCGGCGACGGAGGGAGGGGGAGCAATATTGGAGAAGCTGTCGAAAGGGAGAAAAAAAGAAAACAAAAAATTGCAGATGGTGGGAGTGAAGGAGGAGGGGGCGGCGACTGTGGCCGAGAGAGGGAAGATGGGCGGAGACGGTGGCCGAGAGAAGGAAGAGGGGCGGCGACGGAGGCCGTGGGAGGGAGGAGGGCAGCGAAAATTTACAGAAGAAGAAGAAGGAAAAAAAAAAGCAGTACCTGGCGGTGACGACGCTGTGTCTGGCGGTGACGACGCTGTGTCCGGCGGTGAAGGCGACGGCGGAGCCGAAGACGAAGGTGGCGCTGTCGCTGGCGACTTGGAGGGGAAGAGGAATTAGGGTTTTAGTTTATTTGGATTTTAAAAGAATGAGGAAGAAGAGAGGGGGAATTAGGGTTTTAATAGGGGGAGTGCATTTAACATGTCATTTAAGAGAAAAGAGGGTAATCTGGGTAATTTTTGGGGAGTACATCTAACATGTAGCATTTTAAGGGGGAGTGTATGAATCGGGGGAGTATACTTAACAAAGCTGGAGGGGCAAATAGAGTTTTACAACTAACTCTCATTTCACATCTGGTTCACGTTGTACAACGTTTGAAATGGAACACATCGTGTTACGATAGTAGATAAAGAAGGAAGGTGCAGGATCAAACATGTGTTTTTGAAGATTACGTTTTTACAAGCTTTTAGTTTCGTTGTTGGACTTATTGAAGATTAATTAAGAAGTTGGGCCTAATTACTATTGGGTCTAGTGTTTGGACTGGGTAGGCGTGGATTATTTACCCCTCCAACAATGTTAGATACCCTCCCCAAAAAAACGGTATATTTTAAATACACTCTCAAATTATTTAAAATACTACTGTATCCGTTCCACAATTACTTTTACACTTTCCTTTTCGAGACATTTTCAATAATTATTTATACACCCTTAAAATAGAAAACATTTTATAAACTTCACCCTCACAATGTCCTCAATTTTACACAATTGCCATTACATTTTCTCCACACATACACAAAAGTTAACTCATTTATTTACTTTATACACAAAATTTTACAAAATTACCCCTCAAAACTCCACTTAATAATATGCGTGCCCATCTACTTATGAAAATAGAAACCGGTGTTGAAAATAGTGTTAATATTCGTCACTGGTTTGTCGAAAAAAGGATATATATATAAATTTCTTAGTTTTTTTCTGAATTTTTTGTACTGTATGGGTGGGGCGGCGACAATTACTGTAATTAGAGTTAGGGTTAGTGCTTATATTTTGAGAGGGGAATACGTATCTACTAAGAGATATTTTACTAAAAGGACAAATTTTATATTTTACTTGCATATTAATTAAATTAATAAATGAATGGAGAAGTGCATCTATAATTGTTGGAGGGACAAATAACCCACGCTGACTGGGAATTATAAATACCTTGACTTAAGGGTTGTTTGCAAACTCTATAAACAGCTTAAAAACACTTGCTTTAAAAAAAGTGATTCTGGAAGCAGTTTGTAGAGTTTGAAAACACCCCCTTAGTCTATTTTCAGTATCCAATTTGTAACACGCAAAATATGTAGAAGGCCACGACTAAATGCCCCCATTTTTTATGTCTTCACCCCTAGTTCACCCCTTCCATTTTCCAACATTATCCTCCTTCATAAACTCTAATTTCCCCATTTTTTTAATTTTCTCTTTCATTCTCACACTCTCCCCTCCTCCCCGCAGCCCCAACCTCATCGCCTTCCGTCCAAGCCCAACAACCCTTTTCGAAGCCCCCCTCCCTCTCTCTTACCTCATGCAGCCTCCGTCGCTTGCCGAACGTTGCAACCCACCCTCGACACACCCCGTCGCCACGGTCCCGTCCAAGCCCAGGCGAGAGCACCCCATCTTTGTTTTTTTAGTTGGGTGAGGAGAAGGTGTGTGAGAATGCGTTGGACGAGTAGGAGGTAGGGATGGCGGAGGAGGCTAGAGTGGGCGAGCATGTGGAATGTCGGGAAGGACACAAATCGAGCATGGATGTGATGGAGGAAATGAGGTAGATATGGGTTTCCGAGGAGCTATTGACGAGGACAGAGTGGAAGATACACTACAAAAAATGGTTCAAAAGGCGAGGGAAAAGGTAACAGAACCCCCCTCTTTAATCTAAAAGGCAACGAAAAAGGCAACAGAATCCCCTAGTTGCCAATATGGTCGTTGCCATTTTAAAGGTAACAAAATTAATGTATCCGTTGCCTTTTCATTAGTTTTTAAAAAAATTAGAACCTGGGTTTTGAACCCAGGTATCAAGGGTCACAACCCAACACCCTCATCGCTGGGCCACCATTTTATTCCACATTTTCGCGAATTTCGCGATCAGCAGGGGTTGATCCCGCAACCTCTCGGTCACGTAGCATTATGGGCACCCCTTGTGTGCCGTTTACGCTAGAAGCTTTAGTCGACATGTTGTGAATGCAATTAATATATATACAATTTAATTTTAGTTTTAATTCTTTAATACAATCCATTTTTACTTTAATTGTTGATTATTAAATTGTCAAAGCATATCATATTTATTTCTAAATGAGAATTTACTAAATTATGTATTTCAAATTAAATAATTTAATTACGGTGATTAAAATTATCAATTCACACCATTTAAATTTATTCTAACCTTCAATTTACAACATTTAACTTCATTCTAATTTTCAATTCACAACAATCACTACAAGAAATTTGAGAAATCGCGACGAAAAAATTCGTCATAAAAACATCATTTTTCGTCACGAAAGATGTTTGGTGACAAAAAAAATTGTCACAAAGAACGTCACTGTAGATCAAGGCAACGATATTTGGATTTGTCACCAAAAGTCATCATTTAATGACGATAAAGGTCATCGTCATTATATCATTTCATCTATAGTGACATATAAATCGTCACATTTACCATCAAAATTTCGTCACTTAATATGATATTTCGTCACTAAAGGTGAAATTTTACACGACGATTTAACTTATTGTCACTAAAAAATCATTTTTTGTGACGATTTTTCATATATTACTAACATTTTCAGATTTTAGTGACGTCTTTTTTTTGTCACTGTTAGATTAACTATCGTCATAATTTGTATAATTCGTCACGAAAAAATTGTCCTTCGGTGACAAAATATTGTTCGTTGTTGTATATGTGTATATATAATGACGATAAAATTTATCACTAAAAAATATGATTTAGTGACAATTTTTTTACTGTCACTAAATGATGTGAAATTGTGACAAATTATTTTTGTCATTATAATATACTATTTAGTGACGAAAATAGTGATCATCACTAAAAGTTTAGAAACAGTGACAACTTACTTTTCATCATGTTCCAGATCTTTCGTCATGAAAATTTACATTATAATGACTAAAAAATTGTTCGTCATTATAAATATAGATATAACGACGACACATTTTGTCACCCAAACAAGACTTTAGTGACAAATTGTTCAATTGTCATTAAAGGATGTGAAAATGGTGACAAAATATTTGTCATAATAAAAAAACATTGTCATTATTAATTAACACGCAATGATAAAATATTGTTTTATCATAAAATTTTGTGACACATAATTTGTCATAAAAAATTACAATTTTCGTTATAAATTAATTTCAATTACTAAATGTAAGAAAAGAACAAATGTTTACAACAATAACCAACTTAAAAGATAAAAATGATTTTGCATTAATAAAAAAAAATCTTCAAGCATTTAGAAATTAACAACTAACAAGAAATATTTTTTTATCACTTCATGAAACTAAAAAAATATAAAATTTATAATTCCATCACTCTATTTGTAAAAATAAAAAAAATAAAAAAATGTCACTAATTTCTCAATATTTGCACCTTGGACAACCATCTTTGCATCTTGCGCAGCTATGTTTGCATTCAAAACATACACTTGTAGTTCTTGCACCCGAGCTTCAAATTCTTGCAAATTTTCTTTCTTGTCCTTTGGTTCCTTATGTAGTTGATTAGAAGGATCGTACAATGTGTTACGTCTACTTGGAAGCTTAGGGACCATAACCAGGACCTTTTACATATCTTGTTTCATGACCCCTCAAAGACTATCTCATTTGCATTCTTTTCAATTTTAAGATCAATATATTCGTCTCGCTTTTTTTTTCGTCATCTCCTGACAATTAAACATAAAAAGAAGAAAATTACCATCAATTTTAGTAATAAAAAAAATCTCATAAATATTTATCCAAAATAAAATTTAAAGGAGACTATCAAGATGGCCATCATCTTTAGTGGTAGAGCTTCTCAACAAACTTAAAAATTAATGTACCAAACCTAAGTATTTGATCAATGTTACAACTAATACCTTTAAATAATTTAAATGATACTACATTTTTATCAAGAAAAATATGTAGTAGAGCAAAGAAGAATTGAACACTAATTGTGCTTTCATAAATACAAGACGATATATTGTCAAAAAAAATAAATACAAGACGATCACTAAAAAACTCAATTGTGCTTCCTTAGATCAAATATGCCATTAAAATGGCTTAGACAAGAATATGATTGATCAACTTCAAATCTGCTCATATTTATTTAACACTTAGTTTACCCAAAGAAACTCATATTGAAAGCACATGATGGCTAAAGTTTCTGCTTAGCTCTAATACGTCGAGACTAAAATATGAGTCCTAGCTAGTCTCAAATTATCACAAGAAAAACATGATTAAATATTGTAAAATTCATAAAAAAATTGTTTTTCCAAGTAAAATTTGCTAACAGGTTTTGTATATGTAAAACTTAGCAGATTCTTCTAATTACCATCAAATTTAGATTATTGGAAGTACAAACTTTGGTCAAATTCTAAGATCCAAATGATAATCGAGTAAGATTAAAACTAGTTACTACTACAATGGACAACTATATGTTGAACTAATAAACTAACACTTTTTAATATGACTCGACAATACTTTTTCTCGACTTCAATTTCTCATCAATATACCTACTCTTTACAACATTTAAATACTTGTTAACATCTAGTACTAAATATTTGTTCTTCTATCATGTGTAAGCTAATTCCTTTAACTTCCTCCTAGTGTGTAAATTATTTTCCCCGAGTACAAAACCCCGCCCAACTAAAAGAAACCTTTTAACCAAGAAGACGTGTTCAATTGGTAGACACAAATGATCAAACTTCATGTAAAAGAACATTTTTCAATAAAACTAAAATAACATGTGATTAACTGAACTAGAAAATAAATGTCTTCCAAATCTGGTGATCAATTTACTAATATAATTTCAAACTAAAATCTCACTAATGCAGATTTGATGTATGATCTAAAAAGATTTATCAAGAAGCACAAAACGAAATATAGATAACTCACGTTTGGATTGAAGAAAGCTCCAAATTATACAACTGGTCCATATGTCCCGAGCTTCCATGTTCACAAGGCCACATTGAGTTAAGAAGAGAAACTTTCACCTTACCATCCATCATAATCTAATTTTACAGAAACACACACAAATAAAAATTTATTCAGGGGTAATACAAAATAGTTAATATTCCACTCAAATTAACTCACACAAAATTGAAATAATTGCATAAGAAACTATAATAATAATAAAAATAATAAATGGATAATCTTTTAATCCACCACTAACTTTACCATTCAAAAAAGTCAGCATCGATGAGCGCGCACAAACTTAATACTCAAGCGGTAAAATCTATCCAATTTCAAACAATATTGAAAAAAGGGATTAAGAAAACTTACCTGTTTACCTGCGCTGAGGCCGCTTTTGAATCTGCAATGAAAGGGCGGCAATTACCAAGTCACAACGGCGATAACAGTACGGTAGCGACACTACACAATGCAGAGGCGGCGGCGCTTCAATCACAGAGACAACAACGGTTGGAGGTGGTGGCGCAGTTCCAGACGCGGTGGACTGCGTGGCGGCGGCGAGATCTGGTCGTGCACGAAGATGGCGTCGCACTCTCTGTACTGGCACCCACACATACGGGTTGCGATCTATTTCGTATGACCGGGGTGGGCTAAAACTTTAGGCAGCGCGCGACTTTGGTAGTGTAGGCGGGCGACGACGGAACCCAACACCATCGAGAACGCTTGAAAGGGGTTGCTCCTTCATTTGGTAAGCGAATGTTAGGAAAAATTAGACTAAGTTAGGGTTTTCACCCTTAATTTGAGGGGGAAAATTGGAGGCAAATTTTCATTTGATTTTCATTTTATGAGGAAGAATAGACTGTTGAATAATTTTTAATTTTTTTGATTTGATAGTGGAGGGAAAGAATTGAGCCATTATTTCACTCGTAAAATTTTGAAGATTAAAAAATTATGAATAATGTATGATTTTTTTTTTTTTTTAAAAAGAAGAAGATTATTTGTAAAGATATTATAAATATTGTATAATATATTGAATGTATTTATTTTTTTATAAATATAAAATAATTTTAAAAGATATGGTGAGTACTGTAAGACAAAATGAAAAATAATAAATTTTGTAAAAAAAAATATAGATACTAATATCATGTTTAATAGCAAAAACTGATTACATTAAAATGATATCTAAACATTTTAGATTTTAAAACACAATCTACCATTAATCTAATATATCAAATAAAATATAAAGTAGAGATGTAGTTAATCTAAATTTAATCTAAACTATCAAACATGGTCAAAGTATAATTGTTACAAATGACGATAGAAATTTGCAAGTACGAAGTATCCGTATTAATAGCACGAAGTATAATACTCCCTCCGTCCCCGAAAATTTTGTGGGGAATTTTGGACAAATGGTTTAAGAAAAAAGTATAATGATGAGAGTGTTGAAGCATAATTTTGTAAACTTTTAAATATAAAGTAAAAAAAGTAGGTGGATTTAGTGTATGGTGGCCCCAAAATTAATGGCATGAAGGGTAAGTATGTTTATATTGTAAGGGTGAGAATTGTGATGATTATTTCTATTTTGGGGTATGCAAACTTTTGGGGGACAAACAAAAAAGGAAAGTATGAAAACTTTTGGGGGGACGGAGAGAGTAGTTTTTACTATATGAAGTATCACTGTAGAGTGATACGAGAACAACGAAACAAAGTACATTAGTGTCGGTTCACGATTGATTGTTGATTCACTAATTAGTTTCTTTATAATATAATTTTCGGTGATCTAGGTTACTCTACGGTGATATGAGACCAACGAAACAAAGTACGTTAGCGTTGGTTCACTGATCAATTTCAATATAATATGGTTTATAGTGATCTAGGTTGTTGTATAGTGATACAAGACAAATGAAACGGATTACGTTAGTGTTGGTTCACTGATCGGTTTCATTTTCACATGATTTTTGGTGATATATGTTAATGTACGATATGAGACTAACAAAACAAAGTAAGTTTATTTCAATTCACCGATTAAGTATCGGTTCATTGTAATATGGTTTCTAGTGGTTTAGGTTCGGTGTAATATGATTTATAGAGAACATATTATATACACTTTGTTCATATAATAATATCAACTACCAATTTTTTCCATGTCAAATACTCGAATTGAATGAGGCATTCGTCTTGGAGTATAGGGGTGTAAATGAGTCGAGTTGAAAAGTGTTGAGCTCGAAACTCGACTCGATTGTTATACTCGACTCGCAATTACTTGTACATAAATATAAATTATATATTAATGACAAAATAGTAAATATAGTATTGTCCAAACTTGATTAGGTTCGAAACTCGACTCGATTACTTGTACATAAATATAAATTATATATTAATGGCAAAATAGTAAATATTGTCCAAACTCGATTAGGTTCAAAACTCGACTTGATTACTTGTACATAAATATAAAGTACTATATATTAATGGGGAAATAGTAAATATTGTCCAAGCTCGATTAGGCTCGCGAGCCTTTCGAGTCGAGTATTTATGAGCTCGAACTCGATAGCTACTCGAGTAGCTCGAAACTCGACTCGATTAACTTCGAGTCAATATCTATTTTTTAATTAAAATATATTCACAAATGAAAAAAAAATAGAAAAATATTTTAATTATAATATATCCCCAAATGAAAAAACTATATCAATAATATTAAAAAAAACATGTGTCTTATCATTAAATAACATACTTTATTTCATGTACTTGAGAAAAGAGATTAGGTTCATAGAAAAGAGATTAAGAAAAGAACTACAATATTAAAAAAAACATGTGTCTTATCATTAAATAACATACTTTATTTCATGTACTTGAGAAAAGAGATTAGGTTCATAGAAAAGAGATTAAGAAAAGAACTACAGTATCAAATATTTAAGTGAAATATTTGGGAGGTTAGCGGGAAGAAATGGCGGTCACAGACTCACAGTTAAGCGCTACTTTTTTTCCCCAAATCTGAAATCCTTTCAAATTCGAATCCTTAAGCTTTCGAAAAAAAATAAATTTAAATCCTTAAATTCGGCGCCCCTTGCTGTCGCGCCGTCTATACTAAAAGTCACACTGCTCGCCCCTCGTTCTCACAGATGCAAGGGATGCTACGCTCTACGCAGTTGAAACCCCGACGACAATCGTTCTCTTCGAGTTAGAGCCTCAACCCTCGTTTAGGTCTCCGATCCCTCTCAGGTATCTAATTTTACTAAAGAAAAATTAAGATTTGTCTAAATTTGTTGCTTATTATGTTAATGAACGCAATGATGTGTTTAAACTTATATTTTATTTTAGAACCTAGATTCATAATTGAATCGTTGTTGAGATCTTAATTGCATATATAATTTCATTTAAGTAAATCACATTACTTGGGTTTGATTGAAAACAAGTGCAAGCATTCCATCTGTATTTTTGTGCAATGTTTTCGTTTAAAACAGGTGTTAATTGTTATGAAATTAATCACAATATCTTGAAGAAGATAAACAATTAAATTGAAATCAACAAATGAACACAAGATTTAAGATTTACGTGGTTCAATTAATGTAATCTATATTGGGAGGATCAAAGAACTTTCGCTCAGGATCAAACGAGTTTGCAAGATTACAATTATTGCTGCACTCTGTTTTTCTCTCTCAAGTGTTAATGAATCAATAACTATCTATCAATCTAAAATCAACTGTCTCACTTGAGTTGTAGATACACTTGTGATATATATAGGGCTTAGAACAATCCATAAACGTCAAGAGAATAACAAATTAAATTTTAATGGTTAATTAAGTAACCCCTTCTAATATAAAACTCCAACTTACTGATATTTATTTGTGATTCTTGAATTTTGGCAATTAACCTTTTAACATCATCTGCAGTACTCCAACTTACTGATATTTATGACTCTTATTTCCTTTCTGGGAGGCCTCTAAATAAAATCCCAACTCCTAAAATGGTTTTCTAATTCCAAAACTAACTCTCGTTTACAGTAATAATGTGACATTTGTGAATCTCCTACACTATTTTGATGCAATAGAGTGAAGATACACTATATATATAATTTAAACTCTCTTGTGCTATTTGCTGCCTCGCATGGGAACTATATTAGGATAATAGGATTAAGGGAGTATATGTAAGCTGCAACTTCTTATAGCACACAAATCGTTTATTGTTATTTCAAATCTTTGAATTGTCGCTTTTCTCATCTTGAATGAAGTTGTTTGGGATTGAGTCAAAAGGCACAGCCCTTGATGTGTGATGCGCTTTGATATGAGTGTGGGCACATCTAGTATTGACACTGAAATGCATCTTTTGCTGCATGTTTTACATATTTCACTTGTGTGAGGATCTAAATAATAATTTACAGAGTCTTGATTGGATGTTCCCTTTGTATAACTTACATAATGCTGTTTTTGGCATCTCTTGTGAAGCTTGAACACAACTCTGACTTAAGAGCGTAATTTGTTTTATGTGGTAGAGTTGGGGCTGCCCTTCATAATCTTGGTCAATTCTACCATGCACAGCAAAAATTGGAACAAGCTCGTGTTTGCTATGAGGTAAATAGGCACATAATGTACACAGTTTTCTGCTACTGTAACTTGGCTTAATTAAGCTCTTCTAGAATTGATATTATTAGCTAGTCTAGGTTCAAATATTGAATACATTATCATTTGGTCCACTGCATGATCATAAGTCACTCCACTGAACTTTGGCAATTCTTGAATTTTTTTGTGATTGTTGTTATTACAATGGGTTGGCAATTCTGCACTTTGACTTTTGTCATTTACTTATTAGGATCCATATGAAGCCCATGCAAGAAGAGGATGTGAGGCCTTTTGTCTGGTAACATATTTTAAATCTTATATGAATGACAAATATAATGATTTTTATGATGGTCTTTCAGCTCCTTGGACATTTGACCCAGATTGACTCTTAAGATGTCTGACAAACCTAAGAAACAAGGTGATAATTCTTATCTCGAATCAGTCTGTGTGTTCTCAACATGATAGGAATCAACTTTAGGCTTTGCATTTGCTTTTGTGCTGACTGGATTATTTAATGAGAGTAAATTGCTTTCTTGCTTCAGACAATGCCTTGAATATCTGGGATTCTGGATATTACTGTTCTAATCCTACATGTTTATAATTTATAATTGCTGCTAAAATATCACCACCTTTTTTGCAAATTTCAATATAATCTAAACTTTTGGATTTTGGCAAATAAAACCTCAATTTTGAAATAAAAGAATTTCAATTTGAGCTTACGGACATATTGTCACTTGCTCGTTTCTGACTTGTCATCCTAGTATGCAACAATTAAATCCCTAACGATGTTCACCCTAATTATAACCCAAGTGATGTCTTCAGTCCAAAAACTATCCAAATGAGCAAGAGACAATCTATCCAGATGTTCGAATTGCAATTTTTTTTAATTGAGGTTATATTTTCCAAAACTCAAAAGTTCAGATTAGATTGCAATTTGTGAAAAGGTGATGATTGAAGCAGCAATTATTATGCATTTATAATTTGTTTCCAATAAATGTATGCATAATTTCTTTTGCTATATTTATTTGCTCCTACAGGGACCAGTGTATGCACCATCATTTTCATTTGACCATGGTCTTGAAAGAAATTTGTAAGGATATCACATATTTAGCTGCAATTATTATGCTTTTAGGGAATTTTATCAGTATCTCAGTTTGATGCTTATATAAAAAGAATGCCTCGATTTTGTTGCACATTACTCACATGTCTATTATATAAGTCAGAATGGAATTGCAATCTTAATACTTGCTTTAGCTAGAAAAAGATTTCAACTAAAGTTACCTCCTGCTTTAAAATAATGGAATACTCTCTTACAATTGTATTTGATAATAAAATTGATTTTTTTCCATTACAAAGAATTTTTGCAACAAGCTTTAAAAGTTAAAAATCATTTGATTATAAAAGGTTTTTATAATAAAAAAAATGAATTGAAACAATTGTTTTTTTTTTTGTTATGAAAAACACATTTTCTTGTCGTGATGTGTTTTTTCAGAATTGGGAAGAAAATGTTTTTTAAATATTTCTTTGTCATTATTAATAGTTGTTATAAATTAATTTTGAATATTATTTTTATATTTGGGTGCAGTAAAAAAATGTGTAAGTAATTACGAAACAAAATAAGCACTAATTAGTGATAAATAAAATTATTAATAATGACAACAATAGAATTTGTCACAAAGATAAAAAAATTTAATGACTAAATTCAAATTTGTACATTTGTGTAACAAATGATGGCGAAATTCATTCGTCACTAAACGATCATTATGAAATTTATGACTCTCTTTTGTGAAAAATGACAAATGATTATTAATTGTCACTATATATAAATATTGGTGACGGAAAAATGTGTCACTAATTATTTTGAACAATTAATGACGAAACATAAAATTGTCATGAAAATATTATATTATATGATGATGATTATCGTCACTAATTATAATGAATATCGTCGCCAAATAATATTGTGATGAAATAATATTAATCGTCACTATATATAAATATTGATGACGAAAGGATATGTCACTAATTATTCCGAACAATTAATGATGAAACATAAAATCGTCATGAAAATATTGTATTATATGACGAATATGATAGTCACAAATTACTATGAATGTCGTCACCAAAGAATATTGTGACGAAATAATTGCGTCACTATTTATTTTGAATAAATAATGACAAAACATAGTATCGTCATGGAAATATTATTTTTCATGACGGTCAATATCGTCACATATTATTATAAATTTTGTCACCAAACATTTTTGTGACGAATTTCTTATTATCGTCATGATATTTTCAAATTGGTGACGAAAAAAGATATTATTTACGACAAAACAAAATTTTGTCATGAATAAGAATATTATTGGTGACAAAATAAAATTTTGACACGAATTCTAGTTATTAAGCGACGAAAATTTAACTTGTCACCTTTAATTAACAAATTGTGACGAATTTTGTGTCGTTACGAAAAAATTTGTCATGTAAAGTGTAATTTCCTGTAGTGAATATCATTAGGGGACAAAGTGGGATAGCTCAAGTGGTTAGAGCACCACTACCTAGGTCTTAGATCCTGGGTTCGAGTCATGGGGAAGGGAAAAGGGATGGGTATTTAATTTGTAAACAAAAAAAAAAAAACAATATCATTAGGGATTATATTTTTTTTAGTCCATTAAGTTACCATGTTTTTGAATTTAGTCCATCAGATTACCACTTTTTGAATTTAGTCCATTAAGTTTCGATTTATTTTGATTTTGGTCCAGTAACCTGCTATAACAGGTTTAGCCGGTCATTTTTTAAAACACACCCCATAAAATGTTAAACACACCCTCAATGTTAAACACACCACACTAAAATTTAAAAAACTTTTGTTATTACTATACACACCTCAATTCTTTCCTATTTAATAAATTGTCAAAAATAATTAAATTAAAAAACGCAAGAATTCAAATTTATATAAAAATATAAATAAAATCTATAAAAAAATAGCCTAATCTTCAAAAATTAATTAATTTAATTAATTTTGAAGATTTAGATGATTTTTTACTATTTTTGAAGGTTTTTATTTTTATTAAAAAATCTTCAAAAATATTAATTGTAAATTCTCTTTGGTAATTGTGAATTCTCTGCTTTCCAAGCAACAAAAATAATTCGATTTTCATCTGAAAGTGTGTTGGCGAAACCTCTCTTATTTCCAATAAATAGTAATATGAGTTTTATCGACATTTTATAGAAGTTAGAAGACAAATGAAACATTAACAAAGCATTGGAGTTTTAAACTTTTTTATTTTATTTTCCTTTTAAATATTTTTTTTATATTACATGAACCTACTGACACGTACCCCATAAATATTATATATAGTCCAAATGTTAAACACAAAAAATCAAAAAATTAATTAAATAAAATCAAAAAAATATTTAATAAATTATCAAAAATAATTTAATTAAAAAAAATAAGAATTCAAATTAATATAAAAAATATAAATAAAATCTATAAAAAAATACATAAACCTTCAAAATTTTAATAAAGCTAAAAAATAGTTAATTTAATTATTTTTGAAAATTTAGTTGATTTTTTAATATTTTTGAAGATTTTTTAATAAAAATAAAATTCTTCAAAAATAATAAAAAATCAACTAAATTTTCGAAATTAATTAAATTAATTAATTTTTTTAGCTTTATTTATTTTTTGAAGATTTAGGCTATTTTTTATAGATTTTATTTATATTATTTATATTAATTTGAATTCTTACGTTTTTTAATTTAATTATTTTTGACAATTTATTAAATAGGAAAGAATTGGGGTGTATAGTAATAACAAAAGTTTTTTAAATTTTAGTGTGGTGTGTTTAACATTGGGGGTGTGTATAACATTTTATGTGGTGTGTTTTAAAAAATGACCTGCTAAACCTGCTATAGCAGGTTATTGGACCAAAATCAAAATAAATCGAAACTTAATGGATTAAATTCAAAAAGTGGTAATCTGGTGGACTAAATTCAAAAACATAATAACTTAATGGACTAAAAAAAATATAATCCCATATCATTACATACAACATTGAGTATAATTATTTTCAATTATACATTTAAATTTATTCTAATATTCAATTCAAAACATTTAAATTCATTATATTTTTCAATTCACAACAATATCATTACATACAACATTGAGTATAATTATTTTCACTTATCCATTTAAAAATATCAATTCACTTATCCATTTAAAACTATTTTCATCTTAATTAAAATCGTTCTCGATCAAGTTCATTTTTAGCCTAAAATAACATTACAGTGATTAAAATTATCAATTCACACCATTTAAATTTATTCTAATCTTCAATTTACAACATTTAAATTCATTCTAATTTTCAATTCACAACAATATCATTACATACAACATTGAGTATAATTATTTTCACTTATACATTTAAATTTATTCTAATCTTCAATTTACAACATTTAAATTCACTTTAATTTTCAATTCACAACAATATCATTACATACAACATTGAGTATAATTATTTTCACTTATACATTTAAATTTATTCTAATCTTCAATTTACAACATTTAAATTCATTCTAATTTTCAATTCACAACAATATCATTACATACAACATTGAGTACAATTATTTTCACTTATAGATTTAAAAATATCAATTCACTTATCCATTTAAAACTATTTTCTTCTTAATTAAAATCGTTCTCAAGTTCATTTTCAATTTAAATAACATTACGCTGATTAAAAATATCAATTCACACCATTTAAATTTATTCTAATCTTCAATTTACAACATTTAAATTCATTCTAATTTTCAATTCACAACAATATCATTACATACAACATTGGGTATAATTATTTTCACTTATACATTTAAAAATATCAATTCACTTATCCATTTAAAACTATTTTCATCTTATTTAAAATCGTATGTTAAATTTTTAAGGTTTGAATCATTTAACTCGTACTTAATAATATACCCATTCTCCACCTAGGTTTAAACTTTTAAGGAAAATTTAGTAGTTTAAGAAAAAGACAGGAATAATATACACATTCTCCATCTAGATTTAAACTTTTGACGAATTAAATTTAGTAGTTTAAGAAAAAGACAGTAATCAATCATGTAATGCACGTTCTTACTAGTTGAAGATTTGTATTCAGATTATTGACTTATTGTAGACGAGTAAAATTCAATTACGAATTAAATTGCGACGCGTGGAAATTACGAGTTAAATATTAATTAAGTTTATTATTTATTTATTGAAATTTAAATAAATCTAATTCCTAAAGTAAATATATAATTAATTATTATTTAATTATTCCCTCCAATTAATTTGGACCTTTAAAGATTAATGAGTTAAAATGGATCTCCAAAGCCCAATAAAACGAGTCGGGCCTCTAAAGTCCGATAAATGAAGACGGACCTCTAAAGTCCGATAAATGAAGACGGACCTCTAAAGTCCGATAAATGAAGACGAACCTCTAAAAGTCACATAAATGAAGATGAGCCTCTAAAGTCCAACAAACCAAATCAAGCCCAAATAGGGTATTCTTATCCCATCAAGTAATTCAAATTTTGAATTAAGCCCTAACCACTTGCACAAATATCTCCTTGGCCCATAAAAAACCCTGGGTAACACTTGCGTACACTCGTATGCACCGTACCCCCTAATTTTAATTTTAATTTTTTATTTATATTTTACCTGCACCTGCTAATTTAATAAGTTCACCTCCAAATCATTTTTTACTACAATTGTCTGCACCCGCTCATTTTATGAGTTCACCCCCAAATCATTTTTTACAACAGTTATCTACACCCGCTCATTTTATGAGTTCACCCCCAAATTATTTCTTTACTACAGTTATTTGCACCCGCTCATTTTATGAGTTAATCCCAAATCATATTTATACTACATTTATCTACACCTGCTCATTTTATGAGTTCACCTCCAAATCATTATTTTTTTACAACGGTTATCCACACCCGCTCATTTTATGAGTTCACCTCCAAATTATTTTTTTACCACAATTATCTGCACCCGCTCATTTTATGAGTTCACCCCCAAATATTTTTTTAAAAATAATCACATTAAAAATATTATATTATCTTTTTTATTAATTTACACAAAATATAACAATAAAATCAACCCTAATTTATACATTTACAATCTTGCAATCGAGTAATTGTCGAGTTACCGTCGATTCACCACTAAATCACCCATATTTTTAGAAAAAAAAAACGTAAAAACATAATTAAAAAAAAATATCGAAATTAGGGACAGATCTATATTTTTTTTTCTTCTCATTTTTCAGTTTTTATTCCATACTTTTTATTTCTTCATTTTTTTTCCTTGTTTTTTTTTCATTAGTATTTTTTTTTAATTTTAATACAAAATAATATTATACTCCCTCCGTCCCGGAGGAACTTGCACCCTTTGACCGGCACACATTTTAAGAAATGTGTAAGAAATTGTGTAATGATTGATGTTTTGAGGGGTAGTTTTGTAAACTTTTATGAATAAAGTAAAGTAAAAGTAGATTGAGTGTGGAAAAGTAATGGCATATGAGTATATTTCTAGGGTGAGGGTTGTGAAGATATTTCATTTTATGGAGTGTGCAAATTGGTATGGGACATCCATATATGGAAAGTGTGCAAATTTCTGTGGGACGGAGAGAGTATGTATTATTTTATTATAGTCTAATGACCAGTAATACCATAAATAGTAATTAGTAATATCATTAACAATAATTAGTAATATATTTACAATAACAAATAATTACACACATCTATCTACAGTAAAATTTTATACAATAACAAATAATTTCACACATCTAATTATATTCAATAATACCAAAAACAATTATCAGTAATACCATGAACAATAATTAGTAATAACATGAACATTGATCAGTAATATCTTACACAATAACAAATAATTCCACAAATATAATTATATTTAGTAATACAAAACATAATTATCAGTAATACCATAAACAATAATATATAATACCATAAATAATAATAATAATAATCAGTAATGCCTTAAGCAATAATAAATAATTCCACATAATCAGTAATACCACAAACAATAACCAATAATACCACAATTAATAATCAATAATACCGTAATCAATAATCATGAATATTAATTCAATAGTGTATTAATAGTAATACCACAATCAATAACTAGTAATACTAGTACCACTAACAATAATACCATAAAAAAAGTGGAGGGAGTACAGATTGAGGTGTACTGAAGAAAATAGGGGGTGCACATTATCAAGTCCAATTGAACGGAACCTTAGCCCAATGGGAAGGCACCCTAGGTCAACAGTCGCCGCCTGAGATTTCATCGACAAGGTCACCGGCTCCGAGTGCCGGCCGATCAGAGATCCATCAACAACATACTCACAGTCCTTCGTTGGACCACCGTCAATCGGAGGAAGAGGCTGTGCAGGAGCAGGGTGAAGAGATCCATTAAAATTGAAATTCAGGTGCACCGCCGATCGACTATAATAAAATTATACCTATAATAATATTTTGTATTAAAATTTAAAAAATACACATAAAAAAAATGGAAAAGAAAGGCATCAAAATAAAATAAAATAAGTAAAAGGAAAAATAATTAATAAATAAAAAAATTAAAAAATAAACTGAAAATAGGAAGAAATAAAGGAAAAGAGAGGGGGGGGGGAAAGAAAAATTAAAAAGAAAAAAATTGAGATTTGTGGCTAATTTCGATAGTTTTTTATTAATTATATTTTTACAATTTTTTTAAATATGGGTGATTTGGTGGTGAATCGACGGTAACTCGACACTGACTCGACTGCATATTGTAAATATATAAATTAGAGTTTATTTTATTATATTTTGTGTAAATTAATAAAATGATAATATAGTTTTTTAAATGTGATTATTTTTTTAAAAATATTTTGGGGTGAACTCATAAAATGAGCGGGTGCAGATAATCGTTGTAAAACAATAATTTGGGGGTGAACTCATAAAATAAGCGGGTGTAGATAACCGTTGTAAAAAAATGATTTGGGGGGTGAACTCATAAAATGAGCGAGTGCTGATAACCGTAATAAAAAATAATTTGGGGGTGAACTCATTAAATGAGCGAGTGCAAATAATAATAGTAAAAAATAATTTGGGGGGTGAACTCATTAAATGAACGGGTGCAGATAAAATATAAATTGAAATTAGGGGGTATGGGAAAATTTGGGAGAAAGAATAGAATGAATTAATTGATGAATTAAAATTAAAAATTAAAATTGAAGTATGCACCGTACATGCGAGTGCATACAAGTATTTGGCAAAAACCCTAGGTTCTACACCTATAAATAGAGGCCTCATTTCATTCATTTCAGAATCAAGAAATTAGAAGCATTCAAGGCTCTAAAATTCTCTGCAGAGATTTTAGAGTGTTCTTCAGCAGTTGGAGGAGCTTCAAAGACGTTCTTCGTGCAAAGCAGCAAGAAGCAGTGTTTGAGTGGAGATCAAGGTGCTAAGCCTCTTCGATTCGGCGTTTCTTCAAGGTTCTTTGTGGATCTTCAACGGAAAAGTCCCGTAAATCGACGTTTGATCCAAAATACGGCGTCAAGCCCTTGGATTAACGTTACAAAGTCCCAAGTTCAAGAACGATCTTCAACGACGTTCATCACAAAAGTCCCTAAATTCAACGTTTAATCCAAAAATACGGTGCTAAGCCTTTGGATTAACGTTATAAAGCCCCAAATACAAGATCGGATAGGATTCGGCTGCGGATCCAACTCCAAAAGTTCCAAAAGCGCTCAAGAAATTCAAGAAGTTCAAGAAGAGAGAATCAGAGGAGAAATTAGAGATTGTAACCCACAATATTCATCGGTTTAATCCGAAATTAAATAAAATCGTTTCGCATTTTCGCGTTTTTATATTTAATTCACGAATTTGTGTTTACAAATTGGCACGCCCAGTGGGACAATCTCTACCTCTCATCTCTACTCTTCTAAATTAAGTCACGACGATGTCGCCAATCAAGATTAAGATCAAGAGAGGTGTTGCATCCGGGTCAGCTGGTCTTGACCTTGAAGACGTGAACGTAGTCACGAGGAGTATGTCAAGAAGCTCGAAGTCATCGTCTTCTTCAGAGAAGGCTACTGCAGAGGGTCCACCACCCAATACTGCGAATGAGGAGATCGAACAACCCAGCCTGTTCCCCTACTCGTTCCACAGCGAGCTCATCAGATTCAAGCACAGCCTCAGCAATGGCGACAGACACTACGACTGTTGAGGAGCAACTGGAAAGCTTAACTCGAGCTATAGAGGGACTCACAAAACATGTCCAAGAACAGGATGCCCAGATTGCTAAGCTGATAAGAAATGCGGACAAAGGAAAGTAAGTCGAAGGACATGATGCCCGAGGAGCCTGCTTCAAACCATAAATCGCCTTATTTAGCTTGCAAACAAAGGAAGGACGAACAGAATCAATGTAGCCAGGTGGTTGCTCCATGTAAACAGGCTTTTGAAGAACACCATGCAGAAAAGAATTGTTTACATCCAATTGACGTAATGGCCAATTATTAATAACCGCCAAAGAGAGTATGATACGAACAGTGGAAGCTTTGACTACAGGACTGAAAGTATGATCGTAGTCGAAACCAGGAAGCTGAGAAAACCCTTGAGCAACTAAGCGAGCTTTATAGCGATCAATAGAACCATTCGCCAAATACTTGGTACGAAAGACCCATTTAGAACCAATAACATTTTCAGTAGCAGGACGAGGGACCAAAGTCCAAGTGTTGTTGGCATGAAGAGCCTTAAGCTCGTCGTCCATTGCAGAAATCCAGTGAGGTGATTTTGCAGCTGATTTGAAACCCTTGGGCTCCTTAGAAGAGTGTAGAGCGGAAAGAAAACCACTATGAGCCAAGTAAGAAGTTGAAGGAGGATACTTTGGCTTGAAAATGCCATCCTTGGCACGTGTTCTCATAGGATGAGTTGATACCGAAGCAGGTGGCGGCAAAGGGGCCAATGGCGAAGACGGAGGCGAGGCCGGTGGTGAAGATGGCGGAGAGGCCAGGCGCGCCGGAGATGCCGTAGACGTGAGATCCGGACATGCTGAACAAGGAGTCGAAGTAGCCAAATCCATCAGAA
Source organism: Galeopsis tetrahit (assembly GCA_963675135.1). Classification (NCBI taxonomy): domain Eukaryota; kingdom Viridiplantae; phylum Streptophyta; class Magnoliopsida; order Lamiales; family Lamiaceae; genus Galeopsis; species Galeopsis tetrahit. The sequence continues at coordinate 70,239,066 of OY776132.1, forward strand.
CCACTGCTGGACTCGAAGGCGAAGGAAAAATGGGAGCCGAACCAAGATCCTTATAAGCCGAAAAATCCAACGAGTCGGCTGAAGAGGACCGTGTGGAAGTTGCAAAGGGAAAATATTCCTCATCAAACCGAGCATGCCTGCTAATGTACAAACGAGACGATGTTGTATCGAGACAACAAAAACCCTTATGCCTGGAACTGTAACCCAAGAAAACACAAGGAATGCTGCGAGGAGAAAACTTGTTAGCAGCATAATCTCGTAAGCATGGATAAACTCTACATCCAAACGTATGAAGATTATCATAATTTGGAGGAGAGAAAAATACCAATTGAAACGGTGATTTATCGGATAACACAGAAGAGGGTAAACGATTAATCACATAAACCGCAGCACCAAAAGCTTCAACCCAATATTCCATAGGGACAGATGAATGAAACAACATAGATAACCCTGTTTCTGTAATATGTCTATGTTTTCTTTCTGCACGGCCATTTTGAGCAGGGGTGTATGGACAAGACATGGTATGTAGAATGCCACAATTTCTGAAAAGGTCTTGCAATTTGTTATTTGTGAACTCGGTACCCCCATCAGATTGAAAACGTTTGATAGTTGTGGAAAATTGATTTTCGACCAAAGTTTTGAACTTAACAAACGTATCATAAAAGTCTGATTTCAAACGAAGCGGATAAAACCACGTAAAACGAGAGAAGTCATCAACGAAAACCACATAGTAGAGAAAACCATCACAAGATTTCACAGGAGACGGACCCCACAAATCACAATGAATAACATCCAACAAACGCAAAACGCGTTTTTCATTATTGATAAAAGGAAGTCTTTTACTTTTAGCCAACTGACAAGAAGAACAAGCAAGAGGCCTAGGTAAAACAGAAGTAACTGACAAAAAACCAAGTTTGTTCAACAACTTAATAGTATCAAAATTAACATGGCCTAAACGACTATGCCACAATTCAAAAGAGGCACGTGTACGACGACTCCATAAGGCTGCCACCAAAGCCGCATGACCACGCTCCAAAATATATAATCCATTTCCACGTCTGCCTCGTGCCAAAGGAATCCCTGTTACCCGATTCTGAATTTCAAAACAGTCGTTAGAAAAAACAACATTCACCGGATTATCACTCGTAAGTTTGCTAACAGAAAGAAGGTTCTTCGTGATATGAGGAACCACGAGGACATTCAGTAGAGATAAATCACGAGATAAAGTATGAGAGCCAGTATGAGAAATAAAAAGAGTGTTACCATTTCCCACAACAACCCTATCAGAACCAGAGTAGTTCGATGTGGAGTCCAAACCATCAGTAGAATTAGCCATGTGTGATGAGGCACCCGTGTCGACATACCAATCAGGAAAGTTCTGATTTATCGAACAACTATTTTGAAAGGCATGAGCAAGATTGGCTTGTTGCGGAGGAGAAGAGTAACGTTTTGGGCACACTCGAGCATAATGTTCACTACGGCAGATTTGGCAATTAGGGGGATAGCGACCACCGGAACGACCACCACGGCCAGGATTACCGCCACGATTAGAATTAAAATTATATCCCCCACGGCCAGATTGATGGAACGAACCAGACTGGTAAACGTTACCAGATTTCTTATTTGATCGCTGCTGAGAAAGGAAAGCCGGTGACTGAGAGGAGGTAGAAGCGGAGTCGAGCGATTTTGTAAACAGATCGTGCGACTCGGCTTTGGACAATAACTCAGGGAAGGAGGGCAGAGGCGTGAGATTAATTTGAGAAGTAGAAAAACCATGAAAATCCGTACCTAATCCGCGAAGGAACCAATGAGATTTGTCAATATCATCGATCGAACAACCCATGGCAAGAAGTTGATCACACAGATTCTTGAACGTGGCACCATACTCCGTGACAGAACGGGAGCCTTTCTTGATAAGTTGCAATTCGTCCTTGAGACGAAGCTCTCTAGCCTTGGATGGCCGATTGAAAGCAGTAGCCAAGGTAGACCACATAGCAGCGGACGATGAGCATCCAACAACAACAACCATGGCATCTTCAGTTAGGGTTGAGGAGAGAAAAACTCTAACTATTTGATCTTTGCCAAGCCACTCATCGTAGGCAGGATTAGAGGAATCACCAGAATCAGTGGGGATCTTGGTAGATGGAGCGGGCAGCGAGCCATTAACGTAGGGAAGAAATTTCTGAGTGGCAAGAAGAGGATAGATTTGACCATACCACATGAGATAGTTTGTGGGTTTGAGTTTAATGGTGACTAGGTGAGTCATAGCATGTAGAGTAAGAGTCGAATAAAAAACGGAGGTGGAAGAAGAAGGTGTATCACCGACCATGATGAAGAGAATTTCGGTAAAAAAAGACTAGGGTTTCTCAGCCTTGTTAGGCTGATACCATGAAATAATAAGAGAAAATATATTTGACCTCAATTGAGGATTTTGATTTAGTATATTCAATATATATAAAGATTACAATTAGGGTTTATAGGGTAACCTACAAGTAATTACAGATATAGAAAATATATACAAATCTCTAAAGATCTTTGACTAAATCAATTATGGACTAAATCATTATTCCTATTAATTACATTTTGAAAACTAACTCAGGAACAAATTTCTTGCAACAAATTTTCTCCTTCATCCTGTTCCCTTGGGCTTCATTGTTAAAAGAGCCATTTGATAAAATCACACAAAATCGCCTACCTTCTGCACATAAGTTAGTAGTTGCACCGCCGCGCCGCTTGCAACACCGCCGCCTGCCGCTGCGCCGCTTGCAACACCGCTGCCCGCCGCCGCGCCTCTTGCAAAACCGCCGCCCGCCGCTTGCGGTGCGGCGGAAGGGGTCTTTCTTAGGGTTTTAGTTGGGATCAATGTGTGAATCTCCCCGTCGGAGCCACGGTGACCGATCGGGTGAGTCATCCGTCTGATCCCATTTTATTTTCGTTTTTTTCCTTTCTGCATGTTACTTTAGTCTGCTTCTTAGTTTAGATCTGGTGTTTTTTAGGTTCGTTTTTTCTTTTCTACTTCCTATGCCGTTATTTCTGCTTTCGGTATTTTCCCTTTCCCCGCTAGTTTGGTTTCTTCCCTGTTATGATGGGTTTTCTTCCCGTTTTCGGGTTTTCCTATGGTGGCACTTTGTTGTGCCTGTTGGAGCTGGTAGGCCCTGGGTCCGTACTTATGTGGTTTGGGAGGTTTGTAGCACAGCCGTTGGTATCTTCTTAGATCGCGGAGTTTCAAGGTATGCTGGTTGATCGTTGATCCTTCCACCCTCTCACGATTGAGTCTGGAATTTGTGATCTTTTGGTAGAATTTACTGTTTGGATAGGTGAGGACAAGTGATTTGTAATTTATCTCCTATCTGTAATTCTACTACCTTCAAAAAAAAAAAAAAAGAGCCATTTGATAATCCTGTTGAATTAGATGATGAAAAATGTATTATGAACGTGGATGGGGATGTTAATATTGTGGGTTGCTGTAATGGGATTGTTTGCCTTATTCAATTAGATACGGGAAGATTTATCTTGTGGAACCCAACTACGAGAATGTCCATGTATTTGCCTGATGCAGTGAGCATTATGAGTCGAGTGGATGGGGAAAACATGGACTTTCCCATGTATGGGTTCGGCTACAACGAGTCAAGTGATGATTACAATGTGTTTACGGTTATCACTTCTAACAAACGACAGGTGAGTGCTAGAGTATATAGTCTTACGAGTCATTCATGGAAAACATTGGAGGATGAAGATTTTCCATATGATGTGGATAAAGCGGCTATGTGCTCCTCCTCTCTATGTCTTACATTCAAAACCAACAAGGTGTGAATAAATTTTTTGGGGTCAGTTCACACAAATTTTAGCTCTGACTTTAAGCGGGATCCATTTATACATTGCTTGACTTTAGCTTTAAGTGGGACCCACTTAGGAATGGAAATAGGATGGGTTAGGCTAGGCTTTACATGAAAAAATATGTGTCTGGTTTATAAATATTGGACCTATTATCTATGTTAGGTTTTTTTTCATAGTCTTGGCATGACCTGTTAAAAGTAAATAGCCTAGGTCAGGCCTACTGAGTCTTTTAGATACAAATGCATGGTATATATGTACTCAATTACATTCAAGAATTTGTTTAAAATTATAGATACAAATGATGTAATTGAAAGAAAAAAAATTAATGATATATATGTTAAAAATAGAATATAAAACTTACGGTAGAATGTTGAAGAAAAAAAAAGGAGGATTAATTTAGGTTTGAATTTATGAGGTAGCATGTGAGCTCGATTGCTTGCAAGAATTTGGTACACAAAATTAATTATGAGCATATTTGATTTACATATATAGATAGACGAGAAATATTATCAATGAAAAAATAAATTTAATCAAACTTTTTTTTTTTTTTTTTTTTAAGATATGGAATCTAAAACCTTATTAATTAATTTAAAGTTCTATCATAAAAAATAAACTTATTTAAATTGGCCTAATACTACTATCAATAAATTGAATCAAACAACTTGACATGAATATTAGGTATATGTCAAGATTTAAATATATACGTCTATGTAAGTGAAAATAGATCAAATTAATTAATGAATTTTATGTCAAACTTTATGAAATTAAATTCTCACATTACATAATTACTAATTAACAACCTGCCAAGTCTGATTCCTCCGGTGAAAACTCGTGGACGTCTGTTCATCATTTCATTGAGTACGGGTTGTTTCCATCAATTTAATATTCACTTTCATCCGTTAAAATTATATCACATTGGTTTAGATCATTAACTTTTGATGGACAAGGGAGCACAACTTTTATTTTTCTGTAAATAATATTCCCTTAGTATAATTTCATTATTTTAACTTTTCTTTTTTTAGTTATTCAATTTCACTTTTTTTTAAATAATATTATTACATTATTCAACGTCACTTATTTACTCAAAAACTAAAAAAAATCTCATTAAAATTATGATTGATTTCAAAATAAATTTTAAATAAAGCAAAAGCCCATACTATTTCTTTGGAATGTTGTATAATATACTCGTTTAAAATAATAAAAATATGAAAAATGTCATTAAACCCATAACCAATAAATATTTAAATTACTTAACTAATTATCTCTTTGAAAGTGTAATACCCATTAATCAAATATTTATAGTGTCCACTTTCCTAGGCCCAGCTATAAATTAAAACCAATAATCTGAAATCGGATTAATCATTTACTCCCTCCGTCCGTCCCGGTATAAGTTTCCCACTTCTTTTGGGTGTTTTGATTAAGGAATATGATAAAATAATAGATGTAGTATGATGTGATGGTGAGAGAGAAAATAATAGATTAGTATGAGATGAAGTATGATAAAATAATAGATAAAGTATAAGTGATGTGATTGAGAGAGAGAAAATAATTTACTAAAAATGGAATGGGAAACTTATAGTGGGACATCCAAAAAAGGAAAGTGGGAAACTTATAGTGGGACGGAGGGAGTATTTATTTATCGAAGTCCGAAAAAATTAACTGAAAAGAACAGTACGCTTGACTTTGATGAAACCTTTGACTTAAAACCCTAGCATTTTCTAGTAAGTGTCCCTTAAATTGTGCATGCCAAATTTGATGGAATATATTTTAAAAGCATTTTTATCAAATTACACTTCATAATTATGCTAATACCTAATTTAAATGAATAATTGAGTGGGATCAAGTTGCATTCGAAGTTAGAATATGGTTGAATTTTGAACACCTAGATTAAAGCACAATAGTACTATGCTACTCCATATTAATACTACTATATGTTATATTGTTATGAGAAGAATAATGATGCGACTATTATACACCAATTTTATATTGTTACTATTTGAAATAAATAACATATATATGAAAAACAATGAATCAGAAATTATAATTCCGTTCATTCTATACTTGTTTATCATTTGGTTTATCTTATACTAAATTACTTATACTATAAATAGATAAAACTATCACATTTCTTCTGATTCACACTTTTTAAACATATTTCATTTACAAGTCTCATATAAAATCAACTCAATTTTAGTTAATGCTTGTAAAAAATAATTTTACTACTTAGATTTGACGCAAATGCCCTACTGATAAAAAAATAACTTTACTACACATAAACTAATGACCAAATCTCACATTAAAATTTGTGTAGAAAGTAAACGGGTAAAGAAGTACATGTGATAGGTGTTCTTATTGTTACGCATAATAATTCATTTTAAACAAGAAAAAGCCGTACAAAAAAAGTCAGACATGGAGAAGAACTCCCAAGTCCTCCACATAACTTTTTTGTAATTAATTAAGATGGATGAATTAATTTTATGTCCTTCCAACTAATTTTTAGATGAGATATAATTCTTTGGTTCATCCAGACGGGTTTGCAGCTGAATGTTGCTTGCGTCTCACACCTCTGCATAAAACGCCCTCTACTAGTTTGGTTGACGATTGCATTACTGCATGCTGTTGTTAACCTATATACATCGTTAGTTTTCAGTTCTAATTTCCTCGATCAAACAATGAAACACAAGAATTCGGAATTGTCGTTTTCACTAAACAAGCAGAGAACAACTCTGTTTCTGGTGGTGCTTTGGGCCATTTTTGAAGTCTCATTCGTGTTCCGAAACGGGTCGAGCTCAGTTACTCGACATAGTTCCTTCACTAGCAGCAACAGATTCTTGAAAACCAAGCGTTTAGTTATCCAAACTGAAGAAATTCTGGAGGTGAAAGAAGCCTCCATTAATGGATCAAAAATCGAAAAGCAGCAACTGCTCTCAGGCTTAGATTTCACTGCTGGCATTGTGAATTTTAATTCTGCAAACGACGCCGTTGAGATGGGGAGAAAGCTCTGGCAAGAGCTCGAATTGATCGACAAAAACAGCAGTACTAATGTTGTTGATCATAATGAGGTTGAGGAGTGCCCCTATTCAGTGTCAGTTAATTCTGGGAATGAATTTGCAGGAAAAGTGAAGGTTATGTTGCTGCCTTGTGGGCTCAAGTTGGGGTCCCACGTAACGGTTATAGGGAAGCCGAGGAAGGCGATGAAACAGTTTGTGTTGGAGTTGCAAGGGGTGAAGACGGTGGAGGTGGAGGGAGAGACGCCGCCGACAATCTTGCATTTTAATCCGCGTTTGAAGGGAGATTGGAGTGGGAAGCCTGTTATTGAGCATAATACTTGCTACAGAATGCAGTGGGGGGCCTCTCAACGTTGCCAAGGCTGGAGGTCTCATGCTGATGAACAAACGGGTGAGTCCGTTTTTTTGTATGAACTATGTTTATCATAAGCCGGTTTATATAATTAATGCTTTGTCTTTGTTTAATTGAGTTTTGGCAGTGGATGGATTTGTAAAATGTGAGAAGTGGATTAGGGATTACAATGATGAATCAAAGGCATTCCCTTTTTCAGAAGAGAAACTGTTTGTTCTAAATCTTAGTGCTGGTTTGGAGGGTTACCATGTCAATGTTGATGGGAGGCACATTACCTCTTTCCCATTTCGCACTGTGAGTAACTTGCATTTAACATCTATGTTCTCGAATCGAGTATCAAATAGTAGTTTTGTTCGATCGATGTGTTTCAGGGATTTACACTTGAGGATGCAACTGGACTATCTTTGGACGGGGACATTGACGTTGTCTCCATCGTTGCTGCTTCGTTGCCCAAATCACACCCGAGTTTTTCTCCTCTCGACTTATCTGATCAATGGAAGGCGCCGCCTATTCCAGATGGACACATATTGCTATTCATCGGAATTCTTTCATCAGGTAGCCACTTTGCTGAAAGAATGGCTGTGAGAAAGTCTTGGATGCAGCATGAACTGATCAAATCTTCGAACGTTGTTGCTCGATTCTTCGTAGCTCTGGTAAGCTAGGAAAGACAAATATGATTAGTTTCTTGAAAAATTGTTAAACTGCTTCACTGAAAGCCTTAAACTGATTTTGGACAGCATGGAAGAAAGAAGGTGAATGAAGAAGTAAGGCAAGAAGCAGAGTTTTTTGGAGATATTGTCATAGTTCCATACTTGGACAATTATGACCTTGTTGTTCTTAAAACTGTTGCTATCTGCGAATACGGGGTGAGTAGTGCATGTAATGCTACAAAATCATGCATATTGTTGTAAAACTGGCTCGATTTTTACTCAAATTGGTCAAAAAAAGCGTCCGGCCAATTCCTAAATTAACTGTGGCAATGCAAGTGTTGCAGGTCCGGACAGTATCGGCCAATTACATCATGAAGGGGGACGATGACACGTTCGTTAGAGTGGATGCAATTATCGATGAAGCGAAGAATGTACATGAGGATAGGAGCTTATATATTGGAAATATGAATTACTACCATGAACCCCTACGTACTGGAAAATGGGCCGTTACATATGAGGTTGATTTTATGTCTTGGCCTTAATTTGTAACTAATGGGGTTGTTTTTAATCCATTTGGTGGCTCAGGAATGGCCCGAAGGCGTCTATCCACCCTATGCAAACGGGCCGGGCTACGTTATCTCCTCCGACATTGCAAACTCCATTCTCTCCGACTTTGAGAAGCACAAATTGAAGGTAAGGTTCCATGTTCATAATTAATGTAAGTAGGGGAGATGGATCCAGTTGTTATAGTATATATGTATAAAGTGGTAGTTGCGAACCAGTTGTATGATAAAACAGTTTTACATAAAATTAACCATTTTTTTAATATCGAATTCTGTACACGTGGTTACACTTGACATTTTGATTGCTACAGTTGTTTAAAATGGAAGATGTTAGCATGGGAATTTGGGTGCAGAAATTCAACCAAACGAGAGCAGTGAAGTACGTTGATAGGTGGGCGTTTTGCCAATTTGGGTGCATCGAAAATTACGTTACTGCACACTACCAATCTCCGAGACAGATGATATGCCTCTGGAACAAACTGAGGCACCAAAGAAAGCCCTTATGTTGCAACATGAGATGATTCAAAGACAAGGAAATCTACTACTTCAGTTTAAGATAATGATGTGCACAAGATTTTTGAATAAACATTATTTTTCTGGGGCAACCAATAGCAATATTGATTGATTACGTAACAAAATTGACGTAATATGATATTAGGCAAACACATATTGGTTTGATTAATACATTTAGGTGCATTATCAGAAACGGACATGAAATGCCAGCACGAAAACCTTATTTTTTCTACACCTTTTTCACTTTACAAAATTACTGTTATTTAAATAATGCACTATAAGACAATCTTCCAAACCTACGAGCCGTCATAAAATACCAAACATTATATTTGTAGTAATAAATTTCATTCTCATGAGGTTGATTGATCACAATAACATATACTCCCTCCATTTTTAAATAAGTGTCATTTTGGCTTTTTTCAACAAATTAAGATTATAAATTATGGTCTATATTACCCTTCACTAATTATACTAATTTTAATATAGAAATTTTGTTTGATAAAGAATGTGGTCAAGAATGTAACTAGTATTAATAAATCAAATTAATTTTGGTATAAACATTTTTTGTGGAATTTAATTATGAAAAATATTTATGGTAAATGAATAAGGATAAAATAGTCAAAATTAAAGAAAAAACTCTAGAATGACACTTATTTTAAAATTAATTAAAAAGTCAAAATGACACTTAATAAAAAACGGAGGGAGTATTCCTTTTGATGTGTTGCACGATGAAAAAAAAAAAGGTAGAAGTTTTAGTTCAATTTATAGAATTGTATATCCTACTACCTCCCCGTCTATTAAGGGAAATATTGATTAAGTCAATATTTTGTATATATTTAGAATAGATACACTTGTAATTTTGATTTATTTGATTTCCTAGAATCATGGAGATCTTGTTGTAATCGTTGTGTATATATTTAGTGGAATTCTCTCATCACCACTCAAGGGGTGATCTCATATCATTCTCACATGGTATGAAGTCATACTTACCTAAAACCCTAATATTTCTTTGCCGTCTTTTTCTTCCTTTTCCGATCCTCACGCACATCTGCGTTTCTTTTCTTCTTGCCGTGATCTAGCCTCTTGCCGTGCTTATCGCCGCCGTAATCATGTCCTCCCTGTTTCGTCAACCACGGCTATGATTCACTTGGTCCCGATCAAGTTATCGTCGACCACATACCTTATGTGGAAGTGCCAATTCCTCTCTATGGCCGCTACCCACGAGATGCTTGACATCATCACTGGTGCCTCTGTTGCACCCGATAAAGAGGTCACTGGTGCCTCCGGTACTGCCGCTCCTAATCCGGCGTACGCTACCTTCCTTCAACGTGGTTCAAAAGCTTCTTGGGGTGCTGTTTACAACCCTAGAACCGGAAACAATGGCAGAAGTTCTGGACTGCACCTCCGCCCGATCCGCTTGGCTTGCCCTCGAGTCGGTCTACGCTAATGCCTCCACTGCCCGTGCAAATCAACTTCGTGAGCAATTACTTTCCTTACGTCGTGATTCTCTTTTTGTTACTGATTATGGCAAATCGTTTAAATCTGTGTGTGATCAACTTTCTGCTATTGGTAAACCTGTTGATGAGGGTGACAAGAGCCATTGGTTCCTTCGTGGCCTTGGTCCGATGTTTACCAATTTCGCTGATACTAGAATGGCCATGTCTCCTGTCCCTCCTTTTCGTGATATTTTACATCAGACGATTTAGTTCGACCTCATGAACACAGCCATGGTCGGATCACAGCCCACACCAGCGGCGTTTTTGGCGTCGGATGCCCGTGGAAGTCAGCCTTCCGGTAATACTTGTTCGCAGCAACAGGGTACACACGGTGGTGCTCCAAATTCTTGATTTCAGCAACGTGGTCAGTCGACCGGTGGACGTGGTGCTCGTCGACCTCCACGTTGTCAGTTGTGTCGCGGTGAACATTATGTGAACAAGTGTCCTCAGTTCATCAATTTTCAAAATCGAGCCTCCAACAGTGCCCCTCGGACTTCGGACCCGTCGGCCAACCTTGCCCAGGATTTCCATTCCTCTTGCAATATCGCAGACAACAGTAATACTCCTGATTGGTATGTGGATTGTGGGGCGTCTGCTCATATGACCTCTCAGCCTTCAGCTCTTGATTCTTATGAGCCCTACTCTGGTAATGGTTCTGTTGTTGTTGGGAATGGGCACTCTCTTTCAATTTCACATATTGGTTCTGCTCGTTTATCATCTGATGTTAATCTGTTGGATGTGTTGGTCGTTCCTCACATCACTAAAAACATATTGTCTATTAGCAAATTAACTTCACATTATAATGTTGATGTGGTGTTTTCTGACAAATATTTTGCCATTCAGAATCGGGTAACAAAGGCAACTCTGGCTCAGGGCAGGTGTGAAAAAGGTCTCTACATTCTGGAGAGGGGTAGCTCGGCTTTGGTTGCAGCTTTGAAATCCAAAGACTTACGAGCTAGTTTCAATTTATGGCACTTACGCCTTGGACACGTTTCATTTTCTGTCATTAAATTACTGAATAAATTAGGACATTTGTCTGTTACGTCCTTGTTACCAAACCCTGATATTTGTTCGCCTTGCCAGCTGGCCAAGAGCAAAAAATTACCTTTTCCTTTAAATGATAAGCGTGCTGATAAAGTTCTTAATTTGGTGCATTGTGATTTGTGGGGCCCTGCGCCTGTTGCTTCTTCTGATGGTTTCAGATATTATGCTGTGTTTGTTGATGACTTTTCTCGCTTTTCTTGGTTGTATCCCATGCGTGCAAAGTCGGAATTTTATGATGTTTTCTTAAGGTTTCATTCCTTTGCCTGCAATCAGTTCTCCACATCCATGCAGATTTTTCAATCAGATGGGGGTACAGAGTTTGTTAATAATCGTATGCATGCTTTTTTAAATCAACATGGGATTTTGCATCGCATATCATGTCCATATACTCCTCAACAAAATGGTCGTGCAGAACGTAAGCATAGACACATCACTGAGACAGGTCTTTCTATGCTTTTTCATGCCTCTACTCCTACTTCGTTGTGGTTTGATGCCTTTGCTACGACAGTTTACATAATTAACAGGCTACCCACTTCTGTTTTGGATAATAAATCGCCTTATGAACTGCTTTTTCACTGTCCTCCAAATTATGCTCTCTTCAAACCCTTTGGTTGTAGGGTTTTTCCGTACTTACGGAATTATGCAGATGACAAGTTGTCGCCTCGTAGTCGACCATGCATTTTTTTGGGATACAGCAGTGCACACAAAGGGTTTAGGTGTTTCGATCCTGTTTCCGCTAAGATCTTCCTCACACAAAGGGTACAACTGCTCCTTCATCTCCGTCTGATCCGTGTCGCCTTTGCCTTGACACTGATTCTGCATCGACACCGATCACTCAGCCTGCTCCTCTTGCCAATCAGCCGGCTCCTCTTGCCGATCAGCTGCCTACTGATCTAGATGTGGTCGAACCACCAGTTATTGATCTGCCAGTTCCGCCTCTAAATAATATTCAGCCGACGCATCCTATGGTGACACGGGCTAAATCCGGAATTTTTAAGCCCCGCTACCCGGTTGATCTTGCTTCCACAGCTCTTTTGTCGGCTCTTGTTGCTTCTTTTGAACCCAAGGGGTTCAAGTCGGCTTCTAAGTCTCCTCACTGGGTCAATGCAATGCAAGAGGAAATCACTGCTCTTACTGATAATGGTACTTGGGACTTAGTGCCTCGTCCGCCAGATACCAACATTGTTGGTTCGAAATGGGTTTTTCGAACCAAATTTCACTCTGATGGATCGATTGAGCGTCACAAAGCACGTCTTGTGGCTCAGGGGTTTACTCAGGTTCCTGGTGCGGATTTTCCTCACACCTTTAGTCCTATTGTCAAAGCTGCTAATGTTCGTGTTATTTTGGCTTTGTCTGTTCATCACAAATGGCCTCTTCATCAGCTGGACATGAAGAATGCCTTTTTGCATGGAGTGCTTCGTAAGCCTGTTTATATGTCTCAACCTCCTGGCTATGTGGACCCCAGATTTCCTGATCATGTTTGTCGATTAAAGAAAGCTATTTATGGCCTTCGACAAGCTCCCTTAGCCTGGTATCAGCGTTTTAGTTCGTATCTATTTTCGATGGGGTTTCGCCAGGCTCGATCCGACTCTTCTCTTTTTTACCTTCTTCAAGGTAAATCTACTGTTTATCTTCTTTTTTATGTTGACGATATTATCATCACAGGAAATGATCCGGTCTTGCTCCAGCGTTTCATCCGTCGTACTCATTCTGAGTTTGCTATCAAGGATCTTGGCAAACTTAATTACTTCTTGGGGCTTGAAATTTCCTACACTGCAGATGGGTTATTTGTGGGACAGGCGAAATATGCTCATGATATTTTGTCCAGGGCTGATATGCTGGATTGTAAACCTGTTGCTACTCCCTTACAAGCTGGTAATTCCTTGGTTAGTACAGGTGATTTGTTTCATGATCCCACTCTTTATCGCTCTTTAGTTGGTGCTTTGCAGTATTTGACCATCACTCGTCCAGACCTCTCTTATGCTGTCAATTCTGTGAGCCAATTTCTTCATGCTCCCACTGATGATCATTTCTCTGCGGTAAAGCGTATTCTGCGGTATGTGAAGCGTACTATTGGCTGTGGTCTCTCCTTCATCCATCGTTCAGACAGAGATATTATGGGATATTCTGATGCAGACTGGGCACGCTGCATTGAGACATGCCGTTCCACCTATGGATATTCCATTTTCTTAGGTGGAAATCTGGTTTCTTGGAGTGCTAAGAAACAACCAACTGTTGCACGCTCCAGCTGCGAATCTGAGTACCGGGCATTGGCCAATTCTGCTTCTGAGATTGTCTGGCTCACGAGCCTGTTTCGCGAACTTCAGCAACTTCCTCCGGCTCGCCCACTTTTGTTATGTGACAACAAAAGTGCTATTTTTCTCAATCAGAATCCTATTGCACATAAGCGTGCAAAGCACATAGACATTGATTGTCACTTTATTCGTGAGCTTGTTTCTTCAGGTACTTGGTTACCCAGTACGTTCCGACCAAGCTACAACTCACATACATCTTCACCAAGAGTCTTCCACGACCCGCCTTTGAATTTCTACGTTCCAAGCTTTGTGTTTGCTTTCATCCCACGCAAAGCTTGACGGGGGTATTAAGGGAAATATTGATTAAGTCAATATTTTGTATATATTTAGAATATATACACTTGTAATTTTGATTTATTTGATTTCCTAGAATCATGGAGATCTTGTTGTAATCGGCGTGTATATATTTAGTGGAATTCTCTCATCACCACTCAAGGGGTGATCTCATATCATTCTCACACCGTCCCACAATTTGCACGCTTATCTTATTTGTCCGTTTCACAATTATTTGCACATCCATAAAAGAAAATTATTTCATAAACTTCACCCTCACAATATTCACATATTAACACAAAATGTCATTACTTTTACATTCTTTTCAACCACCTTGTTTGCTTTACTCATATAAGGCCTTGTTTGGTTTATTGGATTGGGTAGGAAATATTATTTTATCCATGAAATTCCCATGTTTGGTTTGTTAGAAATTGGTCCGAGATTAATTATGGCCCGGTATTATTTTCCCACTTAATCACCTACATACATGATTATTAGTCTAGGCGGGAAGGTGAGTTAATTAGTCCTTGAGAATAAAAATGATGTGATTTGACTATACTGCCCTTACCAACTAAAGTAATTACAATTTTCCACATATATATCTTTTAATGTCAAAGGGTATTTTTGACATTTGACACTAAAATTTAATCCATCAATCCAAACATGAACTTTAAATCAATTTTTCAAATTGTCCCACTAAATCCTATCCTATCCTAATATATCTATCCTATCCAGCAAACCAAACAAGCCCTAAGTTTATAAAATTATCCCTCAATACTCCACTCATTACATTTTTTTCTTAAAAAGTGTGTTTATTTTGTGGTACAAACACATATGAAACGGAGGCAGTAATTCCTCATCAAAAGACGCTAAACATCTCAAAGCTGAGATGACAAAGGAAAACGAGAACAAGCTAATGCTGAGCATGGACGAGTACGAGAAAACAACAGATGAGTTCAATGGCGTTCGAGTAGAGTGGATCTCTGGAAAAGTTGCGTCGCCTCAGAGGGCACTTTCATACTTTCCAGAGCCAGATAAGCGGTATTACAAGCTCATGTTTCATATGTCATAATATACAGAAAACTTCCCAATTCTCCTCTCTGCGTGTGAATTTCTTCAGAGACGTACCTAGAGCACGTGATCAAGAAAGGGAGAGAGATTCAGGGGCGAAACATGCAGAGAAAACTCTACACGAACGGGCATAGCAAGTCGTATTGGAGCCATATCGTGTTTGAGCATCCAGCAACTTTTAAGACTCTAGCAATGGAGCTGGAGAAAAAAGAAGAAATCATTGATGATTTGATGACTTTTACCAAGAGTACTTAAGGATTATTATGCAAGAATTGGGAAGGCGTGGCATGGGAAACATACTTCGCGTCTACGAGCAATGCACCTGATGGAGCTTTCCGAAAGATCCTCTGCTATACAAATGGGTCACAAAACACGAAAAAAACGGGATGCCATGTTGGAACAAGCAGCAACAGGACTCTGATCCAAACCAAATCGCAGTTGTTTTCGAGGCTTTCCAGCACCTCAGCCAAGTCTCTGTCCGTCCAACCATGGCTATCTCATCAATGTCTACAATGCACGGTGATATCTGCAATAGTGCTGCGAAAAATGTGGCATTGATAATTCTCCCTTTCCATAAGCATCAGAGGCTGGATGGGCGGTTGGAGACCACACGACCCGAATTGAGGCAAGTGAACCGGAGGGTTCTTGAGCACGCCCCGTGTTCAGTTGCTTTTTTTTATTGACTGGGGGCTACGCGGGACGTCCCTTGTTTCTACAAGCAACATTGATTTTACCTTAACAACCTTCTTTTTCGGGGGCCATGATGACCATGAGGCCATTTCCTATGCTGCCCTGATCGATGGCAGAGATTTAGGAACCTCACTAGAGAGTTTGTTTTTTTTTAACATAAAGGTAAATATCACCAGAGAGTTTGTTGTTGGGAAGATCAATTCTGAGTGACAGGGCATTTCTAACATAACCAAGGCTAATAGGTATATGCCCAGAGATTCCAATTTTTGTGATTGAAGGAAGCTTTTCTACCCCTGCTCCGAAAACACCACCCAACTGATTTTTAGTCAAAATCATATATTCTCCAATTTTTGTAATTGACCCAAACTTGAAGGCCGGGGTCCAGTGATGAAATTGTAGCTCAAATAAAGAAGAACCAAACTCCTAAGGTTCCCTAATTCAGGCGGAATGGAACCGTTGATGAAGTTATTAGAAATGTCAAGAACCTCCAATGTGGTGAGATTAGCAAGTGGCCTGAGTGAGTGTTGCCAGACAAATTGAGATAATTGGTCTGAGTGAGCTCTAGGAATTTCTTCTGTAGTAATATGAAACCGGATTTAAGCAACTTGGGGAATAAGAACAGACACAAGTTGTAATGCCCTAACTATATGAGGTGCGACACAGATATGGAACGCAAGGGCATTGGCAATGGTGGTGAGCGAACAGAGAGCTCCCGAGGCACCTGAAGCATTGATGGCCGAAACTTTGGATCAGCATGTATGCAACACAATGCTAATTTCAATGAATGGACCACATCTCTTTCGTCTAATCGACCGGAATTACTTGACAATTGGCGCTGTCTGTGGGAAACTGAAGTAGCAGCAGATCTAAGATGGGGAATTCTACCAAGTACAACATAGAGAAGTTTACAGGCACGAGAGCTTTTGGGCTGTGGAAGGTCAAGATGCAGGCCCTCCTTGAACAATAAGGATTATTCGAGGCTCTCGAAGAATCCGAAGAGACTGCAGCAGCTGCGGCTGAAAGGAGCAAGTTGCTCAGAAAAGCTCGAAGCACGATCCTAATTTGCCTTGGAGATAAGGTCTTGAGAGAGGTTGCAAAAGAGAAGTCAGCGAAGAAGGTTTGGGATAAGCTTGAGAAGCTATATATGGTGAAAACTCTTGCTAACCGACTCTATTCGAAACAGAAGCTGTATGCCTTTAGAATGGAAGATGACAAACCCATTACGGAGCAGCTAGATAAGTTCAACAAGATTCTCGATGATCTGGAGAATTTGGATGTCAAGCTTGAAGATGAGGATAAGGCTCTTATCTTGTTGAGTGCTCTTCCTAAGTCCTTTGAAATCCTAAAGGACACCATCTTGTATGGTAGAAAGGAGGCAATCACATTGGAGGATGTGATCTTGGCTGTCAAGTCCAAGCTACTGCATAATAAGACATCTCAAGGAGATAAAAGTAGTAGTGGAGAAGGATTGACAATCAAGGGAGGTCAGAAGAAGCCTGTCTCCAAGAAGGGGTCTAGTACCTTGTGCAGACGTCATATGAGAAGTAGTACCCATATCCATGTTTGCATCCGAAAGAGTGAGGTCAAAAGTATGCATTGCGGCCTCAATATCAGTAGGAGATGGTTGGGCAGCAGCCTAGTAAGCTTTGGGTCGGGGTCCAAGAATCTCAAGGTGCGGCGGTCGCTGGAACGTAGGTTGTCCGGTCCATGGAGCTGTAGGATATGGGCACGGAGGGACAGGCCACTGCCATGCTGATTTGTTGATTGAACCGGTGTTGCCCGGAATCCCGGCCACCACCTTTGCCATGTTTTGGACCTTTGCCATTAGGGCGTATGTAACCCTTCTTACCCCAGCGTTGGAGCATTATTGCAAAACGTTATCTGGCACCCCAGATTCTGACACATTGGCTGCAGTAACCATTGTTGTCCCAGTGGCAGCCTTTTTATCCAACCCTGCCTCTCCTCTAGGACAATCATTGAATGGGCCTAATAAAACTTAGGAAGAGGATTACTCTAGCGAATAAGAGTACCAACCCTGTTGTAGTCATCAATAAGACATGCTAGTAGTTGAAGAACAAGGCGATCATTCGAGACCGGTGCACCATCGTTTTTTTGTTGATCAGAAACACCTTGCGACGTTGACAGTAGGCAAAGGCAGTCGGGAAATCCTCCATGGATGTGTGAGAAAATTCCCGCTCAAAAGTAACAACACGAGAATTCTTATTGTCTTGGAATATGTCACACAACCTATTCCAAGCCTCCATAGCCGTGGAATCAGGTTCCAGAATCGTGTGCCGGAGATCAATAGAGATTGTGGCATATATCCATTGAAGAACCGTGGCATCAAGGGTTGTTCATAACTCTTTTTCTTCAGCGGTAGTCGGGGCAGCCACATCCGAAGAGATAATATGATGGAGAACCACATGGGAGCATGCGTGAACCTTGAACAATTCAGCCCATGTTGCGTAATGGACGTTCTCCATTTCAAGGATAATGGAGATATGATTTTCCAATCCATTAAGTTGCCATAATTTTGAATTTAGTCCATCAGGTTACCACTTTTTGAATTTAGTCCATTAAGTTTCGATTTATTTTGATTTTGGTCCAGTTACCTGCTATAGCAGGTTTCACATGTCATTTTTTAAAACACACCCCATAAAATGATATACACACCCCAAATGTTAAACACACCACACTAAAATTTAAAAATCATTTTTTATTACTATACACACCCCCAACTATTTCCTATTTAATAAATTGTCAAAAATAATTAAATTAAAAAAAAAGTAAGAATTCAAATTAATATAAAAAATATAAATAAAACCTATAAAAAATTGCATGAATCTTTAAAAATTAAACAAAGCTAAAATAATTAATTTAATTAGTTTTGAAGATTTAATTAATTTTCTACTGTTGGTCCCTGAACGAGTAGTGAATGGGATTAAAGTCTAGAGTGGAGGGGTGAATGGACTTTAAAACTTTTTCAAGAGAGTTGGGAACCTCTTCTAAAATCTATGTCACATGGACTACAAGTCTGCTGGTCCAGATGACTATAGTGGTCTGATGAAGAGATTATATGCGGAAGTTAGTAGGCCTGTTTAGACTCGTTCTTTAGTTTATTTTGAAAGTACCAACTTGTTAACTCAATGAAAAGCTCAGCTGATGCTGGTTTGAAGATTATGGCCTTGTTTGAATACAGTTGAAGACACAGTATGCACTATAAAGATATAAGAATAGACAATAAAGTAACGTGCAGAATGTAAAAGACACCAAATTTATAGTGGTTCGGATATACGTTCCTACGTCCACTCTCACGTCCTAACGTGATGTTTAATCCCTTTAATTTACGAAAAATTACAAGGGCTTGTCCTTTATAGTCCCAAGGGTAGGACTTTGAGATCTGAGCAGTCCTTAATACTACGGTCTCCACAAGTGATTGGAAGCACTTGCACTTTTACAGGGGTTCAAAAACTTAACCTTATGGTGGGGGTTTTGGGGTTTTTGAATATATCCAACTAATGGTTCAAGCTTATAAAATGCTTAACCACTATGCCTAAATCAAAGAATATACAATATGAATAGGATTCAGGTTCTTTGGTTGGATGGGAAATCACTTAAGAGCTAGAAGGTGTTCTAAGGATTTCTGGGCTCTTGGAGAACTCTCAATGTGATATTGCTATTGCTTGCTTGCTTGATTAGCTTTTGTGGATTCTCTCGTTGTGACTTCGTACTTGTGATTTCTCATCCTCTTGTATTTATAGGGATGATTGCTGCAACTAGCCGTTGGCGGCAATCTTTCCATGTTTGCTTGATTCCAGCCGCTTGATTGCTTCAATTCTGGGATCATGTCAATCTTCTAAGTAAGGTAAGTCTTCGTTTGAATTGTAAGATGACTTTGGAATCAGCCGAGTCCTGGACGAGCACCTAGTCTTCTGATCTTCACTTATAGTCTTCTGACTACTCGTCTGGCCTTATGTCTTCTGTCTTCTGATATCAGTCGAGTAATACTCTTCTGATTTGGCGATTCTTTGTGCTGCTTTAGGCCATCTTCAATCTTGGACTCCATCAGAAAAGTAGGTATACAAGCACCTTACTTAACTGGTCTTCAAGGATCTTCTAGTCTTCATGCCTTCTACTCTTCTCATCTTGAGGTTGTGCATGTAAGTCAGGGCTGTGCTAATCAGCTGATATCAATACAGTTGATCACACAAGACTAGTCTAAGCTGTTCTATACAAAGTCAGCTGATCCTATTACATTTATAAACTCTAAGTGTTTTGGCCATCAAAACTATTCTAACATTAAGTGGGGCTTAGGGTGAATTTATATCCCAACAATTTCCCCCTTTTTGATGAAGCCAAAACTATACTTGATAAATGTTCTTAATAAATAAGATAAGAGTTTATAAAATTACTTTAAAGTTGAAGTATCTGATGAAGACAATGAGAGTTTGTCTTGTGAGCAAGGAGAACTAATACTTGAATATATATATGAAGCTTTTACAGATTACAAGTGTTAGTTTCTTTGAACTTCTAAAATAGTCTTCATCAGGTCTTCTTTTCTTCAGATGCGGAAGGCAAGGTACAGACGAACTCGAACATCTTCCATGTGTTGCAAGTCTGTAACATTCTCTTCTTTGTAGATCTTCTCCAGAATCCTTTTGACTTCTATCTTGTCTGTTCTTCCAGATCCTAGAGTAGGTGCATCCCACTTAGGTTCTTCAGGGGTTAGGATTCTGCAGTCGAGCTCCTTGGCTGTCTTGACTACTTCTGTCCAGAACTCTTGATCTTCAAAGGCCATGAACTGGGAGAATTGAAGAAATTCATCCTCATAAGTAGGGAGAGGGCCAAATTTTCTTACTATGTGGTGTTGGATTTGCCACTTCTTCTTCAGGGGATACCATCTTGGTAGCTCATCTTGAAGGGCTAATAGATCCACATATGTGCTGTCAGTTACCAGGGCACTTTCTTCCTTTTCTTTCTCCTTAAGTGTGCTTTCCTGAGTTTGGCCACTTTCCTATCAAATTTGGCCTTGACTGCCTTCGCATCATTGAGTTTCTTTTGCTTCAGCTCTTGAGCTTCAAGCAACTTTCTTTTCTTCAGCTCTAAAGCCTCTTTCTCTTGATTTTGCTTTTCAAACCTCCCAAGGTTTCATTCAGATCATCTTGTGCTACTACCAGTTCAGCTAATTGCTGTGCAGTAGACTTCTCTAGAGCTTTTATCAACACTTCTTTCCCCTTTTTGGCTTCAGCAAGTGCAACCGCAAAAGGCTTCATTGCATTCAAAATTTCCACATGTAGAGTCTGCCTGAGAGCCATGGCATTGACCTTGCCAACTTGGGTTAGATGAGTGATGCTGTGTTCTAGGACCTGAGCATGAGAAGTTGAGGAAGAGGCAACTTCTAGCATGGTGGAGAGAGTCTCCAGCTTGTCTGCTGTTTCCTTCAGCTGAGTCTGCAGTTTCTCATTCTCCTTTGCAGCTGCTTTAAGGAGAGCCTAACCTTCAGTGGCTCTTGCTTCAACATCTTCAATCCTGGTTTTGTAGGTGGTCTCCATGCGGGTTATCTCATTAGCATAGAGATCAGCAAACATTTTGGAGTTGTCAGATGATTTCTTCATCACAGTGTCCAAATACTGTTCTATTTGGTGATGAAGGGCCTCACCAAACTTGTCTTCTATGTCAATAATCTGGTCGTGAAGACGAGTCCTCTGCTCCTGAACAGCTTTCTCAACATACCTTGTAAGCTGTAGGCCTAAGCCTTTCTCAAAATGCAAGTCTATTGCAGTTTTGACCTGGGAACAGATGTCTGCTGTATAATCAATAGACGAGGTAGAGGTGGAGGCAGTTCCCTGAGGTTTGGGAAGCAGAGTAGTTGGAGCAACTATCAATGCTTTGCCTCTCTCTTCAGCTGATAGATAGTCTTCATTGAGGAAGCTGGTAGAGGCATCAGATGGGTCATGATCCGTCTTCCTTTATTATCTGATTGGTCAATGAAGTGAGTCAGATCATCCTTAGGCTTAAAGTGAGCTGATACGGTTACAACTTCCTTTTCAATCTCATCTGCTTCAGCTGGTGCAGCTGAGTCTTCTGCCAGTTCTGGTGCAGCTGAGTCATCTGCCAATGCTGGCGCAGTTGAGTCATCTGCCATTGCTTTGTCGGCTGTCTGCTGATCTGATGAGCCTTCTGGGACAGAGGTATCTTCAGAGGGGATTCCTAGAATCCTTTTGCATACCTCGGTCAGGGCCTCTGCTGGTAGCAGCTGAGTAAATGACTGGACTTGAGCAACCTCTTTTTGCTCCAATTCCCAGTCGAGGAAGCTAGCCTTTCCTCCCATTCCTTCCATGACTTCAAGAAGGTCATCCACATCATCTCTTCGGAGCTCAATCCAAGTACAGACCCTTAGTACTTGCTCAAATTGAACTGACTCCTCATCAATATCAGGCATAGTAGACTTGAGCAGGTTGACTATCTTCAGTCTCATGATTTTCTCCCTTGTGCACATTGGATAGTGCACCATGCTGTACTGAGGCTGAGAATGAGAAGGACCTGCTTGAGCCAGGTCTGCTGGTGCCAAGTCTTCTTGTGCAGATGGGGCAGTGAGGATAGGCGACTGAGTTGATAGGATATGTTCCTCTGCTGTGTGAGTATCAGCAGGGATTTGGGGAGTGATATCTTTGGGTTGGGTAGGTGTGTGTGATTGATCTTCAGTGGGTTGTGCATCAGCAGGGTTTTGAGTCTGCTGGTCTGGTTTTTCTTCTACTTGAAGATCAGTAGATGGTTGGGCTTGATGATCTCGGTTCTCTACTGGTTGGGTATCAGCAGGGGATGGAGAGGTTATTTGGGTTTGATCATCAGCAGGGGGTGAAGAGGGTTTCTGAGATTGGTCATTTGCTGTGTGAGTATCAACAGGGATTTGGGTATCAGTGTTTGAAGGTTCAGAAGGGTTGACAGTATTAGTAGGGTCAAAGGATGAAATTGGGGCTATGCTCATGGGAGTAGGGAGCCTGGATTTCTTGGACTTCTTGGTGAAAGAAGAAGTGTTCTTCTTTCTCTTCTGATCCTTGGATAGTTTAGAATGAGTGATTGTAAGGGAGGGGTTAGAGGTACCTGCCTTCTTCAAAGGAGAGACTGAAGGAGTGGCATCTGAATCAGATGGGGAGATGAGCCCAGATCTGATCAGATATCTTCGTTGAGCTAAGGTCTGATTGTCATCATCATCCTCAGCAGTCTTCTGATGAGCCTCTTCTTTGGAAGGCTCCTCTTTCTCTTTAGCAGAGTCATGCACAGACTCTTCTGCTTCTTCAGCTGCATCTTGGGAGGATGCTTCAGCCAACAACTTCCTCTTTTCTTCTTTTAGCCTTGCTGCCTCGATAAGAGCTTCTTTTCTCAAATAGTTCTTGGAGATGTGGAACTTGATGGATCTTTCAGCACTTCCCCCTTAACCATGTGGGACCATCAAATCAATATGTAGATGATCAGCCTGGATGGTATTCCACTGGTTCGGGTTGTCTTCACCATCGGATGGTCCATCACCAACAGATGGGGTGTAGCATCTGATGTGTTTTTATTGAATTTCTTCGCCTCTCTTGTAGGAGGGAGAAGATTGGAAGGTGCTTCAATGGAGTGTGAAGAGAAAGGCAGGAACTTGGTCTTCTTAATATGTTTTGACAAAGTGGCCTTTGGTAACAAGCTCTCCATATAGAACTTCCCCCTGGAGAAGAAGCCCTGCTTGTTTGCTACTCTGTCCTCTGCATCTCTCCTTCCTTTATTTTTCAACAAGAACATCCCTCCTTCCTTTACTTTTCAAAAGCATACTTATGTTGGGTAAGCCAAGTATGCTGATCTGCATCATCTCCATCTTCTGGACAGATCTTCATCTTCTTCACCCAAGACCTTGGTTGAGGGATGATGTCCATGCCATTTCTTCTTTCGATTTTCTCCATACCTGAAACAAGAATAATAGTTAGTGATTTGTGTTCTTAGGTGTTCCCATAACTGCCTCCTTTTATAGGGGCAGAAATGAGGTGGTGGAGTGAAAGATGACAAAACTATAGAGTTGATAGGTCTGAATTTCTGAAAAGCTACTTCTTAAGATCAACAATGAGATTCTTGATCTAAGGGTTCACATTTAAAGAGATTCAGACTTTATCTTGTGGAATGCAGAAATTATAGACTTTGAACAAGAGTTATTTGAAATCTGTACTGTGCATGCCTACTGTTGAGTCGGTGAGGATGGTGTATTAATCCAACCAAGTATAACTCAATAGTATACTGTATGCATGTATAGTGATAAAGTATTTTATGAAGAATAGTTTATTATTATACATATGTATATATTGCTTGAGTACAGATACCAAGAAACTTTGTTCAACATTTCTGAATATATATATATATATATATATATATATATATTATGCAATGCAGATTGTAGAGTATTTTATCAAGGATTCTTAAGGTATCATGGATTCCCCCTTGATTAAATAGCTCTATGTTTTCCCTCAGCTTTATTTGTCTTCATTGGGAAAGTACTTACCTGAAGATGAGGGTGTCTATTCACCTCATCTGATTCTCCTAGTCTGCTGAAATTGTATCAGCTGGGGTCTTTAGCTGATCTTTGCTCTTCATATGCTTGGATCAAGAAGTCCTAGGCTGTAGCATAGGGTCTTGAATCTTTCTTCAGCTAGGGGCTTAGTCAAGATGTCTGCTCTTTGGATATCTGTGTGAATTTTCTCCATCTTGATGTCCTTCTTTTCAAGGTGATCTCTTATGAAGTGGTGTCGAATGTCGACATGCTTGCACCTTGTGTGGAGGACTGTATTTTGAGTGATGGCAATGGCACTGCTGCTATCACAGTAGATAGGGACTTCTCTTGCCTCTACATTGTAATCTTTCAGTTGTTGAACTAGCCAGAGCAGCTGACTACAACAACTTCCAGCTGCCATATATTCTGCCTCAGTGGTGGAGGTTGCAACTGAAGTTTGCTTCTTTGAGAACCATGAGATCAACTTGTTGCCTAGGAATTGACAGGTTCCAGAAGTGGACTTCCTATCTATTCTACATCCACCATAGTCTGAGTCAGAGTAACCACTCAATTCTAGATTGTCATCAGCAGGGTACCATAATCCTAAGTTGACTGTTCCTTTTAGGTACTTGAGGATTTTCCTTGCTGCTTCTAGATGACTTTGCTTTGGGTTTGCTTGAAACCTAGCACATACTCCTACAGCAAATGTTATGTCTGGTCTGCTGGCTGTAAGATATAGTAGAGATCCAATCAGTGCTCTGTATTCAGCTTGATCAACTGCCTTTCCAGACTCATCTGGTTCTATTTTGAATGATGTCATCATTGGAATCCTTGTAGTCTTGCTTTGTAGAGCTTTGAATCTTTCTAATAGGCTCTTGGTATACTTGGACTGGTTGATGAAGATCCCTTCTGGACTTTGCTTGACTTAAAGTCCTAGGAAGTAGTTCATCTCACCCATCATGCTCATTTCGAATTTTCCTTGCATTAGTTCAGACGATATACTTGGTCTCCTTTTTCAAATCCAGGAGGCTGCTCTACATACACTTCTACCAGAATACCATTTAGAAAAGCACTCTTGACATCCATTTGATATACTTTGAAGCCCATATATGATGCATAAGCTAGAAATAGTCGAATGGCTTCTAATCTGGCTACTGGAGCAAAGGTTTCATCATAATCAATCCCTTCAGATTGTGAGTATCCTTTTGCAACTAGCCTTGCTTTATTTCTAGTTATTACATCATTTTCGTCCTTCTTATTCTTGAATACCCACTTTGTTCCTACTACATTGTGGTTTTCTGGACGATCTACCAATTCCCATAATTCATTTCTTTCGAATTGGTTTAGTTCTTCTTGCATAGCAGTGATCCAATTGCTATCAGTCATTGCTTCTTCTATGTCAGCTGGTTCAATGTTGGACAAGAAAGCACACCAGCAGAACATGGAGGACTGGGGGTTCTGATTTAGTTGTCTTCTGGTCTTGACACCTGAGTCTGCTCCTCCTAAGATGAGGTTTGATGGATGATTGCTTCTCCATGTATTCCTCACAGGTGTATCTGCATTAGATGAGCTTGGATTCTCATCTGTTCTAGTGCCATCAGGAGGGTTGACTTGATTTGGTCGATCATCATCTATATCTTGTGTGTCGAAGAGATCATTCCCCCTTGCATTTGGGATTGTTGCATCTTGATTCTGGTCAGCTTGCTCAGCTTGGGTTTGAGATCTAGTGACAGGTCTGTGAGGTTTATCCTCCTCTGGTTCTTCAGAAAATGGTTCATTGACTTCAATAAACTCATCTGGTCTGGACTTGATCACTAGTTTCCTCATCTTATCTGCAGCTGAGTCTGTTTCTACTGCACTCTTTTCACAAGATTCATAAAAAACAACATGAGGTGTTTCTTCCACAAGAAGGGTTCGTTTGTTGAGTACTCTAAAAGCTTTGCTAGTAGAGGAGTATCCCAAGAATATCCCCTCATCTGCTTTGGCATCGAAAGCATTCAACTTACTCTTCCCATTGTTGTGAATGAAACACTTACAACCAAATATATGAAAGTAGGATACTCTAGGTTTCCTTCCTTTCCACAGTTCATATGGGGTTTTCTCATGAATTTTGTGAATACCTGACCTATTTTGAGTGTGACAAGCTGTGTTGATGGCTTATGCCCATAGCTTCTTAGGAGTAGAGAATTCAGCAAGGAGTGTTCTTGCAGCCTCTTTGAGTGTTCTGACTCTTCTTTCAGCTACACCATTCTGTTGTGGTGTTCTTGCTGCACTTATCTCATGTTGAATACCATTAGAAGTACAATAGGCAATAATATAAGAGTTAATGAATTCAGTGCCTTTGTCACTTCTAATTTTCACAATTGGTTCTCCTTTCTCTACTTGGATTCTCTTCAATAGTTCAGGAAGCTTCTGTTGAGTCTCACTCTTCTTGTATAAGAAAATAACCCAAGTAAACTTGGAGTAGTCATGTACAATAATAAGAGTGTACTTCCTTCCTGTAAGTGTGGTTGGAGTGACTGGCCCAAAGAGATCCATGTGAAGCAGTTCAAGAACTCTGCTGGTTGATGCTGTCTTCTTGGTCTTGAAAGAGACCTTTGTTTGCTTTCCTTGTTGACATGCATCACATACCTGATCTTTACAGTAGAGTTCATTAGGCAGTCCATCAACTAAGGATTCCCTTGCTAGCTTGTTCATAGTCTTAAAGTTCAGATGACTAAGACGTTTGTGTCATAGCCAGCTGACATCTTTAGGGCTTTTCACAAGCATACATGTATCCTTAGGACAACTGTTCCAATTTGCAAGATACATACTACCTTTTCTAGATCCTGTTAGAAGGTTTTGTTTTGTTCTTTTATCACTTATGAGACACTCATCTTTAGAGAATTTTACTGAGTAGCCAGTGTCACAGAAATGAGAAACTGATAATAAGTTAAACTTTAAACCTTCTACATATGATACATCATGTACCTCAATGTCACCATTCTTAAGGGTGCCATATCCTTTTGTGTTACCGTGCGCGTTATCACCAAAGAAGACTTTTGGACCTTTCTTTTCTGTGTAATTGATCAGCAGGGCTTTGGTTCCAGTCATATGAGTTGACCATCCACTATATATGTACCAAGTTTCTCCTGCTTGACCTCCTCTTCTGTATAGGTCCCTCATTTCCTGCAAGAAAGGTTAAGTCTTAGGTACCCATTTTGTCTTGGGTCCTTGGGTGTTAGTACTACCCTTGGGGATCCACATATACATTGGTCGTTTGATAACCTTGAGCATTTGAGTTGTCTCCCATTGGCATCACAAAACCAAATCTTACCAGTTGACACCTTGGCATGGTCTGATTTGTTATTTGTGTCATCTAGGTAATAGTCATATGGTTTCCTCTTATAGGAGTGTGTGTGTATTATCTTCTGACTAGTTACATTCGGCCTGAGTGCATTAGCTGGTCGATGCACACGATTATATGGAAATACTCCTCTGTTCTCACAATATCATAAGAGATAGGGGGTGCAAAGAGAACAGATTTGTGTGAAGAAGACTTCTTCTTCTTGGCTGGAGCAGCATACAGCTGAGACTGTCTCAATCGAGATGGTCTAGGCTGTTTGTTGTTCCTCTGTACAGGTTTGGGGTTAACTTGTCTCTTACCATTTTTGGTGTTGGGATAGTTAGCCTTAGCTGGTACAGATGCCTTTTGGTTCATATTAGGTTCATTGTGTTTAGAACACTCACCTTTTTCATGTGACTGAGTAGTGCACTGATTAGGTGTACTACCCTCAACTGGAGAGGATGTTGATGGATTAAATTCATAACCAAAACCCATCTTATTGCCATTAGATCTATAATATTCAGAGATACTTTCAATAGTAGCAGATGCTTTATTGAACTCTGATATCTTTTGATTTAGGCATTCCTTCTCCTTTTCTAAGAGCTTGTGTGCTTGGAAGAGATCATCGAACTTAGATTGTAGTGAACGAAATTCCTTGGTTTCTAAGGCTTGAGTTTCTAACATCCCCTCATACAACTGAGTTATTGTGGTATTTTCTTCTTTAAGAAGTTCCACTTCTTTGGTCAATCTTTCATTCATTGTTACCAGCTCAGGGGTGTTATCAAACTTAACCTTTTTCAACCTAGCAATCTCTTTCCTTAAATCCTTGTTCTCCTCTTCCACTTCTATAAAAGCTCTAGTGGCAATATCCAGATCACCTTTTACCTTTTTTAAGGATTGATAATAGGTGTCTTCAGATTCGCCTTCAGATGAGTTTATCTCTTCTGTATGTGAAAAGATAGGTGAATGAAAAGTTTTTTAATAGGAATTTACCTCATTTTCACATATGGCCATCATAGCTAGATCATCTGAATCATTTGACAGTCTTCAAATTCCTTGATTTGACAGTCTGGTGATGAGGGAAGGTCATCACTTTGATATTCAGCTTCTTCAGTCACCATTGCTTGTTTGTCTGAATTTCTTCTGTCTCTTCTTGGCTTTCTTTCTTCTTTGTCTTCTAGATTTAGCTCTGGACATTCATAGACATAATGTCCTGGTTTATGACAATTGAAGCATGATCCAGATTTCTGATTTGAATTGCTTCTTATTGGAGGAGTGGCATCTCTTCTTCTAGAACCTCGGCTGTCAGATGACTCCACATCCTTCTAAGGATACCTTTCTGGTGTTCTTTCTCTAGATTCTCTAGGGGATGAACCGGCTCTCCTATCTTTATAGTTCATGTAGAATTTCCTGTATTTGCTGTTTAGAGTGTTCATCCTTTCAAATCTCTTGATCATAAGAGCCATTTGTTCTTTTAGACTCATGTCTGATCCTTCAAAGTCTTCTGTTTTCAGAGAGGTCTTGCCAGATGAGGTGATTGCAGCTTTTGTATTAACTGCCTTGAAAGCCACAGTCTTTGAGGTAGATGGGGTTGCAGTTGGCTCATCACTTTCTGAGTTTTCTTCTCTTTCAAGATCATATTCATGAGCTTTTAGGTTCTGAAATAGAGTTTGAGCAGACCACTTCTTGATATCCTGAGTATCCTTGATGATGGTCTTCTCGAGTCTCCATTTCTTGGTTAGAGAATCTAAGATCTTCAAGTTTTTCTCTCTATTTGTATATTTCTTGCCTAGAGATTCTATCTCATTTATGATCTTGGTAAATCTATTGTCTAGCTGATCAATAGACTCTTTTGGCTGCATCTTGAAGTGTTCAAACTTCTTGACGGCTGTTGACAGTTTACTTTCCTTGATCATTTCAGTTCCTTCACAGAGGAGTGCCAATGCATCCCACATTTCTTTAACTGTCTCACATTGAAGTACTTTTGCAATGTACTCATTTGGAAGAGTTTGCATGATATAATCTTGAGCAATGCTGTCAAGATTTGATTGCTTCATCTCTTCTGGTGTGAGGTCTTTCATTGGCTTGGGGACAAGTTCTCCAACTGGAACTTCTGGATCACCATTTGCAGTGTTGACTGTCATGATTGTGATTGGGCCTTCTGTGATCACTGACCACATCTTGTAGTGAACTGATGTGAGATTCTTCCTCATCCTTATCTTCCAGTAATCATAATCCTCCACTGAAAACTTAGGAAACTTACGCATGTTAGCACTCATGCTGTATGAGTTTTCAAAAACAAGTTTTTCAAAAGATAGATCTGTTCACGAGGACTACAGAAAGACTCCCTCAAGTCTTCTGATAATCTAGAGACAGTAGTCCGTTAGAACCACTGCTCTGATACCACTTGTTGGTCCCTGAACGAGTAGTGAATGGGATTAAAGTCTAGAGGGGAGGGGTGAATAGACTTTAAAACTTTTTCAAGAGAGTTGGGAACCTCTTCTGAACTCTATGTCACCTGGACTACAAGTCTGCTGGTTCAGATGACTATAGTGGTCTGATGAAGAGATTATATGCGGAAGTTAGTAGGCCTGTTTATACTCGTTCTTTAGTTTCTTTTGAAAGTACCAACTTGTTAACTCAATGAAAAGCTCAGCTGATGCTGGTTTGAAGATTATGGCCTTGTTTGAATACAGTTGAAGACACAGTATGCACTATAAAGATATAAGAATAGACAATAAAGTAAAGTGCAGAATGTAAAAGACACCAGATTTATAGTGGTTCGGATATACGTTCCTACGTCCACTCTCACGTCCTAACGTGATGTTTAATCCCTTTAATTTACCAAAAATTACAAGGGCCTGTCCTTTATAGTCCTAAGGGTAGGACTTTGAGATTTGAGCAGTCCTTACTACTACGGTCACCACAAGTGATTGGAAGCACTTGCACTTTTACAGGGGTTCAAAAACTTAACCTTATGGTGGGGGTTTTGGGGTTTTTGAATATATCCAACTAATGGTTCAAGCTTATAAAATGCTTAACCACTATGCCTAAATCAAAGAATATACAATATGAATAGGATTCAGGTTCTTTGGTTGGATGGGAAATCACTTAAGAGCTAGAAGGTGTTCTAAGGATTTCTGGGCTCTTGGAGAACTCTCAATGTGATATTGCTATTGCTTGCTTGCTTGATTAGCTTTTGTGGATTCTCTCGTTGTGACTTCGTACTTGTGATTTCTCATCCTCTTGTATTTATAGGGATGATTGCTGCAACTAGCCGTTGGAGTTGACTAGCCGTTGGGGGCAATCTTTCCATGTTTGCTTGATTCCAGCCGCTTGATTGCTTCAATTCTGGGATCATGTCAATCTTCTAAGTAAGGTAAGTCTTCGTTTGAATTGTAAGATGACTTTGGAATCAGCCGAGTCCTGGACGAGCACCTAGTCTACTAATCTTCACTTATAGTCTTCTGACTACTCATCTGGCCTTATGTCTTCTGTCTTCTGATATCTGACTACATTATATAAAATTGACCCAGACTTTAAAACTTTTTCAAGAGAGTTGGGAACCTCTTCTGAACTCTATGTCACCTGGACTACAAGTCTGCTGGTTCAGATGACTATAGTGGTCTGATGAAGAGATTATATGCGGAAGTTAGTAGGCCTGTTTATACTCGTTCTTTAGTTTCTTTTGAAAGTACCAACTTGTTAACTCAATGAAAAGCTCAGCTGATGCTGGTTTGAAGATTATGGCCTTGTTTGAATACAGTTGAAGACACAGTATGCACTATAAAGATATAAGAATAGACAATAAAGTAAAGTGCAGAATGTAAAAGACACCAGATTTATAGTGGTTCGGATATACGTTCCTACGTCCACTCTCACGTCCTAACGTGATGTTTAATCCCTTTAATTTACCAAAAATTACAAGGGCCTGTCCTTTATAGTCCCAAGGGTAGGACTTTGAGATCTGAGCAGTCCTTACTACTACGGTCTCCACAAGTGATTGGAAGCACTTGCACTTTTACAGGGGTTCAAAAACTTAACCTTATGGTGGGGGTTTTGGGGTTTTTGAATATATCCAACTAATGGTTCAAGCTTATAAAATGCTTAACCACTATGCCTAAATCAAAGAATATACAATATGAATAGGATTCAGGTTCTTTGGTTGGATGGGAAATCACTTAAGAGCTAGAAGGTGTTCTAAGGATTTCTGGGCTCTTGGAGAACTCTCAATGTGATATTGCTATTGCTTGCTTGCTTGATTAGCTTTTGTGGATTCTCTCGTTGTGACTTCGTACTTGTGATTTCTCATCCTCTTGTATTTATAGGGATGATTGCTGCAACTAGCCGTTGGGGGCAATCTTTCCATGTTTGCTTGATTCCAGCCGCTTGATTGCTTCAATTCTGGGATCATGTCAATCTTCTAAGTAAGGTAAGTCTTCGTTTGAATTGTAAGATGACTTTGGAATCAGCCGAGTCCTGGACGAGCACCTAGTCTTCTAATCTTCACTTATAGTCTTCTGACTACTCGTCTGGCCTTATGTCTTCTGTCTTCTGATATCAGTCAAGTAATACTCTTCTGATCTGGCGATTCTTTGTGCTGCTTTAGGCCATCTTTAATCTTGGACTCCATCAGAAAAGTAGGTATACAAGCACCTTACTTAACTGGTCTTCAAGGATCTTCTAGTCTTCATGCCTTCTACTCTTCTCATCTTGAGGTTGTGCATGTAAGTCAGGGTTGTGCTAATCAGCTGATATCAATACAGTTGATCACACAAGACTAGTCTAAGCTGTTCTATACAAGGTCAGCTGATCCTATTACATTTATAAACTCTAAGTGTTTTGGCCATCAAAACTATTCTAACATCAAGTGGGGCTTATGGTGAATTTATATCCCAACATCTACTAATTTTAAATTTTATTTAGCCTTATTTTCGACGTTTTTTATAGAACTTAGAACACAAATAAAACATTAATAAAGCAATAGAGGTTTAATTTTTTTTTTTTTATTTTTCTTTAAAATATTTCTTTTATATTACATGAACCTACTAACACCCCATAAATTTTATACACTCCAAACGTTAAACACAAAGATTCAAAAATCAAACGTAGTTAAAAAAAATCATAAACATATTTAATAAATTGCTAAAAACAATTAAATTAAAAAAAAGAAGTAAGAATTCAAATTAATATAAAAAAAATTTAAATAAAACCTATAAAAAATCGCCTAAATTTTTAAAAATTAAACAAAGCTAAAATAATTAATTTAATTAGTTTTGAAGATTTAGTTGATTTTCTACAATTTTTAAATTGTATTTAGCCTTATTTTCGACGTATTTTATAGAATTTAGAACGCAAATAAAACATTAATAAAGCAATAGAGTTTTAAATTTTTTTATTTTATTTTTCTTTTAAATTTTTTTTTTATATTACATGAACCTACTAACACCACATAAATTTATATACACTCCAAACGTTAAACACAAAAATTCAAAAATCAAATGTAGTTAAATAAAATCATAAAAATATTTAATAAATTGCTAAAAATAATTAAATTAAAAAAAAGTAAGTATTCAAATTAATATAAAAAATATAAATAAAACCTATAAAAATCACTAAAATCTTCGAAAATTAAACAAAGCTAAAAACATGAATTAATTTAATTAGTTTTGAAGATTTAATTGATTTTTTCACTATTTTTGAAGATTTGTAATAAATTTAAAAAAAAATCAACTTGAAAAAATTATTAACTTAAATAAAAAAAATCTTTAAAAGTATTAAAAAATCAACTAAATTTTTAAAACTAATTAAATTAATTAATTTTTTAGCTTTATTAAAATTTTGAAGATTTATGTATTTTTTATAGGTTTTATTTATATTTTTCATATTAATTTAAATTCTTACTTTTTTAATTAAATTATTTTTGACAATTTATTAAATATGTTTATGATTTTATTTAACTATATTAGATTTTTTAATTTTTATGTTTAACTTTTGGAGTGTATATAAAATTCATGGGGGTGTTAGTAGGTTTATATAATATAAAAGAAATATTTAAAAAAAAAAAACAAAAAAATCTAAAACTCCATTTCTTTATTAATATTTTATTTGCGTTCTAACTTGTATAAAAAACGTCGAAAATAAGGCTAAATAAAATTTAAAAATAGTAAAAAATCAACTAAATTTTCAAAACTATTTAAATCAATTAATTTTTTTTTAGATTTGTTTAATTTTTGAAGATTTGAACGATTTTTTTATAGGTTTTATTTATATTTTTCATATTAATTTGAATTCTTATTTTTTTAAATTTAATTATTTTTGGCAATTTATTAAATAGGAAATAGGTAGGGTGTGTATAGTAATAAAAAATAATTTTTAAATTTTAGTGTGGTGTGTTTAACATTTGGGGTGTGTATATCATTTTATGGGTTGTGTTTTAAAAAATGACCTGTGAAACCTGTTGTAGCAGGTAACTGGACCAAAATTAAAATAAATTGAAACTTAATGGACTAAATTCAAAAAGTGGTAATCTGATGGACTAAATTCAAAATTGTGGTAACTTAATGGACTAAAAAAAATATAATCCCTGTATTCTATTCTATTTTTTTTTTTTTTTTGAAAGGAAAAAATGTTGTATTAATTATAATGGAGTACCAGGAGTACTCATGGATTAATCTAGTTACAACTTCCAAGTGTGATCACTGTGTCAAGAAATGGAACAACACCAGCTAAGACGAATATCTAAATAAGGCTCCTTATGAGCAGATTGCTGCTCTCGGACAGGCACACCAATCGTGAAAAGAGGTCGAGCTAGGGCATTCTTTATGTAGACAAAGAATACTCCAGGCCTTTGCTATAATTTCGTCGAACAGTTTTTCCGGTTTCGGCTCCTCATGTGATAATATCTTCTTATTTCTAGCGTTCCATACAAACCATACCGTCAAGCACCAGATGCATTCCAATACGTTCTTTTTACGCTGTATTTTTCGCTTTTTGAGTTCACTCCGAGTGGCGATTCGTCCTCTTAGCACTTTCCAGGCCAACCCCGAGAATTTTGGAGGTGTCATTTTATTCCAGATCCTCTTGATTGCAACCTGCGCCTCTACACTAAGAACATGTGTCTGCTCTAACGACTCAAAACCGCCATAGGCTGACTTTGGGCTATACTTGCCATCATCATATGCTTTCCAACGCCAAGTATCCAAAGTCGAGGCCCGCAAATTTAAGACATCCAGCGAACTGCCCAGATGACCCGCAAGTTGCTCTTCCCAGGAGAAGAGGTTCCTTCTCCAATGGATATCCCAATTCCATGTCCGTTTACCCAATTACCCCATTCGCTGATTCGTGCCTCCTTGTTGACTCATAGAGAGTAAAGCCTTGGATATAGATCTTTTAGGGCTGGTTGATCCGACCACCTATCACGCCATAGGAATGTACCGCTGCCGCACCCAAGAATCCTTACCATGTTATTGCTGAACCAAGAATTTTGTGCATTTTCAGCAAACTGATTTTTAAACATGTTCCACCAATTCGAGTGCTGGTTTCTGTTCGCCGTTAAATCTGCAGCACCTGCCAAATATATATCATACTTAGAATCAAGGATTTTGACCCATAATGCCTTAGGTTCCGTACGCAGCCTCCACGCCCACCTGCCAAGAAGAGAAATGTTAAATAAATCGAGATTTCGAACTCCAAGTCCCCCGACTGGCTTAGGTCTACAAATATCATTCCATGAGACCCATGGAATTTTTGTAGAGCACACACCTCCCCCCTACAAAAAGTTACGTTGCAATCTAACTAGCTCACTCAAGATTTTTTTAGGAATACGATATAGAGATAGATAATAGATAGGCAGCGATACGAGAACCGCATTGAGCAATGTGATCCTTCCACCGAAAGAGATTTGCCGATCCTCCCACATCTTAATTCTATTTTTCACCTTCTCCACCACCCCTTTCAAGCTTGTGTCGATTGATGATTAATTTCCACTTGAATACCAAGGAATTTCATGGGGAGTGACCCCACACAACATCCTAAGAACGCTGCCATGCCCTGTTGTACCTCCGACTCCACATTAAGGCCAAGAAGGCTGCACTTAGAAAAATTGATTTTACGTCCGGATAATCTTTCAAAATTAATCAACAAGCACTTGAGAGCCCATATGTTTTTCGTGGTCGCCTCCCCCACCAAAATAGTATCATCGGCATATTGAAGATGTGTAACCGGTACCTCCTTTCTCCCCACTTTTACTGCATCATAGATGCCTGCTGAAGAGGCTCTGGAGATGAGGGCGCTTAGACCTTCAGCCACGATAATAAAGAGCAGCGGAGATAGAGGATCCCCTTGCCGAAGCCCCCGCTGAAGGTGGAATTCGGCTGAAGGGCTGCCATTGACAAGAACAGAAGCAGAGGCCGATGAAACGCACTCCCGAATCCACTTACGCCATTTAGGAGCAAATTCTATTATGAACAAAAGATCTCAATCATTATTAAGAAGTTGGAATTTCATCCGTTTTGGTGCGGCTAAATACGCCTCCAAATTTTTTATACAATTCCTGGAAATTTCTAAACTACCTTTGTCATCAACATTTATCTTATACTCCCTCCGTCCCAACTTAACTTTCATACTTACTGTTCACTCCTTTTTTAAAAAATATTATAATAAATAGAATTTTAAGATATAATTTTATAAAAAAATAAATAAGTGAGTTGTATGTATGTACCATAAAAATAATAACATTAAATATAATATTTTAGATATTATATTGATAGAGTTTCTAATAAATGATCGAAAAAGTAGGTATGAAAGTTAAGATGGGACGGAGGGAGTACTACGTAGCTCGGGGTTTATGCCATGAATTCCAGAGGACGTACAGGCTGTGCACGTCCCATCGTCCGCACCTGGATCTTCTCTGCATAGATGCAGCAGTCAGCAGCTGGTTTAATTTGAATCAGAATTTCGATGTATATGACGGGAAGAAATAAATGGGATTAAAAATCAAGATTGTTATAATTAGTTGCAAAGAAACGATGAGGGAGACACGCAAAATAAAAAAATTCGAACAGTACAGATCGAGAGGGGTCAACTGTTTTGAATTGTTATTAATTTTCATAATGATATTTAAATTTATATATTTTCAAATTTATTTTAAAAGAGGGTAAGATAGTAAAATACAATTTAAAAATATTAAATTGGCATGTACTAGGTCAAGGCATCAGGGTGTGAGTTAGAGCGCCGCCCTGATTGACCTAAAAACAACATCGTCATTACATTTTGAAAACTCGAACAAAATAAATACTTTCTTGCAACAAATTTTCTCCTTCATCCTGTTCCCTTGGACTCCGACGAAAGGGATTTCTTCACCCTTCTTCTTCTTCGTCTCCAACCACTAGCCGCCCCTCCGCCATTCCCTGTGCAAGAGGCCGGTATATTAGTTGAGATTTTCAGCCCATGTTACGTTCCTCAACAAAAGAATGAATCAAAATTAATGTATCTGTGAAGAATTACAACAAGTTAAGCGAACAAATGAAAGAGTATTAGTTGTAACTTCTAGTTTAGTAGTTATAACCTCTCTTGTAAACCTCCTCTTTATATAGAGGAGTGATGATCTTCTAATTTACTATTCAATTTCATTTTCTATTCAATATGAATTCTATATTTCTCAATTCTCTCAATATGCACTCTATCCAATTCCTTCTTATTATGAAATTTCACATGGTATCAGAGTTGTGTATCGATTAATTTATGATCGATTAAACACGTTCGTCGATTTAGGTACGCTTCCGCGATTTAGTTTGAATGAATCTCATGAGTTGTATACTCATTTCTTAAATTTCTTGAGTTGTATACTCATTTCTGCCAAATCTTTGATGGGTTTGGATTTCTACCCTATTTTTTCTTTTCACGATTTCTACTTTACGAGTTCTATACTTGTGAATTTTTGGATTCGAATTCTTGGAGTTCTATAATCTTTTTTTTGAGTTTTATGCTCATTTCTTTGCGGGTTCTATGCTCGTGAGTTTTAAATTCGATTTCATCTTGATTTGAATCAAATTCTTAGAGTTTATACTCGACTTTTCTGCCCTAAAAATTTAGGGATTCTTTTCTATATTCAAGAGTTATATACTCAATCTAATATTTTCTCTTCGTGTCTATCACGATTCTATCTTTCGTGTCTATCGCGATTCTTTCTTTCGTGTCTACCACGATTCTATAATTTGAAAAATTCTTTTCCTTGGTGATGACATATTGACGTTCAAATGAAAATTTTTGCTCCCTATTCTTTTGTTCTTGATGTTGGCATGGCTGCACTTATATTGGTTCTCTTTAACTCGATAGCACATGGTCTCAACTCTTCAAGATTTGGAGTTTTTTTTTAATAACAATTTCAAGATGTGCTTGATTACCATCCATGCTCATCTTGTGGGAGGGTGTGAAGAATTACAACAAGTTAAGCGAACAAATGAAAGAGTATTAGTTGTAACTTCTAGTTTAGTAGTTATAACCTCTCTTGTAAACCTCCTCTTTATATAGAGGAGTGATGATCTTCTAATTTACTATTCAATTTCATCTTCTATTCAATATGAATTCTATATTTATCAATTCTCTCAATATGCACTCTATCCAATTCCTTCTTATTATGAAATTTCACATATCATCAGCACTATCAGAAAGTACAAGTCCCTACAGCAGGAGGAAGTATCAAGCAGTCGTGGTTGACCTCAGAAATGAGTGATCAGAGTCAAAGGTACAACCCCAAGAAACAAGAAACACTGAATTTATTCCCAATCTACCCCAGTACCCCACTGGAATTCTGCAATCAAGAAATGGAATTGATGATGATGGGAGAGAAATGAAAACCCTAATTCCAGTGATGAGAATCATGGAAATGGGAATCATGATGGGCATCCTTATTTTGATTTCTTTTGTGGGAATTGAATTGGATTTAAATTAAAAGTCTTGAAAACATAATTCAAGAATCACTGAATTCTAGGGTTTTCAGAGATTACTGACAGAATCTGTGTGATTTTTAATTTTTTTTTTTTGGTGATTGAGTGAAGATTTGAGGGTTCAACTTGACTGATGATGACTGTCTGCACCTTCTTTTTTTTCAAAGGAAAAAACTCTTGTTATTTTATTTGCGGTAATGGATAGATCTTGTGTTTTCATTATTTTTAATTTTACCTCGTATTTTGCAAATTTTATTGTCATGTTTTTATGGAGTATTTAAACTTCACCCTAAGTACATATGGCCAAAAAAAAAAAAAAAAAAAGGAAAAAAGTGGCCTTAAAAGTACAAGAGCTAAACGTTAAAAAAAGTACAGAGGACTAAATATACTTTTTATATTATTATAGTAATATAGAGTAAGTGATCAGTGCAAAGTTTAAAAATAAGCATAAAAGAGGGTAAGATAGTAAAATACAATTTAAAAATATTAAATTTTGGCATGTACTAGGTCAAGGCATCAGGGTGTTAGTTAGAGCGCCGCCCTGATTGACCTAAAAACAACATCGTCATTACATTTTGAAAACTCGAACAAAATAAACACTTTCTTGCAACAAATTTTATCCTTCATCCTGTTCCCTTGGACTCCGACAAAAGGGATTTCTTCACCCTTCTTCTTCTTCTTCTTCGTCTCCGACCACTAGCCGCCCCTCCGCCATTCCCTGTTCAAGAGGCCGGGAAACTCTACTGCAAATTTCTTCTTTTATTGCATTGAATTTTCGAGAATGGAGGGAGAAAAGAAAATCCAGATCGGTGAGCATGATTTCCCACAAGAAATTGTTGAAGACATACTCTCAAGACTCCCCGTCGATTCCCTCTTGAAATTCAGGTGCGTTTCAAAGTCATGGCTTTCGGTAATTGACAGTGAACAATTCATCAAAATCAACCTTAAAAAATCAACAGAAAATCCATGTTTTTCCCATCACCGGATCATTTTAAACTCCGTTCCTTATGTTGGGCCTTATTCCTCCGTATCAACAGAAAACAAACTATTTAAGATGTTTTGTTGGGCCTCATTGTTAAAAGAGCCATTTGAATTAGATGATGAAAAATGTATTATGAACGTGGTGGATGGGGATGTTAATATTGTGGGTTGCTGTAATGGGATTGTTTGCCTTAATCAATTAGATACGGGAAGATTTATCTTGTGGAACCCAACTACGAGAATGTCCATGTATTTGCCTGATGCAGTGAGCATTATTAGTCGAGTGGATGGGGAAAACATGGACTTTCCCATGTATGGGTTCGGCTACAATGAGTCAAGTGATGATTACAATGTGTTTACGGTTATTACTTCTAACAAACGACAGGTGAGTGCTAGAGTGTATAGTCTTACGAGCCATTCTTGGAAAACATTGGAGGATGAAGATTTGCCATACGATGTGGATAAAGCGGCTGGGGTGTTTGTAAGTGGACATCTTCACTGGTTTCAAGATGTCTATAATGCCATGGACTACAATGAAAACAAGGACAATTTGCACTTATTTTGCTTTGATTTGAAGAATGAGGTGTTTGGAGTGGTTAAGCTACCATTCTATTCACATGATGTTGAATTACCAACTGACCCTTTAGGAGTGATAGAAGGATGTCTTAGTGTGCTTTGTTATGATGACGATATTTCTGCATTCCAGGTTTGGGTTATGAAGGAGTATGGGGTGAAAGAGTCTTGGGTTAAACTTTTTACTTTTTCAAAATTCCAACATCCTCCTTTGAGGAGACAAGATGCGGTGCGTTCATTTTGCAGGGGACCAAATGGGGAATTTCTACTCATTTATAGTTCTACTATGATGGTTTACTGTTATCATCCTGAGGATGATGAGTTTCGTTGTTCACTCATACTTAACATTAATCAAGTTATGGGGGAGGGTTTCTACGTTGAAAGTTTAGTCTCTCTTGGTCCAAATGCTCGGGAAGAGAGCTTCTGATGGATGTTTAAACGAGAGAGGTAGCCGCGAACCAGTGTGTAATGTCTTACGTACCAAACCAGTATGTTGGTTTTTTTTTTTTGTAATTGTTGGGAAGCAGAATCATTATTTAGTTTGCACTGCATCTTATCATTGTATGAATGTACTTGGAATTACATCTTACGATCATTGTGTTTTTTTGAAGTTTCCTTCACTTATTGATCTATTCTCTTATCTGACTTACTGCAGTTTAATTTTAGGGTGTTGGATTAGTTGATCCAGT
Organism: Galeopsis tetrahit; assembly: GCA_963675135.1. Taxonomy (NCBI): domain Eukaryota; kingdom Viridiplantae; phylum Streptophyta; class Magnoliopsida; order Lamiales; family Lamiaceae; genus Galeopsis; species Galeopsis tetrahit. The sequence continues at coordinate 70,279,913 of OY776132.1, forward strand.
TCTGATTTTGTGATAATATGTTTATGGAATAAGCAACCTAATAACTTAGTAAGGAAATTAATATTATTTAGCTAGTTAAATCTTTTGTACCAGGCTATGTAGCGACGGGGGAAGAAATTTAAGGCATGGAGGAATACGGATAGAAGACAATTTAGTCTAATAACTTTCTACTTTTTTGAAATGGTCGCAAAAAAGTTAAATGTACCAATTTAGTCTCATTGTTTTACAATTTGTTATGTTTTGATCCAAAAAAGTTAAATGTACCAATTTAGTCTAATTTTTCGCAATTTGTTCTATTATGTTCCCAAATTTTTTTAATGTAATTGCAAAAAATGGGATTAAATTGGTACAATTTAACTTTTTTTGGGACAAAAAAAGAATGAATTGCGAGAAAATGAGACACGTGGCTGTAAACTTAAGCAAAACCCCATGTTCGTATATTTTTATATTTTTGATTGTTACGTGTTTGTTGACATGCAATTGACATAATTTTGTAGTCTCTTGCCACGGGCTATTATAGCACATATAGAACGAGCATTCAGAGAAGACGTCGCGAATCACCATTTATTAATCAAGAGTGGCCTAAAAACGGTGCAAAGAGGGAAAAAGGACCAATCGAAACATTACTACTGGTTAGTTTAAGAGAGTGACTAGATGTTTGCTAATTATAACTTTGATTTTTAGTGATTAATTAACCATTTAAAGAACTACAACATTGTTACCTCACTATTATGGAAGAGCTGCAGGGAAATATGGCTGTCAATTTGAGTGGAACCTTAGGTTTGTATATTTGTGTATTTAATAAATAGTGCACAACAAAATCTACTATAGCCGAAAAATAAATTAATTTTTTTCCCCAAAATATAAAAGTTCCCCAAAATTTAAAAGTTATCATTAATAACTACCTTGGTAACGATATATTTAACACTTTAAATAATAACTACCTTTGTAATAATGCACTATATATTTTAAACTCCGTTCCTTATGTTGGGCCTTATTCCTCCGTATCAACAGAAAACAAACTATTTAAGATGTTTTGTTGGGCCTCATTGTTAAAAGAGCCATTTGAATTAGATGATGAAAAATGTATTATGAACGTGGTGGATGGGGATGTTAATATTGTGGGTTGCTGTAATGGGATTGTTTGCCTTAATCAATTAGATACGGGAAGATTTATCTTGTGGAACCCAACTACGAGAATGTCCATGTATTTGCCTGATGCAGTGAGCATTATTAGTCGAGTGGATGGGGAAAACATGGACTTTCCCATGTATGGGTTCGGCTACAATGAGTCAAGTGATGATTACAATGTGTTTACGGTTATTACTTCTAACAAACGACAGGTGAGTGCTAGAGTGTATAGTCTTACGAGCCATTCTTGGAAAACATTGGAGGATGAAGATTTGCCATACGATGTGGATAAAGCGGCTGGGGTGTTTGTAAGTGGACATCTTCACTGGTTTCAAGATGTCTATAATGCCATGGACTACAATGAAAACAAGGACAATTTGCACTTATTTTGCTTTGATTTGAAGAATGAGGTGTTTGGAGTGGTTAAGCTACCATTCTATTCACATGATGTTGAATTACCAACTGACCCTTTAGGAGTGATAGAAGGATGTCTTAGTGTGCTTTGTTATGATGACGATATTTCTGCATTCCAGGTTTGGGTTATGAAGGAGTATGGGGTGAAAGAGTCTTGGGTTAAAATTTTTACTTTTTCAAAATTCCAAAATCCTTCTTTGAGGAGACAAGAAGGGGTGCGTTCATTTTGCAGGGGGGCAAATGGGGAATTTCTACTCATTTATAGTTCTACTATGATGATTTACTGTTACTATCCTGAGGATGATGAGTTTCGTTGTTCACTCATAATTAGCATTAATCAAGTTACGGGGGAAGGTTAATTTCTACGTTGAAAGTTTAGTCTCACTTGGTCCAAATGCTCGGGAAGAGAGCTTCTGATGGATGTTTAACGAGAGAGGTAGCCGCGAACCACTGCTTTGGGTGATCCAAATGGCATCTTTGAGTAATGTTGTACCAAACCAGTATGTTTTTTTTTTTTTTTTTTTTTTTTTTGATGTAATTGTTGGGAAGCAAAATCATTATTTAATTTGTACTACATCTTATCATTCTATGATTGTACTTTGAATTAAATCATACGATCATTGTGTGTTTTTGAAGTTTCCTTCACTTATATTGATCTATTCTCTTATCTGACTTACTCGGGTGTCGGATTGGTTGATCCAGTTCTGATTTTGTGATAATGTGTTCATGGAATAAGAAACCTAATAACTTAGTAGGGAAATTAATATTTTTTAGCAAAAATGGGACTAAATTGGTACATTTATCCTTTTTAGGACCAAAACAGAACGAATTGCAAAAAATAAAATAAAAATGGGACTAAATTGATACATTTAACTTTTTTTGGGATCAAAACAGAATAATTTGCGAAAAATGGGACTAAAATGATACTTTTAACTTTTTGGGACCATTTTAGTAAATGTTGAAAGTTATGGGACTAAATTGACTTCTATCCCTAAATCTTTGTATATCAGGCTATGAAGCGACGGGGGACGAAATTTAAGGCCTGCAGGGACACGTGGCTGTCAACTTATGCAAAACCTCATGTTCGTATATTTATATATATTTGCACTGTCACGTGTTTGTTGTCATGCCGTTGACATAGTTTTGCAGTCTCTTGCCACGTGCTATTATAGCACATCTAGAATGAGCATTCAGAGAAGAAGTCGCGAATCACAATTTATTAATCAAGAATGGCCTAAAAACGGTGGCAAATAGGGAAAAAGGACCAATCGAATCATTACTACTAGTTAATTTAAGAGACCGACTAGATGTTTGCTAATAACTTTGGTTTTACGCGGTTAATTAGCTATTTAATGAACTATACAACATCGTATTTGTTTTCATCAATATATAAAGGATGTTGTTGTGGAAAAATATTTCTGATCTTTTCTTTTCAAATTCTTCGTGTCATTTGTTCAGGTCTAATATGATAAAACAAAATTGGGGGATGGGTGTCTTTCGTACTTTTGGAAGGACTGTTGGTTAGATGTGGCAAGACTATGTGAGACATTTCCTAGATTGTACTCTATTTGTGTTAATAAAGAGAAGAGGCTAGGAATAGTGAATCAGGTGTATGGAATAATGGTATTTGGCAATGGAACATTTTATGGAGGCTAGAACTATTCACCTAGGAGGTTGATCTTTTCAATCAATTACTACATACTTTGGAAACTATTAATCTACAGTTGAAAATGGAAGCTCTCAAGCGATGTCAGATACTCTTCCAAATCAGCGTACAATAGCCAAACGACGCAAGCCCCAGCACAAGCTCTTGATTTTTTTTTTTTTTTGAATTACATTAAATACCCATCCCTTTTTTTCCCTCCCCATGACTCGAACCCAGGATCTAAGGCCTAGGTAGTGGTGCTCTAACCACTTGAGCTATCCCACTTTGTCAGCACAAGCTCTTGATGATGATACCCAAGTAGCCCTGCGGAGAATCTGTAACAGGCTAGCTAACTCCCACCAAATACTCGGGATTAGCGTGGAAAGTAATCCGAGAAAGGCTAGCAACTCTCTCTGAGCTGAAGAAAAGGAACATCCTTGGCGATAGAGATGATATTTCATGTGTTTTCTGCGGCCTCGAGGAGGAAACCTCCCAACACCTCTTCTTCAGCTGCAACTTCTCCAGTAAAGTATGGCACCTATGCTTTAGTTTTTTCTCAGTACAAATTAAAGAATGCCCCTCTTCTGTAACATTTCATGATTGGGGTACAAATCCTAGACTAGCATGTATGTCATATGCTACCTTAATTTACTGTCATGGAGTTTCTCATAACAACCCCGAATTTCCCTTATGTAATCTCTTGAGTGTCTCACTCCTTTGAGTACCACTGGAACTCTAATAATAAAAAAATTCCTGTTCAAAAAAATAAATATATAAAGGCTGTTGTAGTCTTGTATGCTGCATTTGGTGATGAATTCTATTGTGTACGTTAGTGTGTGAATGAATATAGAAATACAAATATAATATTATCATTTGCCAATATATTGCCCCAAATTAGGGAATGAATTGCAGGGAAATGTGAGTGTCAAATGTTACTCCATTCCCGTACACACTATAGGATTAATTCATATCACCCATTTCAACCAATTCCAAGACCTGATGCAAATGAAATCAAAAGTGCCTTCCAAGTTAAAACTCTGATTTTTTTTTTTAAAATGATATTGTATCTGAGTTTCCAGATTCCCCACAAGTAATGAACAATGTGATCTCATTTGAATGTGTGATAAAATCTTCTCCGGGGAGTTCCCATTTTTCGCAAAGATATTTGCAAGCGAGAGCTAGTAACAATGATTCCTCTTGATTTGATTAATATCAAATCAATCAACAATAGTACATGATTAAAACAAATTACTCAATCAATTTGCTCAAGTCAGTGGACTAGAATACCAGAGTTTAAATTATTTGTACTCCCCTAACTTCTGTCTTTTCCGCAAAAAATCCAAAATAAATAAATAAATATCAATCCAATCAACAATAGTACATGATTAGCCATGCACAAGTTTATAAACTATATATATTGCACACGCTAGCTGAATTGAGAGACATAGGTAGCGATAAAAAAAATTATTCGTTACACGATCAAGGACACAAAGAATTCAGGAAATTAAGAACATAATCAGTAACGTCAAGACCGACAACCTACCAAATATTTTGGAATAAAATTTCTGTGAAATATTCCTGGAGTGAATTCTTAAAATGAAATAATAAATTTGGGGTCTCATATAATTTTTTTTTATATTTGAAAAAAACTTCTAAAAAAAAGATATGGAGGCATTTTTAGAATATAAAAAAAGATAAGGGGTATTTTAGTCTTTTTAAAAACGAAATTAACCAAAATGTATCTAGAGGAAATCGCCTCCATCCCAATATTTGTGAGATTGGGAAACCCTACACACTTGCACGCTCAGCTAGCTAGCTAGCTAGCCCTACTCTATAAATCCTCTGGCCGGAAAATGGAGAGAGAGAATTCTTCCGGAAGCATCAAAATCGAACCTCACCTTTGTATTCCTCAAGAAATTCTTGAAGAAATACTTTCAAGACTCCCGGTGTATTCCCTCTTGAGATTCAGGTGCGTTTCAAAGTCATGGCTTTCGTTAATTGACAGTGAACAATTCATCAAAATCCACCTTAAAAAATCAACAGGAAATCCATGTTTCTCCCATCACCGGATCATTTTAAACCCTATTCGATCACATCATGATAATAGAATACTTATGATTTGTAATTGGCCTACATTCTTTCTAGACCCAATTCCTGATCTGTTTGAAGCCGATGATGAAAAAGATATTTATAGGGATGTTAATGTTGTTGGTAGCTGTAATGGACTTGTTTGCCTTCTTCAAGGGGGAAGATTTATTATGTGGAATCCATCTACGAGAATGTACTTGCGTTTGCCTGAAGCAGATGCTCGATCGGTGAGCATTAGGAACATTCGTGGCAGGGACTTTCGCTTGTATGGGTTTGGTTATGATGAGTCTAGCAATGACTATAGAGTGTGTACGATTTTAGCTTCAGATCGCTGCCCACCCATTGGTAGGGTCTTTAGTTTTAAGAGGCATTCGTGGAAAACAGTGGAGGAGAATATCAATTCTTCACATGCTCTCAATAAATCGGGGGTGTTTGTATGTGGAAATCTTCACTGGTTTGGGAATGTCAACGATTATCGAGGGATTGTTCTTTTCGATTTGAAGAATGATGTGTATGGAATGGTTGAGCAACCGAGTAAATCTTATAGTTTACTTTCACGAACTCAAACTCTGGGAGTGATAGAGGGATGTCTTAGTGTTGTTTGTGATTTTCACAATTCTCACTTTGATGTTTGGGTTATGAAGGAGTATGGGGTGAAAGATTCCTGGGTAAATCTTTATACTATTGCCTGCTTCAATGATTCTCCCTTGAGGACACAAGAGCTACGTACATTTTTCAGAGGGCCAAATGGGGAATTTCTACTTATCTATAATTCTACAATTATGCTTTACTGTTATTATCTTGAAGAAAATGAGTTTCTTTGTTCAAGCATATATCCCATTAATGAGGAAGTTATGGGGGAATGTATTTACGTCGAAAGTTTAGTCTCACTTGGTCCTTATGCTGAAGATGAAGACAGCTTTTGATGTTGAACAAGAGAAGCAATCCCGGACCAGTACTTTGAAAAGATCAAAATTACATCTTTGAGTAATGTTGTACCAAACTAGTATGTTGTTTTTTGATGTAATTGTTGGCAATATTGTCTACTTTGAACTACATCTTATCATTTTGTTTATGTACTTTGAATTACATTGTATCATTGTGTTTTGAGGTTTCCTTCACTTGAATAGATTGAGTAATGTTGTACCAAACTAGATGTTGGTTTTTGATGTAATTGTTGGCAATATTGCCTACTTTGAACTGCATCTTATCATTTTGTTTATGTACTTTGAATTACATTGTATCATTGTGTTTTGAGGTTTCTTCACTTGATGATCTTTTCAATTATCTGGCTTCCACTTAGCAGAAATAGCAAGTTAAATCTCTGTATCAGGTTATGGAGCGGCGGGGGAAGTAATTGAATGAACTGCAGGGACACGTGGCTGTCAACTTGAGCGTAACCTCTGGTTCTTATACTCTTATATTTTACATTGTCTAGTGTTTGGTGTCATGCAGTTGACATATTTTTTTTTGTCGCCTGACACGTGCTGATATAGCAAATATATCTTGAATACATACTCTATATAATGAGTTATTCGGAGAAGATGTGCTGAATCACTATTTATTAATTATGATCGGCATACAAATAGGGGCACAGGAGAAAAATGGGCCAATCGAATCATTTCAATTAGTTAATTTAAGAGACGGAATAGATGTTTGCTAATTATAACTTTGATTTTTAGTGGTTAATTAACCATTTAAAGAACTACAACATCGCATTTGCATTCAATCAAATATAACAGAAGGATTTGTGTGTGCGCGTGTATTTTGTATGAGTTATAGAAATATAAATAGTATACTATCATTGCCCAATTACCCCCACTATATTATGGAAGAGCTGCAGGGAAATATGGCTGTCAATTTGAGTGGAACCTTAGGTTTAATTGTATATTTGCATTGTCAAGTGTTACTTAAAATGCAATCCACATATATATGGGCATCGCCTGCCTCACACTTTAATAGGGTGGAGCGAGTAGCTTGATTTAGGTTTTCGTCATCATATGTACTTCAAGGTTGATTTTCTTGTTTTAGTACTGCTGTTGGTACACTTATCTGGAAAAAAAATGGATATGGGATAAAGATAAAGACATAAGATGAGAAATTTTGTGGGTTCAAGTCTTTCTACTTTCACTCATTTGTTTGTTTTGTGTTTGTCTCACTCTTTTTTAAATTCACAGCAGGAAGGAATTGAACTCGTAGAATTCTGGAATCTTAAGATGATGAAAAATCTGTAATAAAATCTTTCACTTAATTTAAGGATATTTGCAAGTGGAAATCTCAGCTGGACTATGCAACGATTTCAAAATATGAAGAATACAAGATAAATATTAAAAAAATGTCGCAGCAAAAAATTAATTAAATAAAAACCGTCGCAAATTTGAGACGAATTTCCGTCAAAAATAAAATAATAAAAAAAGTCAGTTGCATATTTGAGACGAGTTTTTCTATTTTCACACTTTTTTTTTTTTTTTTGTTTGGTTATGTCACTCTCGATCTCCATAATTTACACACAAGATCTCAATCATTACTACGGCAGTTGGAATTTCTGCCTGGGTGCAGCTAAATAGACATCTGAAATTTTTATACACATCCTGGAAATTTTTAAAGTACTTTTGTCATCAATATTTATCTTATATTTGGATGGAGGGATTTAGGTCTGTGGATTTTAAATTCACACTCAAATCCATTGCACTTGTTTGAATTAAAATGTAAATAAATTGAATTTAAATACTTAGATTTGTGCCCATATTTTTTTAGTTAAAATTGAGAGAATATTAAATTTTCACTAAAACCATTTTATTTAAAATCCATGTATTTTTAAATCCTTTCATTTCCTCAAAGCAAATCCTCTCATCCAAACACAGCCTAGCTACAAAAATTATAATACTAAAATAAATGGGACTAAATTGGTACATTTAAATTTTTTGTGACCAAAACATAACAAATTGCAAAAAAATGTGAGAAACTGATGCATTTAACTTTTTTGGAACCATTTCCAAAAATGTTGAAAGTTATGGGACTAAATTGACTTATATCCCCGTATATTCGTTTCCAGTCAATGAGAAAAGCATGTAATGCCCAACTTTTACAGTGCAAGACTTGGGCATATACTCAGACCATTAACCATTCTAAGATTCATGTGTTGTCCTTTTGCTCATCGCCATCCCTGAAAGATAACCTTTGCCAGAATAATATGCCCTTCGTCTCGGGATGACTTACACGGTTTAACTGGTACACTTTTTAAGATAAGGGGATTTCCTGGTGATTTAGCGAGGTGTAAAGTGTATTTGATGGGGTGTAAAGTAAAATGAAAGTGAAAAAGGAGTGGCAATTTAGAAAATAAAATGATGTGGAAGGATATTAATTTTGTGGAGTATTTTCACATTGAGAGTGTGCAAATAATATTGAGACATCCCAATAAGAAGTGTGCAAGAAATCAAGGGACGAAGAGAGTAGTGACTTGGTAAGCCCTAATGCGGAAAAATATTGATTTTGTAGAGGAGAAGATGAATCTACGTGAAAAGGATATTTCAAGGACTTGGTAAGCCCTAATGCGGAAAAATATTGTCTATATCACTATTAAGGACACCAAAATGAGGAAATAGCCCTTTTGGTGCCACCAACAACGGCCCCCTCGTGATTTTAGTCCCAAAATAAAAAATTTAACAAAAGTGATCCCAATAAGATAAAAAAATGTACAATTTGGTCTCAAGGCCGTTAAATATTGACGGAAGAGGCAAGTGCATGTCACATGGCCGAACGCAAAAAAAGAACGCCATGATTTCCGATTGATGCTGAACACGAGAGGCAAGACTGAACTAACCGAACTAGTGCTTTGGGTGATCAAAATGGCTTTGAGTAATATTGTACCAAATTTAGTATATTGTTTTCTGATGTAATTGTTGAGAAGGAAAATCATTATCTGCTTTAAACTACATCTTATCATTGAGTGTATGTACTTTGAATTAGATCGATCATATTTTTGTGTTATTCAAGTCTGGTTGACATGTTCTCTTATTTAGGGAGTTGGATTTTTTTTTGATCCAGTTCTGATTTCTTGGTATGGCAGAAGTAGCAAGTTAAATCTTTTTATAGGTTATGGAGCGACGGGGAAGAAATTCAAGGAATTGCAGGGACACGTGGTTGTGTACTTAAGCGAAACATCAGGCTCTTATATTTTTCATTAATGTCAATTAAGTGTTTGCTGTCATGCAGTTGACATATATTTTTTCGTCGTCTGCCACGTGCAGTTTTAGCATATCTAGAATGTATACTTGTTTGTTTTTTGCATTTGGTGCATTCTATTATTGCCCGTCTAATTGTGGAAAGAGCTGCAGGGAAATATAGGGCTGTCAATTTGAGGGGAACCTTAGGTTCGTACATTTGCATATTTTGCATTCTCGAGTGTTAGTTATAATGCAATTGACATTCAATTGGGCATTGTTTGCCTCACACTGTAATATCGGATATGGTCCTCTGGTTTTTCTCAAGAATTACTGACTTTCTTCTTCAATAGGAAAGGTTTTGTCATAGAGTGGCAGAGTGGGTCCACAAATTTAACACCGTTTCACTCAGGTTCCACAAGGGTTGATGTGTTTTGATTTTCAGGAAAGATGAGGGGCTTATTTGATCTTAGTAAGAAACAAATTTGGTTTGAATGTACTAAATAAAAGATGAGGGGCTTATTTGATGCCAATTGCCAGAGGAATGATGGAAATATTGACAGATGGTGGGTTTTTTAGGATATTTTTTTGCAAGTCAAAGGTAAGTTTTCTTGTTTTAGGATGCTGAAGAACTTGATTGTTAACAATTGTTAGTGTTGGTTCTTCTGATATATTGTACGTTCTGAATTACGAACTACGTTAAACCACGTTAGATCATGCTCAAATTAGTGTATTATGGTGATTGGGATTTTGTAATTCTGTTTCTAGAGACTGAAAAACTATAAGAATTACTTTTGGCATCTCTAAATTTTAAGTTTTCTTGTTTTAGGATGCTGAAGAACTTGATTGTTAACAATTGTTAGTGTTTGTTCTTCTGATATATTGTACGTTCTGAATTACGAACTACGTTAAACCACGTTAGATCGTTGATTTCACAGCATTGACTTCCATTTAATTTATTCACAAGAAATGCACAAATCATCGAGAAGGCCTTCCTTGACCCAGATATGGGGGCTCGGAATAAATCGAACATTACAATGTATACATTGTGAACATAAATCCAGGGACCTATGCCTCTACAGAAATTTTAGTAATTGGAAATTGTTGATTAAAAAAATTGATTTACATTATATAATTAAATGTCTAATACAGATGAGTGGAGATTATAATATATCCTTGTGGTTCACACGGGACCTCGGGGTCACGTGGTCGAAGGAGGACGGATGGGGCCGAGCGAAATTTTTGCACCGGATAGGTCTTCTGACCTTTATAAACGAGGATAGGTCTTCTGACCTTTATAAACGAGGTGATGTTATTGAAATTGTTATGGAATTATACATCTTAATGTGAACTGATGATTTAATTGCTTATTGTATTTAGTTTTGACAAGCATGTCTCCACTGAGCTGTGGTTTGCTCACCCCTTCATTTAATATTTCAGATCGAGGAGCTGGTGGCGAGGAGGAGCGGTGGATGACAATCGATTGAGACGTTGTGGCTTCCTAGATATCTTTATAAAATTCTTTTAAGTTGCTATTTATTCGAAGCTTCCGCTAAGTTAATTTTTAATTATTTTTATTGTAAAAGAAACTTGTAAGCTTCATTTCTTAAGTGTAAATTTTGGTTCATGCCCTTAAAATTTTAAATTGTTAATTATGTTTGTAAAATAATTTTTATGAAAATTGGGGTGTGACACAAGTTCTCCAACTGGAACTTCTGGATCACCATTTGCAGTGTTGACTGTCATGATTGTGATTGGGCCTTCTGTGATCACTGACCACATCTTGTAGTGAACTGATGTGAGATTCTTCCTCATCCTTATCTTCCAGTAATCATAATCCTCCACTGGAAACTTAGAAAACTTACGCATGTTTGCACTCATGCTGTATGAGTTTTCAAAAACAAGTTTTTCAAAAGATAGATCTGTTCAAGAGGACTACAGAAAGACTCCCTCAAGTCTTCTGATAATCTAGAGACAGTAGTCCGTTAGAACCACTGCTCTGATACCACTTGTTGGTCCCTGAACGAGTAGTGAATGGGATTAAAGTCTAGAGGGGAGGGGTGAATAGACTTTAAAACTTTTTCAAGAGAGTTGGGAACCTCTTCTGAACTCTATGTCACCTGAACTACAAGTCTGCTGGTCCAGATGACTATAGTGGTCTGATGAAGAGATTATATGCGGAAGTTAGTAGGCCTGTTTATACTCGTTCTTTAGTTTCTTTTGAAAGTACCAACTTGTTAACTCAATGAAAAGCTCAGTTGATGCTGGTTTGAAGATTATGGCCTTGTTTGAATACAGTTGAAGACACAGTATGCACTATAAAGATATAAGAATAGACAATAAAGTAAAGTGCAGAATGTAAAAGACACCAGATTTATAGTGGTTCGGATATACGTTCCTACGTCCACTCTCACGTCCTAACATGATGTTTAATCCCTTTAATTTACCAAAAATTACAAGGGCTTGTCCTTTATAGTCCCAAGGGTAGGACTTTGAGATCTGAGCAGTCCTTACTACTACGGTCTCCACAAGTGATTGGAAGCACTTGCACTTTTACAGGGGTTCAAAAACTTAACCTTATGGTGGGGGTTTTGGGGTTTTTGAATATATCCAACCAATGGTTCAAGCTTATAAAATGCTTAACCACTATGCCTAAATCAAAGAATATACAATATGAATAGGTTCAGGTTCTTTGGTTGGATGGAAAATCACTTAAGAGCTAGAAGGTGTTCTAAGGATTTCTGGGCTCTTGGAGAACTCTCAATGTGATATTGCTATTGCTTGCTTGCTTGATTAGCTTTTGTGGATTCTCTCGTTGTGACTTCGTACTTGTGATTTCTCATCCTCTTGTATTTATAGGGATGATTGCTGCAACTAGCCGTTGGGGGCAATCTTTCCATGTTTGCTTGATTCCTTGATTCCAGCCGCTTGATTGCTTCAATTCTGGGATCATGTCAATCTTCTAAGTAAGGTAAGTCTTCGTTTGAATTGTAAGATGACTTTGGAATCAACCGAGTCCTGGACGAGCACCCAGTCTTCTGATCTTCACTTATAGTCTTCTGACTACTCGTCTGGCCTTATGTCTTCTGTCTTCTGATATCAGTCAAGTAATACTCTTCTGATCTGGCGATTCTTTGTGCTGCTTTAGGCCATCTTTAATCTTGGACTCCATCAGAAAAGTAGGTATACAAGCACCTTACTTAACTGGTCTTCAAGGATCTTCTAGTCTTCATGCCTTCTACTCTTCTCATCTTGAGGTTGTGCATGTAAGTCAGGGTTGTGCTAATCAGCTGATATCAATACAGTTGATCACACAAGACTAGTCTAAGTTGTTCTATACAAGGTCAGCTGATCCTATTACATTTATAAACTCTAAGTGTTTTGGCCATCAAAACTATTATAACATCAAGTGGGGCTTAGGGTGAATTTATATCCCAACATCTACTAATTTTAAATTTTATTTAGCCTTATTTTCGACGTTTTTTATAGAACTTAGAACACAAATAAAACATTAATAAAGCAATAGAGGTTTAAATTTTTTTTTTTTTATTTTTCTTTAAAATATTTCTTTTATATTACATGAACCTACTAACACCCCATAAATTTTATACACTCCAAACGTTAAACACAAAAATTCAAAAATCAAACGTAGTTAAAAAAAATCATAAACATATTTAATAAATTGCTAAAAACAATTAAATTAAAAAAAAGTAAGAATTCAAATTAATATAAAAAAATTTAAATAAAACCTATAAAAAATCGCCTAAATTTTTGAAAATTAAACAAAGCTAAAATAATTAATTTAAATAGTTTTGAAGATTTAGTTGATTTTCTACAATTTTTAAATTGTATTTAGCCTTATTTTCGACGTATTTTATAGAATTTAGAACGCAAATAAAACATTAATAAAGCAATAGAGTTTTAAATTTTTTTATTTTATTTTTCTTTTAAATTTTTTTTTATATTACATGAACCTACTAACACCACATAAATTTATATACACTCCAAACGTTAAACACAAAAATTCAAAAATCAAATGTAGTTAAATAAAATCATAAACATATTTAATAAATTGCTAAAAATAATTAAATTAAAAAAAAGTAAGTATTCAAATTAATATAAAAAATATAAATAAAACCTATAAAAATCACTAAAATCTTCGAAAATTAAACAAAGCTAAAAACATGAATTAATTTAATTAGTTTTGAAGATTTAATTAATTTTTTTACTATTTTTGAAGATTTGTAATAAATTTTAAAAAAAAATCAACTTGAAAAAATTATTAAATTAAATAAAAAAAATCTTTAAAAGTATTAAAAAATCAACTAAATTTTTAAAACTAATTAAATTAATTAATTTTTTAGCTTTATTAAAATTTTGAAGATTTATGTATTTTTTATAGGTTTTATTTATATTTTTCATATTAATTTAAATTCTTACTTTTTTAATTAAATTATTTTTGACAATTTATTAAATATGTTTATGATTTTATTTAACTATATTAGATTTTTTAATTTTTATGTTTAACTTTTGGAGTGTATATAAAATTCATGGGGGTGTTAGTAGGTTCATATAATATAAAAGAAATATTTTAAAAAAAAAACAAAAAAATTTAAAACTCCATTTCTTTATTAATGTTTTATTTGCGTTCTAACTTGTATAAAAAACGTCGAAAATAAGGCTAAATAAAATTTAAAAATAGTAAAAAATCAACTAAATTTTCAAAACTATTTAAATCAATTAATTTTTTTTAGCTTTGTTTAATTTTTGAAGATTTAGACGATTTTTTATAGGTTTTATTTATATTTTTCATATTAATTTGAATTCTTATTTTTTTAAATTTAATTATTTTTGGCAATTTATTAAATAGGAAATAGGTAGGGTGTGTATAGTAATAAAAAATAATTTTTAAATTTTAGTGTGGTGTGTTTAACATTTGGGGTGTGTATATCATTTTATGGGGTGTGTTTTAAAAAATGACCTGTGAAACCTGCTGTAGCAGGTAACTGGACCAAAATTAAAATAAATCGAAACTTAATGGACTAAATTCAAAAAGTGGTAATCTGATGGACTAAATTCAAAATTGTGGTAACTTAATGGACTAAAAAAAATATAATCCCTATATTCTATTCTATTTTTTTTTTTTTTGAAAGGAAAAAATGTTGTATTAATTATAATGGAGTACCAGGAGTACTCATGGATTAATCTAGTTACAACTTCCAAGTGTGATCACTGTGTCAAGAAATGGAACAACACCAGCTCAGACGAATATCTAAATAAGGCTCCTTATGAGCAGATTGCTGCTCTCGGACAGGCACACCAATCGTGAAAAGAGGTCGAGCTAGGGCATTCTTTATGTAGACAAAGAATACTCCAGGCCTTTGCTATAATTTCGGCGAACAGTTTTTCCGGTTTCGGCTCCTCATGTGATAATATCTTCTTATTTCTAGCGTTCCATACAAACCATACCGTCAAGCAAGCACCAGATGCATTCCAATATGTTCTTTTTACGCTGTAAGCCGGCGATACCAAATTTAGTATATTGTTTTTCAATAATAGTTACCACTTTTATTTCACAAAATTTCCACTTTTCACCCACACTTGTTTTTATTTTTCAATAATAGTTACCACTTTTATTTCCCATTTTTCAATAACAAAATTTACACTTTTCATCCACACTTGTTTTTTTTTTTTTCAATAATAATTGTTACAACTTTTATTACACAAAATTTCCACTTTTCACCCACACTAGTTACCACTTTTATTTCCCACTTATCAGTAACAAAATTTTCACTTTTCACTAATAATAGTTACCACACTTGTTTTTTTTTTTCAATAATAATAGTTACCACTTTTATTTCCCACTTTTCAGTAACAAAATTTTCACTTCACCCACACTTGTTTTTTTTTTTTTCAATAATAATTGTTACCACTTCTATTTCCCACTTTTCAGTAACAAAATTTCCACTTTTCACTAATAATAGTTACCACACTTGTTTTTTTTTCAATGATAATAGTTACCACTTTTATTTCCCACTTTTCAGTAACAAAATTTCCACTTTTCACTAATAATAGTTATCACTTTTCAGTAACAAAATTTCCACTTTTCACTAATAATAGATACCAATTTTCAGTAACAAAATTACCACTTTTCGATAATAATAGTTACCACTTTTCAGTAACAAAAATTTCCACTTTTCACTAATAATAGTTACCACTTTTCAATAATAATAGATACCACTTTTCAATAACAGAATTACAATATTGGGGAAATTATTGTTAAGGTCATTTCACTAAGAGATTTATCTAATAGGGCATATGTTTTTTTTTTTTAAATCTATTAAGGTGAAAATGGCACCTAATAAGACATTGTTGCCCTTTACCCATTTAAAATTTTGAAATTAATAAAAATTAATTGGATTTACATGAAATCCTTTGAATTAATGCATTCCTCGTTTTACGCGCTTCATCACCTTCCAATTTGTTCCTAAATTGAAGCAAGCTAGAATTAATTAGCTGCAAGACAATCTTTACCAAATATTCTGCATATATCGGCCGACCCATTGTTTCCGGTGAAAATCATTGGGCGAAAATCATACTACGGTGAGAAAAGGTATTCCGATCACTTGCATGCGTGACTTTTTCTTCTTATCTTCAGCGTAATTCGAAAACCTGTAAGTCATATACATAAACGGTGTAAATTCTGTGTAGATTGAAGCAAAACAAAATTTAAATAATTTGAAATTATTAAATATTAATAATTTGAAATTAATAATTTTAAATTAATGCAGTTCCTAGCACCTTCCAATTATTAAAAAAATCCTAAAATTAAGCAATTCGAATTAATTGTTAATTATTCAAACAAATAAAATTAAAAAATCTGCATTTTATGATCCTTCCAATTATTCAAATATTCCTAAAATTAAGCAATTCGAATTAATTGTTAATTATCCAAACAAAAAAAGTTAAAAAATCTGCATTTCATGATTCAGAAATAAGTGTGTCATAGAGTATACAATTCCACATATGTTGAATATGCATATATATATGAAATAGATTATGAATTTTAATATGAACAGTGAAATGAATTTTGGTATGTAGAAATGGGTTATGAAGACATATGTTCATTTCAATATGAAGTTTAAAACGACATACAGGACTGAATTTTTTGGCATGCATAAAATAACATGAACCAATGTGCACAGAGTGACATGCATATCAATATGCAAAATAGATGTGCACATTTGTAAATGGCATATTCAAACAGCGGTTTGTTGTGATGTAGGGATTTCATACTTAATTCAGTTAATATCACTGAAAAGAATTGTTCAGAATAATAAGACGAAGACATAAACTGATAATGCCTACATCGGTATCCATGTTTCATATGGAAAGTTCATTTTGATATGAAGTTGTAAGAGTAGTATATGAACCGTTCAGATGCACTTCGAATAGCAATTGAATAATAAGTCTATCCAAATTTAAGCTGAAAAAGCTGATTGTAAACCAAACAACATGTGAATAAACAACTTTTTTTTCCATAAACTTAAGTATAATCGCATAAAACAACACCAGAATTACCCCAGACTGAAGATAACACCGATTTTTTTGTTAACAAGATTTCGAAGCTGTAACTATGAAAGACTATGAACAAAATATTTAGATTAGATGAAAAACCTCTGGACATCCTGGAATTTGCATCAGTCCAAGATATAATACCCCCTGCGAACTATAACCAATCAATAATATAAAAACAAATACAAACAGTTAGATGGTTGAAGAAAACTATTCTAGTACACACATTAAATCTGAAGGGAAAACTAATTAATACTCTCAAAATTGTCAAACCACAAGCATCTAATAAATACAATCTAATAAACTTGAAAACAGGACGGAGGGGGAGGGAAGAAGGGGGTAACAGCCAGCAGCGAGAGAGAAATAAACACCACAGAAAAAATTAAACCTATCAGAATCGACATACGAACAACTTCACCGGCAGCATCTTTTTGACCTAGTTTTCCGCCACCACGAACAACTTCACCGGCCACCACGAACCACCAGAAGCATCTCCGCCGGAAACATCACATCCATGGTGGGGGAAGACCTCCGGCGAAGGTTTACAGCGACTCAGCGTGGGAGATGGAGTCCACGGCGAATAGATCAGCCATGGCGAAGAGGGCGACGACCGTGGCCATGGAGGGGGCGGCGGGGAGGTCATGGGCAGCGATGACGGCGGCAAGGTGAGTGCGGAGGCCAAGGTGGGGAGGGAGCTCGACCGATTGGGGTGGGGGGAGGGATCTAGGGTTTTATTTTTTGGGGAATGAATGTGCCATATAATTTGGGAATTAATTGATAACAATTAATTATGAATTTAAATTTCGAATTACATTTTAAATATATAAATTAAAGGAGTATATGAATATTAAGGGTAAATACGGTTTTTTGACACAAAAATGACCTTATTAGAAAATTTTAAAAGTTGTATGTTTTAGTTGTTTAATAGTCTATAAAAGTGACCTTATTAGGTAATATTCTCTACAATTTTTCGATAATAATAGTTACCACTTTTCAGTAAAATATAACTACATTTTTCAATAAAAATAATTATCACTTTTCAATAAAAAAGAACTACACTTTTCATTTTTCAGTAGTAACACTTTTTAAAAATAAAATTATTTTATGAATGGACTTGGGAAAAGGAATTAGGGTTTGTTGTGCTTACGTTGAAGGAAAGGAAGGGTGGTTTCTTGTGCTCGCCGACGGAGAAGTCGATGGGGATGAACTGGAAATCGATGTCTTTTTCGTAGAGACAAGCGAAGTCTCTTCTTGCTGCAGGGGAGATGATTGCGCCATGGATCTTGATCGCCATTTTTGATTGATGAATTCAAATTGCATGTTGAAGATGATGATGATAGTGAAGGGAGGTAGCAGTGTTATTTATACTAAAATAATCTCATTGTGAAATCAACATTAGTGTCTGAGTTATACAGCGTCACTACAAAATAATGGAGAAATGGCATCGGGGAAGGCATCGGATCTGCCGTCCCCAAAGATGAAGGCAACGGCAAAGGCATCGGCAGTGTGCCGATGCAAATATGCTCGATGCCATTTAAATGGCATCGGATTTGGGGAAAACCGATGCGAAATGGCATCGGCAGGTCGCCGTTACCAAATGACATCGGGGCCCACTGCCGATGCCATTTCGCATCGGGGACAGCCGATGCCATTTCGCATCGGGGCAACCGCCGTTACCAAATGGCATCGGGGCCCACTGCCAATGCCATTTTGCATCGGGCCCATTGCCGATGCCTTTTTATTAAAATTTAAAAAACCCGAATCTGGGTTTCGAACCCAGGTCGATAGGCCACCAACACCCACCCCCCACCGCTGGGCCACCCCATTTTTCGGAAATCTGGCCATTTTCGCGATATGTGGGGTTCGAACTCGGGACCTCGCGGTCTCGAAGGCTTTTGAGCGCCCCCTGTGTGCCGTTTAGGCTAGGAGCTGTTATTCGACATGTTGTGAATGCAATTAATATATATTCAATTTAATTTGAGTTTTTAATTCTTTAATTAATTCAATCCATTCTAACTTTAATTGTTCCTTATTAAATTATTTATCAAAGCATAACATAATTATTTCTAAATTATGTTTTTCAAATTAACTAAATTATGTTTTTCAAATTAAATAATTTATTTACGGTATCAATTCACACTATTTAAATTTATTCTAATCCTCAATTTACAACATTTAAATTCATTCTA
The DNA here is from genome assembly GCA_963675135.1 of Galeopsis tetrahit. Lineage (NCBI taxonomy): Eukaryota > Viridiplantae > Streptophyta > Magnoliopsida > Lamiales > Lamiaceae > Galeopsis > Galeopsis tetrahit. The sequence continues at coordinate 70,299,118 of OY776132.1, forward strand.
ATTTTTAATTTCACAACATTATAATTATTTTCACTTATACATTTAAATTTATTCTAATCACATCATTTAAATTCATTCTAATTTTCAATTCACAACATTAAATATATATAATTATTTTCACTTATCCATTTAAAAATATGAATTCACTTATCCATATAATTAAAAATATTTTCATCTATTATAAAATTATTCTCTAGTTCATTTTCAATTAAAATAACATCGTATCACAAACAACATTAATTATAATCATAATTAGCATGTTCACGTCAATTAAAATAACATCACACACAACATTAAAATAAAAATTAATCCTCAACGTCAATGTAATATAATAACATCACACGTAACAAAGTAATATAAAAATGTATCACTCCTCATCACCATCACCATCACCATAAGTGTAGAATATTTCATTTTAACAACCTTGATGTAAAATTAGGAATTTTTTAATCCCCAAGTGTAAAATATTTAATTTAACAAACTTGGTGTAAAATTAGGATTTTTTTAATCCATAAGTGTAAAATATTTCATTTTAACAACTTGGTGTAAAATTATGATTTTTTTAAGTGTAGAATATTTCATTTTAACAACCTTGATGTAAAATTAGGAATTTTTTAATCCCCAAGTGTAAAATATTTAATTTAACAAACTTGGTGTAGAATTAAGATTTTTTTAATCCATAAGTGTAAAATATTTCATTTTCACAAAATTAGTAATTTTTAATCCCTAAGTGTAAAATATTTCATTTTAACAAACTTTGTGTAAAATTATGATTTTTTTTTTAATTTTTAAGTGTAAAATATTTCATTTTAACAATTTTGGTGTAAAATTATGAATTTTTTAATTCCTAAGTGTAAAATATTTCATTTTAACAACTTTGTGTAAAATTATGAATTTTTCAATCCCTAATTATAAAATATTTCATTTTAACAACCTTGATGTAAAATTAGAATTTTTTTAATCCCTAAGTGTAAAATATTTCATTTTTACAACCTTGGTGTAAAATTAGGAATTTTTTATTCATAGGTGTAAAATATTTCATTTTAACAAACTTGGTGTAAAATTATGAATTTTTTAATCTCTAAGTATAAAATATTTCATTTTAACAAGTTGTAAAATTATGAATTTTTTAATTCCTAAGTGTAAAATATTTCATTTTAACAACTTTGTGTAAAATTATGAATTTTTCAATCCCTAATTATAAAATATTTCATTTTAACAACCTTGATGTAAAATTAGAATTTTTTTAATCCCTAAGTGTAAAATATTTCATTTTCACAACCTTGGTGTAAAATTAGGAATTTTTTATTCCTAGGTGTAAAATATTTCATTTTAACAAACTTGGTGTAAAATTATGAATTTTTTAATCTCTAAGTATAAAATATTTCATTTTAACAAGGTGTAAAATTATGAATCTTTTAATGCCTAAGTGTAAAATATTTCATTTAACAACCTTGATGTAAAATTAGGATTTTTTCAATCATATCCCTAAGTGTAAAATATTTCATTTTAACAACCTTGGTGTAAAATTATGAATTTTTTAATTCCTAAGTGTAAAATATTTCATTTTAACAACCTTGTGTAAAATTATGAATTTTTTAATTCCTAAGTGTAAAATATTTCATTTTAACAATTTTGGTGTAAAATTAGAAAATTTTTAATTCCTAAAGGTAAAATATTTCATTTTAACAATCTTGGTGTAAAACTATGAATTTTTTAATCCCTAAGTGTAAAATATTTCATTTTAACAACCCTAAACCCCAAACCCTTTACCCTAAACTCCGAACCCTTTTTCCTAAATCGTAAACAATATATGTTGAGAAACGAGTATTCGGGGATAAGTTACCATATTGAATATAAATTCATAATACACATTTGAAGTTTGTTTATTAATGAAGTCTAAGTGTACACGTTGAAAAGAGTAGTCGGACCGTTTACCCTAAACCCTAAACCCTTTACCCTAAACTCTGAACCCTTTACCCTAAACTCTAAACTCTGAACCCTAAACCCTAAACACTATATGTTGAGAAACAAATATTTTTTAGTATATTAATTAAAAATAAGTAAAATTCATTTTAAGTAACATAATTTTAAGTAAAATCGATAAATTAATATAAATTATTACATTAGTTATTAAATATGATAAATTGGTAAATAGTTTATAAATTTATACATCTGTCGCTCTTAATTATGTATACTCACTTAAATTACGTATATTCACTTAAATTACGTTTAAAATCTTGAATTAATAATATATATATATATATAATAGAAAAATATCGTGTGTTTGTAGATAGAAAACTAATATCTATGTAAAAATATTTTATGTGACTAGATTTGATAAATACCATAAAATAAAAGAAAGGGAGATAAATTTACCAAATAGCATCGGCCATTAAATGCCGTTACTAAATGGCATCGGGGCCCACTGCCGATGCCATTTTGCATCGGGGGGGCCGTTACCAAATGGCATCGGGGCCCACTGCCGATGCCATTTTGCATCGGCCATTAAATGCCGATGCCATTTCGCATCGGCCGGCCTGCCATTGCCATTTGCCGATGCCTTTTCAGTAATATTTTGTAGTGCGTGAGAAACTTGTTCAAAAAAAAATACAGTGTGAGAAACAGGGGAAAGGGAATGAAAAAGAATTAGAGGTCGACAATGGACACGAGGCGTGTCGCTTCTGTGTACTGAAGAGGTCGATGTCTCCATCGGAGGCCATGTCTTTCTCCGAGAATGAAACGACGGTGACCAAATAGGGAACAGAGAATTAGGGGAAAAGAGTAAAAGCGTGTGCACCTGCACCGTGTGCATTTGAGAATTTCTAAATTTCTATAGACCCCATATAAAATATAAATACGAATGATTTATGAAGGTTTCTTGAAAAATGACTCAATTGTCTTTTATTTTTTGTTGAAATCAATTTCACCTTAAATCTCGTCTCTAATTTTCCTTATGTGTGTTAGCGTATATTTATATTGGAAATATTTTTTTAATGTCCATAAAACGATACGATGAACACAAGAAGTATAATAATGTGGAAGATTTTAGGATTCTTTCAAATTAGACCCTTCATTTAATATACAATAATTAATTACGGTAGAAAGTTTGAAAGGGTGTTTATAAATTGAGTATTTTATTACTTCATAAATTAATAAAATATTAATTAATATATAAATTAAGTTAATAACTCTTTTAATTAATTAATTTTGGTGGTCCAACATTATTGATCTATAGAGTTTCTACTGTAGTTTGATTGATTTGATTTGTTTAAAATTTCAGGAGTGTTTGTGTATAATATTACTCCGTTGCACTTTTATTTTGTTAGCTTTTGAAAATTTTGATCAAGAATTATATACTATACCTCGATCCCGTACTCCTGTGAACATGGTTGTTCATTCTAATGGGAATATCGAGCAGACCAAGAGAATATCCAAGTCCGTTTTGATCGAGCCCTTGCAAATCCCACTTTGCGCCAACTCTTTCCGAGTTCAAGGGTCAACCATCTGCCTCGGATAAGGTCTGATCACGCCCCTCTTTTTGTGGAGATTCTGCAAGCCGCTCCCATGATCCATCGCGGTGGTAGTCGAAGGAAACTTTTTCGATTCGAAAAGATGTGGCTCGACAATGGGGAATGCAGCGACATTGTGGTGCAAGGCTGGAATGAAATTGATCTGAGTGCCTCCCTATCAGAAAGAATCAGGAACTGCGGTAAGCATCTGAAGACCTGGGGTAACCGTGTTTTTGGAAATGTGACTCAAAAAGCCCAAACCCTGAAGAGGGAGATTGAGAGCCTCCAATCTCAAAACCAAACCAGTGACATTCTGCTTACTCTCAAATCAAAGCAGATGGAACTTGAAGCAACACTGAAGCAGGAAGAAACGTGGTGGTTTCAGAGGTCTAGAGCCTTATGGTTGAAGGACGGAGACCGCAATACATCCTTTTTTTCACGCTAAGGCAGCCCAGAGGAGGAGACGTAACACGGTTACACGGATCATGGACAAAGATGGCAATTGGGTCGAGGGCGATGCGGAAGTCGGGAGGGTCATGACAGATTTCTTTGGGGAACTATTCACGTCGGTTGATACTTGTACTATGCACCGAGTTATAGAGGCAGTTGAGCCCAAAGTGACAACTGATATGAATGAGGCCCTGCTACAACCCTACACCGCGTCCGAAATCAAAAGGGCCTTGAAGCAGATGCACCCGGCCAAAGCCCCTGGACCTGACGAAGGCTTCTCTTCTTTGCTTCGACAAGCGGAAACTCGAGGAGACCTCAAAGGCATTAGAGTGGCTCGCCAAGCGCCCCCAATATCACACCTACTCTTCGCGGATGATAGCATCCTTTTTCTTCGCGCGAACCAAGAGGAGATCGCCAAGGTAAAGGATATCATCCGTACATATGAGCAAGCATCGGGGCAGCGTATAAATATGGAGAAATCGGAGCTCTCGACGAGTCGGAACATCAGTGGAGAGGTTGTCACTATTTTGGAGAGGCAACTGGGTGCAAGAGCAGTCACTCACCATGCGAAATATCTGGGGCTGCCCACGGTTGTAGGCTGTGGGAAAAAAGTCATATTCCAAACGCTGGTCGATAGGGTGCTTAGTAGATTAAAAGGTTGGAAGGAAAAGAACCTCACCAAGGCAGGTAGCGAGATTCTCATCAAGACAGTGGTGCAAGCAATTCCAAATTATGCAATGAGTTGTTTTTTATTCCCAAAGTCACTTTGTGAAGACATCGAGCGAGCGGTTGCCCGATTCTATTGGGGGTCGGACTCGGAGCAAAGAAGGACACATTGGCTTAGTTGGGAAAAGATTTCCCGCTCCAAGGAGAGGGGTGGTTTGGGATTTCGAGAGATGTACTTTTTTAATCTAGCCATGGTTGCAAAGCAATATTGGAGACTCTTACACAACGAGAATTCCATCGCAGCAAGGATTCTCAAAGCCCGTTACTTCCCTAGAGGCAATATTGAGTCGGCAACCATGGGCTACCAACCGAGCTTCCTTTGGAGAAGCATTTTGAATGCCCGTAATCTGATCCAAGAAGGCACTGGATGGAGGGTCGGATGTGGGAGTGAAATCAGATGTTTCGTGGACAAGTGGGTGGAGAAAGATTGCATCCCCCCCTCCCCTGCACACTGCAATTCTGGTGACCCTAGCCTCATGGACCTCAAAGTCTCTAGTCTCATAAACTCCGACACACGCACGTGGGATCGAACCCGAGTCACAAGCCTATTCGAACCTGCTGTGAGTGAGAAAATTCTTGGAATCCCCATCAGCCCCCGACTGCCTCCGGATCGACGAATTTGGCTGTACAGTAAGTCTGGAAACTTCACAGTTAAATCTGCCTATTACTTGGCTGTTGATAAGTTCTCAAAATGCGGCCGAGACTTACCTTCTTCTAGCTCCTCCCACAACTTCTGGAAACATTTGTGGAAGTGTAAGGCCCCTCCAAAGGTCCTCCACTTCCTCTGGCGGGCCTGTACGAATTCTCTGGCAACTCTTGATTCGTTGGCCAAGCGGGGTATTGTAGTTGACCCAGTTTGCAAAGCTTACGGCCTATCTATGGAATCTGTACTTCACACCCTGATTGAATGCCCAACAGCCATGAAAACCTGGAGAATGAGCCCTATCCGACTTGGTATGGACCTGGTAGCGCAGTAGAATTTTAAATCAATCATGTGGCATATTTGGGATACCCTCCCTGCATATGGTTTCACGCTTTTCGCCTTTACCTCATGGAACCTGTGGAAATCCAGAAACACCCTTCTCTTTGAAAAGCGGGTTCCGGACCCGAGCGATATTCTTACTCGCTCTATTGCAATGACAGAGGAATTTCTTAATGCATGCGGCCGAAATCTCCCCAAGACGACAACACCAATTGCCTCCCGATGGAGCCGACCCCCGCGGGGAACACTCAAGCTAAACTCTGATGCGGCTACTTTCGGTGACGGATCGGTCAGCTTCGGCTTTGTAATCAGGGACGACCAAGGGCGGGTTGTGGCTGCGGGATCAAAGAGAATGCAAGCAAAGGGTGACAGTACCAGACTTGAAGCCATGGCCTTATGCTTCGCTACAAGAAAGGCTCTTGAGTTGGGTTTGAGAGACTTAATTTTGGAGACGAATTCTCAAAGCCTGGTTCGTGCTATCCATGGTGAACTTGACCCTGACCCGTATACCCTCCTCCTGGTTGAAGACCTGCAAGAAATGGCCCACTAATCTGCTTTCAAATCATGCTGCTTCATTAGGAGAGGTGCAAATTGTGTTGCTCACTTTCTGGCTCACTATGGGAAGATGAGCAACTTTGAACAAATATGGAATGGTAGTGTTCCAATGGAATGTAATAGAGTTGGTCCTTGGTGGAGTATAACACAAGTGTATGGGGGGGGGGAATGCACTTGTGTATGCAAATTCTTTTCTTTTTAACAAAACTGGTCTTATCAGGCAGGTTGTCTTACAACTGGCCTGAGTGTGATCTTTGATAGATACTTGTCCTACTGATTACTATTGAGTGATCAGTTGGCTAGATATCTAAAAGAGTTGCTAAGTGCGGAATGTGGTTGGCCTTTGACTTAAAGAAATACTCCAAGTTAATTTCTGAAAAGACAGTTATTAGGGACTTTGTCCAAAACAAATTTTCTCACTTACTAGAGTTTGTTCTTTGAAAATTGTTTGAATATGAATGCAATAAAGAATGCAGTAAGTAAGAGACACACAAGTTTATAGTGGTTCAGAGACTCAAGCTCCTACATCCACTTTCCCTGATTGAACAGGATAATTCCTTCACAATGGAATTAGCTTGTTTTATAGTGCCAAGGTGCACTGATCAACAACACTCTCTTAGTGTTTTGATCCCTAGGATAATCTGAGTCCTAGTGCTCAATCTCACTGAGTTAAGACTGTGTTTCACTCTAACAGTCCTTAACTCCTCACTTCTACAACAAACACTCGCTTCACTAAATGAGATAAGGTTTGAGGTTTGGTTCCAACTAGTAGAGATATCCTTTACAATGAGAACAGATGTAAAGGCTTAGGATATCTCAATGCTAAGCTAGGATGTTTACAAAGAATGGCTTAGCTAATTTGAAGTGATTCAGGAAACTTGGGATTCTTGTGAATAGCTTGGTTTCCTTTGAAAGCTTAATATGAGTTTGATAGCTTGTAGTTCGATTCTGAATCCCTTTGATCACTTCTGTATATATAGGCATATTTGAACAACTGTCCGTTGGAGAGATAGCAATTCAAACATGTCTATTTGCAGCACCATTGAAACGGCTAAGAAGCTTGACTTCCTTTTATCCACTGTGTAAAAGGGCTCTTCAATGGTTGCTTGAATGAATGTGTTGACTTCTGAAAAATGCGGCTGAGATGACTTGTGACAGTTTCCAAATAAGCACACTTCCCAAGGTTGATTTGTGGCAGAATCTACACTCAACCAACGGTCAGATGGGACAAGCTCCCTGAACATTCTTGCTGCTGTTTTAGAATGTTCCAACATTCATTCAATGCTTCACTCTTTAATGCTCTAAGTCTTCAATGCTTGGTTCAGGCATGATTGGCAATAAATGCTTCATTGAATGTGTCTTCAGTAAGCTTTTGACATTCAATTCTCTTGGTCATTTGTACTTCAACTGTCTTGATCTTTTGCATTTATGAGCACAGCTTTAGTGTTCTTGATCTCTTCAGCCCGGTTGTCCACTTGGTCAGCTGTCCTGATGCTTCAGCAACTTTGGCCTCAAGACCTAATACCTATCAAGCTTTCTAACATATAGCATTGGACAACTATCCTGAACTCTAAAATCTCACAACATTTCTGAGATTTTTAACTTAAGCATTCTACATACTCAAGTGTTCTGGGACAACTTGCCTGAACAATAACTTGAGCATATCTCAACTAATCTGTACATCATCAATCAGGGGTTTTGGTATCTAGATCAAAATCATTTTATTCCCAACAATTTCCCCCTTTTTGATGATGCCAAAACCTATTACAAAGGAACCTTGACTTATACTATACTTTACCTTCAGGATGAATGAACTGGTCAACTTTCCTGAAAGAATCTGTTAGCACAATAAATCAAGTAAATATGTAATGTCAGGTTAGTTGAGATAATGAGTTGTTATCTCTTGATAGAAAATCAGTGGTCCTTTTATATATTATCAAGCATTACAGGTCAGAAAATTCAAAGGACATACTAACTGATACAAGAAAACAGAATAACAACAAATAACATCAATCATAAGCAAAGATAGGGAAGAGATAAAATTATCCATCAGAGAGTTCCATCATCTTGGGGAGCAATGCCGTATTGAGCCCAGACCCTTTTCTTCAGCTCCCAAACATCCTTGTTGGAGCCTCTAGGGCCTATCTTCATCTTCTCCATCTTCATGATGTTGATGAACTCCTCCAGAATCTTTCCCTCATCGATCAAGTTCCCATTGAACTTAGGAGGCATGTACAGAATTGGACCAGGGGTCTTGAACTCCACTCTTGCCATATCAGCTGCTGCAAACAGCTTTTGGTAGAGGTCCCTATGATTCTCAAACATGAACTGGACAAAGACTTCATCCACACTCTCTCCAAGCCACTTCCCAATGACATAAAAGTCATATACAAAACTTCTCTTGGCCTCCTCCCATGCATCATTCAGTGAGATTGGAACCCACTTATCATGGTGAGGGTACTGAGTGTCCCATCTTTGCAGCATTTGAGGTTTGAGTCTTCTGTATGAAGCTCTCCTTCTTGGGGCTTTGAAATTTGCCCTTCTTTCATCCCTTGCCTTGTTGGCCTCAACCAATTGCTCCATCCTCTCTTTAGCTCTCTGAAGAGCTAGCTTCTCTTGGGTTTCTGGATCTTTTCCAAAACCTTCTTCAAACAATTTAGAGGGATCATCAGCAAGTTTGGGCACACCAACTTCAGGCAACCTGTCCTGTACTTCTTCTATAACCTCTTCTTCTTCAATGGCAGGCAGCTTGGCTGCTTTCTTCAATCTTTTTTATTGCCTTACTGGAGTAGATTCATCAGACTGAAATTCTGATGGCAAAGTCAGGCTGGTTGGGAAATCATTAAAGGCTTGCAGTTCCTTCCTCTTTCTTTCAGATGATCTTGTCACCTTCCCCCTTACTTCAGCAGCCTTCTCTTTAGGTTCAAGTCCTGTAGACTCACCACCTGGCCTTTGAAGCTTTCTTGCCTGACTTTCCATAGTTGACATCATGGACTCCTTGGTGGAGTATAACACAAGTGTATGGGGGGGGGGGAATGCACTTGTGTATGCAAATTCTTTTCTTTTTAACAAAACTGGTCTTATCAGGCAGGTTGTCTTACAACTGGCCTGAGTGTGATCTTTGATAGATACTTGTCCTACTGATTACTATTGAGTGATCAGTTGGCTAGATATCTAAAAGAGTTGCTAAGTGCGGAATGTGGTTGGCCTTTGACTTAAAGAAATACTCCAAGTTAATTTTTGAAAAGACAGTTATCAGGGACTTTGTCCAAAACAAATTTTCTCACTTACTAGAGTTTGTTCTTTGAAAATTGTTTGAATATGAATGCAATAAAGAATGCAGTAAGTAAGAGACACACAAGTTTATAGTGGTTCAGAGACTCAAGCTCCTACATCCACTTTCCCTGATTGAACAGGATAATTCCTTCACAATGGAATTAGCTTGTTTTATAGTGCCAAGGTGCACTGATCAACAACACTCTCTTAGTGTTTTGATCCCTAGGATAATCTGAGTCCTAGTGCTCAATCTCACTGAGTTAAGACTGTGTTTCACTCTAACAGTCCTTAACTCCTCACTTCTACAACAAACACTCTCTTCACTAAATGAGATAAGGTTTGAGGTTTGGTTCCAACTAGTAGAGATATCCTTTACAATGAGAACAGATGTAAAGGCTTAGGATATCTCAATGCTAAGCTAGGATGTTTACAAAGAATGACTTAGCTAATTTGAAGTGATTCAGGAAACTTGGGATTCTTGTGAATAGCTTGGTTTCCTTTGAAAGCTTAATATGAGTTTGATAGCTTGTAGTTCGATTCTGAATCCCTTTGATCACTTCTGTATATATAGGCATATTTGAACAACTATCCGTTGGAGAGATAGCAATTCAAACATGTCTATTTGCAGCACCATTGAAACGGCTAAGAAGCTTGACTTCCTTTTATCCACTGTGTAAAAGGGCTCTTCAATGGTTGCTTGAATGAATGTGTTGACTTCTGAAAAATGCGGCTGAGATGACTTGTGACAGTTTCCAAATAAGCACACTTCCCAAGGTTGATTTGTGGCAGAATCTACACTCAACCAACGGTCAGATGGGACAAGCTCCCTGAACATTCTTGCTGCTGTTTTAGAATGTTCCAACATTCATTCAATGCTTCACTCTTTAATGCTCTAAGTCTTCAATGCTTGGTTCAGGCATGATTGGCAATAAATGCTTCATTGAATGTGTCTTCAGTAAGCTTTTGACATTCAATTCTCTTGGTCATTTGTACTTCAACTGTCTTGATCTTTTGCATTTATGAGCACAGCTTTAGTGTTCTTGATCTCTTCAGCCCGGTTGTCCACTTGGTCAGCTGTCCTGATGCTTCAGCAACTTTGGCCTCAAGACTTAATACCTATCAAGATTTCTAACATATAGCATTGGACAACTATCCTGAACTCTAAAATCTCACAACATTTCTGAGATTTTTAACTTAAGCATTCTACATACTCAAGTGTTCTGGGACAACTTGCCTGAACAATAACTTGAGCATATCTCAACTAATCTGTACATCATCAATCAGGGGTTTTGGTATCTAGATCAAAATCATTTTATTCCCAACAATTTCCCCCTTTTTGATGATGCCAAAACCTATTACAAAGGAACCTTGACTTATACTATACTTTACCTTCAGGATGAATGAACTGGTCAACTTTCCTGAAAGAATCTGTTAGCACAATAAATCAAGTAAATATGTAATGTCAGGTTAGTTGAGATAATGAGTTGTTATCTCTTGATAGAAAATCAGTGGTCCTTTTATATATTATCAAGCATTACAGGTCAGAAAATTCAAAGGACATACTAACTGATACAAGAAAACAGAATAACAACAAATAACATCAATCATAAGCAAAGATAGGGAAGAGATAAAATTATCCATCAGAGAGTTCCATCATCTTGGGGAGCAATGCCGTATTGAGCCCAGACCCTTTTCTTCAGCTCCCAAACATCCTTGTTGGAGCCTCTAGGGCCTATCTTCATCTTCTCCATCTTCATGATGTTGATGAACTCCTCCAGAATCTTTCCCTCATCGATCAAGTTCCCATTGAACTTAGGAGGCATGTACATAATTGGACCACGGGCCTTGAACTCCACTCTTGCCATATCAGCTGCTGCAAACAGCTTTTGGTAGAGGTCCCTATGATTCTCAAACATGAACTGGACAAAGACTTCATCCACACTCTCTCCAAGCCACTTCCCAATGACATAAAAGTCATATACAAAACTTCTCTTGGCCTCCTCCCATGCATCATTTAGTGAGATTGGAACCCACTTATCATGGTGAGGGTACTGAGTGTCCCATCTTTGCAGCATTTGAGGTTTGAGTCTTCTGTATGAAGCTCTCCTTCTTGGGGCTTTGAAATTTGCCCTTCTTTCATCCCTTGCCTTGTTGGCCTCAACCAATTGCTCCATCCTCTCTTTAGCTCTCTGAAGAGCTAGCTTCTCTTGGGTTTCTGGATCTTTTCCAAAACCTTCTTCAAACAATTTAGAGGGATCATCAGCAAGTTTGGGCACACCAACTTCAGGCAACCTGTCCTGTACTTCTTCTATAACCTCTTCTTCTTCAATGGCAGGCAGCTTGGCTGCTTTCTTCAATCTTTTTTATTGCCTTACTGGAGTAGATTCATCAGACTGAAATTCTGATGGCAAAGTCAGGCTGGTTGGGAAATCATTAAAGGCTTGCAGTTCCTTCCTCTTTCTTTCAGATGATCTTGTCACCTTCCCCCTTACTTCAGCAGCCTTCTCTTTAGGTTCAAGTCCTGTAGACTCACCACCTGGCCTTTGAAGCTTTCTTGCCTGACTTTCCATAGCTGACATCATGGACTCCTTGACAGCTATTTGAATCTGCTCTTCCTCAGTCAAATTTTCAACATTCATTGGGCCTTTGCCTTTCCCAATGTCTTCTACTGCTTCCTCCTCAATCTCAGGGACCTTCTCTTTTCCCTTAGATTCACCAATCACCAAGGTTCCCTTTGCCTTTGCCCTTGCTCTCTCTCTTTCCCCCTTTTTGGCATTATCAAAACACTGGGGCTTTAGTTCACTCATTGAGACTAAGAGGTGTGAGTGGGCCTGAGTGAGGGACTTCAACTCCTGCAGTAGATAAACATTCTCATCATGAATGTTTTGCATTTTATCATCTGCCATGCTCAAGAAGGTGTGAACAGGCTTCATTTTTTGGGAAACAATGGCATCCAATGTGGCTTTCAGTGATTGATCAAGTTTGGCCTGAAGTTGATCAGTGAGGTTGGCCACAACTTGATCAGACACTTTGGCCATGAGTTCAACAGTGAATTTCTCAGCAGCCTCCTTCACCATTGCAGCTTTCAACTCTTCTGCCTTCTTTCTCTGGGCTGTTGTCCTCTGCCTTAAAGCATCCTTGATTGTCTTTCTCAAGGCTTTCACATTATGCTTGTACAAATCTTTGAGACCCTGCTGTTCTTTCTTCACTGTTCTTGTGAATTTACCCATAGCATCTTTGGCTTTTGTCACTTCAGTTGAAACTGTTTGCAGTCCAGATTCAACTCCACATATTCTTGCATCAAGAGTTGGCAATATCACTTCTTCTGACCCTGTTAGCCTCATCTCCACAGAGGCTAGAGTCTTGCCTTGGCCATCTAAGGTATCAACAGTTGTTGCATGAGCCTTCTCAACTTCCCTGACCAGTGTGTCCAACTTCTCTGACTGCTCTTCAATGATGGATGCAGTCTGAGTAGCAATTTGAAAGTGAGCCTCAGAGGTGTTGGCTTGTTCAAAGTAGATCTGGTTAAGTGTGGACACATTTGCTGAAACTGCTTCAAGATCAGTGTCAGCATCAACTGGTATATCTGTCAGGGAGGCATCTGCAAAAATTTGCTCAAGAGTGACAGCAACAGAATCTGCAAAACTAATAGTGTTAGTAAAAACTCCCTCATCTCCCTCAATTTCTTTTTCTCCCATAAGGTCTGATACATCAGCACCTTCTCTCTCATTTTCAACTATATTCTTTTCTTCTTTATTCTCAAGAGATAGACTCACATTCACTGGAGAATCAGGCCTCCTTTCACCAAGGGATTCATCAAGTTCAGATTTGACTTGAAGAATAGCCTGACTCTCATATTGGGCTGCACCCAATATTTCTACTTCCTCACCCTCTATTTGTGGTGCACTCAAGGAACCTGTAATCACACAATCCTCACCATCATCTCCCTCTGATTTTTCAGCACTATCAGCCTTTTCAACTCCTTCAATGCCTAAACCTGACACCTCCATATCCTCAACAGGATCCACAGAGGGCAGTTGTTGGGAGATCACAGAGCTTGGGCATCCCAAGGCCACTGAGTCATCCTGAATGACTAAAGGCTGGTCAATGTCCAACTTGCCTGACATTGATGAGGCTTTAGCCAAACTAGCTTCTCCCATGGAAGTCTCAGCATTGTCAAGCTGTGCCTCAGGTTCAGAAGAACCATCCTTGGCCAATGCATCTTGGACTGAGTTACCATCTTTGGTCAACTCCTCTGAATGATCAGAGTCCTTCACAGAATGAAAGGTCAAGTAATGTACCTGAGCTGAGTTGAGGCCTGGGGGATTGGGATTGGTGTGATCATCATCATCATCATCATCATCATCATCATCATCAGATGGGCTGTCAGGATGCTTGATTCATTGTGCTATTCTCTCTCTTTCAGCAAGCACCTTCTCATGAACAATGGTGCAAAATAGGGCCTCAGTGGTTAATACACTGGTCTTCTTTATATTTGCAAAATGTAGCAGCCTATTTTCCTCAACCTGCCACCAGTTGGCACCCTTATCCTGAATAGCCTGAGCTATTTCCACAATAGTTCTATCTTTGATCTCAACAAGTGCTCTGAGATCATAGAACTTTTGTTGCAGCCTGGGATATGCCTTCAATCCTGGATATAATTCATCCACATTGGCTCTTGCAATCTGCCTCAACATTCCCCCATAGGTGTACTCTTCACCACTATCATCTCCAGAAGAGTTGGTTTGGGATTCAGGAAAGTTGGATTGGGATTCAGGTAAGCTTGGCTGAATTTCAGGTAAGTTGGGTTCAGTAGGGTTGGGTTTAGGAGAGGTCAAAACAAGTTGGGATTCAGGTGCTTTTGAGAGCATTGTGCCTGAAGAGGTAATTGGAATGGGTGGGAAAACAACTTGATCACCTTCTTGAATAGCAGTTTCAAGAAGTTTGGTATATGAGAGAAATCTTGGATCAAGGGGGGAAAAAGGTCTATCTTCAAGATTGACCAAATCTGCCAGCACATCAAGACCTATTCTATCACGTGCACCTTCAGGGGAGTAAACCTTCTTGGAAATGATTGGGGCATCTTCAGGAGTCTTGCACTCCTCTTCTTCTTGCCTTGGAGATATTCTTCTAGATTGAATATCAGGGGAGTTGGCTTCAGGGCTGTTGGGTTTTGACTTTGACTTGGAGTTAGACTTGCTTGCCTGTCTAATCTCCTTGAAGAACTCTTTCTCCTTCTTTTCTTCTTCCATCATCCTCTGCTTCTCAGAAGTCTTGATGATTCTTCTTCTCCTTTCATACCTTATTGGCTGGTCAAGGTCTCTGAATTCTGTGATTGTCTCAGGTTGCAGTGGGACAATCTCTCTGAATACTTCACCCTCTTCAGGAGGGTTGACTCCTTCCTCAGCCACCTTCTCAATTTCCTCAGAAGTGGCTCCTCCACTCCTTGACATGCTTTCAGGGGAAGATTCACTTAGAATCTGCTTCATCTTCTTCATCTTTGGCTGGATTTTGGGTGATTGTGCTTTCCTTTTCCTTGGAGAGGCTCTGGTTGCTGGAACAGTGGCAACAACTTTCTTGGAGGCAGCCTCCTGCTTTCTCTTTTCTGTCCTTGAAGACAGCTTTCTAAACATCACCTTTTGTGCAGGAAAAGGCTTTGGCTTTGCTTGGAGATGGGTGTAATGAGCAAATCTTTCCAAGAGCAGACTGGCTCTTGTGCAAAATTGGAGTCTTCCTTCAACCACCACCTTGTGGTGCTTCATCTCCTTAAACTTAAATTTTTCATTCATCATCTTGTCAAGAATGAAATTTTTCCAGTTGAACTTGACTCTCTTCTCAGCAGAGTCAATCACAGCAGCCATCACTCTCAACTTAGGCATAATGATTTGTTCAACACTCCCTGAGTGGATTAACAGACTTTTTACAACGCAATCAAACAAGTGTCTGTAAGGAAGCTTTAAAGTGTTCTTGTTCTGAGCACTTACAAGTTTCTTTGGTTCTATCATCCAAGAGTAGTAGAACTCCTGATCATCTCCTTCCTTGTACAATTCTGGATTCTGGCCTTCTGATGGTAGCCCAAAGCTAGCATCTATATCCTCTGCAGTGAAGATGATGGAGTGTTGGCTTTCTTCATCTTCATCTTCTTCAGCATATGTGAGCTTGGTGCACACATCTCCCTTTTTCCCTTTCCATCTGAGATGGGCAAAGAATTCTGCCATGAATGGATTCAGGCATGAATCAGGCTTGGTGCCAAGGAACTTTTCTAGCCCTGCCTCCCTCAGCCATTGGAGGACTTGTTGAACTTTTGTGTCTGGGCTATCAAAGGCTACCAGCTTTTCAAACCAAAGGGAATTTGGGTTGCTAAGATAAGAGAAATCAATGTCCAAGGAGGAATCATTGAAGTCTACAAGCTCTTCTCTCTTGATCTTAGGTGCCATGGATAATATGAGAGATTGGTAGGTTTTTTTTTTTTTTGGAAAGGAGTTGCAGGTTTGAGAGTTTGAAGAAAATCTTAAGGGTTTTTTTTTTTTTGAAATTTTGAGTGCGTAAGGATGGTGGTGAAAACTGAGGAGTTTATATATGTGGGGAGTTTATTAACCGTTGGTTAAAAGAAACTAACCGTGGGTAATAAGTATGACCAATTGGATAATGTGTGGTAATGGGATTGAGGCGGTTTGATGGAAGTTTAATGCAAATTAATGGTCTTGATGAAGGCTCAAGAATTCATGAAATCCCAATTATTAAATGCTGATTTGCCTTTTTGGTGGTAAAAATCTTTATAGCACACTCCATCCTAAAATGGCCTACTTTTAGACCAAGAAACCTCTTAAATGTCTAATCAATGCTAAAAATAGCAATGATTATCTAATTAACTCGGACAAACATCCTGAGGTGTGCTTTGGTTTCTGTGTAGGTCAAACTGCCTGATGAACTTGCCTGAGTGGGTCCCAAAGTTGCTGACTGGGTCCCACTTGGACAAATCCCTTGACCAACATTGCTGAACATCATAGGGACAACCTTGCTGAGTTTCCCTCTTTGGCTGACAGCTTCAGTGAGGTTGGTCAACTTTGCCGAAGTTCAACTTTGATGAACTTCCCTCTTCATATGAGCTTTCTTTCCTCATTTTTCCATCTTGCCTGGATCAAGTAACCCCAATTCAGCTGACAATTCCAAGAACCTTGCTTCAGCTAGAGGCTTGGTCAAAATATCAGCTTTTTGCTTATCAGTGTGAATTTTGACAAGCTTGATATCTTTCTTCTCCACATGATCCCTTATGAAATGATGCTTGATGTCCACATGCTTGCATCTGGTGTGGAGCACTGGATTCTGTGAGATGGCAATTGCACTATTGTTGTCACAGAATATTGGCACTTCATTTGTGATGACTTTGTAGTCTCTAAGTTGTTGCCTGAGCCAAAGTATCTGAGCACAACAACTTCCAGCTGCAACATATTCTGCTTCAGTTGTTGAAGTTGCAACTGTATTCTGCTTCTTGGAGAACCATGAGATAAGCTTGCTGCCCAAGAATTGACATGTTCCAGAGGTGGATTTTCTATCAATTCTGCATCCTCCATAATCAGCATCTGAATATCCAGTGAGCTCAATGTTGTCATCAGCTGGATACCACAATCCAAGATTCTCAGATCCCTTGAGATATCTTAGGATTCTCTTGGCAGCATCAAGATGGCTCTTCTTTGGATTTGCCTGAAATCTTGCACACACTCCAACTGCAAATGTGATGTCAGGCCTGCTTGCAGTGAGATATAGCAAGGATCCTATGATTCCCCTGTAGTTAGTGGAGTTTGTTGACTCTCCACCTTCATCAGGATCCATCTTCCAGTTAGTATTCATAGGAATTCTGACTGGCTTGCTTGTAGCACATCCAAATTTTTTGATCATGTCCCTTGTGTACTTGGCCTGATTGATGAATATCCCCTTCTTTGATTGAGTGACCTGAAGTCCTAAGAAGAAATTCATCAATCCCATCATGGACATTTCAAATTTGCTCTGCATGAGTTTGGAGAACTTTTCACACATCTTCTCATTTGGAGATCCAAATATAATGTCATCCACATAGATTTGGACTAACAAGATATCATCTCCTTCACAGATTCTGAACAGAGTTCTGTCAACAGTGCCTTTGACAAAACCATGATCTAGAAGAAACTGTGATAAGGTGTCATACCAAGCTCTTGGAGCTTGCTTTAAGCCATAGAGGGCTTTCTTTAATCTGTACACCTTGTTTCCTTCCTCAAAGCCTGGGGGCTGTTCAACATAAACTTCTTCTTTGAGCACCCCATTGAGAAATGCACTCTTCACATCCATTTGATACACTTTGAATTTCATGTGAGCTGCATATGCTAAGAAGAGTCTGATTGCTTCAAGTCTGGCCACTGGAGCAAAAGTCTCATCATAATCAATCCCTTCAGATTGACAATATCCTTTGGCCACCAGTCTTGCTTTGTTCCTCACAATGATGTCATTTTCATTTTTCTTATTTTTGAACACCCATTTGGTTCCAATGACATCTTGATGAGTTGGCCTATCCACCAGCTCCCATACTTCATTTCTGGTGAACTGGTTCAGCTCTTCTTGCATGGCTATGATCCAGTTGGTGTCTTGCAGTGCTTCCTCAATATCTCCTGGTTCTATTTCTGAAAGAAAACAACAAAACAAGGCACTTTCTCCATGAAACCTTCTAGTTTTGATCCCTTCACTTGGGTTACCAAGTATCAGGCTAGTTGGGTGGTCTTGCAACCAAGTCCTTCTAGACCTGATCCCTTCAGGAGGATTGTCCTCATCTGAGGTTGGATCACTAGACTCATTAAATTCAGGAAAATTAATTGAAGGATCAAGCTCAGGATCATATTCAGGGGTATTGTCCTCATTGTCAGATGAGTTGACATTTTCATTGGTTCCCCCTTGAATATTGGATCCATTAACTACCTCAGCATTGCCTGCTTCTTCATTGGTAGTTGTTACCTGGTTTTGAACTGGGATTGGATCAATCAGTTCAATATCACCTTCAGATTGGTTGGCTCCTGGTTGATTGCCATCAGGTAGGTTGTCCAGTTTTTGACAATCATGAAGTTCAGGCTGGGCAACATCTACAAACACTGTCTCCTTGCTTTGAAGCCTTAATCTGGTTGTTCTTTGTGTTATCTCATCAATATTCAGGTTTCTATCCCTGAACTCATTAATAGACTCATCAAACACAACATGAGGTGTTTCTTCCACAATAAGGGTTTTGCAATTGTAAACTCTGTAAGCTTTGCTGACTTGTGAATATCCAACAAATATTCCTTCATCAGCTTTGCTGTCAAAAGCTTTCAATTGCTCCTTCCCATTATTATGAATGAAACACTTACAACCAAATATGTGAAAATAAGCAACAGTGGGCAATCTACCTTTCCATATTTGATATGGGGTTTTACCTTGTCCTTTGGTGATTAAGGACCTGTTTTGAGTGTGACATGCAGTGCTAATGGCTTCAGCCCAGAACCTTTTAGGCAGTTTGGATTCAGCAATCAATGTTCTTGCTGCCTCTTTCAAGGTCCTGTTCCTTCTTTCAGCAACCCCATTTTGTTGAGGTGTTCTTGCTGCTGAAGTTTCATGTGTGATGCCATTCTTGCTGCAGTACTCATTGATGTATGAGTTTATGAACTCAGTGCCTTTGTCTGATCTGATCTTGACAATACTTAGGCCCTTTGCATTGCTCAATCTCATCATCAATTCTGGTAACTTGACTTGGGTCTCCTTTTTGTTCAGCAAGAATACTACCCAAGTGTACCTGGAAAAATCATCAACAACAACTAAAGCATATTTTCTTCCATTTATACTTACTGGGATTATTGGCCCAAATAAATCCATATGCAGTAGTTGAAGAACTCTCTCAGTTGAGATGCCAGGCTTTCCTTTGAATGAAGCTTTGATCTGCTTTCCTTCCTGACATGGCTGGCATATGTGTTCTTTGGTGAACACTTGATTTGGCAGCCCTTTAACTAGAGAGTTTCTTGCAATCTTGTTGATGGTTTTGAAGTTCAGGTGATTCAGTCTCTTGTGCCACAGCCAGCTTTGCTCACTTGTGCTTTTGGCAACAAGACAAACTGGTTCAGGGGTTTTGCTCCAATCTGCAAAATAGACATTTCCCTTTCTCACCCATGTTAGTAGTACCTGTTGTGTTGATTTGTTCTTGATAGTACATTCATTTGGTGCAAATTCAACACAAAAACCTTTATCACAGATTTGACTTATAGACAGCAAGTTATATTTTAGGCCTAGGACATATGAGACATCAGTAATTTTAACACTACCAATGTTTAATGTACCATAACCTCTTGTGATCCCTTGAGAGCTGTCTCCAAAGGTTACTGAAGGACCATCCTTTTCAATGAATTCTGAGAGAAGCTCTTTATTCCCAGTCATGTGTCTTGAACATCCACTGTCCAAGTACCATGCTGTTTTCTTGTTGATGCTTCTCTTCTTCTTGTGGTCCTTGCAGCCCTGCAAAGTCAAAATTTAGGTACCCTTTGAGTGTTGGGTCCTAGAGGGTTAGCTGTACCTTTTGGAATCCAAATCTGCCTGATAACTCTGATTGACTCAAAGTGACTGACTTGGTTTCCATTTACATCTACATACACAGTTTGACCCTTAAATGCCTTGGGTGATTTCTGTGTATAAGTGTTAGCCTTGTAAGTTTCAGGAGAATTAGTGAATTTCTTTGGGACATTTCTCCTGAAGTTATTAGGCTTAGGTGCAGCTTGGTAAGACTTTTGGGAATAAGGTTTTGGATGGCCTTTTCCATTTGGCAAGTAAGGTCCAGGCTTCCTGAATGTTTTATACCTATCATAGGGGATTGGCCTTAATCCATTCAGTTGAGGTTGCCTCATTTGAGTTGGCCTTTTCTGAACAGGTTTTGGACAACTCCTCTGATGATGATTCAGATAGGTTGACCTTCCATTGGTTCTACCTTTCTGAACCTCATTCCTCCTGTAAGCAATGCCTTTAACCTTTTCCAAAGGTATGGGTTTAGGTACATTGTTCACTTGAGTTGGTATAAAACTTCTTTTACCTTTATCCTTGATCAGTGGTTGATTTACTTCTATTTCATTTTGTTGTGCCACTGATCTTACAAAAGTCATCTTAGAATTGCCTGATGAAGCAATGCTAAGACCAGGTGAGGGTTCAAATGGATTATAGCCTAATCCACCCTTTTGAGCAAATGGTCTTTGGAATCCTTGAATCTCCTCTATTGCCTTAGCAGATTTGTTCAAGGCAGACATTTTCATTTTTAAGCTCCCCTCACTTAATTTTAGAGTATCAAATTCACTTGAGAGATTGTCAAATTTTGCTTGAAGAATTCTAAGATCAAAATCCTTTTTCCTTAAGGCCAGCTCTTGATCATCAATCAACTTTTGTTGTTCAGAGACTTTGAGAGACACTTCCTCAAGTTCTCTCACAATCTGCTGATACAACTCAGTTGATTTAATGTCAAGCTCAGGTTCAGGAAGGTTGGGAGTTTGAGCTTTCGAATTCAGTAGCTCATTTTCTCTAAGTGCTATATTGCATACTTCTCTTAGTCTGGTGAAATCCTCAAATAGTTTTACAAAGTTGAGTTTTAAGGGGATTTCACTGGACTCATGTGTGTTAATTGAAGAACTGGAAGAACTAGAAGATGAACATACCTCATCATTTTCAAGTGCCATTTGACAGTCATCATCACTGTCACTGTTGGAGAATAGTCCATCATCAGAAGAGTAGACACTCTCTTCACTAGCTGAATCTCCAGCTACCATAGCCTTCCTGCTGTTCAGCCTCTTGTCTCTTTTGTTCTGCCTTTCCTTTCTTTCTTTGGCACTAAGGTCAGGACAATCATACTGAAAGTGACCCTTCTTCTGGCAGTTGTAACACACATCTTCATCATCATTCTTCTTGCTTGAGGACTCCTTCCTCCTTGATGATGATGGTTCACCTTTGCTGAATTTCTTTCTATCAGCATATCTGTCTTCTTTCTTTTCATCAGAGACTTTGTCCTCTGATTTATGTTCAGGAGAACTGAATCTCCTTCTGGTTCTGTTATCTTGGTAGAACTTCTTGTATCTACCAAATCTGGAGTTGAGCTTCTCAAATCTTCTAGCCATGAGTGCCAGCTCCTCCTTTATTTCAGATTTTGAAATAGATTGAGAGGACCTTTGAGTAATCTTCTTTTCTGTTTCAGCAGCTTTGAAGGCAACACCTTTGTTTGAGGAGGATGGCTCTTCATGCACCTTCTTTCTGTTGAGATCAAACTCATATGCCTTGAGTTCAGAAAATACTTGCTGCATTGGCATGTTGTCAAGATTGCTAGTATTTTGCATCATGACAGAGTATATATCCCACTTGGATGTGAGACTTCTTAAGATCTTCAAGGCAACTTCTCTTTTGGCATAGAACTTGCCAAGAGAGTTTATCTCATTCATGATGTCAGTGAACCTGCCATCAAGATGATCAATAGTTTCATTGGCTTCCATAGAGAATTGTTCATATTTTTGGATAGCCACTTGAAGTTTGTTCTCCTTGATCTTTTGGGTACCTTCACACATAAGTGCTAAGGTATCCCAAATCTCTTTTGCTGATGTGCAGTGATACACTCTTCCCATCACTGCATCTGGAATAGTCTGGTACAGTGTGTTCATTGCAATGTAGTTCAGGTTGTGCCTTTTTCTTTCCTCAGCTGTAAAGTCATCTTCATCCTTTGGCAGCAACTCCCTTGGATCTGCTTTCTGAGCATCAGTGAGCTTGGGATTTGCTTTGGTGAATGTGAAGGGCCCTCTGGTGATGACTTTAAGCATCTCATCATGCTGACAAGCAAGATGTGCTCTCATCCTGATCTTCCAGAAATCATAGTTCTCAATTGAGAACATTGGCAGTTTGTGATGAGAAATATGGTTGACTTGGTTTGGACCCATATTGTTGATGGTGTTGACAGCATCTCCTGGAACTGCATTGTTAGCCATTTCAATGGATGTAATATAAGATGAACACAGATAAAATTTTCAGAAATTTGGATCAGTTCAGTGACCACAGAAAATTTGATTTTGAAAATCAGTTGGATTTTCTGAAGCAGTGGTCTATGAACCCCCGCTCTGATACCACTTGTTGGTCCTTGGTGGAGTATAACACAGGTGTATGGGGGGGGGGGGAATGCACTTGTGTATGCAAATTCTTTTCTTTTTAACAAAACTGGTCTTATCAGGCAGGTTGTCTTACAACTGGCCTGAGTGTGATCTTTGATAGATACTTGTCCTACTGATTACTATTGAGTGATCAGTTGGCTAGATATCTAAAAGAGTTTCTAAGTGCGGAATGTGGTTGGCCTTTGACTTAAAGAAATACTCCAAGTTAATTTCTGAAAAGACAGTTATCAGGGACTTTGTCCAAAACAAATTTTCTCACTTACTAGAGTTTGTTCTTTGAAAATTGTTTAAATATGAATGCAATAAAGAATGTAGTAAGTAAGAGACACACAAGTTTATAGTGGTTCAGAGACTCAAGCTCCTACATCCACTTTCCCTGATTGAACAGGATAATTCCTTCACAATGGAATTAGCTTGTTTTATAGTGCCAAGGTGCACTGATCAACAACACTCTCTTAGTGTTTTGATCCCTAGGATAATCTGAGTCCTAGTGCTCAATCTCACTGAGTTAAGACTGTGTTTCACTCTAACAGTCCTTAACTCCTCACTTCTACAACAAACACTCTCTTCACTAAATGAGATAAGGTTTGAGGTTTGGTTCCAACTAGTAGAGATATCCTTTACAATGAGAACAGATGTAAAGGCTTAGGATATCTCAATGCTAAGCTAGGATGTTTACAAAGAATGGCTTAGCTAATTTGAAGTGATTCAGGAAACTTGGGATTCTTGTGAATAGCTTGGTTTCCTTTGAAAGCTTAATATGAGTTTGATAGCTTGTAGTTCGATTCTGAATCCCTTTGATCACTTCTGTATATATAGGCATATTTGAACAACTATCCGTTGGAGAGATAGCAATTCAAACATGTCTATTTGCAGCACCATTGAAACGGCTAAGAAGCTTGACTTCATTTTATCCACTGTGTAAAAGGGCTCTTCAATGGTTGCTTGAATGAATGTGTTGACTTCTGAAAAATGCGGCTGAGATGACTTGTGACAGTTTCCAAATAAGCACACTTCCCAAGGTTGATTTGTGGCAGAATCTACACTCAACCAACGGTCAGATGGGACAAGCTCCCTGAACATTCTTGCTGCTGTTTTAGAATGTTCCAACATTCATTCAATGCTTCACTCTTTAATGCTCTAAGTCTTCAATGCTTGGTTCAGGCATGATTGGCAATAAATGCTTCATTGAATGTGTCTTCAGTAAGCTTTTGACATTCAATTCTCTTGGTCATTTGTACTTCAACTGTCTTGATCTTTTGCATTTATGAGCACAGCTTTAGTGTTCTTGATCTCTTCAGCCCGGTTGTCCACTTGGTCAGCTGTCCTGATGCTTCAGCAACTTTGGCCTCAAGACTTAATACCTATCAAGCTTTCTAACATATAGCATTGGACAACTATCCTGAACTCTAAAATCTCACAACATTTCTGAGATTTTTAACTTAAGCATTCTACATACTCAAGTGTTCTGGGACAACTTGCCTGAACAATAACTTGAGCATATCTCAACTAATCTGTACATCATCAATCAGGGGTTTTGGTATCTAGATCAAAATCATTTTATTCCCAACAAATAGCATTGTTAGGAATGATGTAAGCCCTAGGGCCTGTGTTTCGTGATCAATGAAAATTTGTGCTTCCGTAAAAAAAAAAGATTTGAATTTCTTTTCAATAAACAGGCAGTATTTTAAAATTGTGTAAAATTGTACACGGTGTACTTGAGTCCACTAGCAAACCGGTCACACACGCATAAATAGAATATTGCACGCATATTTATCTAATAGCCGTTACAGCCTAGTGGACTTTAGCACTCGTTTATATAGATTATAAAAGTGCAAGACTAATAACCAAAAGGTGTATCATTGATAATCATAAAAGTGCAAGATTAAATAATAAAATGTGTGAAATTAATAACAATTTTTAAAAAAAATTAGAAACAGTTTATCAAGATTATAAAAGTGCAAGATTTAATAACCAAATGGTGTATCTTAATATTCATAAAATTGCAAGATTAAATAATAAATTGTGTAAAATTAATAACAAATTTTTAAAAAAATTAGGAATCGTTTATCTAGATTATAAAAGTACAAGTACTAATAACCAAAATGTCAATTTAAAA
Organism: Galeopsis tetrahit; assembly: GCA_963675135.1. Classification (NCBI taxonomy): domain Eukaryota; kingdom Viridiplantae; phylum Streptophyta; class Magnoliopsida; order Lamiales; family Lamiaceae; genus Galeopsis; species Galeopsis tetrahit. The sequence goes on from OY776132.1 coordinate 70,323,913, forward strand.
AGTGCAGGTACTAATAATATCATTAGGCCTCGTTTGGTACCATAGATTGTTTATGAGATTATTCCCTAATAGAGTCACTTCTATAGACCGTTAAGCAACCACCATTTTTAAAATTCTCTAATAGGATCAAATTAGAGTTAAAAAACCTTAAATACCCTTAATATTCATATAGCTTCTTAATATTCCAGAATTAAACATTTAATTCAAATTTAAATTTCCTGAATCTGAGCAGCCCCAATTCCCGAATTATAGGGCATATTGAAGAAAATTCTCACTTTCTAAAATCTTAAAATTCAGTTTAGCAAATGCAGAAAGCAAAATGTGAGTCACTTCTACCATGGCGCTACCGCCTCCAACTCTCCAGCGAAGACGGCCACCACCATCGCCATGGCCAAGCTGTTCGCCGTCGACGCCCCCATCATGGCCGTCCGCCTTGAACTCCATGGTCGCCGCCCTTGAAGCTCCGTCGTCGATCTGTCATGGCGAATATGAAGCTTTCTGGCCGCCGCCATGGCCGGGGAAGTCGTCGTGGCTTCGTCGTCTTTACAGGGGGTCGCCGGACGAAGATCTTCATCTTCATCTGTGCTGTTTGGGGAAACATATTTTGCAGAGCCCCCCACCATGGCGAACAGATTTTGCAGAGCCCCCACCATGGCCGACGTCGTGAAGAAATTACAGAGCCCTTGTCGTCTTGCAATGTGTGGGCCACCGTCGAGACCACCTGGAAGAAGGCGAAGCTATGGCCGAGTTTAGAGGAGGAAAAGCTGGAGGGTCCCGTTATTTCCGACACGAGTCAAGGAAGCGGTGAGTACTTCTGCCGAGTCGGAGTCGGCAACCCCCCAACTTAGTCTTACATGGTGCTTGACATTGGGAGTGACGTCAACTAGGTGCAATGCGCACCCTGCGCAGATTGTTACCAACAGGTCGACCTGATTTTTAACCCGCTCCTCTCATCTTCCTTCAATCAACTCGCGTGCGAAACTCATCAGTTTGTGGTTTTTACAATATATATATATATATATATATATATATATATATATATATATATATATATATATATATATATATATGTCCAGATGCACTTTTGTTTGCATGTTTTTATGCAAAATTGTTTACATGCACTTTAGTACATTCCTTTCTATACGTATGCATATTTGTCGTCATGTTTATATGCATTCCTGTATATGCATTTTGTCCTTCCTATATTACCTGATGTATATACATTTTCATACAAAAATTCAGTCCATTGTGCATATTATAATTCATAATTTATTTTATATATATATGCATTGTATGAGAACGAGTATTGCATACTGGACAGCATGCTTACGTGTCCAATTTTTGCACCATCTTCGTCATGTTATAAACTCAGGAAATTTATGAGTCCTTTTGTGATTTAATTGTGTTAGGACTCTTGTGTAATTTAATTCTAGATCATAAAATTCAGAATTATTAATTTAAATTCGCGTTGGATAGTTATTAATTTAAATGCAGAAATTTTAGGAAAGCAATCTTTTAGGTTAATTTAAATGCAGAGTTTTTGGAAAATCAATCTTTTAGGTACACAAAGTCAGCTAATTAATTAGAATTGTCTTATTTTTAGTAATATTTGAATTAAGGAAGGTGATAGATTTACTTTTTTCGAGAATATGCATTTATCAAAATTGATTTGATGTTAATATGTCTAATATTAATTAATTTGAAATTATTTAAAAGGGAAAAAGGCAACTTTGTCTTCTTAAATGTCAATTTGACTCTATTAAAAAACAAAAACCTATTCCCTATTAGATAAAAGTTTGAGTGAAATGACCTTATTAAGAATTTACCCATTGTTTATCTAGGATAGATGTAAGATTGCAGGCCCTAGTTAGCTAGATAGTGCACTACATAATAAGTAATTTTGTGTTTGGTTTGTTAGATTAATGTATTAGATAAAGGTGTGATTTGACCATATTCTCCTCAATTAATTATGTGAATTCTTGCCTGGCGTTTTTCATCTTCAAATCTTCTTCTTTAGCTGAGAACTTTCCTTTCTTCCCCTTTCTTCTTCGTTGGAACCTATAATCAAATTGTGTCTATTCATGTATTTTTTTAAAATTGCTTGAAATTCATGTATTTAATTTGCATAATTTTATAGGATTTTGTGCATTATTTACACTAATTTGACTCATTGCTCTTGATTTGGAGAAAGGGTGTTGTTTGCTATTTTTATAGAAAAAAGAGCATTTTTAGAGCAAACACGCCTCGATCATATTATGAAGTCAATGGAAGGAATAAATCGAAAAGGAGTCGAAAGGAGAAAGTTGGGCCTTGAGGAGGTTTGCAATTAAATTGGAGCCAGCATTCAAATGGCTCAATTTCAGCAGCGGGAGATACACGCAAATTTTAAATAATGGAGGCCCATTCTCATTTATCAATTCCAGCTGGCCCAGATGGAAAAGGAAAAATCAAGTAGAGGCCCACCTCTCATATACCAATCTGCTGTGAGCTTCAGGGAAATGGAGAGAAGAAGCAGGGCCATTGTAAATTAATTTAGAAAGCAGGCCCACTTAAGAATTAAATCTTAGGCCCATCTTCTTGTTTAATTAGCCAAAGGCGTGAATTATTGAAAGGGGGACACACAGACGAAACACAGGCGGAAACAGGGGATAAGGCTCGACTCCATTGGAGGAGAAACCCTCTTCTCCTCCCAAACATTCCACTCAATAGATTAGATTAATTTGTTATTTCATTTCTTAGATAGGTATAGTTTAGAATTTAATTTTAGTTGTGGCATTGAAGAATTTGCAAGACTTTGAGGTGATATCTTTCTTTAATTTCATGTTTTGTTATTTATATTATTATATGTGCTTATTTTATTTTGTTAATTTAGTTATGAGCTAGACTTTAATTGCTTTGGGTGTTGGAATTATGTGGGTAATTAGTGAGTTTATGAATTAATTGCTTAATTTACTTTTAATGTCTTGGTGTTAAATGTTTATATTGTTGTGATTTGTGAGATTCAATTAGTTGATCAATCCTATTAGCTAGCATTTTCGATTATGTTAATTACAACGAGAGTTGAGTTTGCATGATTGGGGTGTGAGTGTGAGCCTTGATTAATTAATTGAAGTTAAGTAGTAATTAGCTTAACCGATAGAGGGTTAATTTCTAAACCGACAACTTTAGACAATAAACGAATAGAGGTCGTCTAGGAGTTTGGTGAGAGGGCGTTTCATAAGCATTAGTAACCGTGTTGAAAGTGCTTATGAAATACTATCTTAGGAGCTTATGGTATTTGGTTAGATCCTATAATTGCTAATCAATGCACGTTGTTAGCCTATGCCTTTCGAGGGGGTTTGCACACATATGTGATAGCCTTTAGCATAATTCAAGACTTTAGGTTTAATTATTGTGATTAGTTCGTTAATTCATTAGTGATCCCACATAAGGAAGACACCCGAAGCAATTCTTCCACTTGCACTTTCATCTTTTTGAGAGTTATTGTTTACTTAGTGTTTCTTTTTCTTTTTGATATTTGCTTTATCCTCCCGCTTAACTTCTATAACACCATTTTGACTTATAGTTTTGGGGCTCCACGCTCTCCTAATTAGGTCCTTGGAATATCTACTTGGTATACTTATCATACTACTATCGAACTCATACGCTTGTGGGGATCGTATTGTTGTTTGGAAAAGTGTGCAAAATACGAACCTAGAATCAAATTGTGTCTATTCATCTTCGAATCTTTCTTCTTCGCTGAAAAAATGCATCCTTTCTGCATTTTGAGTTTTCGATGAAAACACGTCATTACTTAATGTTCCAAATCCCATTTATAGTTTAAATTTCTGATCTGCTTTGGAATTTCGATCTTCTTTCCAAATTCCAACACAACAGTTCTTCAATGTTCTATATCTCTAATTATAATCTACAACACACACACAGCAAAATTAATTAATGGGTCATCTACGGGTAAAATGCAAGTTTGGTCTCAAGAGAACTTTTCAAAAACAATTTTGGTCCCATTTTTTTGCAAAAATGGTCCCAACCGTTAAATACTTAACGGTTTCCGTTAAGTGATATTGCAAAAATGGTCCCAAAACAAAAAATGAGGAAAAATGACACATTGCATATTTTTTCAAATCAAATTATAATTTGTGTAAATTTGAAAAAACATATAAATAATACTCCCTCCATCCCAGGATTACTTGCACACTTACTTTTTCGGACCTTTAGAAACTTCACCCGTATAATATCTACAATATTACGTTTAATGTAATTATTTTTATGGTCCATATATACATATAAGGCCATTCACTTACTTATTTTTTTATAAAATTATATCTTAAAATTTTATTTATTATAATATTTTTAAAAAAGTGAGTGAACAGTAAGTATGCAAGTAATCCTGGGACGGAGGGAGTAGTAATTTATATCTGTTGGGATATGAATCCTAGAACAAGTCCTACATGATGAAAAGATAAAAGATGAAGTTTTGATAAGCCAAAAGCAGTTTGAATATTTTCTAAGTGTTGACTAATCTAGTCTAGTTGAGTTAAGTCATCTTGAGCAAGACCAGTAGAGTTCACATAAGTTCATATGAAAGACAAGTACTGTTTTATATTAAAAGATAAGTACAGATTTATAAGTACTTCATATATGCTATTTGTATTTGTTAGATTGTTATTGAGCTATGATAAATGTTGTATAGAGCTCATGATTTTGAATGTAATAGATAGATTCATTGTATAGATTATAAGTTGACTAAGCTTGTTTTATAAAAGCTTAAAGTAATGTAATAAGTCTTGATAGATTAGTATAGTCTACTACTAAAGATTGCATGAGAAGACCAGACAAGAAGACTTGGAGTCTACTACTCAAGACAGATGGACTACAAGACAAAGACGAGTGCATCTACTATACTACACAAGACAGGTCAACTTGAAGTTAGTTACAAATATGCGTGGAAAGATAAGGATGAAGAAGTTAGTTATGGGAATAACTAATTCGTAACAAGAAACGCGTGGATTGATAAGAAGATTCAGTTAAAGTTAGTTTTCAAGAAAAGTTGGTTACAACTACCTAAGTTCTTGAAGATTGAAGTCTATAAATACTTCATGGTGTTGATCAATTGAAGACTACTGATACACTGACGTTCATACTCAAGTGAAGCATTATCGAAGCATTCAAAAAGAGAATTACTCTCAGAGTTTATTGAAGTTCAGAAAGAAGCCAGAAGACAAGTGAAGGATCCAGGAGGCTACTACTGAAGAACAAAGAAGTTTTTGTTTGTTGTTTTTATCAAGTTGCTAGTTGCTTGTTAAATAGCTAGTTAGATCATAGATATATCTGGTGGTATATTCTTTGAAGATCTAAGTCTTCTTCTTGGGACTTAAAATCACAGGAACATACACTTTGTACTCGATTGGAAGAGTTTAGTGGAAACATCACAACTGGGTTTGTGAGAGTGGATGTAGACAAGTTGTCGAACCACTATAAATCGTTGTGTGTTGTTTACTTTACTGTTTTGTTTGTTTTAATTGATTAACTGATTAATTGTTTGAATACATAACTAAACTAGACAAGCTAAGTATAGAACAGAGTTCTCGAATTAAGAAGTTGAGTATAAACTTGAATTGGGCTCATTGTTAATTTCGTATTCCGCATATTGTATTCTGATATATCGAAAGATTTTAGAAAAGTCTATTCACCCCCTCTAGACATTTTCTTTAGCTTCCCTCGATATTAACTCAACTTTGGGGACCTACAAGTGGTATCAGAGCAGTAGTTTACGAATTGCTGTTTCTTGATAACCGACTTAAGACTTAGGGTGAAGTCTTGGTCCTTGATTGTAGTTGCTTACGTGTTCTTGTTCAATACTCCTGTTATATCTGCTTCGTGCTCCCTGTTCTTGACTTATCTGTTTTTCTTGATCATAACTCCACTTAGCACTTATTTCTTGAAATCATGTCTCTTGAAATCAGCGCTAACAAGTTACCCAAGTTCCAGGTTCAGGACTATGACTACTGGAAGCTGCGAATGGAAGCCATTTTCAGTTCCACGCACGACCTAATGATCTCTGTTATCACAGAAGGACCCATTGTTACAATGATTCCAAATACTGCTGTTCTTGACCCTAGAAAACCAATTGGTACTCTCGTCAAGAAACCCAGGTCAGATCTAACCTCAGAAGAAATGCGTCAAAATAATTTGGATAGCCTGGCAAAGAATTACATATTACACACTCTTCCTAACGAGTATCTAGGAAAAGTGTTAAAATGTAAAACTGCCAAGGAGATGTGGGACAAACTAGCTATCATTTGTGAAGGGACCTCCCTAATCAAAGAGAGCAAACTCTCCACAGCTGTCCAAAGATTTGAATCATTTCGGATGAAAGCTGGAGAAACTATCGACCAGCTGGATACTCGTTTTACTAAGATCATGAATGATTTGGAAGTACTTGGTAAATCTTATACTGCTCGTGAGATCAATCTTAGGATTTTGAAGAGTCTTGATAGTCGTTGGAAAATGGTAAAGATGCTTGTTAAGAACACTCAAGGTATAGATACGTGGACTGCTGAAACCATGTTTCAAACTCTTAAAGCCCATGAGTTTGATTTAGACGAAGATGAACCACTAGCCAGTAGTGATAGAGAACATACTGTATCTAAGAACGTTGCCTTTAAGTCTAGCTCTTCTAAGTCTTCTAAGGTAGACAGGTCCAAGTCTAGAACTAAGCCTGCCTCTGTGAAAGATGAGTTAGATACTGATCTTAGTTTGAAGGATCAGATGAGTCTCATGGTTAGAAAGTTTGATAGGCTCAATAAACGCTTCGGAAGATACAAGAAGTTCTATAGGGATCATAGAGCATCTACGTCTAAGAACTCGTCTGAGACCAGACGAGACCGAAACTCGTCTGAAAGGAGAGACGAAGTCTCGAAAAGTAACAGACGGGATAGAGAGTCTGACAATAGGAAGATTCAACGTTCTGATAGACGTGATAAACGTAGGGACAAATCTCCTATTAAAAAGGCTACTAATGATCTCTTGTGCTATAATTGTGAAAAGCCAGGTCATTACATATATGAATGTCCAGACCTGAGCACTGATGATCGTGAAGAACGCAAAGCACGAAGAGAAAGAAGATATAATCGTGGCAATAAGGCAATGATGGTCAATGATGACTCTGATTCGGATTCAGATGAGTTGCCATCGTCCTTATCTAGTCACTCGACTGATCCAGATCACGACGAAGCATTCATAGTAGATGATGGCCTATGCTGCATGGCTAAAATCGATCAAGAGGTATCATCTGCTACATCTTTTCAATCTTGTGATGATTCAGAAACTGATGAAAGTGACACTGCTAATAGTGAAGTAGGAAGTAGTCTGCAGCACTCGACTAGTGCTGTTGAAGACGACCTTCTACTTGCTAATCAAGCATTCATCGAAGTCAGTGATGAGAACATTGCATTAAAACAAGAAATCATTGACCTTAAGGAAGCTCAGTCTAAAGTAGATCCTAATATAACAGTCTTAAATGAACACTTGACTGAAGAGTTGAGACAACTCAAAGAAAAGTGTGCATTGACAGACAGGTTATATCAAGACCTACTTAAGACACATGCAACTGAGAGAAATGAATTCAATGTTTTAAAGAACAAGTGCAACAGACTTGAAGAACGTAATAAGTTCTTAGAGACCGAGGTTGTCACACTTGATCTCAAACTTACTGACCTGGTTAACTCTTCAAAGATTAACCTTGAATTGTCAGATATTGCATTGCTCCTTTTGGGTTAGAATACGCCAAGTTGTCGTGCGTTCGAAAGTTTTGATTTTGATTCCTTTGAAATGAGGTGGATGGCCCCCCTTGCATTGGGTGACTTTGATTGGGTTGGAGTGTTGAGGATTGACCACCTTGAAAACGATTTTGTTGAGGAGCTTGATATGGACGACCACTTTGATAATTTTGTTGGTAGCTTCCTTGATATTGGGGTCTACCCATGTAGTTCACATCTTCAACTTGATTCAAAGGAAGCTCTCCTTGAGCCATAGGTAATGAGCTCTCACGTGCTTGATTAGACGATAGAGCGTTCACCTTTTCAATCAAAGTGGTGACCATGGTCTTCACCGACTCCATTTCATTTACTTGGGCAACTCGATGTCTTCCTCCTCTATCCATCTTCATTGTAAAAGAGTTGTTCGATATCCCCTCCATTATTTGTTTGATCTCTTCCGCCGACTTGAGCCATATCGAACCTCCGGCACAAGCATCCAAGTGTTGTCGATCTTCTCCCCTCAACCCACAAAAGAACCAACATGTAGTTTGCTCTATTGGGAAACCATGTTGAGGGCAAGTTATGAGTAGGTTGGTAAACCTTTCCCATGCTTCCTTGAGGGTCTCGTTAGCTCCTTGTGTGAATTGAGAGATGTTTTGCCTTGCTTCCATCACTTTTGAAGGTGGATAATACTTCAACAAAAATTTCTTCTTCAATTCTTCCCACGTTCTCACCTCTCCTGCCGGAATGCTCGTTTGTAACCATGTTTTTGCCTTTCCGGAAAGTGTGAAGGGAAATAGCCTCAACTTCTTTGCATCTTCGGACACACCATTTTGCTTGAGTGTGTCGGCTATCTCTAGAAATTGAGCTAAGTGCTCATTTGGATCTTCTTCAAAGCCTTCCTCGGTCCTCCCTTCAAATTGCTTCTCTCTAAGCATTCTCAACAAAGAAGCACTAATCTCAAAATTATTGGCCTCCACATTTGGCCTTGCTATCCCATCATAATGCTCCCTTTGTTGAGGCTCAAAGTACTCTCTCATGGGCCTCCCATGTTGTATTTGAGGACGAAGCTCTTGTCTTTCCGGTGGAGGTGGAGCGTGTACTTCTTGAGGATATGCACCTTGGGGTGGATGGTAAGGATAAGGTGGGGGATAATACCCTTGAGGTGGAGGGTAATATCCTTGAGGGTATTGTGGATAAGGATATGGTGGAAAGCCTTGGGGATACCCTCTTTGTTGGACATTAGGTGGATATCCTTGAGGTTGTACACCATAGTGGCCTTGATTGAACACACCACCCATTTGAACATTAGGTGGGTGTTGTATGCCATTTCCTCCCCCTCCTTGTATTTGAACATCTCCTTGTTCAACTTGGAGATTCTCTTGGGTATTGATCTCGTCACTTTCATCATCTACCACGGCACCCGGCGGTTGATTTTGTCTATTCTCCGCCATTCTTTGATTTATCGCTCGATTCCTTCTTGCGGTGGCTTCTATCTCAAGGTTGATAGGTTCAATTTGTCCTCCGCGTGCTCTTGTTATCATGCACCTATGGAAAATTGCAAATATCAAACTCTTGAAACAAAAGTAAAAATAAAATAAAAGCAAGTAATTGTAGCTAGCACTAGTATTCAACTAACTCTAAGTCCCACTTATAGCACTACGTCACCTCCCCGGCAGCGGCGCCATTGACTTGAACGAATTTTTTTAGTCACTATAGGTTGACTAACTACTTCCCCTCAAGCATAAGGGTTCGTAGTAGTAATGGAAGTATTCGACCAAGTAGTATCGACCTAGGAGGTGGGTTTGTGCAATGGATCCCTAGAGTTTTATGTTGTAATAGCTAATGTAACTACGGTTTCGGGTTTTTGGATTTCTAAAATTAAAGCTAAATTACTACCAAGATGCTAGAAATTAAATAAACTACCAACCTAGAAACTAACAAGTGATTTATACTACTAAAAGTGAGAAAATTACCAATAAGAGAAATTACCACAACTTAGCAAAGAAAATCACTAATAAAGAAAGAGATCAACAATTAAAACAAAGAACAACTACGAATATAATTCGAAGAAGTGCAAGGGTGAGAGAATGCTTCGGGTGTTCCCTACCTAGTGAAATCGAGAAGAATTGCTTTTACTTCGTTAATGCTTCAATTAAGTTTTGCTAAGAGCACCTAAATGCTAGGATGGCAACCATTTCCCTTCGGGTAATATAGCCTTAAATCTAAGGTGTTCCCAAACCCGGTAATAAGGTTTTCGTCCCAATCCTCACCAACTACTCAAACAACCATTCAAGTAATTAATGTCCTTCAATGGGGTTCTAATACGATTAACTCTCTCTCGACGAATTAAAAGTATAACTAACACATTTGCATACCAACAACTCACACCATAAATATAATCATGTTCATGTAACTCTCGTCTACGCTAAACATGCATCTAAATATGGATTAATAGAAGTTAACATACAAAGTACCCATAATACCCATTAAAAGAAGCAATAAATCTAATATTAGCAATAACAAAGCTCAAACAATTCCAAACTTAATATTCACATGGTTTTAGAACACCCAAAGCATAAATAAACTTAGCCCATGGTGTTTTGAGAAACACCCATGGCCAAAACAATAACAAAGAATGAAATAAACATGAAACTTGTGATTAAATAGCAAAAGAGAGTATGGTTTGAAGTCACCTTGATGTTTCTTCTAATACCCAAGCTATTACAAGAGATTATAACCTTAATCTTCAAAAACCCAAGCTAACTATTCAACTTGGAAACTAATCTAAGAATTAAAAGTGCAATAAATGTTAAAACTATGCTAAGAGATGAACTAGGGTTTGAGTTTTTTGTAATAGAATGAGGCCAAGACCCTTTACAAACTGGGTTTGAAGCTATTTAAAGCTTCCAAAAGTGTGTGAGACGAAATTAACATTTGGGTCCTTGAAGTTCTTCAAAATTCTCAAAAAACCCCAAAAATCGTGAGTTGACTCGGTCAACCGAGTGGATCACTCGGTCAACCGAGTGAGAGGGACTTCCAGAACCAAAAATGGTTCCAGATGTCAAACGACTGCCAGTGTGATATCAAACGGCCGCCAGTGTGATATCACTCGGCCGCCAGTGTGATATCAAACGGCCGCCAGTGTGACATGGCCATTCCAGAAACTTTCTGTAAGTTTTTCTCACTCGACCGCCAGTGTGACACCACTCGGCCGGCCGAGTGACTTCTGCTACTTGGACTTTTCGAACATTTTTTCTTGGCTTTCCTTGCTCGTCCTCCAATCGAACTTCGACTCCCATCCACCAATGCTCGTTTTCCCTTAAAATAGACTATTTCACCTCGTTTCCTACACTTTGAACACATTTCTTGACAACAAGGTTAGTAGCACCATTTCTAACAATTATGACCAAAACCACATCAAAATGCTACGATAACATAGCAATAATGAGCACAAAAACGAGCAATCTCACACCCAATCAACCCCCCCAAACTTAGAGATTTGCTTGTCCCCAAGCAAAGAAAAAGAAACCAAAGGAGGGTGATTGTGAAGGATTTGTGAATGGATACAATGCATAGTAGGCAGGATCCAACAATATCTCCAATGAATGGTTCATCAACACATGCAATTTCTCTACCACTTTCAAGACAAAATGTGATCCAATGCTAAGACAAATTCAACACACTTGATTCACCACTCTCTCAAGAAGTGTTTCTCTCGACACACAAGTGTATATTGGGCATGTAAGCTCTCAAATGTCAATCCACGAAAAACACAAAGACCATAGGCTTGCTTTCCAACTCAATTCTCTACCAATTATTTAGGCATCGATTGTCAATCAAAGAGGTCTTTCAAGGGTTGTAATGTAGGCTTTTTGGAAGGGGTGTGATGAATTTAGAATTAGTGACTCATTCAACTTGTAGAGCAACAAATGTTGTATTTCTCTCATTTTTCATTCACTCTCACACAACACTTGCTTTTTTTCTTTTCTTTTCACTCAAAATGAACTTCACCCCCTTTTTCCTTCTTTTCCCAACATTTTGGAGCCATTTCTCTTCACTTTTTTGATTTGAGATTTTGGGACTTTTTGTTTCCCTTTTATTTTTCACATTAAGCACAAGCTCATTAGCTCCTCTTTTTTTTTTTTTTTTCAACCCTTTTTCTTTCTTTTGAATTCACTTTGATCAATACAAATCCACTCACTTCAATTCCCTCACCATGTCAACCAACATTGAAGCTCTACAAATGATAAGGACAATTAGGCTCAAAAGATGTGGTTTCATGGTGACATTTTGTAGCTTGCCAAAGAAAATTGGTTTTACGGCTCAACGGGGCTAACTACGAAAATGTATCATTTGGTGGGATTTATTTGGCCAAGTGACTCAAATTCAAAGAAATGCCTCCTATCATTTTTGACAATTTCCTCCTAAATCAAGTTTCAAACAAGTCAAAGAGCAAGTTCTAGCAATGCATAATTCGTGGACGACTCACTCAAGAAGAATTGAACCGGAATGATATTTCGATTCAAGAAGGCTCTAGTCTCTCCGGCTTAATGTGGTAAACTCAAGTGTTTTCCTAAGCCTAGCCCATCACACAAAATGCAATCAAATGATAGAGTCATACATGCATCGATTTCCCACTCATTAAGAAACATCACAAGATCAATTATAGTAAACTCATGCATCCATCAACAAATTCTCCAAATCAATTGACCAAGCTCATTCAAACAATAATAAACGAATGTGTAATGGAGCAAATGAAATTGTAAAAAATGACCACACCCCCCCAAACTTAGACTTTGCTAAGCAAATCTAAGTTTGGAAATGAGTGTTTACCTTTGAGTTTGCACCATACACCATTCCATCTTCTTCTTTGTATCATTTCTCCTCTATAAAGAGTTCATGTCCAAGCTCCATTAAGCACCAACATCATATATCAACCTACTAAACAAAACAAACTCAAAAAGATAAAAAAGCATAAAACTAACTAAAATGAAAAGAAAGCAATAAATGAATGGGTTGCCTCCCATTTAGCGCTAGGTTTAACGTCCTATGCCGGACGGAACTAAAAAAGTTCAAAATGCTCTTTCGATCTCGGTATTTGACAATCTTTCTTTGAATGGAGGATGATAGTGTTTCACATTATGCTCATCGGTGATGAAAAGACCGTCTTCCTTATTTGGCAACTCAAGATTTCCTTCAAAGTTCGCTTTCTTCATAACCAACGTGTTACGTCCCTTGAGCTTCAACTTTCTAAGAATTTTCATCACTCCAAAGTTGCACCATATTACCTCATCTCCAATTTCAAATCTTTTTTCAATGTTTATCTCCTTTGAACTCCCTCTTCTTTCCTCTTCATCATCTCTTGATTCAAGCAACTTACCAAATTTCTTTTTCTTATCAATCCCCCCCAAACTTGAATTTTGCTCAAGTTTGGGTGTTTGCTTCCATTCTTTACCATCTCTCGGATCTTTCAATGGCACATTTGACAATTTATCTAGCTCCGTTCCCTTACCTTTTTCAACACAAAGCTTGAGTGCTTTGATAGAGTGGCATTCTTCATTACTTGGAGCATTTTTGATTGAGTCATACATGGAGAAAGTCACTTTCTCTTCATTTACCTCCAATGTTACCTCTCCCTTCTTCACATTAAGCTCAACTCCCGCCGTTGCTAAAAATGGTCTTCCAAGAATGATAGGCACTTGTTCATCTTCCTCCATTTCTAGCACCACAAAGTCGGCGGGAAACACAAATTTATCCACTTTCACTAGAATATCCTCCACAATGCCCTTAGCAATTGTGATCGACCGATCGACAAGTTGAAGTGCAATTGAGGTAGGCTTCAACTCCCCCCTTTTAAGCTTTTTAAACAAAGATAGGGGCATCAAGTTAATGCTAGCCCCTAAATCACAAAGAGCATTCTTCTTGATCCCATTTCCAATATCACACATGATGATAAAACTACCCGGATCCTTCATCTTTTGTGGCATGTTCTTTTGGAGCATAGCACTACACACCTTATTGAATTTGACGAGCTCGGGTTCATCAATCCGCCTCTTCTTGGAGATCAAGTCTTTGAGGAATTTGGCATAGTTGGGCATTTGCTCTATAACATCGGAGAATGGAATGTTGATGTGGAGTTGCTTGAAGACTTCAAGAAATTTAGCAAATTTCTCATCTAATTTCTTCTTCATGAATCTTTGAGGGAATGGTACCATTGTCTTTGGTACCCCCCACTCATCACATGGTATGCTCTTTTCTTCCTCAATCTTCTTCTCCTTCATCTTTTTCCACTTTGGTATTCTTTCTTCACCATCAACTTTCTTTTTCTCTTTTGACTCCATCCCATTTTCTTCCTCCTCCTCGGCTTTTCCCATCTCTACCTCTTCACACTCTTCTTCAATTTCACAATTTTCCTTGACATCATCATCCCCCGGTTGAGTGGGCATGGATGGACCCTTATATTTGGTGTCACTTCTAAGCTCTATTGCCTTGCAATGCTCTTTGGGATTTATCTCGGTTGTTGAGGGAAATTTTCCCTTGTTTAGCATTTGATTAACCGCCGTGCTCAACTCTCCAACGGACGTTGCAAGTTGCCCCACCGTATGCTCGAGATTTTTAATCCCCCTTGAGTGTTGTTCATTGATCTTTGCTTGTTCCAAATTCGTTTTAACTTGTTGCTCTTGAGCTTTCTTGAACAACTCTTCCATCCGTAAAAGTGTATCTTCCATAGTAGCTTTTCCTTCACCATTAGGAAGCTTTGCCCCGGGATCAAATCCGGGTGGATATTGCATTGCTCCTTTTGGGTTAGAATACGCCAAGTTGTCGTGCGTTCGAAAGTTTTGATTTTGATTCCCTTGAAATGAGGTGGATGGCCCCCCTTGCATTGGGTGACTTTGATTGGGTTGGAGTGTTGAGGATTGACCACCTTGAAAACGATTTTGTTGAGGAGCTTGATATGGACGACCACTTTGATAATTTTGTTGGTAGCTTCCTTGATATTGGGGTCTACCCATGTAGTTCACATCTTCAACTTGATTCAAAGGAAGCTCTCCTTGAGCCATAGGTAATGAGCTCTCACGTGCTTGATTAGACGATAGAGCGTTCACCTTTTCAATCAAAGTGGTGACCATGGTCTTCACCGACTCCATTTCATTTACTTGGGCAACTCGATGTCTTCCTCCTCTATCCATCTTCATTGTAAAAGAGTTGTTCGATATCCCCTCCATTATTTGTTTGATCTCTTCCGCCGACTTGAGCCATATCGAACCTCCGGCACAAGCATCCAAGTGTTGTCGATCTTCTCCCCTCAACCCACAAAAGAACCAACATGTAGTTTGCTCTATTGGGAAACCATGTTGAGGGCAAGTTATGAGTAGGTTGGTAAACCTTTCCCATGCTTCCTTGAGGGTCTCGTTAGCTCCTTGTGTGAATTGAGAGATGTTTTGCCTTGCTTCCATCACTTTTGAAGGTGGATAATACTTCAACAAAAATTTCTTCTTCAATTCTTCCCACGTTCTCACCTCTCCTGCCGGAATGCTCGTTTGTAACCATGTTTTTGCCTTTCCGGAAAGTGTGAAGGGAAATAGCCTCAACTTCTTTGCATCTTCGGACACACCATTTTGCTTGAGTGTGTCGGCTATCTCTAGAAATTGAGCTAAGTGCTCATTTGGATCTTCTTCAAAGCCTTCCTCGGTCCTCCCTTCAAATTGCTTCTCTCTAAGCATTCTCAACAAAGAAGCACTAATCTCAAAATTATTGGCCTCCACATTTGGCCTTGCTATCCCATCATAATGCTCCCTTTGTTGAGGCTCAAAGTACTCTCTCATGGGCCTCCCATGTTGTATTTGAGGACGAAGCTCTTGTCTTTCCGGTGGAGGTGGAGCGTGTACTTCTTGAGGATATGCACCTTGGGGTGGATGGTAAGGATAAGGTGGGGGATAATACCCTTGAGGTGGAGGGTAATATCCTTGAGGGTATTGTGGATAAGGATATGGTGGAAAGCCTTGGGGATACCCTCTTTGTTGGACATTAGGTGGATATCCTTGAGGTTGTACACCATAGTGGCCTTGATTGAACACACCACCCATTTGAACATTAGGTGGGTGTTGTATGCCATTTCCTCCCCCTCCTTGTATTTGAACATCTCCTTGTTCAACTTGGAGATTCTCTTGGGTATTGATCTCGTCACTTTCATCATCTACCACGACACCCGGCGGTTGATTTTGTCTATTCTCCGCCATTCTTCGATTTATCGCTCGATTCCTTCTTGCGGTGGCTTCTATCTCAAGGTTGATAGGTTCAATTTGTCCTCCGCGTGCTCTTGTTATCATGCACCTATGGAAAATTGCAAATATCAAACTCTTGAAACAAAAGTAAAAATAAAATAAAAGCAAGTAATTGTAGCTAGCACTAGTATTCAACTAACTCTAAGTCCCACTTATAGCACTACGTCACCTCCCCGGCAGCGGCGCCATTGACTTGAACGAATTTTTTTAGTCACTATAGGTTGACTAACTACTTCCCCTCAAGCATAAGGGTTCGTAGTAGTAATGGAAGTATTCGACCAAGTAGTATCGACCTAGGAGGTGGGTTTGTGCAATGGATCCCTAGAGTTTTATGTTGTAATAGCTAATGTAACTACGGTTTCGGGTTTTTGGATTTCTAAAATTAAAGCTAAATTACTACCAAGATGCTAGAAATTAAATAAACTACCAACCTAGAAACTAACAAGTGATTTATACTACTAAAAGTGAGAAAATTACCAATAAGAGAAATTACCACAACTTAGCAAAGAAAATCACTAATAAAGAAAGAGATCAACAATTAAAACAAAGAACAACTACGAATATAATTCGAAGAAGTGCAAGGGTGAGAGAATGCTTCGGGTGTTCCCTACCTAGTGAAATCGAGAAGAATTGCTTTTACTTCGTTAATGCTTCAATTAAGTTTTGCTAAGAGCACCTAAATGCTAGGATGGCAACCATTTCCCTTAGGGTAATATAGCCTTAAATCTAAGGTGTTCCCAAACCCGGTAATAAGGTTTTCGTCCCAATCCTCACCAACTACTCAAACAACCATTCAAGTAATTAATGTCCTTCAATGGGGTTCTAATACGATTAACTCTCTCTCGACGAATTAAAAGTATAACTAACACATTTGCATACCAACAACTCACACCATAAATATAATCATGTTCATGTAACTCTCGTCTACGCTAAACATGCATCTAAATATGGATTAATAGAAGTTAACATACAAAGTACCCATAATACCCATTAAAAGAAGCAATAAATCTAATATTAGCAATAACAAAGCACAAACAATTCCAAACTTAATATTCACATGGTTTTAGAACACCCAAAGCATAAATAAACTTAGCCCATGGTGTTTTGAGAAACACCCATGGCCAAAACAATAACAAAGAATGAAATAAACATGAAACTTGTGATTAAATAGCAAAAGAGAGTATGGTTTGAAGTCACCTTGATGTTTCTTCTAATACCCAAGCTATTACAAGAGATTATAACCTTAATCTTCAAAAACCCAAGCTAACTATTCAACTTGGAAACTAATCTAAGAATTAAAAGTGCAATAAATGTTAAAACTATGCTAAGAGATGAACTAGGGTTTGAGTTTTTTGTAATAGAATGAGGCCAAGACCCTTTACAAACTGAGTTTGAAGCTATTTAAAGCTTCCAAAAGTGTGTGAGACGAAATTAACATTTGGGTCCTTGAAGTTCTTCAAAATTCTCAAAAAACCCCAAAAATCGTGAGTTGACTCGGTCAACCGAGTGGATCACTCGGTCAACCGAGTGAGAGGGACTTCTAGAACCAAAAATGGTTCCAGATGTCAAACGGCCGCCAGTGTGATATCAAACGGCCGCCAGTGTGATATCACTCGGCCGCCAGTGTGATATCAAACGGCCGCCAGTGTGACATGGCCATTCCAGAAACTTTCTGTAAGTTTTTCTCACTCGGCCGCCAGTGTGACACCACTCGACCGGCCGAGTGACTTCTGCTACTTGGACTTTTCGAACATTTTTTCTTGGCTTTCCTTGCTCGTCCTCCAATCGAACTTCGACTCCCATCCACCTATGCTCGTTTTCCCTTAAAATAGACTATTTCACCTCGTTTCCTACACTTTGAACACATTTCTTGACAACAAGGTTAGTAGCACCATTTCTAACAATTATGACCAAAACCACATCAAAATGCTACGATAACATAGCAATAATGAGCACAAAAACGAGCAATCTCACACCCAATCAGGGACCTCCCTAATCAAAGAGAGCAAACTCTCCACAACTGTCCAAAGATTTGAATCATTTCGGATGAAAGCTGGAGAAACTATCGACCAGCTGGATACTCGTTTTACTAAGATCATGAATGATTTGGAAGTACTTGGTAAATCTTATACTGCTCGTGAGATCAATCTTAGGATTTTGAAGAGTCTTGATAGTCGTTGGAAAATGGTAAAGATGCTTGTTAAGAACACTCAAGATATAGATACGTGGACTGCTGAAACCATGTTTCAAACTCTTAAAGCCCATGAGTTTGATTTAGACGAAGATGAACCACTAGCCAGTAGTGATAGAGAACATAATGTATCTAAGAACGTTGCCTTTAAGTCTAGCTCTTCTAAGTCTTCTAAGGTAGACAGGTCCAAGTCTAGAACTAAGTCTGCCTCTGTGAAAGATGAGTTAGATACTGATCTTAGTTTGAAGGATCAGATGAGTCTCATGGTTAGAAAGTTTGATAGGCTCAATAAACGCTTCGGAAGATACAAGAAGTTCTATAGGGATCATAGAGCATCTACGTCTAAGAACTCGTCTGAGACCAGACGAGACCGAAACTCGTCCGAAAGGAGAGACGAAGTCTCGAAAAGTAACAGACGGGATAGAGAGTCTGACAATAGGAAGATTCAACATTCTGATAGACGTGATAAACGTAGGGACAAATCTCCTATTAAAAAGGCTACTAATGATCTCTTGTGCTATAATTGTGAAAAGCCAGGTCATTACATATATGAATGTCCAGACCTGAGCACTGATGATCGTGAAGAACGCAAAGCACGAAGAGAAAGAAGATATAATCGTGGCAATAAGGCAATGATGGTCAATGATGACTCTGATTCGGATTCAGATGAGTTGCCATCGTCCTTATCTAGTCACTCGACTGATCCAGATCACGACGAAGCATTCATAGTAGATGATGGCCTATGCTGCATGGCTAAAATCGATCAAGAGGTATCATCTGCTACATCTTTTCAATCTTGTGATGATTCAGAAACTGATGAAAGTGACACTGCTAGTAGTGAAGTAGGAAGTAGTCTGCAGCACTCGACTAGTGCTGTTGAAGACGACCTTCTACTTGCTAATCAAGCATTCATCGAAGTCAGTGATGAGAACATTGCATTAAAACAAGAAATCATTGACCTTAAGGAAGCTCAGTCTAAAGTAGATCTTAATATAACAGTCCTAAATGAACGCTTGACTGAAGAGTTGAGACAACTCAAAGAAAAGTGTGCATTGACAGACAGGTTATATCAAGACCTACTTAAGACACATGCAACTGAGAGAAATGAATTCAATGTTTTAAAGAACAAGTGCAACAGACTTGAAGAACGTAATAAGTTCTTAGAGACCGAGGTTGTCACACTTGATCTCAAACTTACTGACCTGGTTAACTCTTCAAAGATTAACCTTGAATTGTCAGATAGGTATAGAGATCCAGCTGACAAGACTGGTATAGGTGCTGAGTCATCTAGCTCGTCTACTCGAGTCATTAAGAACCCTACTACTATTAAAGCGAGACTTTTGCCAAATGATAAAGGAAAAGGACCAATGATATACGATATTGGAACTCCTTCTAAAGGTACTGCATCTAAACAAGCTCTAGTTAACATTCCGATTACCAAGGGAGGTAAAAAGGATGCTAACAACAAGCCTGTTCCATCTAGAACTAATCTTCAAAGGACCACTAATCATGGACGACCCAACCAGGCCAGATACGAGGACTGGTATCCTGAGGAGACGAGTACTAGACAGGTACAGACTAGACGACAAGAGCCTAGACCGCCTTTCATAAGGCAGTCTCAGCTCTACTCGACTAGACCTAGACAGGTAGCTCCGAAATATCGTACACAAACTGTCCTATATCCTCCACCTTTATCATATGATATTATTAGTGAGGAAAGACCCAAACGCGTCTATAAACCGTATGGACCTAATGCTTACAAGCCCTACTCTGACTATCATAGACCAGTGCCTGCTCAAGTAGAGATTAAGTCGAAAGGCTATCTCCAAAGAGTAGACCCGAACTCGACTGATAGGCCAGTTAAGGACAACAAGGTCTTATTTTGTAAAAAATATGGGCGAAAGCTTAAAAGATCGAACTTGTTCAAGACTCCAATGTATATTTGGATTCCTCTGAACATGACTAACCCCCAAGGACCCCAATAAACAAATGGGTACCTAAATTATTGAATATCTTCATTGCAGGGTCGACTTGACTTGTATAAGAAGGGTGGCTCAGTAGGAGAAACCTGGTACATAGACAGTGGTTGTTCGCACCACATGACTGGTACCAAGGCTCTCTTATCAAGCTACCATGAGCAAGAAGGACCAAAAGTGATATTTGGTGATAGCTCCACTGCTGTCACTAAAGGATTTGGTTACATTCGGAATGGAGACGTTGAGATACAAGATGTCTCATATGTTGAAGGTTTGAAATACAATTTACTCTCTGTTTCACAGTTTTGTGATCGTGGATACAAGGTGCAGTTCAAGAGCCGCAAATGCGAAATCATTGACAAAAGGACGCACACAGTCCTACTAGTCGGCGTAAGACAAGGAAGTGTGTACATAGTGAATTGGAATAGTTGTCCGAGGGACACCTGTCTACTTACTAAGAATCCTAAAGAGCTTGGGTGGCTCTGGCACAGACGCCTTTGTCATCTAAACTTTAAGGTTCTTAATAAGATAGCCAGAGATTACCTTGTTGAAGGTATTCCCAATGAAGTTTACTACAAGTCACATGTATGCACGGCCTGTCAACATGGTAAACAGGTTAAAGGTTCTTTTAAGTCAATTCCCACTCTCTCAACTAGTAGAGTCCTAGAACTTCTACATATGGATCTTCATGGTCCAATAACTCCTCCAAACTTGAATGGTAGAAGGTACACACTTGTTGTTGTAGACGACTATTCTAAGTTCACTTGGGTAGTTTTTCTACACAAGAAGAGTGATACACAAACACTACTGCCTGAACTGTTGAAGAAGTTACAAGTTGAGAAGAACCAGTCTATTGTCAAGATTCGTAGTGACAAGGGAACTGAGTTCATTAACTGCTATATTAAAGATTTCTGTACTAAATGTGGTATCCAGCATCTAACTAGTGCAGCTAGGACACCACAACAGAACGGTGTAGCAGAAAGAAGGAATCGAACTCTCAAAGAAGCCTGTAGGACCATGCTAGCTGAGTTCAATACTCCTCAAAAGTTTTGGGCCGAAGCTATCAATACTGCATGCCATTCACAAAACAGAAGCGCGATCAACAAGGTGCTAGGCAAGACACCTTATGAGGTTTGGAAAGGTAGAAAACCCAGAGTTTCATATTTCCATATATTTGGTTGTAAGTGTTTCATTCACAACAATGGTAAAAGCAAGTTGAATGCTTTCGATGCGAAAGCAGACGAGGGGATATTTTTAGGATACTCCTCGACTAGCAAAGCATTTAGGGTATTCAACTACTCAACTCTTTGTGTGGAAGAAACACCACATGTGGTTTTCGATGAATCTCAAAAGGACTCGTCTGCCGACAAGATCAGTAAGAAGGTAACTGATCTATCAATCGAATCTGACAAAGATTCAGAGATATATGAATCCGTTCAAGCCTACAACCCATTCCTAAAAGCTCTCGACTCTGATGATAAGGAGAAGGTAAGTGCTCAAGGTAAGTCCTCTAGACCAGTTGACATGCCTGCTCTAGTTGACTCATCTACTCCTATTAAAATTGATGATACAAATGATACTGACATGCATGATGCTGTACATGATATAGATGATGATAGTATTCCTGTTAAGAATAGAAAAACATGGAAATCTGCGCATGATACTGAAAATATCATTGGTGACTCTACTATTGGTGTGAAGACTAGACGACAACTCTTTGAGTCGCAAGAACAGCCGAGTCCAACTTTGTTTTGCTGGTGTTGTTTCCTCTCTGCTATTGAGCCTACCACTGTTAAAGAGGCATTGGCTGATAGTAATTGGATCATCGCTATGCAAGACGAGTTGAACCAGTATGTTCGAAACGACGTCTGGGAACTTGTCGATAGGCCAAAACATCATAATGTAGTTGGCACTCGATGGATTTTCAAGAATAAGAAAGATGAGAATGATTTAGTCGTTAGGAATAAGGCTAGACTAGTCGCCCAAGGCTATTCACAAGCTGAAGGCATAGACTATGATGAAACTTATGCTCCTGTTGCTAGACTAGAAGCCATTCGATTGTTCCTTGCATATGCTGCTCACATGAAGTTCACTGTATATCAAATGGATGTCAAAAGTGCATTTCTTAATGGTATTCTTGCGGAAGAAGTGTATGTTGAACAACCTCCAGGTTTCGAAGTCAAAGGCAACCAGGTGTACAGATTGAAGAAAGCCTTATACGGATTAAAGCAAGCTCCAAGAGCATGGTATGACACTCTATCTCTCTTTCTATTAGAAAATGGTTTTACTAAGGGCAAGGTCGATCGAACCTTGTTCAGAAGACAAGAAGGGAAGGACATCTTACTCGTCCAAATTTACGTAGATGACATCATTTTTGGGTCACCTAACAAAAAGCTGAGTGAAAGTTTTTCTACACTCATGCAAAGTAAGTTTGAAATGTCAATGATGGGTGAGATGAACTACTTTCTTGGACTTC
Organism: Galeopsis tetrahit; assembly: GCA_963675135.1. Classification (NCBI taxonomy): domain Eukaryota; kingdom Viridiplantae; phylum Streptophyta; class Magnoliopsida; order Lamiales; family Lamiaceae; genus Galeopsis; species Galeopsis tetrahit. Next base: position 70,346,601 of record OY776132.1, read on the forward strand.
AAGTAAAACAAACTCCAGAAGGTATTTTCATAAATCAGGCGAAGTACACAAGAAACCTTCTAGACAAGTACGGGATCAAAACTTGTAAGTCTACTGGCGTACCAATGCAACCAACTTACATAATGGATCCAGATGAGAACGGTAAATGTGCTGACCAATCTTATTACCGTGGTTTAATTGGTTCCTTACTGTATCTAACTGCTAGTAGACCAGACATTACATTCTCTGTTGGTGTTTGTGCTCGATTCCAAGCCAATCCAAAAGAAAGTCACATGGAAACCACCAAAAGGATCTTGAAATATTTGAAAGGGACCATCAATCGTGGTATATGGTATCCCTCAAATGATGATTTATCCTTAAGTGGGTATTCAGACTCAGACTTTGGAGGCTGTAAGATAGATAGGAAATCTACTTCTGGTTCTTGTCAATTCTTAGGCACCAAACTCATCTCATGGTTTTCTAAAAAGCAGACTAGTGTTGCTACTTCTACTACTGAAGCCGAGTACATGGCTGCTGGTAGCTGTTGTAGTCAACTACTCTGGCTCATGCAACAGCTTAGAGATTACAACATATATGAATCAAATGTTCCTATTTTCTGTGATAGTAATAGTGCAATTGCCATTACACAAAATCCTGTTTTGCACACACGTTGTAAGCATGTTGATGTGAAGCATCATTTCATACGTGATCATGTAGAAAAGAAGGACATCCGCATGGAAAAGATTCATACTGATTTTCAAAGAGCTGATATTTTTACAAAACCATTAGCTGAGGCACGATTTCGTGAGTTATGCATTAGTCTAGGGCTAATTGATTTAGACCCTACTTGCCTATAGCTATGCACTAACCAGTCAGGTACATCAAAGAAAAGGAGACAAGAACAGAACACTCGACTACTCATGCAACAGACAGGTATACAAGGCTAGACTAGATGACCAAACAACCCGATGAGGAAGCTGGTAGCTGAGGGTAATACTAAGGGAATAAACATTTAAGGGGGAATCTTTGATTTCTTAAATATCCTTATGTTGACTCTTATGTTTGTTAAAAGGTCATCTTGTTCGAAACCTTGATCATTGCTTTCGATTGATATTCATCTTATTTATTTTACTCTACCTGTACCAATGATTACACATTGCAAATCATAAGATAGGTACATGAAGCCGTTCGACGTTCTGAATAGACATGCACAGGCGAAGGGGGAACTCGCCTTGTGTGCTTAAGTCTACTCGTCTTGTGAAGCTTAAGTCTACTCGTCTTGTGAAGCTTAAGTCTACTCGTCTGTTCTGGATAGACTCGAACAGACAAGCTAAGTGTTCTTTTGATTCTACATGCTAAGTGTTTTAATCAAAACGGATTAAGGATATTATAGTAATTAGGTATTGAAAAGTTGAAAACCCTCAAATTAGATTTGTACACTCCCATTTAAGTGGTGTATACATCTAGTTCACACTCATCTACAATAGGTCAGATAAGTTCACTCCTCTAACCTAACTAAGAAGTGGCGGATTTCAAATTTTACAATATCAAATCACATAATATTCTCGATTCCGTAACCGAATTCCAAAAGTCTCAACCGTTGGATCTAATCCTTCGATCTTGACCATTGGATCTAAAATTCAGTTTTGAACAAAACCCAAACACTCTCACACGTCTTGCCTCACAATTTCTTAACTCCTCTACTACTAAGCATTCGATTTGTTTTGCTATTCTTCAAGATTATCTGCTTATACTCGTATAACACTATGTCTACTCGATCAGTTTTCGATCTAAGAACCAACATGCAGGTCACATTCGACCTAGGCCGGTACATCTCCGATAATAAAGTGAATGTTGAACCATCTGTATTTTTCAAAGGACAGCACACAGATGAGAATACCGAGATCCTGACCAAATGCACCAGATGTGGGCTAAAGCCGTATTTAGAAGCATTTCCTCAAGTCGTCTTGGAGGAAGAGGTGCTAGAGTTTTATGCGAATGTCACCAGACGAGGTGATATTATCGAGTCTTTCATTGGTGAAGATCGTGTGCAAATTACTCGAGAAGCGATGTTCAAACATCTAAAGCTGCCCACCGGAACGATTAATATTGAGAATTACGCTCTAGGGCAAGAAGTTCGATATTTGAGCATTTTCTGTGGCAGGAAGCTGAAACCGAAACCAGATGGAAAGTATGCTGCAGTCAAGAAGGCAGATCTTCTAGAAAAGTATCGCACACTACTGGATATAGCCAGCAAAATTTTGCTAAGTTCTACTGGTTCTCATGACTCTGTGACTTTTGCAAAGACAAGGGTTATGGCTGCGATATACGATGGTATTACTGAAGGTGATTGGTTCAAACTAATCGCAGACCGAATCATGTATTTTGAAAGAAGTGTTCGAGTAGATAAGCTAAGTATCCTTTTCCCTCTCTTAATGCCAAACAAAACGGAATAGAGTAAAGGAAAGCCGTTCCATCCTTTGAAATTCTACCTTAAGAAGGAGGTAGTGAGAAAGCAAGGTGCTGCCAGGCCAGCTGCACCTAGGCAAGCTAAAATTGACCCCATGGAAGCCTTGCCGTATGCTGGTGCGTCTGGTTCTTCAGAAGATGAGTCTGCTGGAGAAGAGTCAAAGGAAGCAGCACAAGACTCGTCTAGTGCAGATGATTCTGAGAAGACTCAGTCGGAAGAGGAGTTAGATCCAAGTTCTCAAGTTCCAGAGTTATACAAACTAGTGCGAATCGGAACACCTCCTCCACCAGACGAGTTGAGTCACCAGGTTGGTTCCTCTTCTCATGATTTATCGATTCCTCTCTCTCTCCCTTCTGTTCGAACCAATGCAAGATCTCATCGATCTAGGCCAAGACCTATTACCTCAACCTCACAAGTGCTGCCAGCACATCCGCTGAGAGTCAGCCTACCCGAAAACACTCCCAAAATGGATATAACTGATACTCCTACAGTTATCACACCAAACCAAGACACATCAATGTCCCAAGAAACCACAGACCAAATTCTATCCTTACCCTCAACAGAATATGTTGATCCTAATATCCCATCTACTTCAGATAAGACAACAGTTGCCACTGCAACAACTGAGACAGAGACCCCATCTACTCAGACCCCGTCTGAAGTTAGATTTGAATCCCTGGTCTACTATCCTATGTGTCTACGAGAGAAGCGAATTCGTTCGAAGATGAGCAAGAATTTGAAGATACAGCTCTCATCTGTCGAAGTCGACTACTCTTCAGAACAGTTTGAGAAACTGGTTAGAATATGCACTTGGGTGGCCTTGAAGAAGTCAAGTACAGATGATCTCTTCGAAGTCATCTTAGGGAAAGGTGGTATCTCTAACTTCATGGATTGGGAAATGGAGCAGAAGGAGAATAGTGGTGTTCGTGACCACTCAGAGCTTTTCCTAAATCATGCTATCACTGCTCTTGCTAAGAGGCTACTGGGTATCTCTGATGACTTAATGTGTTCAGAATTCAAGTTTGATGTTGGTGTTCAGGTTTCAGAATCTGACTTTGTGCAAGACATTGAGATGATTGAAGCTGGACAAGCTGAGTTGATCCAGTCCACTGATCCGGTAGTAGAGCTAGACAATGTCTCAAACCAGTTGAGAGGCATTGTGTTCAAATTTCAAATGGATCATGCTGACAGTCTGAGGTCAGATTTCAAGTTTATTAATCGATACACTGATCTATTGCTTCCTATAGAAATTTGTGGATATATGGAGAAGCTGCACGCCTTGTTAAAGAAGGACTTTGCTGATGCTGAAAGAAGGACTAAGGAAGCTAAGTTAGCTATGGTGCCTTATTGTCCTCTGCCTAGTCTGAAGGCGATTGCTGGAAGTGTGTTTGTTGCTGAAGTAGTAGAAGACGAGGTCTTAGCTACTGCTCCAGAAGGTCAGTTGGTTGAAGTTGTTTCTCTTGCTGATGCTGAAGATGAGGTCATGGTTGAAGCCACTCATATTGAAGCTGGACAGTCGTCTCAAGCTATCCCAGCTGCTTCAATAGATGAGTTGAAAGAGGACTTGAAGGCTGTTATCAAGTCGTCTATTGATGAGTTTCTCAAGACCGAACTTAAGAAGACTCTTGTTGAACAGAATAGTGTCCTTGTGACAAGTTCAAAGGAGATGATCATGAATGAAGTCAACCAGCTGGACAACGATTTCAGACGAGAGATGTTCAATCAAATTGAAGGATTTCTCCAGAATCAAGTAGAATATTCGGAGAAGAGCTCAGTCGATTTTGCTCGAGTTCTAGCTACTGAATCCAGAAAGATGGAAAGAGTCTATAGAGCTAAAATCGAAGTAGCTGACGTCCAAAGAAAGGAAGCCTTTGATCAGTTAGCACAAGCTAAAGAGATTATGACTGCTGTGACTGAGGAGAACAGGAAGCTACGACTAACTGCAACCCATTTCAAGAATGAGTTGAACTTATCTACTCAAAAGCTGGAGTTGGTGGCAACCAAGCTAGATAAGTTGAGTCAAGATGGTTCTCATCAAAGACAGATCGAGAAAGCTACAATTCTGATGAAGCAAGCTATGCTGGAAGAGATGACTCGGTTCACTTCTCTATTCTCTCTCAAGGTATCTGATGAAGCCAAAAAGGGGGAAGAGATGAGTCGAGTTGATGATAAAGACAAGTTTAGTGCTGAACCAGAGGCTAAAGATGCTGCTGAAGCCATTCAAGATCTTAGAAGGACTAAGAGAGGCAAAGGCAGGTTGGTGAAAACTGCTGAACTTGAACAAGCTAAGCAAGCTAAGGCTGAAGCAGATGAGTTGTTGAAAAGGGAGAAGGGCAAGGCTATTGCATCTTCTGAAGTTGAAGTTCAGACAAGACAGGTATCGAAAAGGAAGTCTATTGTTGTAGAAGAACCTACTCCTGAGACAACAGTCATGAAGAAACAAAAGGTTGTTGATCCAAGTGATGAAACTCACTATGCTAGTCAAAAGAAAATTGGATGACACATAGAGAATTTGCTGAAGCTGAAGTCTGATGAAGAGCTTATGGAAGACAAGTTCATTGACCATTTCATTGACAAAGAACATCGTCAAGAATGGGTAAAAGTGAAAAGGCAATGGGAACTAGATCACTGGATTATCAGGAAGTTTGAAGATTCTGATAATTCTGAAGATTTGTACTCAGTATTTGATAAGTTCATGGAAGGACAGCATAGGATGCTATGGAATTTGATCATAAGGATATCTGCAGGTGCAAACTTTAACATACTCGTTCCTAGTTTTCCGAAATGGAAGTGTCCCATGACTAGTTCTGGTAAAAGAGTTGATCTAAATTTGCTCAAGAAGTATGAAGAAGAACTACTAGAGAAGGAGAAGATTGAAGATGAAGACCATATCAAGGCTATTCATACAAGACTACTAGATGCGTTCTGTGTTCCAGAATCTGAAAGAGGTAATCTGTCAGTTTAGTTTAGTCTTGTTGTGATTTTTTTAAGTATGTGTAATATCTACTGATCTTATTTTTGAATGAATGAAAAGATAACAACTTTTGATGTTAAGACAAGATAACTACTTAACTAGTCTACTATTGAGAAAAGATTCAAGTAGTTTTGGCTTCATCAAAAAGGGGGAAATTGTTGGGATATGAATCCTAGAACAAGTCCTACATGATGAAAAGATAAAAGATGAAGTTTTGATAAGCCAAAAGTAGTTTGAATATTTTCTAAGTGTTGACTAATCTAGTCTAGTTGAGTTAAGTCATCTTGAGCAAGACCAGTAGAGTTCACATAAGTTCATATGAAAGACAAGTACTGTTTTATATTAAAAGATAAGTACAGATTTATAAGTACTTCATATATGCTATTTGTATTTGTTAGATTGTTATTGAGCTATGATAAATGTTGTATAGAGCTCATGATTTTGAATGTAATAGATAGATTCATTGTATAGATTATAAGTTGACTAAGCTTGTTTTATAAAAGCTTAAAGTAATGTAATAAGTCTTGATAGATTAGTATAGTCTACTACTAAAGATTGCATGAGAAGACCAGACAAGAAGACTTGGAGTCTACTACTCAAGACAGATGGACTACAAGACAAAGACGAGTGCATCTACTATACTACACAAGACAGGTCAACTTGAAGTTAGTTACAAATACGCGTGGAAAGATAAGGATGAAGAAGTTAGTTATGGGAATAACTAATTCGTAACAAGAAACGCGTGGATTGATAAGAAGATTCAGTTAAAGTTAGTTTTCAAGAAAAGTTGGTTACAACTACCTAAGTTCTTGAAGATTGAAGTCTATAAATACTTCATGGTGTTGATCAATTGAAGACTACTCATACACTGACGTTCATACTCAAGTGAAGCATTATCGAAGCATTCAAAAAGAGAATTACTCTCAGAGTTTATTGAAGTTCAGAAAGAAGCCAGAAGACAAGTGAAGGATCCAGGAGGCTACTACTGAAGAACAGAGAAGTTTTTGTTTGTTGTTTTTATCAAGTTGCTAGTTGCTTGTTAAATAGCTAGTTAGATCATAGATATATCTGGTGGTATATTCTTTGAAGATCTAAGTCTTCTTCTTGGGACTTAAAATCACAGGAACATACACTTTGTACTCGATTGGAAGAGTTTAGTGGAAACATCACAACTGGGTTTGTGAGAGTGGATGTAGACAAGTTGTCGAACCACTATAAATCGTTGTGTGTTGTTTACTTTACTGTTTTGTTTGTTTTAATTGATTAACTGATTAATTGTTTGAATACATAACTAAACTAGACAAGCTAAGTATAGAACAGAGTTCTCGAATTAAGAAGTTGAGTATAAACTTGAATTGGGCTCATTGTTAATTTCGTATTCCGCATATTGTATTCTGATATATCGAAAGATTTTAGAAAAGTCTATTCACCCCCCTCTAGACATTTTCTTTAGCTTCCCTCGATATTAACTCAACTTTGGGGACCTACAATATCAAATTTAAAAATTAAGAAAAATTTATAAAAAGCCTACAACATATAAAAAGACAAAAAAAATTTAAAAATTTAAATCAATTAATATTTTATGAAAAATCTGTCAAATTAAAAAATTTATATAATTGAAAATTGATGATATTTTTTTTTATTTATTTATAAAATTATAAAAATTTATCATATAGATTCTTAAAAAATATCAGATATAGTTTTTAAAACGTAAGTTTTTATCTAGCTATCATTAACCAAGCTCTTCATCCCATCATTGACAGAAAATTGGAAGTCAATCTTCCAAAAATTCATTTTACATGTTAAGCCCTCTCAAACAAAATAACCATCCCTTCAAAATCAAATCGTTAGATTTGATTTTAAAAAATTTGAGAATATATCTCAAAATTATAAAATTCAATTCAAGAAATACCACATCCGAACTCATGGTGATCAGCGGCACAGACCACCAGTCCCAACAAAAAAAAAAGAATAATTGAGATAGAGAGAAAAAATGAAGAACGATTTGACGTGCAATTTTAGTGAATGTGGTTTGTCTGCTTCGATTTGGGGGTTTTAAGTGAGGGTTTACGATTTGAGGAATTTAAGTGAGGGTTTGCGATTTGGGAATGCTTAATGAGTGTTTCGGCTTCAATTTTTCCTGAATTTTCAAGTTGGATTCGTGTGGTTTTATTTGGGGGAGATTTTTTAGGGATTTTTTAGAATTAGATGTGATTTTGGAGCATTTGATTGAAACCGAGCATTTGGAGATTTTATTTTAGAAGGTAAAATCTTGTGGGACCTTTTTTGAATAAAATGGGACCAATTTCGTCAGCACGAATCTCTTGGGACCAAATCTGCATTTTCCCGTTTTTGAACTTAACGACGTGTGTGCCTCATGCTCCCAATTCCGTTAGTTTTTGACGGAAAAATCTCGCGGGACCTTTTTTGCTCAAAATGGGAGCATTTTCGTGAGCATTAATTCTCTTGGGACCATATTTGCATTTTACCCGGTCATCTACCAAGCAAACAAACCAAAAGTAAAGAAAAACTTTGTATACTCCGCCATAGTTGTTCATCTACCAAGCACATAAAACCAAAATCAAAAGAGAAAACCCCACAAAGAGAGAGAAAATCCTAACCCCAAATCCGCAAAACCATAAAATGTCGGTGTTTACTATATATAATGGGCTAAAGAATCGCCAACCAAGTCGCAGAATCGGAGAATCGCCAAAATCACCAACCAAGTCGCAGAATCATCGAGAGAGAAAGAGAGAGGACGGGGGAGGATGGATAAAGAAAAGTGAAGGGAGAGGGGCTGAAGGCTTGTGATTTTAAATACCCAAGGGTCCATACAAAGAGTAGGGCTCCGCTTTTTGACCTCGACTCACAAGTCACAATCTATGGTGTTTTGGGGCGACTTGTAATCGCGAAAATTAAGGAATTAGACGCAGGCCAGGCCCAATCTCGCGGGCCACTCACTTGCAAACCAAACTGTCGATTAAGGTAGATTAGCCCATTATCTAGCCTTATCTAAGACACCAAACAGGCCCTTAATAGTAACAAAAGTGCAAGTAAAAAAATATTAAAACGTGTAAAATTAATAATAATTTTGTTAAAAAATATTTAGCACCAATTTTTCTAGATTATGAAAGTGCAAGTACAAATAACCAAAAGGTATATCATTAGCATACACTTTTCAGTTATAATATCATACACTTTTCAATTATAATAACATACATTTTTCATTAATATATAACTTACATTTTTCATTAATAAAACATACACTTTTTAGTTATAATAACATATACTTTTGTTTTTCTGATATATATATATATAATTTTGTTTTTCTGATATATATATATATTTTTTTACTTTTAATATGTTGATGGAAGCAGTGGCGTACCCAGGATTCTGAATTTGGGGGTACGATGAATGTATAAATGAACCAGATATTTACAATACAAATAAATATATGTATGAATATTTTAAGATATATGCAAATAAATGTGTGAGTTGTAAGTATTCTGACAAAATATGAAAAATAATGTTTAGATGGCTCAATGACATACTTGTAATTTTCATTAGAATATTTTTTTAAATATGAAATGTAAGATTTTAAATGGTTTAATGACAAAATATAAAAAATAAGAGAGAAGAAGTATAAAATAAGATCAAAGACATTTAAATGAACTTAGAAAATAAATGTATTGAACTTTTCATCATCTTTCACCTATTCATTGATAAAACCAAATAGAAGGCACATGAAAATATATTTTCTCATAATGTTAAACTGTTGTACAGAGTGTGCATTATATACATAAAGGCCTCAACTAATTATGGGCCGAAAATAGAGAAAAATAAGGAAAGCAGGTAACATATCTAATTAGCTAGATATTCACGGAATCAAAAGATATGGCGTATATTTGATAATTTGATATTTTCCAATAATTCATTATTATAAAATTATTTTTATACATATAAAAAATAAAATAAAAAAAAAGGAAAATTTTGGGATTTGGGGGTACAGTTGTACCCCATGTCCCAAGCTAGGTCCGCCTCTGGATGGAAGAGCGCAACAACATGGCTCAGGTCTAAAAAAGAATCGTATAGCTAGATAATGAGGGGTCTAGTTTATTTTTTATAATCAACATATATGTATGTATATATCCTTGGGAATTTTGCATAATATCTTTGGGGCATGTTTGTTTTGAAATTCGGATTTCAAAATACTAATGAATTGTATGGTTTGTGTTTGTTTTGAGATTTAAGTAGGATATAATTTAACTTTATACTATATGTTATATGATTTATAGATGTTTATACATGTTTATAGGCATAGATTTGTAAATGTTTATATGGTTGACTTTTGTAGAGTTTATATTTATTTATAGCTAGAGTACAATTTTAAAATCCTAATTCTAAACCACAAAGTATAACATGAGTTAGATTTCAAAATTTGAAATTCCAAAACAAATTAACATAACCTTGGTTTTTTTTTAGGGGGTACAAGATTAATACAAATTAAAGCTCAAGAACTACAACCCAAGACGAACCACTACAACATCGTTACTCCCTTCAATCGTGAAGAAGTGGTAAGACGAGTGTACGTACACTTTGCCCACAGAAACGTCCAGATCTCCATTCTTAAAACGAGACAACCCCACACCAAAACATTTGTGGCCAGAGTCCTGTTCTCAATTCCCTTTTTGAACAGCATCAACACAATCATCAAGGTAAACATAGACGAAAAGGAATTCAAGATCAAAATAATCGAAGAATACCCAATAGATTGGAAAAAAACCAAAGTCGTGAAATCGAATATTCATCTGAAGAATCATCATGGTACTCAGATGAATCCAGATCAATAGTCTCAACCAAGGCTTTCGCGGAGATTCACGGCCGGAGTGAAGGTGAAGAGGCGGAAGACGAAGAATTAATTTCGGCAGACAGGCATGGGGACAACGGGGGCAAAATCGAGGTAGAAAGGAACAAGAATTTAATCGATGCGGTCGTCCAAGACGTGGGGGATTGAAACGGCCATGCAGGCGCAAATACTAAGGAGAATACAATGATTGCGCTGCCCCTAAGTGAAAGAGAAATGTGTGGGCCCCGTCCTATGGGGGAAGAGAAGAAAGCCAACATTCAGAATCATGGTGGGACAAGTGAAAGATCAAGAAATAACAATGGGTTGTCTGGATCAAACACCCATGGGCCTGGTTAGCCCATTAGGCAATTTAATGTAGGCCTAGCAGCCGAGTTACCTGATGGATCAGTGGGCACCATCGAGACAGAAGAGGAACAACATTCAATTGAGCCCCCATCATGCAGCCTAGGCCCAAACCTCACATCGGGCCCAAGCCAGAATGAGAAAGACCAGAGGACCCAAATACCCACCAGTTCACAAACCCTATAATCGAGTGCCGAAGATATAGGGACCCGAGAAAACCAGGAAAAAAGAGGGGAACGATGCCCCCGAAAAAGCACAGTGAGACTGAGCATGAAAGCAAGGAAGAAGGCGGAACGAGTCAAATTTGAGGAATTCCTAGCAGATATAGAAAATTCGGTGGAATGGGGGAATCGACGAAACCCAACGAAGGAGGTATGAAAGCAGTGAAAATTTTCCAAGCACAAGTCGATACACGAGAGGAAGAGAGCACAATACACAAGTTGGGCTCTCAAATGGGCTTGGTACATGGAAACAAAGAGGAACAGGTGACCGGACATAGCAATGACACAAGGGAGAGCTTGGAGAAAAAAACGAGTAGTGATTAATAGGGTTATTAAGCTACAACTGTAGGGGGCTTGGGAGCAGAGCAAAACTGAGGGAGATCAGGGACCTGATTCAGAAAACAGGGGTGAAATTTTGTTGCTTACAAGAAACCAAAAAGGAGAAGGTGGAGGAGATTATGTGTAGGGCATTATGGGGTAAAGGGAAATTTGAGTGGGCATTTAAGGAAGCGGAGGGCAGATCAGGGGGTATTATCTCGATATGGAATGCAGAGAAATTCATGGCATCCAGTAGCTGGAATATGCAGGGGGGGTAGTGGTCAATGGAGTGTGGGGATTAGAAAGAATGGAATGTTGTATTGTTAACATATATGCCCCATGTCCATGGGAGGAAAGAATGGAACTTTGGGACCGGATCCAAACTGTGCTTAGTCAAAATTAGTCATGCCGGATATGTTGGGAATTATCCCAATACCTAATAATTGTCCCCCAACAATGTGGTCCCCAACTCCTTTGTGGGAAATTATTATGGGACCACATTCCCCATCTCCTTTGTGGGGAATTATTGGCACTTGTGGGTTATGGACCATCACGCTAGGGATCCTTTGAGATTCACGGGAATCTTTTGAGATGCCCTAGGGATCTTTCGAGACTCTCGGGAATCCTTTGAGACTCCTTTAAAATTACTCGGATCTATTTGGGGACGTAATTTAAATATGAATTATCATAAATCTAATTTCATAATTTAAACAAATTAAATCAACTAATTCATGTAATGAATGTACGGTAAATAATTAAATCCCTAAACATGCGGAACTAAGGGATTACGTGTTTACCTTTGAATCGGAGAGATACCGTTGAGAAGAATAACAACTTCAACCCAATTGCCTTCTCAAGTATTCCCTAAGTCCTAGTCCGTTGATCCGGTGGGAGATCTCACGAACTATTAACTCTCAAGGAAGAATTAATTTTCTCTTGTTGCACACACTGTAATTTCGAAAATTACAGATCTCTCTTTTGTAGAGAGGACCGATTTTTTACAACTCTTAAAAAAAAGAGTGGCGATTTTTCCTCTATTTATAAGAGAGAGAATAACTAATTTATTTATTCGAAAATATTGGAGATCTAGAAATATTTTATTCTCCAAGAGATATTATATTATTTCCATATCTTTCTCCACAATATTCTCTCCCCAAAATAAGCGCTACTTTTCTCTCTTTCTTCCAACAAGATTAATTCTTATCTTTTTAATTACCTTAGTTAATGGACTTTTATTGGGCTACTTGAGGGACCTTTAGGAGAATTAGGATTGGACCTCCCAATGGGCCCAAAAATCAATATTGAGCCACAATATTTTTCCAGCCCATTAATATTAATTCATTCCACTATAGAATTAATATTGCACTATCCATCCTAACCCATATTACGAAATATGGCTCCCGGTTATTATTTTCCGTGCTTAAGATTCAATGTAATTAATTTAAGCTACTGAATGCTTTAATTAATGAATATCTTTTATTCCTCGAAGTAAGGACAACTCAACATTATTATCATACCGGAAATAAATTCCACTGATCAGATTTGATATAATAAACCTTTTGAGCCCACCAAGGGACATAATCAACTTGACACTCCAAGACACGATTCTCTGTATTAATTTTGGCAATCTGTCCTATAATTAATAATATTGCGCAAAATACAAAGTATTGAATCACATTGATTCTTTACCCATAATAAATCAAAGCAATACTTCTCAACTATAGACAATTCCATTTAAGTGACAGAGATTAAGAAATCAACAACCACTGAGTTCTAATTCTTCATTCCTTAAGCCAGTCTAGAAGAATTACCTCTTTGTAGGTCCTATTCAGCACATCATAATGCACTAGTGTAATCTCTTGGTCAAGACAAACCAATATGAGTCTTACACCTCAACTTCTACCAATGGATTGTTCAATTCCATCTAAGTTGTGAATCAATTGTACTTATATACAAGGAACTGACAATGTGATCTTCTGTGATCTTCTACACACCACATTGTCTACAATGTAAAGTACATCTGAACGTTTATGCAATAAATAATTACCATTCATTATATTTAAAGCAACCAGTGACAAAAATTTTATTCTCATTAATAAGTGCAAAAATCAGTTTGTATACATAAGTAGCACTAAAAGCATACTTGCCAGTATAACCTTAACAGGATATGCATAGTCGGGGACTTCAACTCGATAAGACAGGAATCTGAAAGAGCAGGTAGAGGGCAAGGCTCAAATATGAGAGACATAACGGCATTTGATGAGTTTCTTAATAACTTGGGTTTGATCGATATGCCTCTACACGGTTGATACTTCACTTGGTTCAGACCAGACGGGTCCTGTAAGAGTAGATTGGACTGAATCCTTGTCAACCATAGTTGGCTCGATACTTGGTCGAACTCCACTCAAAAGGGCCTTAAAAGAGCACTGTCGGATCACTGCCCAATATTGCTCGATCAAACTATCAAGAACTGGGGCCTGAAACCGTTTAGGGCACTAAACGCGTGGAGATTCCATCTGGAATTTAAGGAATTTATCAAAGAGAAATGGGAGAGCTACATGGTGGATGGATGGGGTGGTTACTTGTTGAAGGAGAAGCTGAAGTGCCTCAAATCAGATTTGAAACAATGGAACGAAGCAACGTTTGGGTGTATTTACAGGAAAATCGAAGGCCGCAAAAATGAAATATTCAAATTGGACATGATAGACGAAGCAATGGGGCTAGATGAGCAAGAAACTGCAAAACGGAATGAGGAAAGAGCCTACCTGTTTGTTGACCGTAAGGCGAAGGCAAGCTTATTGCAATAAAAAGCGAGGAGTAAATGGTTACGGGAGGCCGACGCGAATACAGGGTATTTCCACAAGTGTATTAACAGTCGCCGGAAGCACAATGAAGTAACAAGAATAAAGGTGAATGGGGTATGGGGTATGGAAAGAGAAGGTTAATGAGGTGAAGAAGGGTATCTTTGAATACTTCAAAGAGCACTTCAAGAAAGATCACAGTGTTAAAGCAAGCTTGTGTCCCAACTTCACAAGCAAAACAGTGGCAGAAGAGGACAACAACTTTCTGGTGGCGGAATTCTCAGAAGCTGAAGTTACAGAGGCAATTGAAGCGTGTGAAGGCTCAAAAAGCTCAGGTCTCGACGGATTCAATTTCGGATTTCGATCATAAAGACTTCTGGGAGGTTTACAAGGGGGATCTAATGCGATTAATAGAGGAGTTCCATCAACATGGGAAATTGGTTAGAGGATTGAATCTGTCATTCATAGTGTTAATACGCAAAAAAGAAACGGCAGAGGAACTTAATGAGTTCAGACCAATATCACTCATTGGTGGGATCTACAAAATTATTGCAAAAGTACTCTCGAGAAGATTAATCTCTATCCTGGGATCGATCATTTCAGAGCAACAATATGCCTTTATTGGGGGAAGGCAAATCTTGGACCGCTTGGTAGTGTTAAATGATCGAAGACGTAAAGAAGAGGAAGGATTAATGTATGATATACAAGATCGACTTTACAAAGGCATATGATTCTATCGAATGGGGGTATTTAAAAGCAATCATGGAAAGGCATATAATTCTATCGAATGGGGGTATTTGAAAGCAATCTATCGAATGGACGTCAACACACGCATTTGTGCTTGTGAACGACAGCCCATCGGACGAATTCAAACTTGAAGGTGATCCACTACCACCATTCCTGTTTTTAATTGCAGCGAAAGAAATGAGCATCATGCTATCAAAGGCCATTGATCACGGTGCTTACGACCCTATCGAAATTGGTAAAAAGAAGGTGAGAATTTCACATCTCCAATTCGCAGACGACACAGTTTTTGTGGGTAAAGCAAACTCAAAGAACGCATGGTGCTTACAAAGATTTCTGGCCAATCTAGAGTCGGTGTCGGGTCTAAGGATTAATAAAGGGAAATGCTGCTTGTACGGGCTCAATATTGAGGAACCGAGGCTGGAAAATTTTGGGGATATATTGGGGTGCAGCATGGGGAGGCTTCCATTTCAATACCTCGGGGTGAAAGTTGGTTGCTTGCACAGAAAAGTGTCAGGTTGGGATTATGTCATCCAGAAGGTACAAAAACGACTGAAGAGATGGGAAGGCAGGAACATTTCTATTGGGGGGAGGGCCATATTGATAAAAGCGGGTCTCTCATCTATTCCAACTTATCTAATGTCCATTTTTCAAGTGCCAAAAAAGGTCTTGTGTGATATTACTAACCTTCAGAGAAAATTCTTTTGGAGCGGGGGTGAGAACAACAAGATTCCATGGATAAAATGGGACATTATTTGCTATCCTAAAGATAAAGGGGGCTTGGGTGTGAAAAATTTAGAGGGGTTCAAATAAGGCTTTGCTAGGCAAGTGGGCTTGGAGATATTATACTGAGAGGGACAGCTTATGGTGCAAAGTGATTAGGTCTAGGTGGGGGGGGGGGGTGAGAGGGATTGAGGAGGGTGGCAGCTGGGAGGGCGGGGGATTAAATGTAGTGGCTAGTGGGGTGAAATTGGTAGGCTAGGGGAGGGTGGTTGGTTTTGGGGCAGTATGGAGAAGATTATAGGGGAGAGAGGGACAGCTTATGGTGCAAAGTGATTAGGTCTAGGTGGGGGGGTGAGGGATTGAGGAGGGTGGCAGCTGGGAGGGCGGGGGATTAAATGTAGTGGCTAGTGGGGTGAAATTGGTAGGCTAGGGGAGGGTGGTTGGTTTTGGGGCAGTATGGAGAAGATTATAGGGGAGGGTGGTTGGTTTTGGGGCAGTATAGAGAAGAGTATAGGGGAGGGGAAAGAAACGTGGTTTTTTGGGAAGAAAAATGGGTGGGGGAGAGGTGCCTTAAATATAGTTTTCCTAGTTTATACAACTTATGCAACAACAAATATTCTAAAGTGGGAGACAGGGGAGAGTGGAGGAATGGGGCATGGGAGTGGAAGTGGAGTTGGAGACGGAATCTGTTTGATAGAGAGATTAACATCCTTAATGATTTAATTTCTATGATCAACAGGAACAACATTAGACAGGGAATCACAGAATCATGGAGGTGGAGTCGAACGACAGACGGAAGATACACCACAAAAGAATCGTATGAATGGCTCCGCCAACAACAAGCTGGGGGAACGACACGGAGAAGGAGGAATTCAAGCTGATATGGAATAGCTATGCGCCGTCGAAGGTACATATTAACTCATGGAGAATCATCTGGGGGCGGCTTCCAACAATGGAGAATCTGAAGAAAAATAAAATCATAGCGGAAGATGTTAGGTCGACGTGCGTACTCTGCAACGGGCCGGAAGAAACGATGCAGCACATACTATTTGAATGCTCGTTCACGCACCAGGCCTGGATGAGGTGCCTCAATTGGTTGGGCATCTCGATAGCCCTCACGGTGAATCCTACATCTAACCTATTGCAGTTTAGCAGAACTCTTGAGGGTAAGAAAAGCAGAAAAATTTTGGTGAGTATCTGGGAGTGCTTAGCGTGGCTTATATGGAAGGTTAGAAACAAGAAGACATTCGAAAACGAGACACCAAACTTGGAACTTTTGATAGAAGAATTCACATCCAGGTTGTTGAGCTGGGGAAGAAATAGAGGCTTTCTGAAAGCAGGAACATACAATGAATCGATTACTCAGCCTTAGACATGTTCAACCGGCCGAAACCGCCGGTTACGGTTAAAAACCCGCGGTTTTGGTTTTGCATTTTTGGTAACCGAAACCGAACCGGCAAACCGCCGGTTACGGTTACAGTTTTCTAACCGCCGGTTCGGTTAAGAACCGGCTGTTAGACGGTTTTTTTTTTTCTTTCTCTTCCCGTTTTTGCTCGTTTTCACTCTGTTTTCGCTCGTTTTTTGTTCGTTTCAACTCTTTTTTTAGAAACTATGTTACTAGAATTTAATAAAAATTATATAACTTAAATTTATACATAAAAAATAGAAGAATTGTGCATTAAAAAAATAAAAAAACCGAAAAACCGGCGGTTAACCGGCAAACCGGCGGTTTCGGTTTGCCAAAACTTGCAACCGAAACCGAACCGCCATTTTTCCGTTACGGTTCGGTTTTTAAACCGTAACCGGCGGTTTTGCCGGTTCGGCGGTTTGCCGGTTAAAAACCGCCCATGTCTACTCAGCCTAAAGGAATGATGATTGTTTAGTTTTGATTCACAAACACTGTTCTCTCTCTTTTGCAATCATTTGTAACTGTTATGTAAGGGTATACCTTGTACCCTATTTTTGAGATTGCAATAAGAACTGATTTTACTGATAAAAAAAAAAGGCAAAGATCCACCAAGCACCAAGATCTTAAGGACCGACCAACCCAAACTAGAAAAATAAATCTCATCATAGGGAAGAGAGACCGTCCAAAGCACAGAGGTCGTCCAACGGCGCACAAGAAAAATACAAAAAAAAAAAAAAAATAGAAAAAAACTAAAACAAATAAAAGGGATCAACGAATAACTCATCCAATCGGCCACCATGGCGCTGTCAAAGAGGATCTATCAGTTGATCCCAACTAATATATATCCTGAAAAACCTCCTAACCTCAATGGAGGATTTGAGAAAAGACCCGACAAGGCGGCGAAGTTGCTGTGCCGCGACGGGTGATGTTACTGTTTTCCTTAAATTACTTGTAGATATATAAATCTAACTATTTTTTGCACATCTAAATATATTTTTTTGCAAAAATCTAACAACAAAGAGAAGATAAATCCTGAATATATTGAAATGCAAAACTATTAAAATGGAGTGTTTATGGTCGACACGTTATTGTCGAAAATAAAAAAAATTCAAACTTGGGGTTGTCGTACGGAGAGAAGTGGGGATGGGGCCCGACTTGATTTAGGCAGGGAGGGAGAAGGGTGGTGGGAAGGATGCGGCGGCGTCGCTGGTGGGTGGCGCCGCCGCACGCTTGCTATAGAAATGAAAAAAAAATGGAAGGATGGAGAAGGAGAAGGAGACGACGGCCGCGATGTTGGGGTGAGGGAGGAGGGGCGATTTCGGTGGAGGAAGGCAGGGCGACGACGTTGCTGGACGATGTTGTAGAAATAGAAAAATAACACAGAGGATGGAAGGGAGGAAGGAGGATGAGATGACGACTTTGGTGGGAAAGCTGGACTGCGGTTGGAGGGATGGGAGGAAGAAGAATGTTGGAAGGAAGAAGATGAAAAAAATTAGAATTTTAGTAGGGTGCTTTTATCTTAGAAAATTTGGAGAGAAAAAGGTATAAAAGATAATTTAGGGGGAGTGCATCTATCTTACGTTTTGAGGGGTACGTTTTGGGGGAGTGCATCTAATATACTTGGAGGGGCAAATAACCCACGCCTGAAGAAGATTCTTTTACACCGTAGAATTTTGGAACAATATCGGCCCAATTTGTTTTCCTACAAGGTGGTGTTTTCTTATTGTGATTAGGCCACATTTATTTTCACTAAAGGAATTTATGAGTACCCCCAATAGTAGTTTCTTTTACAAATTAGTGATGTATGAAAATATCAGTTCTCACCATTATTCCCACGGTAAGAATTTCGCATAAAACGAAAGTTCTTTTTTAAAAAAAAACGTGTAAGTTTAAGTTCCGTCCGGTAGTGTGACCTCAATTTTGGTTGAATATTGATCAATGCTATTTTTTGGTGTTGCTAGTCATTCATTTATAAATTTCTCTTTTTATTTTAAAACTAAGTCTTTATGTAATGAAGTTTTTATGGTTTGTATTATATGCTCTCTCCGTTTCACAATTATTTGCAATTTTGCACATTTATCTTATTCATCAGTTCCACAATTATTTGCAAAAAAAAAAAAAAAATCTATAAACTCCACCCTCACAATATTCACATACAAAATATCATTATCTTTACACTCATTCCAACCAATCTCTTTATTTTATTCATATACGTTTACAAAATTACCCCTCAACGGTTCACTCATTACATTTTTTTCTTAATTAAAAAGTGTGTCCACTTGGACGGAGGAAGTAATATTTATGGTTTGTTTCTTGTTATGTTATGATTATTGTTGGTCCTGAAAGGAGTATATAACAAGTGTATGGGGGGGGATACACTTGTATGCAAAAAAAATTCAAACTTAACCAAGTAGGACTCTAGCAAGGTTGTCCTAGACAACACTGCTGAGATGTATAACTTCTTAAAGATAACCAACCTACTAAGTACTAATGAGTACTTAGTTGAATGACTATCTAAGTCAGTTATAAGTGCGAAATTAGTGGTTGGCCCTTTAGTTTAAACTCCTTTAAGTTCTGAAATCACTTTGTCAAATATCCAATTTTCAGGGAACTTGTCCAAATCAGGTTTGCACAGTCTTAAGTATATGTCCTTTGAAAGATCAGTTTTGTGTGCAGTGTTGAATGTATGAAAGTACTTGAAAGTAAATCAACACAAGAGTTTATAGTGGTTCAGGGACTCAAACTCCTACATCCACTTTCCCTGATTTAACAGGATAATTCCTTCACTCTTGGAATTAACTTGTTTTATAGTGCCAATGTGCACTTGATCAATAACACCACTCCTTGGTGAATTGATCCCTAGAATGTCTAGAGTCCTAGTACCCTTTCTCAACTCAGAACTGAACTGTTCTTCTCTCAACAGTTAGTTCCTTCCACTTCTACTACTACAACCTTCTAACTTTCTCACTTGAAAGGTATAAGGGTTGAAGTAAGGTTCCAACTAATGAGATATCCTTTACAATGAAGATCAGTGTATAAGAATAGGATATCTCTCTAAGCTTTGTATGAATATACAATGAGGTTCAGCTTAGATGAAGTGTTTGAAGACTAAGAATGTCTTTTGAGGACTTTGAAGCTTCAGAATAGTTTGATAGTTGGATGGATAGTGGATGCTTCAAATGGTCTTCACACTTCTGTATTTATAGACAAATTTGAGGATTTGCCCGTTGGAGAGGCAGTCTCAAATGTCCATAAATGTCTTCCTTGAGCTCTTCAAACTGGAAGACATATTCTTGATAGTGACATGTCCTTCATTTGGGAAATAAACGACTGTAACCACTTTGCCTACATTCTGCAGCACTCTTCCCAATGTTTGACTTCAAGATTCACTTTTTCAAACATGGACATGGCTTCTGATGATTAGTCCTATGATAAGGACAACATTCCTTATCTCTTGGACAACTTTGCTTATCACTATCAGTAGACTTTGCTTATCAGCAAGGTTGGCATGCTCTTTAGATGACTTGGCTCTTTCTCTTTCCTTGAATGTCTCTATGCATCGTTAGAATGGATCTTGTTCATTCATGACATAGAGTAGTTGTCTTTGACCATATCAGCAAAGTTGGGATCACCTTGACATGGTTCTGGTACAAGTGTGCTGAGACAACTCTCCTGGACAAACCTCCTGAGCAAAAGTGCTTTAGTAGGTTGTGTCTAGATGATGCATTTAGCATGCTTGGTCTTTATAAGGATTGTTCCACAATCCATTCACTCTTGATCAGCATACTTATCCTTTCAGCAAACTTGGGACACATTTGACTTGAGCCTTGAGGGGACTTGTTCTTGATAGACTTCAAAGCATATGTTCCCCCTCAATTTGAGCATCTATATATCTAAGAGTTGCCTAACATTTCAGCTTCTCAACTAGCCTTATGCTATATGTTCTAACATTCTTAGAACATAATCATCTTTGACTTAGGCATGTCTCAGGGGGTTTTGATATTAAATCAAAACACTTCTCATTTTATTCCCAACAATTTCCCCCTTTTTGATGATGCCAAAACCTATACATTTTATGCAAAAGTGACTTGACTACACCTATTACATTTATCTTCAGAAGACATGACTACAGTCAATTTTCCTAAAAAATAATGTGTTAGTGTAATTACCATTCTGATTGCAATTAGGTTTCAAAGATAGGCATTCTGAGATTATAGCATGTTGTTTCTTGATTCATAAAAGGATTCAACTATCATTCATTAAATTTGACATTACAGGCATGTTGATAGTTGAAATAACTTATCAGAGCATGAATCTAAACAACATTACATCAGAGCATTAACAAACTACTTTTACAAAATACATGATCAGAACATTAATTCATAAACATTAGAGCAAAGACATATCAGCACACTTGAGCAATTTCAGCATGTATGACCAGATCAACAACTCAGCAACCAACATAAGTTTTTGTAGGTCCCGAAAGTTGAGTTAATAACGAGTAAGCTAGTGAAAATGTCTATAGGGGGGTTGAATAGACTTTTCAAAAATCTATCGAAATATCAGAATACAATGTGCGGAATACGAAATTAACAATGAGCCCAATCTAAGTTTATACTCAACTTATTAAATTCGAGAACTCTGTTCTATACTCAACTTGTCTTGTTCAGTTATGTGTGTAAACAATTAAGCAATTAAACAAAACAGTAAAGTAAACAACACAAACAATTTATAGTGGTTCGACAACTTGTCTACATCCACTCTCACAACCCAGTTGTGATGTTTCCACTAAACTCTTCCAATCGAGTACAAAGTGTAAGTATTCCTGTGATTTTAAGTCCCAAGAAGAAGACTTAGATCTTCTAAGACTATACCACCAGATACGTCTACGATCTTACTAGAAATTTAACAAGTATCTAGCAACTTGATAAAAACAACAAAAACAAAAACTTATTCAGTAGCAGTCTTCTGATTCTTCACTTGTCTTCTGACTTGCTTTCTGAACTTCAACGAACTCTGTGAGTAATCTTCAGTATATCTTCAGTATGTATCAGTATGCGCATTTATAGTAACAGTAGTCTTCAAATGATAAACACCTTGAGGTATTTATAGACTTCAGAAATCAAGAACTAAGTTAGTTGTAACCAACTCTTCTTGAAAACTAACTTTGTAACTGCATCTTCTTATCTATCCACGCGTTTCTTGTTACGAATTAGTTATTTCTAACTAACTTCTTCATCCTTATCTCTATACGCGCTTCACTTAGACTTTACTTCAAGTTGACCCGTCTTGTGTAGTCTGATATGCACTTGTCTTGTAGTCCACCTGTCTTGTGTAGTAGACTTCAACTCTTCTTCTTCAGTCTTCATGTGCAATCTTCAATAGAAAACTATTATATCCTAACAAGACTATTACATTACTTTAAGCTTACAATTCAGCTTAGTCAACTTATAAACTATACAATCAGTCTATCTATTACATTCAAAATCATGAGCTCTATACAATGATTATTCATAGCTCAACAACAATCTAACATATACAAATAGCACATATGAAGTACTTATAAATCGTACTTATCTTTTAATAAGAAAACAATACTTTCTTTTCATGTGAACTCTACTGATCTGTTCAAGATGACTTCAACTCAACTAGACTAGATTAGTCAACACTTAGAAAATATTCCAACTACTTTTGGCTTATCAAAACTTCATCTTTTATCAATATTTAGGACTTGTCTAGGATTCATATCCCAACAGTTTTTATCCATTTCAGCACATAAGAGTCAGGAAAACTTAGCCATTTAGAGATCATCTTCCTTAGGTGGCACCATCCCATATTGTGCCCACACTCTCTTCTTTAACTCCATGGCCTCTTGGTTAGTTCCCTTTGGTCCAAGCACCATTCTGTTTAGCTTGAGAATCTTAAGGAACTCTTTGAGAATCTTTGATTGGTCAATCCATCCATCCAGCTTGGGAGGAATGTAAATGATTGGCTTAGGGGCAATGAATTCAATTCTTGCAAGATCAGCAGCTGCAAGAAGTTGCTGATATAGCTCCCTGTAATATTCAATCATGAACTCAGCAAAAGTGGAGTTCACATCCTTTCCATTCCACCTGTCAATGACATAATAGTCATAGACAAACTTCCTTTTAGCCTCTTCCCATTTGTCATTCAGCTGAATTGGAACCCATTTATCCAAGTGTGGATATTTGGTGTCCATGGGGATTAGTAGCTGAGGCTTCATTTTGCTGTATGTAGCTCTTCTTCTTCTTGGCTTTTGGAAATCAGCTCTTCTTTTATCTCTTGCTCTGTTGGCTTCTTCCATCAAGTCCATCTTTTCTTGAGCTCTCATCATAGCCAGTTTTTGCTGTGTCTCAGGGTCCTTGCCATAACCTTCCTGAAACAGCTTTGATGGATCATTGATCAGCACTATTGTCCTTTTCTTTGGTTGAGGTCCAAAGCCTTCATCAAACAACTCTTCAACATCTCCAGCAGCTTTGGCACCTTCAGGAATCTTTGTCTCAGAAGACTTGACAACTTCAGCAGTTTTGGTCACTTCAGCACTTTTGATCTTTTCAGTAGTCTTGGACTTTTCAACACTCTTGGCCTTCTTGGAAGTAGGCTCATCTTCTTCAATTCTGAACTCAAGAGGAAGTTCAAGGTTGTTGGGAAAGTCAGTGAATGTCTCAGGCTTTCTTTTATTTCCCTTGGCCTTTTTGATTTGTCCTCTAGTTTGGACACCTTCAGCATCTTTGTCCAAACCAGACACTTCTCCTTCTGGCCTTTGCTGCAATCTTACTCTTTCTTCCTGTGCTGAAGCCATTGAGTTCTTCAATGCTAAAGCTAACTGCTCTTCTTCATCTAGCTCTTCCAAATTCAGCACTGCTTGCTTCTTTCCTTTATCTTCAGCAACCTTGTCCTTGCCCTTGTCTGAACCACCAATTATCAAGGCACCTTTTGCCCTTGCTCTTTCTCTTTCCCCCTTTTTGGCAGCATCAAAACATTGAGGTTTGAGCTCACTCATAGTAGAAGCCATCAGGGACTGAGCTTGGTTCAGGGACTTCATCTCCTCAAGTAGGTAAACATTCTCATCATGAATGTTTTGCATCCTATCACTGCTTAGGCTTAAGAAAGCCAAGATAGGCTTCATCTTTTGCTCCACAACCTCTTCCATGGTTGTCTTGAGGGATGCATCAAGGTTGGCCTTCAAGAAATCAGTAAGGTTGGCCACTGCACTCTCAGCAATCTTGGCCATGACTTCTTGTGAGAATTTTTCAGAGGCAGCCTTCACCATTGCTAGTCTCATCTCTTCAGCTCTCTTCTTTTGCAAGGCAGTCTTCTTTCCAAGAGCTTGCTTAACCACCAATCTTAATGATTTCACATTCTTGTTGTGGTTGCTCCTTAGCAAAGTTTGCTCTTTCTTGACCTCTTTGGAAACTGAATCCATGCTGGCTTTTGCTTTCATGACTTCAGTGGAGATGGTTTGCAAACCAGTTTCAACTCCACTGATTCTTGCCTCGATGGTGGGAAGAACAATTTCCTCAGATCTAGTAAGCCTTCTTTCAACAGCTGCTAAGGTTCTACCTTGCTCATCCAAGGCTCCTGAAGTTTCAGCATGAGCAATTTGGACTGCTCTCCAAGAATGGCTTGAGCAAAGCTGGAATATAATCTACATGGATTGGTGCTTCAGTTAAGAGATCATCTGCAAAGATTTGGTCAAAAGAAATACCTGCAATATCAGAAAAGTCAAAGGGGTTAGAGAACAAACACTCATCACCCTCAGTATTTTTTGCATAAGACTCTGATACATCAGCACTCTTCTACTCATTTTCAACTATTTCTTTTCTCCCTTCAATATTGATGTCCTCACTCAAAGGATCAGGCCTCCTCTCATCAAGGGATTCTTGAAGTTCAGATTTGACTTCAAGAATAACCTGTCCTTCCTCACTTATACCACCATCATTTGTTGGTACACTCACAATCTTAGTGATTACTACCTCTCTTTCATCCACAACTACCTCTTGTTTTTCCTCTATATTTTCCTTTTCAACTCCTTTCTCTAAACCTGCAACATCTCCACCTTTAACAAGGTTCAAAGATGGCAGTTGTGGGGAGATCACAGTGCTTATATCAGCAGCCACTGAGTCATCCTGAATGATTAAGGGCTGGTCAGTGTCCAACTCTTCTGACACTGATGAGGCCTTAATCAAACCAGCTTCTAACATAGGAACTTCAACATCTTTAAGTTGTGCCTTGGGTTCAGAAGAACCTTCATTGGCAGATGCATCTTTGGCTGTGTCACCAGCTTTGGTCAACACCTCTGAAGATACAGAGCCTTTCCTATGATAGGTTAAGAGAGGGGTTGAAGGCAGTTGGGATTCAGGAGGGTTGGGATTGGTTTTAGGAGGGTTGGGATAAGAGGGATCATCAGGGGAATCATCACCATTTGAGCTGCTATCAGGGTGCTCGATACCCTTAGCAAGTCTCTCCTTCTCTTCAGCAATCTTAACATCTACCAACTTTGCAAAAACATCCTCATCAATGAGGAATCTTTTCTTGAGTACTCCAGCAAAGTGTATCAGTATACTCTCCTCTACTTGCCACCAATTTGCACCCTTGTCTTGGATGACTTGAGAGATCTCCATAATTGTTTTGTTCTTGACATCCACCAACATTCTCAAGTCATGAAACATCTTCTGAACTCTAGGAAATTCAGCAAGTTGTGGGTACAAGTTATCCACAGTAGCTCTTGCTCCACCTCTGAGCATACTTTCATAAGTATACTCCTCCTCATCTCCACTAGAGTGGGGACTTTGGGTTATAGGGGAGTTGGCTCTGGTTTCAGGCAATGTGGCTTCAGGAAGGTGAAATTCAGGAGGGTTGGCTTCAGAAGGGTTGGCTTCAGTAGAAGGTACTTCAGTTGCTTTTGAGAGCAATGGATCTGAAGTGGCTTTGCTCAAGGGGGTTGGCTCATGAAGTGCAGCTTCTAGAAATCTTGAGTAATTGAGCATGGATGAGTCAAGTGGAGATTGTAGTCTTGTCTCATCTATAGCAAGATCAGCTAACACATCAATTCCACTTCTTTGTGCACTCCCTTCTGGAGAATATCTCTTTGTAAGATTGAGAGGGGTAATGGGTTGGTTTGTGGGGGTAACATGGGTTTCAGGGGAGTTGGGCTCAGGATTTTGGGTTTCAGGAAGGTTGGGCTCTTTGGGTTGGTTTTCAGGGATTTTGGACTCAGGGGTTCCAGAACCAGAAGAATTGGTCCTGGACTTGGATTTAGTCCTACTTGCAGCCCTACTTTCCTTCAAGGCAATTTGGAGAGTCCTATCCTCCTGAAGCTCCAATATCTTCTCAGTAGGCTTGGCCCTTCTCTTGCTAGCCCTACCGCTCCCACTTCCTTCTAACTCAGGGACAACTTTCCTGGACCTCTTTTCACCCTTCTTCTTTTCCCTTGTTTCATTGAACTTCTGTCTCAACTCTTCTGAGTGATCAGAAGGAACTTGAACACCTTCCTTTGCAACCTCTTCAACTTCAGTTGATGCTCCTGAGGTCTCTTCTGAAGGAAGTTGAGACAGCCTCTTTGTCTTTACAGCCCTTGCCTTAGTTCTCCTCTTTAACTTAGGTTTCTCTTCAACCTTTACTTCAGCAGGGTTGGCCAGAATCATTCTCCTTTGTTCAGTCTTTTTGCTCAGCTTTCTGGACATGATTTTTTGGGCTGGGAGAGGTTTTGCAAATGTTTGCATCTCTGAATAGTGATAGAACTTCTCAATCAACAAACTGACCCTTGTGCAGTATTTCAACTTTCCTTCCAACACAACTTTGTTGTGAGCCTTCACCTTGAATTTTGCCTTTTCTTTCATCATCTCAGACATGATGAAGGTCCTCCAATCAAATTTGATGCCCTTATCACTGGCATCTATCACTGCAGCCATAATTCTTATTCTGGGAAAACTGGCCTGATCTAGGCTCCCAGTGTTGCTTAATAAGCTCTTTGTCACAACTTCAAACAAGTTGAGAAACTTTGGCTTGAGAGTTCTTTTGTGTTGGGTTGAGGATATGGGACCTGGAACCAATAGCCACTCCTGGACTATTTCCTCTTCATGTTCAGCTCCATTGAATTCTGGATTCCTTTCCTCAGAAGGCAATCCAAAAACTCCTTCAACATCTTCTTTAGAGAATTTCACTCTATGGAATCTTTCTTCCTCATCTCCCTCTACAACATAAGACAGCCTTGTTGCTATTTCACCATCCTCAGGCTTGCCTCTCCACTTGAGAAAAGCAAAGAATTCTGCCATATATCCTTCAAGGCAGGAGCTAGGTCTTCCCTCCATGAACTTTCTGAGACCAGCTCTCCTAAGCCATCTAAGGGTGGGAAGCACCTCTGGATCCTCACTTTCAAAAGAAACAATGGGTTCAAAAGTGAGGTTGTTCTTGTTACTGAGGTATTCAAAATCAAGGTCAAGAGCCTTGTTTCAGAAGTCAATAACCATTTCTGGTCTTGCTTTAGGTGCCATTGAAGTAGTAGTAAGAATTTTCTTTGAGAGTGTTTGAAGAAGATTAAAGCTAGGGTTTCAAGAGAGTTTGAATGCGTGGGGAAGAAATGAACTTGGGGGCTTCTTAAGACTTGAAAATATTCTAAAAGGAATGTATGTCAATGAGTAGGTGAGTCTTAAGGCAATTCAACGGTTTACAAAAGTGGAAATCAAGTTTGGACGGCCAAGATCAATTTCAGGGGAGTTGGCCAAACTTGATCCAACGGTCATTAACCAATGGAACAGTGAAAACTGTTTTTATTCAAAACGTGGGAAGTATTTAATATTGGTTAATGGTTGGGGAGTTTTTCGAAATAGATCATGGCTTGAAATGTTTATTGCAAACAAGAGTTAAATCTTGGCATTTAATGCATGGAAAGTGACCTTTTGGGTGGGAGACAAAATAGATCCTAGAAAGGTGATAGCTTTAAGAGGAATGGGACAGATATCAAAATAGGCAATGATTACCCAAAATAGGTGCTTATCAAACCAAGCTTTGGTTTGATAGCCAAGACAACTTATCTGACCCACATGGACAAGTGTCCTGAAGAGATGTGGACAAGTGTCCTGAATAATTGAGGTCATCTCTTCTGAGTTTGAGTAGACTTGACCAAGTCTGCTGATCACCTCTTTCAGTTCCTCCTTCACTCATTAACTCCATTTGATTTACTTGTCCAACTTCCCTGGATCAAGTAATCCCAATTCTGCTGATAGTTCCATGAATCTTGCCTCTGCAAGTGGCTTTGTCAAAATATCAGTTTTTTGATTGTCTGTGTGGATTTTGACCAACTTGATGTCCTTCTTCTCCACATGATCTCTGATGAAGTGATGCTTGATATCTACATGTTTGCATCTTGTGTGCAATACAGGATTCTGTGATATTGCAATGGCACTATTGTTGTCACAGAATATAGGCACTTCAGCAGAGTTGACATTGTAGTCCCTTAATTGTTGTCTCAACCAAAGAATTTGAGCACAACAACTTCCAGCTGCAACATACTCAGCTTCAGTGGTCGAAGTGGTCACTGTGTTCTGCTTCTTAGAGAACCAAGATATGAGCTTGTTTCCTAAGAATTGACAAGTCCCTGAGGTGGACTTTCTGTCAATTCTACATCCTCCATAATCAGCATCTGAATAGCCTGTAAGCTCAATGTTGTCATCAGCAGGGTACCAAAGGCCTAGATTTTCAGTGCCTTTAAGATACCTCAAGATCCTCTTAGCAGCCTCAAGATGGCTTTTCTTAGGATTGGCTTGAAACATTGCACAAACACCTACTGCAAAGATGATGTCAGGTCTGCTGGCAGTGAGATAGAGGAGTGAACCAATGATTCCTCTATACTCAGTAGAGTTGGTTGGAACACCACTCTCATCAGGATCCATCTTCCAATTTGTGTTCATAGGGATCCTTACTGGCTTGCTAGTAATACACCCAAATTTTTTGATCATTTCTCTTGTGTACTTATCTTGGTTGATGAAGATTCCTTCTTTTGATTGTTTGACTTGAAGTCCCAAGAAGAAGTTCATCATCCCTACCATGGACATCTCAAACTTGCTTTGCATAAGCTTTGAGAACTTCTCACACAGCTTCTCATTTGGAGATCCAAATATTATGTCATCCACATATATTTGGACAAGCAAGATATCCTTCCCTTCAGAGATTTAGAAGAGTATTTTGTCCACAGTTCCTTTGATAAATCCATGATCCAGGAGAAACTGTGACAGTGTATCATACCAAGCTCTAGGGGCTTGCTTGAGTCCATATAAAACTTTCTTCAATCTGTAGATCTTGGTTTCCAACCTCAAAACCAGGTGGTTGCTCCACATAGACTTCTTCCTTCAAGACTCCATTCAAGAAGGAACTCTTGACATCCATTTGGTACACTTTGAACCTCGTGTGGGCTGCATAGGCTAGAAAGAGCCTTATTGCTTCTAGCCTTGCCACAGGTGCAAAGGTCTCATCATAGTCAATGCCTTCAGATTGGCAATTGCCCTTTGCCACTAGTCTTGCTTTGTTGCTGACAATCACATCATTTTCATTATTCTTGTTCTTGAACACCCACTTGGTTCCAATAACATCTTGATGTGAAGGTCTATCCACCAGCTCTCATACATCATTTCTGGTGAATTGATTCAGCTCTTCCTGCATTGATGTGATCCAATTGGCATCTTGAAGTGCTTCCTCAATGTCACTTGGTTGTTGTTCTGACAAGAAACAGCAAAACAAAGCACTTTCACCATGAAGTCTTCTAGTTTTGACTCCTATACTTCGATCACCAAGTATCAGATCAGTAGGATGGTCTGTCAACCAAGTCCTTTTTCTGATCCCTTCAGTAGAGTTGTCTTCTACTAAGGTTGAGTCATTATGATCATAGAATTCAGGGAAATTTAATGCAGGATCTAATTCAGGATCATAATCATGGGTGTTGTCCTCAATGTCGGGGACATTGGCATTTTCAACATTATTGATTCCCCCTTGATTATTTAATCCATTGACTACCTCAGCAGGGACTGCTTCTTCATTGGTAGTTGTTACCTGAGTGTGAACTGGGATTGGGTCATTCAGTTCATCATTTCCTTCAGTGATGTTTGTTTTCAGGGAGATTGACTTCAGGATTGTTGTCCAGTGTGATGTTTTTAGGGAGGTTGGCTTGGACAACATCTAGGAAGATAATATCTTTGTCCTTTATGCTCAGTCTGGTTGTCCTTTGTGTGATTTCTTCAGTATTCAAGTTCTTGTTCCTGAACTCATGAATAGATTCATCAAACACAACATGAGGTGTTTCTTACACAATAAGGGTTTTACAGTTGTAGACTCTGAAAGCTCTACTGATTTGAGAATATCCAAGGAATATCCCTTCATCAGCTTTGCTGTCAAAAGCTTCCAGCTGTTCTTTCCCATTATTGTGAATGAAACACTTACAACCAAATATGTGGAAGTAAGATATTTTAGGTAACCTTCCTTTCCAGAGTTCATAGGGGGTTTTGCCTTGCCCCTTAGTTATCAAACATCTATTCTGAGTATAACATGCAGTGTTTATAGCTTCAGCCCAAAACCTCTTAGGTAAATTTGAATCAGCAATTAAGGTTCTAGCAGCTTCTTTTAAGGTTCTATTTCTTCTTTCTGCAACTCCATTCTGCTGAGGAGTTCTAGCTGCTGAGGTTTCATGAGCTATTCCATTTAGTATGCAATACTCATTGATGTATGAATTTATGAACTCATTGCCTTTATCAGATCTTATCTTGATAATGCTAAGGTTTTTCTCATTTGACAATCTCTTTAGAAGTTCAGGGAGTTTGACTTGTGTTTCCTTCTTATTAAGGAGAAATACTACCCATGTGAACTTAGAGAAGTCATCAACTACTACCAATGTGTATTTTCTGCCATTTATGCTTGCAGGGGTAATTGGTCCAAATAAGTCCATATGTAAAAGTTCAAGTACACTTTCAGTAGAAATGACTGGTTTTCCTTTGAATGAGGCTTTTATCTGTTTTCCTTCTTGGCATGGTTTACACACATACTCTTTAATGAAAACCTTATTAGGCTAGGTAGTCCTTTTACTAATGCATTTCTGGCAAGTTTGTTCATTGACTTAAAGTTCAGGTGGTTTAGCCTTTTATGCCATAACCAACTTTGTTCACTAGAGCTTTTGGCAATGAAACATGCAGCATCAGTAGACTTGTCCCAGACAGCAAAATACACATTTCCTTTCCTAGTACCAGTCAGTAGAGTTTATTGAGTTTTATCTTTGATTAAGCATTTTCCACTTGAGAACTCAACATTAAAGCTTTTGTCACAGAACTGACTTATACTTAGGAGATTATATTTGAGACCAGCCACATAAGACACATTGGATACCTTGATATTACCAATTATTAAGGTACCATAACCTTTTGTTGTTGCTTGTGAGTTGTCTCCAAATGTGACATTTGGGCCTTCTTTTTCAATGAAATCAATGAGGAGGTTCTTGTTTCCAGTCATGTGCCTTGAGCATCCACTGTCAAGGTACCATGCTGACTTTTTACTCATACTCATCATCTTCTTGTGGCCCATAGGTACCTGCAATTAGATAGGTTTAGGTACCCTTTGATTTTTGGGTCCTGAGAGGTTAGTTGTACCTTTAGGAACCCAAACTTGCATAATTACCCTGATTGATTCAAGGTGGCTAAGTTGTTTTCCTCTAGCATCAACATACACTGTTTTTCCCTTAAATGCCTTTGGGAAAGTATGTGTGAAAGTGTTGACTCTGTCAGTTTCAGGAGAGTTGTCAAACCTCTTGAACTTATGAGTTCTTTGTGCTACTTGAGGGAATCTTTGAGGAAATGCATTTTTATGACCATTACCCTTTGGCATGAAGGGTTTTGGTTGATTCATTTTATTCTGCCTTTGAGGATAGTTGTTCTTAGGTCTGTTCAGTTGAGGCTTCCTCAGTAGAGTTGGCCTAGGCTGATCATACCTTGGGTAACTCCTCTGAACATTGTTCAGGAGAGTTGCCCTTCCATTGGGTCTACTCTACTGACCAACATTCCTCTTATGTTCAGGGACTTTGGCCTTTTCCTTAGGTATGGGCCTAGTCTCCTGAAACACTTGAGTGGACAATTCATACATCTTGCCCTTTCCTTTGTTCAGTGGTTGAATTGTTTCCTTTTCAGCTTATTGAGCCACTGACTTAACAAAGATCCTCTTAGTGTTACTTGTAGAAGCAACACTAAGACAAGGTGAAGATTCAAATGGATCAAAACCTAATCCACTTCTTTGAGCCATAGGTCTTTGATAACTTTGAATTTCCTCTATTGCCCTAGAGGATTTCTTCAAATCAGACATCTTTAATTTCAGGCTCTCTTCACTTGATTTAAGAATGTCATACTCACGTGAGAGGTTTTCGACCTTAGCTTGAAGAATTTTGAGTTCAAAGTCTTTCCTCTTCTGAGAAAGCAGTTGATCATCAATCTCCTTCTGTTGGTCAACTATCCTGAGATTTGCTTCCTCAAGCTCTCTCAAGACTTGTTGATACAACTCAGTAGACTTGACATCAACTACTGACTCAGAGTTTTTAGCAAGTTCAATTGACAACCTTTCATTCTCTCTCACACAGTTGTCATGAAATTCTTGTAACATAGTGAAATCTTCCATCAACTTCCCAAAAGAAAGTTTCAAGTTGACTTCACTAGTGTTTTGTGAAATGAATGATGGTGATCTAGAAGTGGAGGATACCTCATCATCCTCAATGGCCATGTTGCACACATCATCATCATCTTCACTGTTTGAGAACAGTCCATCAGAAGAGTTGAAGCTTTCAACACTATCAGATTCTTCACCAGCCATCATGGCTTTTCTGTTGGTGAACTTTCTGTCTCTCTTAGCTTGCCTTTCTCTTCTCTCCTTAGAGCTTAGTTCAGGGCAGTCATATTGGAAGTGCCCTTTCTTTTTACAATTGTAGCATAGGTCTTCATCATCATCTTTCTTAGGTTCATCTCTTCTTCTAGATGATGAAGGCTCAGCTCTGCTGGACCTTCTCCTATCAGAGTACTTGTCCTCTGATCTTTTCTCTTCAGGCTTTTTTACTTCAGCCTGTGCTTCAGGAGAGTTGTACCTTCTCCTGAATTTGTTATCTTGGTAGAATTTCTTGTATCTACCAAACCTTGAGTTGAGTTTATCAAACCTTCTAGCCATCAAGGCTAGTTCTTCCTTCATTTCAGTCTTGGAGACTGACTTTGATGATCTAGGAGGGGACTGCATTTCAGGTTCAGCAGCCTTGGCTTTGAATGCCACTCCTTTGGTTGGTAGGGAAGATTCCTCAACAGGCTTCCTTCTATTGAGGTCAAACTCATAGGCTTTGAGTTCTGAGAAGATTTGTTGCATGGGCATGGTGGAGAGATCCTTGGTGTTCTGCATCATTACAGCATAAAACATCCCACTTTTGAGTGAGACTTCTCAAGATCTTCAGACCAACTTCTCTCTTGGTGTACACCTTGCCCAAGGTGTTGATTTCATTCATCACATCTGTGAATCTACCAGCAAACTTTTCAATGGACTCTTCTGAATCCATTGTGAATTGTTCAAACTTTTGCACTGCCACTTGGAGCTTGTTCTCCTTGATCTTTTCAGTACCCTCAC
Source organism: Galeopsis tetrahit (assembly GCA_963675135.1). Classification (NCBI taxonomy): domain Eukaryota; kingdom Viridiplantae; phylum Streptophyta; class Magnoliopsida; order Lamiales; family Lamiaceae; genus Galeopsis; species Galeopsis tetrahit. The sequence goes on from OY776132.1 coordinate 70,380,098, forward strand.
ACATCTCTGCAAGAGTATCCCAAATTTCTTTGGCAGTTGTGCAGTGGTAGACCCTTCCCATGATTGCATCTGGAATAGTTTGATAGAGGGTATTCATGGAAAGATAATTCAGATTATCTTTCCTCTTCTCCTCTGAGGTGAAGTCATCTTCATCTTTGGGGATCACATCCCTTGTGTCTGCTCTTTGAGCATCAGTAATCCTGGGATTAACTTGAGTTAACACAAAGGGTCCTCTTGTGATCACTCTTAGCATATCAGTGTGAAGTGATGCAAGATGAGCCCTCATTCTGATTTTCCAGAAATCATAGTTCTCAATTGAGAACATGGGCAACTTTTGATGAGATATATGGTTGACTGGGTTGGTAGCCATATTGTCCAGCCCTTGAACAGCAAGAGGTGGAACGGCAGCATGGATGTCCTGATCTAACTATTGATTCTGATTTTGCTGCTGGTTCTGGTTGTTGTTGTTGTTTCTTCTTGCCATATCTTCAAGATAAGGGTTAGACAATAGATATACAAGATTTCAGATAGATTAGTTCAGTGACCACACCAAATATGTGATTTTGAAAATCAAGATGGATTTTCAGAAGCAGTGGTCTTTAAACCCCTGCTCTAATACCACTTGTTGGTCCTGAAAGGAGTATATAACAAGTGTATGGGAGGGATACACTTGTATGCAAATCTTTTTCAAACTTAACCAAGTAGGACTCTAGCAAGGTTGTCCTGGACAACTCTGCTGAGATGTATAACTTCTTAAAGATAACCAACCTACTAAGTACTAATGAGTACTTAGTTGAATGACTATCTAAGTGAGTTATAAGTGTAGAATTAGTGGTTGGCCCTTTAGTTTAAACTCCTTTAAGTTCTGAAATCACTTTGTCAAATATCCAGTTTTCAGGGAACTTGTCCAAATCAGGTTTGCACAGTCTTAAGTATATGTCCTTTGAAAGATCAGTTTTGTGTGCAGTGTTGAATGTATGAAAGTACTTGAAAGTAAATCAACACAAGAGTTTATAGTGGTTCAGAGACTCAACCTCCTACATCCACTTTCCCTGATTTAACAGGATAATTCCTTCACTCTTAGAATTAACTTGTTTTATAGTGCCAATGTGCACTTGATCAATAACACCACTCCTTGGTGAATTGATCCCTAGGATGTCTAGAGTCCTAGTACCCTTTCTCAACTCAGAACTGAACTGTTATTCTTTCAACAGTTAGTTCCTTCCACTTCTACTACTACAACCTTCTAACTTTCTCACTTGAAAGGTATAAGGGTTGAAGTAAGGTTCCAACTAATGAGATATCCTTTACAATGAAGATCAGTGTATAAGGATAGGATATCTCTCTAAGCTTTGTATGAATATACAATGAGGTTCAGCTTAGATGAAGTGTTTGAAGACTAAGAATGTCTTTTGAGGACTTTGAAGCTTCAGAATAGTTTGATAGTTGGATGGATAGTGGATGATTCAAATGGTCTTCACACTTCTGTATTTATAGACAAATTTGAGGATTTGCCCGTTGGAGAGGCAGTCCCAAATGTCCATAAATTTCTTCCTTGAGCTCTTCAAACTAGAAGACATATTCTTGATAGTGACATGTCCTTCATTTGGGAAATAAACGGTTGTAACCACTTTGTCTTAATTCTGCAGCACTCTTCCCAATGTTTGACTTCAAGATGCACTTGTTCAAACATGGACGTGGCTTCTGATGATTAGTCCTATGATAAAGACAACATTCCTTATCTCTTGGACAACTCTGCTTATCACTATCAGTAGACTTTGCTTATCAGCAAGGTTGGCATGCTCTTCAGATGACTTGACTCTTTCTCTTTCCTTGAATGTCTCTATGCATCTTTAGAATGGATCTTGTTCATTCATGACATAGAGTAGTTGTCTTTGACCATATCAGCAAAGTTGGGATCACCTTGACATGGTTCTGGTACAAGTGTGCTGAGACAACTCTCCTGGACAAACCTCCTGAGCAAAAGTGCTTTAGTAGGTTGTGTTTAGATGATGCATTTAGCTAGCATGCTTGGTCTTTATAAGGATTGTTCCACAATCCATTAACTCTTGATCAGCATACTTAACCTTTCAGCAAACTTGGGACACATTTGACTTGAGCCTTGAGGGGACTTGTTCTTGATAGACTTCAAAGCATATGTTCTCCCTCAATTTGAGCATCTATATATCTAAGAGTTGCCTAACATTTCAGCTTCTCAACTAGCCTTATGCTATATGTTCTAACATTCTTAGAACATAATCATCTTTGATTTAGGCATGTCTCAGGGGGTTTTGGTATTAAATCAAAACACTTCTCATTTTATTCCCAACAATTATCATAGTAGTTTGCTTAATTAATATGTATGGGTTAAGAACATGAATGTGATATCCTAAATTGTTTGATCAAATCAAATATCTTGATCAAATCAAATAATTAATTCATCTAACTTTAAACAATTAACCCATAGGCCCTCACATATCGAGCGATTAGTCAAACTAACGGTCTTAGAAGAACCCTAGACAATGAACCACACAATCTCAACATGTATGTTGAGAGGAAATAGCAAGGATGCAAAAATCGACGCCTAGGCGCTAGGCGGCGAAAAAAGGCTAGATTTTCACTAATCTGCACACATTAGGCGCTAGAGTGATTAGGCGGTCCTAGGCGGGTAGGCGGAGCCTAGGCGATTTATTTTTTATTTTTTTAAATATACAAAACGACGTCATTTTGGTAAAAATAATAATTAAAAAATGTAAAAATTAAATTAAGTAATTAAATTTGGGTTCCATTCAGAATCAATTCTTGTGCTCAAGAATGGATTGTTGGTGGAGTTGGATCGATCGATGATGTTTTTGTGGAGGGAGATCAACTTAGAGAACTTAACAACGATGATTTCTTATCCGATGAGGAAGAAGTAGAGGTTAATGTCGAGTATGAGTCCGATGAAGATCGTGTGTATGGCAATGAACTGCATTTTTGTTCTCAACGTCCTCAACCATCAACCTCTACCCCTACCCTTAATTAGTTACTTTGATTATTTTGATGTGAATGTTAATTATACTTAATTAATTTGAACTTTTGAAGTGAATTATGTTTAATTTAAGTGTTTTGAACTTTTACGACACTTCAGTGTAGTACTAGTGTAATGTACTACTGTCTACTGTACTAGTCTTTTGGTACTCATAGCATGTTTTGGACTTTTGGAGCCTGGTATGATTAATTTGGTATGAAGCATTTTTTAATATTTAAATTTGGTATGTGAAGTACAAAAAAAAAAAAAAAATCAGAAATCCTAGGCGGCGCCTAGGCACCGATTAGACAGCCTAGGCGCTAGGCGGTCGAAAACGCCCGCTTAGTGATTTCCGCCTTTTACAACACTGGGAAATAGCAACAACCTGTAATGTGAAGCTCACAATGATATGATCCTTTCATTCATGAATACTCCGATTAAATCTAGAACATGATGATGTGTCTTTTACCAATAATTTAATCATGTTATCTCATTCTACTAATTGATCACATTGTCGCATTTGAACACCATTCCAAATGTGACGTGCATTGGCCAATGACTAACGATCCAGTTAGTTATGAGAAGACGAGTATTCTCTCTAAATCTATTTGAGGAATGAATCTTATTTTTGGCTCAACTACCGCGCACATGTACTTTATGGTGTGCCCAACACATGCCTAATCTACCCCGTTAGGAGTGCAAGCGTCGGTCATGGTCAAAGCCCATCACGCCATACATGTCGCGTGTATTGAGCTCAAGTCGAAGGACATTACATTGCTCCACAAATCGATATTCCCGTAGACACGTAAATAGAATACACCAAACGGTTTCTCGATTGGGTAAGCCAATATTCTCAAAGTATCCATGCATCCATCATGAGATACCTAGTATCTCGTAGTTGTGAGAACCACTACATCCTCTAAGATATGGTGCAGATCGCACACCAATCTCAATTGCATCATCGATATCCCAATCTCGATAATCCTTGATTGGGGCTACTTTAAGAACCATGATATAGTCAATCGAGATCTCACATCTCATTGACATCATTGGTTCATGGGAACACATATAAGAATAAATGCAAACAATCAAACATAACATTCTATAAGTGTACCACCGAATATTATTACTAACGTCAATAATACTTAAATAACTGAATATGATCAAGTACAATGTCCTTATAATGATTTAGGTGTATTAGGATATTATTTTTGTATTTTAACTATTTGTAATTTCAACATTTTCTATATATTGTACAGGAGCAGGAAAAACTTTCAAAGTTTTTGAGGTGGGCAGTTTCGACTGCTGTACAGTCGAAATCTGAAGAATCTATGCATTCTGACGATTCCAATTATCATTCAATAGAAGCAAAGCCACATGAAGAATCACTTGTATCAAAACTTTTACGCTGGCTAACTGCCTCAGTCATACTTGGAAAAATTTCTTGCAAATCTAGTGAACTAAACAATGGCAGCTTCTCAGAAAGGCCTACCCTCAACACTTTGCTGACTTGGTTTAGATGCCCTGAGAAAGAGATTGGAGAAAATGCAGTACATGGTTGCAAAGATATATTAGCTGCCTCACTGTTTTACCTGATACAACTCCTTGACTTTGGTGATAGACTACTTCCGTCAGCTGTTTCTGCAATTTGTCTCCTTTCTGGATCCTCAGGTTTAATTTTACATCCTTTTAGGGACAATATCAATTTTGGTCCCTAAACTTAACTCGTTTTTCATTTTGGTCCCTCCATTTCACTCACTTTCAAGTTTGGTTTTGGAGGTACACTCATATTCCCACATTTAGTCCCACCATTAGTTGACTGTCTGAATCAACTATTTGGGGTGCTAAATGTAATGTCTGGAGTAATATGCATTTATTTAAAGTAATATTTGAAAAAATTTTGACAGTCAACTAATAGTTCAACAAAATGTGGGAGTAAAATTGTATTTTCAGGACCAAACTTGATAGTGAGTAAATTTGGAGGACCAAATGTGAAAAGAGGGTTAAGTTAAGGGACCAAAATGATATTATCCCCATCTTTTTACTTCCTTTTACTTGTATACATTTTGTTGTTATAAAATATGTCGCCTTGGGTATTATTGTGTGGAGTGGATGTCTGATCATTGGATGGTTTCTTGGGACGACTCTGTTCTTTAACTGTGTTTTTCTTTTTTTTATTTGTTAAATAGAATCGGAGAATTTGGTTGGTCTGGAGACTTCTTTGCCGTCCCTTTGTTCAAAGACACACTGTCCTGCTGAAGCAAATCCTGCCTGGAGATGGTAAGAATCTTGTTCTATCAAAATTCTCGTCTTTGAACACTTGGTCTGAAGGAATTCAAATCATTAAATGCAAAAAGAACACCTGTCGAGTCATGAAATGCAAAAAGAAAACCTCTCGAGTCTATGCTGTTGTTTTTGTCTGAATTGGTTGGTGATCTGCGTTTGAACAGGTCATATTATCAGCCATGGAGAGATCTGACAGTACAACTCGGTGATGTGGAAAAACTGGATGAAATTCAGGCTTGTGAAAGACTGCTGATGGTTGCTTCTAATATCCTCCTACACAGATATGGATGTTCCCATTTTTTTCAACTTAAAGATGTGGACAGCCTCAATCTACAAAATTGGGAAAAAAATATGCTTCAATCTTGAATGATATTTCAGTTGCTTTGGTTGACAGACTTCCGACTCAACGGAACATAACAAAACAAAGTTGGGGTCATTTTTGAAATCTGTCTCTGTGAGAAAAGTTACATGAGTTCTGTTTATATATACTGTATAAAGGCTAGGCAACAAAACTGGAGTTTATTCCACGATCTCGATTCTTTCTTTTCCATCGCGCTTTCTCGACTAGGTGTGATAGTTGCATCTAATGTATTTTTATATGGGACATCAATGATATTTTTATATGGGACATCATTAGGTTTATACTTTGAAATTTACAGAAATGGAGTACCAGATAATGATCATTGCAACAAAGGTAAGTTTGATTTTAGAAAAAGTTAAAAAATTATCTCTTCATATCTTGGTTACTTTATATGGTTTGTATATTTTTTTTTAAATATTATACTCCTTCCGTCCAATTTTATAATACCATTTGGTTGGACACGTGTTTTAAGAAAAAATAATTTTTTATATAAAAATGAAAGTTTGAATGGAGAGATAAAGTAGAAAGTGAGAGTAATATTTTATTTTTAAAAAATGAGAATTATAAAAATGAACTGGTAGAAAATGAAGGTGAGAATTATAAAATTGGAAAGTATCATTTTATTTTTAATTAGTCTCTCAATTACTAGAGCTTTGTCTTTAAAAAAAAAATGAAATTTCTGAATTTAATAAATATTAGTGTCGGGGTTTAGTTCAAATTTCATTAGAGCTCAAGTAGTTAATATTTAAATAAATACTTAATTCATTTCAGAGAAAACTATTGAATGTATAAATAATTATTGTCAATGAACTATAATAATATTTCTTATTAATAAACTTTTCCATCAAAAGTTAAAATAGTTTAGTTAACTGCATTTGGGTTGGGGAATTTGTCAATAAATTTTGGAGATGAACTTAATTATGTAGAATATTTGACCTGCAATATTCTTCTATTTTAGGAAAGAATGAAAAAATTTGCAGGTTAAATGAGTTTGTTCACAAAAATTGGACAAATGTAAAAAAAAATTGCGCTTTTAAATCCGTGATACTATAAAAGAAATTATATAGTTTATTACTATAATAATGTAAGAAAAAAATATGTGTTACTTGTTCTTACAATAACACATACTCCCTCCGTTCCATAAGTGTTTGCACCATAAAATGGGCACACTTTTTAAGAAAAATGTGTAATGAGTGGAGTGATGAGGGGTAATTTTGTAAAATTATATGAATAAAGTAAAAAAATAATTGAGAAGAGGGTAAAAGTAATGACATTTTGTGTAAATATATGAATATTGTGTGGGTGGGGTTTATGAAAAAGTTTCCTTTTATGGGTGTGCAAACAATTATGGAACGGACAAATAAGGTAAGTGTGCAAACAGTTGTGGGACGGAGGGAGTACAAAGTGCTTGACTTTATTGTAACATATGTTTGGAAGCGAATTGTTATGGTTGCTTAGCACTTTTTTTTGGGGAATTATTTGACCCGCTTTCGGTCAGGTTTTGACCCGCGAATATTTTTGTCCCTTTTCTAATTTATGCTAATATTTTATGTGCAATTTTATACTTCTTCCTATTCTTAATAAGTGTCGTTTTGACCTTTCATTTTTCTTACAAATTATATAAATTATATGACGTTTTACCATTTTCAATGTGAATTTGTTGCACTTTTTCCTAATTTGCACTTAAAATTCTTCAAAATCTCAAATAAATGTGTTATTTAGAATAAAATATGAATATTTATTAGGGATATTGAAAGAAATCAATTAATTTCTTATATTTATTCACTCTAGAATGGCATGAATAAGTGGGAGTATAATACTAAGTTTTTGTCTAAATTTTCAACTCATAATTTAAATTATTCACCACACCAAAAATTTGATAGATTTCCAAATCTTTAATTTAAATTAATAAACTAAAACAAGATTTTTGGAATGCACAAAAACATTTAATAAATTGTGGCAACAAAATCTTTCCATTCGTTCAAATAATAAAAAATTAACATTAAATTTACATTTTAATTAAACTCTTGTATTTACTAGTAAATGTAAAATTTTATAAAAAAGAAACAATGTTATTAGTTGTTTGATTAATTGAAAATAACATCAAATGTAAAAGATAAATGATTTAAGCTACTTTAAGAGTTTGTGAACCCCAATAAGTTAAACTCGATCAGTGTTTGAGTTAAACTCGATCGGTGTTTGTAAACATTTAATCGGAAATTATATAGAGCCCACTATTGAAAACTATTTTTGTGCCCACCACCAATAATATAAATTCTTATTTTTATTTAATTTAAATGAAAGTTGTGATTAATAAATTTCTCATTTAATAACATCAGTCTATATATACAAATACAAATGAATTTTTTAATCTATAATACATCAAATCTTTTTAAAATACTCTATATATATAAGTGAATTTTTTAATTTATCATACATCAAATCTTTCTAAAATATTCTAAATGATAATTACAAAAATAATATAATATATTATCTCTGGAATGATAATACATCCTAGGGTATATTATAGATTAAAAAGATTTGATATATCATAGATTAATTAAAAAAATCACTTGTATATATAGACTGATGTTATTAAATGAGAATTTCATCTATCACAACCTTCATTGATTAAGTTATACATAGGTCCTATGAAATTAAGAAAATATAAATGCAGGAGTAACATTTTATTTCTTTTAAACATTCTTTTTTCTTTTATTTAGCATGCGTATGATAATTTAAGAAATTTATACAAACTTCCCATTTTCTCTTTTTGATAACTTAATAATTTCAACCGTACATCATGAATCAATCTCATAAATTTAAAAATGCCTCTTATTTTTATTGTATTAATTTTGGAGAGAAATATACTGAACAATTGTAACAAACCAATGCATATTTTGTACATATAAAATTTACTCTTGTATTCTTGTTATACACTTATTTAATGTTAATGTACACTGTTATTAACTAATCTCAACAATCATTAAATAAGAGTATTTTATACAAGACAAATAAAAAAAAAGAATAATCCCAACAATCATTAAATAAGAGTATTTTATACAAGACAAATAAAAAAAAGAATAATGGACTGTCTCACCTTATATCTGTTTCATTTGATGTCACCCACTTAATCATTAATATATGTCACTTTTATTATTATGAGATGTTGATCATTTTTTAACAGAACATAGTGAAACATACTATAAAATGAATATATATAATTTCATTAAAAAAAAAAAAAAAGAGTATCTAAGTAATTTATGTAAATGAAATATTAGTGTGAACTAGTGGAGTAGTAGATTGAAGCAAATCCAAGTCTCAAATATCAAAGCAATTTTTTTTTTTTTTTTTGTCCTCTCAATTTCTCACCTCTTAATCATCTCCAACTGATCATCCCTGTGAACTCTACTTAGTTTCTGCAATTTCCAAAGCCTAGCCCCTATACTCCTTAATACCCAACCGCCTGTCTTTTTCCTTCATTCCCTTAATCTGCCCCTACCCCCTCTTGTTCATTCCCAATGCACCCCTCTCTCCTAGGGGCATTCCCGTCCATCCTCAGCCACTACCCTCCATGTTTTCAGAAATGTTTCTGCACCAAAAACTATTCGCATGCAACCGTCCCTCTCTCTCTCTTTCTCTAGTGTGTGTGATTTCTTGTTTGACTCTTTGTTTATCTCTTTCTTATTATGTTATGTGCATATATTTCTTTCACGCATATTCATGCACCATATGATTGGTTCATTCGTAGGGCTACTCTATCTCCCTCTCCCCCTCTCTCTCTATAACATCCCTATAAAATGGTGCAGAATCAGTAACCCCATGCAGAAAATTGAAAAAGATTAAATCTTTGGTGTTTTTTCAACAATCCCATTTCGAATTTGAGCGATTCTTCAAAATGGAGGGCGGGGATCAAAGTATTGGAAATGGAGGGTCGAGATGGAACCCTACAAAGGAGCAGATAAACATGCTGGAGGGGTTCTACAAACAGGGTTTAAGAACTCCTTCCGCTGAACAGATTCAGCAGATCACTGCCAGACTTAGGGATTTCGGCCACATTGAAGGAAAAAATGTGTTTTATTGGTTTCAAAATCACAAGGCAAGACAAAGGCAGAAGCAGAAACAAGAGACTTTTGCTTACTACAACCGTTTCTTCGTGCCACTCCTGTTTTCCCAACTTATCCAAACGGTAGGTTAGAGATTGCCCTTTAAAATTATACTCTTAAAATATAGTTATAGGCCTCGTTTGTTTGGTAGATATGTTGAATTATGTATGGTTAGTTTGAATATCTCGGGTTTTTATTGATCATAGAAAATGTGTTTTTTGGTCGTTTGATATATATACACACAATCAAATGTTTTTGTGTACTGGGTAAAAAACTGGAGTATATTAGTTCTGATTAAATATTTATCACTTTTACTTCCTTTAGGCCCTGTTTGCTTGATGTGTTGAGGGTTCAGTTTAGTTGGTGTGTAATAAGCAAATCTCTTCTCATGTTTGATAACATTTTTCTAAAGTTTACACATCTCAATCCACCAAACAAATAAGATGTTATAATAAGTGCTGTATATATATTAGTTGAGATTTTTCATTGTACAATATAGTGTGGCTTGTTTATATATGTGTGTACTTATATAGTTTGTGTATATATGCAGTTGTTTGCAGCCCATGTTACGTTCCTCAACAAAAGAATGAACCAAAATTAATGTATCATCAGCACTATCAGAAAGTACAAGTCCCTACAGCAGGGGGTAGTATCAAGCGGTCGAGGTTGACCTCAGAAATGAGTGATCAGAGTCAAAGGTACAACCCCAAGAAACAAGAAACACTGGATTTATTCCCAATCCACCCCACTGGAATTCTGCAATCAAGAAATGGAATTGATGATGATGATGGGAGAGAAATGAAGAACCCTAATTCCAGTGATGAGAATCATGGAAATGGGAATCATGATGGGCATCCTTATTTTGATTTCTTTTGTGGGAATTGAATTGGATTTAAATTAAAAGTCTTGAAAACATTATTCAAGAATCACTGAATTCTAGGGTTTGCAGAGATTACTGACAGAATCTGTGTGATTTTTAATCTTTTTTTTTTTTTGGTGATTGAGTGAAGATTTGAGGGTTCAACTTTTTATTGCTGTTTTTGGGGGTTGAGAGTTCTGACACAAGGGATTGCTTTTCTCTTTTGGCCATGGCCAAAAATGCTGTTTGTGTGTTGGATGATTGACTGTCTGCACCTTCTTTTTTTAATACTCCCTCTGTCCCATAGGAATTTGCACACTTTCCATATATGGATGTCCCATACCAATTTGCACATTCCATAAAAGGAAATATTGTCATAACCTTCACTCTCAAAATATACTCATATTTACCCATATGCCATTACTTTTCCACACTCAATCTTCTTTTTACTTTACTTTATGCATAAAAGTTTACAAAACTACCCCTCAAAACATCAATCATTACACTTTTTCTTACACATTTCTTAAAATGTGTGCCGGTCAAATGTTGCAAGTTCCTCCGAGACGGAGGGAGTAGCAAAAACAATTGTTATTTTATTTGCTGGATGGATAGATCTTGTAGTTTCATTAATATTTTTTATTTTACCTCGTATTTTGCAAATTTTATTGTCTTGTTTTTATTATTTCAACTTCACCCTAAGTACATATGGCCAAAAAAAAAAGGTGGCCTAAAAGTACAAGACCTAAACGTTAAAAAAAGTACAGAGGACTAAATATACTTATAATATTATTATAATATAGAGTGTGTGACCAGTGTAAAGTTTAAAAATAACCATAAAATAGATGAATAAAAAATTTACAGGACAATTCGATCCATCGATAGTTTGATTGATTTGATTTGTGTAAAATTTCAGGAGTGTTTTGTGTATAATACTCCGTATTACTCAGTTGCACATTTTTTTTTTAATGTTAGCTTTTGAAAATTTTGATCATTAATTATATGCTATACCTCGATCCCGTACTCATGACCGTTCATTGTAATGGGAATATTAAAGGATTTGAATTTCTGTTCAATAAACAGGTAGTATTTTAAAAGTGTGTAAAATTATCATTTTTAATCTCATGTATATATGGGGATCAATATATAATTTATTTTTCTGATAATGGAACATAATAAAAGATTTGAAATTTAAAGGTTGTTTTTATTTATTTACTTTTAATATGTTGATGAAAGAGCGCAACAGTTAGCCGTGTCGCCTCATGCTCGACTCAGGCCTAAAAACAATCGTATAGTTGAGGGGTCTAGTCTTTTTTATAATCAATATATATGTAAATGTATAAATATATTTTTGGGAATTTTGCATAATAGCTTGGGTATGTTTTTTGGAATTTTGAGAATTATGAAATTGTAATAAATATTTAAGTAGATATAATTTAACTGTATACTCTATGTTATAGGATTTATAGGTGTTTATATTGTTATAAGCATTTATATAATAAGATTTGTAAGTATTTATAACTTTATTTATAGGGCACAATTTTAAAATTCTAATTCTAAATTTCAAAGTAGAAGTTAGATTTCAAAATTTGAAATTCGAATTTAAAATTCCAAAAAATTAACCTATCCTTGGCGTGTTGTTCATTTTTTTTTTTTTTAAGAGGATCATAGGATCAATAGTGTAAGCTCTCTAAACGAAGAAAAAACTCCTATGAACCAAGAAACTACTCCATTTCAATCGCAAGACATGGAAGAGTTAGGACGCTCTTCATGTCGAGTGAAGCTCAACAGCTTGTTGAGCTAAATTGTGCGCCTTTTCATTCCTGGACCTCGGTATAAATGTGAATTTGCACACTACAAATTCTCTTGAATCCAAAAGGATTCGTGATGCAATGTCAACCTCCGGTCCTACACCCGTTACATTCCCCGAGCAAAGAGCAATTGCTTGTTTTGAATCTGTCTTGATCTCAATGCTATCATACTTCCTGACTTTTGCCTCCTTCAGAGCAAATTCAATTGCCTTCAGTTCCACTCTCAGAGATCCTCTTTGCGGCGTAATCTCTTTAGAAAAAATTGACAAAATCTCTCCCTCGTTATTAAAATAAATTCCTCCAACACCATATCTTCTAGCGTCTGCGTTAAAAGCTCCATCAACTTCATACCATACCATTTTTGCTCCCCTATCATCTTTTGAAACCGAAGGGAAGTCCTCCGTGCCCCACAGTTTTTGCATGGTTCTATGTTGTTCTCGTTGAAAGGACTCTAGATAAAACATAACATTTTCACCTATATTTTCGTAGCATTGACGTCTGATTCTAGTATTATCATGCGTTGCCGTACATCTATCCCGCCACACCCCCCATGCCACCATGATTAAAATATCGAGGCTTACTAGTGTACTTCCCTCACTTAGTAGCTTTAAAAATGGGATCATTTTCAGGTACCTGCCTCGCTTGATCACGTCCCAAAGACTCAATTTTTTCCATATGCTTCGAACACCAATGCATGTGAAGAGGACATGTACCGTTGTAGGCATGAAGCTTCCACAAAATCCACAGTTTGGACTGATCAGGATATTTCTCCTAACAAGATTTCCTTCTGTCGCAATAAAATCCCAACACAACTTCCATCCAAAAATTCGAACCTTTGGAGGCAGGTTCAACTGCCAAATTTTGTTCCACCACCTTGTATTCAGATCCCCACTGGATGTCTCGGCCTCCCCCCTGGATTCTTCTTCATGCAGTCTACTTGACCAATAACCCGATCTCACAGTGTATTTACCAAAGGCATCATACATCCAAAACCGTTTGTCCTCATCATCCTCGTGCCCTACTACTGTTCTTAACACTCCCTCTGCTTCAAAAGGCAAAAAAGCTTGTCTCACCATCTCTTCATTCCATTCTCTACGCTCATTTAGAAAGGATGTGACCTTATATCCCGCAGTTATTCTCGATTGTATGAAACCCCCGGGTATGCCCTGTGCCCAAGCATGCTTAAACAATGTCACCGTATTACCATTTCCAACCGTCCATCTGATCCCTCGCTGTACGATCTCCTTACTCGATATTAGAGATCTCCAGGTAAAGGAAGGGTTATTCCCGATTCCAGCATCCATAATATCCTCATGTTTGTAGTATCTCGCTTTAAGTACTCTTGCTACTAAGGACTGTGGCTTCTCAATTAGTCTCCATAGTTACTTTGCCAACATAGCTTGATTAAAGTGGGTCATCTTCCTGAACCCCATAACCCCGTCCTCCTTTAATTTACAAATATTATCCCATTTCATCCAATGCATCTTATTATGTCCTTCGTTGATTCCCCACCAAAAATTTGCAATCAGTTTTTCCATCTCCTTACAAATCTGAATTGGCAGCTTGAAGCATGCCATTGCATATGTCGGAATTGCTTGTAAAACTGACTTTATAAGCACTTCCCTTCCACCTTCCGAAAATTCTTTATTCTTTCAATCATCAATTCTCTTCTTAAGTCTATCAGTGAGGTACGAGAATTGTACCTTTTTTTCCCTAACTGAGAAAGTAGGTAAACCCAGGTACATCTGATGTCCTTGTGTCAATCGTACAATCAAACTTTCTTGCACTCCAAGCTTGTTGTGAGATATTGTGTTTAGGCTGAAAAGTAACGAAGATTTTTCAAGATTCACCACTTGCCCCGATGCTTCCTAGTACTCACGGAGTAATAAACACATATTCTGTCCATACTCTTTTTTTGCCTTAAAGAAAATCACACTATCATCCGCGAAAAAAAGGTGTGTAATCATAAGGCGCTCCTCTAGAAATCCTAATTCCTTCCAAACGTCCTTCTCGTGCTCTCACATTAATACTCGTCAATAGGCCTTGTGCACACAGAACAAACAGAAAAGGGGATAAAGGATCTCCCTGTCGAAGTCCCCTTGATGGCTTAACATCACCCACAATCGTGTTATTTACATAGAAAGCATATCTCATCGATGAGACACATCACATAATCAATTGAATAATCTTCTCCAAGAAGCCCCTCTTGTGCATTTGGGTCTCTAAGAAGATCCATTCAACTCGATCATATGCTTTACTCATGTCAAGCTTAGCCACTGCATAACCTGACTTACTCTTATTGTTTCTGAGCCAGTGCATGCACTCATAACTAAGAATCACATTGTCAAATATCAGGCGATCCTGAATGAAAGCGCTTTGATTCTCAACCACCACCCGTGGGAGAATTTTTCGAAGACGATTTGCAATCACCTTTGCCACAATTCTATAACTGACATTACTCAAGCTCATGGGCCGGTAATCATTGATAGATGTTGGTTTCTTAACTTTTGGGATGAGTGTGACTAATGTTTTATTCCATTCACTAATATCATAACCCCCGTTCAGAATGTTGAGCACTTCGTGTGTAACCTCCCTTCCCACCAACTCCCACGTCTCTTGATAAAATCTTGCATTGAAACCATCAGGCCCTGGCGCTTTGTTCAAGTGCATCTCAAAAACGGCTTCCTTAACTTCACCAATGGTAAAATCTAAATTCAGGAATGTATTCATATCAGGAGTAACAACCAAGCTCGTATGGTTCGTAATCGCCTCCACATGTGATTTTGTTGGCTGTGAGGATGTATAGAGTTTACCAAAAGTCGAGGATAGCAAATGAGATATATCATCTAATGTGGATCTCCAAATACCCTCCTCATCCTGCAGTCTCATCATTGCATTCATGTTCCTTCGTTCCGTAGCTCTTCTATGGAAATACGTAGTATTCCTATCCCCACTCTTCATCCACTGAACCCTCGATCGTTGATGCCACATTTCTTCTTTTTGAGAAAAAAGTTTTTCCAATTCCTTCTCCAATTCCATACTATCATCTTTTCCGGTACCCATATCATCACAATTATCCATCCCTCGAAGTTGTTGTGTCAAGTTTCGAATGCGAGCATCAACGTTACCAATACATGATGAAGCCCACCTTTTTAGATGTACACCCATCAATCGCAATCGATCAGGCAGCCTCATATCAACCCTATTATCCCTCCAACCATTCTCAATTGCCTCTTTAAAAGAGGACTCTTTTATCCAAGCATTCTCAAATCTAAAAAATGATCTATCACGCCTTTTCCACAGCATGCATGTCAAGCGAATTTGCAACGAAATTACTCGGTGATCCGAGCCAAACCAATGTAGGTTTTCAACAAGAAAGGAGTCAAAGAGTTGAATCCATTCTGATGTAGCAACAAAACGATCAAGTCTTTCCTTGATATGATAAGGGTGTCTCCTTTTATTAGTCCATGTGAACAGTGGTCCTTTGCACCCCAAATCATGTAATCCCAAATCATTAAGTGTTGATCTAAAGAAATCCATATTCTGTTTAGTATGTCCATTCATCAAACCTCCACATTTTTCATGACAAGAAAGGACTTGATTAAAATCCCCTCCAACCAAACAAGCCCTCTGCACATCATGTGTATCTTTAATTCTTCTAAGTAACTCAAATGATTGATTTCTTTGACTGTGATAAGGGCTTCCTTGAAAGCCAGTAAAATACCATCTCATTCCATTCCAAGAAATGAGAGCATCAATATGGCCGAAAGAAAATGAATTCACACAAACTTTTACTTCATTAGTAGCAAAACAGATAAGCCCTCCTTTTGTTCCCATAGCATCAACAACAAAACAGAAATCAAAATTGAGCAAAGCTTTCCAAGACTGGACTATCCTAGAAGACACTTTGGATTCTAAAACAAACAACAAAGAGGGTTTATTTATGGCAACGACGCGCCTAAGTTTATGAAATGAGTTCGGCCCCCTCAAGCCTCTAGCATTCCAAGATAAGGTCCTCATTTGGATGCACAGGGCAGGAATTCACTGGACTCAGCTATGGCAAAACTCATAACATCTACGTATTAAGAAATCCGAGATCATGTGTTGAAAGCTCAGAAATCTGAAGAGGAGTTAGCTTAGCAAAAAACCACCAGCATGCTTGCAGCTGTACACCAAAGCACCTTTGCAGCAGCATTCTCACATTTTTCAAATACTAACAAAATTAACTACTGTCAAACCATCATATAATTAAGAAAACCCATTTCAATTACAAAACCCATTTCAATTAACACCAATCACAATCGATTTCACCCCAATTCATTATTCTCATCCTCATATTCAACTATACCATCAACAGTTCAGACCAAAATTCAATCAAATACAGACCCCTAATTTCACAATTTCGATAAACTAGTTTCAGTTTCCGAAGACACGAGATCAAAGCAGTGTGGACTGGCCCACGGTGGCTTGAAACAGACGCACAAACAAAGAAAAATCAGTCACTGTTTTAGGCCGCCGCCGTCACCGCGCTGCGCCGATTAATTTGATTCTGGTGATAGTAGAAAGATCTTGACAAGTAAAACGAAAGCCCTCAATTAATTTAAATATCGAATGCCATTGGAACTGTCAATTTTTCGAGAGGAATTGAAGTTGCACCATGCATTTCTCGCTAAAAGAGGAATAAAATTTTCTTCTGATGAACTATGTGAAAATCGCACCTTCTCGAGGTATAAATTCACACCTACAAACGGTGAGAATCGCCCACACTACATTTTTTCTCTCTCTAAAAATCAGTATCACACTAATGATAATTTTAAGTGTTGTTGTTCATTTCTTAGGAGGTCATGAATTCACATCTCATACTCCCCCTTCAAGTTTATCTGCACAAATTAAGAAAAATGGCTTTAATGATGTATGTAATTGTAGATGTTGTTACTCTTAAATGTCTTAACATTCACAGCAACATCTTAATTCGACCTTTCTTATTTTGTCTAAGTCTAAATTCTGTTTTCTAGTTGATGCTGCTTTGGATGTTGTAACATCGCAGGTTGAAGATCTAGAACATTCTACACAGTTCCAGACTGGAAGGATCTGGAAGCTTGCAGAAGTATGTAGATCATGCGGTTGCCTTTGAAAACGTCCAGAATAGGCTGGAAGGTGCTAGAATTCATTGGAATGAAGAGTGGGCTAAAAAGAAGGGAAGAGATCCTAAAAAATAGGATCTGGATTATGAAGCTTCTAGAATTCGTTTTTACCTCTATAAATACTCAAGGAAGTCTTCATTATTCAGAATGGAGAATTAAGAGTAATCACATAATGTCTATGTGAAGTGTTCGTCCTACTTAGACATTATCGTGATTATTATTTCTTCTTCATCAGATTCTCGTACAACATGAAGAAATACACATCAGATCCGAGAGTCACATATTTCATCGAAGTGCCATTCTTTAATTACTAAACTAGTGTTCATCCTGTTAGGAATTAATTGTCATTGGCATGTTCTTGTCGTTGTGCCGAAGAGTCCAAACTTCCTGTACAACATAAACTTCTCTACACATCTTTGATAGATAGATCATAGAGTTATATTAGTTTTTGGTAGTGTAATTTTTACACTTAAGCCGTCTTTAGACTCGATAGGTTATCAAGTCTTGTTTCCGTTGTGAATATTTGTTCACACACCATTTGTATTCACATAGTTATTAGTGAAAGTTTCGCTATGAGGCTCGCATAGATTTTAAATTAAAATCTATGTTAAAAAGTTAATTTTGTGTCTTTGTGTTTTCATTCTTTAAAGTCTTCCGCTATTCGTATTCTGATATTCTGTAATCGAGTCAGTGTTACATTGAGTGTTCTAACATTGAGTGTAACATCGTTCTGTTTTTCACTTAAACACTAGTAATACCATCCACACACACTTTCAGTAATTAAATAAAAAATGATAAATACTTGTGTGTACTAGTTACATACAATTAATATATATAGAGGGCATAGATGGAAATTGGCAGTGTGTTTTGGTCTTGGTTGTTTTATTGAATTTTTTTAGCTTTATTTTGTTTATAAGACTTATGGACTGTCTTATATTGTTAATAAACTCTTATTTGATTGGATATAGTAAATGAGTAATGTGTTATTTGTAATGAGTTATTGGATCCAGTTACATACATGTAACTGGTACTAGACACGGGCGGTTACAAACCGGAAAACCGCCGAACCGTGAAAACCGGCGGTTTGGTTTCAAAACCGAACCGCAACCGTATTTTCACGGTTCGGTTTCGGTTGGTGATTTTGAAAACCAGCGGTTTCGGTTAAACCGGCAGTTTGCCGGTTAAACCTGCGGTTTTCCGGTTAACCGTCCAAACCGCCGATTTTCGGTTTACATTTTTTATTTTTTTTTGTAATTTTAATTTATAGTTAGATTACTTTATCTTTTTACTCATCATTTTTCGTTTTAAATTGTTGTAACTTATAATTATATATGAACTATAAGTTAACACTTACTCACTTAGTCACAATTACTAAACATAAGCATTTAACTCACTTAGTCACAATTACTAAACATAAGCATTTAACTTAAACATTTGAATAAAAATTACTAAACATAAGCATTAGAATTTAGAAATAGAAGTAAACATAAGCATTTAACTTAAATAAAATTACTAAACATTTTACTTCAAATCTTCAATGTAGCCATTATGACATTATATTTTGTCCGGATGCTTGTTTTGCATGTGCTTCGCGTATGTTCCGTATCCTCCCCCGCGCTTAAATTTATATTGCGTACCACAATAGTTGCAACAAAGTTGATATGATCCATCAATTGGATTTTGACCGATTACACGAAAGTGATTTTGAAGGGATCTTTGAAAACGAAAATTGGGGGGAGGGGGAAGGAAAATCGAATTGTTGTTGAACTCGAACCGTCGGCGGCGGAGGCGGTTGAATGGGTTGATCGACTTCCTCTTCGTTTGTAGGATTGACATTCAAATTTGTTACAATTGAATGATTTGATTTTTTTTTTTTTGTGGTTAGAGCACCACTACCTAGGCTTTAGATCCTGGGTTCGAGTCATGGGGAGGGGAAAAGGGATGGGTATTTAATGTAATTCAAAATTGAATGATTTGATGATCCTTCATTTGCCATTTGAATTGAAATTTGAAGTTGGGAAATGAGAAAATGAAAATAAGACTACAAGAGATTGAGTTTGGTGTGAAAATGTGTTGAAAAATGGGGTATTTATATGACAAAATACGAATTTAAAAAAAAATAAAAAAATCCGGCCACCGACGGTTTTAAATTCAAATTATCTGACCGTTGGAAATTCAATGGTCCATATCTGTTGACCGTTTTAAATCCAACGGCCCAGATAAATCGCGATTAAAAAAAAATTGCAACGGTCAAAACCGCCGGTTTGACCGGTTTGCTTTAATTTAAAATCTGACCGTTAGAAATCCAACGGTCCATATCTGTTGACCGTTGGATCTCGACGGCCCAGATTGAAACGCGTGGCGGTTAACCGCCGGTCCGGTTAAACCGGCGGTTTACCGGAATTTTTTTATTATTATTAAATTCGAATTTTGCTCTATAAATACCCCATTTTCCAACTCATTTTTCACACCAAACTCAATCTATTATTCTCATAATCTCATTTCTCAACATTCATTCTCAAATTTCTCAATTCTTTCTCAATCTCTTACTCTTATAAATTAGTTTTTAATCTCTTATAAATTATATTCTTATACTAAAATTTTTTCTCAAATTACTTTCTTACTTTACTAAAATTACTTTCTCAAATTACTTTCTTAGTTCTTAATATACTAAAATTTGCAATCTCTTATAAATTATAATCTTATTTACTTAATTACTTAATTACTTTACTAAATTGGGACCTTCTACATGTAGTTAGGGTGTCGTAACGTGTCGTAATGACTACCTTAGTCAGTTAATCTAAGCCATTAAAAAACTAATCTAAAGGTTTAAATTTGATGACCTGTTACCTTTTGTAAATTTTACGGTATGTATCGTCGTAATGTGTCATAAATTTGTATTTTCTATTAATTAAATTAATTAAAATATATTATTGTAAAATTACATTTTTATCCTTATACAATAAAATAATTTATTATATTTTTGTTAATGTAATTAAAATATGTAATGTTAAAATTACATATTTACCCTTATGTTATTAATAACAAAAGAATAAATCAAATCAATTAATAAAAAACAAATCAAATTATAACTTAAAGGAATTAAAATCATTAGAACCTAGCATGCGTTTTCAATTGTTTTTTTCCTGCCTTCTGCTATCATCCGCCTTCGCGCCTGCCCGCCTCCGCGCTTGCCCGCCGTCGCCGGGGTTACTTGTAAATTTATCAACCGATGTTAGGGCTTGGCGAAGGGAGTCGGAGGGGTAGTGAGTCATCGGGTATCATCTGCTGAGCACGACGTATCATCTGGTTTCGGAAGACGAACAACACCGAACAATCTCGACGACGAGGAGACCGCCGGGCGATGCGGCTGCCTTCCAATTACAGTCCAAGAAGATGCCCGAATCAAGCAAACCAGCTGACAACAGTCGCAAGTCAAGAGATGGACGTTATTGCAGCCACTGTGGTAAGACAAATCACACGTTCGAGACTTTCTTCGAACGTGTCGGCTACCCCCTAACTGGAACAGGCGAGGTCAAGGCGTTAGGGCTAATGGACGAGACGAGCGATCAACGAATAAAGATGCCGGGAGACGTGCTGATACGACGCGCGCTGCTCACGTTGAAGCGGACCCAAGTCCAGTGCCGGGCCTGAATTCCGAGCAATTCCAGCGACTCACAGAGTTCATTCGAGCAGAACGCGAAGGATCTGTCGCTCCGGGATCAGCTGTGCACATGGCAGGTATGAAAGATGCTTTCCGAGACTCTTGGATCATTGACACAGGTGCCACGGAGCACATTACTTGCAATGGGTTACTTATGTCCGATATTGTCATAAACCATGCGGAGCCGCCCGTTAAAATTCCGAATGGGGATATCATACCCGTTCACTCAGTTGGAAGAATTGCACTAAATAATGGGCTGCAACTCAATCGCGTGTTGCACGTCCCATCATTCCATTGCAACCTCATTTCTGTTAGCCAACTCACGAAGAATTTGAATTGCTTTTTCACATTTTTTGAGGATTTTTGTACTATTCAGGACTCACGCTCGAAGAAGCTGATTGGACTGGGTAAAAGCTGTGACAGCCTTTACTACATGGAGCCAACTCAAAGAAGAGATCTTGCTGTTGTTGGAGGGGCAAATTTGTGGCATCAACGATTAGGACACGCTTCTAACGGAAAGTTGCGACGAATTAATTCTTTACATGCTTTTAAAGAAAACACTACCTTTTGTGATTCTTGTATTCGGGCTAAGCAGACCCGTCTTCCCTTTCAAGCAAGTACTAGTGTTACTACTGAATGTTTTGAGCTCATACATTGTGATATTTGGGGGCCCTATAAATGTGATACCTTTTCTGGCGCTAGATATTTTTTATTCATAGTCGATGATTTCAACCGTGGAGTTTGGGTATTCCTTTGTCGTCACAAGTCGGATATCGCTAACCTTTTGGCGCAATTTTGCAACATGGTCCAAACACAATTCCATCTCAAAGTTAAGCGGGTCCGATCGGACAATGGAATTGAGTTTCGATCAGGTTCGTTACTTAAATACTATGGGGACAATGGAATTTTGATTGAAAGTTCATGTACAGACACACCACAGCAGAATGGGGTCGTGGAACGAAAGCATAGGCATATTTTGGATGTTGCTCGTGCACTGCGTTTTGAGTCCAACTTACCAATTGAATTTTGGGGAGAATGCATTCTCACAGCCGTCTATATTATAAATCGACTTCCATCATTAGTTACTTCACAGAAAACGCCTTTTGAGATCATATTTCACAAAGAACCCTCCTATGAACATCTTCGTGTGTTTGGTTGTTTGGTATATGCACACGAAAATCGGCGCAAAGACAAATTTGGTGAACGCGGGAGCGCATGTGTGTTCGTGGGATACCCAAGTGGACAAAAGGCATATCGCGTATTTGATCTACAAACCCATAAGTTCTACAGTTCTCGCGATGTCACTTTCTTTGAAAACATATTTCCTTTCAAAGGCACTGGGGAGCTGGATTTTGCGCGTGTTGTTGCTCACGCACATGCCCGCACTCAAGATAAACTCGTCGCCTCAAACCTACCCGCTCATCCGCTGCGACCTTTCATTAGGCGACCCAACATCACCGAGGTTCCGGACATGTGCACTCCGCGGACGGCCGAAGCCCCAGCCAGCGCCAACCTCGGCAAACCTGCTGCTCCGACCAGCGAGGCACCCACAGAACCCGCTGCTCCCGAATCTAGTGCTGCGCCCGCCGGCGTTGAACAAAACTCGATGCCTTGGTCCGAGCTGCCCCAAAACACCACTATCACCCGTGACGGTCCTAGAACTAAGCGCCAGCCGAAGCGTCTTACTGACTTCGTCACGGACTTGCCACCATCTGTGGATCATTCAAGGGCTGCCGCGACCTCGGTTGCATACCCCCTTTCCAATTTTGTTGCCTACAACAAAATTTCTTCCAAACACAAGGCCTACCTGGCTGCGATCACTAATCGCGATGAACCAAAACACTTCTCGCAGGCCATCAAAGACCCGTTTTGGCGAGAAGCTATGAACAAAGAGATCCAAGCCCTTGAAGAGAACGGCACATGGAAATTGGTCGACCTACCCCCCGGAAAGAAGGCAGTTGGCTCAAAATGGGTTTATAAAATTAAATACAAACCCAATGGTGAAGTGGAGCGATACAAGGCCCGATTAGTCGCAAAGGGGTTCACCCAAATAGAGGGCATTGACTTCCATGAGACCTTTGCTCCAGTTGCAAAGCTCATCACCGTTCGATGTATTTTGACTATTGCGGCCAAACGAAACTGGGAAGTCCACCAATTGGACGTAAATAATGCCTTTCTCCATGGAGATTTACACGAAGACGTTTACATGACCGTTCTGCAGGGCTTCACAAAAGAAGGCGATCGCCGGGTATGCAAGCTCGAGCGTTTACTCTACGGTCTCCGACAAGCTTCTCGAATCTGGCATGAAAAGTTCACTCAAGCATTAATTGCCATCGGATTCCAACAATCCCGAGCTGACCATTCACTGTTCGTCCTACGCGACGGCGACACTTACATCTCGACCCTGATATATGTTGACGATGTTCTCTTAGCTGGGAACAACTCGGCCAAAATCTCTCTCGTCAAACGACACTTGGACGACCGTTTCAGCATCAAAGATCAAGGGAAACTAAAATATTTTCTCGGGATTGAAGTCGCTCGTTCACCCGAAGGATTCGTGTTGAACCAACGCAAATATGCATTAGACATTCTTGAAGAAAGTGGGCTCCAAGGAGGACGTCCAAGCTCGTTTCCCATGGAGTAGAACTTGAAGCTGCAGCTCGATGATGACAGCCCCCTCATAGACGCAACTCAGTACCGAAGGATCCTGGGCCGCCTTCTGTATCTTACCGTCACCCGTCCGGATATTGTGTACGTGGTTGGACAGCTTAGCCAGTTCCTTCAATGCCCGCGACGAACGCACCTCGATGTCGTGCACCGCGTGCTTCGCTATATCAAGCAAACCCCAGGGCAGGGCATTTTCCTTAGTGCGACGGGTGATTTTAACTTAGTCGCCCATTGCGATGCTGATTGGGCCGGCTGCCCGTTCACAAGGCGCTCCTCCACAGGTTTCCTCGTAACTATTGCCGGATCGCCTGTCTCATGGCGTACCAAGAAGCAATCTGTGGTATCGCGCTCGTCGGCCGAGGCGGAATATCGGGCAATGGCCACGACAGCATGCGAAGTCGTCTGGCTACGATGGCTGTTGAGGGACTTCGATGTGCATATTTCGAAACCCACGCCCATTTTTTGTGACAACCAAGCGGCCCGACATATTGTCGAAAATCCAGTCTTCCATGAGCGTACAAAGCATGTGGAGATGGATTGTTATTTCGTTAGAGAATTGGTTAGCAATGGCGTTATCCATCCTTGCGCGATTTCTACCGACAATCAAGTTGCCGATATATTCACCAAGGCACTTGGAACTGATCGTTTTTGTTTCCTTCGAGGCAAGTTGGGTGTTCGGGATCTTCACATTCCAACTTGAGGAGGCGTATTAGAATATTAAAATATTATGGGCCTAGGCCCAACAGAGCACAACCCAACTTGTTTAGGGCTCCTTTATTTAAGTCGGTTAGTAGATTAGTAGTATAAATACACAATCTTGTATTCTCTTTGCCGTCGTTTTTCAATCAATAAGAAATATATGCAATTCGTTCGATTGAGCTCACGAAATTAAAACCCATTGTCAACATTTTTTTTTTATAAATTAAAATTAATATAATTAAAAATTTAAGTATTAAAATTTCACCCCACCACCCACCAAGTTGATTATTGGGCGGCGGCAAAATTTCCGTCGACTTAATTCCCGGCCACCCATCTCCCCTTTCGTATACTTTTCAGAATAAGCAAATACTCCATCCGTTTCATAAAATTTGTCGCATTTCTCATTTTGTATAAAATTAAGGAACATATTTTTTTGACAAATTTACCCCTCATTATTTTCTCCCCCTTTCTTCTCTTTTTCCTTTTATTTTTCCACCTTCCTTTTCCACCATTTCTTTGACCTTTCAAAAAAAAAAATCGTAATTAATATATTTCCAAAAGAATAGGGGCAATTTAGAGAGATCATTGGTAAAATTAGGAAAAACGACAGACTTTTTAAAACAAATTTAAATTCCAAATGCGACAAACTTTTTGAATCGGAGGGAGTAGAATTTTACAACTAACTCCTATTTCACATCTGGTTCACGTTGTACAACGTTTGAAATGGAACACATCGTGTTACGATAGTAGATAAAGAAGGAAGGTGCAGTGCAGGATCAAACATGTGTTTTTGAAGATTACGTTTTTACAAGCTTTTAGTTTCGTTGTTGGACTTATTGAAGATTAATTAAGAAGTTGGGCCTAATTACTATTGGGTCTAATGTTTGGACTGGGTAGGCGTGGATTATTTACCCCTCCAACAATGTTAGATACCCTCCCCAAAAAACCGGTATATTTTAAATACACCCTTAAATTATCTAAAATACTACTGCCTCCGTCCCACAATTACTTTCACACTTTCCTTTTCGTGACATTTTCAATAATTTTTACACCCTTAAAATAGAAAACATTTTATAATCTTCATCCTCACAATGTCCTCAATTTTACACAATTGTCATTACATTTTCTCCACACATACACAGAAGTCAACTCATTTATTTACTTTATACACAAAATTTTACAAAATTATCCCTCAAAACTCCACTCAATAATATGCGTGCCCATCTACTTATGAAAAATAATCCTGGGACGGAGAGTATTTTCTATTTAAAAAATGCTTTAATAAATACACATCCACACACACAAAAAAAAAAAAAAAAAAACTCTTTACTCTAATTCTCACTTTTTTCTTCTCCTCCCTCCCATTTCTCTTTTCTCCTCCCTCCTGTCCTAGCGCCACCGCCCCACTCGTCGGCCTCACTCTCCACCCGCCCATCAGTGACGCCCATCGCCCCTCATTTCCTTTTTTTTTCTACGCACACATGCACACAATCGCCACCCACTCGCTGGCCACCGTGGTCCCATCCCCCTCCTCCCTTTTCCCCCACCTTTTTTTTTTCTGCTGCCTATTTTCACCTGCCCCCGCCGCTGTGCCCAAGACGCAACCCCACCCACTCGGCCGCTGCCTACGCCGCAGGCAGGGTTCCTTGCGTAACACAACCCGCATGAATAATTCTTCTTTTTTTTTTTTTTGACAATTTCTATTTTTTTAAAATTTTCAACAAACCAGATTCGGAAATTTACATAATTGTGGACAATAATGTATATTTTCGACCATCTATTGTCGAAAATATTATTTTTAAAAAAAAAGATTTTTTTTTCGACAAAATATTATCGACAATGGAGTATGTTTTTGACAAACTATTGTCGAAAGTATACCATATTGTCGAGAAATTGGTGTTGAAAATAGTGTTAATATTCGACACTGGTTTGTCGAAAAAAGGATATATATATATATAAATTTCTTAGTTTTTTTCTAAATTTTTTGTACTGTTTGGGTGGGGCGGCGAGAATTGCTGTAATTAGAGTTAAGGTTAGGGCTTATATTTTGAGAGGGGAGTAAGTATATACTAAGAGATATTTTACTAAAAGGACAAATTCTGTATTTTACTTGCATATTAAATTAATAAATGAATGGAGGGAGTGCATCTATAATTGTTGGAGGGACAAATAACCCACGCTGACTGGGCATTATAAATACCTTGACTTAGTCTATTTTCAGTATCCAATTTGTAACACGCAAAATATGTAGAAGGCCACGACTAAATGGCCCCATTTTTTATGTCTTCACCCCTAGTTCACATTTTTCAACATTATCCTCCTTCATAAACTCTAATTTTCCCATTTTCCTTATTTTCTTTTTGATTCTCCCACTCTCCCCTCCTCCCCGCAGCCCCACCCCGACACACCCTCATCGCCACCGTCCAAGCCTAACAACCCTTTTCGCAGCCCCCCTCCTCCCTCTCTCTTACCTCATGCAGCCTCCGTCGCTCGCCGAACGTTGCAACCCACCCCCGACACACCCCGTCGCCACGGTCCCGTCCAAGCCCAGGCGAGAGCACCCCATCTTTGTTTTTTTAGTTGGGCGAGGAGAAGGTGATGGTGAAGGTGTGGGAGAATGCATTGGACGAAGAGAAGGCGGACGAGTAGGAGGTAGGGATGGCGGAGGAGGCTAGAGTGGGCGAGCATGTGGAATGTCGGAAGGACACAAATCGAGCATGGAGGTGATGGAGGAAATGAGGTAGATATGGGTTTCCGAGGAGCTATTGACGAGGACAGAGTGGAAGATATAAAGGGCGAACAATCGAGGAAGGAAGAGTAGTCCAAAGTATGCTAAGGGGTTGTAGTGGAGGTTGCCGAGTAAGGAAGGCATTGTTCATCTAATTGAGCATGACGAGTGATATATATGCGAGAAGATATGTGATTGAAACAACAAAAACATGCATGACGAGAACTATATCCAAGAAAAATACAAGGCAAGATTCGAGGTGAAAATTTATTATAGGTATAATCACGTAGACATGGATATACACAGTAACCAAAAACATGGAAGGTATCGTAATGCTGAATAGAGGAGAAGATTACTTGAAAAGGAGATTGACGATCAAGAACATATGAAGGTATGCGATTAATAAGAAAAACAATCGTGAAAAAAACTTCAACCCAAAAATGCATGGGAACAGAGGAGTGAAAGAGAAGGGACAACCTAATTTCAATTATGTGTCTGTGTTTCCTTTCTGCTCGACCATTTTGAGTAGGAGTGTAAGGACAAAACATTGTATAAGTTATTCCATGGTCAAGAAAGAAATTTTGTAGTCTTTTATTAGTGAATTCAGTTACACCATTCGAATGAAATCTTTTAATACGGGAAGAGAATCTATTTTCAACCAAAATTTTAAATTGGACAAATACAGAATAGAATCCGATTTTAATAGAAGCAAATATAACCACACAAAATGAGAATAATCATCAACAAAGATAACATAATAACAAAAACCATCTTGGGAAGTGACTAGAGATGGCCCCCAGAAGTCACAATGAACCAAATTCAACATAGTAGAAGAGCGAGCACGATTTTTAGTAAAAGTATACGAGCGCTTTTAGCAAGTTGACGTGACGAACAAAGAGTAGGTTTAGATAAAATAGAATTGACAAATATTAAACCTAACTTGTCTAACAATTCCACAACATCAAAGTTCAAAAGAACCACGAGCAATGTGGCTATGAAGAGCTTGAATGAAATGTGGGCGACCATGCTCTAAAACATAGAGATCATGATCTCATCGGCCTCGAGCAAGAACTGTTCCAGTGGCTCTATTCTGAATTGTAAAAGAATCATTAGTAAAAGTTACAATTAGATTATAATTATTTGTAAGTTTGCTTACGAAGACCAAGTTTTTTGTGAGATGACCTCGACCGCAACTAGGCTGGCGAGGAAGACCGCGACTAGAGGAAGAGCCATGCCGAGATTGGACACGACCAGTGGAGGAGCTACGACCCCGCGAGGACGAAGGGCGACCAGAGTTGGCAAAGAAGGCAGGAACATCTACGAAGCTAGTGGAATTTTTAAGGGAGCGAGAGAAAAGATCGTGGGACTTGGCCGGCCTTGGCCAGCAACTCAAGAAAGGAAGGTAACAAATCGATGTTGATTTGCGTAGTGGATAAACCATGGGAATCTTGGCCAAGACCTCTAAGAAACCAATGAGACTAGTCCATTTCATCAAGGACGCATCCCATGGAAGTAAGTTGGTCGCATAAACTCTTAAAAACGGAACCAAATTTGGTAACCGAACGGTTATCCTTCTTGATTGACTGGAGTTCGTCCTTGAGATAAAGCTCACGAGCTTTGGAAGGCTGATTGCAGGTGGCAAAGATTTTTTTTTTGAATTACATTAAATACCTATCCCCTTTCCCCTCCCCATGACTCGAACCCGGGATCTAAGGCCTAGGTAGTGGTGCTCTAACCACTTGAGCTATCCCACTTTGTCGCAGGTGGCAGAGATTGTCGACCAAATGTCTACCGAGGACAAGCATCCACCTACTAGGGCCATTGCTTCTTCAGAGAGTAGAAACCAAGGACACTCGAACAATCTGTTCACGAGAAATCCAGAACTCATAGTTGGGATTTGGCAAATTTGAGCCGTCTTTGACGATGATGGGCGGCGGTTGAGGTAAAGAACCATCAACACAGGGAAGAAACTTTTGGGTGGTTGACTTGAACGAATTTTAGGCAATATATTTTTGACTAACTACTTCCCCTCAAGCATAAGGGATCGCAGTAGTATACACATAAGTATTTCGACCAAGTAGTATCGAACCACGGGAGGTGGGCTAGTGCAATGGATCCCTAGATTTGTGTGTTGTCATACATAATGTAGCTACGATTTCGGGAGTTGGATGCAACACTAAAACTAAACAATAATCTAAAGACAATAAATTAAACTAAACACAATCCTAATAAGTAAATTAACTACTAACCAAGAAAACAAGACAATGACAATTAAAAGAAAATAACAACGTACTACGAATGAAATTCGAAGAAGTGCGAGTGTGGGAATGCTTCAGGTGTTCTCTACCTAGTGAAATCGAGTGGGATTGTTTATACCGTTTTTATGCTTCAATTTGGACTTGCTAAGAGCATCAAGATGCTAGGATGAAAAGCGTTTCCCTTCGGGTACTATAGCCTTACGTCTAAGGTGTTCCCAAACCCGGTAATAAGACATCTTCCTAATCCTCATCAACTACCCAAATAACCATTCAAGTAATTAATGTCTCTTAATGAGGATTCTAATACAATTAACTCTCTCTCGACGAATTAAAAGTATAATAAACGCATTTGTATATCAACAACTCACACCATAAATTTAAACATGTTCATGTAACTCTCGTATACGCTAAACATGCCTCAAAATACGGATTAATAGAAGCTAAAACACAAAGCACCAATAAAACCCAATAAGAGAAGCAATAATCCAAATATCAACAATAATCAAAGCATAAACAATTTCAACACTAAATATTCACATGGTTTCAAACACCCAAAGCATAAAAAGCTTAGCCCATGATGTTTGAGAAAACACACATAACTAACAGAATAAGAGAAATTGAAATAGACATGAAATTTACCAAACAAAACTTAAATAAAAGAAAAATATCCCTTCAAGTCTTCTAATCCTTCAATTCCACAATCAAATAAAATACTCTATTAAATCTATCTAAGAAATAAAATAACAAGCTAAACTAATTCATTGAGTGGAGTGTGGAGTGGTAGGGTTTCCTCCGATGAGCTGCTCTGTTTTCTCCGTATTCCTTACTGCTCCCTCCTCTATTTCTAATTCACTTCCTTTGGTATATATAGTCGCATGCGTGGTGTGGCCTCCAAGTAATATATACTGCATATGGTAACTTTCCTAAATTAATTGTTTTAATTTCAGCAACTTGCTTCTTCTTTGACAACTGCCATAATTGGGCCAATTCCATCAAACTACATGGGTTGCTTGCTTTTTAATTCTTTCCTTACAACAATTATCAAATGGGTCCACTTGGTCCATTGCAATTCTCGTACTACTCAATTAAATGGGCCATCAATTAAATTGTTGGCCCAAATAATCTTCAACTTCCATTTTTGCTCGACTCAATTCTCATTTCATTTCTTAAATTGACGTCACAAAATAATCGAGGCGTGTTTCACTCCAAATGTGCTCTTTTTCCTATAAAAATAGCAAACAACACTCTTTCTCCAAATCAAGTGCAATTAGTCAATTTAGTGTAAATAATGCAAGAAATCCTATCAAATTATGCGAATTAAACACATAAATTTCGAGCAATTTTCACACTAATCAGTGGTGAGGAGGGGATGGATTTGGCCGCGATCAAGAAATTCATCGATTTGAACTTGATAGTAACGAGGTGCGCCATGGCGTGTAAGGTGAGCATAGAGTCGAACACCGAAGACGAAGCTGAAGAAATTTTGGGATGGAGAGAAGAGTGAGAGTGGGTGTACCTCAAATTAGGTTTAAGAGAAAGAATAAGGGTAATGTAGACATTTCCACGTGGGTGTCCTCATCTTGTGGTGTGTGTACTCGACCAGTGGGTGTACTCAATAGGTTTATGTGTGTGTATAACCGCGCCCATACCATGACCTTAGTCTATTTTTGGTAGGGTCTGTTGCACCTCCATTTAGGTTGTGCGCACACCCACAATTGATGCAACCCCCTAATTGTCATACATACCTTTTTCTCTATAAAAATACATTTACTACCCACACTTTCCCAAACTCAAATTTATAACCCTAATTCATCTTTCTTATTTCACTCCCCACCTGCCGCCTGGTAAACCATCTCTCTTCTCCCTCCCCTCTTCCTTTTTTTCTCCCCCTTTCTTCATTTTTTTTTTTTTTTTTTGCGTTTTGCGTCGCCGCCCCCACCAACACCCACCGGCGTCGCCCCATCCACCAACCAAGAAAGTCCACAGACCCCACACACCCACTTTCCATTTTCTGCTTTTATTCTTTTTTTTTTGTTGGCTGCCCCCAACCTCCCCAACTCGCTGTCGCTGCCGCCTTACCCCATCCAAGTCAACCGTCCGCGCAACTGGTTTGTTTTTCTTCCCTCTTTCTTCAATTTTTTCAGTTTTTTTTTAATTTTTTTCAATTTTAGGTCGACCGTATACACTCTCGTCGACAAATTGCGTTCAATATCCAAATCTTCCCCCACTCGTCAATTTTAGGCCGACCGTATTCATTGCTTTATTAAAGGCCACACTATTATCTTTTTTAGTATCGACATTCATTTCTTGGCACACTAAGGAACACATTTTTTCTCCTTTAGGTATTCTTGCCTAATAACAGAGATTTTACTCTTAGATCTGGATTTTATCACAGTAACAGTAAGAGCATTAACCACACCCAAAAAAAAAGTTGAGAAATGAAATAAATTTTTGTTGATTCATTCACAATTACAATGCATGCTACACGTGTCCCATACTTGGTGCAAACAAAACGACGCGTATTGCTGCTTCGCCTAACAACACGACACGTATATTGCTCTCCTTCGTATATTTTATTATTTAGATTCATGGTTTGGGACTGAGAGAGCTTCAAGACTTCAAAAAAACCCTCATGTTGCTCATCTCTAACTCAAATCCCCAAAGACTGAATTGTGCAAATTACAGGTGCCAGAAAATGGAGAGCAAAAATACGTCAGGAAGCATCAAAACCGACAAAGCTGAACACAATGTTCATTTTCCTCAAGAAATTATTGAAGACATACTGTTAAGGCTTCCGGTAAAATGTCTCTTGAAATTCAGGTGCGTATCAAAATCATGGCGTTCTTTAATAGGCAGCGAAGGTTTTATCAAAGCCCATCTTCAAAATTCAAAAGAAAAAACAAGTCTTTCCCACCACAGGATCATTTTATACCCTAAGGCCCCTGATATGTACCCTTATAGAGTACTAACGCATTGTTCATGGCCCATATTGTTAAATGATCCAGTTGTTGATTCATTTGCATTTAATGATCCATTAGATTTTCATTGTTATTCGATTAAGCTTGTTGGTTGCTGTGATGGGCTTGTTTGCGTTCTTCTAAATAGCCATTTCTTTTTCTTGTGGAATCCGTCCACGAGAATGTCCAAGAAATTGCCTAATACCTAGGGAATTGGAGAGGGAAACCCTCGACAATGAATTTTACAAGGGAATTCCTAAGGGAAAGAGTTTCTCGACAAAATGTTCCTCGGCAATTGTTTCCCTAGGAAATTCGAAAATCCCTCGGGAATACCGAGCATTGATTTCCCTCGGCAATTTTCCTGAGGGAATTCCCTCGCTAAATCTCAGTTTACAATATTTAAAATGGCAATTTTCTCGAGGGAATTCCCTCGCCCTTTTCTCGGGAATACCAAGCATTGATTTCCCTTGGCAATTTTTCCGCGGGAATTCCCTCGCTAAATCCCAAAATACGACATTTAAAATGGCTTTCGAACCCCCTCACCACAATATGGCCATTTAATTCCCCCAACTGACCGTTGCCCTTCTTTCCTGCATTAATATATAGAGGAAAGTGCTATTCTAAACAAGAAATTGGAGGCAAGCCATTAAATTTTTTTTAAATAGCAACGTCATTACATGACCCACAATCATAAATGTGGGAAAGACAAAACAACCTTGTACATACATAGGCAGAAAAATACTTAAAAAAAAAGGGCCAACTACAAACACATGATAATTATTTTTTTAAAAGAAAGATAAGAGTACTACCTACCTAGATCCAAAAATCTTCACAGCTTTATCACCAAAGAGGAGTCTTTTCATCCTTCACCTTAACTTCACGATTAATCACACACATTTGATCTGCAAACAACTTCTCTGCCTTTACCATGTTGATCACATTTTCGGCGTATCTTTCCATGTGAAACTGCAACAACACAACATTAATCCAATAATATATACATGTGTATGTGATCTTTCTTGCAATATACAGTGAGTTAGGTACAATGAAAGGTTCGTTGTAAGTACGAAACACGACGTTGGGGACCTCCTTCAACCAGTATGGAAATCCTCTGTATCAAAATGAAAAAGAATGTAGTGAACACAATGTATAAACAAATGTCACAAGTTTTAAGAAATTAAAGAAGTAGCAGAGTTGATCATATCTGAATTGCAATTTAATCTAAATGACAACATTCACATACAAGAAGCAGCAGAATTGAAAGGCACATTAAGAATGAATCCTTGCAGCATTCACCAATCACACCAATTTCATTTTTAACTTTGATTCCCCCTTTTCCCCCACTGCATCAACAGGCCCCCCACTCTATAAAGTAAATAACCAACAAGAAGCTGATGAGGCTTCAGAATACCCTTTCCAATGAATGCCAATCAACTTCTTCCGTTCCCTTCAATTCCCTCCCGTTCCAACGCCTCTTAAGTACTTACAAGTAAACACCATAACAGCAGAGGCAGCCCCATCTCCCCAACTTCTCCATAATCTGCAATAACATAAACATTTCACTAAATGTCCATTCAACATATCAGTCACAGCTTATTAGTATAGCAGCAATCAAAAGCTGTCCATACCATTGCTGAAATTTCCGAAATTCAGTTAGAACAGGATATATGTTCTCAAAGGCAGTATACGTCTCATCCCTGACCTGAATGTCAAACAGCATGGTATTACAGAATTTGTACAGATAGCACGACACAATGAAGTAAAACTGACTCGGAGGCATTGACTACCTTAGCACCAGTGAGAACAATCTTCCCAGAAACAAAAATTAGCAACACTATCTTGGGCTGTTTCATACGGTATATTAATCCAAGAAAGAGTTCCGGCTCATACTGCACCAACAAAATTCTTGCAATAAATAGCCAGTATTTTGAAATGGAAGATGAGAAAACAAATCACTCACACTTGAAAAAGCACTATGAGCATAGGCAAGCCCTTCAAGCCGAATGGGGAATTTTACATCACACGAAGCAACTATATTCTGAATCTTGAAATCCTACAAGTAAACAAAACATTACGGAATCATGACACAACACTTTATCCTAAAAAATGGAACAAAAAATAGTCATGAGAAAACCTAGTACCTTAAACTTTGCTGGGAAACCAAGCTATTGGATGATTCTAGCATACTGAATTAAATTGGGAGGCATTCATTGAATGCAACAACAGGCCCCCTTTTCCTTATCAGCTTCACAGGTTGCATCAAACTCAACAAGCAGCTGATGAGGTTTCAGAATACCCTTTCCGTGGGCTTCAATCCTGCAAAACAAACATCTCATACATGTCACATACTTGTATCAAATCTAATATTAGAAGAAGCCAAACACGGCCTTACATGGAAAGAAAGAGTAAAATCTCATGGCGATGAGCAGCAAGAGTGGCATCCAAGTGCTCACGGAGGCTGTGGACACGAGTAAGAACACGTTCCGCCATTGTTGAATATTCTGGAAGCACGATAAAACTTTAACTTAACTGTAAGAAAATTACGACTTAGAAAAAATCATTCAATTAAATAGGCCTTATTTCTAAACAAGGCTAATCGAATTTAAATAGCGAAAATGGCATTCAATTAAAAAAAATTGAGCTTACAGATTGCAGACTTATTTCCATTATGCTACTCACAAGAGCATCGAAATCTCTTCATACCTTAGAAATCTTCTAATTCTACTTCCATCTAATTTAATTTTCTTTGATCCGTTTAATATAAGACAGTCTCCCAAAAAAAACTAGCAGAGGCTCTAAATTCTAATTCCATTATAAAGGTGATTAATAATTACAGAGGAACTTTGAAATCCCTTGTTTAATACCATTACAAAAATACTGTTGATCCAGAATCTAACATCAAATGCATGCGTTTATACTCGCAGAGAATAATCACAAAATTTCCTAATTACAGGGGTGAATAATTCTAAAAATTCACTGCTCAGAAACAAAGGTTCTTCCCTCAATCTCATTTCCTCTGAGCAATAACAACAACAAGGCCAGTGCTCTGAGCAATAACAACAACAACGATTACAAAAAAGATGTCAAAACTACTAGGATGAAATTCATTCAATGAAATTGCAGAGAGAGAGAGACTTACACAAGTATTGAGCTGACGAACGAAGCTAGAGAAATTGTTGTGCTTGAAATAATTAGGCAATAAATCCTTAGCAAATTCCGCAATTTTCCAAACCACAAACACCGTACCCTCCTAGTTCCACGAAACGACGTCGTCGGTAACCGGATCATCCACCAAATTATCCGTTTTCGTCAAAACGGTGCCGGAGCTGACCTTTGCGCCATTTTCCCCAATTTCTAATCAAATACTAAAATCTACCTAACGATCTACAACAAAAATTAAAAAAACAAAATCGAAAATCGATCAGAAACTAAAGAGCAACAAAGCAGTGAGGTATCCAAATAGAAAACGCGAGAATGAACGAGATCGTGTTTCGGAAACTTAGCTAGTTCTTCCATTCGGCTTTTCATCTTCTGATCGTGTGGAGAAACCAAGCCATAACTTGCTGCAGAGAATTATTGTGTGTTTGAGTTTTGTGGTTGGGAAGTTAAATAATGGGAAGGGAGACAAAAATATAATCAGGGGAAAGTGAGGATGGGGGTTCTAGAAATATTTAGAAACGAAGAGCCTACCTTGGATGAGGGTTCAAGTATCACAATACCAATTATCATCTTTAAAAAATAATCTACAAATGAGCAATTTATGTACAGTCAGAAAAGCTTGTCAATTCATTCCCAATTATGTGCATTATTCCCGAGGGCCAATCCCTGGCAAATCTTAAAATTGGAAACTCAAATCTTAGAATTGGAAACCATAAAAAAAAAACATGAATTCCCCATTATTCCCGAGGGCCATTCCCTCGGCAAATTGTAATTTGAATTCCCTCGGGAAATTGCTCGGCATTGTCGAGGGATTTAATTTCCCTCGCCAATTAGCGAGGGATTTTATTTCCCTCGGTATTTTCCCTCGCCCAATATACCCTAGCCCCGTCCCTCGGCATTTTTCGAGGGATTTCTTTCCCTCGGGAAATTCCCTTGGTACCAGCACTACAACAAAAATAGGCTTTAGAGACGCTCAAAAGTGTCACCTGATTTGGCATTTCTATAGGTTTTTATAGTGACGCTTGAAAAGCGTCATTGCAAACTGTCATTATGACGTTTTTTATTCGTCATAGTAACACTATTTAGTGACACTATGCAACGTCACAATGGTGTACTTTAGTGACGCTTTTATGTGTCGTATTAACACTATTTGGTGATGCTAACCGGCATCACAACGATGTACTTTAGAGACGCTTTTACGCGTCACAAAAAAATTTATAACTAACTTAACCATCACGTTTGGTGACGCTAACTGGCGTCACGACGGTATATTTAACTAATTTAACCATCAAACTTAGTGACCTTTTTTATTGTCAATTTTTAACAATATAGGCTATACATATATCCCTAAACTGCTCAAACATATATAACAAATTTATATTTTCATTCATTTATATCATGACAATAAAATATCATTACACTTTTAAAACATAAACTACCAAAGATATAACAATAAATTTAATATCACACTTGTAAAACAGAAATAACCAAAGTTTAAAACATCTCAACTCGAACCTGATATCTACCATATAAATATCAAGTCCAACATTCTAATTTTAAAAAAAAAAAATCAGTTCAAAGATAAATCGCACCTAAACTATGTGTGGCAAAATCCATTTTGCTATCTTTATCTTGCATCTTTCACTTGAACCTATAATAATGAATAAAAAGGAAAATTATTAATACCACTGTAATGATGCTTATTTAAACTCTATATAAAATAGCAAATTATTTTGTAAGTAGACTTATATTGCTACCTCTCACAAAGCTGAATCCAAAACCGGAAAATTGTCTTCTGTAAAATAACACATTTTTATTGCACTCCGTTTCTACACAAAAGGAATGACATGGAATCAGTTAAATTTCAAGGCAATTACCTATCTAGCTAGAGTCTAATAGAAAATATGCACAATACTGGTTTTGATCAAAAGATTATAACTACCGTCATTTTTTCATCCTCACTATCCAATATCACTTATTGTCTAAGCCTAATTATTCATATTAATATCTAGAATCCATTTTCCATGTAAGCAGAAACTTCACTTTGTGTATCTAGTTAGTTTAGAAAATATATATATAACAAATGATTTATTTTTTTTATAAAAAATCAGAACTAAGCACTATGTTTATAGAGTCTGGGCCAAAATAGAAGAATACTATAGTCAGGGAAGAAGCTATTGGTATTACACCTTGGCCACATAGAACAAACTGATCAATGAGCTGGGGCAGGAGCAAGGGGGCAAAAAAACTTTCACCTCAGACTACCATGAGAGGAGGTACGCCTTGTATGAGAGATATCTAGACTGGAGTTACTGCGGATCACGAAACCGAGAGAGATGGCCAGGATATATATGAGAGCTGTCAGTGGAAATGAAAAATAAATTAGTGAAAGAGTATTTTGAAAAGGCCTGAGTGGGGGAATTGAAACACCATATTATATTGAGCAATCGTAGGACAAAATCAACCAAAAGAGTGTACGTGATCAAACATATACAATAAATTGCTCTACACACTGCGCAACAATCTCATATTCTGCAATCATCAATCAGAATAATTTAAAAGAAGAAAATAAAAAATTCAGGAATGGAAAAAAAATCATACCTGGACCTTTGACATTTATTGAAGATTCATAAAAAAGAGCCCTTTGTGTAATAAAAAGCAACATAATTATATTTAAGAGAAGGTATATTATGTAAAGAAAAGCTTACCTTTCTAAGTCTGATGAAAATGCGTGCCGGCTCCTGTTGAACATTTTGCTTAGATATATAAGGGACTACATTTCCAATAAGTAACCGCACACTTCCATCTGACTATTCCACAAAGTATGTATTACTTTCAGTCTACACAAACTAATTGGATTTACTATGCCGTTATCAAAAATCAGCTCCTGAATATCGGGAAAATTATGCTCGGCACAATATGATCCAATTACAACATAACATATTAATAAATTTACAAGTCCGATGCTAACATCAAAAAATACAGTGTGAAGTTTTGACCACAATAGAATTTACAAGTAACAATCTTATTACTGTACAACAAAATAAAATCAACATTAGTTCAAATCACTAAAAGATTTCAAATACAAGGAACTTCACAGTTGCAGAAAATTCGCCTTCATAAGTTCAATGCCTTCTTAGTGGTCATACTTGTGATGGCCACTGTGAATAAACTTCATGGCTACTAAAGGTGTTAAGAGTACAACAAAATTATTTTGATAGTTTGGTGTACCTAATTTAAGTATTTTGTATGGATGCCACTAGGCGACTGCTATTGCAAATAAATTGGTCGTTGTTCAACACCCTGAACTCCATGACAGCTTGTCACTTTAGCCAATTCAGCAATACAACTATACAAGGGTACTATTTTAAACAAGCAAATAATTTACAAATTACTTAAGAATTTTTTTACTTTTTGTTAAGCTTGATGAAATGTTAACAAACTTGGACAGAAAATGAACCTTCTCATGGTTTTTGACAATCACATTGGCATCAGGCATTATTCCAATGGAGATGCCCCCTGACCGAAGTAAAAGCTAATACTTTGGCCAAGCCCCCCCTAGCAAGTGTCTCAGTAGACCATGAATAATTTTAGGCAAACTGCATAATTTATCTTTTAAAAAAATAATCTGATACTTAGAAAACTTAGTAATTGTAATCTTCAATCATGAGTTACAGAGAAGTCTGAGATTTACAAACAACCAATACATATAAGCAGAGCACATTTTAACAATATACTTCTTTCTCCCAAATAAGATTACTTGATTTAGTAATTTGAAGTCAATGTGCATAATATTATATATCTTCTAAATAAAGGCATATTATTACTAGTCAGGAGAGAAAAGGGAGAAACTATTTAGTTAGGGTAAGGTTCTGAGTTAGTTGAAACATAATTCAGCAAACATATATCCTGAAACTAAATTATTGATCTAAAAGAACAAATATACTAAGATATAACAAATAAAAAAGAACAATATATAGTCAGTGAAATTATCTTCAATTTCAAAGAGAATCAAGAAAATAATATCTAACACTAGTGGAATCCAACTAACTAAAAAAGAGTCGAGCACCGCTGGATAAAATCGTGAATTCATGTTATTAAAAACCAAGACATGCCAAATCAATAGACCAAAAAACTAAAAAACAATACTAGAACTCTGCACAAACCACAATATTTAAAAAGAAAATGACACAGCCTTTGTTTCAATTTATAGAAAAATGATTAAGTTATTTCTCAATAATGTTGTCCAAAAATATTGTTTCAAAACTGTCACCAATATTGGATCTGCGCTGCTGTTGGAAATGCATATTTGAAAAATGAATAGAGAAAACTTACCAGATGTTTTATATGGAGAAATTAAAGTTCTCATGTCGGGATGATACGTGAGGAGTAGAGGAAGAACAAATTTGAGTCTATCTATATAATATGTAACCCAGTAACCAGTGAAAAAAAAAACCCCCACAAACAGATACAAAATAAACAGAGGAAGAAATTTGAGCCGCACCTATCATATCGTTAAAAATTCAATTAGCTGAAACTGAGAATGGATCGGAGGAGGCGAATCAATAAAACAATTCAATACGCTAAAACTAAAAAACACACCCAATAACCAGTAATTAAAATCGAAATTGATGCCATTTCAACGCCACTTTCATATTTTGAGGCTGCAGTTTAAATTTCTGCAATGCGGCGCCGGCGCGGTGAAGAGAAGATCGTGTGTAAAGAAGAAGAATTAATTTTGGGACTGAACGGGATGAGATAAAGTAGAATGGATTAACAAAGTTATTGTTCATCAAAGAACAACAAATCAATAAACTAGGGTTCTCACCTGGTTGAAGATCAACAAAGATCTAAATTATTAAGGCTCCCAATTCATGCGTCCTGATGAAAGGATGAAGGATTTGATTATTAGGGCTCTGAATCCGTGCGTCGTGATGAAGCATTTGCGAGTTTTTTTTTTTTTTTACAAGAATCTTACTCTGAATTATTAGGGCGAAGAGGAGGGAACAATAGAAATCATGACAATTAAGGTATTTAATTATTATTAGGCGTCTTTGAATGCATATTTGGAGACGTTTATTTATAAGCGTCATTAAGAGAGCGTTTCTATAGGGGGAATTTTTTAGTAGTGCAGGGCCAAAATTTGTAGTGTTTTGTCAAATGTATTCCAGAGACGACCAGCGGGTTATTATTAGTAGAATCATTAGTTTGAAGGACAATTCATGGAAAACGTTGGGGAATGAGGGTGATTCTCC
This sequence comes from Galeopsis tetrahit, assembly GCA_963675135.1. Classification (NCBI taxonomy): domain Eukaryota; kingdom Viridiplantae; phylum Streptophyta; class Magnoliopsida; order Lamiales; family Lamiaceae; genus Galeopsis; species Galeopsis tetrahit. The sequence goes on from OY776132.1 coordinate 70,421,059, forward strand.
AAATTGTTTTGGTGAAGAAGGGAAGCTTGCAAGTGGCAATCTTCACTGGGCTGTCAACCAGGATTTGGAAATCGTTTCTTTCGATTTGAAGAATGAAGTGTATGGAATGGTTGAACAACCAAGTTATTCAAAAACGTATCATTACAAATCTCTGGGAGTGATAGCAGAATGTCTTAGTGTACTTGGTGAAAATAGAGGTTCTCACTCAGATATTTGGGTTATGAAGGAGTATGGGGTGAAAGAGTCTTGGTTAAATTGGTGACTCTTCCTAATATTCGGGATCCCTGGGACACTTCATTCTCATTCCAGTTCTGCTCAGGTCCAAATGGGGAAATTATACTAATCTGGGAAAATTATTTTTTCAGGACCGCAACTTAGGGGGGTTTGCAAAAAGAGGACCGTAACTTTACGGGCTGACAAAATTAGGCCCATAACTTCTTTTTTTCTCAATTTCAGGACAAATTAGCCCAATCAACCCAATTTCGGGCTAATTGAAGCCCATTTTTCGGTCCAAACTTATTTATGGCAAAAAGAGGACTGTAAATTTTTTAATGCAATTTTAAGAAACATGACAAAATAAATAAAAAATACTCGTAAACTTTTAAAAATTAAATTTGAAAGTTGTAGATGTAATTATTTGTTATGAATTAGACAACATTATTTATGTTTAAAGAAACAAATATATACTACATGTAAATTATAGTGAATTGAAAAGAACAAAATATTATAATTTGGGATGATAAATTTTTAATTGTTAATTAAAAAGATTGTCACAATATTAAAATATAAATATAATTTTTAAATGTTTAATTAGGAAATTTTAGATTTTATTTACATAAATAATGCTTATAAATTTTATTGAAGGAAAAATTTTCATAGATTTATTATTGAAAGGATTATAGTAAACATTAATTACAAAATTTCGATCAAACATTTTTCAGTATTTTTATTTAAACTATTCGATTCGAAATTTTATGGAAAAAAAATGTATAATATTTTAAAATAATATAAGACATGAGAATGGATCTAATTGATGATAAACTAGAGTATATTTTAAAAATATATATATTTACTAGTGGAAGAACGCGGGATTGAAGATAATTTATTATATTAATATTTTGACAAAAAAATTATAAGACGGACTCATACATATTTTTTACACTTATAAATTTTATAAAGTATTATAACCTTATTCAAAATCGTATTTTAAAATAAAGACTATATATAAAGTAAAATACAAACTATAGAGTAAAGTTCAATTCCATTCATGAAAGTCAATTTCACACAAGATATTCATTGTTTTAAAGTAACATTAAAATTTAAGATTTTAAAGTTTATTTTATTATAAAAGTTATATTTAATTTTACTTTAAAAAAATTTCCTCGTGAGACCCAGTTTAGTTCCAAAAGAATGAAAAATAGTTTAATTTTTTATTTTTTTAAGATTATAAAAAATGCATTAAAATACAAACACGAATTTTAGAATTTAAATTGTTAAAAATTTGGAAAGATGAGTGGTAGAAGAAGTGGTTACTGGTTAGAGACAATTTTAAACCACTTAAAAAAATTGTTTTAAAAGGGAAAAAAAAGTAAAATTATGAGAATATTATAAAATATGAATATTGAATTTGTGTTGAGACACATAGAAAAAAAAATTCCAAATTATTATAATTGGGATATTAATTGATCCTAAAATTGCATTAAAAAAAAGTTGTGGTCCTCTTTTTGCCATAAATAAGTTTGGCCCGAACAATGGGCCTCAATCAGCCCGAAATTGTGTTGATTGGGCTAATTTGGCCTGAAATTGCGAAAAAAAGAAGTTACAGGCCTAATTTTGCTAGCCCGCAAAGTTACAGTCCTCCTTTTGCAAACACCCCTAAGTTCCGGTCCTGAAAAATTAATTTTCCCTACTAATCTATACTTGTAGACTCATAATTTACTATCCCAACGAGAAAGTGTTTCAGCACCCCCGCATAATTAACATTGATTATGTGGAGAGAGTAGCTGTCTGTATTGAAAGTTTAGTATCAGTTGCTTCTGATCGCGAAGGGAGGCTCAACCAATAGTTTCAAAATCCAATTTTGAGTAAGTGCCAAACCAATTGTTGCTAGTTAGATTTACAATTCATTTTGGTCTGGTATCTTTTGTTTTTTAGCAAAACGTCCCAAAATCTAAAGTTTCTTTAACTAATTAATTGGTCTAATTTTGGTCTCAGACAGAGTTGCCAGAATTTGAAGTAGGACTTCACTTAGGGCACATTTTTTTGCACATGATTCCCTTGCTGCAAAAAGTTACAAAAAAAGTGCCTAAAAACGACATGGTGCTTCAAATTCCAGTGAATTTAGGGTCAAAATTGGACCAACTAAGGAGCTATGAATGAAACTAAATTTTTTAACATTGCAATGCCGAACATTTTATTAAACTAGTTGGATGTATGTTGTTTTTTAGATGAAGTAATCGTGAAACAAAATCATTATCTACTTTGACCTGCATCAAATATATCGTTGTGTTTATGTACTTTTAATTGCATATATCGTTGTGTTTATGTACTTTGAATTGCATATATCCTCTATATATATATATATATATATATATATATATATCATTGTGTCTTTTTAAGTTTCCTTCAATTGCTTAAATATTGGCTTACTCCAGCTTAGGGTGTTGGATTGGTGTGAAACCAGTTTTGATTTCGTGATAATGTGTGCTCATAGACTAATCAATGTTCTATATAGTGAAAGTAGCATATATGTGAATTAAACCTTTTAACCTTAAAGAAAGTAGGTGCCAGAGTGATTTGATTGCAGTATTTTACTAAATTACTTGTTCTGCGCAGGATTGGTTGGCAAGGAGGCTCTTTCTTACTAAATTGAAAGTTTGAGAAGACAATAAAAATGCAGATCAAGGCAAGGACCGGAGCACTTTCATCAACATTCGGCTTACTATTTTCCATTTGTATTTGGGTTTGTATCGTTTAGTTGATTTGGAAATGGAGAAACTTGTTTATTTTCGATGTTAGCAGGAGTAATATAGATAGTATTGTGTTTGAAATTAAGAGTAGATTCAAAATATGAAGAATACAAGAGAAATAATTATATATAAAAAAAAAAGTCTGTCGCAAATTTGAGACAAATTGAATTTCCGTTAAAAAAAAAAAACCGTCGCAAATCCCTCACAAATTTGAGACAAATTGCAAAAACCGTCGCAAATTGCGACGACCTTTAGTTCCCTCACAAATTTTGTTGATTATCCTGCAAATCTGTCGCAATTTGCAACAGTTTTGCGGCGGTCGCAAATCTCCATATTTCTTGTAGTGCAATTCAATCAATGAAGAAATAGTGTCATTTAGCAGGGGGACCAAATTGGGAAATTTTTGCAATCCATTCACCTACATTGGTGATTTACTATCCTCAAGATATATAATGTCATTCGTCATCCTCACATAAATTACACAAATTCATTGATGGAAGCAGATTTCTACATCGAAAAGTCTTGTCTCAGTTGCTTCTGCTGCCGAACCAGTAGTTTAAAAGATCAAAATGACATTTGCTGCTAGTTAGTTTTCTACGGAGATTGATCAACTTCTGCAGGTCTAATTTTGGTGTAACTGATGAGTGAATGCTGGTGTTATACCTAGTCAAAGAAGTCAATCTTTGACTAGTCAATCCTAGTCACCAGCTTACGTGGCGAGGACCAGTCAACAAAGTCGTGCGACGACTAGTCAACAAGACCAAGAAAATGTAATAGAATAGATGTATTTAATATATTTAAGTGCTCGCTCAAAGATGTTGGCGAGCACATATTTTAGTTAGCTGCTCGCCAGAATGTGTGGCGAGCACCTATCTATCTTAGCTAGAATAGTCTAAGTACTGAAGCCTTGGGAGACAGCATGGAGCGTGGCGACCACACTCCTCGAAATGGTCCTCCGGCGACCACCGTAGCTCAGCTCCTCGGCATCTCGGCGAGGACGAGCACCAAAGGCGGTTTAGCATTAAATGCGCCATCAAATCACCTTTTCGGGCAGAAGACAGGTCCAATGAGGGCGTGCCACGTGTAAAGGGCGGGCAGCCCCTAGAAACCACTATATAATGCCTAAAAGAGGCTCATTTGTACACAAGTTACCCATTCCTACAAATCACTCCCTACCCAAAGCAATAAACACTCCCAAGCTTCTAAAGCTTTAGCTTCTCCAAGAAGCTACATCTTTGTTCTTGATCCTTCTTGCTTCGTTCTTCAATAGATCATCATATTAATCTTCTCTAAACACGTAATAAACCCCCGATAATCATATATGTTTGTCTCGTGCTAATAAACAGTCCACATCCGAGTCAACCCGACGAAAGCACGTACAACATTTGGCGCTAGAAGGAGGGGACCTTTTACGTGTTCATCACTCTCAGTTTCGACCGATCATCGAGCGATCGGTTTGCAAACTCCGTTTTCAGGTTTTTAATCGGTAGTTCCGCCGTTTAAAGCTTTATTTACATATTTTCGTGTTCTTCGTGTTCTTGAATATTTGCGATATTCGAGACATATTTTGGAGTTTGATCTCCTTGTAATCTTGTTTTTAAGCTTTAGTTGTTGTTACTTTGCTCGTAAGTAGTTGTAATAGCACGTTCTTCTGCGCAAGAACTTTAATCTTTCGTTTTTAAGCGTCGAAAGCTTAAGAACAGTCATATCTTTGTAATAATCTCCAGGAGACACTCTTTAAACGATGTCTCATCATACTCCACAAGACGGAATCTTACCCCCCGGAGGGAACGAGCGCCCTCCGGCGCCGGCGGTGAATCCGTTTGCAAACGTGAATATGGGGGACATTCTGAATGATCCCCAACATCTGAAAGACCCCTGTGACTATCTCAATGAGAAGAAGAGGCAGAATGAGGAGCTGGAGAAGGCCAAAGATCAGGCTTTCGACAAAGCTCGCAGAGCCAAGGGGAATGAGGAGGACGACCACTCCTATCACTCACACCCCATTCGCCCCCAAGACAAAGGCAAAAGCAAAGTTGCCGAGCACTCCCGCAATAGCCACACGGGAGACTCGCGACACCGAAATTCGGTTTTCAACCGGATGGATGACAGAGATAAGAGGGCTCCTCGCCCGGTGCATTTCAATGTGGATGGCCGACCAGGCAGAGCCGACCACCACCGAGATCACGCTGATAAGAGAGATCAGGGTGATAGAGTCTCAGTTCTTGATCGAGTGGGACCAGGGAAGGGTTCGCGAGCTCCGGCGAAGAGTTATCGCAGCCACCATTCTGACAGGCACTCTCCCAGGCGATCACGCCATGATGATCGCCCGGCAGCATCCCAAGGGAGTCGACTTGACGAGGACGTCGTCCCCAAACCACAAACAACCGAGGAGGGGCAAATCGCCCAGTTCCTCGAGACCCAAAAATTGATGAAGCTAGAAATGGACGCTCTGCGAGCAGAGGTGGTCGCCTCGAAGCTAGGGACCACCCCACCAATCACTCTGCCCGCACCTCCTCTAAGTGTGGCAATCCTTACCGCCCCCATTCAAAGAAAGATTCAAATGCCCTCCATGCCGGCATACGATGGTGCATCCGACCCCAGAGTACACTTGTCCAAGTACTCCAACTATATGGCCTCAATCGGGGCAACAGACGCCACCCAATGCAGAAATTTCTCCCTAACTTTGGGAGACCGGGCTCACCGATGGTACACAACGCTGAGTCCCGGATCGGTCACCTCATTCCTTGAGCTGGGACAACTCTTTCTGACCTACTACGGGTCCATTGCTGCTCGCCCAGCCTCAAAGCAACGTTTGGCAAACGTTCGCCAATCTGTAAATGAGTCGGGCAAGGACTTCATCGAGCGCTTCGATAGGCTGGTGATTGATGGGGAGGCCGTGAACGATGAAACAAAGCTGATCTCAGCTGTTTCCGGTCTGAGGATAGGTACCAAGCTTTGGGAATCTATCCACCTTACTTTCCCTAGTTCTTATGCGGACTTCCGCACGAGGGCTGGAAACTTCATTCAGATGGAGGAAATAATGGACGCCGCCAAGGCTAACGAGCAGCCGGAGGCGTCCAAGAGGGTCTGGCCCAAAAAGAATACAAACACAGGGGAGTCATCCCAGCCCAAGAAGGCGACCACTCAAGCTGGCAGTGCTCGCCCAGCCAACTTCAGGCCTTTCGAGGAGTCTCCTGAGATCATCCAGTTCAGGGAATCTCTCTCTGTGGATCCCAGGGGCATTTTCAATGCAGTTAGGGGAAAGAATATGCTCCCCCAGGCCAAGCCAATGCATACCAATGATGAAAAACTGGATGGTAGCAAATTCTGCGACTACCACAAATCCATTGGCCACCACACCAATGGGTGCCGAGACTTGGTGAGAAACCTCTTCAAGTTATACAATGAGGGCAAGCTCGCCCAGTTCATCAAGCCTCTCGGAAATGGAGACAACAGGGGGAAGAAACGTCGCGACGACGGCGACGACCTGCGCCAACATCTGAATCGTCCCAAGCTAACTCCTCCCATGCCACAACATGCTGGCGGCGACATCGATAATGTGGGCGGAGCCTGTTTGGTGATTGAAGGCCCGTTGGGGGGAACCCAATCCGGGAAAGAGCTATCTGTTCGCCGAGCTCAGAGCGAGCAGCGAGCACTGAACAATGTGCACCAGGTGTGCGTCGCTCCGACTGCCGAGAAGCCTCTTTCTCATCAAATCCTTTTTTCGGACGACGACCTAAACGGCGTGGTGCACCCGAACAATGATGCTTTGGTCATCACAGGGAAGATCATGGGAACCAACGTCCATCGCATGATGGTCGACACTGGGGCATACACCAACATCCTTTTCAAGCATACTCTGGATGCTCTCGGTGATTATGCAGCATACATCGAGCCTTGCGATGATATAATCGTAGGTTTTGGGGATACGCGCAATCTTCCCATTGGGAAAATCAGACTATCCTTGGAGTTGGCATCGTCGAAAGAGCCATAAATGCACCATGCTAGGCAGCTCGACTTCTTGATCATCGACATGCCATCATCCTACAACGTTTTCCTCGGCCGACCTTTCTTCAACGAGTTCAAGGCGGCCGTTTCTACTTTTACTACTGTGTAAAATTTCCATCCCCGGCGGGAGTTATAACCGTCAAGGGCGATCAGACGCGGGCGAGGGAGTGTCTCGTCCGTTTTGCAAAGCGTCATTCAAAGGAATCTACTATGGTTGGCCAGTATATTGAGTGTCAAACACAAACAGAAAAAGTGAACTACTTGGAGGGTCTTCCTAGCAAGTACCGAAAGATTGAAATTGGGGAGTGCAGTCGTAGTTACGACGACCACCAAGTGGAGGCGAACGAGCACGCCTCCATGGAAGTGGACGACCACACCCCAATGGATATCGACGAGCAGACAGTCTCGGGCGACCAGCTCCCCGACGACCAGTTGCCAGAAAACATTCCAGATTTGGAGCCTAGGCTAGGTTTTGAGCCAGAGTTCGGAATCGAGGACCCTCGTTGGAAGGAGGCTAAAGAGCGGGCAACTTCAGCGGAGGACCTCGAAACCATTCATTTAAACGAAGCTCGTCCAGAACTCGAAGTATTCATTGGTTCGAATTTACCAGAAAATTTGCGGTCGGACATGGTCGCATTTTTGAAAGAAAACATCGGAGCATTCGCCTGGTCGCACGAGGATATGGTGGGCATTCCACCAAATCATGCCTGCCACAGATTGAATATTGATCCAGCAAGGAGACCTATCACCCAAAAACGAAGGAAATTTGGGCCTGATAAATATGCGGCTTTGGCAGTCGAAGTCAAGAAATTGATCGACAATAAATTAATCGAGAAAACTGGAACTGATCCCGAGTGGCTGGCCAATCCAGTGCTCGTCAAAAAAACGACCGGGTCGTGGAGGTTGTGTATAGACTTCACAGATCTAAACGATGCCTGTCCGAAAGATCACTTTCCGATGCCCCACATTGATCACCTAGTAGACAACACAGCGGGGCACGAGATGTTAACTTTCATGGATGCTTTCGCAGGCTACCATCAGATCGCGATGCATCCCGACGACCAGTGTCATACGGCCTTCATGACGGCCACCGAAATGTACAGCTGGAAGAGAATGCCTTTCGGTTTGAAAAACGCGGGGGCAACATACCAAAGACTGGTAAACAAGATGTTTGAGAAACACATCGGCGAGATGGTGGAGGTCTATATCGACGACATCGTTGTCAAAAGCTTGCGAAAAGAGGATCACCTACACCACCTTGCCATGACATTCGATATACTAAAGGTGTACAACATGAAGTTAAATCCGAAGAAGTGCAGCTTTGGAGTTAGCTCAGGAAAATTTCTGGGGCACTTGGTTAGCCAGCGGGGCATCGAGGCGAATCCGAGTAAAATTCAAGCAGTCATTAACATGCAAAGCCCAAGGAACGTGAAAGAAGTACAGAGGTTGACAGGGTGCCTTGCATCGCTGAACAGATTTATTGCACGAACGGGCGATCGTTGCAAACCTTTTTTCGATGCTCTGAAAAAAGGGAGGTTCGAATGGACCGATGAGTGTGAGAAAGCTTTCGAGAAATTAAAGGAATATCTATCGGATCCGAAGATCCTGTCTAAGCCAATCCCCGGCGAAATTTTATATCTATATTTGGCAGCCACTGACTGTGCGATCAGTTCAGTGCTCGTCCGAGCTGAGGGGAGCACACATCTGCCTATCTACTACGTAAGTCAAACACTGAGAGATGCGGAGTTGAGATACACTCCAATGGAAAAATTGGCGTACGCACTAGTCATGAGCGTCAGAAAATTAAGGCAGTACCTGTTCGACCACGAGGTGGTCGTCCTCACCACCTTTCCACTCCGACGAGCACTGCATCGTCCGGATACCACTGGAAGACTTTTGAAATGGTCGGTGGAAATAGGGCAATTTGGGCTCACCTACGCACCTAGAACGGCAATCAAGGGACAAGTGCTGGCTGAATTCATTGTAGAGCTCACTTTCCCGGAGAGAGTGGACGAGGGAATCGAGCTTCCTTGGACACTGTTCGTCGATGGTTCTTTGACGAGCACCAAAGCAGGGGCAGGAATCGTCCTCACCAGCCCAACCGGACAGACGTTTGCTTCGGCGATCGAGTTCGAGTATCGGGCGACCAACAACGAAGCAGAGTACGAGGCGCTGGTTGCAGGAATCAAGATGGCTATGGCCGTGGGCGCCAGAAAACTGAAATTTTTTTCTGACTCTCAGCTGGTTGTATATCAAATTACGGGCGACTACGAGGCTCGCGGCGATCAAATGATAAAGTATCAAGAGCTAGTAAAAGGATTACTCGAGCAATTTGATCAATTCCACATCGAGCAAATCCCTAGGGAGGACAATACGCAAGCAGATGCGTTAGCTCGACTGGCCACTTCAGAGGGGGAGGCAATATTTTCAGAAGCGACCATCACTAAAATTTCTTCCCCATCGGTGAACAGAGGTCAGATTTTGCAGGTTGAAGCGACCAGCGACGAGGACTGGAGATCGCCGATCATCAAGTACATCAAGACCGGCGAGCTCCCGGGGGACAAAGTGAAAGCAACCAGATTGCAGCTCAGGTCCACAAGGTACACTGTTGTTGGCGACCAGCTGTACAAACGGGGTTTTTCAATGCCTTTATTGAAATGCCTCGGAGAAGACGAGGCGAAGATCGTCATGTACGAAATCCACGAAGGATCATGTGGAAATCATACAGGGGAGCAAGCGCTCGCTTTAAAAATCATGAGGCAAGGCTACTTTTGGCCAACACTGAAGAAGGATGCAATTCATTACGCCCAGGCGTGCAAGAGATGTCAAGCTTTTGCACCAGCTATTCACTCACCTCCAGACGAACTCATCTCCGTCTACAGCTCTTGGCCCTTCGCGAAGTGGGGCATCGACATCATCGGACCTTTCCCGCCTAGCGTCGGGGGGGTAACTTTCGTAGTCGTAGCAGTCGATTACTTCACCAAGTGGACCGAAGCGAAGGCATTGAAGACCATCACAACGGCCCAGATGACAAGCTTCATTTGGAAAAACATAATTTGCAGGTTCGGCCTACCACGAGCAATAGTGACCGACAACGGGCGTCAATTCACAAGTCGAGATATGCTGGATTTCTGCTCAGAATGGAACATCAAGAAAATTTTTTCAACACCCTATCATCCACAATCAAATGGTCAAGTAGAGGCGATCAACAAAATCATCAAACACACCTTGAAAGCTAAGCTAGATGGATTGAAGGGCAAATGGGCGGACGAGCTGCACATGGTTCTGTGGGCATATCGGACGACCACTAGGAATTCTACTGGTGAAACTCCGTTCGCACTCGCGTTCGGAACCGAAGCTGTCATACCAGCAGAGGGGCAGGTCCCAACTTTTCGAGTAGCAAATTATGACGAGCAGTTGAATTACGATGCACAGCTCTCCGATTTGGACTTTCTAGAAGAGCGAAGGCTAACAGCGGACGAGAAGAACGTGGTGTACAAGCAAAGATCAGAGCGCTATTACAACACCAAAGTACGTGCTCGCCAATTCACTATCGGCCAACTCGTACTTCGGAGGGCGACGGAGCAGTCCATTGGCATACTTGGCCCGACTTGGGAGGGTCCGTACCGAATAACGCGCACACTCTTGAACGGATCGTACGAGCTAGAAGATCTAGAGGGCAAGCCGAGCAAATACCCGTGGAACGCGGTCAAGCTGAAGAAGTATTACCAGTAAGTTTTTAATTTTTTCATATTTGTATAGTTTGTATCTAGCCATCATTTCAATACAAGTACAAGTTTTAAATTTCCATCAAGTGTTAGATAAGTTTGAATTTTTAGACAAGGCTCTGCGTAGCCATCTAGGAAACAAAGACGAGCACTCTTTTTTAACGATGCTCGCAAGGTAGTGGCAACGACGATCACTACCTACCAAACTGAAAAGAGTTCAACCGACGATTGGTTAACTCTAAAAGACAAGCACTCTTTCTTAAAGGTGCTCGCAAAGCCAAAAGACGAGCACTCTTTTTTAACGATGCTCGCAAGGTAGTGGCAACGACGATCACTACCTACCAAACTGAAAGGAGTTCAACCGACGATTGGTTAACTCTAAAAGACGAGCACTCTTTCTTAAAGGTGCTCGCAAAGCTAAAAGACGAGCACTCTTTCTTAAAGATGCTCGCAAAGCTAAAAGACGAGCACTCTTTCTTAAAGATGCTCGCAAAGCTAAAAGACGAGCACTAAGTCTTAAAGGTGCTCGCAAAGACAAAAGACGAAGCACTCTTCCGCGAAGATGCTCGCAATAAAAGGAGTTTTAAAAAAGGAGTCAGAAAGCAGTAACGAGAACGATCACTCAATATTTAACAAAATAAATGACACATCATAAGCAAAAAGTTTCATTCATTGAAAAGCCTTGAGAGGCTGAAATTACAAAAAGGCCTTAATGGCCGAGCAGTCCTAAAAACAGAAATAAAATAAACTAAGCTACTGGAGCATTCTCCTCGGCTTCTTCTTCATTTACAACCTCCTCGGCAGGAGCATCCTGTTCGCCCTGTTGAGGTGGGGAGTCTTGTGGAGGGTTCGAGAAGAGGACCGGAACACCCAACAGTCGAGGGAACAGGAGTCCCAACTCCATCAAAGGAAGCAGAGGGAGTTCTGTTTCCGGCTGAGGATTCTCCTTCATAAGGAGGTCGTCCAAAAACCCGCCGAGTGGAGTCACATCCACTCCTGGATGAACTTCCAACAACCGATGAATGAGCCCGTGGGCAGTAAGTGCCACCGATAACATGGCCACGCCCCTAGCGAGCTCATTGGTTTCATCTCGCTCCTCCGTCAGGTCGACCAGCTGTTGCCGAAGAGTGGCCAACTCTTCCTCGTCAGTTGCAGATTTATTTTGAAGAGTTCTTACCTCGTCCTCGGCAGTCTTGAGGCGAGCACGGAGACGTTCGATCTCTTGGAGATCTTCCTGATCCTTCTTTCGAATCGTCTCAAGTTGGGCCTCAGAATCGGCCAACTTTGCCTCGACATCGGCCAACTTGGTCTCGAGGTCGACCGCTTTCCTCTCGACAGCAGCTTTAGCCTTGGCCATTTGGGCGAGTTTCGCACTCCTGTCCTCGCTGACTTTGCGGCTTTCGGCGATCTGGAAGGCGAGCTTCTCCATCGTATAAGACGCCCGGCTCAAGTCTATGGCGACCAATCTCGCATTCTCCAGCGAGCTATGATTGTCCACCTCGTCGACCAGTGTGGTCGTCAGCGATCGAGGCAGATTCTTCACAGCCCTTAGTGCGATCGGATTCAGGGGCTCTCTGTCGACCGGATCCCGCGACCGGTAGAAGCCGTGGAGGTTCGGGTTGAAGGGTTCGACGATCTGGCAGTCGGCAACTCTATAGGAGAAGAAGAAAATAATTTAGAAAAAGGTACTTGAAAATATTATAAAAACCTCATGGATAAATAACTTACTTGGCAACCCTTGCGGCATCCCAGCCGAGAAGGGTGTTGCTCCCTGAGCCCTCTCCCCGGCCGACGAGCTTGCGGCGATATCTCGCGACCGAGTAGTACGGGGAGGAGGGGATACGACTTGTGTGGGGGGAGGCGAGGGAGATCTCCTCGGCGAGATCCTCTGCTCGGTAGCAAGGGGGCGAGAAGAGCCCCCTCGGGCTGGTTTAGCGATCTTCTTGGGTGGAGCCCCCGAGGTCTCCGCCCCTTTCCTTTTCTTGCCGGAGCCGTCAACTACCTTGCGCTCGCGCAGCATTCTCGCTTGTTGCATCATCCTGCTCGACAGTATGCGATCAACTTCAATGGATGGAGGAAGGTAAGTGACAACTCTCTCTGGGACCACTACTAAGAAAGAAGACGAGAAGCATGTTAATATTTTCGAGGAGCAATTTCACAAAACTTAGCAAATCCACAACTTAGAAACATGTTGATACCTGGAGGGAACTCTCGAGTGAAGTGGTGAGGAGGTACTCGGAGACCTGCTCGCTCACGCATACACTCCCTGTTCAAGAAGCGACAGGACCTCTCCAGATAGCGACGGTTGAGTACGCAGCAGATATGGTATTGGAAGAGGGGCGTGAGACGGTGCTCGGCGGTCTTCTTGCGAGCAGTTTCACCTACAAAAACGAGGAGTTAGTCAGTATAGAAAGAGCGAGCAGAAATAAAAATAACTTACCACGAATCCTTTGATACTCAGTATCAAGGGGAATGCGATCAGAGGAGCCATCCGGTTTCACTGGACTTTTCCAGTCCCCGGCTACCCACCACCAGTTGGTCTTCCAATCCCTGATCTTGTTGGGAACCCCCTCAACCAATTTGAAATTATCTCGGCCCCTCACATAGTAGTATCCATGGCCCACGTTCTCTCCGGCCTCGGCAACCTGAAGGAGATAATTGATCTCTTTTGGGCTTAACCATGTGTTCCGACACCCATTCTCGACCGCCACCAGGCCGAACAATGTAAGAATGCCGATCAGGTTCGACCATCCGTTCGGCAAAATTTGAGAAGGGGCGACTTTTAAGAAATGTAAAAAATAGGAGATACTGGGGTGCAGGGGGAACCTAAGCCCTGCCTCCATCATGCCGATGTTGACGGCGACCATCCCTTCTGGCGGCTGGTCGGCCCTCTCATCCGGGCGAGGAACAAAGAAACAAACATCGGCCGGCAACTGGTACTTCTTTCTGGAATTTTCTAGCTGGGCCGAGGAGACAGTGCTCGCATACTTACAGGCTTCATATCTTGATTCGAAAGCTTCTCGGCTCGGGCGAGGAACCTCTCGAGGAGGGTATTCCCAGAAATATTTGTAATAGGCCTCCCTCGAGACCTCGTCGCCATCCAACCTCTCCCTACCACTCAAAATGTCCTTTATGCTCTCTGCATATTGAACAACTTCTTCGAAGTCCTCGCGGAGACTCCTCGTCAAGGTCTCCTCGACCTGGGCAGTTTCTAACTGTTCGCCCACCTCTCGATTCAAATCTGGATCGCGCAGATCTGAATCAGTCTCCTCGGCATCATTGCCGGCATCGTCCCTGTCAGATTCTTCGAGCTCGTCGACATCGACGACCACTGCTTTTCCTAGGTTTCGGACTCCAACATTGATGGGTTCAGGGGAGTGGATCCTAGAGTCCGAGGAGGATGCCCTCTCCATTAGAGCCAAGGCCAAACGATCCCCGCCGCCGGAATTCTCAGAACCACCCACCAACGGCGGCGGACCACCGTCGGAACCACCACCGGAGCCACCACCAACCTCCATTTTTTCTTAGAAATGGGGGAAGAAGAAGTTTTAAAAGAAGAAAATGAGAGTTTAAATACCTTTGTATCGATCGAAAACCACCACAAGACTCGCCGGAAAAGCTTGAGAGAGAAGCTTGGAAGGAAGCTTGAGGAAATTCGAAAATGGCAAGAGTGAAAAGTGTTTCAAAGAAGGTGAAAGTCATATTTATAGACAAAGTCGACTAGGGACCTATGTGCAAAAAACGGGGTCAAATTCATAATTTTCCCAAAAATTTGGGCTCATTTCCGAATTTGAGTTCGGCGAGTGGACCCCACGCGCGACCTTTGAGGTCGGCACGCGCCCCACGCGCCAAATTAAAATTTCTTTGCGCCGCCCACGCGTCTGACGCATGTCAGATCCGTCATTATGAAAAGTTGCTTCGATACTCGTGCTCGGCGCTGGAGACGAGGCGACCGCCTCCATCACACGTCATCAAGATCTCAAATTTGATTATGTTGTCGAGAACAATTCTTACCATCCAGGGAGACGACCATACTGCTCGCCTTACCATTCTACGAATACGAAGAAAGGCGACCAGGGGGCAAATGTTATACCTAGTCAAAGAAGTCAATCTTTGACTAGTCAATCCTAGTCACCAGCTTACGTGGCGAGGACCAGTCAACAAAGTCGTGCGACGACTAGTCAACAAGACCAAGAAAATGTAATAGAATAGATGTATTTAATATATTTAAGTGCTCGCTCAAAGATGTTGGCGAGCACATATTTTAGTTAGCTGCTCGCCAGAATGTGTGGCGAGCACCTATCTATCTTAGCTAGAATAGTCTAAGTACTGAAGCCTTGGGAGACAGCATGGAGCGTGGCGACCACACTCCTCGAAATGGTCCTCCGGCGACCACCGTAGCTCAGCTCCTCGGCATCTCGGCGAGGACGAGCACCAAAGGCGGTTTAGCATTAAATGCGCCATCAAATCACCTTTTCGGGCAGAAGACAGGTCCAATGAGGGCGTGCCACGTGTAAAGGGCGAGCAGCCCCTAGAAACCACTATATAATGCCTAAAAGAGGCTCATTTGTACACAAGTTACCCATTCCTACAAATCACTCCCTACCCAAAGCAATAAACACTCCCAAGCTTCTAAAGCTTTAGCTTCTCCAAGAAGCTACATCTTTGTTCTTGATCCTTCTTGCTTCGTTCTTCAATAGATCATCATATTAATCTTCTCTAAACACGTAATAAACCCCCGATAATCATATATGTTTGTCTCGTGCTAATAAACAGTCCACATCCGAGTCAACCCGACGAAAGCACGTACAACAGCTGGTTTTGATTTTTTTTGGAAGGAAAAAGAGAATATATTAATTGCATCTGAGTACCAGGAGTACTCAAAAGAGAGTGTCAATCAGTAGTTACACGAGAGGTAAAGTGAAGATAAGAACAAGTTCACCTAACCAGTCATGGAAAGAAGCTGAGGACATATTATTCGCAAACTATTCTCGGAGCTGCACACCAGTCATGGAAGGAGGCTGAGGCTGGGCATTCCTTTTGAAGGCAGAAAATACCCCAGGCCTTGGCTCTAATTTTGTCGAACATCTTCTCTGGTTTGGGATCCTCAATCGAAAAAACTTTCCAAATATACCACACTGTCAAACACCAAGGCACTCAAAAATGTATTTCTTGCACTCCAAAATGTATTTCTTATGCTTAGGCCCGAGAAGACCACATAATTGATGGAAATGCGCAGCTAGGCTGGAATGTATTGCCGAGCTGTTATTGAACCATGAATTGTGTAATCGCCAAAGTTTGCCAGACAGACTGCACCCAAAGAATAGGTGCTGAGTAGTCTCCTCTGCAATCCCGCAAAATACACATGTCAGGTCGTCCCCGTTGCTCAGAATGTTCTGCTTCCTTAATTCAGTTTGAATGGCAAGTCTTCCTCTGATTACTTTCCAAGTTAGACCTGAGAATTTTGATGGGGTTAGTTTGTTCCAGATTATCTGAAGGGCAGCCTGTGCGTCGTCCTGGAGGGGCTGCGACTGTAATACCATCCTTTGACCACCATATGCCGATTTAGAGGAGTATCTACCATAGTTGGTCAGCTTCCATCTCCAAGAATCTGGGGTAGATACCTGCAAGTTAATGGAATCCAACGAGCGATACAACTGATTGGCGAGGATTTCTTCCCACGTGAATAAATCCCTTCTCCACAATATATTCCAGTTCCATTTAGCATTTAACCACTCACCAGACTCGCTAATCCTTGCCTCGTTATGAGAACAAATTGAATATAGCCTAGGATAGTGATCTCTTAATGCTGGCTCATCTAACCACCGATCGTTCCAGAGGAAGGATAGGCTGCCATCTCCCAAAGTTTTTATCATGTTATTGTTAAACCAGTGGCTGGATGTGTCAGAGAAAAAGAGGTCGAACAACATTTTCCACCAGTTCGAGACGTGATTTCTGTTTGATGCCCCCGTCGAATAAATGTCAAATTTAAAATCAAGTATTTTTTACCCAAAACGAGTTGGGTTTGGTCCGGATCCTCCATGCCCACCTGCCAAGAAGAGATTTGTTAAATAAATTCAAATTTTTTACACCAAGTCCCCCGACTGGTTTTGGTCTACAAATGTCATTTCATGAGACCCATGAAATTTTTGTAGAATTCACTCCCGTCCCCTCCAGAAAATTACGCTGTAGTTTTATGATTTCGCTCAGGTTTTTTTTCCGGAATATGGTAGAAGCTATAGATAATAAATGGGCAACGAGGTGAGTACCACGTTGAGAAGAGTAATCCTACCACCAAAGGAGATTTGCCTGTCCTCCCATGTTTTTATTCTGTTCTTTACTTTCAGTGTCAACTCTCTCCATACTTTTGCTTTTTGATGATTTATTCCGACTTGAATACCGAGGAAATTCAAGGGTAGCACTCCCACACGACAGCCTAGGAAAGCAGCCACTTCTTGTTGTACATCCGCGTCCATGTTAATACCGAGAAGACTGCATTTAGAAAAAAATATTTTTAATCCCGATAGATGCCCAAAGTTGATCACCAGCAAGCTCTTGAGAGCCCATATGTTTTTTGTAGTCGCTTCCCCCACCAAAATAGTATCATCGGCATATTGGAGATGAGAGACCGAGATGTTTTTCCGTCTGACCGATGCTGCATCATAGAGACCTGATGTGGCCCTGTTGATCAGAACACTTATGCCTTCGGCTGCCATGAATTCCATAGGAAGGGCACCTGGATCTTCTCTGCATAGAAGCAGGTTTGATTTGAATCAGAATTTGGGTGTATATGACGGGAAGAAATCAATGGGATTAAAAATCAAGTTTGCTAGTATTGTTTTGATTTGTTATTAATTTTCATAATGATATTAAAATTTATATATTTTCAAATTTATTTTAAAAGAGGGTAAGATAGTAAAATACAATTTAAAAATATTAAATTGGCATGTACTAGGTCAAGGGTGTGAGTTAGGGCGCCGCCCAGATTGACCTAAAAACAACATCCTCATAACATTTTGAAAACTCACCTCAGGAACAAAATAAACACTTTCTTGCAACAAATTTTCTCCTTCATCCTGTTCCCTTGGACTCCGACAAAAGGGATTTCTTCACCCTTCTTCTTCTTCTTCGTCTCCGACCACTAGCCGCCCCTCCGCCATTCCCTGTTCAAGAGGCCGGGAAACTCTACTGCAAATTTCTTCTTTTATTGCATTGAATTTTCGAGAATGGAGGGAGAAAAGAAAATCCAGATCGGTGAGCATGATTTCCCACAAGAAATTGTTGAAGACATACTCTCAAGACTCCCTGTCGATTCCCTCTTGAAATTCAGGTGCGTTTCAAAGTCATGGCTTTCGGTAATTGACAGTGAACAATTCATCAAAATCCACCTTAAAAAATCAACAGAAAATCCATGTTTTTCCCATCACCGGATCATTTTAAACTCCGTTCCTTATGTTGGGCCTTATTCCTCCGTATCAACAGAAAACAAACTATTTAAGATGTTTTGTTGGGCCTCATTGTTAAAAGAGCCATTTGAATTAGATGATGAAAAATGTATTATGAACGTGGTGGATGGGGATGTTAATATTGTGGGTTGCTGTAATGGGATTGTTTGCCTTAATCAATTAGATACGGGAAGATTTATCTTGTGGAACCCAACTACGAGAATGTCCATGTATTTGCCTGATGCAGTGAGCATTATTAGTCGAGTGGATGGGGAAAACATGGACTTTCCCATGTATGGGTTCGGCTACAATGAGTCAAGTGATGATTACAATGTGTTTACGGTTATTACTTCTAACAAACGACAGGTGAGTGCTAGAGTGTATAGTCTTACGAGCCATTCTTGGAAAACATTGGAGGATGAAGATTTGCCATACGATGTGGATAAAGCGGCTGGGGTGTTTGTAAGTGGACATCTTCACTGGTTTCAAGATGTCTATAATGCCATGGACTACAATGAAAACAAGGACAATTTGCACTTATTTTGCTTTGATTTGAAGAATGAGGTGTTTGGAGTGGTTAAGCTACCATTCTATTCACATGATGTTGAATTACCAACTGACCCTTTAGGAGTGATAGAAGGATGTCTTAGTGTGCTTTGTTATGATGACGATATTTCTGCATTCCAGGTTTGGGTTATGAAGGAGTATGGGGTGAAAGAGTCTTGGGTTAAACTTTTTACTTTTTCAAAATTCCAACATCCTCCTTTGAGGAGACAAGATGCGGTGCGTTCATTTTGCAGGGGACCAAATGGGGAATTTCTACTCATTTATAGTTCGACTATGATGGTTTACTGTTATCATCCGGAAGATGATGAGTTTCGTTGTTCACTCATACTTAACATTAATCAAGTTATGGGGGAGGGTTTCTACGTTGAAAGTTTAGTCTCTCTTGGTCCAAATGCTCGGGAAGAGAGCTTCTGATGGATGTTTAAACGAGAGAGGTAGCCGCGAACCAGTGTGTAATGTCTTACGTACCAAACCAGTATGTTGGTTTTTTTTTTTTTTTTTGTAATTGTTGGGAAGCAGAATCATTATTTAGTTTGCACTGCATCTTATCATTGTATGAATGTACTTGGAATTACATCTTACGATCATTGTGTTTTTTTGAAGTTTCCTTCACTTATTGATCTATTCTCTTATCTGACTTACTGCAGTTTAATTTTAGGGTGTTGGATTAGTTGATCCAGTTCTGATTTTGTGATAATGTGTTTATGGAATAAACAACCTAATAACTTAGTAAGGAAATTAATATTATTTAGCTAGTTAAATCTTTGTACCAGGCTATGTAGCGACGGGGGAAGAAATTTAAGGCCCGGAGGAATAGGGATAGAAGACAATTTAGTCTCATAACTTTCTACTTTTTTGAAATGGTCGCAAAAAAGTTAAATGTACCAATTTAGTCTCATTTTTCGCAATTTGTTCTATTATGTTCCCAATTTTTTTTAATGTAATTGCAAAAAATGGGATTAAATTTGTACAATTTAACTTTTTTTGGGACCAAAAAAGAATGAATTGCGAAAAAATGGGACACGTGGCTGTCAACTTAAGCAAAACCCCATGTTCGTATATTTTTATATTTTTGATTGTCACGTGTTTGTTGACATGCAGTTGACATAATTTTGTAGTCTCTTGCCACGTGCTATTATAACACATATAGAACGAGCATTCAGAGAAGACGTCGCGAATCACCATTTATTAATCAAGAGTGGCCTAAAAACGGTGCAAAGAGGGAAAAAGGACCAATCGAATCATTACTACTAGTTAGTTTAAGAGACCGACTAGATGTTTGCTAATTATAACTTTGATTTTTAGTGATTAATCTATATATATATAATAATAGAATAGTGACTTGCTGGAGAAGTTCCCGCCTATATGTTGGAATATTAAAATATTATTTTTTGAGGCCCACCACTAATTCGCATATCTCATTATATTCATTGCTCTTTCAATTTTTGCCCTTTGGACTTACCTCCTTTTCAATATTCAGTCTAGGTTTTTTCACTGTGGCTCTTCTTCACTTTCTGCTAATTTTTGTCTCTTCATTTTTTTTTTTGTCGGTAAAGAGCAATTATATTAAAACCAGAGAAAACGTTGGGTAGAAGAAGTACTTGTACATCAAAAATTCCAATCAAAGACCCAGCAGCAAAAGGGAAAGCCGAAAGCTTCTAGCCATCAGAAAAAATAAAACAAAGATGCAGCAAAAGGGAAAGCATATATTCATCATTTCACTAATATTGTTTGTGTTGGTTTCTGTTTTCCTGGATGCTCTTTCTTCTCGATTTTGCTTTGAATTGCAGTATGTGTTGTGGCTTCTTTAATATTCTCTAAGAATAACTATGGAGTAGTCACTAACCAAGGTCTATGAGTGTGCAGAAATAGAGGTCTGAGGTTAGAATCACCGGCGTCCTGACAACCGCTGTGATGGATCCACCGCTTTCTCGATGGTGCTTATTTACACAATTTTCCTTTACCTACTTTTAAGATTTTATTTTAATGAAACTTTCATTTTAGCTGCCTTTTCCCTTTTTTTTATTTTATTTTGAAGATATTCTCTGTCATATCGAAGATTTCTTTCTTCCATCAGTCTTCATCTATGGTGCAAATGAATAACCCCACAGGTAAACGAACTGATCAAAGTTTTTTTTTCCTAAGAAGCTTATGTTTATCAAATTACAAATAATTTTTTTGTTGCTGATTTTTAATTTTCCTTTTCGAGTTACAGAATACTCATTCTAGAATGTTGGGAGTTTATACTATATTGATAAATCTCATAAGGATTACATAGTATTTTCGATAGATTCTTTGCAGATATGTTGTTCTTTGGTTTTTTTGACCAATTCTTAACTTTGTTAGTTTTTTTGACCAATTCTTAACTTTGTTATGGATTTATAGAATACCTATTCTGGAATAGTGAGAGTTTCTACCTCATTGATAAATCATATATTGCATTAGTACATATTTGACCTTCTTCATCCCAAATAGTTATTCAATTTTCTTGAGGTATTTCAATAGATTAAATTGTGGTGTGTATGATAGATAACTCAATTGTCTAACAATTTTGTTTCTAATTATCATAGTTCAGACACCACCATGTTTGCAGGTTAATTTAATGAAAAACTATAACAACAATGGTGTCAAGAAAGAAAAAGAAGTTGCCCTCAACACGGGTTCTCAAGAGACCAATTGATTTGCTATTTCTACAACGGGATGGACCATCGTACGAGAGGAATGGTGGATGCCTCGGCCGGTGGAGGTTCTTTGCTAGGAAAGACGACGGATGAAGGCTATGTGCTTTTGGAAGAAATGGCTAAGAATGGCAATCAATGGCCATCCGAACGAAGGCAAAATCGAAGAGTAGCTTCCACTCAAAATTCGGAAGAAAGTGTCAACTTATCCAACAAAGTGGATAAGCTAATCTCTTTGATGACGGCCAAAGCACTAGTGGAGCCCAATAATGATCAATATAAAGAGGCCCATTTCATGAACAACCAACGGGATCATCATTTTCGAGAGAGAGGTTGGGGAGAAAGACAAGCTCATGGGAACTATCACCACTCTAATCCAAATCAATACCATCCCGGCTTGAGAAACCATGAAAACTTCTCTTATGCCAACACAAGGAATGCTATCATCCCACCTCCAAATTTCAATGCTAGAGATGGAGCTATTGTGGAGTCCTCATCAAAACCATCATTGGAGGACATGTTTGGTGCTTTTATGGGGGAAACCAAGAACTTCATGAGAGAGACTAGGGATAATGCAACCAAAACTTGGCAAAGAATTGATGAGCATGGTGAAATGATCAAGAATGTGGCAAACAACGTGAAGGCCATAGAAAAGCAAATAGGTCAACTCGCTACCATCATTGGAAAGCAACATGTTCCGGGGCAATTCCCCTCTAACACGGAGCCAAATCCTAAGGAGCAATGCAATGTCATAAGGCTAAGAAGTGGGACAAGCTACGAAGGGCCCAAGATGCTGTTGGAGGAGGAAGTGGTAATGGCACCCGAGGGTGTTAACAAAGATGATGGTTTAGTGAAAGAAAAAGAAAGGGAGAAGAAGAGTGAGGAGGCAATCCCCCCTCAAGACAAAAGCAAAAATGAGGTACCCCTTCCATACCCCCAAAGATTGAAGAAAAAGGGTTTGGATCACAAGTTTGCCAAGTTTGTGGAAATGTTCAAGAAGATCCACATCAACATTCCCTTTGCCGAAGCACTTGAGCAAATGCCCCACTACTCCAAATTCTTGAAAGAGATCATGTCTAACAGAAGGAAGATGGTGGAGTATGAAACGGTGCATTTGACCGAGGAGTGTAGCTCGATTATTCAAGCCAAGTTGCCTCAAAAACTTAGAGACCCCGGATCTTTCACTTTACCATGTGTCATCGGGGATGGAGGTACATTTCGAGCTTTGTGTGATTTGGGAGCAAGCATTAATCTCATGCCCTTGTCCATATTCAAGTCACTTGGTTTGGGAAAGCTTACACAAACCACAATGAGCCTTATATTGGCGGATAGATCCGGGACATACCCTTTGGGTATAGTGGAAGATGTGTTGGTTAAGGTTGATAAGTTTATATTCCCGGTGGACTTTGTAGTGTTGGATATGGAGGAAGATAAGTATGTTCCATTGATTTTGGGAAGGCCATTCTTGGCAACCGGTGGGGCTAAAATTGATGTGAAGAAAGGAGAGCTAGAACTTCAAGTGAACGATGAGAAAGTCTTGTTCAACATTTATAGAGCCATCAAAATCCGGGACGATGAAGATGGAGAGTATGGGTACTCTTGAGGAGATCACCCTCCAAAGCCAATGAAAGAGAAGGTGGAAGAAGATTTCAAAATCAATGTTATGGAGGAGAACCCCAAAGAGAAGGATAAGGAATTAGAGATGGGCAAGAAGGCCAAGTTTGGGGGAGTTTTTTTTCAAAAACTCCCCCAAATCAAGAAAAGCTACTTGTGCAAGCTTGGGGATGGATGAGGCATCAACCTCATATGACATGATTGAAGAGCCGGATGAAGTGGCTTTTGGATGCCTTAATGGTTTCAAGAAGGTTGCATGGGCCAAGAAGGTCAAAAACAAGGAGGATGATGGGGTGACTTGATATTCCTCCTCAAGAAAGAACCGTCCGGCATAGGATGTTAAAAATAGCGCTTCTTGGGAGGCAACCCAAGGTTTTATTGCTTTCATGATTTTATTGTTTTAGTAGTTTGATAGCTTGGTTTATTTTGTAGGTATGGATGAAGAGCACTATGTGAAAGTGTGTTGGGATGGTATTACTAATAGTGTTTAAGTGAAAAACAGAACAATGTTACACTGAATGTTGAGACAAATAGTGTAACACAAACTCAAACAGAATATCAGAAAAGACAGACACAGCGGAAGACTAAAACACTAAAAATAAACTGAACACAAGTAAAACAAGACTGATGCTACACTCAATGTTAGAACACTCAATGTAACACTGAATCGATTACAGAATATCAGAATACGAATAGCGGAAGACTTGAAAGTATGAAAACACAAAGACACAGAATTAACTTTTTAACATAGATTTTAATTTAAAATCTATGCGAGCCTCATGGCGAAACTTTCACTAATAATTATGTGAATACAAATGGTGTGTGTACAAATATTCACAACGGAAACAAGACTTGATAATGTATCTAGTCTAAAGACGGCTTAAGTGTAAAAATTACACTACCAAAAACTAATCTAACTCTATGATCTCTCTATCAAAGAAGTATAGAAAAGTCTATGTTGTACAGGAAGTTTGGACTCTTCGGCACAACGACATGAACATGCTAATGACAATTAATTCCTAACAGGATGAACACTAGTTTAGGAATTAAAGAATAGCACTTCGTGAAATATGTGACTCTCGGATCTGATTTGTATATCTTCATGGCAAACGAGAATCTGATGAAGAAGTTATAATAACCAATATAACGTCTAAGTAGGTAGAACTCTCACATAGACATTATACGATTATTACTAATTCTCCATGCTGAATAATGAAGTCTTCCATGAGTATTTATAGAGGTAAAACTGAATTCTAGAAGCTTCATAATCCATATCCTATTTTTTAGGATCTCATCCCTTCTTTTTAGCCCACTCTTCATTCCAATGAATTCTAGCACCTTCCAGCCTATTCTGGACGTTTTCAAAGGCAACCGCATGATCTACATACTTCTGCAAGCTTCCAGATCTTTCCAGTCTGGAACTGCGTAGAATGTTCTAGATCTTCAACCTGCGATGTTACAACATCCAAAGCAGCATTAGCTAGAAAACAGAATTTGGACTTAGGAAAAATAAGAAAGGTCGAATTAAGATGTTGCTGTGAATGTTGAGACATTTAAGAGTAACAACATCTACAATCTCCCCCAATTTGACCTTTCGACTACAACACACCTGATGCACATATATTTCTATATATACTCAGTATTATGTACATGCTAGAGTATTACCATCATATCCATGTACTAGTCAAGTCAACACCTGTTGTAGCTTCCGGATCAAAGTAAGAAAGACCAAGAATGATTTCACATAGTCCGTGCCATAAGAGCAATATGATCTCACTCAAAACAACAATAAGTATAAACAATATACTTATCTGAACAACATATAAACTTTACAAAAATCATAAGTTAAATCAGAGCATATATGAATATGCACTAGATCAACCTAAAACTTATGTATGACTCAAATAAAATCAGAGCAATAATGAAGAAAAGAAAAACAAACAGAGCAAAGACTAAAAATAAAAAAATAGAGCAAAACATGTGAAAAACAACAATATCTAACAAAGACTTAAACAATAAGCAGTAAGCAACTGAGAATTAAAAGGAAGTGTACTTCTAAATTATATTATTATCAAAGCAAACAATTTAAGCAGTAAACAGTAAGCACATGATAATTAAAAAGAGGTGTACTTCTATATTATTCTCAAAGCAAACAATTTAAGCAAATTGAATAATAAAGCAAGTTAGAAAAATAAAATAGACAACAACTAACATAAACATAAACATATACAACATGCAGTAAGCAAATGATAATAAGTATGAAAAAAATTTAAGCATAAAGCAGTAAACTATTATCATCAATGCAAATAATTTAAGCACGTTGAATAAAGAACAACCTATCAAGTAGGAAGGAAAAACAGAATCTGTAAATCAACTTAAACATAATAACAACAATGAATAAGATCAAGGGAAGTATAAAAGGCACAAATACTTAAGAAACTAAACATGTGACATATATTGCTGTATCAACAGCTGCAGCATCATGTTCCTGCACATAATCACATATAATGTTCAGCCCTCCCCCTGTCTTGTATCAACCTGTTCAGTTGTTACCATAACCTGTTTAGATGTCATAAAGAACATCCATACGTTCATCAGCATCAGCAAATTAATCTTCCTCCTCTTCAACAACATTACAAGTTGCAGTCTCTTCATTAATAGCATCAGGTACAGAATCAACTTCTGGTACATTTTCATGGAGCTCTTCACTTCGAACCCCAAAAGTTGATGGTGTTTCTCCCCCTGTGGTAGTAGAAAGCGTCTATAACCACTGGACTTTAAGGAACTGGAGGCCATCAATAGAGTCTTGTAAACGTTTCAGTTGAAGTAAAGTAAAAGATCTAGAAACAGAAAAGGTTTGACCAATGTGACCACCAATGTGTTTCACATTCGGTGTAGCATTTCTCTGTTCAGGTCTTGCTGGAGCTGGTCGAGCTGGAATAAGAGCATCTGTGTGATCAGAACCATCTTAATTTTGTAACAAAGCAAATCAACAGTCCTTTCACCAAGTAACAAAGTAGGTGAGATAGTCATCAAGGGTACCTTGCCTCTAATAACCTCAGTTTCCTTAGGTTTAAAGATTCATGCCTCTTGAGGTATGAACATATCAGCAAATGATAAGGTAAAATCCCTTTATAATAAATATCACAATAAACTGTATGTGGTGAAAATAATTAAATTCAGATTGAAATTCTTCAACACAATCATCTTATACAACAATATAGCTTGATCCTTAATCACCTTAGTGAAATTTGCATAGGGTATTCAATTGTAGACAATCAATTTATGGAGTACAAAGTATAGAGATGTGAGATCTTTAACAAGCATAACATTTTTCCACCTAGTTAATCTACCCCCAGTTATAGAAGTAGCAACCAAGTTTCAAATCAAGTGCATATTAATCAATCACAGGCTCTATCTCTAAGAAGTCATCAATCAATTTCGGAGTAAATGAAATTGATCTCCCCCTAAATTTTACATTCCCATATCATTTAGATCTACGTCTACCCGTACTCTTCCTAAGACAAGCATAAAGTACATATACCCAGTCAAACATAAAAGTATCACTCAAGGTTACAACTTTCAATAATTTCCTTTCAACAGAAAAATTGTATCAACCCTTTACTCTCAAAATCAGCAATCTTAATTCTTCTTTCCATTAACAACTTTCATCTAGACAGTTTAGTTATTTTAGCAACTAACCTATCAGTCTAAAAATTATTATCAGGATCAGAATTACCCCATTCAGAATTTATTTCCTCAACTGATTCAGAGTCTTTACTACTGCTCTTCTCAGAATCATCACTTCTACTGTCATCAGGGTCTGGTGTTGCAGCACTTGCTTCAGCATTTGATGCAGCATTCTTCCTCAGAATCTTCTTAATCTCACGCACAGTGGGATTATCCTCTGGATCAGATTCAATTCTTTTGGGCAAGTCTCGTTCAGCAGCAACCTTCTTTCCCTTTGGATCATACTTCCTTTTGACTCGTTTCTCAGTAACCACATTTTCTTCCTCCGATTAAGAAAAGAAATTAAATCGGTTCATCAGCAACACTACTTTCTTTCTTCTTTCTCCTCAGTGAGTTAGAGTAATCAACTCGTACACACACAGTCGAATTTCCTTCGTTGAACAGGGATCCTCTTTCTCTTTTCTTTCTCAAACTTCCTCCAAAAAGCAATCTATTCAGATTCATCAGTATTAAAAAGATAAGAGTTAGTTTCACCTGAGTTAGTATTCGCTCAGTCTCCTTCATTTGAGCGTCCTCAAAATCAGATGTCTCAGCATTTGCAAACACATTCTGCTCAGCAACAGGAAAATCATCAATTTTCTTTTCAATCTCCCCCAGAGAGGAAGCAATCAGGGCAATTGCCTCTGTTTCAGTGTTAGGACTTGGAAATTGAGGCTTTTATGAGGTGAACGAACCAAGTGTAGTGGTGAATTTCTTGGGTTTTCAGTAATGAGAAATGTCAATGGACATATTTCCAATCAGTAGAAATAGATTCTCAGAATTCACATTCGATTGAGATATATTCTCAATAGCTTGGTTCAGCTCGTTAAGGGTCGTATCGAGTGGAATGTGAACAATTGTAGGAATAGGTGTAACTAGAGTTGTTTTGGGTAAGTGTTTCAGCTTTTCTTGTAGCAGTTGGTGAGTTTTGGTGTAAAGCGGCCATGAAAGCGAAACTATTAAGGTTTGAGAGAGATGGAGATGACGATTTCGTGAGAGTTTGAGTGTGGTGAGGTAGTTTCTTTGTTTCTTGTCATTTAAGCACCAAGAAATCGAAAAGATAATCACAAAATTCGAGATAAACAAGGCTTTAGAAAATCTTAAAACGCAATACTCAAATCACTCGAAAAAAATGCAATGCTTAGTATATCATGTTATGAGAAGTATATAAGAGAGAATGCATAGTTGGAAGTAATACGTATAAAAATAAGAACTAACTAAGGAAGATTAATTCTAGAAGAAATTCGATAATACTCCATAAACTTAGCCACAAAAATAAATCATGGGTAAGTAGTGGGTAAAATCATAATTAAATTAATAACATTCTAGAATTTTTAACATTTAAATGTGTATAACCTGAAAATAAACCAAAGACGTGGGTTAGTATAATCAGAATAAATGAAATAAATTTCCACAAATAATCAAATAATTACTACTTATAAAAATATAATTGAATCATCTAATGCTATGCTCAAAACTGTTACATACACCTCAACACGGTTTTTACATGAATTTACTTCATTTGTGTTGCACCATTTTTTCTTTTCTTTTCGTGTTGTAGCACCTAGTTCATATTGATCCATTTTTCTAGAAGAGTGCATCGTAGTAGCGAACTCCGTGCCCCATAATTACTCAATGGATTATGAACATGTTGATGTATTTTATTAATCACCTTTTGAAAAGAAGGCATCGTAGTAGTCAACTCCGTGCTCCATAGTTACTCAGTGATTAACTACATCTTTTAGTATGCTAACAACATTCTATTTATATGCATTTGAGAGGTGTAAGACATGTTTATTTTTGCACAACAAATTTTAGATTCAAGAATATTTTACAAAGGAATTATTCAACGAAAATAGGAAATAAATTAAATCTACAACAACTATACAACCTTATGATGTTGTCCCAAATGCTACAACATTTGTAACACCATCCATCTAGGATTATTCAGATACTACACATACCAAGAGATTTTCTAAAAGATAAGAATGTCTCAAGGTCAAAACCTTAGTAAATATATCATCATTATGATTTTCAGTAGGTACGTATTCCAACTTCACTATGTTCTTCTCCACTAAATCTCTCATAAAATAATTCTTAATGCAAATGTGTTTAGTGAGTGAGTGTTGTACTGAATTTTTAGAAATGTTTATGCACTCGTATTATCATAGAAAATTGTAAGGATATCAATTCAATTCCATAGTCATGAAATATCTTGTTTAACAACAAGATTGTTTCCCATGTAGAAACATCCTCTACTCTTACTCTTTTTGTCATCTATATCTCATGCTCAATCTGCATCACTGTATCCAATCAAAGTGTTGTTAGTGTCCTTAGTATACCAAATTCCAAGTTCACTTGTACCTGCATCATACTTGATAATTCTTTTCAAAACATTCAGGTGAGATTCTTTTGGATAATATTGGTAACTAGCACAAACAAAAACAATGTACATTATATCTGGTCTAATAGAGGTTAGATAAAGTAAAACTTCTTATCATAGATCTATACAATGTTGGATCAACATCCTTTCCAGCATTGTCTTTGCAAAGTTTCAAAGTAGATCTCATAGAAGTTTTCATTACTTTTTAACATTCAAAATCAAACCTTTTAACCAAGTTCTCAGCATACTTACATTGATAGAAGAATATATCATCCTTACATTGCTTGATTTGAAGACCAAAAAAAAAAAAAAAATTCAAGTCTCCAACCATACTCATCTCAAATGTTGCAGTCATTGTTTTAACAAATTGGTTAACATTTTATCACAAGTTAAACCAAACACAATGTCATCAACATATATTTGAGTAATAAGTAAATCTACTCCAGTGTGCTTAATGAACAAAGTTATATTTGAGTAATAAGTAAATCTACTCCAGGGTATTGTTGATCTTCAAATCCTTTAAGTTGTTCAACATATGCTTTTTCATTCAAAATGCAATTTAGAAATGCAGCTTATACGTCCATTTGATGAAGTTTAATGTCAATAAAACATGCAATTGCTAGCAATAATCTAATAGATTCTATCCTAGCAACATGTGCAAAAGTTTCATCAAAATCAATAATCTCAACTTGAGTGTATGTTTGTGCAACTAACCTAACTTTGTTCCTATCAATGTTACAAAACTCATAAGAAACTGTTTCATTAACATTTTTAGGTTCAATTTCAGAATAGTAACACTCTGCATTAACAACATTGCAAATAAAAGACATGCATATTGTTCTTACCACATCTACCTTATACGATCTTACTTTTCCTCTTATTTGCACTCCAACTGTAGAATCACCTATGATCTGGTCAGAATGATGACTTTGATCAATTCTTGAAGAAGAATTCATTTTGGGAACATACTAACTGTTCTGTAAAATTCCAACTGACTGTTCTGTAAATGTTGTTCCAGATGTTGTAACATTAGGTGCAACATTTTTAGACTTCAGTGAATTCTCAGAATTGTCAGTCACTTCTGATACATCTTCTTCATCTTTGTCATCTGTAAGACCTTAATCATCATCAAACACAACATTAACAGATTCTTGAACAACGTTAGTCCTAAGGTTATAAACTCTATAAGCTTTACTATTTCTAGAATAGCCTAAAAAGAAACCTTACACTTTTAGAATCAAACTTATGAAGTTGATCCATATCATTCAAAATATAACACATACAACCAAATACATGAAAATATTTCACATTTGATTTTCTAATGTTCAAAATCTCATAAGGTGTTTGAATTGTGCCAGATCGAATATAAACTCTATTAATAATATGACATGTTGTATTCAATGCTTCAGCCCAAAATCTCTTATCAAGACTTTTAGATGTAAGCATGATTCTTGTCATTTCTTGTAGAGTTATATTCTTTCTTACAGCAAAGACATAAGACCAGTTAAATCCATGTGCAACAATTCGAAACATTGATGTGTAGAACAATGTGACAGCATTTTATGCGACATTCTTACCTGCTTACCTTTTTGGCATGGTCCACATACAGTGGTACTTTGAAACTTCTGTTTTGGTAATCCTTTTCACTGCATCGACTTTGATTAGTCTTTTCACTGATCTATAATGTGCATGTCCCAATTTTTGATGCAATAAGACATTTTCATCATTCTTTGACAAATTACACACATTTGTTCCAATGAGATAACAATTATCTACTGCCCTAGACAATTTTCATCTTTATTAAGAACATACACATGATTCTTTGTCAAATTTTACATGCAAATTATCATCACAAAGTTGACTAATACTAATCAAATCAGCAAGCAAACCATCAAAATGTAAAACATTTTTAAGCTTAGGAAAACCTTCAACATTTAAAGTTCATTTTGAAACCACCACCATATGTAATATTACCATCATTCAAGGTCACATAATTAGATAAGTAGTCAATTTATACTGTCATATGTCTAGAACAACCACTATCAAAATACCATTAACCAAGTAAACATGCTTTCAAGGAAGTGTGAACAGCATTACAAGTAACATTAGATTTTCATGCAGATTTTAGAAAATGTTTCATAGGATGTGACATCTTTTTAGGTAACATTTTCTCATATCTCAGATCATCAACCAATTTCATGCAGTAAGGACAAATATGATTAATTTTCGAAAAATAATGACATACAAACTTCTTTTCAATATTTTTGACTTTATGAGAATCTGTTTGTGCAGATGTTACAACAGATGTTTTAACATTTGCCTTCACAAATTTCACAGTATTTTCAAAATTCTTAGAAATAGAAGCAGTTTAACCATCATAACGTATACCACAATTATCAAATTTACCAATAGCTATAACATATATCAGAAGCACTCATAGGAAATTTTATGAAACTTAAAGTAGAGGTGATCAATTTCTCCTTCAGTTTACAAACTTCAAAATCTCTTCTGGAATGTATGACTTCTAGCTTCGTAATTGTTCCTTTCAGATTCTCATTCTCAAAGAATTAAGAGTGAGTTTCTGAGAGTTACAATTATCTAACAACTTTTGGTATTTAGAATCATCAATCCTTATGCCTGCATTATCAACAAACCCATTAAAACAATTCAAATTTGGGTGACTTTGTTTTGATGTTACCATAAATGTTATGACATTAGGTGCAACATCAGAATTTGTATCATCCAGATCATCATCTAAAGAATCATCATAATCAATCTTGGTATGAAAAGCGAATTCAACATCTTTTGATTCATCAAATTCATCATCTGATTCATCATTTAAGGTAGTACTAAAATTCAGTTTTTGCTTAAGTCTAATATTGGCACATTAATTTTCATAAATACCATATTCAGAACATGCATTGAACTGATTTTCTATATTAAAGATCATACCTTGGTTTACCTTCACCTTTTTGATAACCTTGGTTGAAATTGACTTTTCCTTCTATCTGGTGGATGTATTGATGTGTTGATTTGGATCTTTAGTACATCATAACATGTAAGTACACAGTCCTCCAAGCACATTCATCTTTCAACTTGATATACATGCATGCACAACTTAGGCTTTAAATATGGATAATATGTTCGGGTGCCTAAGTGCAGTGGATATGTGATGTGTTTCCATTGCTAACATAAACTAAAACACACTTAAACAAGGATCTAAACCTAGTGTTGTCAGGTATTGGCTCTGATACCAACTGAAAGTGTGTTGGGATGGTATTACTAATAGTGTTTAAGTGAAAAACAGAACAATGTTACACTGAATGTTGAGACAAATAGTGTAACACAGACTCAAACAGAATATCAGAAAAGACAGACACAGCGGAAGACTAAAACACTAAAAATAAACTGAACACAAGTAAAACAAGACTAATGCTACACTCAATGTTAGAACACTCAATGTAACACTAAATCGATTACAGAATATCAGAATACGAATAGCGGAAGACTTGAAAGTATGAAAACACAAAGACACAGAATTAACTTTTTAACATAGATTTTAATTTAAAATCTATGCGAGCCTCATGGCGAAACTTTCACTAATAATTATGTGAATACAAATGGTGTGTGAACAAATATTCACAACGGAAACAAGACTTGATAATGTATCTAGTCTAAAGACGGCTTAAGTGTAAAAATTACACTACCAAAAACTAATCTAACTCTATGATCTCTCTATCAAAGAAGTATAGAAAAGTCTATGTTGTACAGGAAGTTTGGACTCTTCGGCACAACGACATGAACATGCTAATGACAATTAATTCCTAACAGGATGAACACTAGTTTAGGAATTAAAGAATAACACTTCGTGAAATATGTGACTCTCGGATCTGATTTGTATATCTTCATGGCAAACGAGAATCTGATGAAGAAGTTATAATAACCAATATAACGTCTAAGTAGGTAGAACTCTCACATAGACATTATACGATTATTACTAATTCTCCATGCTGAATAATGAAGTCTTCCTTGAGTATTTATAGAGGTAAAACTGAATTCTAGAAGCTTCATAATCCATATCCTATTTTTTAGGATCTCATCCCTTCTTTTTAGCCCACTCTTCATTCCAATGAATTCTAGCACCTTCCAGCCTATTCTGGACGTTTTCAAAGGCAACCGCATGATCTACATACTTCTGCAAGCTTCCAGATCCTTCCAGTCTGGAACTGCGTAGAATGTTCTAGATCTTCAACCTGCGATGTTACAACATCCAAAGCAGCATTAGCTAGAAAACAGAATTTGGACTTAGGAAAAATAAGAAAGGTCGAATTAAGATGTTGCTGTGAATGTTGAGACATTTAAGAGTAACAACATCTACACTATGGATAACACATCTTGAAGAAGGGAGAAGAAAGCAAACCCAACTTTGGAGAGGGGAAGCAAGTGTTGCAATGGTGATCTTTGAAGAAGCATTGAATGTGCAAGGAGGGAGGTAACAACTTGTAGCCCCAAACTTAGAATTTATACATAGTAAAATTCTAAGTTTGGGGGAGTTATTTTTTCTTTTATTTTTCTACTAGTTGTTACCCTTGCACCGGTTCGTCATTCTACTTGTGTCACATTTTGCACCGACGCACACTTGGCTTTCACATGCTTAGATTGTTTAAGTTGGTTTTGATCATATGTTGGGTAGTGGACATTTGGTGAAATGTGAGCATGAATAGTCATTGGAATCCATTGTTGAGTAGTTGTGGTGATGTTTATTTGCTTTGAATGTATGCATGATTGGTGTTGGAGTGTAGTATCATGTCGTGTTCATATTTGTGAGCTTTGATAGCATGAATGCATGATGTGTTGTTGTTTGGGAACATTTGATGAATGTGAGAGTCCTATTGAATAAACCGGTGAGAATTGAGCCTTGAATCGAGCATGTAATCCGGTTTAGTTCATTTGAGAGTGGACTATGTTATTGCTAGTGATCCTAGAACTTACCCAAATTCTTGTTTGAAAGCATGATTGTGTGAGATGATGTGATGTGATATAGGCCATCTTGTTCTAAAAAGAGTCACTTAGCCAAAATTTCTCAAAACCGAAGTAATTTTCCGTAGTTAGCCCCTTGAGCTTAATTCCTCATTTTCTTGGCAAACTACAATGTTAACCACATAGCCTTTTTGAGCCTTTTGATTCCTATATCTAGTGGGGGATAAAAGACAATGTGGAAAACATGTGCTTGAATGAATATCTTTGGTGAAAGGAGAAAGTGGAAAAGTTGAAAGAAAAAGAGAAAGATGAAAAGAAAATCAAGGAAAAAGAAAAGAGGGACAAAGAGCCCCAAAAGCTTGAAAAGAAAAAAAAAATGGTTCAAAAGATGAGGTGATGAATGCTTGAAAAAGAATGGAAAAAGAAGAGTGAGGGTGAAGTTTGTAAACTTTGAAAGTGAAAGCACAAATTGTATAACAACAAGCTTTGTCCTCCACAAGAAGAGTCACAATTCCCAAATTCATCCTACCTTGTCCAAAGAGCCAATGTTACATCCTTGATTAAGTCCTATTGATCACATTGTTGAGCAATTGAGTGTTGTGAAAAGTAGAAGTTGGGCAAGCATATGGTGATTGCATAACATAACTTGGTTGATGAGTGCATTAATCCTCAATTTGTTTGTGTGTTTGAGAGAAACACTTTGTCATGTGAGTAGAGGACTTGAGCATTTGGATTATGTTTCTCATTCACAATGTGTTGTGTGTTTATGCATTCTTTGATCCATGAGTGTGAATTGCAATAATGAGCCTATGACCTTCATTGAGAAATGCACTTTGAGAAAGAGATATCATTACATCTTACTTTGCATGTGTGAATTACATTGAATATTCCATTGTGATCATTCCACCCTCATTGCTTTAAGTGCTTAGTTGTTTGAGGACAAACAACATTTTAAGTTTGGGGGAGTTTGATTCGGGTGGAATTTACGCGTTTTAGATGCACATGTGAAGTATATTTTGATGTGGATTTCATTGAATTATGCATGGAATATGATTGTTTTAGCCAAAATGAGAGAAAGGTATTGTTTTGTCGATTTTATAGGTAAAACGATGGAATTTGGAGCAAAACACATACCACAATTGATCGGACCGGAAAGAGGAGTGCACCGTTGGATTCGTCTCGAAAAACGGAGTGGAATGAAAAAAAGAATCGAGTCAATCGGAGGTCGGAAGCTCGAGATACGAAGGGACGAAAAAGCATGCCCGGGTAGAATCGACCCGGGCGGATCAAAACCACCCGGGCAAGGGCAGATTTGAGAGATGTTCGAATTTGGCCCGGGTGAAACCCACCCGGTCGGGTGGTTTCGACCCGGGCAAGGCCAATTTTCCAAGACATTCGTAATTTGGCCGGGTGGGGTGCCCGGGTGGAACCCACCCGGCCGGGTGACAACATTTTCGGGGGTTTTTGGCCATTTTCTCCATTTTTGAGGGACCAACTTGCAATTTTGGCATCCAAACCCTTCCCCAACACTATATAAGGCCTCATTCTTGAAACCCAAGACATCCTCCCCCAAATCCACACATAGTTACACATACTTGGAGGTGTTTTGACTATTTCTCTCTCAATTCTTCATCAAATCAAGGAAGAAAGGATGCAATAGCTCCCAAATTCCATTCCCTACCACATTCTAGACTAAGCTTTCTCTTTCTTTTCCTTTTTATTTAGTTATTTCATTTGGATTTTGTAATTTCATTATGTTAGTTAGTAGCTAAACACATTTGTGGTTCTAAGGCATTGTAGAGATTTGGATTGATGTCTATGAGTAATT
Organism: Galeopsis tetrahit; assembly: GCA_963675135.1. Lineage (NCBI taxonomy): Eukaryota > Viridiplantae > Streptophyta > Magnoliopsida > Lamiales > Lamiaceae > Galeopsis > Galeopsis tetrahit. Next base: position 70,456,991 of record OY776132.1, read on the forward strand.
TCTTGCTTTAATTGGTGTTTATTTCTTATTTGCATATTCAATTATCCATTGCAAAGCATGTTGTTAGTGGCCATAATGATTTGCTTGATCCATTGTTAATTGGGGTAATATCGAGAGATTTATTCCATTTAATCGTATGCGGATGTGCAACCCGGTATTATTATGATCTCGAGAGAGGATTAATTATCGGAGAGGGAATTGAATGGTCTTAGGAGCTATTTTAGATGGTGTAATGTTTGTGATGTAGACATACGAGCTTATATTACATTGCGTCTTTGGATTAATTTGTATCGAGAGATCGATTAGTTCTTCTTTTGCGACCACCTTATATGAGATAACCTTAATGGCCCTTTAAACGAGATAACATTCATAAACGGACATCTAAGTACTACAATTGCCTTGAAACCCACCTTCTTTCTTTGCATCTTTATCCACTTTACCTTCGTTTTATTGATTTGCATGGTATTTGATCGATTTTCTAGTTACTCTTTCGTTGTTTATTTGTGACACATTGTTAGACAATTTTAGGAGTAATTCAACTTTCAAATTATCGATCACGTCTATTTAGAACTCGATTAGAAAACTACCCTTTTACGCTTAACCTCCTTGTGGGATCGACCTCGTGCTTATCACGCTACAATAGACGCCGTACACTTGCGGTTGTTTATTTAGTGTTGCATATCACGTGTATCATGTATATCCATGCATCCTTCTATAAAACTTTGCATCGTATTTATTCTAAATTGTCTTAGTGAACATTTATTTTTTTATCTATTTATATCTCTATAGGTGTTTTAAAACTTAAAAAGTTATTAAATCTTACTGCAATAATATCTCTATGGATGTTTTAATAGTTAAAAAGTATTAAATTTCTAGATTTTAAATTATGTTAACCTCTTCATATCTATCCACTCTAAGGAAGACGAGGACTCGAATCATCTTTTCTTTAAGTGTCTAAAGATTATTGAGGTATGGGAAAATATATATAGTTGGTTTGGTATTGGGTACATCAATGGGGAGGTAGGAATAGCGCACTTCAGATTTCATCGTGAGAAAGCAGATCCGAGATGGAGAGTACCCTGGTCGTCAGTTTGGCATTGCACAGTTTGGCACGTGTGGAATAGCAGGAACGCAGTAGTGTTTAGAGGCGAGGAGTTCGATGCAGAAGGCTTGGCAGACAGAATTCGGGTTGTATCCTTTAGTTGGCTCAAGGCAAACTCACTTATCAATAGTTAGTGCACTCATGATGAATGGATTAGGGAACCACTGACGTGCATCTAATAGAGGTTGTTTTTACTGTCTTTTCCTTTCTATTGCACTAGATTCTCAGTGTTGTATTTTGTTCTTTGAGGTATATCTTATAGCTCAGTTATTAATAAAAGTTTTGGCTGATTTAAAAAAAAAAAAATTCATTCTAATTTTACTATGCACATATTATTATGAGTAATTAATAGTATGAATTTTTGTTTGGCAGTGATGGTGGTCTCACGAGATTCAGATTCTGTGATGTAAGTGTGGTTGTATTGTGTATCACTGATCCAAATCCGATCCCACAATAACAACTACGCCTGGGATTTGATAGGTTAGAATTTAAACTTGAGATGAGTTGTCCTAACTTTTAATGGATGAAAAAAGTGTTAGTGTGCGTTTAGTACTTGAGAGAACGTGTGTAAGTGTGTGGCCTGTGTTTTGTCTTTGTCTTTTAGCTATGGTCATGAGCTCCATTGCCAAGACCATGACAGAGGGAAACATTCCTATGGAGGAAACATTATACAGAAAGCAAAAGCAAAAGGTGACAAAATTGGAACTACTGTATTTTTTAGATATAGTGCTATGTAAATGATTGGATGATTTTTTTGAAAAATATTACGACAGTATTCAGTCAATCACTTTTTTGTGGTATTTTCCATTCATATGATTCTTTTGAGTTGATTTTTTTTGTCAATCACTTTTTTTGTGGTATTTTTTTTTATATGAATTTCTATTTATTTTTATAAACCGTGATATACTAGTTAACCATTTAAAGAACTACAACATTGTATTTGCATTCAACCAAATATAACATAATTAATTATTGCGGTTAATTTGAGTGGAACCTTAGGTTTGTATATATTTGTATATATATTTGCATTGTCAAATGTTAATAAATAGTGTACAACAAAATTTACTATAACCGAAAAATGAATTAATTTTGTTCCCCAAAATTTTAAAGTTATCATTAATAACTACCTTTTAATCATGCACGATATATTTAATATGATCATCAATGTTACCATCGAAGTAAGAGCTCAATTTGCATGACTAAATGTGCAATTTAATAAAACATCTATCTAATAAATATTACTCTCCATTTCTAAAAAAATATGTTGTTTCACAAAATACAAAATCTTTCCGTTGCTTTCAAATAATCAACAATTAAAATACAAAATCTTTCCGTTGCTTTCAAATAATAAAGAATTAAAATACAAAATCTTTCCATTGCTTTCAAATAATCAAGAATTAACATTAAATTTACATTTTAGAGGGGGAAGGTTTTGTGCATGTGAGGACAAGATTAAACTCCAAAATTTAATTAGGAGTTTGATTGATTGAAAATACCTAAAATCAAAAAATAAATATAAATATCAAATATTAATATTAAAATAAATTTAAAAAATAATATTAAAAAGATAAATATAAATATCAATGGAGTAAAATAAAAAATTAATGGAGTATTATTTTTTAATGATAAAATTTTAAAAAAAATTAATTGAAGTAAAATAAAGATAAATGAAAAAATGTATGTGTTAAATTGATATAGTAAATGGGTCATGTGTTATTGGATTGGATATAGTAAATGGGTCATGTGTTATTGGATTGGATATAGTAAATGGGTCATGTGTTATTTGTAATGAGTTATTGGATTGGATATAGTAGTTACATATATTGGATTGGATATAGTAGTTACATACATGTAACTGGTACACAAGAGTACAATGACAATTGTTACTATACGAGATCTCGAATTGAACATGTACTCAAAAAAATTACTCCATCCTCTCAAAAAAAAAATATTTCACTTTACCCTGTTACACAAACCAATGCAAATATTTTGAACATATAAAATCTACTCTTGTATTCTTGTTATATCCTTATTTAATGTTAACGAACACTATTATTAACCAATTTCAACAATAATTAAATAAGGGTATTTTACACAAGCTAAGACAAATCAAAAAGGAATAATTGACTGTCTCACCTTATATCTGTTTCATTTGGTGTCCCCCACAAAATCATTAATATACGTCACTCTTATTATTATGAGATGTTGATCATTTTTTAACATGACACCAATAAATTAAATAGTGAAACACACTAAAACGAATAGATATGATTTCATTAAAAAAAAAAAAAAAAGGAGTATCTATGTAATTTATGTAAATGAAATATTAATGTTAACTAGTGGAGTAGTAGATTGAAGTAAATCCAAGTCTCAAATATCAAAGCTAATTTTTTTAATTTTTTGTCCTCTCAATTTCTCACCTCTTAATCATCTCCAACTGATCACCTGTGAACTCTACTTAATTTCTACAATTTCCAAAGCCTACCCCTATACTCCTTAATACCCAACCGCCTGTCTTTTTCCTTCATTCCCTTAATCTGCCCCTACCCTCCCCCTCTTGTTCATTCCCAATGCACCCCTCTCCTAGGGGTATTCCCGTCCATCCTCAGCCGCTACCCTCCATGTTTTCAGAGATGTTTCTGCACCACTCTTTTCTCTCTCTCTCTTTTCTCTAGTGTGTGTGATTTCTTGTTTGACTTTTGTTTATCTCTTTCTTCTTTGTATTATGTTATGTGCATATATTTCTTTCACCCATATTCTTGCACCAATATGACTGGTTCATTCTTAGGGCTATTCTATCTCCCTCTCCCCCTCTCTCTATAACATATAAAATAGGTGCAGAATCATTAACCCCATGCGAAAAATTGAAAAAGAGACTTTTGCTTACTACAACCGCTTTCTTTCTGTTAGGAAATAAACACACGCACACGATGACGAAAGAGAAAATAACACGACATTTGTTTACCCAGTTCGTCTTTCGACTACGTCTGGGGGCGATGCCAAGCTAGGTATTTCACTATGTGTTTTGGATGCGCAATGATTACAAAGAGAGAACATCTATTTATAATAGAAAACTTGTCATAATTAACCCTAAGCTTATTAGGAAAAGACTTGTTCCCTCCTCCAAGCCATTAGGAACAGACTTACCATAATTAACCCTAAGCCTATTAAAAAAAGACTTGCTCCCCACTCCAGGCCCGTTAGGATTAACCTTGTCCTACACTCCAAGCCCGTTAGGATCAATTCAGGCTCCACACTCCAACAATCTCCCACTTGGAGACTGAATTCTCCATGTAACCATATCTTCTTGATTCTTCTCCCGTATCCTCCTAGCATCGCCAAACCTTAAACTCACTTTCTTCATGCCACTCCTGTTTTCCCAACTATTGCCCTTTCAAATTCTATTATATATGAGGCTTCTTTAAATAATTTAAATAAAAATAGTGTGTTTTGATATTACCCTTAAAAAAAAAAAACCCGTTTGTCAGATATGCTGAAATCTGAATTATCTATGGTTAGTTTGAATATCTCAATAGGTTTCTATTGAATAGTAGAAAATGTGTTTTTTTGGTCGTTTGATATACAATGTCTTTTTGTGTATCGAGTAAAAAAAGTATTTTAGTTTTGATTAAACATCTTACTTCTTTAGATCCTGTTTGTTTGAAGGTTCAGTTTGGTGTGTAATTAAAAAATTTCTAAAGTTTACACATTTTGACCCACCAAACAAATTGGATCTTAGTTGAGATTTTCCATTGTACAATATAGTGTGGCTTGTTTATATATGTATACTTGTGTATATATGCAGTTGTTTCCTCAACAAAAGAATGAACCAATTAAATTAATGTATCATCAGCACTATCAGAAAGTACAAGTCCCTACAGCAGGAGGAAGTATCAAGCGGTCAAGGTTGGCCTCAGAAATGAGTGATCAGAGTCAAAGGTACAACCCCAAGAAACAAGAAACACTGAATTTATTCCCAATCTACCCCAGTACCCCACTGTTCTGCAATCAAAAAATGGAATTGATGATGATGGGAGAGAAATGAAAACCCTAATTCCAATGATGAGAATCATGGAAATGGGAATCATGATGGGCATCCTTATTTTGATTTCTTTTGTGGGAATTGAATTGGATTTAAATTAAAAGTCTTGAAAACATTATTCAAGAATCACTGAATTCTAGGGTTTGCAGAGATTACTGACAGAATCTGTGTGATTTTTAATTTTTTTTTTTTTTTTTTTGTGATTGAGTGAAGATTTGAGGGTTCAACTTGACTGATGATGACTGTCTGCACCTTCTTTTTTTTCAAAGGAAAAAACACTTGTTATTTTATTTGCTGTAATGGATAGATCTTGTGTTTTCATTATTTTAAATTTTACCTCGTATTTTGCAAATTTTATTGTCATGTTTTTATGGAGTATTTAAACTTCACCCTGAGTACATATGGCCAAAAAAAAAAAAGAAAAAAAGTGGCCTTAAAAGTACAAGAGCTAAACGTTAAAAAAAGTACAGGGGACTAAATATACTTTTTATATTATTATAGTAATATAGAGTAAGTGATCAGTGCAAAGTTTAAAAATAAGCATAAAAGAGGGTAAGATAGTAAAATACAATTTAAAAATATTAAATTGGCATGTACTAGGTCAAGGGTGTGAGTTAGGGCGCCGCCCAGATTGACCTAAAAACAACATCCTCATAACATTTTGAAAACTCACCTCAGGAACAAAATAAACACCTTCTTGCAACAAATTTTCTCCTTCATCCTGTTCCCTTGGACTCCGACAAAAGGGATTTCTTCACCCTTCTTCTTCTTCTTCGTCTCGGACCACTAGCCGCCCCTCCGCCATTCCCTGTTCAAGAGGCCGGGAAACTCTACTGCAAATTTCTTCTTTAATTGCATTGAATTTTTCGAGAATGGAGGGAGAAAAGAAAATCCAGATCGGTGAGCATGATTTCCCACAAGAAATTGTTGAAGACATACTCTCAAGACTCCCTGTCGATTCCCTCTTGAAATTCAGGTGCGTTTCAAAGTCATGGCTTTCGGTAATTGACAGTGAACAATTCATCAAAATCCACCTTAAAAAATCAACAGAAAATCCATGTTTTTCCCATCACCGGATCATTTTAAACTCCGTTCCTTATGTTGGGCCTTATTCCTCCGTATCAACAGAAAACAAACTATTTAAGATGTTTTGTTGGGCCTCATTGTTAAAAGAGCCATTTGAATTAGATGATGAAAAATGTATTATGAACGTGGTGGATGGGGATGTTAATATTGTGGGTTGCTGTAATGGGATTGTTTGCCTTAATCAATTAGATACGGGAAGATTTATCTTGTGGAACCCAACTACGAGAATGTCCATGTATTTGCCTGATGCAGTGAGCATTATTAGTCGAGTGGATGGGGAAAACATGGACTTTCCCATGTATGGGTTCGGCTACAATGAGTCAAGTGATGATTACAATGTGTTTACGGTTATTACTTCTAACAAACGACAGGTGAGTGCTAGAGTGTATAGTCTTACGAGCCATTCTTGGAAAACATTGGAGGATGAAGATTTGCCATACGATGTGGATAAAGCGGCTGGGGTGTTTGTAAGTGGACATCTTCACTGGTTTCAAGATGTCTATAATGCCATGGACTACAATGAAAACAAGGACAATTTGCACTTATTTTGCTTTGATTTGAAGAATGAGGTGTTTGGAGTGGTTAAGCTACCATTCTATTCACATGATGTTGAATTACCAACTGACCCTTTAGGAGTGATAGAAGGATGTCTTAGTGTGCTTTGTTATGATGACGATATTTCTGCATTCCAGGTTTGGGTTATGAAGGAGTATGGGGTGAAAGAGTCTTGGGTTAAACTTTTTACTTTTTCAAAATTCCAACATCCTCCTTTGAGGAGACAAGATGCGGTGCGTTCATTTTGCAGGGGACCAAATGGGGAATTTCTACTCATTTATAGTTCGACTATGATGGTTTACTGTTATCATCCGGAAGATGATGAGTTTCGTTGTTCACTCATACTTAACATTAATCAAGTTATGGGGGAGGGTTTCTACGTTGAAAGTTTAGTCTCTCTTGGTCCAAATGCTCGGGAAGAGAGCTTCTGATGGATGTTTAAACGAGAGAGGTAGCCGCGAACCAGTGTGTAATGTCTTACGTACCAAACCAGTATGTTGGTTTTTTTTTTTTGTAATTGTTGGGAAGCAGAATCATTATTTAGTTTGCACTGCATCTTATCATTGTATGAATGTACTTGGAATTACATCTTACGATCATTGTGTTTTTTTGAAGTTTCCTTCACTTATTGATCTATTCTCTTATCTGACTTACTGCAGTTTAATTTTAGGGTGTTGGATTAGTTGATCCAGTTCTGATTTTGTGATAATATGTTTATGGAATAAGCAACCTAATAACTTAGTAAGGAAATTAATATTATTTAGCTAGTTAAATCTTTTGTACCAGGCTATGTAGCGACGGGGGAAGAAATTTAAGGCATGGAGGAATACGGATAGAAGACAATTTAGTCTAATAACTTTCTACTTTTTTGAAATGGTCGCAAAAAAGTTAAATGTACCAATTTAGTCTCATTGTTTTACAATTTGTTATGTTTTGATCCAAAAAAGTTAAATGTACCAATTTAGTCTAATTTTTCGCAATTTGTTCTATTATGTTCCCAAATTTTTTTAATGTAATTGCAAAAAATGGGATTAAATTGGTACAATTTAACTTTTTTTGGGACAAAAAAAGAATGAATTGCGAGAAAATGAGACACGTGGCTGTAAACTTAAGCAAAACCCCATGTTCGTATATTTTTATATTTTTGATTGTTACGTGTTTGTTGACATGCAATTGACATAATTTTGTAGTCTCTTGCCACGGGCTATTATAGCACATATAGAACGAGCATTCAGAGAAGACGTCGCGAATCACCATTTATTAATCAAGAGTGGCCTAAAAACGGTGCAAAGAGGGAAAAAGGACCAATCGAAACATTACTACTGGTTAGTTTAAGAGAGTGACTAGATGTTTGCTAATTATAACTTTGATTTTTAGTGATTAATTAACCATTTAAAGAACTACAACATTGTTACCTCACTATTATGGAAGAGCTGCAGGGAAATATGGCTGTCAATTTGAGTGGAACCTTAGGTTTGTATATTTGTGTATTTAATAAATAGTGCACAACAAAATCTACTATAGCCGAAAAATAAATTAATTTTTTTCTCCAAAATATAAAAGTTCCCCAAAATTTAAAAGTTATCATTAATAACTACCTTGGTAACGATATATTTAACACTTTAAATAATAACTACCTTTGTAATAATGCACTATATATTTAACACTTTTAAAAGTTATCATTAATAACTACCTTGTAATCATGCCCAATATATTTAACACTTTTAAAAGTTATCATTAATAACTACCTTGTAATCATGCCCGATATATTTAACACTTTTAAAAGTTATTATTAATAACTACCTTGTAATCATGCACGATATATTTAACACGATATGATCATCAATGTTACCATCGAGGTAAGAGCTCAATTTGCATGACTAATTGTGCAATTTAATTTAATAAAACAACTATCTAATAAATATTCTCTCCATTTTCTAAAAATTATGTTGTTTCGCAAAATCTACCCTTAATTACTTTCTGAATCTTTTGTTTCTGACGTGGCATCTCACATTTCTCTCTTTCTATTTTTCGCATTTTCTTAGAATTTACATTTATTTTTTCGTTCTCACCCCTCTTTCTCCCCTTTCTTCTCGGTTAGTTTTCTTTATTCAGTTTTCTTAAATAATTTTTTTAAATAATTATTTTCTTTATTCTATATACAGTTTTTCTTTTTTCTTAAATAACTAGTGTAAGACCCGGCGGGATTGAAAAAAAAAATTATTATTTAATAAGATTTTATATAATTAATGTATTTGATAATTCATGTCATCTCCAACCATACTCCTACATAAGTTCAGATTGAATAAGAGAATGTGTTGTTATTTGTGTATGGTTGTAATATGTGAGTCTTTGTCTAATAATATTTTCGTACGTGTGTATGAGGTATGCAGGTATAACTTGTATTTTAAAATGCTTATAAAATTATAAAAAATAAACATAAGAAATTTAGAGCACAACATAGAAAATTAAAGTCACTTGAAATGAAGAATAAAACAATGAAATTGAAATTAATATAATTACATGAAGTGATGAAATATTATTGAGTATACTTGTTAGGAGAACAATTTATGAACATTAGATATAAATGTGTAGTATTTGTAGAAGTTTGTAGAATAATATAGAGAACATGTGAATAATATAGAGAACATTTGTTAGCAGTTTAATTAAAATTATATAAGGACAAAGATTAAATTATTGCCTAATTAAAATGTGTGCTAGATGATTGAAAATACAATTGCACAACTTTTACTTTTAATAATTAAAAAATTCTAAATAAAAATAATTGTGAAAAACTTTATAAAAAAAAAAAATTAAGGAAATTAATATGGCCAGAAATAAAATTGAGAAAGTGCAAAGTTAAAATACTAAAATTGAACTCGCCGTAAGTTACCGAACTGAAATTGATAATATTTTTGATGTAATGACGTTCAGGGTAAAATAAATAGGGTAAAGATTTAAAATTTGTTAGAAATTAAGTGTAACAAATACCTTGCATTTGCAACACCCTCCTTGGCCGGTAGTATGTCGTCTGAAAGACACTTCCACGTCTTGTCAAAAATAACATTTGAAGAAGTCATACTTGACGACATCAAAAGTATAGCGAATAAATGTCTAACATAATGGGCTGATGCCCAAAATATATTTGATGATAATTAATGTATTTGATAATTCATGTCATCTTTAAATAAGAGAATGTGTTGTTATTTGTATTTTAAAATGCTTATAAAATTATAAAAAGTAAACATAAGAACCATTCAATAGGATTTATGTAACATAATTCAATGTTATATGTGATATAACGGTTACAAAAATTAAATTTAATAGAAAATATAAAATAAGGAAAAAAAAAATTCGTATGAATTGATCCAGTTTAGTCAAAAAATTTATTAAACATACAAACTATATATTTGTTATTAACATTAATATATTTGAATACTTTCCAATAAGAATCTAAAAATGAGTTCCGTAAAAAAAAAAAAAAAAAATCTAGGAAGGAGTGAATCTATATCAAGAGATCAAAATCGTCAAATGCATCCCAATGTACCCCACGTCTTCATCCATTTATTTCATTTTGTCCTGCTTAACCTGTTAAAGTTTTGGACTTCTTCATACCAAAATGATGAACCTACTAAATAAGAGGAGAAGAAGAACATTAATGTAAGATTATAAAAAAAACATAATAAAAGAACGCGCGCAAAGTGGAACATAATTAATCTTAAGTTCAATCAAGCCTGTATACGACGAAGTTGGATAAAAAGATATGGGTATTTAAATGTAATTCAAAAAAACAAAATCAAGCCTTCGTCTAATAAAGACTTCGTCTCTCAACAATTAGAAAATGAAAATTAAATTTCAAATTCTATGGTAAATAGTAAAGTGTTGTTGAAATACAAAATACTCATTCACTAACTTATAGACACATGCACAAACAAAGTAAAAACCATCTCTTTTGGCGAGATAATGACCGAATAGAATCCACTGGATGAAAATTCGGGGATCGCTAGATGGCATGAAAGCTTTTGTACTTCACAAATGCAGAGAGAATTATGATTGTTTTGGAATACATGATGACATGAATATGAATATGCATAACTCTCATGAGTTTAAATTGATAGTGGCAGCTTGATAAAAAACATGACATTTCAATGAGGCAAACTGAATTAAATTATGTACAGACCTACAGATACGAAACATAAGTTAGCAATTTTAGTGACAACTAAAAAAAAGGATAATCCTCTCAAAAAAAAAAAAAGAAGAAACGGATTCTTGTGGGGTTTCTACTTCTTTGCCCTCACTGATACGAAAGACACCTATATACAAAAAATGAAGAATAAAAAATGAGTACCATGAAGATGAGTAAGATAGATCGACCAGAAAATCAATTGAAGCAACCATGAGTATTGATAAAACATGACATTTCATTGAGGCAAACTGGATTAAATTATGTCATTATTGAAATATCTCCCCTTCAATTGAAAAATGCTTCTCACAATTTTTAACTGTACAGACTTACATACATACGGAAACATAAGTTAGCAATTTTAGTGACAATTAAAAGAAAAGGATAATTCTCTAAAAAAAAAAAAAAAAAAAGAAGAAACGGATTCTTGTGGGGTTTCTACCTCTTTGCCCTCCAGCAAGCACGGATACGGAAGACATCTATATACAAAAAATGAAGAATAGAAAATGAGTACCATGAAGATGAATAAGATAGATCGACCAGAAAATCAATTGAAGCAACAATGAGTCCAATTAGCAATAGATGACAATAAAATAGGAAATCAGATATTGACAGAGAATTAAGAAGACGATTTCAACCATACCTGTGATGATGGACGACGTGAAGAAGCGGCGCAAGAAATACAGATGAGATGGACGTACAAAATTTGAAAGACAGAATTAATATAGAGAACATTTGTCAACAGTTTAATTTAAAAAAATGAAGAAAAGTTTAAGTGGAAGTGGAAGAGGAAGAAGATAGAATTAAAAAAAGAAAAGAAAAAAACTGTCGAAAAAAAAAAAAAAGGAGAAAAGGAGTTAAGAAAACTGTAAAAGGAGAGAGAAAAAAAAAGGGGAGAGAGAGGAAGAGGAGAGAAGTAAAACAATTATTTAAAAAAAATGTATAAAGAATAAATAAATCAATTATTTAAATAAAGAAAATAAAAAAATTGTCCAGAGAGAACGAAAAAAAATGAAGAAAAGTTTAAGTGGAAGTGGAAGAGGAAGAAGATAGAATTAAAAAAAAACTGTCTAGAAAAAAAAAAGGGAGAAAATGAGTTGAGAAAAGAGAGAAAAAAAACGGGAGAGAGAGGAGAGAGAATTTTTTTTTTTTTTTGAGAAAATTAGAAAAATAGAAAGATAGAAATATAAGAATAAATAGAAAGACAGAAATATAAGAATAAACTAGTGCACAACCCGCATACTATGCGGGGGAATAATTAAAATAAAAAACATAGAAGGGAAAAAAATTGAAAAAAAAAATATGTTAACACGTACCATACAAATAAAATAAAAAATTACACTATTTAAAAAAATATACAAAAAAAAATATAAAAATGACTCGAACCCAGGACCTAAGGCCTAGGTAGTGGTGCTCTAACCACTTGAGCTATCCCACTTTGTCTAAAATTACACTATTGTTGTTTAAAAAATTGTGCAAAAAATTGTGCAAATCCATTTTCGTCAATCTGAGCAGCAAGTTATATATTACATTTTCGTCAACATTAATATTCCTTCGACGGGATGGATCAATATGACAACCCTCAACTCTAAGTCTTGATTAATTAGAAATTCTGATCAAGTTTGATTTGGAGCAAACACAATACACATATTTTAGTTTTCTCATACGTTGATAAATTAGACTTTAGAAAATTTTCATAAAAAATTTAGGGTCATAGAAATTGCAAATCTCAACAATCAAAAAATTTCAATAGGACAACTAATGTCTTTTCTTCTCGTTATTGATACCCTTGATTTTGATTTTATAAGTAACTTGTTGATACCCTTGATTTTGATTTTATAGGTAAGTAAAACTTTTCACATCTAAGTTGTAAAAAAATGTGGAATTAATAACCATAGAACCAAGAAAAAAAAAAAGACATGTTATTGTTGGTAAAGAAATGAAAATGTGGAATTAATAACCATAGAACCAAGAAAAAAAAAAAGACATGTTATTGTTGGTAAAGAAATGAATAAAGTTTAGTTTTGAAATTCTGAAACGTAACCAACTCTCCCCCAAATTTCTCAATTCTCTCCCATTTCTGCGCTCCCGAAATTGTTAGATCCATTACTTCGAGCATTTCAGTGACAATTTTAAACCAATAAAAATAAAAATTATATATAGGTTAAAAAAATGTAAGCACCGTAAAAAGAAAATCGAAACCGAAAAGAAAAATCATCACAATGTACTTTTAAATAATCTTTTATTATAATACTCTTCAACTTTCTTTATTTTTTTATGAACTTATTACAATACACATATTTTAGTTTTCTCATACGTTGATAAATTAGACTTTAGAAATTTTTCATAAAAAAGTTAGGGTCATAGAAATTGCAAATCTCAACAATCAAAAAAATTCAATAGGACAACTAATGTCTTTTCTTCTTGTTGTTGATACCTTGATTTTGATTTTATAAGTAACTTGTTGATACCCTTGATTTTGATTTTATAAGTAAGTAAAACTTTTCACATCTAAGTTGTAAAAAAATGTGGAATTAATAACCATAGAACCAAGAAAAAAAAAAGACATGTTATTGTTGGTAAAGAAATGAAAATGTGGAATTAATAACCATAGAACCAAGAAAAAAAAGACATGTTATTGTTGATAAAGAAATGAATAAAGTTCAGTTTTGGAATTCTGAAACGTAACCAACTCACCCAAATTTCTCAATTCTCTCCCATTTCTGCGCCCGAAATTGTTCGATCCATTACTTCGATTGACAATTTTAAACCAATAAAAATAAAAATTATATATAGGTTAAAAAAAATGCAAGCACCATAAAAAGAAAATCGAAACTGAAAAGAAAAATAAGATTTTGAAATTTATGTACTTATAAAAAAAATTGAGATGAGAAAACAGACTCAATTTATATTGAAGACACCACCCTGAAATTATAATATTTTATAAAAAAAACATATATATACTGCATTATTATAGACCTCTTAAATAAAAGTAAATTTTAGTAATAAATTAATTGAGATAAAATTTCGAAAATAATACACTTACATAGATTAGGTTAACCGCCCATTTATATGAGAGGATGAACCCAAATGAATCCAAATGTGCAGAAACTTGAGAGAGAATGCGGAGAGGCATAAAGAAAATAAAAAAATAGGAGAGAAATGTTCAGAGAAAGTAAAACTGAAAAAAAAAATGCAAAAGAGATGAGAAAGAAAAACAATTTATGAGAATAAAAAGTTATTTTTATCAATTTATGTGTGAGAAAAAAAAAACGGTTTAGAGAAGTTATGTTTATTTGAGAAAAAAATGATTTATGATAAATTTCAAATAGTAAATTTAAAAATAGAAAAAACTAACTCACAGAATTTGCAGTATTTTAAAATAAAGGGCAAGGAGAGATAAAAACTCTCAAATATACTATGTAAAGATATAAAAGAATCCTTAGAAAACTGTAAAAGAAATTAAAGAATAGAGAATAAAAAAAAAAAGGAGAAAAAGTAATTTAAGAAATTGTAAAAGAAAACAACCGAGAGAACGAAAAAAAATGAAGAAAAGTTTAAGTGGAAAAGGAAGAAGATAAAATTAAAAAAAATCTGTCGAAAAAAAAAAAGGGAGAAAAGGAGTTGAGAAAACTGTAAAAGGAGAGAGAAAAAAAGGGGAGAGAGTAAAAAAAAGAGAAAATTTGAGAAAATTAGAAAAATAGAAAGACAGGTATGGTTGAAATCGTCTTCTTAATTCGCCTGTTTTATCCGTACTCATTGTTACTTCAATTGATTTTCTGGTCGATCTATCTTATTCATCTTCATGGTACTCATTTTCTATTCTTCATTTTTTTGTATATAGATGTCTTCCGTATCGGTGCTGGCTGGAGGGCAAAGAGGTAGAAACCCCACAAGAATCCGTTTCTTCTTTTTTTTTTTGTGAAAGAATTATCCTTTTCTTTTAATTGTCACTAAAATTGCTAACTTATGTTTCCGTATGTATGTATGTGTGTACAGTGAAAAATTGTGAGAAGCATTTTTCAATTGAAGGGAAGATATTTCAGTAATGACATAATTTAATCCAGTTTGGCTCATTGAAATGTCATGTTTTTTATCAATCTGTTTAAACTACAATTTATTTTTTCATTCTCTCCTCTCTCTCTACCTTTTTTTCTCGGTTGTTTTCTTTTACAATTTCTTAAATTACTTTTTCTCTTTTTTTTTTTTAATTCTCTATTCTTTCTTTTATAGTTTTCTAAGGATTCTTTTATATTTTTCTTAAAAAAATTTTTTTTTTGTTCTATCTCCACTCTCTCTCTCCCTTTTTTTCCCTCCCTTTTTTTCCAGTTTTTTACGGTTTTCATTTTACAACTCCGCCTTTCAAATTTTGTACGTTCCTCTTATCTGTATTTCTCGCGCCGCTTCTTCACGTCGTCCATCATCACATTTCTCGCGCCGCTTCTTCACGTCGTCCATCATCACAGGTATGGTTGAAATCATCTTCTTAAGTCTCTGTCAATATCTGATTTCCTATTTTATTGTCATCTATTGCTAATTAGATTTTCTCGCCTGTTTTATCAGTACTCATTGGTGTCGATCTATCTTACTCATCTTCATGGTACTCATTTTCTATTCTTCATTTTTTGTGTATAGGTGTCTTCCGTATCAGTGAGAAACATTTTTCAATTGAAGGGAAGATATTTCGGTAATGACATAATTTAATTCAGTTTGCCTCATTGAAATGTCATGTTTTTTTATCAATCTGCCACTATCAGTTTAAACTCATGAGAGTTATGCATATTCATGTCACCATGTATTCCAAAACAATCATAATTCTCTCTGCATTTGTGAAGTACAAAAGCTTTTATGCCATCTAGCGATCCTCGAATTTTCATCCAGTGGATTCTATTCGGTCATTATCTCGCCAAAAGAGAGATTCAATCATCAAACCTTTTTTTCCTCGAAAAAATTTCAGGTTTTTACTTTGTTTGTGCATGTGTCTATAAGTTAGTGAATGAGTATTTTGTATTTCGACAACACTTTACTATTTACCATAGAATTTGAAATTTAATTTTCATTTTCTAATTGTTGAGGGACGAAGTTTCTTGAATAATTGTATACATGGCTTGATTGAACCTAAGATTAATCTTGATTAAACCTAAGATTAATTATGTTCCCTTTGCGTGCGTTCTTTTATTATTTTTTTTCATAATCTTACATTAATAGGTTCATCATTTTGGTATGGAAGAAGTCCGAAACTTTAACAGGTTAAGCAGGACAAAATGAAATAAATGGGTGAAGACGTGGAGTACATTGAGATGCGTTTGACGATTTTGATCTCTTGATATAGATTCACTCATTTTTAGAATTTTTTTTTTTTACGCAACTCATTTTTAGATTCGTGGAAAGTATTCAAATATATTAATGTTTAATAACAAACATATGGTTTGCACTTTGCATGTTTAATAATTTTTTGACTAAACTTGATCAATTCATACGAACTTTTTTTTTTCTTATTTTATATTTTCTATTAAATTTAATTTTTGTAACCGTTATATCACATATAACATTGAATTATGTTACATAAATCCTATGCATTTTGAATGACTCACTTATAATATTTACTAATTGAATCATTTTAAACAAAACATTTCAATCAACTTGCACTTATTTTAATTAGATCAAAATTTAATCTATATCATGAATTATCAAATACATTAATTATCATCAAATATATTTTAAAATGATAAATTATATAAAATTTTATTAAATAATAATAATAATATAATTTTTTTCCAATCCTGCAAAATTCGCGGGTCTTATACTATAAGAGTACAAAATATTTCCGTTGCTTTCAAATAATCAAGAATTAAAATACAATGTTGCTTTCAAATAATCAAGAATTAACATTAAATTTACATTTTAGAGGGTGAAGGTCTTGTGCATGTGAGGACAGGATTAAACTCCATATTTACTCGTAAATATAAAATTTTATAAAAAGAAACAATATAATTAGGAGTTTGATTGATTGAAAATACCTAAAATCAAAACGATTTAAGTTACTTTAAGAGAGTTTGCAACCCCCAAACATTTAATCGAAAATGATATAGAGTCCAGCAGATGAACATTTTTGTGCACTGTCACGTCAATAAATTTTTATTTATATTTAATTTACACTTAATCTAATATGAATATTTTATTTTTATGTGTCATCAAAACATTTAATGAAAGTTATGATGAATGAAATTCTCATTTGATAATAGCATGTATATACAATAATGAAAGTTATGATGAATGAAATTCTCATTTGATAATAGCATGTATATACAAGTGAATTTTTTAATCTATGATACATCAAATCTTTTTAAAATATTTTATATATACAAGTGAATTTTTTAATTTATGATACATCACATTTTTCTAAAATATTCTAAATGATAACTATAAAAATAATATAATATATTATGTCGGGAAAGATACCGTGTCTAGTTTCACCCCAGAAAATCTCGACTCTTGAGAGCATCTACCCATGTTTCGGCAACATCATACAAAACAACACATAACACAAAATGAGTTCTCAGATCTCTTTTTTCCATGATAATACTTAACATTAATTTTTTTTATGACAATGAGATTTTTTTTTTTTTTTTTTTTTTGTGAAGAAAAGATTCTGAAAAAAATTAATGGCTAAAAGATTTGAGAAAAGATTAATGGCGTGTTTGATAGAGATAATATTAAATTAAATATAAAAAAATATTTTTTATAATTTTAATATGGATAAAATAAAATATTTATATTAGATTAAGTTTAAATTAAATATAAATACGTGACACTGACATATTTTTTAAGGAAAATTGAGCACAATTATTATGTAGCAATCCAATAAAAAAGGAAAAAGAAATGTAAAAGAAATTAAGAAAATATAAATGCAAATATATTCCGGGAGTAATTTTTTTTTTTCTTTTATTGAGTAGAAAAAACCTTGCTGTCATAATGGTTTCATGAGATCATAAAGCGAGCCCCTTTTTTGAGGATTTTGCATATGATAATTTAAGAAATTTTTACAAACTTCAATCCGGACCCATTTTCTCTTTTTGATTACTTAAGAATTTCAAATGTACATCATGAATGAATCTCATAAATTGAAAAATGTCTCTTATTTTTATTGTATTAATTTTGGAGAGAACACTACAAAATATTGGCTAAAAGGCAACGACAATTGACAACGGCAGGCGGGCCGATGCAATTTGGTAACGACATTTAATGGCCGATGCAAAATGGCATCGGCAGTGGGCCCTGATGCCATTTAGTAACGGCATTTAATGGCCGATGCAAAATGGCATCGGCAGTGGGCCCCAATGCCATTTAGTAACGACATTTAATGGCCGATGCAAAATGGCATCGGCAGTGGGCCCCGATGGTATTTGGTAAATTTATCTCCCTTTCTCTTATTTTATGGTATTTATCAAATCTAGTCACATAAAATATTTTTACATAGATATTAGTTTTCTATCTACAAACGAACGATATTTTTCTTCCCTCTTCCATTCTCATTATTTTTAAACGTAATTTAAGTGAATATACGTAATTTAAGTGAGTATACATAATTAAGAGCGACATATGTATAAATTTATAAACTATTTACCAATTTATCATATTTAATAACTAATGTAATAATTTATATTAATTTATCGATTTTACTTAAAATTATGTTACTTAAAATGAATTTTACTTATTTTTAATTAATATACTAAAAAATATTTGTTTCTCAACATATAGTGTTTAGGGTTTAGGGTTCAGGGTTTAGAGTTTAGGGTAAAGGGTTTAGGGTAAAGGGTTCAGAGTTTAGGGTAAAGGGTCCGACTACTCCTTTCAACGTGTACACTTAGACTTCATTAATAAACAAACTTCATATGTGTATTATGAATTTATATTCAATATGGTAACTTATCCCCGAATACTCGTTTCTTAACATATATTGTTTACGATTTAAGGAAAAGGGTTCGGAGTTTAGGGTAAAGGGTTTGGGGTTTAGGGTTGTTAAAATGAAATATTTTACACTTAGGGATTAAAAAATTCATAGTTTTACACCAAGATTGTTAAAATGAAATATTTTACCTTTAGGAATTAAAAAATTTCTAATTTTACACCAAAATTGTTAAAATGAAATATTTTACACTTAGAAATTAAAAAATTCATAATTTTACACAAGGTTGTTAAAATGAAATATTTTACACTTAGGAATTAAAAAATTCATAATTTTACACCAAGGTTGTTAAAATAAAATATTTTACACTTAGGGATATGATTGAAAAAATCCTAATTTTACATCAAGGTTGTTAAATGAAATATTTTACACTTAGGCATTAAAAGATTCATAATTTTACACCTTGTTAAAATGAAATATTTTATACTTAGAGATTAAAAAATTCATAATTTTACACCAAGTTTGTTAAAATGAAATATTTTACACCTAGGAATAAAAAATTCCTAATTTTACACCAAGGTTGTGAAAATGAAATATTTTACACTTAGGGATTAAAAAAATTCTAATTTTACATCAATGTTGTTAAAATGAAATATTTTATAATTAGGGATTGAAAAATTCATAATTTTACACAAAGTTGT
Organism: Galeopsis tetrahit; assembly: GCA_963675135.1. Classification (NCBI taxonomy): domain Eukaryota; kingdom Viridiplantae; phylum Streptophyta; class Magnoliopsida; order Lamiales; family Lamiaceae; genus Galeopsis; species Galeopsis tetrahit. Next base: position 70,476,569 of record OY776132.1, read on the forward strand.
TAAAATGAAATATTTTACACTTAGGAATTAAAAAATTCATAATTTTACACCAAGATTGTTAAAATGAAATATTTTACACTTAAAAATTAAAAAAAAATCATAATTTTATACCAAGTTTGTTAAAATGAAATATTTTACACTTAGGGATTAAAAATTACTAATTTTGTGAAAATCAAATATTTTACACTTATGGATTAAAAAAATCCTAATTTTACAACAAGTTTGTTAAATTAAATATTTTACACTTGGGGATTAAAAAATTCCTAATTTTACATCAAGGTTGTTAAAATGAAATATTCTACACTTAAAAAAATCATAATTTTACACCAAGTTGTTAAAATGAAATATTTTACACTTAGGGATTAAAAAAATCATAATTTTGTTAAAATGAAATATTTTACACTTATGAATTAAAAAATTCCCAATTTTACACGTTAAAATGAAATATTTGTTAGATTAAGGTTTATTAAAATTAAATTAGTGTTTGTTAGATTAAAATTAAAATTAAAATAACTCATCTCTATCAAATCAATTTCAATCAATATCTCTCCCTTTTTAATTAAATGGATAAGTGAATTCATATTTTTAAATGGATAAGTGAAAATAATTATATATATTTAATGTTGTGAATTGAAAATTAGAATGAATTTAAATGATGTGATTAGAATAAATTTAAATGTATAAGTGAAAATAATTATATTCAATGTTGTATGTAATTATAATGTTGTGAAATTAAAAATTAGAATGATTTTAAATGTTGTAAATTGAGTATTAGAATAAATTTAAATAGTGTGAATTGATACCGTAATTAAATTATTTAATTTGAAAAACATAATTTAGTTAATTTGAAAAACATAATTTAGAAATAATTATGATATGCTTTGATAAATAATTTAATAAGCAACAATTAAAGTTAGAATGGATTGAATTAATTAAAGAATTAAAAACTCAAATTAAATTAAATATATATTAATTGCATTCACAACATGTCGACTAAAAGCTCCTAGCCTAAACGGCACACAGGGGGCGCTCAATAGCCTTCGAGACCGCTTCGAACCCCACAATTTGCGAAAATGGCCAGATTTCCGAAAAATGGGGTGGCCCAGCGGTGGGGGTGGGTGTTGGTGGCCTCGATACCTGGGTTCGAAACCCAGATTCGTCTTTTTTAAATGTTAATAAAAAGGCGAAGGCAAAAAGGGGACGACAATGGGCCCGATGCGAAATGGCATCGGCAGTGGGCCCCGATGCCATTTGGTAACGGCCACCTGCCGATGCCAAAAGGCATCGGTTTTCCCCAAATCCGATGCCATTTAAATAGCATCGAGCATATTGGCATCGGCACGCTGCCGTCCCCTTTGCCGTTGCCTTCATCATTGGGGACGGCATATTCGATGCCTTCCCCGTCCCCATTTCCCAATTATTTTGTAGTGGAAATATAGCGGACAATTGTTACTATACGAGATCTCGAATTGAACATGTACTCAAAAAAATTACTCCATCCTCTCAAAAAAAAAAAATCACTTTACCCTGTTACACAAACCAATGCAAATATTTTGAGCATATAAAATTTACTCTTGTATTCTTGTTATACCCTTATTTGACGTTAATGAACACTATTATTAACTAATTTCAACAATCATTAAATAAGAGTATTTTACACCAGCTAAGACAAATAAAAAAGGAATAATTGACTGTCTCACCTTATATCTGTTTCATTTGATGTCCCCCACAAAATCATTAATATATGGAATGTAATTTTGCAAAGGGGATTTGGCAAAAATGTCACAGCTGGACCAAAGTGATCTTGGCTCCACAACTGAGTATTAAGGATCATGCACTGCAGCATTTTAAAGCTCTCGGCACTGGCATAGTAAGGAAGAAATTTATTACGAGCCTTTGGGCTTGTGTTGTTTGGGAAATATGGAGATGTAGAAATGCAAAAAGATTTAATGACGAAAGACAGGAGGAAAAGAAAGCATTAGAAAATATAAAAATACATCTTTGGATGTGGCTAGGAGGATATAATTTGGTGGTTAGAAACGCATCAGTTTCAGCTTGGTGTTGCGACCCGTTCTTATGCATTATTGAGTGAGTATAGTTCTTTCAGGCGGATGTGGCATAACTTGTTTATATGTTAGACTTTACCTGTAAATTTATGGGTTGAGCACCCAAAACACTCGTGGAAGGAAATTGATTCTTTACTGTTCAAAAAAAAAAAATTAATATACGTCACTCTTATTATTATGAGATGTTAATATTTTTTAATAGGACACCAATAAATTAAATAGTGAAATATACTAAAACGAATAGATATGATTTCATTAAAAAAAAAAGAGTATCTAGGTAATTTATGTAAATGAAATATTAATGTTAACTAGTAGAGTAGTAGATTGAAGCAAATCCAAGTCTCAAATATCAAAGCAAATTTTTTTAATTTTTTGTCCTCTCAATTTCTCACCTCTTAATCATCTCCAACTCATCCCTGTGAACTCTACTTAATTTCTGCAATTTCCAAAGCCTACCCCCTAACTCCTTAATACCCAACCGCCTGTCTTTTTCCTTCCTTCATTTAATCTGCCCCTACCCTCCCCCTCTTGTTCATTCCCAATGCACCCCTCTCCTAGGGGCATTCCCGTCCATCCTCAGCCGCTACCTTCCATGTTTTCAGAGATGTTTCTGCACCAAAAGTTATACGCATGCAACCGCCTCTCTCTCTCTTTTATGTGTGTGATTTCTTGTTTAACTTTTGTTTATCTCTTTCTTCTTTGTATTATGTTATGTGCATATATTTCTTTCACGCATATTCATGCATCTATCTCCCTCCCCCTCTCTCTATAACATAAAATGGGTGCAGAATCATTAACCCATGTAGAAAATTGAAAAAAAGATTAAATCTTTGGTGCTTTTTCAACAACCCATTTCGAATTTGAGCGATTCTTGAAAATGGAGGGTGGTGATCTAGTGATCTGAGTATTGGAAATGGAGGGTCGAGATGATACAAAAAAGGGTTTAAGAACTCCTTCGACTGAACAGCAGATCACTGCCAGGCTTAAGGATTTCGGCCAAATTGAAGGCAAAAATGTGTTTTATTGGTTTCAAAATCACAAGGCAAGACAAAGGCACAAACAGAAGCAAGAGACTTTTGCTTACTACAACCGCTTTCTTCATGCCACACTCCTGTTTTCCCAACTTATAACGCTGTATGTCCTTTCAAATTCTATTATATATGAGACTTCTCTAAATAAAAATAGTGTGTTTTGATATTACCCTTAAAAAAAAAGACTTGTTTGTCAGATATGCTGAATTATCTATGGTTAGTTTGAATATCTCAATAGGTTTTTCTATTGAATAGTAGAAAATGTGTTTTTTTGGTCGTTTGATATTGTTACACCAGGTCAAAGAAGTCAATCTTTGACAAGTCAAGCCTAGTCATCAACTTGTGTGGCGACGACTAGTCAACTTGCGTGGCGACGACTAGTCAACCAAGTCATGCGACGACTAGTCAACATTATGAAGAAAATGTAAGTGTATGCTCGCCCTAACAGTAGTCGACGAGCACATATAGAGTTATCTAGAAAAGACAAGTGTATGGCCCTTCAAGAGTGGGCGAGCACGAGCTCTTCCCATGGAGAAGTTATGACGACGACCATGGTTTCCGGCGACCACCAGTGCCAACTCCTTGGCAAGGGCGAGGACGACCACCATTAAAGCGGTTTAACATCGAACCGACCGCCCAGAAGCATTAAATGCGATGTCCCATCATTTGTTTTGATGGGATCTCAGGGCCAATATATGTCCGCCACGTGTAAAGGCTAGGCAACCAAAAAATTAAGTATATAATGCCTAAAAGGCTCATTGTAAACACAAGTGAAAAATTCATACACCAAACCCAAAGCAATACACACCCAAAGCTCCCTAAAGCTTTTAGCTTCTCCAAGAAGCCACATCTCGTGTTCATCATTGTTCTTCACTAAGATCAACATAAATCATCCGATTAATCTCCTAATACGCGTAATAACCCCCACATAAATTACGTGTTTGTTTAGTGCTTACAAAGTCCACATCCAGATCAACCGATCAAAAGCACGTACAACATTTGGCGCTAGAAGGAGGGGGCCTTTTACGTGTTCTTCATCAAAGTTTCAACCGATCATCGAACGATCGGCTTGCTAACTCGTTTATTACAGGTTTTAATCGGTAGAAATACTTTTTAGAACATCATCTACGTATTTCATACGTATTTCGTTATCATTGTGTTCTTGAATATTTTCGGTATTCGAGGCATATTTTGGAGTTTGATCTCTTTGTATTTCTATTTTTAGTACTTTTTGTTGTGCTTTACAAGTTTGTAGTTGTAATAGCACGTTCTTCTGCGAAAGAACTCGAATCTTTGGTTTTTTAGCATCGAAAGCTTAGGCCAGTTCATACTTTGTAACCGATTCCCAGAAATCACTCTAAAAAATGTCTCACCACACCAACCAAGACGGAATCCCACCTCCCGGAGGGAATGAACCCCCTCCAGCGGTGACTCCTGCGGCCAATCCGGCGGCAAACCTCAATCTTTGGGAAATCTTGAACGGTCCCCAATACTTGAGAGAATTTACTAACTACCTCAACGAAAAGAGGAGGAAGAATTAGGCCCTTGAACTGGAAAAGGCCAAAGAATAGGCCCTTGAAAAAGCTCGAAAGGCGAAAGCCCCTGCCCACGACGATGACGAGAACGAGCAGAGGTCGTACTCGGTCACCGGTTTGAACAAACACCCCTGCAATAAGGGGAAAACTAAAGTTTACGAGCACTCCCACCACAGTCAAACCGGAGACTCGAATGCTGGTCGAAACTCGTTTTCGATCGCATGGGCGACAAGGATCAGAAAGCACCTCGCCCAATACCGTTCAAAGTGGGTGCCCGGCAGGAAAGGGGCAACCACACGCATCATGAGGGAAAAAGAGATCACAGAGATAGAGTCTCCACCCTCGAACGAGTAGGTCAAAAAGGCCGTGGGCCCTCCAAAAGTTTCACACACTATCAGCCCGAGAGATCACTCCACCATTCACCCGAGCGATCACACCGTGATCGGTATGATCGCCCTGTCGCATCCCACGGGAGCCGATGAGACGAGATCGTCATCCCGCGACCACAAACTGTCGAGGAGGGTCAGATTGCCCAGTTTATCGAGACCCAGAAATAGCTGGAGTGGAAAATTTGCGAGCAGAGGTGGCCGCATCCAAGAGAGGAACTGTCCCACTAGTCACTCTTCTCGCTCCACCTTTGAATGTTATGATCCTCACCGCCCCCATACAAAGAAAGATCCAAATGCCTTCAATGGCAGCATATGATGGTATGTCCGACCCCCGGGTGCACTTGTCAAAGTACTCGAACTACATGGCCTCCATCGGGGCAACGGATGCCACTCAATGCCGAAACTTCTCTCTAACTTTGGGAGACCGGGCTGATTCGGGTGGAATTTACACGTTTTAGAGGCACATGTGAAGCGTATTTTGATGTGGATTTCATTGATTTATGCATTGAATATGATTGTTTAAGCCAAAATGAGAGAAATGTAGTGTTTTGTCGATTTTATAGGTAAAACGATGGAATTTGGGAGCAAAACACATACCAAAAGTGATTAGATCGGAAATAGGAGTGCACCATTGGATCCGGCTCGAAAAACGGAGTGGAATAGCCAAAAGAATCGAGTCGATCGGAGGTCGGAAGCTCAAGATACGGAGGGACGAAGTTGGAGGACGAAAACAAAGGACAGAGCCAAGACGAAGTTTTGGCCCGGCCGGGCGGCCGAGCACAATTTTCTGGCCATTTACGAAGTTTTGGCCCGGTCGGGCGGCCGAACGCCCCAAACCACTCCCCACTTACGAAGTTTTGGCCCGGCCGGGCGGCACCACTCGCCCGGCCGGGCGGCTCGCTCCCTGTTTTTGTGTTTCTCGACCAACACCCTCGCCCGGCCGGGCCACCCTATTTTCGGTGCCAAACATGTATTTTCTCCATTTTCAAGGGACCAACTTGCAATTCTCACACCCAAACCCTACCCCAACACTATAAATACCTCACTTCTTAAATTCAAAACCATCTTATCTCTCCTTCAAGCATTCTCACACACAATCACACACACTTGGAGGTTTCCATCATCCACTTCTTCAATTCTCCATCAATTCATGCAAGGAGGCCACCATTAGCTTGGGAATTTGATTCCTCACCATACAATAGTCTAAGCTTTCTTTTCTCTTCACTTTTTATTGCTTTTATCTTAGTTTTCTTTGTAATTGGATTATGTTGTTGATAGGCTAGAACACTTTTGGTTCTAGGGCCTTGTAAATACTTGTGATGAAGTTATAAAGTAATATTTTGCTTAATTGGTGTTTGTGTGGCTAAATTCTATTTGGATGCTTGGTTTATATTGCAAAACATGTCATTAGTGTATAATAGTGATGTGTTGATCATAGTTAATTGAATTAGGTTGAGAAATCTAGTTTGATTGATTGATTGCAAGCATTTGACCTAATTTTATTGTGAGATTGAAAGATGATCAATGATTAGGAAGATGTGTGATGATCCTAGGAGCTTTATTGGGTTTTATTGTGCAATTTAGGTAGAGATACTAAGTTGTGTGATATTTCCTTTGAATTACTTGGATTGAAAGAACTTTTAATTCATTATTATGTGATCAATCTTATAGATAAAGCATGAACACCACATAAGTAGATAGTTAAATCATAGATGGATTCATGAGTATTACATGTGCTTTAGGACCTATCTTCTCTTAATTGAGTTTTCATTCGTTTTCCATCTCGTTTCTTGATTTGTATGGTATTTGATCGATTTCTTCATTACTCTTTTCATTGTTTACTTGTGACAAATCGGTAGGCAATCTTAGGGTAATTCACCACCTTTACTTAATCGATCGCGTCTAAATAGAATTCCGTTAACAAAATACACTTTTACGCTATACCTCCTCGTGGGATCGACCTCGTACTTATCACGCTACGATAGACGTCGTATACTTGCGGTCGTATATTCTAGTGTTGCATAAGACGTGAATCACAGGCCCATCGTTGGTATACGACTTTGGGAGCAGAGTACATCAACTGCTCCATCGAACTGGGGCACCAATTCCTAACATATTATGGATCAATTGCTGCTTGCCCAGCATCCAAGCAGCGTTTGGCAAACGTTCGCCAGAGCCTGACCGAATCAGGAAAAGACTTTATCGAACGATTCGACAGGTTGGTTATCGATGGGGAGGCAGTGAATGACGAAACGAAGATGATCTTAGCTGTTTCCGGCCTAAGGATAGGTTCTAAACTTTGGGAATCTATGCATACACTCTTTTCGGAATCTTACGCAGATTTCCGCAACTGGGCTGGAAACATCATTCAAATGGAAGAAATCATGGACGCCGCCAAGGCTAACGAGCAGTCTGAAGCGGCCAAAAAAGTGTGGCCAAAAAAGAATTTTACAACTGGGGAGCCGTCCCAGCCAAAAAAGGCAGTAAATCAGGGAAACAGTGCTAGGCCGGCGAATTTCAGGCCATTTGAAGAGGCACCAGAGATAACACAGTTTAGAGAGACCCTCAACATTGATGCCAGGTCCATCTTCAATGCTCTCAGGGGAAAGAATATGCTTCCTCCGGCGAGGCCAATGCACGCGAACGAGAACACTTTGAACCCGAAGAAGTTTTGCGACTACCACAACTCCATCAGTTCATCAAGGCCAGGGACGGAAATGCCGACCAGAGAGGCGAGAAACGTCACGACGACGACGACCAGGATCTGCGCCAACAGATCAACCGTCAGAAACTGACTCCCCCAATGCCAAATGCTCCTCCGGGCGATGTTGATTTCATAGGCGGAGGCTGCAATGTGATAGAAGGCCCCCTTGGGGGGACCCAATCTGGAACGACTCTGTCTGTTCGCCGACAGCAGAGCGAGATGCGAGCACTGAACAATGTGCACCAAGTGTGTGTCGCCGCGGCTGCCGAAAAGCCCATCTCACACCAAGTCCTTTTCACGGACGATGGTCTTAACGGAGTGGTGCAACCAAACAACGATGCTTTGGTTGTCACCGGGAAAATTATGGGAACCGTCGTCCATCTCCTGATGGTCGATACCGGGGCATACACCAATATCCTATTCAAGCACACTCTGGATGCTCTCGGCGGATACGCTGCATACATCGATCCATGCAACGATATCATTGTGGGTTTCGGAGATACCCGCTCCCTTCCCATCGGAAATATAAGACTATCAGTTGAACTGGCATCAACGAAGGAGCCAGAGAGGCATCATACTCGGCAGCTCGACTTCATGATCTTCGACATGCCATCCTCTTACAACGCTTTCCTCGGCCGACCTTTCTTTGATGAATTTAAGGTGGCCGCCTCTACTTTTTATTACTGTGTAAAGTTTCCAACCCCGACGGGATTTATAACCGTCAAGGGCGAGCAGACGCGGGCGAGGGAGTGTCTCGTCCGTTTTGCTAAGCGTCATTCTAAAGATTCTCCTATGGAGGGAAAGTATATCGAGTATCAAAAATAAAAAACACAAATGAACTACTTGGAGGGTTTTCCCAACAAGTATCAAAGAATAGAGATTGGGGAGTCAAGTCAGCAATTTGACGACCACCAAGCAGAGGTGGACGAGCACACCCAATTGGAAATTGACGAACACATCCAAACTGAACGGAACGATCAACTCCCTGAGGCGGTCGATGACCAGGTTCCAGATCTGGAGATTCCGGATTTGGAACCTAGGCTAGTCCGAGCAGAGGGGAGCACACATTTGCCAATCTACTATGTGAGTCAGTCATTGAGGGATGTTGAGTTGAGATACACCCCAATGGAAAAATTGGCTTACGCTTTGGTCATGAGCGTAAGAAAGCTAAGGCAATACCTGTTCGACCACGAGGTGGTGGTTCTTACGATATTTCCTCTATGACAATCACTACATCGACCGGATACCACTGGAAGACTATTGAAATGGTTAGTGGAAATCGGGCAATTTGGGCTCACCTACGTACCAAGAACGGCGATCAAGGGGCAAGTGTTGGCAGAATTCATAGTGGAGCTCACTTTCCCAGAGAAAATTGACAAGGAAATCGAACTTCCTTGGACCCTGTTCGTCGATGGCTCATCGACGAGCACTAAAGCGGGGGAAGGAATTGTCCTCACCAGCCCGTCCGGACAAACGTTTTCTTCGGCGATCGAGTTCGAGTACCGGGCGACCAACAACGAGGCAGAGTACGAGGCTCTGGTCGCCGGAATCAAGATGGCAATAGCTGTGGGCGCCAGAAAACTGAATTTTTTTTCAGACTCTCAACTAGTGGTGTGCCAAATCACAGGCGAGTACGAGGCTCGCGGCGACCAGATGTTGAAATATTAAGATTTAGTGAAAGGATTACTCGAGCAATTCGATCAAATCCACATCGAGAAAATCCCTAGGGAGGAGAATACGCAAGCAGATGCTTTAGCTCGGCTGGCCACTTCAGAAGGGGAGGTAATATTTTCAGAAGCGACGATCACAAAACTATCTTCCCCATCAGTGAGTAGAAATCAAATCATGCAGGTTGAAGCGACCAGCGACGAGGAGTGGATGTCGCCGATCATCAAGTACATTAAGACCGGCGAGCTCCCGGCAGACAAAGTTAAGGCGACCAGACTCCAGCTCAGGCCGGCTAGATACAACGTCATAGGCGATCAACTCTACAAACGAGGTTTTCAACGCCTCTATTGAAATGCCTTGGAAAGGAAGAAGCGGAAGTCGTCATGCATGAAATCCACGATGGAGTATGTGGAAATCACACAGGGGGGCAAACACTCGCTTTAAAAATCATGAGACAAGGCTACTTTTGGCTAACATTGAAGAAGGATGCAATTCATTACGCCTAGACGTGCAAGAGATGCCAAGCTTTTCCTCTCGCCATACACTCACCACTAGACGAGCTCATCTCCGTCTATAGCTCTTAGCCCTTCGCGAAATGGGGTATCGACATCATCGGACCTTTCCCGCCTGGCGTCGGGGGAGTAACTTTCGTAGTCGTAGCAGTCGACTACTTCACCAAATGGACGGAGGCGAAGACATTGAAGACCATCACAACGGCTGAAATGACAAATTTCATTTGGAAAAACATCATTTGTAGGTTCGGCCTACCACGAGCAATCGTGACAGACAACGGAAGCCAGTTCACAAGTCAAGACATTTTAGAATTCTGCTCAAAGTGGAACATCAAGAAACTTTTTTCAACACCCTATCATCCACAATCAAATGGTCAGGTATAAGCGATCAACAAAATCATCAAGCACACCTTGAAGGCTAAGCTGGATGGATTGAAGGGAAAATGGGCGGACGAGCTGCACATGGTGTAGTGGGCATATCGGACGACCACGAGTAATTCTACAGGTGAAACTTCGTTCGCGCTCGCGTTCGGAACAGAAGCTGTCATACCAGTAGAAGCACAGGTCGCCACTTTCCGAGTGGCAAACTATGACGAGCAGTTAAACAACGATGCACAACTCCCCGACTTGGATTTCCTAGAAGAGCGAAGACTAACGGCGGACGAGAGAAATGTGGTCTACAAGCAAAGGTCAGAACACTATTACAATACCAAAGTATGAGCTCGATAATTCACCATTGGCCAACTCGTACTTCGCCGGGCAACGGAACAGTCAATAGGCATACTTGGCCCGACTTGGGAGGGCCCGTACCGCGTAACGTGCACGTACTCAAATGGATCGTACGTGATAGAAGATCTTGATGGCAAGCCGAGCCAGTACCCATGGAACGCGATCAAATTGAAGAAATATTATCAGTAAGTATCAATTTCGTACATTTGTATAGTTTGTATCTAGAATCGTTTAAATACATGTCAATTTTTAAGTTTCATCAAGTGTTAGTGTAAATTTTAGATTTTTAGATCAAGGCTCAGCGAAGCCAACTAGAAACGAGCACAAACCGACGAATGGTTTGAAATTCGAAACACATACGGACATAAACCAACGAAAGGTAGAGGTTCGGAAACGAGCACAAACCGAGGAATGGTTGAAACTCGAAACACATACGGACATAAACCAACGAATGGTATAGGTTCGGAAACAAAGTTCATTCATATAAAAGCCTTATAGGCCGAACAAGTTACAAAAAAGGCCTTGCAGGCCGAACACAAAAAAAAAAGGCTTGAGAAGCCAAGTAAAAAAAAGGCCCATAATGGTCGTTATCTACTAAGAAGTGCCATGCCCGTCCTCGGCAGTTCCGGCCACTGTGCCGGCGACCTCACCAGCATCCTCGCGAAAAGGGGGACGACCTCAGCGGGAGCCCCAACAACTTCATCAGCTGGAGGATAGTTAAAGATGACGCCTTTCTCAAGGAGGCGAGGAAACATCAGCCCCAAGTCGACCAACCAAGAATTGGGATCACATCACCTTGCTTGGGATTCTCTTCCAGTAAGTGATTCTCGATGGTCGGAACGAGGGGATTCAAATCCAAGTCTGGATAAGTCTGGTGCTGGCTTTGGGCGAGCTGGTTGAAGCCATAGGCCATTGAAAAAAGAGCAGTTTGCTCGGCCATATAAAGCTTCTCATCCCTGTCATCCTCGACTTTGATGAGCTCATCCTCAGCATCCTTTAACTTTCCTTGGGAGGTCTCCACCAACTTGTTGGCTGCATCAAGTGTGGCGCGACTCTCCTCCAATGCTCGCGCCATCTCTGCCTTCTCAGCCTCTAAAGCTCGTGTGCGATCACGAAAGCCGATGATCTCCGCCTTGGCCGAACCAAGATCCTGAATGGCACTGAAGAGCTTGGTTGCAATGGTCGTCTTTTAATCCTCACAAGTTTTGGAGGTGCGCATCAGATCCTCTATCACCGCATTTTTCTCTGCATCACCCTTTTCGAGATGGCTGACTTTCCGGGCAAGGTGTTCGAGAGCATAGGAAGCTCGGCTTATGTTCACGGCCGCCAGTCGAGCAACCTCAGATGGCTCATGAGTCTCCACATCATCAACAAATGTTTGAGTGAGAGAGCGAGGGAGGTTCTTCATCGCTAGGCGAGCAGGTTGGGGGATTCGATCACTAGTCAAGGACGGGGAAGACCTCGACCGATAAAATTGACAAAGATCCTCGGAAGTGGGAGGATCCTTTCGGGCATTGAGACTGAAAGAAAATAGTGTTAGATGCGACCACAAATAAAAATTCTCAAGAATAAGCAAAGTCCTTACCGAATAACCCGGTCGGCATCCCAGCCGAGCACAGTGGCATCCGCTGGATCTTTCTCAAGCTCCGCCTCAACCGCCACCACCATCGTCTGCTCGCGCCTGGTCAGAGAAGAGGTCGGCCGAGCACTTTTGATCGGCGATGATCGGCGAACAGTGGTCTGGGTCGACGTTCCACCCTTCTCCTTTCGAGGGACCATCACCGTCGTCTTTTTAGGGGGAGGCTGTTCTGGCACATCCTCGCGATCCCTTTTGCGAGATCCACCTCGACCCTTCTCGCCCTCGACGACCTTCCTCTCACGGTTCACGGCGACCATTTTCAATGCCTTGGAACTCATCATCCCTTCAAATTCTAAAGTCGGAGGAAGCGAAGTCCTGATGATAACCGGGATAGCTGCTGCAAAGATAAGAATTTTTTTAGATCGTGGTAAAGTTGCAAAATATAAAGACTAAAGGAAAGCACATTACCAGGAGGAAAAGATCTGGTAAAATGGTGCGGAGGCACACGAAGCCCGGCTCTATCCCTTAGATGCTCGCGGTTCAAGAAGCGACAACGACGTTCGCGATAGCGACGTTTAGTCACGCAACATAAATGATATTTGAAAAGGTTGGAAAGTTGATGATCGTCGGCCCTCTGACGAGCAGCAACACCTACAACAAAGAAAAAAGTTAAATCAGTACAGACGAAAACGAGCATGAATTTTAAAGACTTACGTCGAATCTCCTTAAATTCGCGATGAATGGAAACACGCTCGACAGATCCATCAAGCTTCGTCGCACTCTTCCAGTCGCTCACGACCCACCACCAGTTTGTTTTCCAGTCTCGAATCTTGTTCGGGACCCCTTCGACGAGCTTCCACCCTGGTCGCCCCCTGACATAGAACCAACCATGGCCGACCTTTTGGCCAGCCTGGAGTGCTTGGAGGAGGGAGTTTATTTCTCGAGGAGTGAGAAAAACCCCTTGGCAACCATTCTCCACAGCCTCCAATCCGAACACCGTCAAAAGCCCAATGATGGTTGTCCATCCATTGGGGGTAATCTGCATAGGGACCACTCCCAAATAATTCAAGTAGAAGCTGATGTTCGAGTGAAGGGGAACCTCAATCCAGCCTCCATCATCCCATTGTTCATGGCGATCATGCCTTCCGGAGGCTAGTCGGCTCTTTCATCCTCCCTGGGAATGAAGAAATGTACATCTTGCGGAACGAGGTATTTTTTCCTCGAATTCGCAAGTTGTGCCGAGGATACCTTACTCGGATGCTCGCAAGCCTCATACCTCGACTCTACAGCAGCCCGATATTGATGAGCAGGAGGAGGAAACTCATACTCTGAAACATATTGAGCGTACGACCTCCTAAGTAGGTCGTCCCCGCCCAACCTTTCTTGCCATGAGAGAAAATCCGCTATGCTCGCTTTGTAACGGATAAGTTTGTCGGCACACTCGCGCAGACTACCACTAATCTTCCTCTGGGCAGTCTCGTGGTCGACCCAGTTCACCCATGTCCGAGTTAGAAGAATGGTCGTCCGCTTCATCCTCATGCTCGGAACCATTCCCCTCATTATCATCCCGATCAATCTGATCATCACCACCATCGGAGAGCAACTCCTCACCATGAGTCAACTCCCTCATGATACTATCCTCGGAGTAGCGAGCACTAAGGGCTTCGGCCGATATTGTCCAAGAAGGGCTTTCCGATCCATCAGAACACGAAGAGACCACAGCCCGTTTTCCAAGGTTCCGACCCAACCTCGACGTCGAGGCATCGGAAACCATCATATCCGCCGGCGGTGGCGATCCCGACTCGCCGGAATGTGCAACTCTCACCATTTGTATCGTTTTTTTAAGAAAAGGAGCAAAGGAGAGAAGAAAAGACGTTTTTTAATTAACTTACAAGCCGGAAATGGAAGATTTAGTCACCGGAGTTGTTGAAGAACCACCAACCTTGCTAAGAGAAAGCTTGAAGAAGAAGAAGACTCGAGATCTACGTTGAAAGTTTCGTTGTTCACTCATAATTAACATTAATCAAGTTATGGGAGAGGATTTCTACGTTGAAAGTTTAGTCTCTCTTGGTCCAAATGCTCGGGAAGAGCTAGAGCTTCTGATGGATGTTTAACGAGAGAGGTAGCCGCGAACCAGTGTGTAATGTCTTACCAAACCAGTATGTTTGTTTTTTTTTTTTGTAATTGTTGGGAAGCAGAATCATTATTTAGTTTGCACTACATCTTATCATTGTATGAAAGCACTTGGAATTACATCTTACGATCATTATGTTTTTTTGAAGTTTCCTTCACTTATTAATCTATTCTCTTATCTGACTTACTGCATTTTTAGGGTGTTGGATTAGTTGATCCAGTTCTGATATTGTGATAATGAGTTTAGGGAATAAGCAACCTAATAACTTAGTAAGGAAATTAATATTATTTAGCTACTTAAATCTTTGTACCAGGCTATGTAGCGACGGGGGAAGAAATTTAAGGCCTGGTGGAGGAATAGGGATAGAAGACAATTTAGTCTCATAACTTTATACTTTTTTTTAAATGGTTGCAAAAAAGTTAAATGTACCAATTTAGTCTCATTGTTTTGCAATTTGTTATGTTTTGATCCAAAAAAGTTAAATGTACCAATTTAGTCTCATTTTTCGCAATTTGTTCTATTATGTTCCCAAATTTTTTTAACGTAATTGCAAAAAATGGGATTAAATTGGTACAATTTAACTTTTTTTGGGACCAAAAAAGAATGAATTGCGAAAAAAATGGGACACGTGGCTGTCAACTTAAGCAAAACCCCATGTTCGTATGTTTTTATATTTTTTATTGTCACGTGTTTGTTGACATGCAGTTGACATAATTTTGTAGTCTCTTGCCACGTGCTATTATAGCACATATAGAACGAGCATTCAGAGAAGACGTCGCGAATCACCATTTATTAATCAAGAGTGGCCTAAAAACGGTGCAAAGAGGGAAAAAGGACCAATTGAATCATTACTACTAGTTAGTTTAAGAGAGCGACTAGATGTTTGCTAATTATAACTTTGATTTTTAGTGATTAATTAACCATTTAAAACACTACAACATTGTATTTGCATTCAACCAAATATAACATAATTAATGATTTGTGTGTGCGCATGTATTTTGAATGAGTTATAGAAATATAAATAGTATACTATCATTGCCAAATTACCCCACTATTATGGAAGAGCTACAGAGAAATATGGCTGTCAATTTGAGTTGAACCATAGGTTTGTATATTTGTATATATATTTGCATTGTCAAGTGTTACTTATTATGCAATCGACATATATATGTCCGGGCATTGCCTGCCTCACCCTATAATAGGGTGGAGTGAGTTGCTTGATTTAGGTTTTCGTCATTATATGTACTTCAAGATTGATTTTCTTGTTTTAGTACTGCTGTTGGTACAAATATCTTGGAAAATAAATGGATATGGATAAAGATAAAGACATAAGATGATAAATTTTGTGGGTTCAAGTCTTTCTAGTTTCACTCATTGTGTCTCTACTTTAGAAATAGATGATTATATGTTGGTTTTTGATGTAATTTTCTACTTTCAATTCCTTATCATTGTGTTTTTCTAATTTGAATTGCATCCTAACATTGTGTATTGTGGAGCTTCTTTCTCGTATGTGGTTTACTCAATTTAAGGGCCGGGAGTTTGATACTCCATTGCAAAAAAATATGCCCGCAAGCATTAAAACCAACAAACCTGAACAAATTGTTCATTTTCCTCAAGAAATTATTGAAGGCATACTGTTAAAGCTTTCAGTAAAACCCCTATTGTTCTTTAATAGGCAGTGAAGGTTTTGTCAAACCCCTTTTCAAAAATTCAAGAGAAAAAACAAGTCTTTCCCACCACAGGATCATTTTAAACCCTAAGGTCCCTAATATTTACCCTCATAGAGTACTAATGCATTCTTCTTGGCCCTCATTGTTAAATAAGCTAGTTGTTGATTCATTTGCATTTAATGATCCATTGGATATTCTATGATATTTGACTAAGTTTGTTGGTTGTTGTGATGGGCTTGTCCGCGTTCTTCTAAATAGCCATTTCTTTTTCTTGTGGAATCCGTCCATGAGAATATCCAAGAAATTGCATAATGCAAATGATAGATTGCACAACAAGATAATAACCAGATAGGGATTTGGTTACGATGAGTCCAATAATGATTACAAAGTTTGCGATTATCTTCTGTCATATGAACGCCAGAGACAACCAGCGGGTTATTAGTAGAATCTTCAGTTTGAAGAATAATTCATGGAATATATTCATAAATGATGGTGATTCTCGAAATTGTTTTGGTGAAGTAGCTAGGGAAGTTTGCAAATAGAAATCTTTACTGGGCTGTCAACCAAGAATGGGATATCGTTTCTTTCGATTTGAAGAATGAAGTGTATGGAATGGTTGAACAACCAAGTTATTTTAAAGAGTATGATTACAAATCTCTGGCAGGGATAGCAGGATGCCTTACTTAGTGTACTTGGTGAATATAGAGGTTTGCACTCAGATCGATATTTGGGTTATGAAAGGAGTATGCGGTGAAAGAGTCTTGGCTTTCATTCTCAATCCCGTTCTGCCCAGGTCCAAATGGGGAAATTTGAGACGAATTGAATACAAGACAAATATTAAAAAAAATATTGCAACAAAAAATTAATTAAATAAAAACCGTCGCAAATTTGAGACGAATTGAATTTCCGTAAAAAATGAAATAATAAAAAAAGTCCGTCGCATATTTGAGACGAGTTTTTCTATTTTCACTCATTTGTTTTTGGTTGTGTCACTCTCGATATCCATAGCAGTTGGAAAATGCCATGAATTACGGCAGTTGGAATATCCGTCTGGGTGCGGCTAAATACACCTCCGAAATTTTTATACACATCCTGGAAATTTCTAAACTACCTTTGTCATCAATATTTATCTTTAGAGTACGTAGCTGGGGGTTTATGCCATCAATTCCAGAGGACATGCCGTGCACGTCCCATCGTCCGCACCTGGAGTTTCTCTGCATAGAAGCAGTAACCAGCAGCAGGTTTGATTTGAATCAGAATTTGGTTGTATAATCAACGGGATTAAATATCAAGATTGTTAGTTGCCAAGAAACGATGAGGGAGAAGCTCTCGTTTTGCAAGCAAGAGTAAAAATACAAGGATAAAAGAGTAACACTGATTCCTCTATAGATTTTATTTTAATATCAAACCAATCAACAATATTACCAATTATTTGATTAAAACAAACTACTCATCAATTTGCTTAAGTCTGTGGACTAGAATACCAGAGTTAAAATTATTTGTACCAATTTAATTAATCCCATTTTTTGCAACTTGTTCTGTTTTGGTCCCAAAAATTAAATTACAAAAAAATTGGACTATATTGAAACATTTAACTTTAATTTTTTGGGACCAAAATAGATCAAATTGCAAAAAAAAAAAAAAAAAAGACTAAATTGATACATTTAATTTTTTTTGAGACCAAATAGATGCATTTAACTTTTTTGAGACCATTTCAGAAATTATTGAAAGTTATGGAACTGAATTGACTAATATCCCCATTTATCCGTTTCTCGTCAATGAGAAAAACATATAATGCCCTCTTTTACAGTGCAAGACTTGGACATATACTCAGACCATTAACCATTCTATTTTGTTTAAGGTACGTTACATGTGGTATCCTTTTGCTTATCGCTGTCACTGAAAGATAACCTTTGCCAAAATAAAATGACTTGGTAAAACCTAATGCGGCAAAATATTGATTTTGTAGAGGAGAAGATTAATCTACGTGAAAAGGATATTTCCCCGTCAACGTTTGTCATCTCAACCTTGGGACCACTTTTATCAATTTTTTCGATTTTAGGATTGGAAGAGAAAGTCTTGGGACCAAAATCACGATGGGCGTGGTTGCTAGGACAAAAAGAGAAATTTTCTCACACTAAAATCAACGTTAGCATTATATTTGTGAAAAGACAAAAAAAAAAAAAAAAAAAAAAAAAAAATCTCTCGGACATCAAACTTTTCATTGTAATAATAAATAAACACCATGTTAAAACTTCATTTCTCTCTTTGGGTAAGTTTAAAAAACATATGGAGACTTTTAATTTTTTTTTTATTGTATTAATTCTATATTTTAAATAAAAAATAGATAAATATAAACAAATTAGTATAAGACCCGCGGGATCGTAAAAATATTATTTAATAATAATTAATATAATTTTTTAAAATGTATGTGTATTTAATTTTATATAGCTTATGAGAAAATGAGAGAATGATGAAAAGAAAATTTTAAAAATATTTTTTTAAAAGAGTGCATGATTATATTATAAATAAAATTATAATTATAATTAGAAGATGTAAAACGATGAAGAAGGGAATGGATAAGAAAGAAAAAATAATTTAAAAAATTAGAGAAAGAAGAGGAAGAGAAAATTATTTAAAAAAAATCAAAATTATAGAAATTAGAGTTTTAAGAAATTAGGTTTTTAGGGAAGCCACGTGAAATTAAAAAATAGTATATAAGGAGTATGTTGAGAGGAAATCTGGAAACCCTAAACCCCTCCGTAGTGGCGCATTGGCCCTATCTTGCCTCCCCTTCCTCTTTGCCCTCAAAGTAATTGCTGTTTGGAAACGCCCAAGTTAGCAAAGCATATGTATTGGCAAGTAGAATCGTAATTTGGCCACGCCAGGTATGGTTATTTCCCCTCAATTTTCTTGGTTAATTCGTTTGTTATGTCTGAATTTCTTATATATGGTCCTTGTGTTTGTTGAAGACAGAAAACCCTAAATGGAGGAGAGTGAAAACAAAATTCAGATGGGTGAGCATCATGATTTCCCACAAGAAATTGTTGAAGACATACTCTCAAGACTCCCGGTCGATTCCCTCTTGAAATTCAGGTGCGTTTCGAAGTCATGGCTTTCGTTAATCGACAGTGAACGATTCATCAAAATCCACCTTAAAAAGTCAGCGGACAACAAACTTCTTTCGCACCATCGCATAATCATTTTTAAAATCCTTGATGATGATGCAGAACCTAATACTATAATTTATAAAATTTGCTGTTGGGCCTCACTGTTAAAAGAGCCACTTGATAATCCGGGGAATTACTTATATGATGGAAAATCTTTTGAGTGTGATGTCCACATGGTGGGTTGTTGTAATGGGCTTGTTTGCCTTATTCATGTTACTGGAGAGTTTATGTTGTGGAACCCATCTACAAAAATGTCCATGTATTTGCCTGATGCAGCTGATAGCGTGGATCTGTACAACTTTCCCATGTATGGGTTCGGCTATGATGAGTCGAGTGATGATTACAAAGTGCTTGCGATTATCACTTCTTACCCACGCCCGCCGACTGGTAGAGTTTATAGTCTTAAGAGCCATTCATGGAATACATTCAAGGAGGAGGATGAAGAGTTAGAATTTCCACACCGTGATGATGTAGCTGGGGTATTTGTAAGTGGAAATCTTCATTGGTTTAGCCAAAATGGAAACAACGACATTGACTTTATTTCCTTCGATTTGAAAAATGAGGTGTTTGGAATGGTTGACAAACCATTCTATTCATCTTATATTGATTTACCAACTCATCAAACGATTGGAGTGATAGACGGATGCCTTAGTGTGCTCTGTGAATATGAAGGTATTTCTAAATTTAATGTTTGGGTTATGAAGGAGTATGGGGTACAAGAGTCTTGGATTAAACTTTATACTTTTTCAAACGTCAACAATAATATTCCTCCCTTGAACAGACTACAGGTTTGCTCATTTTGTAGGGGACCAAATGGGGAACTTCTACTCATGTATGCATATACTGCGTGGATAATTTGTTGTTATTATCCTCAAGATAACTTTCATCGTTCGCGCATAATTAACATTGATGGAGTTTTTGGGGCAGGATTTTACGTTGGAAGTTTAGTCTCACTTGGTCCAAATGCTGGAGAAGAGAGCTTCTGGTTGATCGATTCTGAACATGAGAGTCAAGACTGAACTAACCGAACTAGTACTTTGGGCGATCAAAATGGTTTTGAGTAATGTTGTACCAAATTTAATTAGTATATTGTTTTCTGATGTAATTGTTGAGAAGCAAAATCATTATCTACTTTGAACTACATCTTATCATTGAGTTTAATTTATGTACTTTGAATTAGATCATATTATTGTGTTATTCAAGTCTTGTTGACATGTTCTCTTATTAATTTAGGGAGTTGGATTGGTTGATCCAGTTTTGATGAAATGAGCAACCTAATAACCTGTACGGAAATCAATCTTCTTTGGCAGAAGTAGCAAGTTAAATCTTCTTATAGGTAATTATAGAGCGACGGGGAAGAAATTCAAGGACACGTGGCTGTCTAGTTGAGCGAAACATCCGCAACCACAGCTAATGATTCCAGCCTGCTATAGAAGCCACTCCGATCCCAACTGATTCCCTTCCTTCTGAGTGTCTCCTTAGTACGTTGGAAGAAAATCCCTGTCTTCAATCTCCAAATCTTCCGCCACTCGTCCCTGTAACAAACATCCATTTCTTGAATTGCAATGGGTCTCTTACATTGCCATGGACTAGGCAGGGCTGTGGGAATGTTCATACAGTACAGTTTTATATTCTAAAACATACTATAAGGAACACATTTTATTTTTCCTTTTGGAACTTCAGATTTAACTCTTAGATCTGGATTTTATCACAATAAAGTTGAGAGCATTAACCACACCCAAAAAAAATAAAAAATTGTTGATAAATAAAATTAATTGTTGCTGATTCACTCACATTTTTCCCATGCATGCAAACAAACACTACGCGTATTGCTGCATTGCCTAACAACACGATGCGTATTGTTGCTTCACGTAACACCACGACGCCGTACCATATTGCTCTCCTTCGTTTATTTTGTCATTTAGATTCATGGTTTGGGATTGAGAGAGCTTCAAGACTTCAAAAACCCTCTATATTGCTCATCACTAACCTCAAATCCCAAAGACCGAATTGTGTAAATTATAGGTGCTGGAAAATGGAGAGCAAAAATACATCAGGAATATCAAAACCAACAAAGCTGAACATATTGTTCATTTTTGCAAAGGTCCCAAAAAAATAAAGTTTCTCATAACTAATTAATTGGTCTCAGAGTTGCCAGAATTTGAAGTATAACTTAACTTATACAGCACATTTTTGGCACATGATTACTTTTCCGCAAAGTTACAAAAAAAGTGCCTAAAAACGATGTGGTACTTCAAACTCCAGCGACTTTAGGATCAAAATTGGACCACCTAAGGAGCTCTGAATTAAATTGAAAAACTACCGTTAATTAGTAATATCTCAACAGATTTGATCGGCTGTCAATTTTAGCATTGCAATGCTGAACGATTTTTTTTTTGATATGAATGCTGAACTTTTTTTTTTTTTTTGAAAGGAGCTGAACGTTTTATTAAACAAGTTGGCTGTATGTTTTTTTTTTAGATGTAGTAATCGAGCAAAATCATTACTTACTTTGACCTGCATCATATCGTTGTGTTTATGTACTTTGAATATTGGCTTACTCCATTTTAGGGTGTTGGATTGGTGTGAACCCAGTTCTGATTTCGTGATAATGTGTGCTCATACACTAATCTTGTAGGTAAATCAATGTTCTATAGTGAAAGTAGCAAATATGTTAATTATTTTAAGAAAAATATTTAGATTTTTCTTTCTGATTTGTATAAGTTTGATTTAATAAAGAAAAATTGAATTGAAAAAGGGATATATTACGGAGTACCAGATCGAGGTACTCAAAATAGGAAGAGTTACATGACAGGAAACATAGAGGCTGGGGTGATAGAAGACCTGCAGAAATAAGCAGACCACATTATCCACTAACTTTATTTTTTGAACAACAAGAAAGGTAATATATTAACGACTACCAGGGGTACTCAACAGGGTCAATCAGAGTTACAATTATAAAATGACGCAAACTGTCATGAATAGAAACTGAAGAATTACAAAAACTATTGTGATGCAAGAAAAGGAAACATGTCTTGGAGTGCATTTGGTCCAGTACTCTATGGTTTCTGTGGAAATCTAGAAATTGTAGAATCTTCAAAGGTGAGAATGTTTCCCCGGATAAGATTTTTGAGGAGATTCGAGCTAAAGTATGGAGTCTCTTTTCCTTACACTTTAGTGGTGTTAACCACTATTCGTTTTAGGATTGGTGTTGCAACCCTAGACTTTGTTGTAAGAAACTCTAAGTGATAGGCTTGGTTATGCTTAGATTAGTCTTCGCGTCATTTTATAATTGTAACTCTGATTGACCCTTTTGAGTACCCCTGGTACTCGATAATATATTACCATTTTGTTGTTCAAAAAAAAAAAAAAAAGAGGCTCCACATCTTGGTTCTGACCTCATAAAAAGTCTTTTCCGGTTTAATCTCTTCGTTTGCAAAAATCTTGCCATTTCTCGCTTACCACAGGTACCACACTATGCAGCTCCAAAGGCATTCCAAAACGGACTTCTTCCTCTTTCCTCCAAGCGCTCCAATGTGTTGGTTTTATGTGCATGGCCATGGGGGAATTTAGCCATTCATAGCCAAGGTACCATACCTGTCTAGAAAAGCAGCAGTTGAAAAACAAGTTTTGGACCGATTCCTCTTCAATTCCTAAGTTCAGCTACGGTTGGGAGTCTTTCGCGAAGGATTTTCCAAGCTAAACCCGAAAATTTTGTGGGGGTTAGCCTGTTCCAGATTTTCCGAGATGCAGCAAGAGTGTGGTGTTCTAGGATCTGGGTTGGGGGATGATTAGATTGGCAGCAGTAGGCTGATTTAATAAACTTATCACCATTTCTTAATAAATTCATATTTTCGAAAGAAAAAAAAGGTAAGAAATAAGACGTGTCGAGATGATGTGGTGTGTGGCATGATAATGTGGTTTTTTTTAATCCATGTGGTGTCGTGTCATCGTTCTTGAAGGAAGCTAGCCCCAATTTTTTTTTTTTTTGAAGGTTTACAAGATCAGATTAGATCATACAAAATATTTCCAAAGCACCAGATCTTCAAAACCGACGAAATAAACAGGTGTCGCTACCCGCTCCAATCGTGAGAAGTGGGGACGCGAGTGTACTCTTTGCCCATGAGAAATGCCCAGTCCACTATTTTAACAATGAGACAAACCCCACACTAAGGTAGTCTATATTTTTATGATAAATAGGGAAAATAAAAGGACAAAAGCCACCAAGCACCAAATCATTCCATTCCAACACCACAGCAGGGACAAACAAACTCCACAAAACTCCACAAGGGGCAGGCTCCACAAAGGGACAGACTGAGGCTCCACAAAGGGACTATAAACTCCCACTGAGAGAGGAAGAAACGCATGATGCGCCCAGAACAGCAGAAAGAAAAACAACAAAGCCAAAAGACAGAAACTAAACAATCTAGACTAAAACAGAAAATAAAGAACACTAAACTAAGAAAGCAGAAAATAGAGAACAGGAAATAAAGAAAACTAAACTAATAAAGCAGAAATTAGAGAACAGAAAAATAAACGGGATCAATGGATCGCTCACCGGATTGGCCGGCGTAGCGCAATCAGGGAGGGAAGATCCGTTGATCCCACTAAAATGTCGGCGGTGCGGTGGCGCTTTAGGCGGTGCGGTGGCGCTTTAGGCGGTGCGGTGGCGCTTTAGGCGGTGCGGTGGCGCTTTAGGCGGTGCGGCGGCTTTTTCCCCTTTTATATATATATATATATATATATATATATATATATATATTTATTTGGTTTCCTTAATCGATCAAGTGGTTTTTGGAGAAGATGGAGAAGAAAGGTGGATTGAATAGGCAGAAGGTAGGCGGCGGAATTTAGTTGAAGAGAAGGTGGAGAGAATTTTCCGCTTTCTCTCTCTATAATTTATTGTCGTATAAATACTTACTCTCTTCAATATGCAAAGCCATGGATCGCCAACACAAGCTTTGTAATCAACCAAACAGCTCCATCAATGTCACGCCCCAAATCTGAAAATATTGACCTTTTAAAAAGTAGTTAAAATAACTAATTTTAAACTGCAAAAATTATATTTTAAACTTACAACGATAAAGTAAAGGGACGCAACGGCTATTATATTTAAATCACGTTAAGCATTGCAGCGGAAACAATTTAAAATAAAATTTAGAAATTCATAAATAACTCCTCAAGCAATTATCCATAAGAATAACCATAATTAAATTAAATAAACATGCTTGAAAATAGTCCTTTAATCTTAAATAAATCGTCGTCTCCCATCACCACTCCTCGCCATCCAACTCTTAACCTGAAATTGTAAATTGTTGGGGGTGAGCATGCAAGCACACTCAGTGAATCTAAGTCATTCAATACTTAATATCGAAAATAAATAATCAAGTAATCGAAACATAGTAAATAACATTCACATTGCCACATATACTTTGCCATTGATACTTTGCCATTGATACTTTGCCAACTTTGCCAATAGAGTTTGTGGACCTTCCCAAAGCCAAATAAATGACTAAGGTATTCCCACACGTAGTGAGCACGGCGGGTCGCACCCGAAGACCCGTCGGTCCCGGACCCCATTTGGAGCCCCTGGCTATTAGATAACTTTGCCAATATATAATGTACTTTGCCACAAACTTTGCCAATAGAATGATAACTTTGCCAATAGAATAACAATAGAAATGGATTCACATAGTAAACAATTAACTCAAACATTTATCTAAAACATTAAATAATGAATAACACTGCATTAGAGCTCTACAAACCACCGTAGAGTATAAAGCAATTAAAAACCCACCTCGATAGTTGAACGTGGAAATTAAATGATGTGTAAAAGCCTCGTAATTATCGTCGCCTAGCCGTGCGATACATAGAATAGCAATTGATCGAATTTTTCTTCTAAACTAAATTGAATCTACTCAATATAATAATTAAAAGATTTGCAATTGCATGAATTGATCTTATGATTTCCGTCCACCAAGCAACATACATATATATAGCATTTGAGGAATGAAAGAGGTGCATATTAAATTGAATTTACTGTTACAAATCATTAAATAAATTAATTTAAATTCACATATTATAAATGCATGGGAAGGAAATGGAGAGGTCAAGCTAAAAAATATGCATGTGTGAAAATTAAAAGTAACGTGCATGAGAAAACGTTGCAAAATAATTTAATTCTTATAATTGAAAACGCATAAGAAGAAATGGAGGGTCAAATAACAATTAAATAAATACATGTAACGTTTTAAGATAGTTAAATGCAAATAATTTGATACAATTTATGTATTAAAATTACTACGTCTATATATATTATTATATTTTTATAATTTCCTTTTGACAAAAGTAAAATAAGAATTGATTAGATTAATTATTATTATAAAATTCTGGGGTATTACAATCAATAATTCTAAAATCAACTAGCCCCAATTGAAAACTCACGTGTGGCCGGAACATTTGCAATTCCGGCCATTTTGAAACTTTCTCAGCAAAAATGACGAAAAAAAAAGAAAGAAATTGTACAGCCTAGGAGTCTAGGACTAATGTTGATAAAGCAAAAGCATGAATAATTTATTTTGGAATAAATCTAAGCTACTGGACGTAAAACAAAATTCTCACTTTGGGATATTTTTTCTTTCAATTTGAAGCGTGGGGTAGTGTAGGTTGTTTGAGCTTCCGAGAAATTCAAAAAGTACTTTAACAGAACTCAGTGATAGAGGGGATGCCTAAATGTGATTATCCTCAAGCTAAACTAAATGTGATTTGTGATTAATATCAGTTGCCAGTGAGTCCATCGAGCACTTCGGCCCATATATATATCAAACCCCCACCAACCAGTCAGGATTAGACAGCCAATGTTCAAGCTGACTCTAATCAGGATTAGACAGCAAATATGTTGGGCCGAACAAGTGGACGGACCATGAGATAAAAATTTGTCCCCCTCTATAGACCATTCGCGGGCCCACAACCAACTCTGGATCCTCGACGGTACATCCCTTATCTCACTTTGTATCTTATGAAAAATTATCTCCTTCTCACAAAGCTTATATATCGGCCATCACATCACATGATGAGCCCACAAGTATTTTTACCACGCAGTTAAACATCCAAAATGGAGAGAAGCTATGCAAAGGGAGATTGAGAGAAAAAAAATTATTTATGTCCCGTAATTTTCACATTTTTTTAAAAACGTCCCAAAATAGTTAAAATTTTATTCACGTTCCATAACTTCTTCAATTGCTTAATTTACGTCCATTTTTCACCGGAATTGTAAATTCGACGGAATTCCCCAAATTTAATAATCACGTGATAGAAACGGCGTCGTTTTAATCACTCCAACGTAAATGGGACGTAAATTGATAAATTAAAAAAGTTATTGGTCACAGTTTGTAGCATGTTTGCCGTCCCGGTCAAGAAAAATTGGACAATGCACTAGTTGGATGTGAATAACGCATTTCTATATGGGGACTTACATGACGAAGTTTACATGAAGATTTCGTAAGGCTTTGTAAAATAGGGTGACACTCGAAATGTCGTCTTTGCAAATCTCTCTATGGCTTACGTACGTTAAACTTCTAGAAATTGGTATCACAAATTCACCACTTCCCTTTATGATATTGGTATCCCATGCTGACCACCCTCTCTTCATTTACAAAAAAGGGTACAATTTACATTTCGGCAATTATTTATGTGGATGATGTGATTCTTATGGTAAATTCTGATGCAAAAATTCTTGAAGTAAGGAAATGTCTTGATGGACGTTTCAGAATAAAAGACTTGGGGCCCTTAGTATTTCTTTGGTATTGAAGTTGTACGAACCCCTAACAGAGTCGTACTTAGCCAATGGAAGTACACATTAGATATATTGGAAGAAAGTGGGTTAACGGGATGTCGACCCAATTTATTCCCCATGGAGCAAAACACTCACTTGGATAATGCAGTAAATACCCACTCGTGGATGCCACACAATATAGATGATTGATTGGTTGATTGTTGTACTTACAAGTCACACGGCCAGATATTAATTACATGTGTCGTCAATTTGTTAAGTCAATTTCTCTCCCAGCCTCGACAACGTCGACATATGCACTTG
The DNA here is from genome assembly GCA_963675135.1 of Galeopsis tetrahit. NCBI lineage: Eukaryota > Viridiplantae > Streptophyta > Magnoliopsida > Lamiales > Lamiaceae > Galeopsis > Galeopsis tetrahit. The sequence goes on from OY776132.1 coordinate 70,503,851, forward strand.
TCCCCTTACTAGGCACTCAAAACTAGATACATAATTTTAGTAGGAGGTGCACCGATTTTGTGCACAGCGTACAAAGAAATGGTATGTTGTTTCGTGGTCTAACACAGAGGTAGAATATCAAGCTATGGCTACGATGGTTACTACAAGATCTCGAGGTTCCACAACTTGGGCCAACCCTATTATATGGTGGCAATCAAACTGCGCGTCATATAGCAAATAATTTGGTCTTACACTACAAGCACTACAAAAAAGAGGTGTTTTACCGACGGAAATGTCGACGAATATTCAGTCGGTATTGGCTCTTGCCGACGGATTTCATCCGTCGTCAATGGATCGGTCGGTATGGTTTACCGACGGAAAATATGATTCCGTCGGTATGTGGCGACGGATTCCCGACGGTTTCTGCCCGTCGCCAGTACCGACGGATTCAATTCCGTCGGCATTCAAACCAACCCATTTTCAAACCGGGTCGCCAGTACCGACGGATTCAATTCCGTCGGCATTCAAACCAACCCGTTTTTAAACCGGGTCAAGATTCCGTCGGTATATCCGTTGGTATATCCGTCGGTATATCCGTCGGTATATTTTGGACATAAAATTTATTCTTTTAAAAAACATAAAATAGTCTGTCGGCTCGTCCGTCGGCATTACCGACGCTAAACCGATGGAATTTTCCGTCAGTAAGTACCAAAAAATTTTTTAAAAAAAATTATATTCCGTCGGCCCGTCCGTCGGCATTACCGACGCTAAACCGACGGAATATTCCGTCGGTAAGCACCAAAAATTTAAAAAAAAAAAATATTTGTGATCGGGATTCGACCCGGGTCCTACTATAACCGACCCGACCGACCCGATCAAAATTGCATTAATTCATTACTAATAACAAAATTCATTCCAAAGAGAAGCCTAATGAGATTTTTTAAATTAAGCACGATAGAAAGAAATGAAGAACATCAAGTTAAATAATTCAATACACAAATCTACATTAGATCCAACAGAATAAATAAAATCGAACTCAGTTGGGTGACATATCTTTGTATCGACCACCGTGCCTAACAAAAAAACGCTAGTGAGAAAAAAAGAAGAGGTTACTAAATTGCTGAAATCAAAATTTATACCAGGCTTAATATTGCCATTCCAGCTGTCCCCGTGTTTTGCAGGAAAGAGACGAGTGTGATGTCTCTTTTGTTAGGCACGGTGGTCGATACAAAGATATGTCACCCAACTGAAAGGCATATAATTTTCCTCTATTGAAAGGCAGGCCTGAAAATCACCAATTTGCTAGGTAAAGAAAATACATAATAATTTCTTTCAAAGAAAGGTAAAGACAGAACAAAAATAAATAAAAAAACCTTTCGTATAGCGTTAACTTCATAGAGAAGAACTTGATTAAACTGTCCTTCGCCGACTCCATCCCTGCCATTTCAAAATCAATTTACCATAGGGGAAACATAAAGAAACATTGTTCTTAAAGCTAACCTGTAAAATATTATCTGCTCTGGTTTCCGGCCAGTGGAATTGTAGAAGGCCAAAAATTCGAGCAACGGACGGCGAGGGAGAGGCGACGGCAACGGCCGCGTTCATTAAGAAGGGTGGGGGTGGGGGTGAGGGAGAGACAGAGAGAGAGAGAGAGAGAGAGAGAAAATAAGAAGGTGGAGGTGGGGGAAATAACGCGTGAAATGAGAGAAAGTTACATATATATTCGGAAATGCCGACGGAAATGCCGACGGATATATCCGTTGGCATTGACTCTTTGCCGTTAGCGACGGATATGCCGACGGATATATCGATCGGCTTTGACTCTTTGCCGTTGGCGACGGATATGCCGACGGATATTTCGGTCGGTATTGGCTCGTTGCCGTTGGCGACGGATATTTTCCGTCGCCATTGGATTTTTTTTTTATAAAAAATTCGTTTATTTATTTTCATTGTATTTTTATAACCAAATGATAAATAATTAAATTATAAGTTATAACCAAATGATAAATAATTAAATCTTATAAATTGTACAAAATAAAATAGCTAGGTTACATTAATTTAATCTTCATCTTCGTCTTCATTTTCATTATTTGCCACATCTTCCTCTTCCTCCTCATCTTCTTCATCCTCATCTTCTTCATCCTCCCTCTCGTCATGTTCATCCTCCTCCTCATGTCCACTATCGTTTTCAATAACAATCAATTGTGGATTTGCAGCCGTCAAGTCTACCGAAAGATTAAAATCTCCCGCAAACACTTCAGTTTGATTCTCTATTTGTTCCATTTGAAACGGAGGTTCATTTTCATCGTTGTTTTCCTTTTGGGGGACCTCCACCATTGACCTTGCCTTCACTTTGCAAACAGCGTGCCATTCTCTATTACGTTTTCCAGCTCCTGGATACGTGCAGTAGTAGACTTGAGATACCTGAGAGGCAAATACAAATGGATCATCCCCGCTATACTTCCTTTTCGAATTAACATCCACAAGCTTGTACTCCGGATGAATTTTGGTTCCTAAAGGGGATGTGTCAAACCAATGGCACTTGAACAACATTACGGTTTTCATTGGATATCCCGGATATTCAATTTCAACGACTTCGTGCAACACCCCAAAGTAATCACTTGCATCTGCATTGTAATTCGCACTGCTAACACAAACACCACTGTTGTTAGTCGTTCTTGTTGATGCATACTCTGATGTATGAAACCTGTAGCCTTTCACAATATAGCCGTTGTAAGTCCTCACACGCCGTAGTGGTCCTTTGCTGAGATCCTATAAGAACCGGCTCTGAAAATCGTGCGATTGTCCCTATACAGTTAAAATTAACATTAATCAAAACAATTATTTGTTCACGTAAAATTCAATTAATGATACTCACATAACGTTGGAACCATCGGGCAAATTGACGTTGAAGACTAGTATCTATGTCTCTATCTGAGATGTTTTGATCTGCATGTCGTAGTTCTTGTGTATACATCCTAATAATTCACAACACAATTAGATGATAAATGACGTACGTTTGTGCTATTTAATTAGATGATAAATATATGAAATACTTACTCAATGTAAGGCTGAACTTCATCACAATTCAATAACACGTACGTTTGTGCTATTTAAGCCTCTGTGTTTGTTGACCAATATCGTTCAGTGGCTTTTCCTATAGGTCGCCCCTTAGACTTGAATACAGAGAGCATGCCAACGACTTCTTGTTGCGTACCTCTACCATCGAAGTTACGTGGTTCATTCCTGATCCTCGTGTTGACATGGTCTTCAAAATAATATGAACAAAACATGCCAACCTCTTCATTCAAATATGCATTAACAATCGATGCTTCGACGTTTTCCTTTTGTTTAGCATTGCGCTTCAAGTTGTGGAGATACCTAAAATTATAATAGTTAACAAATTAAAATAAGGCTTCTTATACTAAAAACTAATTAAATGAGAGAAATAGAATTGTTCACCTCTCAAATGGGTACATCCACCTGTACTGCACTGGACCACCAATCCTAGCTTCATACGCTAAGTGAACAGGTAAGTGTTCCATCGAGTCAAAGAAGCTAGGTGGGAAAAAACGTTCCAACTTACACAAAATAACTGGAATGTCTCGTTCCAAACGATTCATATCATCAACCTTGATTGTTGTAGACGTTAAATCTCTAAAAAAGAGACTTAATTCAGTGATAGCCCTCCACACATTCAGAGGAAGAAATTCTCGAAACGCAATAGGTATCAAGCGTTGCATAAAAACATGACAATCATGACTCTTCATCCCTGCAACTTTCCCTTTTGTTGTGTCTACGCATCGACTTATGTTTGACACGTAGCCGTCTGGAAATCTTAACTCTTTAATCCACCTACACAATTCCTGTTTTTGTGTCTTATCTAGTGTGTAGCAAGCCTTTGGATATTTACCTGTACGGGTATCCTGTTCCAACTCATCACGGCGACAGATGGTGTTCAACTCTCCCCTGGACTTTGGAGTATCTTTCGTCTTGCCTTCTGTGTTCATGATTGTGTGAAACACATTGTCAAACACATTCTTCTCAATGTGCATGACATCCAAATTGTGACGGATCAATAGTGAACTCCAATATGGCAAGTCCCAAAAAATACTCTTTTTCTTCCAGTTACCTGGGATTCCTTTGTTGTGTTCTTCTGCATTTTCCTTCGTAGTTTTTTTCAAACCCGTCCACTCAATCTCATATAACAGCCTTTGTCCTGTACGATTAATAAATGTTAGAATAAATGTAACCCAAAAAAACATGTTAAAATAAATGTATAAAATACCATTTCGAAGGGGCGGTCGATTGTTTGTGACTGTTCTATTCTTCGTGAAGTCCACCTTATTCCTTCGAAATGGATGATCTCGAGGTAAAAACCTTCGGTGATTATCGAACCATGAAACTTTTCTACTCATCGGGAGACTGAAAGCTTCAGAATGTTCCATACAATACGGACAAGCTTGCTTTCCGGTTGTACTCCACCCGGAAAACATAGCATATGCAGGAAAGTCGGTAATGGTCCACAATAAAGCAGCACGCATCGTGAAGTTCTATTTCCTAGAAACATCATATGTTTGGACTCTGTTTTCCCATAGGAAGATCAAGTCTTTAATAAGAGGCTGGAGATAAACATCAAGTTTATGCTTTGGATTCGACGGACCAGGCACCAATACAGTCAGAAACATTGTTTGAGGTTTCATGCACATCCATGGAGGTAGATTATATGGAGTCAGTATCACCGGCCACAAAGAATACTTCTTTCCATAACTCCCAAACGGTGCAAAACCATCAGTACTCAAGCCTAATCTCACATTCCTCGGTTCACAAGCAAATCCTGGAAACACGTTATCAAGGTGTTTCCAGGCTTCAGAGTCGGACGGATGTCTCATATCCCCAGCCTCAGTATCTTCAGAATTTCTTGCATGCCACATCATGTGTTGAGCTGTAGCACTAGATTGAAACAATCTCATTAAACGAGGAATGATAGGAAGATAATACATCCTCTTATGTGGCACTTTCTTTTGTGTCTTGCTCGATTGACCACCTGGTCCCTTCCGTCGTGGCTCTTTGTACCGGGGATGGCCACACATTCTACACATAAGAAGATCGATATCGTCATCACCCCAGTATAACATGCAACCATTCACACAACAATCAATCTTCTCAACCGACAAACCCATATTCTTCATCAGTTGTTTGCTCTGATGAAACGTCGTAGGTACTTTATTATCGACAGGACAAATCTCACTGCATAATTGTGTCATTTGCTCATATGCTCTGTTAGATAGCTTGTTCTCCGTCTTGATAGCCATAAGTCAAGCATTAAATGACAACTGAGAATGAGAATCACACCCTGGATACAAATCTTGATCGACTAATTTGAGCATCTCATAAAACTGAAATGCTTCATCCGTTGGTTCCTCCTCTATATTTGACATACCGGCTTCCATCACCATTGTTTGATACATATCGGGTTCTTCCACTCCAAACTCTTGATCGTTACTGGTGCCGACATGCTCAACGTGTACTGGTTGTTCATAAATTGCAGTAGTGTAATAGTACAAGACTTGATCAAAATTATAAGGCCATCGTTGTTCGCCATGACTTGTCCAATTATAGTAATTATCAACGAACCCATTCAATACAACGTGGCATAAGACTTCATCAATGCTTTTAAATGATCTATTCTGACATTTCTTAGCATTACACGGACACCTAATACAATCCTCAGACATGTAATGTGGGTGTAGCTTTGCAAATTCAACAAATGACACGAGTTTATCATAAAATTCACCATTCACATTTCCTAAAACGAGCCTAGGAGTACAATACATCCACCGACGATCCGGCAATTCCATCTGTTAAACAATTTGACCAAATTAAAATTACACACTAAAAATTAAACACTAAAAGTTATAAAACTATATACATTTCATGAAAATTAAACACTAAAAGTTATAAAACTATATACATTTCATAAAAATTAAACACTAAAAGTTATAAAACTATATACATTTCATAAAAATTAATTGCAGTAAAACTATGTACACTTAATAGAAGAACATACCTTAAATTTTCGCTCCACTCCAAATTTTTCCCTTAATTTTTTGCTCCACTCTAAAATTTTCACGTGTTTTGAGGTTCTGGAACAATTTTCAATACTACATGCAGACGGAAATGTCATTCCGTCGGTATATCACGCGCCTAAATTCTGTCGGTATTGTCAATACCGACGGATAATTTCAGTCGGTAACACCGATTTCAAATGTATGTCAAATCAGTCAAATTCCGTTGACCAAATTTCAGTCGGTATTTACATTGCCGACGGAAATTATCCGTCGACATTGAACATGTGTCTATACCGACGGAATCACATTCCGTTGGTAAAAGACGCGTATAAAAAAAACAAAAATTAATATACGCATTCTTAACACATAAAAATTAATATACGCATTCTTAACACATAAAACACACATAAAACATAACTAAAATTAATATACGCATTCTTAACACATAAAACACACATAAAACATAAGAGAAAATTTCATTTTACGTCCTGTAACTTAGGCCTAATCCAGAATATATCCTTTAAGTTTTCACGTTTTCAATTTACGTCCTAGAGTGTCCAATTTACATCCTTTTCGGTCCAATTTACGTCCTTTCCACCGAAAAATTGAAAATCTGGTCAAATAGTCCAATTTACATCCTTTATGTTTGAAAATTATAAATTAATAATTAAAAAATTCTGAAAATATCATTAAAAATAAAAAAATCTCATTAAAAACTTATAAATTGTGTAAAATAAATATAAAAAATCTAAAAAAAATTATAAATTCTACAATTCAAAAAATCTGAAAATGTGTAGATTTAATTTTTTTTTTCTAAAAACTCATAAAAATAAAAAAAATCTGTAATTTCTACAATTCAAAAAATCTAAAAAATGTGTAAATTAATTTATTTTTTTCTAAAACTCATAAAAATAAAAAAAATATATAAATTAAAATTTTAAAAATGTTTAAAATAAAAAATTCCACGATTTTAAAAATATCGCGAAAATGAATTTTGGACTGTTCCAAAATCGATCAAGGTGCATGTGGAATTTACACTCAACCTCGACGGTGAGTTGGAAAATCTCGTGGGACCCAAAATTTTTAGGAGTTCGAGCAAAACTTTAATGGCAGACGAGTCTGAATCAGGTCTGATTTTTAATGAAATGTTAATAATTTTTATTATTTTATTAGATTTTTAGAATTAGTAATATTTTTTGTTTAAAAAAAAAAAAAGAATTAGTAATTTTTAATATACATATTTTTAATAAATTAATGAGATTTTTAGAGTTTTGAGAAATTTTAATGAGATTTTGAATTTCTTAATTTTTAAATTACATATTTTCCATTCTTTGTATTGTAGAATGTTTTATTTTTTGTATTTTCAAAATTTTCAAAATTTTTGAATTTTTTATTTATATTTTACACATTTTATAATTTGTAATGATATTTTTCAAAATTTTAGTGATATATTTTGAATTTTATTTTACACATTTTATATTTTTTAATTTTAAGGAGTTTTTTTAATTTTTAATGATACTTTTAGATTTTTTAAATCTTTAATGGGATTTTTAGAAAATTTTAATTAGTAAATTTTAATTTTCAAACTTAAAGGACGTAAATTGGACTATTTGGCCGGAATCCCAATTTATTCCTCACATTCCGGTGAGTTTTAAAATTTTCCGGCGGAAAGGACGTAAATTGGACCAAAAAGGACGTAAATCGAAAAAGTACAAATTTAAAGGATATAAATTGGATTTTAGGCCTAAGTTACAGGACGTAAAATGAAATTTTCTCTAAAACATAACTAAAATTAATATACACATTCTTAACACATAAAACACACATAACTAAAATTAAACAACTAATACTTAAACATAAAAGTAAATAGTTCAATAATAATGCAGATAAAAATAAATAGTTCTACGAGACATAAAAGTAAATAGTTCTACGAGACATAAAAATAAAATTGTTCAACACATAAAAAAAAATTGTTCAAAGTCACTCATTCACCATAGATGAACATATCAATTTCATTGTCGACAACGAACTGCTGACCCATGATGTCATCATCACGCATGGTCGGGACATAGGCTGAGGGGGCTGGGGGAACAGGCACGTTCACGTTGGCCGTCGGTGGAGGAGCTTGCATGGTTCTCTGATAAACCTCCTCGATCCTCTCGTCCGACCACCCCAACTCTCGACCCATATTCATATGCATCACATGGATGTAATGGTTGAATTGTGTCATCATATGATCAGGAGTTGGGGTGGAAGATACGGAACCCTGCGATGCCGTCTGGGACGGACCAGCGGACCTGACATCAGCGCTCATACGACCAAGGCCCAGAACTCGTCCGCGGGTGGTGGGGGCAACTTCCAAATAAGTCCGGTCCACCTCCTCGACTGTAGGGGCACTGCTGGTTCCGGCTTGAGTAGGGTCGACTTGAGTTCCGATCTCGGCCATCCTCCGGTTCATCTCCAACTACATAATTAATAATTGTAAATTAATAGAATAAACTATAAAAAATGTATTTAATTAAACAATTTTATTACTTACGTGGAGGTTAGTTGTGCGCCCGTATGTGGATTGCTGTGTACTCTCGTTAAACGGATGAGCAATGCTCATCCGGTCCAAGTGAGTGGGTACACGCCTCGTCTCCCGTTCCTAATAATTAAATTTATGTATTATATATACTAAATAATTAAATTTATTGAAATTAATTAAAAAATTAATAAACACTTACAATGACAATCGACCGCTCAAGGATGGACCGGGCTCCACACCGATGCCTGGACATCCCACCCCCAACGTCGGATCTCCGGTTGGCCTTAGCAATCTCACACTTCCTGATGTACTCAGGATCCAGCCACTCCCTCGTCAATGAATCCCACAACACAACATCATTAGCATCCTTACCCAAGCTCTGCGTCGTCCCATCGCTCCGCCATGCCATTCTCCATTCGTACATTAAATCCTTATACCGCTCTTGCGCCGATTTACTGAAATACTTGAACATAGCCTGGTCTGAGTACATATCCCGATCCCAAGTGGCATGTTTCTGCACATATAATAAATTGTTTATTATTGAACAAATTAACAAACATTAATTAAATAATTAAGTAATTAATTACTACCTGAAATTCCTCGAAGTACGCCCATTTTTTTTGTTTTGGGACCTTCTTCCAGGTAATTGCACTCGCAGAGATCGGTAAAGAGCCAAAAGCAATCGTGCATGCCCTGGAGACCTCGTTACCAGGTATCAATCTGTGACATTAATTAACAAACAAAACACATTATAAATTAAAACGAATGTGAAATTAATTATTAATTATTAAACAATAAAAGTATTTAATTACTTACACTCCTCTATCGACCCAAACGGGCTGCCGGCCATCCCGAGCAGGAACAGCAGGATGCTCCCGGGCAAACGACTGAGACGATGGCGGAGGCGACGGGTGTGGAATGGGTGGCGGAGGCGACGACAATGGTGCCTGAGGCAGTATAGGCGGCGCCTCGGGTCTAAGTGTGGCTCGGCTCTTCCTCGATCGGCTACGTGACCCGGAGGCCCCGTGAGATCCCGAGCCACCAGCACCATCTCCAGTCATCTATTTAATTTAAACATTCAAATTAATAAATATATATATATAATACTAATTAATTAATAATAAATTTCTTAATTTAATAAAAAAACAATAATCTAATAAATTAAAATTTAATCCGTAAATAATAACCTATTTTAATCAATAATAACCTATTTTAATCAATAATTTTTTATTCAATCAACAATGCCTAATTTAATCAATAATAACCTATTTTAATAAATAATTTCCTATTTTATTCAACAATAACTAATTTAATCAATAATTTCCTATTTTAATTAACAATTTTCTATTTTAATTAACAATCTATAACCTAATAAATTTAGTAACAATTTTCTAACTTTAAAATAACAATTTCCTAATATAATTAACAAAGCCCCTAATTTAATCAATAATTTCATAATTAGTAAATCAACAATATTAATCTAGCTAATTATAACGTAATTATAACGTACAATATCATAATTTAATTATGTAATTAACTCCACTCCAACGTATATGCAAATTAAACAATATCCACTATATAACATCAATTATGCAAAACAATATCGATCTTAACAAATCACATCAATTTATTATAAATAACTATATACATCAACTATAGGCAATTATCCACGTACAATATCAACTAATTAATTAGATATATCAACTACATACATGCAAACTAATTAACTATATACATCAACTACAAACAATTTCATATTAATCTATATAACAAATTAAATTAACACATGCAATTTAATTCATAATTATAGGCATTACAATATAACTTAAAAATTAATTATTAACAAATTAAGAAAGCGTACCGTATAGATTTTCTAATCGAGAGATCACCTCGGCAGAGCCTCTTCGCGCGATGAAGACGAAGACTACGAAAGAGGTAAGTTTTTTTTTCCTTTCTTTCGAAAGACTGATCTGTATGCAGATTATATAAAAAAAAAATCGCCTTTACCGACGGAAATTTCCGTCGGTAATGCCAAACATTAATTTTGCGCGTCGGTCAAGAGGCGGTTAGTTAAGGCGGGTCGGTTACCGACGGAAATTTCCGTCGGTAAGGACGAATTTAAAAAATTACGCGCCCGTTTAGTGGTTCACGTGAGGGCCCAATAATATGGCGCGGTTACCGACGGAAAATATCCGTCGGTAACCCTAATTTACAATACCGACTGAAAAAATTCGTCGGCCGGTGACCCAAAAACGACACCGTGTAGAGAGTTTTGTGTGTCCGTCGGCATATCCGTCGGTATTCCGTCGGTCAAGCCGACGGAAATTGAATTCCGTCGGCAGAGTCCTCTGACTTTCAATTCCGTCGGTAATCCGTCGGTATAGCCGACGAAAAGGTAATCCGTCGGTATATTTCCGTCGGCAAAACTGCGCGTTTTTGTAGTGAAGAAAACTGCAATTTAGCTAGGAAAAAATTTGTCACTAATTCTATCGCGGGATTTGTTCCTATACACCCGTCGCTAGCGTGTTTGCGATAAATATTTTAATTTTGTCGCAAATGCTTGCGATGAAAATATGAGTTTCATCGCAAAATATTAGCGACAAAAATATGAGTTTCATCGCAAAATATTTGCATGAAAAATCAAACATTTGTCGCAAACACTTTAGCCACGGGTATATAGCAACAACTCCTGTGACAAAATTATTTCATTGCTAATTCACGTTAGCGAAATAAATATTAGAATTAGCGACTAATTTTTTTTGTCTAAATAGTAGCTCCTTAAATCGTGGTCAATATTTTTGCGATAAATATTTTAATTTCGTCGCAAATGTTAGCGTTGAAACTCATATTTTTGTCGCTAATATTAGCGATGAAAACATTAGTTTCATCGCAAATGTCGTTAGCGACGAAAATGTGTTTCATTGCAAAATGTTAGCAATAAAAACCATGTTTTCAAAGCAAATGTTAGCCATGAAAATAAGAATTTCATCACAAAATAATAACAAAGTAAATAAATTTTTTATAGTTAATTTAACAACGAAAGTAATTAATCATTCATCGCAAAAGTATTTAATCAGCATACAAATTTAATAGGAAATTAATAATTAAATATTGTATATCATCACAAACAATAGCTACGGAATTTAAATTTCACCATAATAAAATCAATAATATCATTATATTTTATAAATAAAAGAGCATCCATCAAATACATCCAAAAATGTCAACTAAATGAAAAAAGAAAAAGAAAAAAAAAAAGCACAAGTGGTAAATAAGTTGACTACATTCTGTATAAAAAACCAGAAATTAGCATAAATGAGCAACAAAACTCAACCAAAAAAAAGTTTTCTTCAACGGGCAGCCCGAAACCAGCAGGAAACAGCACCAAAAATCACCAGATAACTTCAGTTCTTCAATGGACAGCAGCAAACAATCAAAAATCCAGCAACACCTTAAAGGCTGCATAGCTAGGAACAAGCAGACACCAATAACAACACCCACATACGCAAATGGTAGCAGAAATTATCCTTGAACATCAACAAGGCATTTAGAAACCAGAAAGCAAACTGACTCAAGACAACAATAACGTAAATGTGTTGTCATAATATATACAGATGACAACAACCAACAAACCCAAAACAGCAACAATAATCAGTAAAAAATTAAAAAAGTAAAAGTAAAATAGCAACTATAAGCAAAAAAATTGTAATGACAAGCTAGAAAAAAAAATTATATATCCATCAAGCAATTTCCCAACATGATCAATACTAATACTGACTATCAGCTTGTGGTCATTAAAAAGATATTTAGTTATGGTGATTCAGGGGAGCAAGATCTACGATACTCGTTCTTTTCAGTAAGTTGCACATCAGAGAACCATATGATGCAGATCATACTTGGGGAATTGGGGTCTTTAAATTTAATTAAAAGAGCAGATGATAAACAGAATCTGGATCTTCTTGACACTGGAAATGAACCTCATTTGCAGCGGATGTATGCAATCTATTGGATGAAATGGTCATGCAATTTGACTACTCTGACTACTTTTATATTCTGAAACCTTAATCTATCCTAAGAGACCTAGTCTACAGAGTTACAAAGACATCATACAAATATCAATCATCAAATCAAGTATCATGGAAGTGATCGGCTTAGTGTACAACATGGTGAAAAATGATTGGATGCAGTTCTACATACCTGAGTCTGATAATTCCAGATGCAAACCGTCCCTGAATACAAACTTGCCAATATCCTGTGAAAGCATAATGCAATATTAAACAATCAAATTTCAAGATAAGTAATCCTGCAGAAAATGAAAAGGACGAAGAAAGGTACAGCAGAAACCGAGTATGCCTCAGAAATTTTTTGTAGTGTTACATGAACGCACAAAACACGTCGAAATGGATTGTTATTTTGTTCTAGAATGGGTGGAGTCCATAGAGCGGATTCGTATATTTGTATATTTTGCATTCTCGAGTGTTAGTTATAATGCAATTGGCATACATTTGGCCATTGATTGCCTCATGCTGTAATAGGGTAGAGAGAACAGCTCGATTTTGGGAAAAAAATCAGATATGGATCCTCTGGTCTTTAAGTACATAAACACGCTCCCTAGCCAATAGAAAAGGAGAGAAAAAGACAGCAGCAACTCCTAAACTAGTACAACAGCAGCTCCTAAACCAGAACAGAAAAATGCAACCTCAACAAGCTAAAAGTTTCTTTTAGCTCTACGAGCTACTCAGCAAAAGTCTAATTCCTCCATTTCCGACTCGTGAGATGAGAACCAACTCCATAGTCTCACTTATATATCACTATTACACTCCTTGCCTTTAAAAGTAACAGTATTTCTCTCTTTCCATGGGTCGGACTTGCATTGCACAAGAGAATCCCGGCCACCTATAACATTCCATCCACACCTTACACTCGAAGAAAATATGTCTAACCAATTTTGTATCATTACCACACAAGACACACTTCTCACGAGCAAAACATTTCCTCCTTTGCAGGTTAGTTTTAGTTTGCAATCTGTCACAAAGAAGTCTCCAAGTTGTTGCTGACGCTTTGATAGGCACGTGCTTGTTCCAGACTTCCAGACTAATTGAAGACCTGATCATTACCTCTATGTTACATTAATAAATTGTAGGCTGATTTGGTTGAATAAGAACCCCCAGTCTCATGCCAAACATCCTCCACGTTTTCCTTCAGGGGATACCTGTGAATCAAGCAAACAAATTGATTAAAAGACTCCATCGAACACTCACTTAACTATCTTTATCAAAACTAAGTCTAAATAAACGAGGAGATCGACAGACTATTAAGAGACGCATTCCCCTTCCACAGCCCTTCATTCCCAATAATCCCAAGCATTGAGGTGGTGGCCACGCCAGCAATTAAGCCCGAATAGAGCCCACACGTCGTGACACTCAGCCTGGATAATCATAAAATTACTTTTAGTACAATTTTAATCCCATAAAAACTTAATTGTAGTGCAGTAGAGTCTACTTACAATGACCCAGTTGTCAACTCCAAAACTTATCTGATTTTAAACTAACTTTTTATCAATTTTCCACCTTAGATTAAATCAAATCAATAATTTCTCAAAGCTCTCAACTGTCCCCTGCTTAGGACAGAGCTACTCCTCACTTTCCATATGAACTCCAATCAAGTCAAGACATATCTCAAATTTTCCTTTTGAAAGTGCCTTATAGTAAAGCAATCAGTTGGATTATCATTTATAGCAATATTCTTATGTGTTTGACTAATTTCAATTGTATTGACAATGACAATTAAGAAAATGTGAAAACTATGAATTACAACAATGAATACACTAGTAATTTTAATAATAAACACATATAAACAAATTTTAAAGTACATCATGCGTATATTTTCCAATGGCTTCTAACTTCCAATATAAGTCACTTTCGTTCTTCATCACCATCTTTCCACTATGCAATCTATCCTGCGAAAATCTCACATTAATCCTCACAACAATGAAAGATGAAAAACCATCTTTCTGTGAAGTTGGTCTTGCAGAAAATTGTAGGAAAAAATATACATAAATCAGACAATCTACAAACAAAAATTTACTTTAAAAAGCAAATAAAAAATGAAAAATTATTTGAATGATCGAGTTTGCAGATCTTAGACGGAGAAATTTTAAGTTGATATATGATTTGAAGTTTATTGTTGCTAAAATAGAAAATAAATTTACATGGATGAAGAAACCGTCGGAAATAAATATTACCTGGAATTAAAAACCGTCGCAAAAAGTATTCATTGCTTTATTACAGGCTATTATCTATTTTAGGATCTTCATTCATTTCTTGGCACACTAAGGGGTGTTTGCAAACTCAAATGAGCGGATCAGATTTTTTTTTTTTTAAAGTTGTCCCCTCTCATAGCTTTTAAAATTCTAAAAGTGATTATGACTATTGAGTAGTGGTTGCAAACACCACCTAAGAAACAAATTAACATCCATTTCTCGATCCTCCAGAGGCAGAGTACCGAGCATTTAGTTCTGTTGTTTATGAATTGCAATGGTTCTCTTACATTGCCTAGGACTAGGCGGGGCTGTAGGAATGTTCATACAGTACAGTTTACTACTTGGGAATTGTTTTTATATTCTAAAACTTACTACTAGGAACACATTTTTTTCTCCTTTTGGAACTTCTTTATTCTTGCGTATGAACAGAGATTTAACTCTTAGATCTGGATTTTATCACAGTAAAATAAAGAGCATTAACCATGCATGCTACACGTGGTGCAAACAACACGACGCGTGTTGCTGCATTGCCTAACAACACGACGCGTATTGCTGCTTCGCCTAACAACACGACGCGTATTGCTCTCCTTCGTATATTTTATTATTAAGATTCATGGTTGAACTGAGAGAGCTTCAACACCTCAAAAAAACCCTCTTTGTTGTTCATCAGTAACCTCAAATCCTCAAAGACCAAATTTTGTAAATTACAGGTGCCGGAAAATGGAGAGCAAAAATACGTCAGAAAGCATCAAAACCAACAAAGCTGAACATATTGATCATTTTCCTCAAGAAATTATTGAAGACATATTGTTAAGGCTTCCGGTAAAATCCCTCTTGAAATTCAGGTGCGTATCAAAATCATGGCGTTCTTTAATAGGCAGTGAAGGTTTCATCAAAGCCCATCTTAAAAATTCAAGAGAAAAAACAAGTCTTTCCCACCACAGGATCATTTTAAACCCTAAGGTCTCTGATATATACCCTCATAGAGTGCTAATGCATTGTTCTTGGCCCTCATTGTTAAATGAACCAGTTGTTGATTCATTTGCATTTAATGGTCCATCTAATAATCTATGGTATTGGATCAAGCTTGTTGGTTGTTGTGATGGGCTTGTTTGCATTCTTCTAAATAGCCATTTCTTTTTCTTGTGGAATCCGTCCACAAGAATGTCCACAAAATTGCCTAATGCAGACAATAGATTGCGTGGCAAGATAATAACCACATATGGGTTTGGTTATGATGAGTTGAGTAATGATTACAAGGTGTTTGCGGTTATCTACTGTCACATGACTGCCAGAGACGACCGGCAGGTTATTAGTAGAATCTTTAGTTTGAAGAACAATTCATGGAAAACATTGATAAATGAGGGTGATTCTCAAAATTGTTTTGGTGAAGAAGGGAAGCTTGCAAGTGGAAATCTTCACTGGGCTGTCAACCAGGATTGGGAATTCGTTTCTTTCGATTTGAAGAATGAAGTGTATGGAATGGTTGAACAACCAAGTTATTCAAAAGAATATGATTACAAATCTCTTGGAGTGATTACAGGATGCCTTAGTGTACTTGGTGAAAATAGAGGTTCTCACTCAGATATTTGGGTTAAATTGGTGACTCTTCCTAATATTCAGCGTCCCGGGGACACTACATTCTCAATGCCGTTCTGCTCAGGTCCAAATGGGGAAATTATACAAATCTATAATGGTAGACTCATAATTTACTATCCCAAAGAAAGAGTGTTTCGGTACCCCCAGATAACTAACCTTGATAATGTGCTGGGAGCAGCTGTCTGCATTGAAAGTTTAGTCTCAGTTGCTTCTGATCGTGAAGGGAGACAACCCCTCAACCAATAGTTTCGAAATGCTATTTCAAGTAAGTGCCAGACCAATTGTCGCTAATTAGAGTTAAAATCCATTTTGGTCTAGTATCTTTTGTTTATTCTGCAAAGGTCCCAAGAAAAATCCATTTTTCTCATAACTCATTAATTGGTTTGATTTTGGTGCCAAAGTTGGCGGAATTTGAAGTAGAACTTTGTTTTGGGCACATATAAAATTGGTTGCATCATTAAACGGTGTGCCTATAAACGATGTGTTGGTACTTCAAATTCCAACGACTTTAGGATCAAAACTGGACCAACTAAGGAGTTATGAATTAAATTGAAAAACTAGGGTTCATTAGTATATCGATGTCGACAGATTTGACCGGCTGTCAATTTTATCATTGCAATGCTGAATGTTTTATTAAACTATGTTGTTTTTTAGATGTAGTAATCGTGAAGCAAAATCATTATCTACTTTGACCTGCATCATATCTTTGTGTTTATGTACTTTGAATTGCATCCTATATATATCATTTTGCAGTGACTAATATTGTAGGGAAATCAATGTTCTATAGTGAAAGTACCAGCATAGACGAAATCATGATCTGTTTTCTTGAAGATTTAGCTACTGCTTCTTATGGAAGACAAAAAAACATTGTTCCTTTAGACCAGTTGCAATCGGATTTTTCCTTTAGACCAGTTGCAATTTCATAACATGTAAAACATAGAAATTAAGCAAAATGAAAGTAGATATCTGGCTCCTGCTCAATAAAGCAGTAGACTCTAAATACAGTTTCTGAAATAGAACACATATTCTGGTAGAAAAGAAGCAAACTTGTGTTAGGCATTATATCAAACACCTTAATAGCATGCATAATTTCTCTTTGGTAATGTATCAAACAACTGACCTGGTTCATTACGGCCGATGTTTTGAATAGCCCGGTGATGAAGCTAGTTCGTATAATTCTGCATAATCACGAATGTTATTAGTTACATTGACGACTTAATATAGTGAAAGGATATTTCGTGTATCCTTACATTGCTCGCCGACTTGGAGAGAGCCAAATGCATTTTTAGCATATAAATCGGTTTAGGGGTATTGTTATCTTTTTAAATCAGAACTGAAAAAAAAAAATAATAATCAAATCTGTGTCCAATATTTGTTCAATTGGCAAACCTGAACCTAACCTTTGTATTCCTCAAGAAATTCTTGAAGAAATACCTTCAAGACTCCCGGTGTATTCCCTGTTGAGATTCAGGTGTGTTTCTCAATCATGGTGTTCGTTAATTGACAGCCAGCAATTCATCAATATCCACTTTGAAAAATCAACACGTTTCTCATCCCATTTTAAACTCTAATAGGCTACTTATGATGTGTTATTGCCGTTCATTGTTTCAAGAGACAATTGCTGATCGTTTTGAAGTCTGATCAAAAGTATTTTTTATAGGGAGGTTAATCTTGTTGGTTCCTGTAATGGACTTGTTTGCCTTCTCCAATCCATCTATTCAGAGAAGATGTTGTGAATCACTCTTTATTAATTACAAACAGGGGCAGAGGAGAAAAAAATTTAGGGACAGAGTGAGTAAAATTTTGTGTTTGTTATGTGTGTGTCTCACTCTCTTCGATATTCACTGGCTGGATGCAGTGTTATTTCCAAATATTCTAGCACTTAGAACACCTAAATTATACTCCCTCCATCCATTAAAAGTAGTCTCATTTACCTTGTATTTTTTGTTCACAAAATATAGTCTCATACCCTTTATAAAAACTATCACCCTTCATTCTTCAACCATCACTTAATTAAATTGTCATTAACTTTATTCACAAACAATCACTTTATTTACAATGGACCCCACAATACCTTTATCTACCTTTTTCTTAAAACACGTGCTCCACTACCATGGGACTACATTTCATGGATGGAGGGAGTAGTAATAACGGTAATCCTATTCATCGAGAATTTGAATATCGAAAATTTATTATCAGATTTAATTAATATTTTATTAATTATAAAATTACAATAATACCCTTACATATAAATAATTATTAAATACATATTCATCCATCTTTCCTCCTTTCTCGTGGATTCTGACAAGATTACAGCGGAACTTTTCATCTCCCAAGACATTTTTCAACTCCCAAAACAAGCCTGCATTAATAATTTAATATTCTATCTCTTTAATTGTAATTATAAAATTGATATATGAATTTAAATATGAATCTCCCTATACTCTTTATATTTTAACTTTTTTTATGGATAATATAAGTGAAATTTTGTATTTGTAATTAAAATTTAATATTTTCAGTCTGTATTGTAGATATAATTAAAATAAGGTCCTTCAACTTTCTATAGGTTTAAAATAGGTCCACAAAATTATAAAAAAAATATTTAACTATTTTCGAAGCTTTAAAATAAAATTTTAGAAAAAATCATATGTTATTTTTTATTATATTATTGTGTATAACACCAATTTAAAAAATATTTTTAATTTAAAAAAATAATAATCACCAAAACTTAATTTATGAGATTTCAGAGATTTAAAAAATAATATTTTTAAGATCACCAAAATAATAATCACCAAAACATATCGTGAACTAATAAACAAACAAAAGCATACATTAATTAAAATTAAATTAACTTTTAGAAAATCTAACTAATTCTAATTACTGCTTCAAAAAAAAAAACTAATTCTAATTACTTAGTATTATAACTTTATTGATTTTATAATAATTTTCTTTAATTGTGGTAGCAAACAGTAATGAAAACAATGTATTGAAAAACCCTTAATGAACTGAAAATTAATTTTAAAATAAAAATCCTTGATGAAAAAATTATGCATAAGATATTATTTAAAAAATATTATGTGATAAATATATCCCAAGTAATAGGGATTTTTTTGAGATTATTGACTTGTTAATACAAAATATGCCTCTTAAGGGGTAAAAGATACAAGTCATTTTTTTTCACTTATCACTACAAAATCCCTGTCAAAATGTCTCAATTACCCTTCGATTTCAAATCAACCGTCCCTTATTTTTCTCTCTCATATCATCTCTCCTATCTCTCTATTCTCTCTCTCATATCATCTCTCCTATCTCTCTATTCTCTCTCATAGTTTCTATTAGCCATTTCGACGAATCCGAAGCCAAAAAACCAATCAATGCCCCAACCAAGACCTACGTTCGCGACGCCAAGGCCATGGCGGCGACACCGGCCGACATCAAGGAGTATGCGAATTCGTACGTGTTCGAGATCAATATGCCGGGGCTGAGATCGGGCGACATCAAGGTGTAGGTGGGGGGACGATAATGTGCTTCTGAGCAGCGGTGAGAAGAAGAAGAAGGAGAAGGAGGAAGGGGCAAAGTTCTTGAGAATGGAGCGGCGCGTGGGGAAATTGATGAGGAAATTTGTGTTCCCGGAGTGCTGAGTGTGAAGGTGGAGAAGCTGCCGCCGCCGGAGCCAAAGAAGCCGAAAACAATTGCGGTGAAGGTACGAATTCGCCCGATCTCAGCCCAGGCATATCGATATCGCCCGTTACAGAGCCTGAATGCTCCGTCAAGGGGCTCGTCTTCTCCGATCTGCGCCGCTCGCGTGATGGCGGCGTAGATCTAGGGTTTTCTGGGGGTGTTGACACACTGAGTTAACTCAGTGGGTTTCTACTCTCTTTTCTGGGGCTCGTCTTCTCCGATCTGCAAAATTTTCTGGAAACAGTGCGCCAAGTTGAAGCAAAATATCCTGCTCTGCTTTTTAAGCAGCAGCTCACTGCATATGTTGAGAAGATATATGGTATTATTCGAGACAACCTGAAGAAGGAGTTAGGCTCACTCCTTGCTTTATGTATCCAGGTACTTCTTGCTGTTAATTTGTTGAATTATTGATATATTTCTTTTCGGTAGTGGAATAATGTGTCTATTTAGTGTGAAATTCTGTGTAGTCTTCTTTGAACAGGTAATTCAGCTATCAGAAAGCATCAGTATTTTCTAAATTTATTTTGAATTTTATTTTTTAAATTTTTTTGGTTATGACCAATTTCAACCAGTGGTGTGGTATAGATCTGAAGAAATTTTTTGTTTAAATTTTATTTTGGAGTAATTTTTGTTTAAATTTTATTGGAGTAGTTTTTGTTTAAATTTTATTTTGGTGTGGTATCTGTAGATCTGAAGAAAATGAAGTGTGAGGGTGCGGCTATTGTGTTTATGCTCAAATATACATATATGTTCGGTGAATTGGTCGTGCCTTTTGAAATAGATGTTGATTTGCTGAGATTTTGGTGGTTATGGTGGAAATCTAAAATTTCTTAGTTTTTAAGATGTCGTAGCGCTGTAGAAACTGTTAGTTTGGTAGATTGAGGCAGTTTTTTCCGTGAGTTGTTTGGAATGGAGGAATGGAGACTCTAGTTGCAGGTCATCACAGAAAACAAGATTGGGGTCATTTGGTTCACCGCCTTCGGGTAGTCTTTGGGCATCCTCTTAGGGGGAGTATATGCAATGCATATAAATCATGTAAATCCTAATTATTGTCGTGCTACCTAATAATATGTTTATTACGGTCAATGTTGAATATATATATCTATATTCGATATATATTAATGTTCAGTGATGTTGAAATTCAATGTTTAATAATGTTCAATATATATATATATATATATATATATGTCTATATTCAATATATATATTAATGTTCAGTGTTACATTGAAATTCAATGTTTAATTATATTCAATATATATCGATATTCGGTGTTCAATATTCAATATTTAATTATGTAAAACATACGAATTAAAAAAAATTGAATAAAGAAAAATGATCTAAAAAAATTGACTTAAAACTTTTGAAAAAAAAATTTGACAAAATAATTGAGTAGAAATTGAATAAAATATAAATTAAATTTTTGAATAAAAAATCTGAATGAAATATAAATAAAAAACAAAAAAAAATAATTTGAATAAAATAATTGAATTAAGTTGATAGAAAGTTATGATTTGACAAGTCAAAACTTACTTTTAATTTTTAGAAAAAAAAAATTTTAATTAATTTTAAATAAAAATATATGAATAAAATATAAATTTAAAAATTCAATAAAAAAAATTCAAATAAAATTTGAATTAATTTTTTTTTTTTTGCGTGAATTAGCAAAACTAAGAAATTTGAAAATAAGTTTTTGAAATCTAAAAATTCAAGTTTTTGCGTGAATTAGCAAAACTAACAAATCTAAAAACAGAATAAAATATAATTTGAAAAACTAAAAGAATCTTAATTTAAAATTCAAGTAAAATTTGAATTAAAATGTTAATTCAAGTAAAATTTGAATTAAAATGTTGGAATAAAAAAATTGCGTGAATTAAAAAATAAGAAATCTGAATACATTTTTTTTAATAAAATAATTGAGTGAAAAGCAATTAAATAAAATAAGAGAGGTGAGAATTTTTTCAAAATGTGTCAGAGCCAAATGAGAAAGCAACTTCAAGGGCACAGTGGTCTTTTTACCGAGTCAATTTGTATGTCCTACCACTATTTTCACTATTTTCATTTGGGGGTGTGTATAAGTTCTTAAAGTGTGCCAATTGTACTAGAGACCAACTCTCCCGATTTTTTTACTTTTTTGAATTACATTAAATACCCATCCCTTTTCTCCTCCCCATGACTTGAACCCATGATCTAAAGCCTAGGTAGTGGTGCTCTAACCACTTGAGCTATCCAACTTCGTCAATAGGGATTTTTTTACTGATGTGTCGTCTTTTCCTTAATTTGACTGATATGTCGTTCCCTCCTTAATTTTGTATGATATGTCATATTTTTAAATGTTATTGTGTGTTGGGATATGAATCCTAGAACAAGTCCTAAATGATGATAAAAGATAAAGTTTTGATAAGCCAAAAGTAGATTGAATATTTTCTAAGTGTTGACTGACCTAGTCTAGTTAAGAGAAGTCATCTTGTACACACCAGTAGAGTTCACAAGACAAGTATTGTCAAGATAACAAAAGACAAGTACGAATTATAAGTACTGTGTATTCATTGTTTAGGTTGTTATTGAGCTATGTTAACATTGTATAGAAGCTCATGATTTTCATAGGTAATTGATAGTCTATAAATACCCCATGGTATTCATTGGTTAAAGACTACTGCAATACTGATTACTGAAGCATTACTGAAGCATTCAAGTGAAGAACAAACTCTCAGAGTTATTTTGAAGTTCAGAAAGCAAGTCGCTAGACAAGTGAAGACTGAAGAAGACTGCTACTGAAGAGAAGTTTTATTTTTACTGTTCAAGTTGCTAGATACTTGTAAATCTCTAGTAAGATCGAAGATATACTTGGTAGTATATTCGAGAAGATCTAAGTCTTGTTTCTTGGGACTTAAAATTACAAGAACACACATATTGCTCGATTGGAAGAGTTAATAGAAACATCACAACTGGGTTTGTGAGAGTGGACGTAGACAAGTTGTCGAACCACTATAAAATCGTTGTGTGTTGTTTACTTTACTGTTTTGTTTAATTGCTTAATTGTTTACATACCTATCTGAACAAGACTAGTTGAGTATACATAAAACAGAGTTCTCGAATAAGAAGTTGAGTATAAACTTGAATTGGGCTCATTGATATATTCTGATTTCGGCATTGTACTTTGATATATCGAAAGAATTTTGAAAAGTTTATTCACCCCCCTCTAGACATTTTCACTAGCTTACTCGATATTAAACTCAACTTTGGGGACCTACAAGTGGTATCAGAGCAGTAGTTTACGAACTGCTGTTTCTTGATAACCGACTTAAGACTTAGGGTGAAGTCTTGGTCCGTGATTGTATTTGCTTACGTGTTCTTGATCAACATTCTTGTTATATTCGTTTCTTGTTCCCTGTTCTTGACTTATCTGCTTCTTGATCATTAAACTGATTAGCACTGATCTACTTGCTAAACATGTCTCTTGAAATCAGCGCTAACAAGTTACCCAAGTTCCAGGTTCAGGACTACGACTATTGGAAGCTGCGGATGGAAGCAATTTTTAGCTCCACGCACGACCTAATGATCTCTGTTGTCACCGAGGGCCCGATCGTGACAATGATCCCAAATACTGCTGCCCTCGACAAAGACAAACCAGTTGGTACTCTCGTCAAGAAACTCAGGTCAGATCTAACCTCAGAAGAAATGAGGCAAAATAATTTGGATAGCTTGGCGAAGAATTACATCTTACACACTCTTCCTAACGAGTATCTAGGAAAAGTGTTAAAATGTAAAACTGCCAAAGATATGTGGGACCGTTTAGCTATCATTTGTGAAGGGACTACCCTGATCAAAGAGAGCAAACTCTCCACTGCTGTCCAAAGATTTGAATCATTTCGAATGAAAGCTGGTGAAACTATCGACCAGCTGGATACTCGTTTTACTAAGATCATGAATGACTTGGAAGTCCTTGGTAAATCATATACACCTCGTGAGATCAATCTTAGGATTCTTAAAAGCCTTGATAGTCGATGGAAAATGGTAAAGATGCTTGTTAAGAATACCCAAAACATAGATGCATGGACTGCAGAGACCATGTTTCAAACTCTAAAGGCTCATGAGTTTGATTTAGACGAAGATGAACCCTTAGCCAGTAGTGATAGAGAACATGTTGTATCTAAGAACGTTGCCTTTAAATCTAGTTCGTCTAAGTCCTCTAAGGTAGACAAGTCGAAGTCTAAGAATAGGTCTGCTTCTGTGAAAGACGAGTTGGATACTGATCTTAGTCTGAAGGATCAGGTGAACCTTATGGTTAGAAAGTTTGATAGGCTGAATAAACGTTTCGGTAGATATAAGAAGTTCTATAGAGATCATAGAGGGTCTGCCTCTAAGAACTCGTCTGAGACCAGACGAGACCAAAACTCGTCCGAAAGGAGAGACGAAGTCTCGAAAGGTAATAGGCGAGATAGAGAGTCTGATGATAGGAAGATTCAGCGTTCTGATAGACGTGATAAGCGAAGGGATAAATCTCCTTTTAAAAAGGCTACTAATGATCTTTTGTGCTATAATTGTGAAAAGTCAGGTCAATATATATATGAATGTCCGGACCTGAGCACTGATGATCGTGAGGAACGCAAATCTCGAAGGGAAAGAAGATATAATCGTGGCAAGAAGGCAATGATGGACAATGATGACTCTGATTCGGATTCAGACGAGTTACCATCGTCCTCATCTAGCTACACGTCTGATCGAGATCACGATGAAGCATTTATAGTAGATGATGGTCTGTGCTGCATGGCCAAAATTGGCCAAGAGGTATCATCTGCTACATCCTTTCAATCTTGTGATGATTCAGATACTGATGAAAGTGATACTGCCAGTAGTGAAGTAGGGAGTAGTCTTCATCACTCTACTAGTGCGATTGAAGACGACCTCCTACTTGCTAATCAGGCATTCATTGAAGTCAGCGACGAAAACATCGCCTTAAAACAAGAAATCATTGATCTTAAGGAAGCTCAGTCTAAAGTAGATCCTAATGTAACAGTCCTAAATGAACGTTTGACTGAAGAGTTAAGGCAACTCAAAGAAAAGTGTGCATTGACAAACAAGTTATATCAAGACCTACTTAAGACACATGCAACTGAGAGAAATGAGTTCAATGTTTTAAAGAGCAAGTGCAATAGACTTGAAGAACGCAATAAGTTCTTAGAGACTGATGTTGTCACTCTAGACCTTAAACTTACTGGCCTGGTTAACTCTTCTAAGATTAACCTTGAATTGTCAGATAGGTATAGGGCTCCAGCTGACAAAACTGGTATAGGTGCAGATTCACCTAGCTCGTCCACTCGAGTCATTAAGAACCCTACTGCTTTCGTCTCAAGTTCTAATGATAAAGGAAAAGTACCAATGATATACGATATTGGAACTCCGTCTACAGGCACTGTACCTAAACAGACTCGAGTTAACATCCCAACTACCAAAGGAGGTAAGAAGAATGTTAACAACAAGCCTATTCCGTTTAGAACTAGTCAACAAATGACCACTAATCGTGGACGACCCAACCAGGTCAGATACGAGGATTGGTATCCTGAGGAGACGAGTACTAGATAAGTACAGACTAGACGACAAGAGCCTAGACCTCCTTTCATAAGGCAGTCTCAGCTCTACTCGTCTAGGCCTAGACAGGTTGCTCCAAAATATCGTACACAACCTGTCTTATATCCTCCACCTTTGTCATATGATATTATAAGTGAGGAAAGACCCAAACGAGTCTATAAACCGTATGGACCAAATGCATACAAACTATATTCTGACTATCATAGACCAGCGCCTACTCAAGTAGAGATTAAGTCGAAAGGCTATCTCAGACGAGTAGACCCGAAATCGAATGATAGGCCAGATAAGGACAACAAGGTCTTATTTTGTAACAAGTATGACAGGAAGCTTAAGAGATCGAACTTGTTCAAGACTCCAATGTATATTTGGATTCCTTTGAACTCGACTAACCCCCCAGGACCCCAATAAACTAGTGGGTACCTAAATTATTGAATATCTTCATTGCAGGGTCGACTTGACTTGTATAAGAAGGGTGGCTCAGTAGGAGAAACTTGGTACATTGATAGTGGTTGTTCGCACCACATGACTGGTACTAATGCTCTCTTATCGAGTTACCATGAGCAGGAAGGACCAAAAGTGATATTTGGTGATAGCTCCACTGCTGTCACTAAAGGATTTGGTTACATCAGGAATGGAGACGTAGAGATTCAAGATGTCTCATACGTGGAAGGTTTGAAATATAATTTACTCTCTGTTTCACAGTTTTGTGACCGTGGATACAAGGTGCAGTTTAAAAGCCGCAAATGTGAGATCATTGACAAAAGGACACATACAGTCCTACTAGTCGGCGTAAGTCAAGGTAGTGTATACATAGTGAATCTGAATAGCTGTCCAAGGGACACTTGTCTACTTACTAAGAACCCTAAAGAACTTGGCTGGCTCTGGCATAGACGCCTCTGCCACATGAACTTTAAGGTGATTAATAAGATAGCAAGAGATTACCTAGTGGAAGGTATCCCCAACGAAGTCTATTACAAATCACATGTATGCAATGCCTGTCAGAAAGGTAAACAGGTAAAAGGTTCTTTTAAGTCAATTCCTACTCTCTCAACTAGTAGAGTCCTAGAACTCCTACATATGGATCTTCATGGTCCGATAACTCCTCCAACCTTGAATGGTAGAAGGTACACACTTGTTGTTGTAGACGACTATTCTAAGTTTACTTGGGTAGTCTTCCTACACAAGAAGAGTGATACACAAACACTTCTGCCTGATCTGTTGAAGAAGTTACAAGTTGAGAAAAACCAGTCTATTGTCAAGATTCGTAGTGACAAGGGAACTGAGTTCATTAATTGCTATATCAAAGACTTTTGTGCTAAACGTGGTATCCAGCATCTTACTAGTGCAGCTAGGACACCACAACAGAATGGTGTAGCAGAAAGAAGGAATCGAACTCTCAAAGAAGCCTGTAGAACCATGATAGCCGAGTACAACACACCTCAAAAGTTTTGGGCTGAAGCTATCAACACTGCATGTCATTCACAGAACAGAAGTGCGATCAACAAAGCTCTAGGCAAGACACCCTATGAGGTTTGGAAAGGTAGAAAACCCAGAATTTCATATTTCCATATATTTGGTTGTAAGTGTTTCATTCACAACAATGAAAAGAGCAAGTTGAATGTTTTCGATGCTAAAGCAGACGAGGGGATATTCTTAGGATACTCCTCGACTAGCAAGGCATTTAGGGTATTCAACTACTCAACTCTTTGTGTGGAAGAAACACCACATGTGGTTTTCGATGAATCTCGACAGGACTCGTCTGCCGACAAGATCAGTGAGAAAGTGACCGATCTATCGATCGAATCTGACAAAGAATCAGAAGTATATGAATCCATTCAAGCCTACAATCCATTCATGAAAGCTCTCGAGTCTGATGACAAAGAGAAGGTAAGTGCTCAAGGTAAGTCTTCTAGACCAGCTGACATGCCTGCTCTAGTTGACTCGTCTACTCCTGTTAAAATTGATGATACAAATGATGTCGATATGCATGATGTTGTACATGATATAGATGATGATAGTATTCCTGTTAAGAATAGAAAAACATGGAAATCTGCGCATGATGCTGAAAATATTATTGGTGACTCTACTATCGGTGTAAAGACTAGACGACAACTCTTTGAGTCGCAAGAACAGCCTAGTCCAACTATGTTTTGCTGCTATTGCTTCCTCTCTGCTATCGAGCCTACCACTGTTAAAGAAGCATTGGCTGATAGTAATTGGATCATCGCTATGCAAGACGAGTTGAACCAGTTTGTTCGAAACAACGTCTGGGAACTTGTCGATAGGCCTGAACATCATAATGTAGTTGGCACTCGATGGATTTTCAAAAACAAGAAAGATGAGAATGATGTAGTCGTTAGGAATAAGGCTAGACTAGTAGCCCAAGGCTATTCACAAGCTGAATGCATAGACTATGATGAAACTTATGCTCCTGTTGCTAGACTAGAAGCCATTCGATTGTTCCTTGCATATGCTGCTCATATGAAGTTTACTGTATATCAAATGGATGTTAAAAGTAGGGTTGTAAACGAATCGAATCGAAGCGAATACCACTGTATTCGATTCGATTCGTTAAAGTATTCGAATATTCGTATTCGTATTCGTTTAATTTTCGAATAATAAATTCGATTCGATATTCGATTAGTTTTTCGATAGTATTCGATTCGATTCGAGTATTCGATTCGTATATTTTTAAATAATATTTTTTCGAATATTCGATTCGATTCGAAATATTCGATTCGAAAAATTTGTGGAGGAAAACATTAATTATAATAAATACTAAAGTGACAATTTTGCTATTTAAACTCCCATTACAAGCCATAAAATTCCATTACAAACCATAAAATCCCATTACAGTAACAATACAAATAATAAAATAGCAATCTTCATAAAAAGTCTTCAAAAGAACACCAATCATCCATCACTCTTGCAAATCAAGTGGCTTGCAAGTTTGCAACATGACATCAATAGGCTCTTCTTGCTCCTAAATAAAAATAAAAACCAATTAAAACTCAGTTTATTAATCGAAACATGCACAATAAAAAATATAACTCACATGTGTCATAATGGGCTTCTTAATCCCGTGAAGTTGACGAATCCAATCTCCTCCGCAAATCAAAACTTGCACGATATCAGGAGTTAACCTTGAACGATAAGGATCCAACACTCGAGTTCCTGCACTAAATGTGGCCTCTGATGCCACTGTACTTATAGGAATAGCTAAAACATCACGAGCTAACTTGGATAAAACTTTGAACTTCAATTCTTGAGATTTCCACCAAGCTAAAGCATCAAACTCTTTACTAGCATCTCCATCTTGACATCTAAAAACCCCCTCTTCCAAGTAAATGTCCAGCTCCGATTTTGAAGGTCTATGAACCTCAACAGTGTCTAAATATGCATCATACAAAGATAAACCAGAAGGCACAAACTTTCCTTTAGATGCGTAGTGTTCACATGTAGAAGAACATTTTTCTGAAATGGCAACCTTTCGGGATCTTGCTTGATCAACTTCAACATACTCAAAAAACAAACTATACAATGCATCTCGAACCTTCATCACATTTTTTCGTGCATCCACTTCATTATATATATTATTGAAAGCAAAATCAACCAATCTCATTTTGAACCTGGGGTCAAGTATTGCTCCAATAGCCATCAAAAGATTACAATCTCCCCAATATTTGTCAATTTTTTCCTTCATCTTTCTAATCATCACCCTAATAAACTCATCAACATGATTTTCTTTTTCATTCAATACATGCTTGACTCTCCAAATAACAGCAAGATAAGCATTAGAAGTAGGGTAATCAACTCCAGAAATTACATGAGTGGCTTCATAAAAAACCTCTAAAACGTCAATAACATCCTTCACTTTGTTCCAATCATCAAAGCTAGGGCAACAATTATATAAAGGCTCCCCCTCTTTAAATATAGGAAATGCATCTTTAACTCTAAATGCCTCAACTAACATTTCATAAGTAGAATTCCAACGAGTTGGACAATCAATGATCAACTTTTTCACTTGAATTCCTAAATGATGCACAACATCAGAGAATTTCTTCAACCTAGACTCTGATTGGTTAATAAACCGCACACTGTTTTTGACATCTTCAATAGTTCTTTTAATTTCATAAAGACCATCTTGAACAACAAGATTCAATATATGTGCAGTACACCGAACATGAAACAACTTACCATCCAATGGCAACTTACGACTCTTAGAAAACGTAGTTTTAGCAATTCGAAGTGCTGCATCATTGTTCGAGGCATTGTCCACAGAGATAGTAAACACTTTATGCTCTATCCCCCAATCCTTTGTACACTTCATAAGCCCATCAAAGATATCAACACCTAAAAAAATGAATCACAACGGTAAACAAAAAAATTATAAGAAAAATGTCACGTAATTTTTATAACTTGTTTTATAAGAAAAATGAATCACAACGGTAAACAAAAAAATTACCAGCATGTGGAGGAGGGAGAGGTATGAAGCTAAGAAGTCGCTTGTGAAGTTGCCACTGTGCATCAACAAAGTGACCAGTGACACACATATAAGAAATCTTTTGCACCTTTGATTTCCAAATGTCAGTGGTCAATGAAATCTTATCGATGTCTTTCAACATCAACTGCAACTTTTTCTTCTCAATCTCATACACATTAATGACATCTTTCCTAGCAATGGCACGAGAAATCTTCTCAAATTGTGGTTGGTTGATACTTAACATGAAAGTAAAACCACAATTCTCCATAACATTAAATGGTTGCTCATTTATTAAAATCCAATGGGCAACAGCCTCTCTTTGCTTCATATGATCATATTTACCATTTGACAAAGGATTCATCTCAAACTTGAATTTGACAGGCTGAAATTGCAATGTCCTTTGTCTTTCATTGTGTAGCTTCTTTTGCAAACACCTTCCTAAATGATTTTTAAGATGACTTGTTGTGCCGGTAGTTGACTTAGAAAGAAGTTTCTTGCAATGAATGCATCGCAATTTTATACTCCCATTCTCTTCCACTTCAATGAAATCATCGTGAACTTTTGAAATTTTCTTTCTTTTTTTCCTTTCAAGTTGGCCTTTATCATCCTCTCCCTCACCATCTTTTGCATTGTTACCTTCTTCATTATTGTTCTCCCCATCAACATTCACATCTCTAGTTTGTAGGTTACCATCAACGTCGTCATTTGTGTTGTCACCTCCATTATCATTTATCTCGACCGCATTTATCACCACCTATCAATACAAGAGTTTAATTAAATCTTGAATTAAAACAAAGTTTGCCCCCAATGACCATTTATAAAATAAAACAAGAAAAACACTAATAAGCTACGTACTGCCAACAACCCTCTCTCTACAAAGAGCCACAACTTGATAAAACCAACTTTCAACACAGTAGTAGCAGTAGTAGTTCATACTAAGAAATAAATAAAAATTAATTAATCGGTCAGTCACAGATTTCATTCACTTGATATTGGACTAATATACG
The DNA here is from genome assembly GCA_963675135.1 of Galeopsis tetrahit. Lineage (NCBI taxonomy): Eukaryota > Viridiplantae > Streptophyta > Magnoliopsida > Lamiales > Lamiaceae > Galeopsis > Galeopsis tetrahit. The sequence continues at coordinate 70,535,050 of OY776132.1, forward strand.
ATATTTACCTCATGCTCTTCCACTTTATCCTCGCATTCTTCGAATGTATGCTCCATTAGAAAAATAATTAATCTGTAAAAAAAAATACTAATCTGTAAAGATTTTTTCCTAATAAGCTCTGAAATTAATGCACACAAGATTGAAATGGTAAAAAGCTACCATAGGAATAATCTGATCCTCACCTACTCATTAATCACTATATCACTCTTTCATATTAATTAATCTAGTGAATAATATAATAGGGCAGAACAAAAAATTATACCTTTAAGTCTTCAATAGGTCGCCGGTGTCTTGAAATAGTAGTTTCCACCACGCCGCAAGAGGAGGGGCGGCGCGGCTAAACAGAGAGGAGGAGGGCGACGCGGCGCGGCGAAACGGGGAGGACCTGTCGCGACGAAATAACGGCGAAATAGAGAGGAGGGGGCGGCGCAGTGCGGTGAAATAGAGAGGAGAAGGGTAGCGCGGTGAAACAGAGAGGAACAAAGGGGAGCGCGCCGACGACTGATGAATGAAAATTGAAAAAGAAAGGAATTGTGGACTGGGGAGGCGGAGTGGAGGACTAGAGGTGAAAACACTGAAAAGTGAAAATTGAAATAGGGTTTTGACTGTTAGTCTTCCGTGTAATTTTATAAATAAATAAATATTTAATTTTTTATTTATTAAATTATTTAAGAATATTATAATATATATATATATATCGAATCGAATACTTACGAATATTGAATCGAATATCATAATTTTATATTTGTATTCGTTTATTAGTCGAATCAAAAAAAATATTTGTATTCGAATACGAATCATAAAATTTCGAATACGAATATCAAAATTCGAATACGAATACCGAATCGAGCAAAATTATTCGATTCGTTTACAACCCTAGTGTCCCCAATGATTGGGGAGTTATAACTCCCCTCTCTCCTCCACCTCACCGTCACATTACCATTTTTACATAAATAACTCAATCCCATTAACTCTCACAATCATTCCAAAGTTATAATTTCACTTTTGAGAAACTACTATTCAATCACATTTTTTTTTTCAATTCTTTATTTTTAAAATTATGTAAAAAAATTAATATAGGAATATATTAAAATTATTTAGTCGATTGTTTTAGGGTATCAATTAATATATTTCACAAATTGAAATAAAAGTTTATTAACAATATAGACCAAGACCCAAGCCCATTTTTTAATTCAAGGCAAAAATTCTGAATATTACAACTTAAGACAAATCTATATTTTACATTCCTAATATGCCCTCAACCCAATATATTAAACGACAATTAACATTAAAATTGAATAAGTCTCCCTTAATTATAGTTGACATTTCCTTGTACGGTTTATTTCCAATTGAATCACTCATTTCCATTTTTTCATTACTACTGTAATCAATGCATCATAATTTTCAGTGTTTCCAATCTTTCAATTCAGCTCGTTCTTCGTTTCAAAATATCTGCAATCAATTTCTGCGTTTATCTCCATGAATCGATGATAACCTGTTATAGTATAATCAATGGTGTGCATATTTGTATTGTTATGCAGTTTGTATTTGCATATTGGTACTGTTATGCAATGTATGCGTGCATATTTCCTTATTAGCCTTATATAAAACACTTATATTATGTTTTATACAATTACAACCTACCATAGTTTTTATAAATATATTATAGTTTAATTAGAAATTAAATCACTTATAGGTTCAAAGTCATCCAAACTTATTTCATGTTGATAATATAATGAGTTATTTATGAATAATATATTCTATACGAATTATGTCGGTAGAGTTATACTCAGTGACATTCCACACGTTGCGTTCATATATATATATATTATGTAAGTTCTATTCATCAAGAGAATGCATATATCATTGTATGTGCATCCATGGAATACATATACTATATTATATGCATTCTATAGATGCATTAGCACTAATATATGCGGTACCCGATGACTGTTTGTAATACTTTCTTTAATACTTATAGTTCAACCACAAAGCAAAATTCCAGTATAAACCAAGAACAGCATACCCAGTTTTTCAAAAAAAAAAAAAAAAAAAGCATGAATCATTTGTTCTAAATCCATGATAAAACAACTTAAACATACCGAGTTTTACAAAAGAAAAAAACAAGCAGGAATCATCTGTCCTAAATTCATGATATATGAAATTTCTCAGTCATCCTCACAAACAAAAGCATTAAAATACAAGCATTAATAATTAAAAAACTAGATAAGTAAAATAACCATTTATATGTTTCCAACCCCATACCCCCAAAACTACTTGTAAATAAACGGATTCATAGAATCGAAAAACAATAACATGTAGAAGACGATTTTTCCACTAAATACCTTGAAGTATTCTTCGCACAAGGGTTATTCTTGATTTCCGTTTTCTTCTTTCAGCTTCAATGGTGAGAGAATTTCTAATGTTTTTAGGAATTAATGTTTGTTGAGGGATTAGGAAAGTGTTTTGAATTAAGAAGACGGTGCGATTTTCGAGGAAAAAATCTTCTAGATTTGGATTGGTCTTATATAGAATCAATTCCTTATAAGGAATTGAGTTGACTTGGTCAACTTAAATCTTAAATATTCAAGAATATTGTGAACCCTAAATATTCAATATTATTGTGAATAAAAATTTTGACTTGGTTAATTTTATTTTTTTATTATAATTTTTTTTGTAATTTTTTTTTATTGATAATTTTTTTCGAAATTGTGTGTGTTGAAAAGTGTAAGTTAATATTACTAAAAAGTGTAACACAATATTACTAAAAAGTGTAACACATTTTTTTATTAAAAAGTGTAAGTCACTATAATTGAAAAGTGCAACACAACTTTTAATGAAAAGTATAAGTCATTATAACTAGAAAATGCAAGTTAGTATAACTAGAAAGTGCAACACAATATTATTAAAAAGTGCATGTCAATATACTTGAAAAGTGCAACACAATATTTTAATGAAAAATGTAAGTTATTATAACTGAAAAGTGTGACAAAATACGAGTAAAAAGTGTAACATAACATTATTAAAAAGTGTAAGTTATAACTGAAAAGTGCAACAAAATATGTGTAACATAACATCACTAACAAGTGTATGTCATTATAACTGAAATTATTATTGCAAAATAACATGCTAAAAAATTGTAAATTGCATGTTACACTTTTACTTATTTTCAACATCCACTTTTATAATTAAAAAAAAAATATATGCGAAAATTGTTAGATGTAAGAGTTGAACACTAGACCTCAACATAAAAAAGACTATTCTCAATCGTTTAAGCTACATAAATTGTCATAAATGTTTTTCGCGTATTTTATTTTTATTGATTTTTTTCATTTAGTTGACTTTCCATTAATTATATTATTTAAATATAATTATTTCAAAATTTAAAATCGTATCAACACATTAGGGGTATAATTGTACTTCAATTTGTTATTTTGGCTTGATTTGAAACTGCAGACAAATTTTATTTAATTTAAAAAGACGGTGAAATGGTCTATAGTGTAATTCTCCCAAAAAAAATTTGTAATGGGTGAAAATTGAGAATATTAAAAATTTTGTGGATTTAATGAATTTTGAGAGAGGGGAATTTCATCCGTCATATTAGAATGATTGAACAAATTTCTACGAAATTCTTTATTAATTTTGTCCATTTATTATGGAAACAAAAATTTCAAGAACACAAAAATGAGAATGAATTGAGATAGAAAATAAAGTGGAGTGAATATGATGTAAAATTTTAGTGGAAGAGTGAGAAAGAAAAAATGTGCATGCAATGTATTTATAGGAAAAAAAAATTGACCATGGTAGAAATTGGAATTTTGAAGATGAAACTAAAAAAAATTGAAATTCAACTCAACGGTAACTAAAATTTGTACGTTTTAATTATTTGTAGTTTATGTAATTTATTTGTAAAAAAGGCAATATAAATAAAAAAAATTGAAATATTTATGTGAGCCAGGCCCACTTTTGCGGCTAAAAGTACTGTTACTATGCAATAACCCATTTGAGGAGAAAGATTTTTTTTTTTGAGTTACTCTCTCATGAGAGTTATAACTTTTTAATAATTCACCAATGTGGACACTCTAACCCTCGCTAAATGGCGAGGGCTTTACCGAGAAATAACATAACCCTCGATAAATGTATGATAAGAACAATCACTAAAAATGTATCTAATAAAACACTTAAGATCGAGAGGATGAATAGACTCGTTCCTGCTCGGGTAATCACATAATGAAGGGTTCTATTTCATCTAATCTAATTCCTAATTATGCTTTTCCACCTCCATACTAAAGCTCAAGTTCCTATAATCTCCTCACTAATTACCTAAATTCTCATTCAAGTAATTAATCTAAACTAATGGAAATTTACCCAACTCTCGTTGCGATAAATCAATATATACTCAAATCACATTATTTCAATCCTCGATTATACTACGATCTACACAACTAATCAACTATCGTTGCACTAATCATGCTTTAACATACAACCTAATAATTGAAATCATGTAATTAATCAAATAAATACCCACTAATCTAATCAATACACCACCCAATATAATTAAACAATCAAAATCAAACTAAAAATCTAATTTTATCATAAATTCAAACACCAACAAACCTAGTTAACAATTAAATTAACAAAATAAAGCAAACACATGAAATATAAACAACAATGCATTAAATTTTAAAAAATGTATCACATCAAGTCTTGCAAATCCATGTAATGAAATACTAAATTTAAAACTAGTTAAAAATATAAAATTAAACTAATTTGTTTCTGCGCTCCACTGCGTGCCCTTTTCTTTTCACGAAATCGCTGAGACGCTGACTTCTTCCGCAATTAACAAAAAGTTGCTGAAAGTAATACTAGCAACTTTTGCTCCTTCGTTAACTTTAGTAAATGGGCTGCTGGCTCCTTTTTACTTATGGGCATCTCAAATTTGTCCACCAGCATTTACTTATATGGGCTGCATAAGGTGGGCTGTTGGGCCACAAAATAATTTAAAGGCCCCGGTTATACACATACATAGATTTATTGAGTACACCCACCGACAAAAAAAAATCAACAAACGAGAATTTGAAATATCCAATATACCCTTTAATGAAATTTGGAAAAAAAACATCAAAAAAAAAAAAAATCAACAATCAAAACAACTAAAAATTGTAAGAAACCAAAATTTCCAAAATAAATACAAAATTTCTTAGATTCGTCAAAAACTTTCGGACAAACAAAAAAAAAAATTAATTTCGGCAAAAACATTCGAACAAATACAAAAATTCGAAAAAAGTGATTGGATTCGACAAAAAAATTTGGACAAACACACAAAATTCGAAAAGAAAATTATGAATTCGACGAAACTCTTTTTTTTTTTTTTTAGAAATATGAAAACCCTAACGGTATAATTGGTATGATGGAATGATATTAGGATGAGATGAAATGACGATGAGAAAAGAATGAATTCAAGAATGGAATGACGATGGGAAAGGAATGAAGAATAGTAATTCTTATAATTAGTATTGAGAAGGAATGAAAAAGACATTCCTTATGTGATTCTAATCTCATGATTGATATGCTACAATGAAATGTAAAGAATTTTTAAAATTTATCTTAAAACCTAAATTATCTTTAAACATGTTATTTTTACAATTAAGCAAATTAAATACATGATCAATTTCGAGCAATTTTCACACTAATCAATGACGAGGGCTTTACCGAGTTATAACATAACCCTCGCTAAATTGCGAGGGTATTTAATGTCTCTTGACATTTAACGAGTTAAATAATGACGAAATTTGTTCTCGGTATTTTCTCTGCAAATTATTGTCGACATGCATATTTCGTGTTAGATTTTTTTTTTCTGTCGATAACATATTGTCGACGAGGGTGTTATATTATCGATTGACACTGATTTGTCGAAAATATATATAATTATTAGATTTTTTTTTTTTAATTTCTAAAATTTATTTGGAGGCAGCCATCAGAGGTGGAGGGATGCCTACTGCCGAGCCGTCGAAGGTGGTGGGATGGCTGTCGACGGTGGCGACTCCCCTCGAAATTAGGGTTACGGTTAGAAATTAGAGTTTAGGGGGAGTGTATCTATCTTGATATATTTTATTAAACGGATAAATTTGATATTTTACATGAATATTAAATTAATAAATGGGGAGGGGGAGTATACTTAACAAAGCTAGAGGGGTATATAGCCAAACCTAATTTGGGCCAGTATCAGGATTTGAATTTAGGCCCAAATTCATTCGAGTTTGGGCGCGGTTAAAGACACCCACCGTTGTATTGAGGACACCCACGAGATGAGGACACACACCGTTCGGATGAGGACACCCACCCGGAAATCTCAAAAATACCCCTCTCATTTCAAACCCTAATTAAATCCTTATCCTCTCCATTTCTCACATTTTCACACAAAGGCACCCCCCTCCCCCTCCCACCCAATCGGCGCCGCCGCCCACCTCCACTCCCAAGCGGCGTCGCCGCCCACCCTCCAGTCTGCGCTGCCGCTCGCCCCCGCCCCCACGGCGCCCTCCTCCCAACGGCGCGCTATTCGCACCCCTCTTATGTCCTCCCTCCCAATCGGCGCCGCCGCCACCCACCTCCACTCTCAAGCGGCGCCGCTGCCCACCTCCCCTCCCTCCAGTCCGCGCTGCCGCCCGCCCCCTCCCCTCCCTCCAGTCGTCGTCCTCCTCCCAACGGCGCGCCTTTCGCACCCCTCTTTCGTCCTCTCCTCTCCGCCACCATCTCCCTCCCGTCGCCGCAGCGACGCCGCTGCTTTGAAGAAGGACGCGGCTGCCGTCGCTCTCCTCCCAGCGACGCGGCCGTTCGCACTCCTCCTCCCTCGTTCCTCTCTGCCACCATCTCCCCTTGCCCGCCGACGCCGCCGCTTCAGGTAAGGTTAGGTTTCTGAAATTTTAGAAATTAGGGTTTTTTTAAAAAAAATAGGGTTTTTTCAGTTTGTGATATTATTTTCGAACAACTCGTGTTTGTTCTTGAAAAAATTTCGAACAATTTGTATATGTTTGGGAAAAAATTTCGAACAATTTGTATATGTTGGGGAAAAAATTTCAAACAAGATGTCCGATTTTATTTTTCGTACAAATGAAAATTGTTCATGATTTTTTTTCGGACATATTAAGTTTGTTGGGTAAAAATTTTCGAACATTTTAACTTTGTTTTGTTAATATTTTCGAACACCTTAAGAATTTTTTAATTTTTTTTGTTGTTGATATTTTGTGTTTTTTTTGTTGAAGTATATTTTTGTGTTTGGTGTTGATGGTGGGGATGATTCTGTATGAAATGGAATGAGTGGGTGTACTCATCTTCCTTTTTTTTTTTTATTTCACACGAGGGGTAATTGTGACATTTTACAAGTCTTGGAAGATGAAAAAAATGTTTGGTGGGTGTACTCAATAGATTGGTGGGTGTCTTTAACCGCGCCCTTCGAGTTTTAATACTTGGACAACTTTTGCCCCTGTTAGGGCGTTAGGCTTCGGTTATAGGCCCAAATTTATGTACTCTACTAATTTATCCATTGAATAACATTTCATCATCCTTTAGCTAAAAAATAAAATAAAAAATGGGCAAGTCTCGTGTAACAAAAAACTGTATTTATAATCGTTTTTAAAATGCTGTCTTTTTTCTTTTTCTCTTTTAAGGGCTTGTTAATTTGTTTTAATAGAAAAAAATAGATAAGTAATTATTTTTCATTCGAAACAATTAGTTTGACTCTTCATGTGAACCAATTATCCTTCATTTATAGAACAAGTAGAGTTTTTAACTAGGATCAGCACAAATCGACGTCACATAAACCAAAAAACAAGATAATTTAGATAAGAATATTCATTCCTCCCAATCCAACAAAACAAACATGCCCTTACCGACCAAAAAAAAAAAAAAAAAAGCCCTAATAGTTCCTAATAGTTTCCTTGCGTGATTGCTCATATTTTTATTCATGAAAGAATTTGCTTGTGTCATGATAAAAACAAAAGAATAAATTATGATTCAAGAGGAATCTTGCAATTAAATATTAAAGAACATAAAGGCAATAATGATAAATGCAACTATTTTGTTTTTTTCTTGTGACACGAGCAATTGCTCTCATGTAAATAAAAATTGGAAAATTTTAATGTATTGGTACGTAAGTAAAAAAAAATGGTGTTTCTAACTATCTTTGATAATAATTATGGGCTTCTTAATTACGGTCAAACAAACTAGCTAGAATCATGATTACAATTGCAACACTAAAATAAAATTTTAATAATTTATTCAAGTGCGTATATATATAATTACTATGTTTATATAATTATATGTATGTATACATGTGTGGAATACACTTGTGATAAGAAATTAATCCAAAATTACACATCAATTTAAAGTTAATGGGCGCACTGTGCCTAAACTGATAGAAATTGATCACTTAAATGAAAATCCAATCCATTTGCGTCAAACAAAGACGGTAAACGTTATTATTATGATGAAATTAAATATTTTCTTGTTAAGTCCATATTCCATAATTTAAATTATATATTAAATGAATATTAGATGTGGCTATAAACCCTTGTAACTTTATTTATTTTTCATCACTTTCGGTGTCTTGTCACCTATATTTAAGAAGCAATTTGTAGGTTAGTGGATTAAAGAAAGATTGATGTGAGTAATTGGAATTCTTTGAACCCCACTAATTGTCTTAATCATCACCATTATCTCAAAATTAATTAAGTTGAATTTAAATACTGGTTGTCCAATACTAGACTCTTCTTTTCTCTCAATCTTAATCAACTGAATAATTATTTCGCTTCTATAAATTATTTGTAGATTGCATAATTATTATAATAATAATTATTATTATTTTAGGTGAATGTCGACACCAAAAGGATAAGCTTTTTCCATGGCTTCTATCAACAAACAAACAAGATTGTATTATCCTGATTAATGGCGTTGACTGATCATCTCTCTCTCATTAGTGTGTCTGAGAGGGGTCATTTGTATGTATGATTTTAATTTTGATTTTCTAATACTAAGGTTTTCCAAAAGGAAAGGAGTGGAGCAATATATATAATGGATTGGTATTGGTAATTATGAAAAACCTACTAAATTTGACATTTTTTTCTCTACTGAAACGGCTAGTTAAGGTTGCTTTCCTTATTAACGAGATCACATATGTCAGTTTTAGTATTTTACTCTGTATTTCACTATCTGATTTATTAATATGTGTCATGTTAAAAAATGATGAACGATTTTAGTGTTTCACTCTATGTTTCACTATCTGATTTATTAATATGTGTCATGTCAAAAAATGATCAACGACAGTATTGAAAATTAAAAAGAATGAAGTATGGACCACCCACTAAGTGAAACACAAAAAATAGAAGAATTGATTTGATTGCTTATACCAAATTCACAATTTTTAAATTAATTAAACTCCTTTATTAAATTAGAATAGTCAAGATGATTAGAAGTTGAACCTGAATATTTTGGCGTGAATACATGCTGCGTCTTAACATGCGCACACACACTTTGAATGAAATAATTATAGAATTATCATATTATATATGCGTGTGTATATATATATATTCGCACATCATAATACTATATTCTATGTATGTGCCAATAAATATAATAGAGAATTAGCCGGGGCAAAGTGGATGTAGCCCATCAACAATACGTAACAAAAGGAAAAGAAAGAGTTTAGTTCATACAATACGTACTTTTTTTGCTCTGATTTTAAACGGGCTCCCACCATAAAAGGTCGATGAGATTGATCCCTCACGAAAAATTGCTACAGCATGACCCAAAATTCATCGTAAATTTCTTCTCAAATGCGATTTACGATCTGTCGTAAATTTGCGCCTCTAGGAGTTTGTCTGTTCCCATATCCACTTCTTAAATTATTGTTAGTTTGGAGTTGAACCATAAAAATATAATTAAATCAAATTAATCTAGTTGTTAAATTATTGCGGGTTCAATGTATAATCAAATCATCACTTAGTATTGGAACCAATACTTATCAACAGAAATGGAGTGATGGATCATACCTTAACGACCATATGTTTAATCAAAAAAAAAAATAGAGAGAAAAAGAATTTGACATTTTCGTTGACGTTTATGTGTATGATGGATCATACCTTAACGACCATGTTTAACACGTATCTCTATATATCATAAACGTCGCACTTTCCATGTATACCCTTTAACATTACACATTTTCCCAATAATTTATGATTAATAATATATGGAGTATGTTTTATTCTTGAAATTAATTTATACTACCTTGTAAATATTCAAAGTGCAATCTAAAAGCAACCTTGAGTTGGCATAAGTATACGTACTACTCGATCCCTATATAAAAGTTTCAAGGGATCTTGGGCTATAGTTTTTTTTTTTTTTGAATGATTAGAGTGTGTAAGGTTAATTTTGTAAATTTTTATATATAAAGTAATGAAAGCGGTTAAATTTAGTGTATGATGAGTAGGGGTGGAAATAGGTCAGGCTACCCGATAGGGGTCTACGGCCTAGCCTACTATTAAGGGCCTTGTTAGGCCTAGCCTATTTACAATTCGAGCCGGGCTAAGGCTTTATAAAAAGCCTATTTAATTAAGTAGGTCAGACTTAGGCTTTATTTAATGCCTTATAAGTCTAACAGGCCGGCTTAATTAAATATTTGTATATATTTTATATTAAATAATTTTTTAAAATTAGTATTAACATTAATATTAAAGCAAATTAAATTTATTTTAGTACTTAAGAAATCGTTATAATGTATGTATTTAAATTTATCGTTGTAATGCATTTATTTTTGTCGTGAATTTCATTTACAATTTTAAATATTGAACTACTTTTTGTATTTGACATGTTTTAATAGGCTTCTAAAAGGCTCGTAGGTCTGGCCTATTTACTTAAAAGACCAGGCCAAGTCTACAAAAAAAGTCTATCATAGATAACAGGCCAGGCTCAGGCTCAATATTTATAAACCAGGCCTAGACTTTTTCACGTAAAGCCTAGCCTAGCCCAGCCTATTTCCACCCATAATGATGAGCCCCAAAAGTAGTGACATAAAAGGTAAATGTGTGTTGTGAGAGTAAGGATGGTAATAGAACCCCCCACTCAAACCATTTTTAAGACCCCCAGGCCCTCTCGAATGAGTTCTACTATAGAAACTTTCAACGTTGATCCGGGGACAAAATTTTCACTCACTGAGAAGTGAAAAGTTATGACTAGATCGTTCTGAAGACGGATACGATGGGAAGAAGTGGCATTTGGAAGTGTTGCTAACTTTACATTTAGATTTCGACATAAAAAAAGCTTGCACTGTCTTTTTGCACTTAGGCGCACAATGTGCCATTGGTAATGGTTGTTGTTAATTGGATTCCGGAGGAACTACTTCGTTAGGATTGGAGAATTGTTGTGATTCTTCATGAATAGCTTGAATTCTCCCATCGAAAGAGTCATATCAATTTTGAAGTATGTAATCTTTTGTAGAACAAACTATAAAAGAAAAGTATTTGAGAATTTGGGGTTGTAAAAAGTCTCTCTCTAAAAAATTTCTCTCGCTTCTCTCTAGAAACTGGCGTACACCTCCTTCATTAACCCAATTTCTTTCATCAACAATAACCACCGCCTAAATAATTCGTCACCCACTTTCTGCGTAGAAGTAAGCCGCCGCGCCGCTTTGTTCAGATTTTTCAGTGGGTGAAGGAGTCTTTTTCAGGGATTTTGTTGGGATCAATGGGTGAATCTCCCTGTCGGAGCCACGGTGGCCGATCGGGTGAGTCATCTGTTTGATCCCATTTTATTTTCGTTTTTATGCTTTTTGCATGTTATTTTAGTTTGTTCCCTAGTTTAGATCTGGTGTTTTTTTAGTTTCTTTTTCTTCCTACGTTGTTATTTTCCGTCCACTGTATTTTAGTTTTCCCCTGTTGTTATGGTTTCCTCCCTGATGAGATGGGTTTTCTTCCCGTTTACGGGTTTTTCCATGGTGGCGCTTTGTTGTGCCTGTTGGAGCTGGTAGCCCTTGGGCCCGTACTTATATGATTTGAGAGATTTGTAGTACGAGTCGTTGTGTGCAACAATCTGTTCCTTCTCTGGAGCCGATTTGCTATCTTCTTAGATCGCGGAGTTTTAAGGAATGTTGGCTTAATCGATGATCCTTCCACCCTCTCACGATTGAGTTTGGAATATGTGGTCTTTTGGTAGAACTTTACTTTAAGGATAGGTGAGGGCGTTGAAATGTAATTTATTCCTTATCTGTAATTCTACCTATTGTCAAAAAAAGAAAAAAAAAAAACTTTTATAGAACAAATGAAATAATTATTAAGAAAATATTTTCTGACAATTATGATAATTAGCGAGAGTTAAAAAAAATTGCAATTTTGACAATCTGTGAGGAAAATCTTAATTTTAATATTCTTCAACAACCCTCCAACAATGAAGTTGAAAACAATTAATAGTCTCAAAAAAAAAAAAATTGAAAACAATCAATTATGATCATAAATAACAAGTTTCGTGTAAAAATTAAAACTAAAAAAAAAAATCTTTAAATTGAAATATACCTTGACTCATGGAGGCATGATTCAAGGTCTTTGTGTTGAAAAGCAAAATTGATTCCTAAGAGAAGGCAAAATTGATATGATATCATAGTCTTCTTTTCTTCACTAAACAAAACTGTAGAAAACACAAAAACAGACAAAAGTGATGAAATTGATGAAATGAACTGATGCACAAATATAAATGATTCCAAAACATATGAAATAGATATTTGCTTTCATAACTTAACGGATTCACAAAGTGAAATATAAAATGTACAAATATTATATTGCACAAATTTAAATGGAATTTAATCATAATTGGTGGAGGCTTTTGCTTCCTTGCCAAAATCATTTGCTTTAACTTTGGATGATTCAATTAAGCGGAGACTTTACACACTCATGAACAAGATAAAAATCTTAGTATTTACTCACATTTACATTGAATATCCTAAAAATATCATCTCACTTGAGTGTCGAAGACTATTCGCAGAATCCCCCGGCCTCTTTTTTTTAGATCACCAACTTACTTTGGATGGAATAATATTTTTAAGTATGAGCATTCATCCATTTTTTATGCAATATATATATATATATATATATATATATATATATAACTTTTTTATTTTATGTTGAGAACTTTGTAAGCTATGAACATGAATGATCGAGACTTATGCTAAAACGTGGAGAATTTGTTTAACCAATGTAATGAAATGTTTAAATCATATAAAGTGCAATGGAATGGAATTGATAAGTAAAGGTTGTTACTAGTACAAAATAAAACCGTGAAAGTTTCCAAAAGTAAAACAGAATTATCCAAATATAGGAGGAAAATCCATCTTCTACCAAAAAGTTCTGCCAAATAAAGCTAAAAAAAAGGTAGTTATATTTTTTTAACATGAAAATGGTTCTTCGGCCAACTCCAAATCAAGAACCATTCATCCAAAATTCCCAATAAAAACATAGTATGATAGCTTTTAGACCCACTAACAAGTCCAGGTCTCTTTTCCACCACAAAAATTATAAAAAAAAATATGTAAAAAAATTCATAAAGATACACAAGAACTATGGCTAAAATAATAGAGATTTTCTTGATATTGTAGCCCACCATCACCAACACATGAGAGAGAAGTGACCCCAAAAGAGAGTGAAGCTACGCACTATTACAACATATTGGGGATATTAACTTTCCCCTATGGACAAATTTTTCCTGTTTTGAAATAAAGAGTAGAACAAGACCTTTATAAAGTGGTGGCTACCACCGTGCTCCGCCGCTGGCCGGCAAAGAATCCCACCAAGATCCACCCATCAACTTTTTAGAAAGTTTTTTTCACTCAAACCCCACTTCTCCTCCTATCTCTCCTATTCTTTTCAGTAAGTGAAAGCTGCTATATAGTAGTACTTTACTTCTTTCATTTTCCTCTTTTTTGTTTTTTTTTTATTTGTACTTGTGCCAAGTTCATACAACATTTACCTGCATAGAAAACATAATTGACCAAAAGTCATAAAAATGCAACAAGTGAAACCACATGGGTTGTTAACAAAATCAAGACAATTTCAGAGAAGCAAGGTCAGTGGACATAATGTTGGGAACTTTAATCAGTTGGTTTCTTTCTTACATAGTTTAATCACTGCAAGTAATTCTTTTCTGTTTTTACATTCACTTTAATTATTACACCTATGGAGTCACAATTTATCGAAGTCTGAGATGAATTTTAACTTTCTCTTCTTTTCAACAAAGACCAACTTTTGACTTCTACTAGTTCTCAAGTATCATCATATTTGGTCGGAGGGAAATGTAAAAAGTTGGTTTACTAGTGCCTTTGTCAATGCCCATCATGTGTTGAGGGGTCTTTCTTACAAACATAAATAATAAAAACCTATGTTTTTTTTAAACCACATGGTAAAACATCACACTAGGAATTATCAGAGCATGTTTGAGAAAATATGGGTTCATTTTCCTTTCTCCATATAATACATATGACATATTCAATATGTGATTTTGTCGGCAATTGAACATTTGGCATTACATGATTTTTATGATTAATTATACGGCCAACTAGTGTCATATGGCCACCTAACAGCATTCAAAGACAAGCTATGGGGCCAAAACCCCTAGGACCATCATGCCTATGTGTGCCATATTGCCAAAGGAAGATGACTAACTATTTTTAGGACTAGAATATATGTTCAAGAATGCTGTCATTTCTAACAATGGCTCCCACAAAAAAAGTTGTAGACCCAAGTGAGATAAAGGCCAAAAGGGGGAATAGTCATCTCACCTAGTTTTTGAGCTGCGACATTTTGAACGACTACTTAATATCGTTTCGATCAAGAAAGTCGAAAATCGAAGATCAAAGATGTGTTCTGCTTTGTGAATATAATGTTGCAAAATACAATATCAATCAAGTCTTTACTGATTTTTATATGAATTGACAGTTTGTTTTTGAGCAAAACTAAGAGTCCAACGTGGCATGATTCTAGGCAATATAAAAGAGTCCCCTCATCCGGACTACGTACATGTCTGTGTCCACAAACAAGGATGCTTCTCCAACCGGAGTATCCTTTCCAAAGGCCTACCCTACGAGCTAAAATGACTAGAATGCCCCTCTCTAGTTCTCTCACCTCCAAGGCTCCAAGAAGGAGTGTCGGTGGCAGACAGACAGGGGCATTAGGCTGAAATTTTCTCTCCCAGACTGATCAGTAGTTGAGAACAATACTATTGCAACAACCAAAACATGTCATTTCTCAAATTTGTGGAAAATGACAAGACAGAGCCCACGGGTTACCAGAAACGGACAAGACCCATATCTTCTCGTGATTACTCATAACAAATTCATAATGCAAGAAAAGAACATTTGATGATATTACATTTTGTTATTATACACCAATAATTACTCAATTAGGCAATTATGTGGCCCATATGGGGCCTACTTGAGGTCAGCAGATTATGTTAAACTAGTAAAGATAACAACATAGAATAAAGTATTGCTTAAAACGGAGAAAGCGTACCACTTTATTTTGCTTTACTAGATGAGTAATTTAATTTTGAGTAGTTTAAGATGGCTTTGTTGTAGCTTGTTTCAATGCAACAGTGGGAGCTATTCTGCAACTCCTCCTCTGATGCTCCAGCACGAGTTGCTCGGCAAACCAATCGAGTTTCTCCAAGTTAGTTTGCTCCGCGATCCTCTTGCCGTTAAAAAGGACAGATTCAACATTTTTCTGCTTAAGCACTTCATCTGCTATCCCCATTAGTGTTTTTACATTGCTTGAACTCGGGTCAAAATCAACATTCGGTCCACATCTTCCGAAGCTTGAACCGTTTGCCTATGATTCAATAATTCAGTAAATATATGAATTAGGAAAACTCATCATTCAATAGTATGATCTAGACTAGACCATCACAAGCAACTACCCAATTGTCCAAAAAAAAATTATAATGTCTAAATATTTTACATGACACCTTGCATAATTTTATTAATTTATTTTGTTATATTAGGTGAAGGTGTAGTGCAATGATTTTATAGAACAACTAAAAGACAATAAAGCTGAATTTCACGTCTCAGGTTCAAGTAGTACTTAAATTAAATTATCTTTCATATCTTGCAAAGTTATGCAAACAGTACACCATTACTAATCATAAGTTTCAGCTGTACCATTACTGTTTTAGTCAATTCCATGTGGTATTACACCATATAATTAAGTGTATAGTCAGACTACACACCTGAAAAAATTCATGTATAAGTATAGCAAGAAACAGGAGTTAGAAGTTTATTAAAGTAAGCTCTCGAACAGGGGCTAACAGGGCAATTACTGTTCAACGTCTAACAGGACCATATTAATTTAAGGAAATTAGCCCCCACAACACCTGTCTTTTGCAAATTCAGGTCAATTACAAGAATGGCACAAAAAACCCAGTCCTCTTCAAATCCTAAAAAATGAACTCTGTCATGTTAAACCTCATTTTGTTGCAAAGTCACATTGTCTACAACTAGTATCATGTCCCTTAATAATGTATGCATATAATAACATCAAAACAAAATGTCAAAAACTGACAAATATTGCAAGCTGTGTGTTGTTTTCTCGCCCTATCTACTCAATCTCATCATCTTTTTTAACTGGCAGTGGGTTTTAACAAAAGGAAAGGTAAAGGGCACTGAAAAGTTGCAGACTAGTCTGATGAAATGAAGAACAACAACTGTAGAACATATAGCTCTTTCTTTCCTGTGGTAAAATTAGTTAAAAACAAAATTAGTTAAAGTAGCTGTACAATACAAGTAATTATGATCACTGTAAAACACAGAGAGTCACAGCACCCCATGTCAATGTCTAAATGCTAAACTTTGGACGCTATTACCCTTGGTTCCTTTCCTTCACTCATCTTCCCAAAACAAACACGGAGAATTAAATTGCATGCTCCCAAGATAGCGCATGTTAGTACATTAACAACGCCCCCATCCATACAGCCTGTCTCCCCACCCAAAAATTATAACAGAAAATCCGAAATTTGGTAGTATTCATCATCCATAGTAAGTAACAACCATATGTGCTTTTATACTGTAATATCTTAAATGTTACCTGAATTCTGACGTAATTATTACTGCGGCTCTGCCCAAAAGCCATAGCTACGGCATGGTCAACAAGCTCAGCCGAGCTGTCGCCGGAAATCCGAGCCAACGGCCGAGCCCAATCCTTAGCCTCCCATTTCTTCACCTGCTCATAGTCAAAGCCCCCCTCCGACAGCTGCCCGCCGGTACCCACCGAAAGGACCAAAATGTCCTCAACCCCTCTCACAAACGGAAACTCCTGTTTGTTATGCAGGACATGCGTGATCGCCGCTGCCGTCGGGTTGTTCATCGCCAATCCGCCGTCTATCCCGACGCACCGGGTCAATCCGTCCGCCGATTTCATGCAAACCGGGTCGAAAAGCCCTGGCTCAGCTGACGTGGCCAAGCAAACCTCCCACAAATTGAAGTCGTAGCTGTCGGATTCGAGAGCGTCGGCTCGGGAAAATAAAAACGGCGCCGTACTGGAGAGGTCGTAGCAGGGAATCAAAACCGGTTTAAGCGTGTTCTTCAACGTCAAGCTGCGCCCGGTTTTTTCATCCCTGAATGCTTCCTTCATTGATTTCTCCATACCGGACATCGATGGACCGGCGGCCGCGGCGGAGGCCGCGGCCTTTTTTTTAAAAACCCGCCTGAGAAAGCCTTTTTTGGATTTAGGTGTTTTCGGGGATGAGTAGACTTTTCTACCCTCGGCCGCGAGAAACTTCCACGTGTCGTCAGCGTGAAAAATCGGACGGCTCTGATCATTCGCAGCGAAGAGCATCGCCGTGAAGATTCCACCGACGCCTGTGCCGGCAGCAACGTCGAAATAATCTGCGATTCTGGCGTCAGAATTCCCCGACTTATTTTTCAGCGCAGTTTCCAAATACGCCAGCGTTTTGCCCGACACAATGCTCCGCATCCCGCCGCCGTCGATACTAAGAATGCATATCTTCCCTCTCTGATTCTTTATCTCCAGAACGCCGCCGTCATCGACGCCGGCGGCAGGTAGGTCCTTGGGTTCAGATAACTGTTTCGGAATCCAAAGCTTCTGATCGTCGTAACCAAACAAAAACTTACTCTCCAAAATTGAAAAAATTTCGTAGCTCAATTTATCCGTCTCAATACTAGGCTCCTGTAACCCCACCATTGGATTGGCGTTAACATCAATACACGCCATATCTCTACAAGTTTTCTTCACATCATTCTGTTATAACTCCCCCCTGTATTTATCTGTTGAGTACAAATGGCGGGTGGAAGAGAAAGTGGGTTATGTGTACTGGATTGCAGGCTATATGCGGATTATGTTATGTATTCAGGATTGCAGGCTGAGAGAGAAAGCGTCAAAAGAATTAATATCGATTATGTAAACAAGATAGATAGAGAGAGAGAGAGAGAGAGAGAAACAACACAAATGGTGCAGTATTTGCAGAGCATGTTTGTTTTCATTTCATTTTCCCTTATATTAAAAGAAATTTCTAAATTTTAAAATATAAAAAAGCAACCCCACAAATGAAAAGAGAAAAACAAAATACGTCCCAAAGTCGACTTTTATTTTTCCCTATGCCCAATGTTGTTTTATTTATTTTACTTGTAATATCTAAAAGAAAAAACTTTACTTTAATAATAAATTAATATTGAGTTTTTTTTTAATTACATTATATACCCTTCCTTTTCTCTTTTCCATGACTAGAACCCAGATTCTAATACCTAGATGCTCTAACCACTATCCCACTTTGTCAATTAATATTGAGTTTATTTCTCCCAAAAGTACATTATGAGAATTCAGAATATAAATTATCAAATTAAAAAAATATAGCATAATACATCATGTGTAGCACCAATATTAAATTACTTTAAACATTATACATTAATTTGAGCCATTTATACACTACATTATAAGTAATTTGCACTCTCGACTACGTGCCAGTCCTATTGAGTTCGACTTTTATTTATTTATTTTTGATTAATTAATTAGAGATGAGGGTACATAACATAGTACATAAAATTTAAATGTTAAACATGCACACACGACTCTCCTAATATTGAAAAATTGGTACCTAATTCGTAAATAGGATGTGACTTTGCATTCGCACTAAGGTCGAAATTAAGTGAATAATCATTAATGTACAACCTTGACTAAATCCCAACAATCAAATTTGGTGATTATTAATATTACTTTTATAATCGGTGTTTTTAGGTTTAATCTCATTTAACTTTTAAAGAAAATCGTCTTTTGTTTGGTTTGTTATTAAGTAAATTCAGATACCATTTCCACATTATAGAAACTAAGCATTGACTTGGAAAGGCTATTATAATGATTATAATTACCAAAAGCAGCATTTTATAAGTTTTTAGACCAAACTTGAGTTCCAAATTTGCAGTTTTTGCAGAATATTGCAATGATTTTTTTAGTAAGGGAAATCGATATCAGCATTAGTGAATAAACTTGACAAAAACGTGGTTCAATTTTATTCATACAGCTGAAATCTGCAAACTTTACTAATTCTACCAAAATGTTGCTAAACTCATTTTGTAAATAAGTAAAAAAAAAAAAGAGATGAAATTTACATAAATCAAAATGTTAGTACAAAATAGGCTTAATTATCATCGTATCTTTTTGTAATGGTTTGTCATTTTCATAAAAAATAAAAAAATTATATTAAATCCAATGTCACGGGCCCGATTGATGAATTATAAAGGGCACGGTTATACGAACACATGACATTGATGAGTACACTCATCAATTTTTTCTTTTTTTTATAAAATAGTGACTTGTGAAATGTGAGTTCTACTCTTAGTTAAAAATTACTTTCACGCTTCGATTATTAAATAATCAAAGTATTACTTTCACAGTTTTCTTTTTTATACCTTCCACAATAACTTTCACACTTCGATTAGAAAAGTGTAGCTCGAAACATAAACGTAATACTTCGATTATTAAATACTCTTTACGTCCCATAAGTGTTTGCACCAATAAATGGACACAATTTTTAAGAAAAATGTGTAATGAGTAGAGTGTCGAGGGGTAATTTTGTAAACTTATATGAATAAAGTAAAGAGAGTGGTTGTAATGAGTGTAAAAGTAATGACATTTTGTATAATTATGTGAATTTTTTAAGGGTGTGGTTTATGGAAGAGTTTCATTTTTAAAATGTGCAAACAATTGTGGAACGGAGGGAGTATAAATCAATTTGTCCTCTGTAATCGACTCTTGTTTTTGTACAAGTTTTAAGATAATACATTTTTCTGGTTTTCCATGTCGGAGTTTGGGTGATCCGTTAACGGTTGTTCTTCTAGGCTCTAGGGTAGTTAATACAACAACAACAGCTGGGAATGGAATGGTTTAAACGGTCAGGATCTATTTTCAGAGACAGCTTGCCCGTGCTCATGACGCGTGGGTCCCGCATCGTCGGTAGCCGAATGGGGGCGCACCATTTATGTTTTTCACCTTCAATCATTTTATAACATAATTAAACCGGATTTAGTAATATGTCTACATAGATTTGGCACCTTCAAATATAACAATATATTAGGAAACATAACATCCAAATAACGAATTATCTTAATTTACAACTCCTAAAATAATAATACTATCAATTTATATATGGTGTAAAAGATATTTTCAATATAGTATTAATCTAAAATTGAAATGTCTCATATGCACCCTAAACAGTAGTAAACACCAAAGAGAGAAATTTATGACAAAGTGGAATAGCTCAAGTGGTTAGAGCACCACTACCTAGGCCTTAGGTCCTGGGTTCGAGTCATGGGGAGGGGAAAAGGGATGGGTATTTAACTTGTGTGAAGAATAAAAACAAGTCAAGTACGATTATTAGTTAGAGTAGTTAGTGGAGTAGTTCATTTGTTAGTTGTAACTCATTTGTTAGTTGTAACTCCTCTTTTGTAAATCTCCCTCTTTATAAGAGGAGAGATGATATTCAATTTGATGTAATTCAATTTCTATATTTTTGTATTATCTCAATATGCACTCTATCTAATTCCTTCTTGTTATGAAATTCCACATGGTATCAGAGCTGTGTATCGATTAATTTATGATCGATTAAACATGTTCGTCGATCTAGGTATGTTTACGCAATTCGATTTGAATGAATCTCACGAGTTGTATACTCATTTCTGCCAAATCTTTGATGGATTTGAATTTATATCCTATTTTTTCTCTTTTCGAGATTTCTTCTTTACGGGTTTTATGCTCGTGAATTTTTGGATTCAATTTTATCTTGATTCGAATTCTTGGAGTTCTATACTCATTTTTTTTTAGTTTCTTGAGTTTTATACTCATTGCTTTGCGAGTTTTATGCTCGCGAGTTTTATATTCGATTTCATGTTGATTCGGAATCGAATTCTCTAGAGTTCTATACTCAATCTAGTCTTTTCTCTTCGTGTATATCACAATTCTACTTTTTTTTTTGAAATATTGGTGGAAATTTCACCATTGATTAGATGCATGGGTTGCATCGTTTGTCTACTCTCTACATCAACGTTCAAATGTTCAATTTGGTGTGGGATTCTATTCTCGAAGGCCACCTCTTCATAGCAGATATCATTGCATCCACATTGTGCTACTCGTAATGGTTTGGAGCTTTTTTTTTAACAACAAGTTCAAGATGTGCTTGATTACCATCCATGCTCATCTTGTGGGAGGGTGTGAAGAATAAAAACAAGTCAAGTACGATTATTAGTTAGAGTAGTTAGTGGAGTAGTTCATTTGTTAGTTGTAACTCATTTGTTAGTTGTAACTCCTCTTTTGTAAATCTCCCTCTTTATAAGAGGAGAGATGATATTCAATTTGATGTAATTCAATTTCTATATTTTTGTATTATCTCAATATGCACTCTATCTAATTCCTTCTTGTTATGAAATTCCACAACTTGTAATCAAAAAAAAAAAAAAAAAAAAACAAAGAGAGAAATTTATGCACACTAATATTTGATCCATTTGATCTACCACTAACCCACCCTAATTCAATTTAACTTGAATCTTCTACAATTAAGTCAATGTTAGATCTTCTGGGCATAGACGCATAGTTTTTTATGCGCTGAACAACCTCCACAATATTGGTGATTCC
Source organism: Galeopsis tetrahit (assembly GCA_963675135.1). Lineage (NCBI taxonomy): Eukaryota > Viridiplantae > Streptophyta > Magnoliopsida > Lamiales > Lamiaceae > Galeopsis > Galeopsis tetrahit. The sequence continues at coordinate 70,557,216 of OY776132.1, forward strand.
TACTTCCACAAATTGCTATTTCTCTGAGCTAGTTGGATCAACCGCGGTACACAGTGTCAACGTAGGAGCTGGTTTGAAGAGCTGGTTTGAAGTATAACTTTTAACTAAAAATGTGTAACTAGATCTTTTAACTGAAAGTGTAAGATTGATTACTAAAAAGGTTTTGAACTTTGGACCTCATCTTTATCAAAGTTGCCTGCAACCATTGTATTTTTGTCTTTTTGTTAAAATTTCGTTGTTAATTTTATATATGGATCGAGGCTGAAAAATGTGGATTAATGTGCATTGTGCACACTAAACATAAGACACTAACTCATCTTAAATTTGAAAGATAAAAAGTAAAAACAATCAATTTAAAACTGGAGAAGATTTACACTATGTTTTGACATCATATAATTTATAGGAGTATCCTTATTTATTTTATACTATAAATTTCTCATTTTGTCCCAAGCAAAGTGCATCTTTTACTGTGTTAACATTTTTTAAGAAATAATAGTATTAAAATGATAGAGAATATTGAAGTAGAAAGATAGAAAAGAGAAAAGGTAGAAGAGAGATAGAAAAGAGAAAATGTAGAGATATATATAAAGTAAAAATGTAGAAATTGATAGTGAAATGTTGACCCAATTAAATATGTGTAACTTAGTTTGAGACATTCTAAATGGTAAAATGGGGCTCGGGTGATAAGTAATATTATTTTTTTTCATTACTATTTCTTTTTCTTTTATATATAGAGGATATATATTATAATTTTATTAAAATATTCGTTAGAAAACTAAGAATTATAAGATCTCTAATATAATCTTAAAATGTATGGATCTTAAATTAATATCTTTGGGAACTCGAAATGATAATTTTCTATATATCTTGCAGACCTTGAATTAATAGGAAAAATATTTTAATCCCTAAATTAATAGTATTAATTTTACCATCTTTTAAGCTTCCAAATTGATAGAACTCCTTGAAACAATTAAAAATTACTAACAATTACGTCAAACAAGAAAGGATAGTCCAAAAATCTTGAATATATATATATATATATATATATATTATACTACTTTAAAATGTTTTTCACTTTCAATCATGTTTTAACATAAACATTCTAACGGGGAATCGGGGATTTAGTAATAGGTATACATAGATTTGACATGTTCGAATTTAATAGGAAACATATAATATTTGGAATATATTAATTAGGAAACAATTAACAATCCCGTCAAACAAAGAAAGAGTAGTCCAAAACTCTTGAAAATTACTTAAATACTCCCTCCATCTTTTAATAAGTGTCATTTTGGCTTTTTTCAACAAATTAAGATTATAAATTGTGGTCGATATCACCCTTCATTAATTATAACTAATTTTAATATAGAAATTTTGTTTGATAAAGAATGTAGTTAAAATAGTAGTTAGTATTCATTAACCAAATTAATTTTGGTATAAACAATTTTTGTGGAATTTATTAATGAAAAATATTTATGGTAAATGAATAAGGATAAAATTGTCAAAATTAATCAAAAAATCATAGAATGACACTTATTTTAAAATTAGTTAAAAAGTCAAAGTGACACTTATTAAAAAATGGAGAGAGTATAATTCATTGAGATTATTGCCTAATAAGTCCACTATTACAACCCATTAAGCTAATAGAAACACCAATATGTATAATCAAATCCAAAATACCCATGTTACCCTTAAAACAATTATTTAAAATAAATTCGTGATTTAAAACATATATGAATTTTGAAATTATATTATATATAAATATCATCATTCCCAAATCTTCAAATTATCCCGATCTGAGAATAAGAAATTGAAGAATACTCCTTAGATCTAAAACCCTAGCCGCCGCCCTCAAACCCGTCTTCCCCTTGGTCGGCGTCATCGCTAGCATCTCGCCGCCAATGGAGTCCGCTCGCTCCTGATCTCGCCGCCAAGCTCTGGGAAGTCTGCCATGTCCTCTCCCATGGAGCTCCTGCTGCCACGGTTCATTCCAGCGAACGCTGCGCCGCTAGTTCTGACTTCGGGTAGCTTCCCTCCTCAATCGCTGGGCTGTGTTCGACGGATCCACGGTCTGCGCTCGGGCGGACTTGCCCGACACATATGGCACCGGAATGACCACCCCTTCCGTCTGCCTTCCCCAACCATCCGTCTGCAGGCGCCGCTGCGTGCGACAGCGGCTGCCCGTGGCCCCCTCCTTTGGTGCAATTTCAAAACTTAGAAATGCGTTGGCCTCTAGAGTTCCAGAAAGTGACTCAAAGTCTCAAACACAGATGGAGGGGAGGAATAGTTTAATTCATGACATACACATCTTAAATCAGGAAAGCTTTAGGGTACGTAATTTTTTTTTTTTTTTTTGGTTTCATGATTTTTGTGGGTGCATTTGTTTGGCTACTTTGATGGATTTGTGTTCTTGAGTTTCTGATTCATGTTGGGTGAAATTATGGAGAAGGGTGGGTATAGGTGCTTCCAGGATTGGATTTTGTATCTCTCCCTCTACTTCTTCCATGAGAGAGAGTGAGAGGTGGACAGAGATATGATTTTCATTTTTTGTGTGTGTTTATCAATGTGTTTGTGGGTCTAGTTTGTTTGATTGGGTGAAAACATCTTCTGTTATTTGCAATTCTCATTTATAGAAAATGCATTGTATAGTATAATGTATTAAAATCTAGTATTTTAGAATGATTTTGATGTTGTGGAATATTTATAGAAAATGTGAAAGTAGAAGGAGAAGAGCTACAAGAATGTTTGAAAATAGTGGTTGCTACTGTAGAGGAGCTTACCTTTATCGCAGGAAAACAGACGTCTCTTCTACCTCTGCAATCTGGACCTTGAGACATGTTACTTTGATGACTTTGTATATTCATAGAAATAACATGAATTCAAATTCATTTGTACAGTCTAGTTACTGGAAATGCTAAATTATAGATTGGTTATGAAATAAAAAGAAAGGGAAAATTGTGTCATGGTCGTCGTATACATTACAATTATAGTTAAGTGTTATGTAATTTTCGTTATGCATAAGTATAATGTGATATGCAAAATAGTTATAATATTTTAATCTAATTTTAAGAAATAATTTGAATTATGCATTAGTGATATGCAAAATAGTCATCATATATATTTCAATCAAATGCATTATGCATAACGTGATATGCAAAATAGTCATCATATTTCAATCAAATGAACGTGATATGCAATATAATCATCATATTTTGAATTATGATATGCAATATAATCATCATATTTTGAATTATGCATAATGTTATATGCAAAATAATCATCATATTTTAATTAAATTGGAAGAAATTATTTGATTAATTAAATTGGAAGAAATTATTTGAATTACGTATAAGTGATATGCACAATAGTCATCATATTTCAATCGAATGCATTATGCATAACGCGATTTTGAATTATGCATAATGCAAAATAATCATCATATTTTAATTAAATTGTAAGAAATTGTTTATTTTGGGGAGTTAATTAAATGCACCTATTAAATAAATTTAAAAATCTTATTAATTTAAAAAGTTTTAAAAATATAATTAATTTAAAAAGTTTTAAATTATATCTGTAATTAAAATTTAAAAATCTAATTAATTAAAAAAGTTTCAAATTATAAAATATGGGTAATTAATTTGAATTGACGTCTTTTTAGGAATTTTTGAATTATGGAAGGTGAATATTAAAGAATTTAAAATTATTTAAATTGAAAAAGGGCAACACCGTCTTTTTAAGTGTCAAATTGACTCTATTGGATAAAAAATAATAACCTATTCCCTATTAAAAAAAATTCATAGTGAAATGACTCTAACAATAATTTCCCCTAATTCATTGCAATTTCAAGGACAACCTGTTTCTATATTAGTATTTTAGGTAAATTCATAAGTAGTCATAAATTCACAAAATTTCTAACTTATTCCTACAACACTACAAAAATGCTCGTTTATGCCGATGGACGTATACCGACGGATTACCTTTCCGACGGCTTTACCGACGGATTACCGACGGAATTCAAAGTCAGAAGACTCTGCCGACGGAATTCAATTTCCGTCGGCTTTCCCGACGGGATACCGACGGATATGCCGACGGACACTCAGAACTCTCTACACAGTGTCGTTTTTGGGTCACCGGCCGACGGATTGTTCAGTCGGTATTGTAAATATTCCGTCGGTAACCGACCCGCATTAACTAACCGCCTTCTTGATCGACTCCCAAAATTAAATGTGGTCATACCGACGGAATAACCGACCCGCATTAACTACTAAAATTAAATCTGGTCATTACCGACGGCAATTTCCGTCGGTAAAGGCAACTTTTTTTTTGTATATAAACTGAAGAACAGATTCATTCTTTCTCTTTCGAGAGAAAGAAACCCTCCCTCCTCCCTCCTCCCTGTTTCGAGTCTTAGCGGCCGAGGTGATCTCTCGACTCGATTAGAAAATCTATACGGTACACTTTCTTAATTTGTTAGTAATTAATTTTTAAGTTATATTGTATTGCCTATAATTATGAATTAAATTGCATGTGTTAATTTAAATTGTTATATAGATTAATATGAAATTAATTGTTTGTAGTTGATGTATATAGTTAATTATTTTGAATGTATGTAGTTGATATATCTAATTAATTAGTTGATATTGTAAGTGGATAATTGCCTATATATATAGCTAGTTGATGTATATAGTTATTTATAATAAATTGATGTGATTTGTTAAGATCGATATTGCATGTTTTGCATAATTGATGTTATATATATAGTTGATATTATTGTTTAATTTACATATACGTTGGAGTGGAGTTAATTACATAATTAAATTATGATATTGTACGTTATAATTAGCTAGATTAATATTGTTGATTTACTAATTATGAAATTATTGATTAAATTAGGGGCTTTGTTAATTATATTAGGAAATTGTTATTTTAAAGTAAGAAAAAATTGTTACTAAATTTATTAGGTTATAGATTGTTAATTAAAATAGAAAATTGTTAATTAAAATTGGAAATTATTGAATAAATTAGTTATTGTTGAATAAAATAGGAAATTAGTTATTGTTGAATAAAATAGGAAATTATTTATTAAAATAGGTTATTATTGATTAAATTAGGTATCGTTGATTGAATAAAAAATTATTTATTAAAATAGGTTATTATTTCTTAAAATAGGTTATTATTTAGGGATTAAATTTTAATTTATTAGATTATTGTTTTTTATTAAATTAAGAAATTTATTATTAATTAATTAGTATTATATATATAATTTATTAATTTAAATGTTTAAATTAAATAGATGACTGGAAATGGTGCTGGTGCCTCTGGTGGCTCGGGATCTCACGGGGCCTCCGGGTCACGTAGCCGATCGAGGAAGAGTCGATCCAAACTTAGACCCGAGGCGCCGGCGCCTACACTGCCACGAACACCATTATCGTCGCCTCCGCCACCCATTCCACACCCGTCGCCTGATCAGTCGTCGTCTCATTCGTCTGTCCGGGACCATCCTGTTGTTCCTGCTCGGGATGGCCGGGAGCGCGTTTGGGCTACAAGTGGAGGAGTGTAAGTAATTAAATACTTTTATTGTTTAATAATTAATAATTAATTAATTTCGCATTCGTTTTAATTTATAATGTGTTTTGTTTGTTAATTAATGTCACAGATTGTTACCTGGTAACGAGGTCTCCAGGGCATGCACGATTGCTTTTGGCTCTTTACCGATCTCTGCGGGTGCAATTACCTGGTTGAAGGTCCCAAAACAAAAAAAGTTGGCGTACTTCGAGGAATTTCAGGTAGTAATTAATTACTTAATTATTTAATTAATGTTTGTTAATTTGTTCAATAATAAACAATTTATTATATGTGCAGAAACAAACCACTTGGGATCGGAATATGTACTCAGACCAGGCTATGTTCAAGTATTTCTGTAAATCGGCGCAAGAGCGGTATAAGGATTTAATGTACGAATGGAGAATGGCATGGCGGAGTGATGGGACGACGCAGAGCTTGGGTAAGGATGATAATGATGTTGTGTTGTGGGATTCATTGACGAGGGAGTGGCTGGATCCGGAGTACATCACGAAGTGTGAGATTGCTAAGGCCAACCGGAGATCCGACGTTGGGGGTGGGATGTCCAGGCATCGGACTGGAGCCCGGTCCATCCTTGAGCAGTCGATGGTCATTGTAAGTGTTTATTAATTTTTTAATTAATTTCAATAAATTTAATTATATATTTAATATATATAATACATAAATTTAATTATTAGGAACGGGATACGGGGCGTGTACCCACTCACTTGGACCGGATGAGCATTGCTCATCCGTTTAATGCTGATACACAGCAATCCACATACGGGAGCACAACTAACCTCCACGTAAGTAATAAAATTGTTTAATTAAATACATTTTTTATAATTTATTCTATTAATTTAAAATTATTAATTCTGTAGTTGGAGATGAACCGGAGGATGGCCGAGATCGGAACTCAAGTCGACCCTACTCAAGCCGGAACCAGCAGTGCCCCTACAGTCGAGGAGGTGGACCGGGATTATTTGGAAGTTGCCCCCACCCCCCGCGGACGAGTTCTGGGCCTTGTTTGTATGAGCGCTGATGTCAGGTCCGACGCTGGTCCGTCCCAGATGGCATCGCAGGGTTCCGTATCTTCCACCCCAACTCCTGATGTGACGATGGCACAATTCAACCATTACATGCATGTGATGCATGTGAATATGGGTCGAGAGATGGGGTGGTCGGACGAGAGGATCGAGGAGGTTTATCGGAGAACCATGCAAGCTCCTCCACCGACGGCCAACGTGAGCGTGCCTGTTCCCCCAGCCCCCTCAGCCTATGTCCCGACCATGCAGCAGGATGATGACATCATGGGTCAGCAGTTCGGTGGTGGCGCCGACGTTGATATTGATTTGTGGAACTTTGGTGAATGAGTGTCTCTGAACAATTTATTTTTTATTTCTGTTGAACAATTTTATTTTTATGTCTCGTAGTACTATTTACTTTTTATTTCTGTTGAACAATTTTATTTTAGTTGTTTAATTTTAGTTATGTGTGTTTTATGTGTTAAGAATGTGTATATTAATTTTAGTTATGTTTTATGTGTGATTTTGGATGTTATCTGTATTGGATCTTCATTTATGTTTGAATGTACTCTGTTTTTTCATGTTTGTGTTTATGTGAATGTGAATGTGAATGTGATGGGAGACTATATGTGATAGATAAACAACATTTTCATTGAAAATTGCCTTGAAGAAAGGCTGTTGTTGTGGTTACATTACATGCATACACTTAACATTACATAAACTTAGCAATACATATTAGAGACATAAACTTAGGATTACATCCAACCTATAAACTTGAACACATAGGGTAGAACACAGAATACTATGGCCATAATAAGAAAGTTCCTCTGCTTCTTTAGCTCTTCAACTTTTCCAGCTTCAAATCCTAATTCTGAGGTTAGTTGGTCAGATGTATCCTTATACATATCCCCAACTAGTTGCGCATGATTCAACTTGTTGTTGAGCTCTTGATTTTCAAGCAAAAGTGAGTCAATTCTACTCACCATGCCCGGAAACATTCCGTGTGAACTCGTTCCTTGTCCGTGAATTTCGTGTTCATCGGCCCAAACAAAAAAGGAGCATCCAGAACCATTTAGTGAATCTGGGCAAGTATAAAATAGTCTACCTCTACTTTTTTCTTGCTTCGACATGCACACACGAGCTTATTTTCCACAATGGCATACCACAATTTTCATGGATGCCAAAGATGAAGACATGAGTTTCTGTATTTTTTTATTTTTTGATGTTTGTGAAGAAGTAGGTTGTTTTGAGTGTGGTTGGAGTGTTAAGAATGCGCAGATTAATTTTTTTTATACGCGTCTTTTACCGACGGAAAGTTCGGCGCGTGATATACCGACGGACTGACATTTCCGTCGGCATGTAGTATTGAAAAATGTTCCAGAACCTCAAAACACGCGAAAATTTTGGAGTGGAGCAAAAAATTAAGGGAAAAATTTGGATTGGAGCGAAAATTTAAGGTATGTTTTTCAGTGTGTAATTTTAATTTGGTGTTTAATTTTTTAGTGTGTAATTTTACTACATAATTTTTACTTTTAGTGTTTAATTTTTAGTGTGTAATTTTAATTTGGTCAAATTGTTTAACAGATGGAATTGCCGGATCGTCGGTGGATGTATTGTACTCCTAGGCTCGTTTTAGGAAATGTGAATGTTGAATTTTATGATAAACTCGTGTCATTTGTTGAATTTGCAAAGCTACACCCACATTACATGTCTGAGGATTGTATTAGGTGTCCGTGTAATGCTAAGAAATGTAAGAATAGATCATTTAAAAGCATTGATGAAGTCTTATGCCACGTTGTTATGAATGGGTTCGTTGATAATTACTATAATTGGACAAGTCATGGCGAACAACGGTGGCCTTATAATTTTGATCAAGTCTTGTACTATTACACTACTGCAATTTATGAACAACCAGTACACGTTGAGCATGTCGGCACCAGTAACGATCAAGAGTTTGGGGTGGAAGAACCCGATATGTATCAAACAATGGTAATGGAAGCCGGTATGTCAAATATAGAGGAGGAACCAACGGATGAAGCATTTCAGTTTTATGAGATGCTCAAATTAGTCGATCAAGATTTGTACCCAGGGTGTGATTCTCATTCTCAGTTGTCATTTAATGCTCGACTTATGGCTATCAAGACGGAGAACAAGCTATCTAACAGAGCATATGAGCAAATGACACAATTATGCAGTGAGATTTGTCCTGTCGATAATAAAGTACCTACGACGTTTCATCAGAGCAAACAACTGATGAAGAATATGGGTTTGCCGGTTGAGAAGATTGATTGTTGTGTAAATGGTTGCATGTTATACTGGGGTGATGACGATAGCGATCTTCTTATGTGTAGAATGTGTGGCCATCCCCGGTACAAAGAGCCACGACGGAAGGGACCAGGTGGTCAATCGAGCAAGACAAAAAAGAAAGTGCCACATAAGAGGATGTATTATCTTCCTATCATTCCTCGTTTAATGAGATTGTTTCAATCTAGTGCTACAGCTCAACACATGACGTGGCATGCAAGAAATTCTGAAGATACTGAGGCTGGGGATATGAGACATCCGTCCGACTCTGAAGCCTGGAAACACCTTGATAACATGTTTCCAGGATTTGCTTGTGAACCGAGGAATGTGAGATTAGGCTTGAGTACTGATGGTTTTGCACCGTTTGGGAGTTATGGAAAGAAGTATTCTTTGTGGCCGGTGATACTGACTCCGTATAATCTACCTCCATGGATGTGCATGAAACCTCAAACAATGTTTCTGACTGTATTGGTGCCTGGTCCGTCGAATCCAAAGCATAAACTTGATGTTTATCTCCAGCCTCTTATTAAAGACTTGATCTTCCTATGGGATAACGGAGTCCAAACGTATGATGTTTATAGGAAACAGAACTTCACGATGCGTGCTGCTTTATTGTGGACCATTAGCGACTTTCCTGCATATGCTATGTTGTCCGGGTGGAGTACAGCCGGAAAGCAAGCTTGTCCGTATTGTATGGAATATTCTGAAGCTTTCAGTCTCCCGAAGAGTAGAAAAGTTTCATGGTTCGATAATCACCGAAGGTTTTTACCTCGAGATCATCCATTTCGAAGGAATAAGGTGGACTTCACGAAGAATAGAACAGTCACAAACAATCGACCGCCCCTTCGAAATGGTATTTTATACATTTATTTTAACATGTTTTTTTGGGTTACATTTATTCTAACATTTATTAATCGTACAGGACAAAGTCTGTTACATGAGATTGAGTGGACGGGTTTGAAAAAAACTACGGAGGAAAATGCAGAAGAACACAACAAAGGAATCCCAGGTAACTGGAAGAAAAAGGGTATTTTTTGGGACTTGCCATATTGGAGTTCACTATTGCTCCGACACAATTTGGATGTCATGCACATTGAGAAGAATGTGTTTGACAATGTGTTTCACACAATCATGAACACAGAAGGCAAGACGAAAGATACTCCAAAGTCCAGGGAAGTGTTGAACACTATCTGTCGCCGTGATGAGTTGGAACAGGATACCCGTACAGGTAAATATCCAAAGGCTTGCTACACACTAGATAAGGCACAAAAACAGGAATTGTGTAGGTGGATTAAAGAGTTAAGATTTCCAGACGGCTACGTGTCAAACATGAGTCGATGCGTAGACACAACAAAAGGCAAAGTTGCAGGGATGAAGAGTCATGATTGTCATATTTTTATGCAGCGCTTGATACCTATTGCGTTTCGAGAATTTCTTCCTCTGAATGTGTGGAGGGCTGTCACTGAATTAAGTCTCTTTTTTAGAGATTTAACGTCTACAACAATCAAGGTTGATGATATGAATCGTTTGGAACGAGACATTCCAGTTATTTTGTGTAAGTTGGAACGTTTTTTCCCACCTAGCTTCTTTGACTCGATGGAACACTTACCTGTTCACTTAGCGTATGAAGCTAGGATTTGTGGTCCAGTGCAGTACAGGTGGATGTACCCATTTGAGAGGTGAACAATTTCATTTCTCTCATTTAATTAGTTTTTAGTATAAGGAGCCTTATTTTAATTTGTTAACTATTATAATTTTAGGTATCTCCACAACTTGAAGCGCAATGCTAAACAGAAGGCAAACGTCGAAGCATCGATTGTTAATGCGTATTTGAATGAAGAGGTTGGCATGTTTTGTTCATATTATTTTGAAGACCATGTCAACACGAGGATCAGGAATGAACCACGTAACTTCGATGGTAGAGGTACGCAACAAGAAGTCGATGGCATGCTCTCTATATTCAAGTCTAAGGGGCGACCTATAGGAAAAGCCACTGAACGATATTGGTCAACACACACAGAGGCTGAAATAGCACAAACGTACGTGTTATTGAATTGTGATGAAGTTCAGCCTTACATTGAGTAAGTATTTCATATATTTATCATCTAATTAAATAGCACTAAACGTGCGTCATTTATCATCTAATTGTGTTGTGAATTATTAGGATGTATACACAAGAACTACGACATGCAGATCAAAACATCTCAGATAGAGACATAGATACTAGTCTTCAACGTCAATTTGCCCGATGGTTCCAACGTTATGTGAGTATCATTAATTGAATTTTACGTGAACAAATAATTGTTTTGATTAATGTTAATTTTAACTATACGTATAGGGACAATCGCACGATTTTCAGAGTCGGTTCTTACAGGATCTCAGCCAAGGACCACTACGGCGTGTTAGGACTTACAACGGCTATATTGTGAAAGGCTACAGGTTTCATACATCAGAGTATGCATCAACAAGAACGACTAACAACAGTGGTGTTTGTCTTAGGGGTGCGAATTACAATGCAGATGCAAGTGATTACTTTGGGGTGTTGCACGAAGTCGTTGAAATTGAATATCCGGGATATCCAGTGAAAACCGTAATGTTGTTCAAGTGCCATTGGTTTGACACATCCCCTTTAGGAACCAAAATTCATCCGGAGTACAAGCTTGTGGATGTTAATTCGAAAAGGAAGTATAGCGGGGATGATCCGTTTGTATTTGCCTCTCAGGTATCTCAAGTCTACTACTGCACGTATCCAGGAGCTGGAAAACGTAATAGATCAGAATGGCACGCTGTTTGCAAAGTGAAGGCAAGGTCAATTGTGGAGGTCCCCCAAAAGGAAAACAACGATGAAGATGAACCTCTGTTTCAAATGGAACAAATAGAGAATCAAACTGAAGTGTTTGCGGGAGATTTTAATCTTTCGGTAGACTTGACGGCTGCAAATCCACAATTGATTGTTATTGAAAACGATAGTGGACATGAGGAGGAGGATGAACATGACGAGGGGGAGGATGAAGAAGATGAGGATGAAGAAGATGAGGAGGAAGAGGAAGATGTGGCAAATAATGAAAATGAAGACGAAGATGAAGATGAATATTAAATTAATGTAACCTAGCTATTTTATTTTGTACAATTTATAAGATTTCATTATTTATCATTTGGTTATAACTTATAATTTAATTATTTATCATTTGGTTATAAAAATCCAATGGCGACGGAACATATCCGTCGCCATTTCCGTCGCTAACGGCAACGAGCCAATACCGACCGAAATATCCGTCGCCATTTCCGTCGCTAACGGCAACAAGCCAATACCGACCGAAATATCCGTCGCCATTTCCGTCGCTAACGGCAACGAGCCAATACCGACCGAAATATCCGTTGCCATTTCCGTCGCTAACGGCAACGAGCCAATACCGACCGAAATATCCGTCGCCATTTCAGTCGCTAACGGCAACGAGCCAAAGCCGACCGAAATATCCGTCGCCATTTCCGTCGCCATTTCCAATTATAAATGTAACTTTCTCTCATTTCACGCGTATTTTCCCTCAATCTCTCTATGTCTCTCCCTCTCCCTCTCCCTCTCCCCCACTCCACCTCCTTTCCGAATATAAAGCCTCCTTGTCGTGGTCGCGGCCGTCGCCCACCGCCTCCTCTGCCATCGCCCACCGCCTCCTCTGCCGTCGCCCATCCTCTCCTCCAAGAATGCCGTCGCCCACCGCCTCCTTTGCCGTCGCCCACCGTCTCCTCTGCCGTCGCCGTCTTCGTTTGAAAGGTACGTTTTTTTTTGTTTGTTAAATTTAGTCTGAATTGATGTGTATGAGTCTAAAGTGAGAGGGGTCAAGTGTATTTGGTTTCTGAAAATTCATTTACCTTACCAAAAGAATCATGTGGTTTGAATAACTACCAAATATCCCCTAAAAAGAGCAAAAAAAATGTTTAATACTATTATATAATTTGAGGAAAATGGAGATATGTGTTAATTTTGAGTATTTAATAAGATGCAGTGAGAATCACATAGATAAGGTATGAAAATACGAATTGAAAATTAATTATAATTCTAAAAGTTTTTTACGTGCCTTCGGCCCTACAACTTGTTTGCCTCTAATTTTATGGTATATATGATTTTCTAATATTTGTATCACATATGATACACGTACAGTCTATGTATATGTTTTAATTTATTGAATATGATTTTGTATAGGTTAGCACAAATTAATATAGAGAAATACTTGTAAAATGTGCAAATCAGTGATTTTTTTGGCATTCTGCACGTATTCATGGAGATATGTTTAAATATCCATTTTCCTTGAATTATTGATTTATTTATTGTACTCTAAATCTCTTATCTTTGAACTACCAGCATGACCGAAACTATGCGAGCCTAATGAAGTTACTTCATCTCTGTTGAGGTATGTTCAATTTTTATGATAATTTAATTTATGTTTAAATATATAAAATGACAATTGAATCTTGATTCTTTGGAATTGATTTTGAAATGGCAGGGATGGAGTCGAGTCAGCGAAGGACAATTTAATATACTCCACGGTACGTATTAATATACTCACATTCTTGTTAAATTATTTCTCATATAAGTTTTTGTTAATGTTTACTACGTTGTTTAAAGAGCTTTTTCAAGCATCCTAGTGAGGGGTATAGTTGTCATAATCAGCAGCAAAATTCTATTTGCTTCTTACTTGATAGATCATCTGCCAATTCCGGAACACCATTCGATGCCTTAGCACGATTTTGTTTATTCTGTTGGATGTAATGTAGATTTGTGTATTGAATTATTTAAGCAATTTTGATCGTGTATTGAATTATTTAAGCAATTTTGATCGGGTCGGATCCCGATCGCAAATAATTTTTTTTTTTTAAATTTTGGTACTTACCGACGGACTATTCCGTCGGTGTAGCGTCGGTAATACCGACGGGCGAGCCAACGGAATATCATTTTTAAAAAAAAAATTTAATACTTTTCCGTCGGTAAATTAAAATAATAAAATTTAAGTCCAAAATATACCGACGGATCTACCGACGAAAAATTGATTTTGGGATCCGTCGGTACAGGCGAACCGGTTTGAAAACGGGTTGGCTTGACTGCCGACGGAATTGAATCCGTCGGTACAGGCGACCCGGTTTGAAAACGGGTTGGTTTGAATCCGTCGGGAATCCGTCGGCATATACCGACGGATGCATATTTTCCGTCGGTAACCACTACCGACCAATTCATTGACGACGGAATATCCGTCGGCATAACCGTCAGTAAAACACCTCTTTTTTGCAGTGCAATTTTTCCTTTTGGTAAAAATAATAACAATAAAAAAATCTCTTACTAAAATCCGTTGTTCTAATAACGACCAATACTATATACTCCATTACTCCCTCCGGCTCCATCCATAAAAAATGTGTTCAATTCTATTTTTAGGTACACAAAGAATATGTCTATTTTATTTAAATGATTAACTTTTGAGTATATTTTTTATTTTTATTAACAAGATTGAGTATCCATCAACAATATTTTTTACTCTTATTCTACATATTTTTTTATATAATTAAAATATAATTTTTTAAAAAATATGTATAAAAAAAGTGAACACACTTTTAACGAACAATGTGGATATATAAGTATATATATGCATATATTGCAGACTTACAAAAGAAACTAGAGACATTTTTCGTTATATGTTCTCCAATTATTAAATGCATTTTGTAATTTGAATAAGTTATTAAACTAATCTTATGATTTTGGTGGAATTGCCAAATAACTTTTGAAATTGTTCAAATTATCAGACAATTGGCAGAATATTTATTTGCTTTATAATTGACAAAAATTCATATGTGTGCATTGGGTGCAAAGTTCAAATTATCAGTATTAGTTATTTTTACATAACAACGTTTATTATATTTATAAAATATTAATTGTGTAAAGTTCGTACAAGTAATGTATAAGAGACTTACCCTTGGTAATTTTAACATACTTTCATTTTATAATTTAAAACAAATATAGAGATATATTTAGTAATTTATCCAAACCCTTGACAAAACTTCGTATGCGGTATGAGATAGTTTGATACACCAGACAAGTTTTCATTAATATATATTATACGAAATGTAAACTTATGTTTCTACTTGAATCTTATTTTAAAACAAGGTGAGGCCTAATTAAATATCACTCCCTATTTTAAATACTACTCTTTTCATCACACAAATTTTTGTATATTTATCCTATTGAGATATCTCATATTAATTTACACACTTTTAAAAATAAAATATATATCTCCATAACTTTCTCCTTCAAACTACAAACTCACGTATATAATTAATATACATTTTTCTTTACTTTATTCATAAAAATATTTATAAAATCACTCTTCAAAATAGCTCTACACTTTTTTCTTACCTTTTAAAAAAAAAAATTACCAAGGATAAGTCTCTTTAATGCACTAATGCACCGGTCCCCCCGCTGCTCACGTCGGCGACTCTCCTCCCTCAGCACCGCTCTCAGGCGCGGACTGGCACGCGCTCGGGTCGGAACGCCCGTCGCCTTCGGCCGCTACCTGTCCGCCTCCCACGAACAGCCACGACACCTCCTCAACGGCCGCTGGTTCCGCCCGCGACGGCGACTATTCTGCCGCTGCGGCCAGCCGTCACCCTTCTCCGGCGGCTCCCGCCGCTCCGGTTCGACCGCCATCCCCGCGCGGACAGGTGCTAGTCTCTTTCTCCTCTAGTGATATTGATTTGGCAAAGCAACTTATAGTTCAGTTCCCGGGCCTAGCTGTGTTTATGAAATCCCTAGACCAGACTGTCCCCATCGGTGCTCACCTCCCTTCATTGGAGAAACAATTTCCTGGATTTATGGCATTTCTCGAACCTTTCGCTGGATCTTTGCCTGCTCTGTTGTCCTCTACCTCGTCTGTGGCTGACTTGGTCGGGCAAAGTAATTCCGCACCAAGCTTCATTGAGGCGCCCGCCCCTCCAGCTGACCCTGCTCCCACGAGCCCATTGGCTTTTCCGATTCACATGCGTCCGTTTAAGAAGGGAGATATTGTCACGATTTCGATTGATAATGCAACACTACAGGCTGGTGTGAATGAATACAAAGATGCTCTGATTGGTCGCATACTCACTCCTCGTGGCAAAGCCCCGATCCCGTACGCTGATTTGTCGAAGAGGCTCACCGAGACCTGGTCCCTCCAAGGTGCCCTGTCCGTTGTTTCAATCGGAAAAGGATTTGTTGTTCTCATATTCCACTCTCTGGATGAGCGTGACAGAATCTTTAGGAGAAGGGCTTGGCAGTTGGGCTCAAACTCCATCCGGCTGCAAAAATGGTCTCCCGGTTTCAATCCAAACCAGACCCCGACCTCGATGGCTCAGGTTTGGGTGCGCCTTATCGGCTTTCCGATTGAACTCTGGCAGCCAACGGTTCTCTCGGCTGCAGCCTCAGCGGTTGGCACGCTCATCAAGATGGACGCTCACACATCGGCTAAAACCATGGCACAATATGCTAGAATTTTGATCGAGGTGGATATGAAACAACCTTTACTGGAGAGTCTGGCCCTAGAGTGCAAGGATCAATCTGTGACGGTGGAAGTGCTCTATGAACAGCTTCCGGAGTTTTGCTCTAAGGGACATGCCCCGTCACCCACGAACCCACATCCTCCCTCTCGTGACGATCACCGTGGTAGGACCCACCACAGAAGAAGGTCGAGGCCTTCCCCTTCGGATCTCCGACCTCAACCGTCCCCACAGGACCCCACCTCGGCTAGCGGAGTCGATCCGGTCCCAATTAGCAACTCCTTCTCTAGCCTCGATGACCCATGCATGGAGGAGCCCACATACATTCTTCTGGAGCCTGTGGCCGAGGCAGTCTGCAACACTCAGGATTTAGAGGCCGGCATCATTGAAGTCGCCGACCAACGACGCTTCCATCCCTGCTCAGGCGACCCCGATCCGCCCCAAAGAGAAACTCAGACGTCGCAAGGTGCCCGTGGGGAAAGTCTCCTATCAACAAATCCCGGATAGCGCTATCGATGATTTTGAGGCTAGAGTCTGCGCGGACTACTCTGTCAGACCTTCGGCAGGGATCGACAATGATATGACCCGAGTCTCCATGTTCAAGGACAGATGGGACGATACTTTTGACCCACCATAGATCCCTTATCCCGTCCCGGGTTCTCATTTGATCAGTTTCTTCGGACTTTTTAATCGTTTTATTTGGTAGGTGATTTCAGGGGTGCACCATTTTCGATGCATCCCGGCCTCTGGTTCGAATTGTGAACTTACGGCTTCTATCTTTTCTTTTTCCTTTTAATCTACAACCTTTTATTGTCTTGTGACTCAAATATTTTGCAACCCACAAATGTTCACCGTACAATCACATGATATTAGACTATTAGTTTATAAATGCAATGATACCAATTTTATACAATAAACGAGTTTCATTAAAAGTTAACTCATATAAATATGGAGTTCCCCGGTCTCAAGTTTATTTTATTGTAATTGGAAATACAAGATTATAATAATGATTGTTAATTAAATTAAGAAAGGATTACAATTAAATAGATTGATTAGGGGGCCACGAAGGGGGGTCGGGAAGACGTGGGTCAGGGTTAGGACGGTGTGGTCCAGCCCCATGCATGGCCCCACTTCTGCTCTAAATTATGCTCTAACGGTAACCTTATAAGCTCCAAGATTACGACGTAATTCTGATTTGTGCTTATTCGGATCCTCCAAATGCGGGTACGGGTCAAACGTTTAAGTTCTATAAAACTTAATTGGAATATGATCAATTTTGTGTGGGATCAAACACTACTAACCCCGTTAAAAGAAATAAAAAACACTTATAATTCAATTTGATTTGCTCTGGTTACATATGATTTTAACTCGATTCTAATATGGTAGATAAAAAAATAAGTGTAGCAATTAAAATTACAAATCATTTAAAATTCAATTACGTACACATAAAAAAATGTCATAAATTTTACTGTCCCATATTTGGAATTCTTTCTCATCGAGTCGTTTTTGCATTTAAATGGGTGGAGTGCTTTCAACAGGAATCGAATCCAGGTTGTTTTTGCTTGGTTTACTCTGATACCATGAAAGAATTTTGTCTCATTTAAAAGTCCGAACTTATAGAGAGGTGGTGAATTAATTCATGTATATTAATTCCTATTTGGGTGGTCGCATACTTTAAAAATAACTTAGATAAGAATGCTGATGAGGATGAAGTAATTTGGTGATTAATAAGAAAAAAAGATAATCAATTTATGTATTTTATGAGATAGTGAGATTTTAAAATGAGATTATTAACCCCAGCATACAAAATCTGCCCCCTAAGTGTGTGTTGATACATCCGCATTTTAAAAAAAAATTATTCCACTTGGTAATACAAAATTTCAGATGAATGGTCGATTATATCCTTATTTGTTAATAGGTTTCTTATTTTCGTTTCATCCGCCCCTTTTCATATTGTCAATACAAATTATAAGGTAAATTGTCTCTTATACCCTTCATTCCACTTTAGTTTTAGATTTTTTTGAAGTTGTCACAGCCGGTCTTCTCATTCTTTTCATGTCAGTCGTCTTCTCACCTTCCACCCCATTTTGAAATTAAAATACAGATGTAATCTTCATCTGTTCTCAAATTTTCGTCGTCTCCTTCTCCTCCTCGCCGCCCCGTCGATCCTCCCCATGCCTCTCGCCGCCGCCCTTCCCACACCTCCGATTATTCGCAAGAAGTTGAAGAGCAGTCACGATGGAGTCTTGATCTTCGCGGAGTCGAGGTCGATCTGTTCGGCGCCGGAGAGATCGACGAAGACGAGGCTCTCGAGGTCCGGTCACGAACGCAGTAGATCATTCGTCGGAGTAGATCCGAGTTATGGAAGAAGAAGCTATCGACGAAGGCCTGATGAAGCAGATCTGATCTTTTTTCTGGCCGGAATATTGTTGAGACGAAGAAGGAGTTCAGGCTCGTTCGCCGGAGTAGATCGTCTTCTCCGATCTGCCCCGTCAAGGTGCTCGTCTTCTCCGATCTTTGCCGCTCGCGTGATGTTGTACTAGAGAAAACTTTGTCCACGCAATAATCATTGATGAAAGGCAAAAGGATGATTTATTCTTTCCACACCATCTCTACAGCTTCTAATCATCAAAACCTCCATCAATCATCAATCAGCAGTAGATGATAGATCGAAATGGCAGAATGTATGTATATGTGCGAGCGAAGAAGAAAAAACGCAGATTTGGTTTGAACCAAGTTTTGCTGAAGAACCCTAATTTCAATTGTAAGGTAAGCCCTTCCTTCTCTCTTCTACGGATCTGTTTTCGGTACACCATCTATGAATTTGCTTATTTGATTGTAATTCCAACTCTATCGATCTGAGCTGTAAATTCTGGGTCTGATTTTTTTGAAGCTTTCTCTCAAGTCCCAGATCTATGAGAACATAGTTTTTTACTCTATTTTCAAAAAAGCTTTTAATACATTGTTTATTTTTAATTAAAAAAAAAGTTTTAAATTCGAGAGAGTCGCTTATGGTAGTTAAATGTTGTTCCAATAGTATTTAATTTTTTCTCAATTAGTTGAATGTTGTTCTTTCGTTTTACACAAATGGACATTGTCGAAGAGTTGGAGAATACTTTGTTGGGAAGTTTAATATGTAATAATTAATATAGTATTTTTCGAGTTGTTGTGAATGGAAGGTGAATTATTTGGACAAATTTGGTTCTTGGTTGTATATAAGTTTGAACTATTGTGCTTATGTCATTATCTAAGTATAATTAGTTTGAGCTATTTGTTTAAGTTGACTGCCTTAAATTATTAAAATTTTGAATTGAACATGTGGTATTTACTGTTCATTTCTGGAAGAATAGTGTTATTACTGATGTGATTTGATCTAATTTCTCTACCTATTGGGAATAGGCTTCAACCACTTTTGGTAGTTCGTAGATCATTTTATTGTGTGATCTAATGCAAGTGATATTTTTGTCTAATATTGTTAGTGTTCAATATAACTATATTCAATGTATATATCGGATGTTCAATATGAATGGAATTATGTAGATGTTCAATAATTATGTAAATGTTCAATATGAATGGAATTATGTAGATGTTCAATAATTATGTAAATATTCAAGGGTTAATTGCAAAAAAAATCACAACCTTTACCGTATTTATCAATTACAACATATCTTTTTTTTTCTTTGCGATATAATACACCACATTTTTTAATTTTGCAATTCGATGCATGTGTTTATTTTTCGGCAACACATGAATGATATATATACCGAAGTCACATTAAGATTCTACACAAATGCTCACGTAATTGTCACGACTGATTAATATAACATTATTTATTTATTTTTCATTTTAAAAAAGTTTTTAAATAAAAATAATATACAAAATTTCACATTATTTTTTGTGGACTGTGATTTGGAGAACGCGATCATAATCTTTTGAGTTTTGGGAGAAATGATAATAATTAAATTGGTTTATTATTTATTTTTAAAAATAATTTTTTTAGTATTGTTTTTAGTTTAAAACGATTTTTTTAGTATTCTTTTTAGTTAAAAACGTTTTAAAAATTAAATAAATTATTCATCATTCATGACATTTATGTGGCACCTCGGTAGCTCTGACTATCGCATTATGATTTAATTGTTGCCAGAAAATTGATAGATGCATTGAATTGCAAAATTTATAAAGGTGGTGTATCAAATTGCAAAGAAAAAAAGAATATGTTGTAATTGATAAAAACTGTAAAGTTCGTGATTTTTCTTGCAATTAACCCAATATTCAATATACTTATTGATATTCAATAAAAAAATTTGAAGAAAAGTTGATAGAAAAATATATTATAATAATTAATTAATATATAATTAAAAATTAAAAATTTTGAATTTAAAATTTGAATAAAAAATTTGACGTAATTTTTGAAAAAAAATTCTGAATAAAAAATTAAAAACTAAAAAAATCAAGTAAATTCTGATTTAAAAAATTGAATTAAAAAAATTATGTGAATTAAAAATTTTAAAAAATCTGAATAATAATTTTAAAATAAAAATTTGGAGTCAAAATATAAATAAAAAAAATTGAATAAATGTAATTTTGAACACAAAATGTTCAATATACTTATTGATGTACAATAATTATGTAAATGTTCAAAATACTTATCGATGTAAATGTTCAATATACTTATTGTTGTACAATATATATAATTACTATTAATTAAAATCTGAATATAAAATCTTAATAAAAAAGATTAAATTAATAAAATTTAATAAAAAAGTTTGAGTTAAATTGATAGAAAAATTCAATATATATAATTACAATTAATTAAAATCTTAATAAAGAAATTGAATTAATAAAATATGATTTGACAAGTTAAAGTCAAAAGACTTTTGAGTAAGGAGAGATAAAACTATATTATTCTAATTAGTTAATATATAATTAAAAATATTTTTTATATTAAAAAATAAAAATTTTGAATTTAAAATCAGAATAAAAAAAATTATTAAAACAAATTGACGTAATTTTTTAAAAAAAAAGTTCTGAACAAAAAAAAAATCTGAATAAAAAATTAAAAACTAAAAAAATCAAGTAAATTCTAATTTAATAAATTGTGTGAATTAAAAATTAAAAAAAAATCTAAATAATAATTTTTAAAAAATGGAGTAAAAGCAGAATAAAATATAAATAAAAAAATTGAAAAGTTTGAGTGAGAGAGGAGTAGTTGCAGATTGATGGGACCCCAAATTGTATCTCCTCACACTTTATTAATCACATGTATCAGCACACACTTAAAGACTCCCAATTGTACTAGAGAAAACTTTGCCCTTTTAAAATAGGTTAATAACTATTTCATTTAGATGGACTATTCCTTTGTATAGTTAAGGATGTGAATGAGTTGAAACAAATCGTGCTTCTTGTTAAAAGTATGTATCTAGCTAATTGTTAGATTCAAATCTGACGTATTATCCACATAATTAGACTTTTTCATAAATGAGACGAATATAAAAATCTAATTAAAGCTTTTTTAGAACCCACCTCACCTTATATCTCAAATTTAATACGGAGTAGTAGTGTTTTTCTTTCTTTCTAAATTTAACAAGATGTAGAGTTTTAGTTGTTTTATTTGAATATTAGTATATAATTTTTATTTATATAAATAAATAAAAAATCCCTGTAAAAAAAAAAACAATATTTTTTTCCCACTTATTATAAAAATAAAACAAAATACTAAAATATAATTTATTATTTAATTATTCTCATGACCATTCATGTTAAAGATTTTGAACTAAATGCTCACCTAATTTACTATTTCTTGATAAGAATGTTTTCTTTTCCTTGAAAATCAACTAGGTTAAGTGTGGATGTCTATTCAAATATAGTAAAGATCTTATTCTACACCGCTGCTTAAAATTTTAGTTGACATTTTTATCTATCATCATCACATGACATAAACATCGTTATTATTTGTATCGATCTCATATCTCACTAAGTAATCTTTGCGGTGCTTCTTTTATCAATTTGATTATTATTTCTATTTATAGAAAAAAAAAAGTTAAGTTCAAGTATAAGAGATGTGAATTATTCAAGAATCGAAGTGAATTGGCTTTATATTCAAAATATAGTAAGGTCATGTTTACTTAGAATGATGGTAATAGATAAACCAACTCATTTAAATTTAGATTTTTCTCTTACACATGCTATACTCCAATTTCTCCATCTAAAATTAATAAATGTGATTCATTTGACATGCATTTTAAGAAATATTGAATATTGTTTCTATCTAAAATAGATGTGTAAACTAAAAAGCCCTTTCAATTTTTTATTTTTTTTATTAATATTATAAAAGTATGCATATTAAGTTTGGACAGATAAACAAAATTAAACTTATTAAGTTTTAACGGAGAGAGTATTAAACTTTTCATCCAATAAAACTATCAAATGTGCTGATTTTTTTAGGTCAATTTTGAGTTTGCGCACAGAATTCATGTCAAAGTTTTTTTTTTTTTTTTTTGCTAAATAATCAATTTTAGTTTATACTTTTCACTTTTCATTGAATCTAACACATATTTAAAAAAATAAATAAATTATAATCATACTTTTTATTTTCTTATCAAATCTAGCGCATAATTTTCCAATCATACCCGTACTTTCGTTTTCTTATCAAATCTAGCCATACCTTTTTTTGTAGCACAAGTTATTTATCAATTAAATTAAAATACCATTTTTTTAAAAAATATATTAAAAATGTAAAAAATATCTAATAATTAAAAATAAGAAAGAATATCTTAAATATGTTTAAAATAAAAATTTCAGTTTAAAATCTATAAATTTTAAATTTTAAAAATAATTGAGAATTTGAAGACTGTCTAAAACTATTGAATTAATTAAAAGAGATTTACAAAATATATAAGGATTTTTTAATAACGGAAATAAATTGTTTTTTTAAATATTTTTTAAATAATAATTTGTGATTCTTTAAATATTTTTTACTTTTTATATTTTTTCAGAATAAAAAATATTATATAATTTTAGAATTTTTTATGGTATAGAGTAAGGTATATTTATTAATTGATTCATTTAATTATATTTATAAAATGTATGATTATAAATTGGATAAGAGAAAATAGTATGTGCTAAATATGATAAAAAAAAATATGAAAAAGTATGAGTAAAATTTGGTTAAGAAAAAAAGTATGTGCTAGATTTATTGAAAAGTAAAAAGTATAGACTAAATTTGATGATTTGATTTTTTAAAATCTCGATATTCGATCTAAAATCAACTAATTCGAAAGACCAAATGTACAACAAGTACAAATTGGCTTGATATAAAATAAATCCTATCTTATCCCGAGCTAATTATCACCCATCTTTGGCTGATTGTATTACAATGTTGAAAATTGAAATAGATTATAATAGTGTGTATTCATTGACAAAAAAAAACCTATATGAAACAAATTTGGCTCTTTTACTTGCATTGCAACTTAATTTATGAGGTTTTCCGATTCAAATTAAGTGTCTCAATTTATTATTTATGATGTTTCAAATTAAGTTATTCATTTTTATTTTTATCTACACTTCACCATCTGTCTATACTTTTTATCTTTCCACTTAACCTGAAACGAAGAGTATCTTGCATTCATTTCATGTTCTGTATGATCTAACTCTGTCGAGTGAAAAAGCCTAATTAAATTGAATTTGTAATTCAACCTCAAGTCATTACATGTACATAGTATTAACCCAACAATATAAAGTCATAATCAAACACAGAGAGTCAAGGTACGTAGGGTTTCTACTGAAGGAATGGCCTTTACGCACGGTAAACGCGGGAAAAAGAGAACCTTCATATGGGAAAAAGATTAATGACACTTTTTACTGTTTTAATTTTGTCTATTCCAAATTTCCAATCTCTTTTCTTTTCTAGACTTTTGACACCATCAAAGGGGTCAATAGTTAAATTAACTTTTTTTTTTTTTTTGACAGAGGGTTTACAAGATCATAAAATAGAGTTACAAATCACGAGTTAAGATCTTGATCTTCAAACCAAACGGATATCACCGTCCACTCCAATCGCGTGAAGAGGAAAGACGAGCTTCCCTTTGCCTTAACAGGTGTCCAGGTCTCCAATCTTTAAATGAGACAACCCCACACTAAGGTGTTCTCATATCAAGAATAGGAAACAGAATAAACAGACAAAGTTCCACGAGTACCCGATTCAAAAGTACCTGAGCACCAGGGCTCTCGAGACTATCTCAAGGAGCCCACCCATCAAAAAAAGTCTCACAACCACAACAAAGTCCGCAACAGAAACTAAAACAAAAACTAAACAAGCTCCAAAACTATCTAAGAAAGCAATAAAGTAGGATCAACGAAGAAATACTCGAACGGTCACCGTGGCTCCGTTACGGACAAGATCTACGTTGATCCCTAACAAGAACTAAAAAACTACACCAGATCTACAGATCTACAACTCAGATCTGTAGATCTACAACTTAGATCTGCAGATCTACAACTCAAATTTGTAGATCTACAACTCAAATCTATCGAGAACTAAAATAAAGAGATCGGAGAGAAGCAAAAACCAATAGATATGAGGCGACAACAAAGACAGAACAGCAACAGCAACAGAGACAATAACGATGACGGCAACGTGAACGATGGATCTGTGACGGAGGCCGGAAAAGAAAGAGAGAAGCAACTCTCTAGAGAGAGAAGCTCTCCCTCCAATAGTTAAATTAACTATTTTCAATAATTGGGTTTCTACCTCTTTTTTTTTAGACTTAACTTCTGTTATTGCACGAACAAGTTAACGTAGATAATTTAACTATAATGTTCGACACTTCGGTGGGTCAGTCCAACAAAAAGAGTATTCATAATTACGAGAGGAACTAATGTAATTCTTACTTAAGATGTATTTGCAAAGTCAATTAATAATTTTTAAAATCACTTCTTGTTTAAAAATTGAAAGAGAGAGCTTTGAAAATAAATGATTTTGGATTGAGTTAAATATTCATGTCTCAAATAAGTCTGAATAATTCATGAACTTATAGGTGTAGATGTTTTTCAGTTTGCTTAAAGTTCGATTCGATAAATAATTTAATCACTTTGGTGATGGTTGAAACAATTCTAAGCATATACTGATCATAGTAGTACAATTAATAATGTTATTTTACATACACAACAATAATACTTGCACTCAAAAAAAAAATGTTCACCTAATATAAAAATAAAAGATTAGGAGTTAATATTACATAACAAACTTTTTGCATTAAAAGTAAGCGTATCGGTGACTAAACATGAGATGCATATATACTTGCCTAAATTGAGGACCAATCAAGTTACAATTTTAATCAAGTCTAAGAAATGTAAAAGTAGCTTTGTATACTCTGGAAGCATATATAAGCTAACTTATTATAAGAATTGAACTCAATTAATAAATACAAATACGTGGTGGAAATTGACCAGACTACTCGATAGGGTCATAGGGTTCGTTCTACTAAAATTCGACTCGGCTCAACTCGTTTAAATAAGTCAGACTATTTTTTAAAAGTCTATTTGCCTTAATAGACCAAACTTGAGTTTTTTTTGCATGTCTTTTAATCCTAAAAGATCGAACAATTTCATTCTAATTATATATAAATATATGTGGAATATATGATAACAAAAAATAAATAATGTAGATACCAAAAGGGTCAAATTTGGTCCCTTTTTTCCCCTACTGGATTGGGCTTTTAAATTGAACATTTTGGGCAATTTATTTTTGTAAAAGAATCTGCACCTGGATTGCCATTATGAAATTATCAAATACAAATCATTTTCTCCACATCTTTACTTTACCATGCCAGTGTTCTGTCTTTAATCTTATTATTTGTTATCACGTTGACACAAAACACGACACAAAAACACGAGTAGTCACAAAACAAACGAGCTATACTGAAAATAGAAAAGCTTGAACCCACAATAACAGAAAAATTATGTATGTATGTAATAACAGCAGTAGAGTGCTACGAGTAACAAAACAAGAAAACCAACCTTGAAGACATATCATATGATGCAAGAAAACCTAAATCAGTTCGTTTCACTAACTTCTCGTCTAAAGATTAGAGACCTCTGCCCCCGCGCTATTAGTCTTACAGCATGAGGCAGGCAGACCAATTGCATGACAACTAACACTAGACAATGCAAAATGTACAAATCTAAGCAACCTTTATATAGTGATGAACACAAATACAATGCAATTCAAAGTATATAAACGCAATGACACGATGCATTTTCAATATAGCACATCGGGTATTGCCTCTCTTGTTTGACAGAAAAGCAAGTGAGATCAAGCATGCTACTTTTTTGCTAAAGAACATTGAATTCCATAAAACCGAGTAAGCCATAGATAGATAAGATAACATTTCAACAAGTGAAGGTAAATTCAAACAACACAATAATATGAAGTTCAGAATACATAAAGTTTTCGTATTCCCACCATTACATAAAAAACAAGTGCATAATCATCTATTTTTGTAAAACAGCAGCACATTGCAACAAAAAAATTGGGAGAACAAACTGAAAAGTCTCAAGAGATAACTAGTAGCAACTGGTTTAGCACATACTCTAAGATGTCATTTTGATCTTTCAAACTACCGACCACGTTCAGCACCAGGACCAAGCGAGACCAAACTTTCTATGTAGCAATCTGCATCCCCCACTGAACCAAAGAAACCCCTCCGGAAAAACCGATACACATTATCATTAAGAAAGTAAACTAAGAAACCGGTTCTATAGAATAGTACAACTTCCCCATCCGGACCCATGCAGAAAAGGAGGCTTAAGGTATCAATTTTAGAAAAATGCTGATGAGGAAGAGTCACCATTTTAATCCAAGACTCTTTCACCCCATACTGCTTCATAACCCAAATATCAAAGTGAGAATTCATATAATCACAAAGCACACTAAGGCATTCTTCTATCACTCCTACAGATTGGTAATAAGGCCCCTTTGAATAACTTGGTTGCGCAACTATTTCAAATGCCTCACACTTCAAATCAAAAGAAACTATTTCCCAATTCCAGCCACTGACAGCCCTAATCCAGTGAAGATGCCCACTTGCAAACTTCCCCGCTCCACCAAAGTGTTGAGAAAAATCATTCTTATGCTGCAAAGTTTTCCATGAATTGGTCTTTAAACTAAAGATTCTCCTAATAACCAGATTTGGATTGCTAATGTAACAAAACAGAACAACAAGCACCTTGTAATCATCACTCGACTCATCGTAACCAAACCCAAATTTGGAAATAATCTTGCCACACATTCTATCGTCTGCATCAGGCAATTTCTTGTACATTCTTGTAGATGGATTCCACAAGAAAAAAACATGCCTATTTAGAAGAAAGCAAACTAGTCCATTACAGCACCCTACAAGCTTAATCGACGTCCACTGAATATTGAATAGATCATCAAATGGAAATGAATAAAAATAAGGGCCATTTAACAAAGAATGCCAAGAACAGTGCATTAGTTGCCTTTGAGGGTATTGAAAAAGGCTGAAAATCATCCTGTGGTGGGAGAGGCTCGTGTTTTTTGTTGAGTTTTGAAGATGCATTTTGATGAAACGGTCCCTACCGATTAAAGAACGCCATGACTTTGATACGCACCTGAATCTCAAGAGAGATTTTACCGGAAGCCTTGACAATATGTCTTCAATAACTTCTCGAGGAAGATCGGTTTCGATGCTTCTCGACGCATTCTCTTTCTCCATTTTCCGGCGGCTGTGTAAACACATTTGGGACTTTGGGGATCTGAGGATAGTGATGAGCTAGAGATAGGGTTTCGTTTACATAGAAGTTGGGCCCAAATCGAAGTTGGGTCGGGATGCATGAATCTAAACAATAAATATTGTTAGGCCGAAATTGGAGTTGGGCCGGGACGCATGAATCTAAATAATAAATATACAATGGAACGGCCTCAACCGTGAAACCGCGACCCAGTATAGCTTATGCTCTGACACAAGTCTCATGGGACACGTGGAATCTTGTGAGTCAGCAAGATTCCGTGATGGAAAGTTATTAAAGTTTTTAAATTTTAATACTAAATTGAAACAGTCGATCCTAATTAAATTTGGAGCAATTCAATGCCAAAATTTATGTCAAACTGCTCTTGACAACGGAAACTATACAAATATCGTAGCTGAGATTTCACTAAATTTGAAAGTCATATATATGTCCCAACAATTTCTTCATTTTGTTTCCTGCGTCAGTCCATTAACTACTTTCCCTATACAAGGATTTCCCTACAGGCTATTACGAAAACATTATAACACAATCTGAAATGGATCAGCCAATCAAACTCCGCAAAAATGGAGTAAGCAGATAAGATAATATAAACTTCAAATTAGATAAACACTATGATATGATGCAATTTAAAGTAGATAAACATGCTGTCAATCCTGTCATAATAGAAACTTCAAAAAACACAACAATTCGATGCCATTTAAAGAGTAGATAATCACATAAAAGACAACGATTTCGCTTCCCCACAATTACATTAAAAAAGCAACATGTAGCCATCTATTTTCTAATTAAATGGTTCAACATGCTGTCATAATAGCACATTGAAATGCATCCTCAAATCAAATCCCCTTATCCAAATACAATCTAAGAGAATTTGTTTTTTTGCTGAATTTTGAAGGTGGATTCTGACAAAGCATTTGGTGTCGATTAAAGAATGCCACCATTTTGAAACACACCTGAATTTCAAGAAGAATTCTACCGAAAGACTTGGCAACAATTCTTTAATAATTTCTTGAGGAAGATGAACAATGCGTTCATAGATGTGGATTTCAATGCTTCCCAACGTATAGTCTCTCTCAATTTTCCGGCGCTGTGATTTATTGGTCTTTGGGGATTTGAGGTTCTTGATAAATATCAAAATTTAGGCCCAAATGAACACACTAGAAATAGAATTGCTAGTAAATTGAAATTCTGAGACTAAGTTAGGAATTAAATATAAAACGGGAGAAGCTGAGAAGTCTAATTAGGTCTTTTGAGTGGCAATTCAATAAAGGTTCTTGAAGATAAAAGGAGAGATCATATTTATGTCAACAAGAAGTCCGATGTGCATGTGAGGTGTCCTAAGCGATCGTAAAAAGATAATATTTTTTTGGGAAAATTGTTTTTTTTCTCTCATTAAATTACCACTGTTTAGGCAATGTTTTCAACCACGAACCGGCGGGTCCGACTGGTTTAATTGAGAACCAGGCACGGTGCCGGTCCGGTTCTTAGATATGCATGTAGCAACAACAGTACTGTAAGTAACAAAACAAGAAAATCAACCTCGAAGCACATATGATCCAAGAAAACCTAAATCAACTCTGCATCCTAAGTTTCACTAACTTCTTGTCTAAAGAACAGAGCCCTTTTTCTTAGCTCTAATGAACGAACAGGTATTCACACAGTCTATTCTAAATAACATTTTCTTTAGAGTAAAAAATCTATATATGCTATTACAGCATGAGACAGGCAATGGTCATATTCATGTCAATTGCATGAAAACTGATACACGTACCCATGTCCCTGCAGTTCTTTTGTGGGGGGAGGGGAGTAATTGGCCAGTGTTAGTATAATAGTATGATATTTATATGCAGCGTCTAAGCAACCTTGATAGATGAACGCGAATACGACAATTGCATATAGTTCGTTAAATGGTTAATTAACCACCAAAAATCAAAGTTATTAGAAAAATCTATTCTGTCTCTGAAATTAACTAGTAGTAGTGATTTTATTGGTCCTTTTTTAGCCCCTTGTCCATGTTTTTATACCATTCTTGATTAAAACACAATGATTCACAACGTCATCTCTGAATAGCTCATTCTAACATAAATATTTATGTCAACTGCATGACAACAAACACTTGAAAATGCAAAGTATAAGAATATACGAACCTGAAGTTTTACTCAAGCTCACAACCACGTGTCCCTTCAGTTCTTTCAACTTCTTCCCCCATCGCTCCATAACCTGATACAAAGATTTAACTTGCTACTTTCTCTAAAGAAAATCGATTTACCTACAAATTATAAGGTTTCCTACTCCATGAACACATTATCATGAAATCAGAACTGGATCAACCAAACATCCTCTTTAAACTGGAGTAAGCAAGATAAGAAAATTCATCACCAAGTGAAAGAAACTTCAAAAACACAATTATATAATGCAATTTCAAAGTACATAAACACAAAGATGATGTAGTTCAAACTATGCAATGACTTTGCTTCCCAGCAATTACATAACAAACTACCAACTGTTTTTTAATTAAATCATTTAGCATGTTGTCATAATACCACATTGCAACTGGTATGGTACACTACTCAACTCAAAGATGTCATTTTGATCTTTCAAAGTACTGGTTCGGGGGTTGCCTCTCTTGGTCAGCATCAAAAGCTATCTTCTTTTTCAGCAAAAGGACCAAGCGTGACTAAACTTTCAACGTAGACACCCTCCTCCATAAGTTTATCAATTATAATTATGCGTGAACAACGAAACTCGTTATCTTCAGGATAGTAACAGTAAATCATCATCGTAGAACTATAGACAAGTATAAATTCTCCATTTGGCCCCCTATAAAATGAGCGTAACCGTTGTGTCCTCAAGGGAGGATGATTGAAGTTTGAAATAGTGAAAAGATTAACCCAGGACTCTTTCAACCCATACTGCTTCATAACCCAAACTTCAAAGTGAGAATTGTGATAATCACAAAGCATACTAAGACATCCCTCTATCACACCTAGAGTTTGAGTTTCTAAAAAAATATAATCTGACCAACTCGTTTCCTCAGCCATCCCATAGGAATCATTCTTCAAATTGAAAGAAACAATTCCACTATCCTTGCCATTATTCCCAAACCAGTGAAGATTTCCACTCACAAATTTCCCTGCCTTTTCCCAATCATTGTTCAAATTGAAAGAAACATTCCCCTCCACTGTTTTCCATGAGTGACTGTTGTGACTATAGACTCTACCAATACCCTTAGGGTAAGAGACTGAAGTGAAAATCGTAAACACTTTGTAATCATCACTAAACTCATCATATCCAAACCCATACCCAATGTTCATAAAGCCCACCTGTCTAACATCTACTTCAGGCAAATCCATGGACATTCTCGTGGATGGATTCCACAAGATAAATCTCTCCCCCTGAAGAAGGCAAACGAGTCCATTACAGAAACCAACAAGGTGGACCTCCCTATCAATACGTTTTTGATCATCGACTTCAAACGGCTCAACAATTGGCTCTTGCAACAATGAACGCCAATAACACATCATAAGTAGTCTATTATGATGTGATCGAACAGGGTTTAAAATGATTCGGTGATGGGAAAAACATGGGTTTTCTGTCGACTTTTTAAGGTGGATTTTGATGAATCGTTTGCTGTCAATTACCGAAAGCCATAATTTAGAAACGCACCTGATTCTCAAGAGGGGTTTCACCGGGAGTCTTGAGAGTATTTCTTCGAGAATTTCTTGAGGAATACAAAGACTAGGTTCAGCAATGTTGATTTTGAAGCTTTCGGAAGAATTCCGAATCTCCATTTTCCTGCCGGCGGCGATTTAAAGAGTTGAGCTAAGGGAGAGTGAAGTTTTCCCAATTTGAAATATTGGAATAGCCGAATAGAGCCGATTTGGTAAAAATAAGTACTCGTAGTATAAAGTGATCAACTCGCGGATTTACTTGTGGCAGGATTTGAAAAAATTTGAAAAAAGATTGAAATTGTGTATCACTCCTAAAATTCTCAAATTAGTATTCTAAAATACTTTAAAATACATTTTCTTATAAATAAAAGATTTATAATTTTAAAAATCATTAGTACGTTATCAAGATTCATTTTCAAAATATATATTGTACTCCCTCCGTCCCAGGATTACTTGCACGGTTTGACCGACACGTTGTTTAAGAAAATGAATTTAGTGGTTGGTGATATAAGATAAAGGAGGGGTATTTTAGGTAATTTGGTGAGGTGTAAAGTAAAATGTATGTAAAAAGGTGGTGACAATTTTGAAAATGAAATGATGTTGGGGGGTATTAATTTTGTGGGGTATTTCCATATTAAGAGTGTGCAAGTAATTTTGAGACGTCCAAATAAGGAAAGTGTGCAAATAATCACGGGACGGAGGGAGTAGTATATATCATGCATATTTCTCGGTATATATATATAACAAATTCAGCATTTTCTAATAACATGAAAGACTTTCACGTATGGACTAGTCTTGGGTGAGACCATCTCACATAATGAGACCCGTGAGACGGGTCTCATATGTCAAAAGTGATAATATTTGAGCAAAAATGACAGTCACTTTTATTTAAAATATTACTCCGTATCACTTTTATTTAAATATTATCACTTTTTTTACAAATCAAAATTTGAAAATAAATATGGTTATCCGTGTGAGACGGTCTCACACAAGTTTTTACCTTCACGTATTAAAATTGTTTTTCTAAACCACCAAACTTTGATGGGACCTTCTTGAAGTAGTTCGAATTGCCGAAGCTGAGTCGGACGGGCGCGCGCGCGTGTGGCTCTTAGAGGGGTGTACCTCTTTTACATAGTTGAACTACCAAGCTACTTCAATACCTTTATACATCATAAATGTTTTGTAGGTTTCCTATGTGGGACAATTTCCCACATTCTCAAACTTTCAAGTTGAACCTCTTCAACTTCAACAATTAATTTCTCACTCACCTTAACTCGGTTTTGAGATATTAAATATGCCACGTTCATCTACTCCGCGAGTAGATCGACTATGTCACGTTCAATTATTTCTTAATTAACGTTTAGTCCGTCTAATTAATTAAATTAGATAAGGGTGTCAAAACCCAATTAATCCCATTAATTCCAACAATCCCCCACATGAGTGAAAATCGTATCTATACAACATCAGACTCAGTGTTCAGTTCGAGTGAGATCTCCGTGCGTCCGGATAAGTGGTTTTTGGCCTTGAAATTTCCGTAGCCAAACACTATCGGATATACCGGCGGCTTAGTGGACGCGATGCCTTGAACTACTCCTCCATAGTGTATACCTAGTCAACAGTGTCAGCACACTTCAATCTCGTCTTTGTAATGTTCTCACGTTTTTGTCCGTTTTGGCCATGGACGTCCTTTGTATTCATAAATGTTTGGTCGAAGCGGCCCTCACTTCTCATTTATATAGGTAACTTCCTTTCGAGTATCCCGTTATACTCTAGGAATCATTAAGAGTCGAAGACTCAGCCTTTACCACATCTTACGGGTCGTTAACACTTGAGATAGTGCTGTCCGGAATAGTCGTATTTTTCAAGTGTTTTATCACTAACTTCCACAGCTTCGTTTTTCCATTGAACCAAGTTCTTGGGATCTCCAGTCATCATGGTTGGGTTACCACTGCTTTAGTTTTTCTTGTGGGTTTTAGACCCATTCCTTCTACCAGCTTGTTCAATTGATCTCGGTTTATGCTCTTCGTGAGCGAATCCGCTATATTGTCCTTAGTATTGACATAATCAATGGACATTACTCCAGTGGAGATCAATTCTCTAACGGAGTTGTGTCGACGACGTATGTGTCTTGACTTTCCGTTGTACATGACATTTGTAGCTCTCCCAATGGCAGCTTGACTGTCACAGTGTACCGTCACCGATGGTACCGGCTTTTTCCAACATGGAATGTCTTCCAGAAAATTACGCAACCATTCAGCCTCTGCAGTGGCTAGGTCTAACGCTATAAATTCTGATTCCATTGTGGAACGGGCAATACACGTTTGTTTCTTGGACCTCCACGACACTGCTGTTCCTCCAATAGTGAATACATATCCACTAGTGGATAACGAGTCTTTAGTGTCTGATATCCAATTTGCATCACTGTATCCTTCGATCACAGCTGGATGTCTTGTGTAGTGAAGCCCATAATCAAGGGTGTACTTCAAGTATCTTAATACCATTTTCAATGCTTTCCAGTGCTCATGACTTGGATTGTTCGTGTATTGACTCAACTTGTTCACTGAGCATGCAAGATCAGGGCGTGTACAGTTCGTGATGTACATCACACTTCCAATGATCCTTGCGTATTCCAGTTGAGCCACTGGTTCTCCTCTATTCTTTTTCAAGTGAACATTGAGTTCCAAAGGTGTCTTAGCAGGTGGGTCGTCAAAGGCTTTAAATTGCTTTAGTACCTTTTCCAAATAGTGAGATTGTGCCAAGGAAATTCCATTGGACGTTTTCTCTATCTTGATTCTAAGAATCACATCTGCTAATCCCATGTCTTTCATGTCAAAGTTTCTACTTAACATGTTTTTTGTATTAACGATGATATTGTGATTGTTACTCATGATTAACATGTCATCGACATATAAGCACACAATAACAAATCCATTAGGTGTATCCTTCACATACACACACTTATCGCATTCGTTAATTCGAAACCCATTTGACAACATTGTATTGTCAAATTTCAAATGCCACTGTTTAGGAGCTTGCTTAAGTCCATACAGTGATCGAACGAGTTTGC
Organism: Galeopsis tetrahit; assembly: GCA_963675135.1. Taxonomy (NCBI): domain Eukaryota; kingdom Viridiplantae; phylum Streptophyta; class Magnoliopsida; order Lamiales; family Lamiaceae; genus Galeopsis; species Galeopsis tetrahit. Next base: position 70,592,129 of record OY776132.1, read on the forward strand.
ACACCTTTTTCTCGTTTCCAGGAGCAACATATCCCTCAGGTTGATCCATGTATATTTCAGCATCCATCTCACCATTAAGAAACGCCGTCTTAACGTCCATTTGGTGTATTTCGAGATTGTGCAAAGCAGCAATAGCGACTAACATCCGAATGGAGGTGATCCTTGTCACTGGTGAGTATGTATCGAAGAAATCATACCCTTCCTTTTGTTTAAACCCCTTTGCAACAAGACGAGCTTTGTACTTATCAACAGATCCATCTGCTTTGTACTTTCTTCTAAGGATCCACTTGCATCCTAAGGGCTTACAACATTTGGGGAGGTCGACCAACTCCCATGTGTGGTTTAAGAGAATAGACTCATATTCACTTTTTATGGCTTCTTTCCAGAGGTGTGCATCTGGTCTTGCCATAGCTTCTTTGATAGTTTTAGGTTCTTCTTCCTCCAAAACATAAGTAATGAAGTTTGAACCAAAATCTTTATCAATTCTAGCTCTCTTACTGCGTCTCGGTTCTTCGCTCTCTTGAGTGGAAGGACTAACAGTGTCGTCTGTTGCTTCGAGAGTTCTCTTACTCGAACTTACTTCCTCTTTCTCCTTAAGAGGAAAGATACTTTCAAAGAACACCGCGTTCCTTGACTCTATTGTAGTGCCTTCTGTCATATCCGGTACTTCGGATTTGTGAATCAGAAATCGATAGGCACTACTGTTTGAAGCATATCCTATAAAGATTCAATCGACGGTTTTAGGGCCGATTTTAACTTGTTTAGGAAGCGGTACTTCAACCTTAGCCAAGCACCCCCACATTTTGAGGTATTGGTTTGAAGGTTTTCGTTTCCTCCATATTTCATAAGGAGTTTGATCCTTAGTTTTATGAGGAATCTTATTCAGAATGTGGTTAGCCGACAGAATGACTTCCCCCCACAAGTTCTGAGGTAGACCAGAGCTGATTAACATTGCGTTCATCATCTCTTTTAGTGTTCGGTTTTTCCTTTCCGCAACCCCATCAGACTGAGGTGGGTAAGGGGCTGTCGTTTGATGTATAATCTCTGATTCAATACATAATTGTTCAAACGGAGCTACGTACTCTCCACCTCTATCACTACGAATTGATTTAATTCGAGTGTCCAATTGATTCTCTACTTCATTTTTGTAACGTTTGAAAGCTTCTATAACTTCGTCTTTACTTCTTAAAAGATAAACGTAGCAGAATCGTGTACAATCATCAATAAAATTAATAAAGTACTTTTTCACTCCTCGTGTGGAGCTTTTACTCGAATGTGATTTTTCAAAATGAACAAATCCACATTACTTGTGGAAAACATTCCACTGAATTCAACCATCTTAGGTTTTTCCATATTTAGCTTTAAGGTCACACCTTAGCTACCATTTTCATTCAAACATGTCAACGGAGACCTCTCTCCCTCACATTTGAATGTATCCATTTGAGGAGATGCATATCCCCACATTCGAGTTGCTTGCCACTTTATTTGTGAATTTCTCTTATTCACCAAATTTGGACACAGCCTCGATACATTAAAAAATCGATCTTTGATTTTTCTTTTATTGGAATTATTTCCAACTTAAAAATTAATTTAATCTTTGGTCAACATACCAAAATTAAATTCAATTTCAAATGTGACTTTTATTGTCACCCGTGACTCGAGCATAATTTTCGATCAAATTATACTAGTCAAAATCTTTTGAACTAAATTCAAAACAAATTTATGCTCGAGCATAAATATTTAATTCCCATAAATAATTAATAATTAAATTTGGATATTCCTCAGTAATTATCCAAAATTTAATTAATTATTAATTTATTTTATTCTGTAATTTATTGACAAAGTCAATTCTGTTCTCAGAATACATCAATTCTGCCAAGGCCGGAGATGCTCCCCACGAAGACATGCTCTGTTCCAACGAAGCCATGCTCCATATCAAATATACTTTGATACTTCTGATTAATTGATGTAATTAATCAATTTAATCCTCTCGATTAAATCCAATTTAATCCTCTCCTCTAATTTAATCATATAGATTAATTGATGTGCAATTCCAATTTAATTTAATTGGATTTCCAGGCACGCATTTAATTGGATTTTCAGGCACGCCCCGCGAGTAAGCGCCTGCAGCTCAATGGATAATTCCAATTAAAGAATTCTCAAAATCACCAGATCTCTCAAATCCATGAGTAAGCCAACTCCCAGAATTTAATCTGGAGTAAGAATTGGAGAAAGCGGGTTTTCCCCTTTTATTAAGGAGTAAATATCTGCAGTAATTATTCAAAAATAAATAAATTAATTAATCAATTAATACCTCTATTTTGTAATTAATTAACAGAAATCAATTATGTTCTCAAAATCACGAATCTTCCAAATCCATGATTCACAATATCAGGAATCTCATTCCATTATGTTCTCAAAATCACGAATCTTCCAAATCCATGATTCACAATATCAGGAATCTCATTCCGCGGACCGCTGTACTATCCGTACTTTACATTAGCCTCGCCGCCTTCGGCACGAAATCGGCGCTGCCATTTTCACCGGAAGTCGGAGAATCAAGCCGAATCGGCGCTGCCATTTTCAACGGAAAACTGGAAAAACTGATTCCGCTAACATCATCGGCGCGAACTTCTTATATCGGTAGAAATAAAATTGGCGGAGGCGGTGCCATGGGCCCATGAGATCAATTCTATAAAAATTTTCACCATGGAAACTGAATCGAATGTGAGGCAGTAGTGTATTATCCAAAACTGATTAATAGATTAAATTAATAATTAAATTTCGAAATTTGCAGTAGTTATCCAAAACATTAATTAATTAAATATTCAATAAATAAATTAATTAATATATTCTATTCTGCTTGGAAACTGCTTACGCCGTGGGCCCAGGCCCGATTCTTGGGAATATATCGCGAAAATATCGCAGCGGTTGAGATAATATCTCGCACGTGGATTGAATTGCCAAATCCAAATCCAAAGCCGAAGCCGGGCCGGACGGGCGCACGCGCGCGTGTGGCTCTTAGAGGGGTGTACCTCTTTTACATAGTTGAACTACCAAGCTACTTCAATACCTTTATACAGCATAAATGTTTTGTAGGTTTCCTATGTGGGACAATTTCCCACATTCTCAAACTTCCAAGTTGAACCTCTTCAACTTCAACAATTAATTTCTCACTCACCTTAACTCGGTTTTGAGATATTAAATATACCACGTTCATTTACTCCGCGAGTAGATCGACTATGTCACGTTCAATTATTTCTTAATTAACGTTTAGTCCGTCTAATTAATTAAATTAGATAAGGGTGTCAAAACCCAATTAATCCCATTAATTCCAACAAGATTTGTGTCCATACACTTTTTAGTTAAAATTGAGAAAGATTTCAAATCCTCACTAAAACCATGTCATTTGAAATTCATCTATTTTTAAAACCTTTCATTTGAAATACCTACTCAAATCAAATTCCTTCATCCAAACGCAACCTTACTTTATTGGGTTTTCTACTGTCAGGAAGGGGGTTCGCCCTTCCTGATAACAGGAGACCAATTAGAAAATGACACTTCATTTTTCTTCGTTATAGTGCGATCTAGTTTCGTCATACACTGAAATAATTAATTATTTAAATAATATATATAAAATTACCAAGATATCCCTATAACATTTATATTTTTCGAATCATTCGTATAACATTTTTTTTAACTCAAATTTTACTAAATTTAATGTTTCAATCGATCCAAATTAACTGGTTCGAAAAAAAAAATCAATCCAAATTAAAATCAATTGATATTTTTCATCTCTCGAACAATGACGTATACCTTTCACCTCTCACTTTCCTCCTCCTCCCCATTCCCCCTCCCCTCTCCTCTCCACTTCCCGCCAGCCAACACCAAAACCACCGCAGCTCTGCTACTCTGTCGACTCCTTGTCTCCTTCTCCACCGCCCCCATCCAAAAAAATACAATAAAAAATTAGGGAATATCGGACCTCACTCAAACATCCTCTCTAAAATTCTGTCTCGAACGCCTATTAATAACATCAAGAAAAAGCTAGATAAGAAGAATAATGTCAGTGATTTGGATTAATACAATAACTTAAGCTCTCAAAGAAGCCATTCACAGAACGCAATGTCCCTGCGCCTTTCGGGTTTTATTTTTCAATTGGAAGGTTTTTCAATTTCCCCATTCCTCTGTTAATCATTTCATTTTCTCCACTACAATTAGTTTTCGAAAAATAACTCTACTTATGACAACCATTTGGATCGCGAAATCTGTGATGCTTTATTTATCAATATCTTGTTATTGCTAGTGTGGTTGTTATGAAAGTTTGTGTGTTAATTTTCTAGGTATTTGATCATAAATCGAACAATTCGATCCTTTTAAGTATTTGAGATGCTAAAGCAGCAACCATTTTACCAACCAAAAGAAGGGACATATATGAAGCTCGCCGTTCTTCTTGGGAGATCTGGACAACTCGGCAAGCCTGCCAACTATTCGATGAAATGCTTGAACAAGGGTTGGAACCAACGACATTGCTTGATGCGTACTGTAGGAGCAATCTGATTAACAATTGTTAAATTTGGACTCTATTTTTTTTTTTTAATTTATGAATTTGGAATTGAAATTTTTTGTGTGATATTTGTACACAGTTTTATTTAACATGTATTTACTAAAATTTAATTAAATTCAATCAAAAAATGTAAATAGCTTTTAAATTTTTTTTTTTTTTTTATTACAAGTTAAATACCCATCCCTTTTCCCCTCCCCATGACTCGAACCCAGAACCTAAGGCTTAGGTAGTGGTGCTCTAAGCACTTGAGCTATCCCACTTTGTCTCTGTTAAATTTTCTTGATATTAGTAGATTAAACATTAACGAAAAGTCGAAAATGAACTAGCAAATAGATATAAGTTCATATGCGCAGAGACACACAGATAAGTGAGATCAATATAAGATGTTCTAAGAGACAAATTGTTTTCAACCAAAAAAAATAATAATTCAATTTAATCATGTCATATTGCAATTCGTACTAATATTAATATAAAATAATCAGAGTATCAAAACCACAATAAAATAATCATGTGGGTTCATGTCCATTTTATCTTCTTTAAGATTTAAAGTCACGTTAACAATTATGTCTTCTAAACGGAGCTAAAGGTAACGATTAGTGAGTTTCTTTAAATTTTCGCCATCTTTTAGTTCAATTTGATTGCAAGTCGATGATCAGGAGGGGTGGTTGGTGAAGTTCACAGTTTCAGTAAAGAAACTCGGGGAGGTTGAAATGCTGACAGGATATCAGGGAAAAATCAGGAAATAGTGCAGTGAATGAAAATGCTTTGATTTGATCTCGATAGCTTAGGATTTGTAATTTTCATTCTAGACAAGATATAAACAAGGATAGATTTCATGTAATCACAAGACTTACAACATAATGAAACTTTTTTCCTGAAATATTGTATGCTTTCGACCAGCCTGTTCATGAGTCCAGTGGTATTTAAAACAAAAAAGGATTATAAAAACTTGAATAAACTAGTCGATGATCCTTTGAAAAACATGAATAAACTAATTGTTGCTATCCTTCTAAAACCATGAATAAACAAGTCGACAGAAATTAAGAGCTTTCATTAATCACGAATTGCAGGCCTCAAGCCTTACATCTTTAAATACCACCTGGTTACAGGAGATAGGTACATCATCAATCTAGAACTTCTCAAAATCAATCCTACTTTCGTAATGAGCCAAAAAGTGGGCCACTATACTGTCCTCCCAACATATAAAATTACAAGAAGTGTAAACAAATTCCCGTGCTAGCATGCAAAGGTCTTCAACCATGAGCATTGTACATGGGTCGAGGTCCGTAGCTCCATGAAAGGCTCGGATCGGATGAGAGAAAGTGAGTCTGTTTCGAAGATCAAAATTTTAAAGCCCATTTTGAGGGCTTTCTTGACAGCAAAACAAAGAGCCATAGTTTCAAGTAAGGTGTTATCCCCAGCTGCAATGATTCTCTTCGATCCCGCCTTCACCACACGACTATAATCATCCTGCCTTCACCACACAGCACAAAACAAAGTTAAAAAGCCTGAAATATGTATGCATTCGATCAATCTTTTTATGAGTTCAATGATACTTAAAACAAAAAAGGGTTATATACAAATACATTCACCAAGTTGTTACATTTTTTTTAAAAACAGGAAAAGAGTTAATATTATTAATTAACAAGAAATGGGCCATAAGGTATGTCCCACTGGCCAGTGAGACCTACAATGCAAAGTTCCAGCAGTAGCTTCAATCAAACATTTAGCAGGGAAAAAAAACGAAAAGGTTACAAGTTGTTACATTAAGTTACCTCCAACTACATATACACCTGAGAAGCTCTATTTTATAGCATCATATCATCTCCTAATTCACTGATAACATTTTTCAGTGTATCCAATTATCAATAGCTCTGAAATATATATAAAAGATCAAAGTATGTGTTAGAGAACATAGCATTGCGCAAGTTATTACATGGGACTCCCATAAACAATAATATCACTATAAATTATTATTTAAGTAAAGATGAGAATTATTTTTGTCTACCTTTGAAAGAAGTTCCTTCCAGATATTTATGCATAACAACAAATGATGAAAAATAGTACTAAAAATGATGAAAAATGATTTACACATTTTGGTTGGGTATGAAGGATACCACAGCCAATCAAGTATAGAAGGAAAAGAATGTTAAAGAAAGGATTCTTCATACTGATTTAATTTCTGTAAATTTATTTATGATGGAAAACATGAAGGAGTACAATGGTTTCCTCAGATATTTATAGAGGAACACGCTAGTAACCGCCGTGTAACAAACTAATTGGTTATCTAGCTATACTCCTAGTTCTAGGTGTCTCTAGACTTTTCTAGAAGCTATATGTGCATCTATATACAAATACATAAATAGAGTTTCTTGAATAATCCTAACATGCTCCATTTGAATATGGACTATCCTCCAGCAAAAATTCCCATTGAGGAACGCAGCAAATGAAAACGAGCAGGTGACAAGGATTTAGTGAGCATGTCAGCCGGATGAACTTCTGAGGCAATGTAACGGACATCTAGAGCACCTGAAGCGACCTTTTCACGAAGAAAATGAACATCGATCTCGATATGTTTGAGTGTCATACCAAGCTTTTGGGGCTTGCTTGAGCCCATATAACGCCTTTTGTAGTTTACAAACATGGGCTGGTCGATTCTCGTCAACAAAACCCTCGGGCTGTGATATATAAATTGTTTCCTTAAGCGCTCCATTGAGAAAAGCATTGTTTATATCAACTTGCTCAATTTTCCAACCATTGGTGACTGCAAGACTGAACATGATCCTTAATGTCACTGGTTTTAAGACAGGACTGAAAGTATTGAAGTAATCAACTCCTGCATTCTGCTGAAATCCCCGAGCCACTAGCCGTGCTTTAAAACGTTCCACAGAACCATCAGCTTTATGCTTAATTCGGAATATCCATTTGGTGGAAATGAGATTCATATCATCCGTCCTTGGCACGAGAGACCATGTGTTGTTATTCATGAGAGCATCATACTCATTTTGCATAGCACCTTTCCATGCAGGAACACTAAGAGCTTGTGCAACTGAATCTGGTTCAGAGGCTAAAACCTGAGTAGCTGATAGAAAAACCCTTGGTTTGAAGATACCATTTTTGGACCTTGTGATCATGTGATGAGAACCAGATGAGGGGGGTATATGTGTGGATGGAGAAGTATGATCAGAGTTTATATGTGTGGATGGAGAGGTGTGATCAGAATTTATATGTGTGGATGGAGAGGTGTGATCAGAATTTGATCGAGAGATATGTGTAGGAGATGAGCCATGAATTGAGGTAGGAGTTGATGAAGAAGTATAATTCTGAGCAGGAGGAGAGTTATTATAACTTGATGATGTTGATAGAAGTTGATCAGAATATGTGGGAGTATGAGATATGAAATTAGGAATTAAGGCAGTAGTGGTGGAGGGATTTGATGAAGGTATATGAGAGGAGAATAAGGTAGAGTAAGGAAACTCACTTTCAAGAAAATCAACTGTTCTTGAGATATAAATGCGACCAGATGGATGTAAACATTTGTATCCTTTGTGAAGGGGACTGTACCCAATGAATAGGCATTGAGCTGATCGAAATTGTAGCTTCGAATTATTGTATGGACGGAGAAAAGGATAGCAAGAACACCCAAATACCCTGAAAAAATTGTAATCCGGAGATCTATGAAATAAGAGTTGAAAGGGAGATTTATGATGAAGTGTAGAAGATGGCAGAGCATTTATGAGAATAGTGGCTGTATGAAAGGCTTCCCACCAGAATATCATTGGTAAACCACTCTGAGCAAGCAAAGACAAACCCATCTCGGTGACATGTTGATGTTTGCGCTCAACATTACCATTTTGTTGATGTGTATAGGGGCATGAGTGCCGGATAACAATACCCTGTGATTTAAACCAAGAATATAGTGCCAAGAATTCACCACCCATATCACAATGTATTGCCTTCACATGCTTGTTAAACTGCCTTGCAACTAGAGCACAAAACTCCTTAAAATATGAGGCAACTTCAGATTTGCATTTGAGAGGAAATATCCATGCATAGCGTGTGAAATCATCAACTAATAGCAGATAGTATTTATAACCTCCCAAGGAAACAACAGAAGAAGGACCCCAAACATCCATATGAATAACATCAAGAGCTGAATGAGTGGTATGAGAAACTGAAGAGAATGACATTTGATGCATTTTTCCGAGTTTGCACGACTTACAAAAATAATTGTCTGAACTTGGTTTTACATTCAACAAACGAAGAACACCATGAAGTGTGCTATAGCATGGATGCCCTAATCTATTATGCCAAAGGGCAGTGGTGTTATTCAAATGCATCTTATTACATTCAGCTGAAAATGAAGCAAATGATGGAGATACAGTCTTCAAACTTGACACATCAATGTGGTATAATCCATCTTTAAGAAGCCCCTTTAGTAGCACCTGGTGTGTTTTCAGATCCTTGACAACACAATAGGATGAATGAAATTCCATATATGCATCATTATCCTTTAATAATTGAGAGATGCTCAACAAATTCTTAGAAATATTTGGAACATGCAATACTTGATCCAATAGTACTGAATTTTGACCATGCTCAGTTGGCAAATGAAGAGAACCAATATTCTGTATATGAGCAGTATGACCATCACCAAGAGTAAGATGAGTGGTACCTTGGTATGGAGAGTGAAGACTGAGATTGGCCAACTGAGACGTTACATGATTAGTTGCTCCGCTATCCACGCACCAATCATGTGAGTTGGACACTTGAGAAGGCTGAGAAGCATAATAGCCAAAAGGATTAGAATAATAAGGCATATGATAATGAGGAGGATGAATAACCTGATGAGATGGACGAGACTGAGCAAAATGAGCCTGGTATGGATATGGAGCAGAATTTTGAGAGTGAGATGAATGTTGAGCATGTGGATTGAAAGGAGAAGTATGAGAGTGGTCGAGACCAAGGAAATTTGCATCAAATCTCTTGTAACATTTTGCAGCAACATGACTTTTCAGGCCACATAATTGGCAAACAACTCTCGGTTTAGAAGGAAATCGACTTTTACCCTTGAATTTCCCAGTCGAACTAGGTTTCGAGTCCTTGACTGTATAGTTAGCTATCGGAGCCGGAGATTGAGCAAGAGATTTGACATTCACTTGTTGAGCAGTTGAAAACTTCTGTAACCGCATTTCATGTGTGAGAAGAATAGATTGAACCTCAGAAATGGAGAGATTCTCACCGCGAGCAGTCAAATTTACAACCACAGCATCATACTCTGTTCCCAATCCACTGAGTATATACATAATCAGATCGTCATCAGATAGATCATCACCACCAGCAATGAGTTCGTCCGCGATTGACCGCATTTGTAGTATGTAATCATCAATCGATAACTCTTCCTTCTTCATCGACTGAAGCTGGAGCCGCAGATGCATAACGCGAGCTCTCGAATTTGAATTAGACAAATCATTTAAGATTTTCCATACCTGAAACGAATGCGTACATCGATTTACGTAGCCTAACATCGATTCAGAGATTGAACTTAGCAACCAACTAAGCAGAAATTGATCGCGGCGGTGCCAGAGAAGAACAGAGGCCGCATCAGATGTCTCTAGCCGAGGAACCAAATCTTCAGTGCAAGTGAGAAAATCTTCAAATCCATGGGCGTTGCAGTTTGCAACTACCTGAGATTTCCAAAAGGAAAAATTTCGGCGATCGAGACGAGTATGTATCTTTATGAAGGTGGGAAGAGAGGAATTACTTTCGGAATTCATTTTGAGATAGAGAGAGAAGATCGAAAGGATGAAGAAGTTAGAGAATAGGATGAAGGATGAAAACACAAAATCAATGCAAAACTGACCCTAGAGATACCATGTTAAAGAAAGGATTCTTCATACTGATTTAATTTCTGTAAATTTATTTATGATGGAAAACATGAAGGAGTACAATGGTTTCCTCAGATATTTATAGAGGAACACGCTAGTAACCGCCGTGTAACAAACTAATTGGTTATCTAGCTATACTCCTAGTTCTAGGTGTCTCTAGACTTTTCTAGAAGCTATATGTGCATCTATATACAAATACATAAATAGAGTTTCTTGAATAATCCTAACAAAGAAATTCAAGAATATTGAGCAAAAATGACAGCATAAGCATATTCTGAGAAAAACTAACACCTCAGGTCTGTTTTGAGGAAAAAACTTGTTTGAACACCACGACCCTTCCAGCCTTTCATCTCGAACCTTTGATAGAGAAGACTTAGATGAACAAGAGAAGAATACACATATATTGATAGAGAGAATTCCAATAGGGCCTAGAGTAATTAATCACTCTGCCACAAGCATATAACTGCACTTTACAATAGAATACTCAATAATCTGTCTATACACATATCGCCCCTATTTATACACAATACCCCAAGACTCAACTGGCACAGTAATAAAAGAACAACAAGAATTACAAATACTACCTTCTTCTCGTGCCCTTTATAAACTTGAATAAGAGTTGTATCATATTCTTATTAAGATTCATGTTTAAATTATCCATCCTCAATATCTCTTGGAAAAAAAAATTCTATAAAAGAATTCCATTAAACCTCAAAGTGTCATAAGGAGTACCAAACATATTATAGTCAATGGAAACAACAATTCAATAAAACAAGCTACAACAAAAAATTAAATAGAAGAACCCAGTAGGACATAGATGGTGTATACCAATAGCAGACTTTGATGGAAATACACAATTCTATATAGAAAACTTAATGCCACCATCGTCAACAGAAGTCCTTTAGAAGATCACAATCGCATTAAAAATTCCATAGTTTTTTAGGTCATCGAGAATAACTGCATATTATACAAAAAACCACTCACCTGCAATTCTTGATTGTCTCGTTTGAAAATTTTGAATGCTAATATGGGTTTACTCCTATTAATGAGCGCGAGTCTTGATTAGTTTCCACATTTTCAACATAGCTTTTTCCCTTTGCTCTCGATCGGTCTTTCCTCTGAAATAAAATGAACGAGTTCATCTTCCTTCTGACCAATCCTCTCGTCTTGATCAGCCGTGAGTATTTGAGAGAAGATGAACATCTTTTTTAGGGCACTGAGATGTTTATGATTTGATACATCACCTGTTGATAATGAGGATCAATAATGGAGATATATCGAGATCGATAATTTAAATATATTATTATTATTAATTATTATTTTCCTAATTTTCAATTTAGAGGGTATTTATGTCATTTTATATTTATTAAATTAATTTAGTAGTGAGGCAATATAATGCGATTGCATATTGCATAGAGCAAACACACTATTGCGAAGTGCAATCATATATAAATAATTATATACGTTGGATCGATGATCCAACGGTATTTAATGAGTTTCCTGTTATCAAGAAGTGCGAAGCCTTCCTGACGATAGAAAGACCCTACTTTATTTACTTTATTTATCTTTTTCTTAAAACTTGTGCTCCTTCATGAAACTACATTTGGTGGATGGAGGGAGTAGTATATATCATGCATCATTTTCACGTATTAAAATTGGTTTTCTAAACCACCAAACTTTGATTTTAAAAACCTACGGTGGTGTTTGGTTTGAGATTGATTTGGATTGGATTGGATTTGGATTGGATTGGATTGGATTGGGATTTGGGTAATCCATGAATAGTAATTATGTTTGGTTAAGAATTGAAAAGTAGGAGTAGATTTAACTTTATGTCACATCAAAAGTGATGTTATAATATTTTATTATTGTTAATAGTGAAAGAAAAGTAAAAGAGAGAAGAAAGTAGGAGAGAGAATGAGTGTGTGAAAGAAAAATAAGAGGGAGAAGAAAGTAGGAAATAGAATGAGTGTATATGGGTGAATTTGTATTTGGATTGAGAGAGATTGGATTGGGATTGGGCCAATCCAAATCCGGATTGGCCAATCCCAAACAAACACGGCCTACGTGATTTAGTTTCAAAATCAATCACATATCAAATTCAAATTCTGTCGTTATTATTTTTAAATTCTAATTTTCTTTATTCAAATCAAATCTATTGAAAATTTCCATAAATATTTTAAGTAAATTAAGGAGGGTGTATTGATTGTGGATTCTGTAGAATTTTTTGGACTTTTAAAGTCTGGGGTATTCAATTAGAATTTTCAAAAGTCTTTAAAAATTATGAGGTATTCAATACGGATTTTAAAAAGTCTTTAAAAATCTTTAGGTATTCAAGAGTGTATGTTTTTAATAGTATAAGGATTTTGTTGGATTCTTCTTAAAAAATATAAATAAATTTCACTATCCAAAATATTTTCTTAAAATTAGAGATTTCAATAGATTTTCTCAGAGAGCTCGAAAGAAGAAATATCAGAAGTAAGGATGACAAATTGACAATATTGACCCAACCCGCGGGTACCCGCCCCACCCCACGAGTTTTGGGCCAGGTCTTATCCGTCCCGTATTAAGAATGGGTCGGGTTAGACCCGCGAATATCCCTGAATTAATATATAAACTTTATATATATATAAATTAATAATATATATTATTGATAAAATACTTTTATATATATATATATATAAATAATATTAATTAAAAAAAACTCTTTCACATTAATAGTTTCAGCGTCGAAATTTATGAAAATCGTAAATCAATAAAAAAAAATATATATTTTACAATCATATCAAAACTATCAAAATCCATATAAATCAATAAAAAAAATCAGTCAAATTTCTGCATGGATTCTATAAATTTTATAAATACACGTACTTTTTAAAATTCAAAAAAATCCAATAGAATCTCAATTGAATACACCCCTTAAATCTAATTATTTTATCCCTAAAACCTATTCTTTTTCCTATAAATTGATAACCCTGTTTGTAAAATAAAAACACACGTAAAAATATTTTCACATAAAAAAAATTATATAATTATTTATTCTATGGAAGTCGACTTCAAGAGGATTAAAATCATTTCTACTGCATCAATTGCATCCACGACACGAAATTGAGGTGGAGATTTTCTATTCAGTTTACGTTTGTCTCTATTAAATGCTTTGAATGTGAGTTGTTATTGTCTAAATGCGACATTCCATAGTCAACAGTCAACAACTACAGTTATATGACATGATATGTTCAACAGTTTCTATAGTAGCTCAGATCACTTGTGGGTCCTCGCTAAATTTACAGTGTGTTGTAGTATTCGATGATATTTTGTAGGAGTATTTAACATTGACAAGCGAGTCCCCACTGAGCTAGTTGTTTTGCTCACCCCAATCTATTAATATTTTTACAGATTAAAGGAGTTGCGGTGGAGGGTTGGTGGATTGCCTCAAGTGGTTACATATTTTTATTTTAAACCCTTATTTCATTTTGAGAGTTAATTTATGTACTTCACGTTTTAAACAAAGTCACGTCTCCTTATTCAGTTAGACCGTGTTTGTCTTTGAAACAATTTTTTTTTTAGTAACTGATGTTAAATCTTCAAAATTTCTTGTGTTTATTTACTTCCACTGCAAATCGTTTTACAAATTCAAAAGTTTGATTTTAATTTTAATAGATTTAGTTGTTAGTAAAATAGTATCAATTGTATCAATTATAGTAGTGTTTTGGGGAATGCTGGCTCTCAGCGGATGTGCTGCCAACACTTGCGAGGTTTTGGGTATCGGTCTGGCACGAGATCGGAGTGATCTTGCCTTGGTTCGGACTGGAGGGAGAGAGAGAGTAATTGAACGAGTTTAAGAAGAGGAACCAACCTGAGGAGTCGACTTGTCTGGTGAGGGACTCGACTCTACTCTCACCAGACGGTAGGCTTCAGCAACATCCGCACCTGTCTCCTCATCCTTCTCATGCTCTTCATTTGATTGAGTCTCCTCCGAGTCTTCTACAGGCTCGAACGCAACCTCTTCTGGCACATAGTCGACTAGTCTTCCACTAGTTCCGACTTCTGCCTCCTCTTCGGATTCTTTACTATCCGAGTCGTCTTCATCTGAACTAGATGAGGCAGCCTCTGGCATTGCATCAAGAGGATTGATGTAGACTTGTCTTGGAGCAGAGGTCCTTGCAGCAGCTTGCTTCGCACGAGCCTCCTTCTTGAGATAAAATTTCAAAGGATGGAACGACTTACCCTTGCTCCATTCTGTCTTGTTTGGCAACAAGATGGGTAGAAGAATACTCAGCTTGTTTCCAAATCCGACTACAGCAGACACCACCCAATTTGCCGTATCGGTGTCGACGCGAACACTTCTTTCGAAATACATAATCCTATAAGCAAATAACTTGAACCAATTGCCCTCAGTGATTCCGTCATAAATTGCGGCCATCACTCTCGACTTCTGAAGAGTGACTGAGTCAAAACTTCCAGTGACACACATCATCATTTTGCTTGCTATGTCAAGGAGAGTCTTGTACTTGTCTAACAAGTCCTTCTTCTTCACAGCTGGAATCTTAGCATCACGATTCAACCTAAGTTTCTTGCCACAGAAAATGCTTAGATACCTCAACTCCTGGCCAATCGCGTAATTCTCAACATCAATAGATCCAATCGGTAGCTTTAGATGTTCGAACACAACATCACGAGTGATTTCCACTCGACTTCCACCAACAAAAGACTCAATGGAATCGCCTCTTCTGGTGACGTTGGCATAAAATTCCAACACTTCCTCCTCCAAGACGACTTCAGGAAACGCCTCTAAATACGGTCTCAAACCACATCTGCAACACTTCATGAGGATCTCCTTGTTGCCTTCGGTGTGATTGCCTTTGAAGAAAAGCGAGGCTTCAACATGCACTTTGTTTTCTGATGAGTATTTGCCAAGATCAAATCTGGCTTGCATGTTGGTCCTAACATCAAAGAGAGATACGATCGTCATAGTAGATGTTTAGAGTAAGAGCAAATACTTTGAATGAATAGGAAAATTCGTTGCTCGAGAGTAGGCGAGTTAAGAAAACGTAAGGGGAGTAGGATGCAACTGTTTTGAGTTTTGTTAGAACTAATTTTTAGAATCAACGGCCAAGATCTAATGAAATGATCCAATAGTGTGTCTTTTGAGATTCAGTTACGGAATCGAGAATATTACGTGATTTGATATTGTAAAATTTGAAATCCGCCTTTTCTATTGGTTAGGACAGAGGAGTGTACTCATCTGACCTAGGGTAGTAGAGTTAGGCGTGAGCTGGGTGTATACACCTCATTAAATGGGAGTGTATAAATCCAATTCTAGGGATTTCCAATTTTTGCCTTAACAAATTACAATAATACCCTTTATTCGAACTGATTAAACACTTAGAGTTTTTGAATCACGAGAACACTTATCTTGTCTGTTCGAGTCTATCCAGAACAGACGAGTAGACTCATGCGCACAAGACGAGTTCCCCCTTCGACTGTGCTTGTCTATTCTGAATGTCGAACGACTTCATGTACCTATCTTGTCTTATGCATCATATGATCGTAGGTACAAGTAGAGTAGAATAATTAAGATGAATATCAGTCTAATGCAATGGTCAAGTTTCGAACAAGATGACTTGTGACATACTTAAGAGTCAGCATAAGGATATTTAAGAAATCATAGCTTTCCCCTTAAATGTTTATTCCCTTAGTATTACCCTCAGCTTTACCAGCTTCCTCATCGGGTTGTTTGGTCATCTTGTCTAGCCTTGTATACCTGTCTGTTGCGAGAGTAGACGAGTGCTCTGTTCCAGTGATCTTGTCTCCTTATTTCTTTGATGTACCTGTCTGGTTAGTACATAGCTATAGGCAGGTAGGATCTAAATCTATTAGTCCTAGACTAATGCATAACTCACGAAAACGAGTCTCAGCTAATGGTTTTGTAAAAATGGCAGCTCTTTGAAAATCAGTATGAATCTTTTCCATGCGAATATCCTTCTTTTCTACATGATCACGTATGAAATGATGCTTCACATCAACATGCTTACAACGTGTGTGCAAAACAGGATTTTGTGTAATGGCAATGGCACTATTACTATCACAGAAAATGGGAACATTTGATTCATATATGTTGTAATCTCTAAGCTGTTGCATGAGCCAAAGTAGTTGACTACAGCAGCTACCAGCAGCCATGTACTCGGCTTCGGTAGTAGAGGTAGCCACACTAGTTTGCTTTTTCGAAAACCATGAAATGAGTTTTGTGCCTAAGAATTGACAAGAACCGGATGTAGATTTCATATCTATTCTACAGCCACCAAAATCAGAATCTGAGTAGCCACTTAGAGATAGATCATCATTTGAAGGATACCATATACCACGATTGATGGTTCCTTTCAAATATTTCAATATCCTTTTAGTGGTTTCCATATGACTCTCTTTTGGATTAGCTTGAAAACGAGCACATACGCCAACAGAGAATGCAATATCAGGTCTACTAGCAGTTAAGTACAGTAAAGAACCAATAAGACCACGATAATACGTTTGATCAGCACATTTACCATGTTCGTCTGGATCCATTCTGTAAGTAGGTAGCATCGGTACACCAGTAGACTTGCATGTCTTAATACCATACTTGTCTAGAAGATTTCTAGTATACTTTGCTTGATTTATGAAAATCCCTTCAGGGGTCTGTTTTACTTGAAGACCAAGAAAGTAATTCATTTCACCCATCATGGACATCTCAAATTTACTTTGCATGAGTGTTGAGAAACTTTCACTCAGCTTTTTGTTAGGTGAACCAAAAATGATATCATCTACGTAAATTTGGACGAGTAAAATGTCTTTCCCTTCTTGTCTTCTGAACAAGGTTCTATCGACCTTGCCCTTAGTAAAACAATTTTCTAATAGAAAGAGAGAGAGAGTATCATACCATGCTCTTGGAGCTTGCTTTAGTCCGTATAAGGCTTTCTTCAATCTGTACACCTGGTTGCCTTTGACTTCGAAACCTGGGGGTTGTTCAACATACACTTCTTCTGCAAGAATATCGTTAAGAAATGCACTTTTAACTAGGGTTGTAAACGAATCGAATAATTTTGCTCGATTCGGTATTCGTATTCGAATTTTGATATTCGTATTCGAAATTTTATGATTCGTATTCGAAATTTTATGATTCGTATTCAAATACAAATATTTTTTTTGATTCGACTAATAAACGAATACAAATATAAAATTATGATATTCGATTCGATATTCGTAAGTATTCGATTCGATATATATATATATATATATATATATATATATATAATATAATATTCTTAAATAATTTAATAAATAAAAAATTAAATATTTATTTATTTATAAAATTACACGGAAGACTAACAGTCAAAACCCTATTTCAATTTTCACTTTTCAGTGTTTTCACCTCTAGTCCTCCACTCCGCCTCCCCAGTCCACAATTCCTTTCTTTTTCAATTTTCATTCATCAGTCGTCGGCGCGCTCCCCTTTGTTCCTCTCTGTTTCACCGCGCCACCCTTCTCCTCTCTATTTCACCGCACTGCGCCGCCCCCTCCTCTCTATTTCGCCGTTATTTCGTCGCGCCAGGTCCTCCCCGTTTCGCCGCGCCACGTCGCCCTCCTCCTCTCTGTTTAGCCGCGCCGCCCCTCCTCTCGCGGCGTGGTGGAAACTACTATTTCAAGACACCGGCGACCTATTGAAGACTTGAAGGTATAATTTTTTGTTCTGCCCTATTATATTATTCACTAGATTAATTAATATGAAAGAGTGATATAGTGATTAGTGAGTAGGTGAGGATCAGATTATTCCTATGGTAGCTTTTTACCATTTCAATCTTGTGTGCATTAATTTCAGAGCTTATTAGGAAAAAATCTTTACAAATTAGTATTTTTTTTTACAGATTAATTACTTTTCTAATGGACCATACATTTGAAGAATGCGAGGATAAAATGGAAGAGCATGAGGTAAATATCGTATATTAGTCCAATATCAAGTGAATGAAATCTGTGACTGACCGATTAATTAATTTTTATTTATTTCTTAGTATGAACTACTACTGCTACTACTGTGTTGAAAGTTGGTTTTATCAAGTTGTGGCTCTTTGTAGAGAGAGGGTTGTTGGCAGTACGTAGCTTATTAGTGTTTTTCTTGTTTTATTTTATAAATGGTCATTGGGGGCAAACTTTGTTTTAATTCAAGCTTTAATTAAACTCTTGTATGGATAGGTGGTGATAAATGCGGTCGAGATAAATGATAATGGAGGTGACAACACAAATGACGACGTTGATGGTAACCTACAAACTAGAGATGTGAATGTTGATGGGGAGAACAATAATGAAGAAGGTAACAATGCAAAAGATGGTGAGGGAGAGGATGATAAAGGCCAACTTGAAAGGAAAAAAAGAAAGAAAATTTCAAAAGTTCACGATGATTTCATTGAAGTGGAAGAGAATGGGAGTATAAAATTGCGATGCATTCATTGCAAGAAACTTCTTTCTAAATCAACTACCGGCACAACAAGTCATCTTAAAAATCATTTAGGAAGGTGTTTGCAAAAGAAGCTACACAATGAAAGACAAAGGACATTGCAATTTCAGCCTGTCAAATCCAAGTTTGAGATGAATCCTTTGTCAAATGGTAAATATGATCATATGAAGCAAAGAGAGGTTGTTGCCCATTGGATTTTAATAAATGAGCAACCATTTAATGTTGTGGAGAATTGTGGTTTTACTTTCATGTTAAGTATCAACCAACCACAATTTGAGAAGATTTCTCGTGCCATTGCTAGGAAAGATGTCATTAATGTGTATGAGATTGAGAAGAAAAAGTTGCAGTTGATGTTGAAAGACATCGATAAATTTCATTGACCACTGACATTTGGAAATCTAAGGTGCAAAAGATTTCTTATATGTGTGTCACTGGTCACTTTGTTGATGCACAGTGGCAACTTCACAAGCGACTTCTTAGCTTCATACCTCTCCCTCCTCCACATGCTGGTAATTTTTTTGTTTACCGTTGTGATTCATTTTTCTTATAAAACAAGTGATAAAAATTATGTGACATTTTTCTTATAATTTTTTTGTTTACCGTTGTGATTCATTTTTTTAGGTGTTGATATCTTTGATGGGCTTATGAAGTGTACAAAGGATTGGGGGATAGAGCATAAAGTGTTTACTATCTCTGTGGACAATGCCTCGAACAATGATGCAGCACTTCGAATTGCTAAAACTACGTTTTCTAAGAGTCATAAGTTGCCATTGGATGGTAAGTTGTTTCATGTTCGATGTACTGCACATATATTGAATCTTGTTGTTCAAGATGGTCTTTCTGAAATTAAAAGAACTATTGAAGATGTCAAAAACAGTGTGCGGTTTATTAACCAATCAGAGTCTAGGTTGAAGAAATTCTCTGATGTTGTGCATCATTTAGGAATTCAAGTGAAAAAGTTGATCATTGATTGTCCAACTCGTTGGAATTCTACTTATGAAATGTTAGTTGAGGCATTTAGAGTTAAAGATGCATTTCCTATATTTAAAGAGGGGGAGCCTTTATATCATTGTTGCCCTAGCTTTGATGATTGGAACAAAGTGAAGGATGTTATTGACGTTTTAGAGGTTTTTTATGAAGCCACTCATGTAATTTCTGGAGTTGATTACCCTACTTCTAATGCTTATCTTGCTGTTATTTGGAGAATCAAGCATGTATTGAATGAAAAAGAAAATCATGTTGATGAGTTTATTAGGGTGATGATTAGAAAGATGAAGGAAAAATTTGACAAATATTGGGGAGATTGTAATCTTTTGATGGCAATTGGAGCAATACTTGACCCCAGGTTCAAAATGAGATTGGTTGATTTTGCTTTCAATAATATATATAATGAAGTGGATGCACGAAAAAATGTGATGAAGGTTCGAGATGCATTGTATAGTTTGTTTTTTGAGTATGTTGAAGTTGATCAAGCAAGATCCCGAAAGGTTGCCATTTCAGAAAAATGTTCTTCTACATGTGAACACTACGCATCTAAAGGAAAGTTTGTGCCTTCTGGTTTATCTTTGTATGATGCATATTTAGACACTGTTGAGGTTCATAGACCTTCAAAATCGGAGCTGGACATTTACTTGGAAGAGGGGGTTTTTAGATGTCAAGATGGAGATGCTAGTAAAGAGTTTGATGCTTTAGCTTGGTGGAAATCTCAAGAATTGAAGTTCAAAGTTTTATCCAAGTTAGCTCGTGATGTTTTAGCTATTCCTATAAGTACAGTGGCATCAGAGGCCACATTTAGTGCAGGAACTCGAGTGTTGGATCCTTATCGTTCAAGGTTAACTCCTGATATCGTGCAAGTTTTGATTTGCGGAGGAGATTGGATTCGTCAACTTCACGGGATTAAGAAGCCCATTATGACACATGTGAGTTATATTTTTTATTGTGCATGTTTCGATTAATAAACTGAGTTTTAATTGGTTTTTATTTTTATTTAGGAGCAAGAAGAGCCTATTGATGTCATGTTGCAAACTTGCAAGCCACTTGATTTGCAAGAGTGATGGATGATTGGTGTTCTTTTGAAGACTTTTTATGAAGATTGCTATTTTATTATTTGTATTGTTACTGTAATGGGATTTTATGGTTTGTAATGGAATTTTATGGCTTGTAATGGGAGTTTAAATAGCAAAATTGTCACTTTAGTATTTATTATAATTAATGTTTTCCTCCACAAATTTTTCGAATCGAATATCGAATCGAATATTTCGAATGAAAAAGTTGTCCAAGTATTAAAACTCGAAGGGCGCGGTTAAAGACACCCACCAATCTATTGAGTACACCCACCAAACATTTTTTTCATCTTCCAGGACTTGTAAAATGTCACAATTACCCCTCGTGTGAAATTAAAAAAAAAAAAGGAAGATGAGTACACCCACTCATTCCATTTCATACAGAATCATCCCCACCATCAACACCAAACACAAAAATATACTTCAACAAAAAAAACACAAAATATCAACAACAAAAAAATTAAAAAATTTCTTAAGGTGTTCGAAAATATTAACAAAACAAAGTTAAAATGTTCGAAAATTTTTACCCAACACACTTAATATGTCTGGAAAAAAATCATGAACAATTTTCATTTGTACGAAAAATAAAATCGGACATCTTGTTCGAAATTTTTTCCCCAACATATACAAATTGTTCGAAATTTTTTCCCAAACATATACAAATTGTTCGAAATTTTTTCAAGAACAAACACGAGTTGTTCGAAAATAATATCACAAACTGAAAAAACCCTATTTTTTAAAAAAAAACCCTAATTTCTAAAATTTCAGAAACCTAACCTTACCTGAAGCGGCGGCGTCGGCACGCAAGGGGAGATGGTGGCAGAGAGGAACGAGGGAGGAGGAGTGTGAACGGCCGCGTCGCTGGGAGGAGAGCGACGGCAGCCGCGTCCTTCTTCAAAGCAGCGGCGTCGCTGCGGCGACGGGAGGGAGATGGTGGCGGAGAGGAGAGGACGGAAGAGGGGTGCGAACGGCGCGCCGTTGGGAGGAGGACGACGACTGGAGGGAGGGGAGGGGGCGGGCGGCAGCGCGGACTGGAGGGAGGGGAGGTGGGCAGCGGCGCCGCTTGGGAGTGGAGGTGGGTGGCGGCGGCGCCGATTGGGAGGGAGGACATAAGAGGGGTGCGAACAGCGCGCCGTTGGGAGGAGGGCGCCGTGGGGGCGGGGGCGAGCGGCAGCGCGGACTGGAGGGTGGGCGGCGGCGCCGCTTGGGAGTGGAGGTGGGCGGCGGCGCCGATTGGGTGGGAGGGGGAGGGGGGTGCCTTTGTGTGAAAATGTGAGAAATGGAGAGGATAAGGATTTAATTAGGGTTTGAAATGAGAGGGGTATTTTTGAGATTTCCGGGTGGGTGTCCTCATCCGAACGGTGTGTGTCCTCATCTCGTGGGTGTCCTCAATACAACGGTGGGTGTCTTTAACCGCGCCCAAACTCGAATGAATTTGGGCCTAAATTCAAATCCTGATACAGGCCCAAATTAGGTTTGGCTATATACCCCTCTAGCTTTGTTAAGTATACTCCCCCTCCCCATTTATTAATTTAATATTCATGTAAAATATCAAATTTACCCGTTTAATAAAATATATCAAGATAGATACACTCCCCCTAAACTCTAATTTCTAACCGTAACCCTAATTTCGAGGGGAGTCGCCACCGTCGACAGCCATCCCACCACCTTCGACGGCTCGGCAGTAGGCATCCCTCCACCTCTGATGGCTGCCTCCAAATAAATTTTAGAAATTAAAAAAAAAAAATCTAATAATTATATATATTTTCGACAAATCAGTGTCAATCGATAATATAACACCCTCGTCGACAATATGTTATCGACAGAAAAAAAAAATCTAACACAAAATATGCATGTCGACAATAATTTGCAGAGAAAATACCGAGAACAAATTTCGTCATTATTTAACTCGTTAAATGTCAAGGGACATTAAATACCCTCGCAATTTAGCGAGGGTTATGTTATAACTCGGTAAAGCCCTCGTCATTGATTAGTGTGAAAATTGCTCGAAATTGATCATGTATTTAATTTGCTTAATTGTAAAAATAACATGTTTAAAGATAATTTAGGTTTTAAGATAAATTTTAAAAATTCTTTACATTTCATTGTAGCATATCAATCATGAGATTAGAATCACATAAGGAATGTCTTTTTCATTCCTTCTCAATACTAATTATAAGAATTACTATTCTTCATTCCTTTCCCATCGTCATTCCATTCTTGAATTCATTCTTTTCTCATCGTCATTTCATCTCATCCTAATATCATTCCATCATACCAATTATACCGTTAGGGTTTTCATATTTCTAAAAAAAAAAAAAAGAGTTTCGTCGAATTCATAATTTTCTTTTCGAATTTTGTGTGTTTGTCCAAATTTTTTTGTCGAATCCAATCACTTTTTTCGAATTTTTGTATTTGTTCGAATGTTTTTGCCGAAATTAATTTTTTTTTTGTTTGTCCGAAAGTTTTTGACGAATCTAAGAAATTTTGTATTTATTTTGGAAATTTTGGTTTCTTACAATTTTTAGTTGTTTTGATTGTTGATTTTTATTTTTTTTTTGATGTTTTTTTTCCAAATTTCATTAAAGGGTATATTGGATATTTCAAATTCTCGTTTGTTGATTTTTTTTTGTCGGTGGGTGTACTCAATAAATCTATGTATGTGTATAACCGGGGCCTTTAAATTATTTTGTGGCCCAACAGCCCACCTTATGCAGCCCATATAAGTAAATGCTGGTGGACAAATTTGAGATGCCCATAAGTAAAAAGGAGCCAGCAGCCCATTTACTAAAGTTAACGAAGGAGCAAAAGTTGCTAGTATTACTTTCAGCAACTTTTTGTTAATTGCGGAAGAAGTCAGCGTCTCAGCGATTTCGTGAAAAGAAAAGGGCACGCAGTGGAGCGCAGAAACAAATTAGTTTAATTTTATATTTTTAACTAGTTTTAAATTTAGTATTTCATTACATGGATTTGCAAGACTTGATGTGATACATTTTTTAAAATTTAATGCATTGTTGTTTATATTTCATGTGTTTGCTTTATTTTGTTAATTTAATTGTTAACTAGGTTTGTTGGTGTTTGAATTTATGATAAAATTAGATTTTTAGTTTGATTTTGATTGTTTAATTATATTGGGTGGTGTATTGATTAGATTAGTGGGTATTTATTTGATTAATTACATGATTTCAATTATTAGGTTGTATGTTAAAGCATGATTAGTGCAACGATAGTTGATTAGTTGTGTAGATCGTAGTATAATCGAGGATTGAAATAATGTGATTTGAGTATATATTGATTTATCGCAACGAGAGTTGGGTAAATTTCCATTAGTTTAGATTAATTACTTGAATGAGAATTTAGGTAATTAGTGAGGAGATTATAGGAACTTGAGCTTTAGTATGGAGGTGGAAAAGCATAATTAGGAATTAGATTAGATGAAATAGAACCCTTCATTATGTGATTACCCGAGCAGGAACGAGTCTATTCATCCTCTCGATCTTAAGTGTTTTATTAGATACATTTTTAGTGATTGTTCTTATCATACATTTATCGAGGGTTATGTTATTTCTCGGTAAAGCCCTCGCCATTTAGCGAGGGTTAGAGTGTCCACATTGGTGAATTATTAAAAAGTTATAACTCTCATGAGAGAGTAACTCAAAAAAAAAATCTTTCTCCTCAAATGGCTTTTAGCCGCAAAAGTGGGCCTGGCTCACATAAATATTTCAATTTTTTTTATTTATATTGCCTTTTTTACAAATAAATTACATAAACTACAAATAATTAAAACGTACAACTTTTAGTTACCGTTGAGTTGAATTTCAATTTTTTTTAGTTTCATCTTCAAAATTCCAATTTCTACCATGGTCAATTTTTTTTTCCTATAAATACATTGCATGCACATTTTTTCTTTCTCACTCTTCCACTAAAATTTTACATCATATTCACTCCACTTTATTTTCTATCTCAATTCATTCTCATTTTTGTGTTCTTGAAATTTTTGTTTCCATAATAAATGGACAAAATTAATAAAGAATTTCGTAGAAATTTGTTCAATCATTCTAATATGACGGATGAAATTCCCATCTCTCAAAATTCATTAAATCCACAAAATTTTTAATATTCTCAATTTGACTTGTCCACTCAATTTTCACCCATTACAAATTTTTTTTGGGAGAATTACACTATAGACCATTTCACCGTCTTTTTAAATTAAATAAAATTTGTCTGCAGTTTCAAATCAAGCCAAAATAACAAATTGAAGTACAATTATACCCCTAATGTGTTGATACGATTTTAAATTTTGAAATAATTATATTTAAATAATATAATTAATGGAAAGTCAACTAAATGAAAAAAATCAATAAAAATAAAATACGCGAAAAACATTTATGACAATTTATGTAGCTTAAACGATTGAGAATAGTCTTTTTTATGTTGAGGTCTAGTGTTCAACTCTTACATCTAACAATTTTCGCATATATTTTTTTTTTAATTATAAAAGTGCATGTTGAAAATAAGTAAAAGTGTAACATGCAATTTACAATTTTTTAGCATGTTATTTTGCAATAATAATTTCAGTTATAATGACATACACTTGTTAGTGATGTTATGTTACACATATTTTGTTGCACTTTTCAGTTATAACTTACACTTTTTAATAATGTTATGTTACACTTTTTACTCGTATTTTGTCACACTTTTCAGTTATAATAACTTACATTTTTCATTAAAATATTGTGTTGCACTTTTCAAGTATATTGACATGCACTTTTTAATAATATTGTGTTGCACTTTCTAGTTATAATGACTTATACTTTTCATTAAAAGTTGTGTTGCACTTTTCAATTATAGTGACTTACACTTTTTAATAAAAAAATGTGTTACACTTTTTAGTAATATTGTGTTACACTTTTTAGTAATATTAACTTACACTTTTCAACACACACACAATTTCGAAAAAAAATTACAAAAAAAATTATAATAAAAAAATAAAATTAACCAAGTCAAAATTTTTATTCACAATAATATTGAATATTTAGGGTTCACAATATTCTTGAATATTTAAGATTTAAGTTGACCAAGTCAACTCAATTCCTTATAAGGAATTGATTCTATATAAGACCAATCCAAATCTAGAAGATTTTTTCCTCGAAAATCGCACTGTCTTATTAATTCAAAACACTTTCCTAATCCCTCAACAAACATTAATTCCTAAAAACATTAGAAATTCTCTCACCATTGAAGCTGAAAGAAGAAAACGGAAATCAAGAATAACCCTTGTGCGAAGAATACTTCAAGGTATTTAGTGGAAAAATCGTCTCCTACATGTTATTGTTTTTCGATTCTATGAATCCGTTTATTTACAAGTAGTTTTGGGGGTATGGGATTGGAAACATATAAATGGTTATTTTACTTATCTAGTTTTTTAATTATTAATGCTTGTATTTTAATGCTTTTGTTTGTGAGGATGACTGAGAAATTTCATATATCATGAATTTAGGACAGATGATTCCTGCTTGTTTTTTTCTTTTGTAAAACTCGGTATGTTTGGGTTGTTTTATCATGGATTTAGAACAAATGATTCATGCTTTTTTCTTTTTTTTTTTTTTGAAAAACTGGGTATGCTGTTCTTGGTTTATACTGGAATTTTGCTTTGTGGTTGAACTATAAGTATTAAAGAAAGTATTACAAACAGTCATCGGGTACCGCATATATTAGTGCTAATGCATCTATAGAATGCATATAATATAGTATATGTATTCCATGGATGCACATACAATGATATATGCATTCTCTTGATGAATAGAACTTACATAATATATATATATATATATGAACGCAACGTGTGGAATGTCACTGAGTATAACTCTACCGACATAATTCGTATAGAATATATTATTCATAAATAACTCATTATATTATCAACATGAAATAAGTTTGGATGACTTTGAACCTATAAGTGATTTAATTTCTAATTAAACTATAATATATTTATAAAAACTATGGTAGGTTGTAATTGTATAAAACATAATATAAGTGTTTTATATAAGGCTAATAAGGAAATATGCACGCATACATTGCATAACAGTACCAATATGCAAATACAAACTGCATAACAATACAAATATGCACACCATTGATTATACTATAACAGGTTATCATCGATTCATGGAGATAAACGCAGAAATTGATTGCAGATTTTTTGAAACGAAGAACGAGCTGAATTGAAAGATTGGAAACACTGAAAATTATGATGCATTGATTACAGTAGTAATGAAAAAATGGAAATGAGTGATTCAATTGGAAATAAACCGTACAAGGAAATGTCAACTATAATTAAGGGAGACTTATTAATTTTAATGTTAATTGTCGTTTAATATATTGGGTTGAGGGCATATTAGGAATGTAAAATATAGATTTGTCTTAAGTTGTAATATTCAGAATTTTTGACTTGAATTAAAAAATGGGCTTGGATCTTGGTCTATATTGTTAATAAACTTTTATTTCAATTTGTGAAATATATTAATTGATACCCTAAAACAATCGACTAAATAATTTTAATATATTCATATATTAATTTTTTTACATAATTTTAAAAATAAAGAATTGAAAAAAAAATGTGATTGAATAGTAGTTTCTCAAAAGTGAAATTATAACTTTGGAATGATTGTGAGAGTTAATGGGATTGGGTTATTTATGTAAAAATGGTAATGTGACGGTGAGGTGGAGGAGAGAGGGGAGTTATAACTCCCCAATCACTGGGGACACTCTTACGTTACTCGTGGTTATAAAAAACTAGATGACTCCCCGCGTATTACGCGGTATATTGATAAAAGTTACAGAGTAATATTCAAAATAGTATAACTCATATTTTAAAAGATACACTTATAAAATTTAATAGGTAAATTTACTTTTTATAATTTAAAATTTTATTATATAATTTTTTATTTTGAATAATTTTTTTAGGTATAATTAGTATGATAAAATTTATTTTATCAATTAATTTATAATATATATTCAATTACTGATAAAATTATATACAAATGAATTTATCTTATTAATTAATTAAATTGATATATTCTATAAAATGTATAGATATATTTTTAGACAAAAGAACATAAAAGAGAATTTAATTAAAATAAGATATTAATTTATTTTAATTTTAATTAAGGTAAGACTTTCCATTTTAATATCAATGACATATGTATTATTTTAATTTTAATTAAGGTAAGACTTTCCATTTTAATATTAATGACATATGTATTAACCAATAGTTTAATTACACATTAATTTTTAAAAAAATTAATTTAATCTCCATGCGACACATCATCACATTTAACCATATGATGACATGTGGCAAAATTAAACTCCCTATTAGTATATAGGGGTGATTTTTTTTTTTTTTTTTTGAAAAACTGGGTATGTTGTTCTTGGTTTATACTGAAATTTTGCTTTGTGGTTGAACTATAAGTATTAAAGAAAGTATTACAAACAGTCATCGGGTACCGGCGTACCGCATATATTAGTGCTAATGCATCTATAGAATGCATATAATATAGTATATGTATTCCATGGATGCACATACAATGATATATGCATTCTCTTGATGAATAGAACTTACATAATATATATATATATGAACGCAACGTGTGGAATGTCACTGAGTATAACTCTACCGACATAATTCGTATAGAATATATTATTCATAAATAACTCATTATATTATCAACATGAAATAAGTTTGGATGACTTTGAACCTATAAGTGATTTAATTTCTAATTAAACTATAATATATTTATAAAAACTATGGTAGGTTGTAATTGTATAAAACATAATATAAGTGTTTTATATAAGGCTAATAAGGAAATATGCACGCATACATTGCATAACAGTACCAATATGCAAATACAAACTGCATAACAATACAAATATGCACACCATTGATTATACTATAACAGGTTATCATCGATTCATGGAGATAAACGCAGAAATTGATTGCAGATTTTTTGAAACGAAGAACGAGCTGAATTGAAAGATTGGAAACACTGAAAATTATGATGCATTGATTACAGTAGTAATGAAAAAATGGAAATGAGTGATTCAATTGGAAATAAACCGTACAAGGAAATGTCAACTATAATTAAGGGAGACTTATTAATTTTAATGTTAATTGTCGTTTAATATATTGGGTTGAGGGCATATTAGGAATGTAAAATATAGATTTGTCTTAAGTTGTAATATTCAGAATTTTTGCCTTGAATTAAAAAATGGGCTTGGATCTTGGTCTATATTGTTAATAAACTTTTATTTCAATTTGTGAAATATATTAATTGATACCCTAAAACAATCGACTAAATAATTTTAATATATTCATATATTAATTTTTTTACATAATTTTAAAAATAAAGAATTGAAAAAAAAATGTGATTGAATAGTAGTTTCTCAAAAGTGAAATTATAACTTTGGAATGATTGTGAGAGTTAATGGGATTGGGTTATTTATGTAAAAATGGTAATGTGACGGTGAGGTGGAGGAGAGAGGGGAGTTATAACTCCCCAATCACTGGGGACACTCTTACGTTACTCGTGGTTATAAAAAACTAGATGACTCCCCGCGTATTACGCGGTATATTGATAAAAGTTACAGAGTAATATTCAAAATAGTATAACTCATATTTTAAAAGATACACTTATAAAATTTAATAGGTAAATTTACTTTTTATAATTTAAAATTTTATTATATAATTTTTTATTTTGAATAATTTTTTTAGGTATAATTAGTATGATAAAATTTATTTTATCAATTAATTTATAATATATATTCAATTACTGATAAAATTATATACAAATGAATTTATCTTATTAATTAATTAAATTGATATATTCTATAAAATGTATAGATATATTTTTAGACAAAAGAACATAAAAGAGAATTTAATTAAAATAAGATATTAATTTATTTTAATTTTAATTAAGGTAAGACTTTCCATTTTAATATCAATGACATATGTATTATTTTAATTTTAATTAAGGTAAGACTTTCCATTTTAATATTAATGACATATGTATTAACCAATAGTTTAATTACACATTAATTTTTAAAAAAATTAATTTAATCTCCATGCGACACATCATCACATTTAACCATATGATGACATGTGGCAAAATTAAACTCCCTATTAGTATATAGGGGTGATTTTTTTTTTTTTTTTTGAAAAACTGGGTATGTTGTTCTTGGTTTATACTGAAATTTTGCTTTGTGGTTGAACTATAAGTATTAAAGAAAGTATTACAAACAGTCATCGGGTACCGGCGTACCGCATATATTAGTGCTAATGCATCTATAGAATGCATATAATATAGTATATGTATTCCATGGATGCACATACAATGATATATGCATTCTCTTGATGAATAGAACTTACATAATATATATATATATGAACGCAACGTGTGGAATGTCACTGAGTATAACTCTACCGACATAATTCGTATAGAATATATTATTCATAAATAACTCATTATATTATCAACATGAAATAAGTTTGGATGACTTTGAACCTATAAGTGATTTAATTTCTAATTAAACTATAATATATTTATAAAAACTATGGTAGGTTGTAATTGTATAAAACATAATATAAGTGTTTTATATAAGGCTAATAAGGAAATATGCACGCATACATTGCATAACAGTACCAATATGCAAATACAAACTGCATAACAATACAAATATGCACACCATTGATTATACTATAACAGGTTATCATCGATTCATGGAGATAAACGCAGAAATTGATTGCAGATTTTTTGAAACGAAGAACGAGCTGAATTGAAAGATTGGAAACACTGAAAATTATGATGCATTGATTACAGTAGTAATGAAAAAATGGAAATGAGTTATTCAATTGGAAATAAACCGTACAAGGAAATGTCAACTATAATTAAGGGAGACTTATTCAATTTTAATGTTAATTGTCGTTTAATATATTGGGTTGAGGGCATATTAGGAATGTAAAATATAGATTTGTCTTAAGTTGTAATATTCAGAATTTTTGCCTTGAATTAAAAAATGGGCTTGGATCTTGGTCTATATTGTTAATAAACTTTTATTTCAATTTGTGAAATATATTAATTGATACCCTAAAACAATCGACTAAATAATTTTAATATATTCATATATTAATTTTTTTACATAATTTTAAAAATAAAGAATTGAAAAAAAAAATGTGATTGAATAGTAGTTTCTCAAAAGTGAAATTATAACTTTGGAATGATTGTGAGAGTTAATGGGATTGGGTTATTTATGTAAAAATGGTAATGTGACGGTGAGGTGGAGGAGAGAGGGGAGTTATAACTCCCCAATCATTGGGGACACTCTTACGTTACTCGTGGTTATAAAAAATTAGATGACTCCCCGCGTATTACGCGGTATATTGATAAAAGTTACAGAGTAATATTCAAAATAGTATAACTCATATTTTAAAAGATACACTTATAAAATTTAATAGGTAAATTTACTTTTTATAATTTAAAATTTTATTATATAATTTTTTATTTTGAATAATTTTTTTTAGGTATAATTAGTATGATAAAATTTATTTTATCAATTAATTTATAATATATATTTAATTACTGATAAAATTATATACAAATGAATTTATCTTATTAATTAATTAAATTGATATATTCTATAAAATATATAGATATATTTTTAGACAAAAGAACATAAAAGAGAATTTAATTAAAATAAGATATTAATTTATTTTAATTTTAATTAAGGTAAGACTTTCCATTTTAATATCAATGACATATGTATTATTTTAATTTTAATTAAGGTAAGACTTTCCATTTTAATATCAATGACATATGTATTAACCAATAGTTTAATTACACATTAAATTTTAAAAAAATAAATTTAATCTCCATGCGACACATTATCACATTTAACCATATGATGACATGTGACAAAATTAAACTCCCTATAAGTATATAGGGGTCATTTAAAGGGGTGGGGCAAAGCAAAGGAAAAATAAAGAAAGGTATGGACTATATATTTGGAGGCAGGGGGTTTGAATTCCAATCTCAAAATCTTGCATCACCATTATTGGCTCCGTACCACACGTCCCAATAACTACCCAAATAACTACTCCCTCCGTCCTAAAGGAATTTGCACCCTTGGGACGGCACACATATTAAGAAATGTATAAGAAAATGTGTAATGAGTGATGTTTTGAGGGGTAATTTTGTAAATTTTTATAAATAAAGTAAAGTAAAAAGTAGATTGAGTGTGGAAAAGTAATGACATATGAGTAAATATGAGTATATTTTAAGGGCGAGGGTTATGAACATATTTCTTTTTATGGAGTGTGCAAATTGATATGGGACATTCATATATAGAAAGTGTGCAAATGTATGTGGGACAGAGGGAGTACATGTTAATATTAAATGTGAAAGTCATTCTGGAACGGAGCGAGCTAGTATTTAATTATAAAATTGTATGTACATGGTAATTAATAAAAAAATGTAGGCTTGTGACTTAGAAGTGTGCTCCTCTCTAGGTCTCAGGTTCGAAATTTTTAAGGTGCAAATAATTTTTATTGGGCCATGTCCATACAAAGCGCAAAACTTTAGCTTTAAATAGGGCCCCCTCAAGTGGATGGTGGCAATGGTCTTCCGGATTAGTAAGTACTTGTACCGGATACCGTGGCATCAAAAAAAAAGTAATGCTAGAGAATGGACAAGCATTAATATTGTATAAATAAATATAGTGTTTAATTTGTGTGTGCATGCTTTTTCTCATTGCAAGAAAATTGAAAAGGGATGGACAATGATGAATATGGTGTCTATATAGTCTGTATTATTCGAACCAGATTTATTTATACCCTACAAGAAAAAAGGGAATAACAACGAAAATTTTGCGACAAATCTAAATTTTACAGTGAAATAGAAATTATTGTAGCTAAATTCTTAAATTTAATAGTTAGTATTCATAATCCTCCATTAATAGTGGGAATCAATTTCACTGTCCAATAGTGGGAGGGCCCAATTGAAATCAAAACAAAACTCTGTATAAATTAACCCCAATAGAATTTTTTTTTATCGGTAATCAAAACATTAGCGACAAATTTTTGATGTTTGTATATTCCTTGTCAGTAAAATATAACAACATAATAATTTTTCATTGACAAATGTGTAAATTCGTCGATAATATATTGGTAAATCACGCAATTTTCAATCAATTTTTAATCTATTTTGGTCCCAAAAAAATTAAATGTAATTGTAAAAAATGGGACTAAGTGGATACATTTAACTTTTTGGGACAAAAAACAGAACAAATTGCAAAAAAATGAAACTAAATTGGTACATTTTTAGGACCAAAACAGAACATATTACAAAATAATGAAACTAAATTGATACATTTAACTTTTTCGGGACCATTTTAGAAACATTAATTTAATTTGTGGCATAAATTTATTTCTAATCTTTATATATTAAAGGAGGATACGTCTCTCCAAACTTCGCCACGTGTGCATTTTAGATATCCTCCCCTTTCACCATGTGGCAATTTGAGGTAAGGTTTTAGTTCTTACTTTTTATTCATAAACTGAAAGTATGAGGTTAATGTTATTAATTTTCTATGTCAGTTGATCTTCCTCTTCCCCAATTAATTTCTAATGTCACTTGATCTTCCTCTCAGTTAAGTCTTTTAGGTTCTTTCTATTTATTTCCTAGATATTTTTTGTGATGATATTCAAGTTATTTTCTATCGTACAATCACATCTGACTAGAATGTGAATATTCTAAAAATATGTGTAGCATTGTATGATGATGAAATAATTTGTGTTATTCTTTGCTCGCATGGGGCATGCCCTCCTGATTACCAAGTTTTCTTTCTGCAAATGTTATATTTGTTCCTCAATTGTTTTTCTTTAATTATTTGTTTATGCTGTTTAATTTCAATTTATATTTATTGTTGTCTTTCTACCTATGGTTCTTGTGGAAGCAAGAAAATAAACAGTTTGCTATTGTTCATTAATTTTTATGATGGGAAGTTGTCATGCACACATGTTAATAACTCAACTTGCATGAACTAGGAACATCTTAAGGTTTATAAAATCGGAGTTGACGAAGGAATCAAATGAGGTAATTAATTTTGGTTTGATTGGTGTTGATGTCTCCATCTAATTTAGATTTATATATATATATATATATATATATATATATATATTCCACTATTGATATTTCAAACTCTTTTGAGGTTATACAATTGAGGAGGTGGTGAAGAAAATAATATATTATTTCAAAGACTCATGATACTAATAACAGACATTGCAGTTATCTCTATTGTAACACAATATATTTGCTAATTTTCAAGTTGTTATATCAAGAGATGGAAAAAGGTGTTCAAGAACTTGAGTTTTGACTGGGTATATATAATTATTTTTTATATCTTTACCTCTAGGAAAAAAGATAAAAGAATTTAGAAATGTTGTTCTTTTAGTTAATTCTTTAGGTTGAGAGTAATTAACCCACCGTTATTCTAATAATTTATTTGCTATTTACTTGATACTGAACGTGATGAGTGTCTTCTTCAACAAAAATAAAATAAAATTAAAGTATAACCCCAGTGATCAGAGCAACTTAATGTATAATATCACAATACTAAAAATACATCCTTCTTTTTTTGTATGTACAAGCTTTGTCTTTATTTATTTATTTATTCCTTTGTATTAATTGGCTAATCAATAATTGGAATTACAGTCAATAAGTAGTTGGCATTGGTTATTCTAATCCCTATTGAAACTATTGAAACGGATCCTTGACCTAATGCAAATTAAATAGCTTTCTTATTATCCTTTTATATTAAGTTTTGGCATTGTTGATGGCACAACTATTTTAGATATTTTTAAATGCGCCTTTGATGGGACGAGTGATTGAGGATCACTTTTTTTGGAAGGAGGACTCAAGTGGTACTTTTACAGTTGTATCTGGTTACTCACGCCTGTCGAAGTGACATTAGAGGTAGATGATCTTTTGGTCAAGGTTCATCCAATTATGCAGAAAAAAAGATAGTGTTTCGTCATATTTGGAGGCTTAAGGTTCCTCCCAAAGTACAGATCTTTGGTTGGAAAATTATACTTGATCTCGTGGCCACTGAAGGTAATTTGCAATATCATCACGTCCCTTTGGAACCATGTTGCAGATGTTGCGGATTCCCGGTTGTGGATACCATTCATGTGCTCTTTAAATGTGGGTTCGCTAAAATTGTTTGGAAGAAACATGGCTTTTGGGAAGAAATTAAGTCCTTCCTCCTTTGCAATTCTTTTGATTTCTTCCATTCTTGCTTGGAGAGGATGTCAAAACAGAGAGTCGAGCTACTCCTTGTTATTGCATGGGCAATTTGGCGGGAACGTTGCAATTGGATGCATGTGGAGGACAAAAGGAGTGTTAAATACAATGGCCAACTAACTTTTTTAGTAGATTGGGCAATTAGATATTTGGAGAATTTCAATGATGAGCAGGTGAAAGAGAAATGCTTAATGAATGATAAAAAAGAACGTAGGGTCTTTGATTTGAAGGGAAGTAGGGGTAATATACTATATACAGATGGGGCCTTCAATTCGGAGACAAATTTCTTTGTTATTGATTATTGTCTGCGAGGAAGTGATCAAAAAATTCTAATGGCAGACTACTCAAGGATTCTCAATCCTGGTTTTATAGTGGCTGGTGAATTAAGAGCTATTGAGACTAGAGTTCAAAAATGTAGGAACAAACAGTGGAATATTTTGGGTATAAGATCGAATTCGAGCCTTGTTATTCGCGCACTCAATGAAGGAAAAGATTTAACGGGTTGTGAAAACATTATCTTGGTACGAATCAAACGCCACTTGAGAGAGATTCTAGTGTGGGATTGTCAACATATCTGAAGAAGTTACAATACTACAACTCATAATTTAGCTTGTATAGGCGCTCACCTCTTCAATGCCTCACGATTTGGTTGAAGAAAATGTTCCTCAACGTGCCAAGAAATTTTCTCTTTAATGTGTAATTCTTATTTGATCATTTTTTTTCCTTGTACCATTGTATTCCAAAAAAAAAAAAACTATTTTAGATATTTTTGAAATCGTCCGACAATTAAAGATGCTCTTAATTTTAGTTAATTGATGAATTTTGTTGTGTTTATTTCAAAAATAAAGTTACTTTTCTACATTATATTTTTAATTAGAGGTCCAATATTTTATGAGTAAATTAAAGCAGTGCAATAGGTTCTTACAATAAATAAGAATTAATATAGTATCTCACATACTCTATCAGATTCAGATTTGTTGTTAGTTTCTTTACTAATTATTTTTTATCTTCTTACACCATAAAGGAATATAAAGGAAAAATAATAAGTTAATTAGCATGGTATAGATTATTATTCAAATATATAAGTTTTTGACTTAACTAGAGTCCGGAGAGAGAGCAGTGGGAATGTGGGATGATTTAGGCTTCCAGAATAACTGAATAAGTAAGTAGCATGTTAATTATCTACAGCTAGGCTAGGTCCCACTGCACAAATATTTTGTTATTTTAGTCATTTATGCGGCAACTTCTCCAAAAAATCACTATTATGTTATTATATACTTTCTTCGTTCATCAAAAGTGTGCTCTTTTTTTTTTTTTTTTTTTTTTGGGTCCACAAAAAACGTGCAAATTCTATTTAAATAGTTAACTTTTGAATATTTTTTCTACTTTACTAACAAGATTGAGTATCTATCAAATATATTTTTTACTCATTATAATATTAAATATATTCTTTATAATTAAAATATAATTTTTTAAAAAGCATATATATAAAAAAAAGTGAGCAAATTTTTTGTGGACAGAGGGAGTATATATAGATGTTGATCTCCTGTTAAAAAGGAAAAAAAAAAAACTTAAGGTCGATCTATTTATGTGCTAAATTTGGTATTCAAAAGGAAAATATGATTAATTATTCTAATAGTAATGGGACTTTGTATTTTCTTTTCCCTTTTAATTTTTTTTTATATGGTTTTGTTCATTACAGACATAGATTTCAATATTTGAGGGGTGAAGTAGTGATTTGAGATTCATTTATGCTTTAAGTATCGTAAAGATAGCTACTTCTTTATTTTTAATTGCATAGAATGGAGCACATTTTCTTTGTCATGTCGTGTGGTCAAAGTATAGAAGGTGTTTATTAAACATTTGGCTTGAGCGAGGGAAAAGATCTTAATTAGAAGTGTATATTGCTCTATATGTTATAAATAAGTTCTGATATTTTTATATGTCATTCTAGTGCGTATAAAATACAAACACAACTTATGTTAGAATTTGAAAAATGATAAGTCATAAAATGAAATAGAAGTTATATGTCGGGTTGGTGGAAGGAAATATTTGATTTATTTTTTTCAGATTCGAAATGTTCTTGGTTTGGGTCTAATATGAGTAAAAAATTGGGAAATGGGAGTTCTACTTATTTTTGGGAAGATCTTTGGGTGGGGGAGTTAAATATGCGTGAGTCCTATCCTAGATTGTTCTCAGGTCTTGCCTGGAAAATTCTGCGAGAGAGGCTCCCAACTCGGACTGAATTAAAGAGACGACACGTGCTTAGCGACATCAACGATATCTCATGCGGCATTTGTGGGACCTGTGATGAATCCATTCAACGCCTTTTTTTCATCTGCAGCTACTCTAATCAAATCAAGTATGGTACGATGTTTATGTTACTCTTGGCTTAACTCTCCTATAACTACATCGATAAAACCTTCTTCCCACTTTCATCAACACCTTGGGGTGTTAGTCTGCAAGAGAAAAATGTTGTCTTGGAATGCCTCTGGTCCTGTGTCGTTTGCTTCCTATGGAAGGCTAGAAACAACCTAATATTTGCGAATGAAGAGATTAAACCTGAGAAGACCTTTAACTCAGGGTGGGGTGGGGATGGGGGCAGGGGCGAATTTGCAGAGAAAAAGGAAAAAAAAGGGAGAGGGAGGGGGCGGCGGCGGCGGCACTGCTGGAGGTGGGCGTGGGCGGTGTCGATGCCGACGGGGGCGACAATTTGATGGAAAAATGAAGAGGAAGAAATATTTGAAAAATGAAATTAGGATTTTTGATTGGGGGGGAGTATATTTAACATTTAACATTTGGAGAAAAATGGTAATTTGAATAATTTAGGGGGAGTATATCTAACATTTCTCACTTTAATGGGGATACATCAATCGGGTAGTATATTTAACAAAGGTGAAGGGGTATATAGCCAAGCCATATATTAGATTCAAAGAAAACAAAAGGCCCCAGCTATATACCCCTCCAGCCTTGTTAAGTATACTCCCCCGATTTATGTACTCCCCTCAATATGTCAAATGTTAGATGTACTTCCCCTCAAAATACCCTAAATATCCTTATTCCCAATTTTTCTTATTTTCTTCCTTCTTCTTCCTCAATTTTCAAAAAACCTAAAACTAACCATTCCCCCCCCCACCTCCACCAAACGGCCGCCCCTCCCAGGTGTCGGCGCCACAGCATCGCCGCCCAGCCTCCTCCTCCTTTTGCTGAGTGTCGCCACCCCTTCACGGCGGCGCCCACTCTTTTTTTTTTTTTTTCTCTGCAAACCCCCCCCCCAACCGCCGACCCCGCGCTCCTCGCGCTGCCCCCGCTCCTCGTGCGGCCCCAACCCTTTTTTTCTTCTGGTCGATTCCGGTCACGACCCCCACCTGCACGCGACCGCCCCTCCCGTCGACCATGGAGGTCGGCCACGGCCCCCCGCACGCCGCCGCCGCCTTCCCATCGGGAATGGAGGTATGTTTTTTTCTCTTTTTTTTTTTTTTTTCGATAATATAATCAATCGCCCAAAAACACTCTCGTTGACAAGAATTTGTCGACGAGAGTCTTTTTGGTCGATCCATTTTTATCGAAAATTTCAAAAAAAATTAATTTTCTTTCGACTAAATTTTACCGACGAAAGTGTGTTTGATCGACAAACCAGTGTCGATGGGAGTGTTTTTGGTCGACTCTGGTTTGTCGAAAATAAGAATTTTTTTTTTTAATTTCAAAGTTTATTTTTTAACTTTTAAATTTATTTGAGGGGCGGTGGTGGTTGCGGCGGCCGAATGGGCGACTAACGGCGACGGTGGAATTTGGGGGGAGACAACTGCTTCTTCTATGGTTAGGGTTAGGAGGATTGTATTTATCTTTTGATATATTTTACTAAAATGATAAATTTGGTATTTTACACTACTATTAAATTAATAAATGGATAGGGGGAGTATAGTTAACAAAGCTGGAGGGGTATATAGCCAGGGCCTAACAACATTATATACATGAGCCCAATATAAAGCCCAAAATATAGGACAGAGTTAATGTGATAATTTTTCCCTCACGGATAACAAAATTATTTGAGCCCAAAAATAATGGTCTGAATAATAGGTTATGACCCGAACCGAATTATTTGAGCCCATTCACGTGATTGGCCATCAATACTTGAATGATTTTAAATCAAGTCTTGGGCCTATGCAAATCTTTTTTACTATAAAGGGAAAAAAAATTATTTTAGGTTCTCCTTTTTTAGGTTGTTTTTTTCTTTCACAAGACAGTTTAAATTGAGCGTGGCTTCTATCTATTAATAATTAAAGAGGAGAGGGATTACTCGCCATATGTGCTATGATGTGCGTGTGTAACTTAGAGTCTAGAGGTGCTTTTCCAAAAAGAAATAAAAATTAAGTTACAAGATCAATGCAACTAGATCAATACATTTCAATGCACAAGATTTTCAATTCGTAACGGATAGAAAAAAAAAAAAAAAAAGCAATGTTGCCCTCTCCAAGTTGTGCGGAAGTGGAGAGATGAGTCACGAGTGTAACTAATTCCCACAAAAACCTTTAAATCTTCATTTTCAATACGTGATAAATACCTCGCACTAAGATTTTTCGGTGTCAAAAAAATCAAGAAAAATAAAAGGACAAAAATCCATCAACCACTAAATTTCCAAAGACAACACAAAGCCATGTAGAGAACCCAATAGAACCACACAAAGGCGCAAAAAACTCACATCTAGTAAACTAGAGGAGGATAAAAACTAAGAAAAAAAAATAGAAACTAAACAACTAATACACTAAGAACAAGAAAAACATTTAAAAACAACTCGATTTACCAATTGATCGAGTTGTTGGCCAAAACACCTACACCAAAAAAAAAAATTGAAAAGCCAAAGTTGAATTCGGAATTGTTACCGAAAAAAGCAAAACAAAGGCGGCGGTGAAAACCGACGACTGGTGACTAGTAGACGACGACTATGTAGAGTGGCCGCATCGTCACAAGGAAATGGGGAAAATGAGGTGGTTGTGACTAGTGAGTGAAGGAGATGGTGGGGTGTGGGAGAAGTTTGTAAAGAGAAAGGATATATACTCTCTCTAGAAATAATGAACTATCACATTTAATTAATTAAGTTCCGAATTAATATATAAGTGAATTTGAATTCACTTAAAAAAAAACACTCAAATGTTCAAATAAGACTAGTACTTGATTTTGAGGTCACAAGGTTGGATTAATAAGTGAATCTTTATTCTCTCATGACTATATTTTACTTTATGAGAGTAAGAAAAGTATTATGAAATAATTAAGAATATTATAATTATTGCATTAACAGGAGTATTAATATTTCTCTCCCAAATTACATTGAGATTTGGTGTTTTATTTGCGTGTTTTGAAGTGTTCATGTTGAAAATCTCTCTTACATGTTTTGCAGGTATTAAATTGACTCGATAAGAATTGTTTGCAGCGTCCAACTTTACCAATTATTCAAGGTTAGACATATTATTAATTATTGGTTGGTCCACATTCAATTTTGACCCATCACATATATTTATCTCAAAATTTTGAGTGCATGTACACTTTTCTATTTACGAAACAAACCTGAGACAAAGGTTAAAAGCTAATGTTGGGAAAAAATGGAGCAATCAATAATGAGTGATTTCGTGCTTGGCCTAGTTAGCTACCAACAGGTGTTGGTATATAATGTTATAATGAATATCTTGCACTATATATAAAACCATACCTACATAAAATGAATCATTGCAAGGCGTGGATAAAATAAATATTGAAATTATTGAAATCTTCTATATAATAAAAAATAAATTGTTATGATTGGTATATCGATATTTCGATATGAAACGGTGTTTCAATATTTTTGTTATGAATCGATATGTATTGAAAATTTGATATTATTCTGTTTTAATTAATAAGCACACTTTCAGTTATTATTAATTTTTCAATTTAATTTTTAAAGTTGAAATTGTAGTTCAATTGCCTCATTTGCATGACGTAATTGGGTGCACACAAGTACGACTCTTAAGTATGAACCAAAAAAAAAGTATGACTCTTGAAGTATGATAGAAAAAAAAAAGTATGACTCTTATTAAGGGTTAAGGAGGGTGTATTCAATTGAGATTCTGTTGGATTTTTTTGGACTTTAAAAAGTCAGTGGATTTAGAAAATTCATAGACTCTATGCAGAGTTTTACTGACTTTTTTATTGATTTATATGAATTTTCATAGATTTGACAGGATTCTAAAATACACATTTTTTTATTAATTTACATGGATTTCCATAAACTACGCCCCTAAAAACTATCGATGCAAACGTGTATATCGAATTTATAAAAAAATTTATCTAAATTATTTAGAAAAAATACCAAAAATATATTAGTTAAAAAAAAATTATTATTGATCATTATTATTCTCATCTTCATTTCCAGTTCTGTGTTGTAATTGGCTCTGAGAAAGCAATTACAAATTTTTTCGATTGGTGAATCTTGATCTTCTTCCTATTTCGATTGGAAATTCATGACATTCTTTCCGAAGAAAGTTATGTAATCCAACCAGTACTAACTCTGTTTGTGTTTGAAATGGGAACAACCAGTACTAACTCTGCTTGTGTTTGAAATTAAATGGGAACAGAGGTGGGTTTTGAAAATTGTGAATGACGATTTGAAAATACCAAAAAATCTCTAGCGAAGATTGAATAACTCAATTGCATTTCTGGGGAAACGACCTTGACCACCAAAATCTTTTAGATGATATCGAACACCACGTGCTAACTTTAAGATCGTGAATAGATGTTCTTGAGATCTTAACGATATACTATAATTTTTAAGAAAGAACATAATTTTAAAATACAGAGATGTAATCTTTTTCACGATAATAATGATGGTGAAGAATCTGTGATGCTTATTGAAGAACATAGTTACGTAAGAATGTCTGTATGTGCTTTCGAAGGAGACTTTGAAATTTTGTAAAAACAACAAAGTTTTTATTTTTCTTCTCTTTGGGCCTTCTAAGAGAATAGCTGAAATCTCTAGTTTTTAGAAGAGATTTTGAATAGTGAAATTTATTTATATTTTTGAAGGAGAATCCAACGAAATCATCGAGTATTAAAATCCATAGATTGTTGAATACCTAAAGATTTCTAAAGACTTTTTAAAATTCGTATTGAATACCTCAAAATTTTGAAAGACTTTAAAAAATCCAGATTGAATACCCCACATTTTAAAAGTCCAAAAAAATCCAATAGAATCTCAATTGAATACACCCCTCTAAGTATATGTATAAGAATAAGTATGTACTACTCCATCTATTTTAATGATTATTTAAAAATAACCATATGTACTTTTAATCACTATAAATAAACCATATATAATTTTATTGATTATGTTTAAATTTAATGAGTTTAATTGGCTTTCACAATATGGTTGAAAATATGATGGTGAACTTTCTAAAATAGTTAAGGTATATTATTTTATAATTAATTCATAAGGTTTTAGGATACATAGAGAAATTCCCCCAATCGTTAGATTAAAAAATCTCAACCATCCATTCTTGAGGGTGGGTTGATATAAATAGGAGAAGTTATATATGTTCTTTATATCTCGTGACTTATGGCCGAACTCTTTATAATTTGCAGTGAATATTAATTTGCTTATCATATTTAAACTATAAATATTCATGTTCAATCAAGATATAAATCAAGTTGCTTTTTTAAGATAGATGATCCGTTAGCAATTTGATAACAAAATAATGCAGGTTCAAAATTATTGTAACCATTTTACATATGTTATATTATATGCGAGTGTGTGAAAGATCGAACAACTCTCTTTCATATAAAAAACAATTCTCTTTCATATGAAAGATCAATTTGAAAATCAATTATGGATCAGTGCCAGTTGTTTTAATTATTACAAATCTAAAAATAAATGGTAATAATGATATAGTGAGAGTAATACATCAATTAAATACAACGCCTAGCATCATACTATTTTAAAAACTTTTATCCTTTGAATTGAGAGGCTTCATTAAAAGAATATTAGTATGATATTATTAGGTAATTATGCCATTAAAACATACTAGTTGTTTTAATAAAAGTTTTTTATAATAATATTTATATAATCTATACCTGATTATTATGAATATAAATATAAGTTATATATATTTTTTATTATTTTTTTACAATAAAATAGTTAGACCATATGACAAATATTATGATCATTTTATGTGGTGGAGATTTTACTTTTAGACTTTTCTAATCTTCGCCTGTACCACACCAAAAAAAATCCAAATAAATTATATACATAATTAACAAAATCTTATTTCTCAAGAACTAGAAATAATAAAATTAAAATTGTATAAGCATATAAATTAAGAAGTTCACTAGAGAAGAATATTGAAAAAAGAGAAGTTAATTAGGAGAAAGTGATTCGATTGCACACAGTTGTTTAAAGTTAAAAGCAGATGATTAGGTCAAAGTATATGGGTAGAGAATAGAATCTGCTTTTGAGTACTGCAGTCTGAACACAATGCAAAAAGAAAGGTGATATGCCCCATGGCCCTTTTTTTTATTTTCCATTTTTTGTTTAGCTCCTTTATGTCCGAAGTTGGTTTATGCAGTGGGAATGTTCTCTATACTGCATACTAGACTCACTGGTTTCTTCAACTTCTGTATTTTATTGTACAGTATAGTGCAATAGAAAAAAAGAGATCCAAAATCCAATTGGTTTCAGGAGATGTTGAAAGGGGTAGAGTGGTCCCCCAGGACCCCACAAACATATGTCCTTTTGACCTGCATTGACTGTGCAATTTTATTCCCTCAAAACCAACCACAGTGCAACAAAATATGGGTGTGGGCCCCATTATCATACCCTAGCTTATACTCCCCACCCTAGTTTGTATGCAGATGAACCTAAACCCACTTTCTATAAACATTACTTTGAAAAGTGACCCTAATGGCTTAGGTTCAGTATCCTAATCAAGTCAATTAATTATACAAATGTACATTTCAGACAAGAGCCAAGAAAATATTGATTTTAATTCTATATATGTAAATTGGATTGGTTATAATGTATGAAACATATGAACCCTACAAAGATATCAAATCATACACCAAACAAAATGTCTGAACAAAACTAATCAGCATAAGTTAGATATTGCCATTATTACCCTTTAATTGAATAGATGGGGGCGAGGGGTTTTGTGAAAATGATTTCACAAGAACAAACACGCACAAAACACGCACTTGTAGGTGTAAATATATACGTATACATGGTTTGAAGTTGATTGGG
This sequence comes from Galeopsis tetrahit, assembly GCA_963675135.1. NCBI lineage: Eukaryota > Viridiplantae > Streptophyta > Magnoliopsida > Lamiales > Lamiaceae > Galeopsis > Galeopsis tetrahit. Next base: position 70,636,745 of record OY776132.1, read on the forward strand.
CAATACATAGGTTGTAACTTTCATGTTGTCGGTATATACAGAGAGATGATGCATTATCGGAATATGAGCACCCATAATTGCAACTTTGTTCCACGTGAAACACAATTAATTAATTAAATTAATTACTATACAAGTAATAATAGTATCATAAAAAAGGCAAAATAATTAATTAAATAAATCAAATCAGAAGATAAGGGTGCGTACCTGATACTGTATGTAGAATTGGTGTAGCTAGATGAGAAGAACAATATTAATATTTAACAAAAAATAAATAAAAATATATACGATTAGTGGATATGCTTGGCTCCTCATACGCCATCCACGGAGGGCCAACGATTCTCCGGTGGGCTCTGCAGATGGCATACAGGGAGCCAGGCATATACGTATATGTATATTTTTTAATGCAATAATTATATATTGAGAAGAAAGGTAGTGTGCAATGAAATTTGCTAGGATGAAATGGAAGTGAATTGTTGTTAAGTAGAGAAGAGAAGAGAGGAGAGGGGCCTTTAAAAATGGCAAAAAAGAAGCGTAGTCAAGCAAGAAAAGGGGAAAGGAGGGGAGGGGTGTAATAATAATTGAATCTCATGAATTTTGGGGACTAAATATAGACATGGGGGGAGGGGAGGGGAGAGGAGAGGAGAGAGATGAAGGAAGGGGAAGAATAGGGTTATGATAGTTTCGACCCAATTTCCTAAGCTGGCTCTTTTGTATGTTTGAAATCTCCTTTTTCTGGGTGGTAAAGTAAAGTTTGCTTTTCTCTTCTGAATCTCCTTTGTCTGCAAGTGTTTGGACAACATGGATTCCTCATCTTCTATCTCCTTTAATTCCCCCTTTTAATTAAACAAACATGCAACTAAATATTACCCCACCCTCTCTCTATATAACTTCCTCATTATTTTATTTTTTTTAACAAGTATACAAATATGATATAAAGTGAAAGTATAAGAATAAAAAATGATTTATAGATGAATAAATTAAAATGGTAAAACAGTAAACTTATAAGCAAACACAGAGTATGCACATTTAAAGTTATTTGGATATATTTTTTTAATTGTTTAATTAAATTTTTGATAGGTCAAAATAATGGTTCGTGACTAAATAAAAATAAAATAAAAAACTTTAAGTAATATTTATTGTATCGAATTACTGGTTTCATGATATGATATTTAGTGACCTTCTGGTCGTTTTTCTTTATTTTTAATACATGTGACACGTGTCAGAAATCACTAATTAATATCGAATGAGTCGGTTTCATTATTTCATACTATTATTACAAAAAAATAAGATGCAATTAAATTTTTAAAAAGGTTTTTTTTTTTTTTACCGCAGAAATTTGAGTTCAGGGTGTAATTATTTATTTTCTTTTGAAATCTACCTCGTGAAATTAGCTGATTTCATGGTTACCTAACGCCTCATATTTCAATCTGATATTTCATTTTGTGTTTTGTTAATGTGGTAATCGGTACTATTATTAGTAAAAGTTTCTATAACATGAATTTGATGGTTCGATTTCCCTATTTCATTTCCGTATATCACTGTATACTGCTTTATTTTTAACAATTGTGGTTCTGATTTCACATTATTCAAAATATGATACTATTACTTAAAAAAAAAAGATGGGAGGCATGGTGTAATTAATCATTTGTTTTCTCTCTTGTAGATCTCGATTAGTTAATTTATTTTTGTGTGTCTTGATTTGTTGTCCTAAATGCACTGAATGGCTAAATTTTAGACAACACTGTGTTTTAGGGTTTGTAATAATTAAACGATGCTACTTTGGTGTAACTTATTTCAAATGTACTTGATTCTCATTTTACATGGAAAGAGCAAAGACCAAATGAGTGTTTGCCTTTGGAATTTCATTTTTTTGCTTGATGCCATTTTCAAGTCATTTCACTTGTCCTATCTTCAACATTCTCATACAACATATTTAATTTCATCAATTTATCTAAAATATGCAGCAATATTTACATGTATTAATGATAAAAAAAAAATTAAATAGCAAAGAAACAAGTGGAATCTCAAATGAAAATGTACATCATCATGTCTATTATAATGATGATATCACATTTCACAAGTTCGGTATGCCAAGATTTGGTAAACAAATGCTCAATTTCTTACTGCATCCCAAAATATATTACATCATATCCTTCAAGTACATTTCCCTCCGAACAATTGGTTTGCACACTACGAACGGTAAACGCACACTAAGAACTGTAATTAAATCCGAAATGTACACTGTTTTACACTTAATTATAAAACTCTATAATTTGATTATGTTGCAAGTGATGGGGATAGTGTTAGTAAATAGCACGGTCACATTGCCTCATATGTGCATGGCAAGTATAGCACGTCTAACCTTATTTGATGTTCCTTTGAATGGTCAATATCTCACGAGAATCTTTTTGCTGTCAATAATAATTAAAAAAATAAAAAAATCACCAATACAAATTCTAGGGTTGACATCAATTACACCTAGCTTGCCCAATCACTCTCTACAATTTTAGCATATATACAAATTTAATATATATTTATTTGTTTATATATACGATCTTCCCCCAATTTTGGCCTTATTTGCCTTACTTATGTTATTATCTAATTAATCATTTACTTTTGTCTTAACTCTGAAGTGGATAGTGAAGTGAAAGTAAATAAATAAATAATAATAATAATAATAATTAAAGTACTCCTGATTTAACCCCGCAGGCTTAATTATTTGATGCACCTCTCTATTTAAGTAACATGTCAAGTTCCAATTTTTTAATCCCAATTGTAACTTATATGTACTTATAAAAGAAAATGAAAAAAAGAGTCATAAACATAAGAAAAGTTAATTAACATCTATAATATTGCTGAGTAGACGCTTATCCAAAAAAAAAAAAAAAAACGACATCAAAAGGGGTTTAGCTTTCATTCAAACATTCACGATTTATTATAGAGAGTCCATCAAAAAAAATTGAAGGGTCATCCCAACATTAAGAGCTCTTAAGAGAACGAGAAGTCCTAGTAAATTCGTGTATACCATCAAGTTGGATTAATGTCACTAATCCCCCTGTTAATAAATTGTTTTTGGAAAATAATTTCAGATTTCACATCCTAAATTAGATTAATGTCACTAATCCCCCTGTTAATTTAGTGAAATGTGAAACCCCTTTCCGACAGAGACGCAGGGGATTAGAGTACACATAAGGGGTGTTATGGTCCATTTACATATAGGTTTCCCGTTATGTCAATTGTCGATGGACTCTTTTTATCTTTTCAGAAAATTGTTCATAAATTCCAATCAAATTGTCTCTAAATTTTGCATGTGCCCAAACTTATAAGAATAAGATCACATGTTTCAAATTTTAGTGTTTCAAATCTTATTAATCGAATGTGAATTGACAATAGTTCCTTTTAAATTTTTAGATTTGTTTCCAATATATAAGAATTTGTTTATATAGAATAATATATGTGGGTCATTCCTTTTAAATTTTGATTATATGGGTTGCATTTGATATCTTATTAATCATCATTCTCCCTACAATTAATTCTCAATATATTATATTTCATTTTTTTAAATGTGCGACAAACACGAAATATTTTCATTTTTCAGATGAATTACATATAGCATATTTTCAGCACTATATAATATATATGCTTCTATAAAATCCAACATTCATCATAATTATACTACTCCCTCCGTCCCACAGAAATTTGCACACTTTCCATATATGGATGTCCCATACCAATTTGCACACTCCATAAAAGGAAATATCTTCACAACCCTCACCCTTGAAATATACTCATATTTACCCATATGCCATTACTTTTCCACACTCAATCTACTTTTTACTTTACTTTATTCATAAAAGTTTACAAAACTACCCCTCAAAACATCAATCATTACACCTTTTCTAACACATTTCTTAAAATGTGTGCCGGTCAAAGGGTGCAAGTTCCTCCGGGACGGAGGGAGTAATATTTTGAGTTCATTGATGAAATAGTAAACTCCAAAAAAAAAAAAAAAAATTAGACATACGTACAATTAATAATTTGAATGTGCCAAAAAGTGAAGCTGGCGCCTCAAAAGAAGTTAGAAATGATATGTATATAGAGTACACAAGTCATATCATATGACATTTATTCCAGGAGAGACAATTAATTTATATAGTCAATGAGAAATGATTATATAGCATGCATTCATATTATTCAGATGTACTACTATTTTCAGAAATTACTAGTCATATTTTTAGTAAATCATGATTATAAAACAACTAATTAATTACATATTACTTGTAATTTAAGTGAAGTAATTAACTAAGCAATAATCCCTTGTATATTTATATTTAAAGATAATTAAAATGCTACTCGTTTCAAATTATACATATCATATACGCAATGATATGAAATTCAATGTTGAATTTCGCAACGCAGGGTAGATCCATTTTTCATGTTCTACTTGATGTTTCATCATATTAGATCTTTAACACATATTTGGACCTTATTTTGAGCCATTAATTTTATTTTTTTACCATGACACATGTCATTAAATCAGTTATTAATACACTAATTAAAACTGACACGTGTGATCTCATATATACCTTTAAAAAAAACTCGAGCTTCGTATTAAAATTGAACACTTATATTATGTACATAAATTATAAACTTTTACATCTTTCATTAATTCTAGATTTTATTCGAGTAAAAAAAATTATTGTTGGTATACGGCTCTTTTAAACAAGAAATTGGTGCGGTTGAATTATTTTTGTGTACTTTCACCTCTAAAAGAATCCAAAGAAATGCTACTGTTAAATCAAAAGGAAAAAAATTAAGAAAATTTTGTGTCAAATCATGACTTTTACATTCTTATTGTTGATTGAATATGTCACAAGAATTAAAGACACGGAGATCAAGCATATTTATATTTTCATTTTGTGGGACACAAACAAATTGTTTATTATTGACATAAATAAGTAAAATTTTAAATTGCACGAATAAAAATCACAAACCAACACTATGGCCTTTCACATCAACCTTGTGATCTGTTCTATATTTATTCTGAGATTAACATTGTTATACAGTATTTAGTTTACATTAATTTTGTCCCTTTTAAGCTACTCACGAGTCATGAGTAAGTGTGTAAATTGTAGGTGAGTCGAGCTAATTCGCGAGCTACTAATAATACTTGACTAAAAAATAAATTGAAATTTACTCAAGTCGAGATAAGTTTCAAGTTACTTGAATAGCTAACGAGTTCGAGTTCATAAATATTCGCCTCGAAACACTCGCGAGTCTTATCGGGCTTATACAATATTTACGATTTTGCCACTAATTATGTAATTTATATTTATATACAGGTTATCGAGCTTGAGCTCGAGTCTATTTTGCCATTAATTATATTGGAAAAAAAATATTTTACATTTAATTTTGTAAAATTATACAGGTAACGCGAGTCGATTGAGTTTGAGCTTAAAAAATTTAGGTTCGCCCGAATTCGAGTCGAATTTTGAGTACAACAATCGAGTTGAGTTCGAGCTCAACACTACTTGACTCGGCTCATTTATATGAGGGCCACCAATGTTATTATTATAAAAACCTTTTTTTGAAGAAAAACGAAAACCTTAATTATATTAAAATAATTCTAGGTCAATAATTAATTAAGGATTACTTATAATCCCAGCAAGGTTTGAGCCTGCAGACAGTTAATAATGAGAAACCACAATTAATCATTTTTATATACTATAATGATACATGAGTGACTACATAAGACCATGTTAAGGGACTCTAATTATACTTTAGGTTGAGCGTTTACCGTGTCTAAAGTTGCCACGTAGCCCTTGTTTCATTCACACACTATATTCTTTGCATCCTCTTATTTTTTTCACAAAAAATAATAAATAAAACATTATATGTATAAATGGATCGTTGATATAAAAAGTGATAAAAAGAAAAGATAGAAAAAAATAAAATGTAGAAAGAGATAGATAGTTTAGCAGAAAAAAAAAAAAAAAAAAAAACTTAGATCGAAATGTTTAAAATACACGAATAAGGAGCTTAATTAGTACGGTGAAGGGAATATGATATATATATACAAACACATAATTATAGCTCGGCATTTTGTCAATGACGGGTGATTATTTGTCGTGTTTTGTGGCGAAAATAATACTCCCTCCATTCTGTAAAATTTTGCTTAGACAGATTTTTGTATCCACAAAATATATGTTTATTCTATTTATATAGTTAACTTTTGAGTATTTTTTTTTACTTTATTAACAAAATTGGATATGTACTAACAATATTGTTTACTCGTTATCCTACATATATTTTTTATAATTAAAATATGATTTTTTTAAAAACATGTATAAAAAGAAGTGAGCAAAATTTTACTGAATTGATGGAGTATTTCATTGTCTCATTTTAGATTAATTATTACTATTATTTATACGAAGTTAATGTGAAAAATATTTATTAAGTATTAAAGAATATAAATATAGTAATGAATGAAGTTTTTTTTTAGCACAGTAATAAATGAAGTTTAAAGTGAAAAAAATATTTATTATCAAATTAATAAATTGTGAATCTAATTTAAAATGTCCTACGGTGAGATGGAATTACTATGAAATAAGATTTTAAGTCTAAATAGGACTATTAATTAGATATTTTACACATTAACATAAACAATGAATAGATAAAATAAAATAGTATACATACATTCATTACACATTAAATTAAATTACTGAATAAATACAAGTATATTAATATATATTGTTTATAGTATAAATTTGTTCTTTTACTTCATAAAAAGCTAGGTAATACCCTAATCAAATTAGAACTTATTTTTTCATTGTTTACTTATTAATCATAAATATAAATGAAGAAAAAAAAATCATTGGGATCGTTAAAAAATCGGAGTATGTGAAAGGTCAAAATAAAAAAAAGAATTCAAAATTAAAATCGAAGTAAGAAAAAGAAATAGACAAAAAAGGGGACAAGAGCATCTCAGTCCCAACATCAAAGTCACTCACAGATGCATCAGTCAAAAACGTACTTTCTTAATTAATTCCTAAATCATTCTCATTAATTAACAAACCTTAAGAACTAATACTCCTTTCATTTAACAACTACTAATATATTTACTTATCTTATTTGGCTATTTCAAAATTGTTTCTTGAAAAAAAAAACTTTTCTAAAAAGTTTGGAATTAATATTTATATAAGATGTCATTATTTTTACACTGAATCTAATTAATTTTTTTTACTTTATTAAAAAAAAAACATTACAAAATTACCTTTAATCGCTTTTCTAGTTCATTATAAAATTTTCTTAGTTTATGTGTTATAAAATTTGATACAAAGAATTGTAAAATAGAATGAATAATATTTAATGTGTAGAGATGTATAATTGAGATAAAATTAAATGATATAAGAAAGAAAAAATGTAGAAAATAAGTAAGAAAAAGAAAAGACTTAAAAAATATATAAAATGTCGAATGGTGTATGATTTATTGCAAAAAAAATATATATATAATAAAAATATTATCTAAGGTGAATAAAGCAGTCGCTCCAGCTTTAAAAAGTGAGATTTTTTTTTTTAAAATAAAAAACAAAAGCTTAAGATGATTTGACACAATTGATGTTGAAAAGGTAAGATTGATGTGATTGTGTAATTTGAATTTCGAATTAAATGTGATTTTATTTCATTTGTTGGGGTGCATCAAATCAAATGAAGGGGGTGCTTTAGTTCGTTTAGAACGAGAAAATGAATATATAGTGATGTAAATAGCTGTGAGGAATGGTAAATTAGTCAAGTTAATTTTGTTTAACTAGTCAAGTTATTTAGAATTAAAATCAAATTGATTGTTGACTTCTTGTCTAAACAAAAGTAATTAATTAATACTTTATTTAGGAAAAATAAGTATGAAAATATTTAAATTTATTATTTAGGGCTATGATTTGATACACCTACCAGATACCTATTTTTGTTTCATTCTGCGTTCTTTAATTACACAATATTTTGATGAAATGATATAATTCAAGTGATTAATTAATACACTACTATCGAGATGGTTTTTTTTTTTTTTTTTGGGTTAATTGCAAAAAAAAATCTTCGAAAAGAAAGGATACAGACCCTAAAAATCAGAAGTTTCACACAAAAACCACGAGGAAAGGGGCTGCTTTTCCACCTGATCTTGGATATACCGATGGATTTGGTAGGTAGAGTAGGCCAATGGTCAACCCGTGAACGGTCAACCCACCCTACCGTGCTATCCCAACATGAGGGAAAAAAGAGATTGAACTAAAAGACCGGGCGTCTTGAACCCTCGTTTACTAGGGAAAAAAGGAAGATTTTTACAGGTTTTATTAATTACAACATGTTCTTTTTTTCTTTGCAATTTGATACACCACCTTTTTAAGTTTTGCAATTTGATGCATGTGTTTATTTTTCGATAACACATTAATGATGTATATGCCGAAGCCGCATTAAGGTTCTACACAAATGTCCACGTAAATATCACGACTCATCAATAAAAAATATTTTTTATATTTTTTTATTTTAAAAACGTTTTTAAATAAAAATTATATGCAAAATTTCACATTATTTTTTGTGGACTGTGATTTGGATGACGTGATTCTATTCTTTTGAGGGGGGGGGAAATGATAACAATTAAATTGGTTTTTTTAGTATTCTTTTTATTTAAAAATGTTTTAAAATAAAAAAATATATATATTCATCATTCATGACATTTATGTGGCACTTCAACAACTCTAAAAATTATATCATGATTTCATTATTGCCATAAAATTGACATATGTATTGAATTGTAAATTTTAAAAATATGGTGTATTAAATTGTAAAGAAAAAAAGAATATGTTGTAATTGATAAAAACTGTAAATGTCGTGATTTATTTTGCAATTAACTTTTTTTTTTTTTTTAAGCAAATTTCGGTCTGTCTATTTGAATCATTTGATTCAGTATGAATATCAAAACGATTTTAAATAAACTTTTATGTTTAACAAAATATAAGCTTGACATGACTAGGAATTTGATAAATTAAAATCACATAAAGCAAATGTATTTCCTGATTAGCTGGAATAGTGGTGAAATAAAAATTTCACTGATTAAAAAAAAAAAGGCAAATGTATTAAACTACTCAAACTTCGACATCAACTTCATTCAACAAATTTGATTCATTTAGAACAGTACTATTCAATTTGAAAAATATATCTTTAATTGATTTAATCTTTTTAATATTTAATTGATTGATTTAATCTTTTTCATATATATTAAATAGTAATAATAATGATGATAAATACCCTGACTAAACATTGCATTAATTATTTCACGGGGAGTATAAAAATATTAAAATTAGTAGTAGTATTTAAATTAAATGGTAGGTCCAATATTCAATTAGGAGTACTTGGTTGGGTAGGATAATTAGTTGCCACTTTTTGGGAATGCTTTGTCATTTCACCAAATTGATCCAGTGTCATTTCATGATCATATGATTATACTTTATTAATTAAATGGATCATAAGATATGATCATTACATTAAAATTACAAGTCTCATTTCTGTTTCAAAAATAAAATAAAATTACAAGTCTCATTCGCAATAATTACACCTAGTCATTGATCATTTATACTTCATCCATTCTTTTACTAAACGTTCCTTGTTAAATTACTCATTTATATTTTAATTTATCAACCTCACACTACATACTGATAGAATACTACTCCGTATATTTCTTAAAACGTATACTTATAAATAGTAAGTGAGTCACCTAACAGTAACCAGGGACGGTAATCAAAATGAATTTAAATGAATTTACAATTATAAATTTCAAATTCTAAGTTGTAGAACAACTATTCATTACCAACTACTAACTGTGTGTTCAACTAATCCCCCCATTTCTTTGTTCTTTCCTATTTTTTATTTAAATATATGATCATAAACAGTAGTTGTGGGTTGTGAGTTGTGAGTTGTGAGTGAATCAAGTTGCACATTATATTCATATATATTAAAAAAAGAAAAAGAGATAGAGGAGGGTATTAACATACTCCTATATAAGTTGTTTAGCAGAAAAGTCCAAGAGAAAAGTTAAAATTCTCCAGGGATATATTGATGAGCACTAGGTGACATTTGAGAAAACTAAACACACCCACCCTACCCTGCCCTGGCCTTAAGGTATTAAATTAATTAATTAAATAAATAAATAAATGTTACACATAAGTATTATATTCTTCACAATAAAGTGAGGAAACACCAGACCTGTCCTATTCTGATACACCCCATTACGATGCAGCTAAAAAGAACTATTTGCTCACATGGAAACCATCATAGTTTTCTGCATTTTTACATTCAATTCATTCATCCTCTGTATATATATAGTCTTCCTGGGGTTAGGTTAGGTGGATCATGTGAGACGTATTAATATATAAACTTATATGAATCTATATATATAATTATTAATTTCAAGTTAATTAGAAACATATATATGACAAATTACCTTATTCTAATAATCGTGGAATTAGGGTTTTGTTTTATTTTTAGTGAATGAAATATGAATAACTGTTTAGGGTTTATAGAGTAGCAAATTAATTGTCTACTATACTGTCTATTTTTGGTGAGTCAATTTGGATATCATCTTTTATTAATTCCTTTACTACCACTTTTTTTAATTCATTATGTGATGCTTTCGAAAAAAAAAATTATGAGATGAAACATTAATAATATATAGAAAAATAATTGGAAGGCAAATTAAAGGTTTATAATAAAAGGAAAAAAAAAAAGACTATAATTATAAGTTCAAGTCGAACTAGAGACAGGGTGTCATTAAAATCTTATGTGAAAAAACCCTTAGGGGATGTTTGTTTTGGGATTAGGTAGGATGTGGGAAATTTTGGATGGAGAAATCCTGATAAATAGTAATTGTGTGTGTTTATTTTGGGATTTTGAGTAGGAAGGGATGTAACTTTATGTCAAATCAAATTGTGTAAGAGTAGTTAGATGAGATGTAATAGTAGGATGTATAGGTATTTTTAGGGGTGGATGTAGTTGGATGGGGAAATCCGAATGTAAAATCCCGAAGTAGAACAATGACGTGAGACGTTACGTCCCACGTCCGTACGGGTGAGTCCCAAAACAAACATGCCCTTAGGAACAAAATCCAAGTCAAAGAAAAAAGTACACCCCTCTAAAACAACCACAAACAAAATCCGGAAAAACTAACAAAACTCAAAATGACCGTTACAAGAAAAATGACTCATGGGGAATCAAAATCATCGTCCATCGTCCCCGCATACGAGGCGACAAGACCTGACTCCTGTATAAACTTAATTTACCGATGGATCAATAATGAAGGCCTTAGAGCCGATTCCCTCAAATTCATTGATAGTGATTTTCGGTTGTTGCAGTTGTGATCCGGCCCCGGGCAAACTGGAACCTACGGGTTTTGCTCTAAAAGGATGGAAATCTAGAAAAACAATTTGAGGTGGGATCGATTTTTTTTATTAGATATAAAATTTGAAGGCGTGACATTGAATCTCCGAACTAATTGTACGTAATATATATAGTTCACCAATTTAAAGTATATATATTAGGGGGAAACTTACAGTTGCTTTGTACTTATGTAATTAAAAAAAAATGTTATATACATTGAGTTATATCATATTATATAATTCTTTGATTTGTACGTATGATAAAAATTCTTATACTATGTTAGGTCATATTCAATATTAATGAAACCGTATATATGATCACATTAATTAGTTGGAGGTCATAATTGCTGATGCGATATGATTTCACTTTAATTTTATGTAGCACGTCACGCCTCTATAATAACCTTATTAATATTCCACATTTAAAATATAAGATGAAAATTCAAATTGAAGAATTATTTGGATCATTGCGTGTTTACTCAAATTAGAAACAAACAAATAACTACCCAATTCTGGAATGTTATTTTTCCGAAGCAAGCAACATAATTAAGTACTCTATCCTAACTTGAAGGTGTATTGAGGGCAGCTAGATTGATGAGTGCGATAATAATTATCTCCTCCCATTTAAAAGTTTTTCGTTACTTTTTGGAATAGAGATTAAAAAAAAGTGATTAAATAATAAATATAATACATGACAAGGAATGAAATAAAAAGAGAAAATAAGATATAAAATAAAGTGTAAAAATAATTTTTTTTTAAGTATTTACCAAAAAAAATAGACAGAAGGAGAAAGCAACTTAGAAAATGAATATTTTCGTTAAAATTAGTACTCTACTTTTACTAAGAGGAGGGAATTGAAATAGCATGTGTTTTTTCGTCTGCAATGACTTGCTATAGCATATATAGTACTCCTACCTAATTTATCTTGTTCTTAAAAATGTCAATGTTTTAACTTATTATTTTGTTATAGTGTTTAGATCTTTCTCAAGCCTTCACAAGTATTCAAATCTCAATAGCCTCGTTCTTACTTTTGTTTAAAGAAGTTTCTCTATAAGGGTGTGTTTGTTTAGGGATTGGCCCATCCGGATTTGGATGGGCCATCCCCCATCCCATCCCTCTTCATCCTTCTCCATCCAAATACCCATCTCAATACCCATCCATCCCTATAATACACCTATATACCTATTTTTATACCATTACATCATCATATTTTTATATTAATTACTCATTCTCTCTCCTACTTTTTATTCCACACATTTATTCTCTTTCCTACTTTTCTTCCACACATTTATTCTCTCTCCTACTTTTCTTCCACACATTTATTCTCTTTCCTACTTTTCTTCCTTACACTAATTACTCTACTAACTAACAATAATAAAATAATACAACATCACTATTGATTTGACATAAAGTTCTCCATCCACATCTATTTTTCAATCTCTATCCAAACACAATTTTTATTCAATTACTATTCATGGATTACCCCATCCACATTTTTCAAATCCCCATCCCCATCCCCATCCCATCCACCACAATCCCTAACCAAACAGCCCCTAAAAGTTTCTGTTTAGAAAAAAAAGTAGTTTATCTTAGTGAAATTATAGTAATTTTAATTCGATTGGTGACAATTTTGATAAAATCTGTCCCCTGGCCTATAAAAAAGTAGTTTATCTTATATTTAAACGGGATTTTTAGCACGCGTGTTTAGATTTCGAGATGTATTTAGGCTAATGTCTATTGCACGGTTTGCACCTACTCTATTATTTTTATACTACTAATATATTTCGAATTTCAATGGTTGTTAATATTAAAACAGAACATACCATACCATAGCATACATTGTCATAAAAAGAATAAAAAAATTAGTGATTTGAAGAATAGGAGGCTAGAGAGTAGAACATTGTATATAGGGTTGCATAATATTCTAGAATGAAATAGCTAGGATAGGACATGCCGACATGGGCATGCTATGGTATGATATGTAAAAAGAATTAATACATGTCCATAGAATAGAATAGAATAAAAATAGGGGCATAAAAGTGGAAAAATGGTAATCAAAGAAAGAAAGCAGAAAGGGATTATTAAAAATGGAAACAGTTGTTTTATCGTGTAGAGTGTTGGAAGCAACGAGTGTGGGAATCCTTCTGTCAGGTGGTGAAGAAGATATACTAACACAATATCATATCCTTTTTTCTCCTACTTCCCAACCACCCACCCCCAATGTATATATGTATATGCACCATATATATATGAATGGTGATGATGAAGCTATATGTCATGTCATTTGTATCTGTGGATTTGAAATGAATATTAAAAAAATTAGAATTAGGGACCTCGAATTGAGTTATAATGAATCAGAAGATGAAGAAGCGTGAGCATATGTATAGTGATTACTAAGTAGCCGTCCCATCATCCATCCCATGCTTTCTATACCTTGGGATTAATGTTTTATTCAGCTATTTTTTAACTATGTGCATGTAATTTTATGTAATTGAAAGAAAGAAAGAGATAGGGAAAAAAAATCTCAATAGGAAGTTTTTTTTATTGACGTGTGGTCTTCTCCCTAATTTTACTGGTGTGTCATATTTTTAAATATCATTATGTATGGTATATTATTTAGGTGTTATCATAATTAATGTTGGGTTGATTTTAAATAATTATGATGATATGTTAAATATACGTGAATATTAATATGTTTAACATTTAATTTAAAGGTAAAAAGACTTATTTGATGAATTACTCAATTATTAAATTATACTAATAACTTAGTAAATAAGTTACTATTAAATTTAATTCATTGATTTTAAAAAATAGAAAATTATATGTCTCATTTGATTATGTTTCTCAATTTTTTTTATTTAGATTTTATTTTTTAAAATAATTTAAATATATAATATATTATAAATATTTATTTTTATTAACATTCCTCCTAATACACTGGGCTCATCTAGTAAAATATAAAGTGCAGTGCAAAAATAAAAAATATCTTATAGTTAAACAGATTAAAATGATAAAATAAAAAAACTTATAAACGAACATAAAGAATACTTAAAATTTACGAGTGGTGTGCTAATTTAATGTATATTTGTGTTTTAATTTAAAATTTGAAATCTAAAACTCTTTAAAACTTTAGATTCGCGGTATAATTTTAAAACCTACTTGTAAAATACATATAAATTCTATTTATAAATATTTACAAATCTTATATATAAAATCCTCAAAACTTATATCAACCTTATATTTAAGAAATTAGTCCATACAAAACTTTATTTTAATTTTAAACGTGATCATAATGAAATTAATCTTTTGAATTAATAGATTATTAATTAACTTAAAAAAGAAGTTGAAGAATATTTTTAATTTAAATGTAGTAATCATATTTTACAGAATGAATAGTGCTTCTCACAGTCAGGTGTTTTTTTTGTGTCCGATTCGATTTATTACTACTTTTATTTAATTTATTTATAGCAAAACTACTAACTCCGACTGGTGCATTATTTTATTAGATTTCATAATAATGGTGTTAGACGTCAAACTCAACTCTGTTATAAATGAGGTGTACTTAAATTATCAAAAGTCCCACTCGCTGCACTCCATTATTGCAACCTTTTTTAGGAAAACGAAAACGAAAGTTTAATCACTTTAAACAAATGCAATTTTTTTTTTTTATCCGTCAAAAAGATTTCATATTGCAAAAATAGAGTACAAGGGGTACTCAACCCTTACAATATTCAGATAAATCCATAAGAAAAACAGTAAATAATACTCCCTTCGTCCGCCTATAAGTGTTACGTTACTTTTTGACACAAAGATTAAAAAAAGTGATTAAATAATAGACATAGTACAAGTGATGTGATTGAGAGAGGAGAGAGATAGAGAGAAAAAATAAGATATAAAGTGAAGTGTAAGAAAAAATATTTACCAAAAAAGGTATGGGAAACTTATAGACGGACGGACCAAAATGATAAAATGGGAAGCTTATAGGCGGACGGATTGGAACTTGGAACCATACCATGCTTCATGTTGCTTTTGGGTTTTTATAAGTGATTTTCAAAATTAGTTTTTAAATTTAAGAGATATTGAAATCCTAATCAAATATATGAATAGTACTAAGATTACTAAGATATGGTTTTTTTTTTTCAAGTAAGATTTAACTTAACGTTAAATTAATGTGTAAAAGTAAATAAAAATGTAAAATATAATAATTAATTGTATTGAAAAGTGTGAAAAGTATGTACTCTACAGTTCAATAAAAACATCTTAATGGAATATTTTTTTAAATTGGTTTTCAAAATTCTGTTACTATAACCAATTTTATATTTCAAAACTCAAATTCTAATTTTTAAAAGTTTAAAATAAATATCACCTTATCTTAAATTTAAAAGCGGGCTAGCCGGTTAGGAATTAGGATTAATAATACTAAGTCCATATTTCGAAAAAATAAATAAAAGAAAATGAGTTGAAAGCTAGCTGAAGAATAAGGTTAATTTAAGGTAATTTAATTTATAGATTTCATTTTTCATAATTCGAGGGTGCAGCATTCCCTCTAGCAGGAATTTGGAATTGGACTATCAATTGGATAATAGTACTTTTTAGTTTTAAATATAATTAGTAATTTAATATTAATTATATTCAATTCATACACGATGCACATTTACTAATAAAAGTATGATTAATCCACTATATATATAAGATAATTATATGTGAGAGTTTTGAAACGTTAAATGGATATTCCTATATAGTTTTTTTGTTTGACACATTGAAGCAACATAAAACTATAACTTGATGAACTCACACACTGCTCAACACTCGTATATAGAATATTAAGTTTCACAAAATCTAAAAATTAAACCATGTAATTTCCATAGCAAGGAAATAACATAAATAATACTAACCCTAATTCCACAAGTTGGATCCAGTCGTAAACTAATAATATAATTAAACATGAAATAAAAACTAAATAATAAAACTGAAATTACGAGCATCAATCTTCATCATGTTATTTCAAGAATAGAATTCCATCCCCATCACATATTGTTAATGAATAGAATTGAGTTCACTTGAATCAGTGTTATTATTAGTTTTTATTTATAATGATATATAGATATTTAATTAGACTTTTCCTAAAAATAATACATATTAAATTCTTCTACACACGCATGTATATATTTGAAAAAAAAAATGAAATTCTTCTACATTAATAATAATAAAAAAAGGTAATAATTAAATTCTTTGGGCCAGGCCCATCAATCATATAAGTCATATATAATGTCCTGGGACCAATGGGCGAAGTTAATTATAGCCTGTTAATATATCTGGACCTGGTAGAGCTCAAACCTACGTAAATAATAATTAAATACACAAACTTACGTAAATAAATTAAAAACCCATATTTGTGCTAAAATAATTCATTAAAAAATCAGGAAAAATATGTTATTTGTTTCCATTTAAATTTTGGACTACCTATCCATATGTCTACAGTGTATCTTTTAAAAAAAATGTAGAAGAACGATGTTATTTTCATGCAAATTTTGGACTCTTTCGATTCCACATAAATATTCAGTATAACTTGTACGAGATTCATAGTAATAAAAAAATATCAATCTGGAAATCTGCAGATGTTAATGAACAATCGTATATCATCCTTATTTTGGAACTCCTATTTTTTAAAAACTAATAATATTTACTATTTTTTTAAAGGGTTAATTGCAAATTAAGTCACCACATTTCACTTAATTGCAATTCAATTTAAATTTTTGAATAATTGCAAATAAAATCAATTCTATTTATGTTCAAGTTTAACGTTTCGAGATTAGATCGAAATAAAAAATAATGTTGTTTCATTAATTAAGGAGGTGTCACATCAGCTAGTCACGTTAGATTTGGACACAAATAAATCTGTCAAGAAGTCTAAAATTATTCAAAAGTTTAGATTAAATTACTTTTTTTTAAAATATGAACCCATTGGACCACAGATCCATCAGGCCACGAGCCCATTATGGCTTAATTACTGAGTACCGTTATATACACCTCCATCTGTAGTAGATATACTCACTTTTTTTTAATTGTATTTATATAGTAGTGTATAATGGAGGAAGTATATATGTAATAGGTGTAAATTTGAAGATATGTGTCAGATTATTATTTTTTTAAGGAGAAAATCAAGCTATGCTACAGATTAATAAGTGAGAATGTGGATCTAATTTCTCATAACACAACAAAGAGACTACTCCTAATCAATGTAGAGAAAATGAGAGTGGAGGCTTTACATACTACGAGCTAAGTCGTGGGCGATTCCATTGATCGTCCTCCTGATGTGTTGAAACTCACAATATTCCACGTGCACTCGCAGCCTGTTTATATTGTCATGAGCCATGCCTTCCGGTCCATATATTTGCTATTTGCCATTCGGATTGCGCAAATCGCTTCTTTCGAGTCGAATTGAAAGTGAACATTCTGAAAATCGTGATCAAGGCACCAATGCAAACTACACCCAATGGCTCTAAGTTCTGCCCCCAAAACCGACCCCAGATCACGTATTTTAACTTGTTGGCCATAAAGGTCCACTCGTACTCCATCATTTATTTTTTTCCAATAGTATATTTTTTCTCTCTTGTTGAAATTCTTTAAGATAGGAACTTGCCCAACCCATGTTATACAAATGAGTTCTTCAGAAACAAATGATGGTTCAAAACATAGAAATTGCAGAAGACAATCTTGATAATCAAAGAATGTGGTGCACAGATTCTCAAACTTGTGCTCACACGACAACTTTCGTGTAACGAGAGGCGGGGATGCGTAAGAAATAAGTATCTATACTCATGATCATTTAAATAAAAGTCACATATACTTAATACTCATTGTCATATATGGATCCAAATGTGGTGAAAATCAATGAGTGAAAGCAAACATATATACTGTATAATCATAAAGCTAAGATTATAATTCTCTTTTCCTAAAATACACTTTTCATTCACAGATTTTTAATCAAATAGTCCTTTTGTCCAATATTGTTGTAACATATAAACTAATAATCTTGCTTCCTTATTTTGTGAATCTTATGCTTAAAATACAATAAGTTGAAATTTGCACATAGAGACTCTTTTATGTGTCTAATATAATATATGCTTTGTGCGTTATAATTTGAAGTAATTATCGACAAAGACCATTCTCATTTACACATACATATTTGAGTTTGATCGTGAACATATAACACACACTAGGTACACACAATTCAAATAAATAGTTTAACATGGGAGATTAGGGGAATTCAAGGGGAAATGGTTCTTGGAATAAGAATATCTCCAATGTTGTTGTGCCATGGATCAGCCAAATGAGTTGCCAAGTTCTCCAATGGCCCTGTTCCTGGATATGCTGATTGCTGCACCACGAATCCCACAAATGCCAACATTGCTAGACGACCTAATTCATTTGTAAACAATAAACCCAATTTCACTACTCTGTATATATAATCAAAACAAAAGAAAACAAGAGATCGAGAAAATCATGAATTTCAAACTTACCATTCTTGACCTCCTTGACTTTGTACTCTTCCAACTTTTTAGGGTCCTTTGAGTAACCCAAGGGGTCAAAAGCCCCACCCGGGTACTTCTTCTTTTCGGGGTCTTTCTCCATGCTTCTCTGGTGCTCCACAAACGCAATTGCCAAGAATTCAATGACCAAAATGGTGGGTAGGGTACCCCATGGAACGGGGTTACCCAAATAGGTGGCCTGGCCGCCCGGAACAGCTGCCCATTCTTGGGCTTTGACCCAGTTCCCCAACCCCAATGCCTCTGGGACAAGGATCCCGGGCTACACAAATCATTTCTATATTCATTAATAATAATACTCCTAAATGAGTAATAAAATAATGGAGTAAGTAATTCACTTACAACGGCAAGCATAGCCCATCTGCAGTGATACAGCTCAGATTCCTTGAATCTTTCTAGATTTTCCGGTACTTCTCCTAAACGAAGCGGGTCGAATCCGAAATCTCTGAAACCAACAATTCCATATAATAATTGTACTCCATTAAAGAGGGGAAATAAAATTAAATAAAAATGAAATTACCCAGGAGCGGAACCGTCGAGGTAGGGTGGGCGGGGCTGGCCGGGCATCCACTCGGCGGACATGGAGAACCTGGAAGTGGAGACGGTGGCATTGGTGCCGAAAGAGGCGGAGGCGGCGAATTTAGACTTGGAGGAGGAGAGGAGGGAGGGGCAGACGGCGACGCCGCAGCTCATGACGGCATTGGTAGCCATTGTTGAGCAGAGAAGGAAGAGGTGGGAGTGGATGAGGGAGATTTGGATGAAGGAGTGTACAAGTAAGTATTACGGGAAAGCAGGATTTGGGTAATCCAGATATTGGCTAAGAATATGGGTATCTATCATTCTATTGGGCCACGTGTGTGGTGTTCAACCAATCAGATGTTGATGTCGAATAGCGTTTTCCATGGTGGAGGTTGGATATCAAATTCAAGGGGTTAAAAATCTGGGTGAGATATCTAGATTCTAGACTGTATTTGGCTCTTGGACACCAGACACGTGGATATAAATTTTTTAATATACTCACCCTGATTGCTAAATTTTGTTTACCACATTTTATCTCAGTAATTCGATTATCAATATCAAAACAACTAGAAAATCTTTACACAAATCAAATCGTGAGGTAGCCAAGACTAGTGTAACATTTGCTCACAACTATGTCCACATTTTCATTGTCAATTCGAAATAAATATTGCACACAAAGATATTCACATAAAAAGAAAAAAAAAAATTAAGGACAAAGAGGTCCATCAAGATCCAAGGATAAACTAACATCATCACTAATCATGCATGCAGAGAATCCAACATAATTGCACAAAGACGTGAAAAAACTCACATCTAGTAAACTAGAGAAGGAGAAAAACTAAAAACAAAGAAAATAGAAACTAAATAAGAAAAACACCTAACAACAACAAATCAACCTTTCAATTGGCCAGCGGTGCCGTTGGAAAGATCCGTCAATTGGTCCAAACACCTACACCAAAGAAAAAACTCTTAAAAGTTGGAGTTGAAAACGAATCTGCTGCAAGAAGAAGAGTAGTAGCAATCGGTAGCAATGGCAACTGTTGACTAGTAAACGAGGATTTTGCAAACCAGATGGACCGTCTTGGCAAATCTTTACCCATTTTTTTTATCTTTGTTTTTCTTGACATGGAGATGCTATAGTGTGGGGTAGTTGTCTCATATTAAAAATAGAGATTTGAATGCAACTTTAAACAAATGGTACACTCGTCTCTCTATTTTTTCACAATTGTTGGAGGGAGCAGACATGCTTGGATGATTTATTTTCAATTACTTGCAAATCGTTGGCTTTGTCATTTATCTATAGATACCCGATTTGAAGTTTAATGTGCAAGTAAATGACAAAGCCAACGATTTACAGGTAATTGCATGATGTTTACCTTCGATTGCAAGTAATAAGGACAAACATTTTAAAATTTATAAATATAAGGGACTAACTTCAAAGTCTAAAAACTTGACAAAAATCTTAAAATCTATAAAAATAAGGAACTAATTTCGAAGTTAGAAAAGTCAGAGAGGGCAAAAAATCAAAATGCAAACAACTTAAGAGTGGCAAAAAAAAAAAAAAAGTATTTCCCCTAATATACTAATGCACAACAAAAAAATTCTGAAACAGTTATCCTGCCAGTGCCAGAGACATAATTTATATATATATATATATAAAAACATTGGGCTGCATGTTTCCCAGTGATAAAGAGGTTTATTAAATTGAGTTATACGATGCAAGTGTAACTGGTTTCATCAATCTAAAGCAGCAAAGAGCAGAGATGCATTTGTTCCACCGAATCCAAAAGAGTTGGACATTGCTGCTTTAATCTCCATCTTCTTTGAAGCACTCAATGGCATTATTAACTCACCATTAAATATAGGATCGGGTTCAACGAGGTTGCGCGTTAATGGTGCAATTCCCTGCAATCACATGTCGATAAGCACAATCTAGATTCAATAATATAATGTTTGGGAGATTAACATAGATTTGGATCCTACATGGTGTATGGATAATATAGAGAATATTGCTTCGACTGCTCCAGCTGCCCCGAGGAGATGCCCAACCGCACCCTGATGACATGGATGGAAAAACATGGATAAAATACAGATTTTGTTTAGGGGTGTAGTAGATATGATCTCTAGGTTACCTTTGTCGACGACAAGGCCAACGTAGCCGATGCTGCATTACTGCAAAACAGTGACTTGATCGCCTTGGCTTCCACAACATCACCTGCATCACGTATTTTGCGTTTAACACACCACTCACTGTACCGTTAATAAGTATCTCAGAATAGCTTTATACTGAATTCAGATTACCCAAAGGAGTGGAAGTAGCATGTGCATTAATGTAATCCACCTGGTCAGGGTTCAGCCCAGACTGCCAACCACACCAGAAACAAAAACGAGGCAAGGTATATTAATTCGTGTATTCTTGTTTGCATTTATGATTTTTAATATTTTAAGGAGTTACAAAAATATTAAAAATACCTGTTCTAAAGCACGTGACATGGCCAAAAAAGCTCCTCTTCCATCACCATGCGGTTGAGTGATGTGATATGCATCGCCTTAAGAATGCCCAGTTTTGTGTGAGGTAAAAGAACGTTATTGAAATCTAAAGGTTGAAGAAATTACCTGACATCCCATAACCCCGGACCTCTGCATATACTTTAGCACCTCGATTTTTTGCATGCTCAAGTTCCTAAAAGATAAAATAAAAGGGTGTCACAAGAGGTGTTCAACGACAACTGGCTTTTGAATCTAAATAAATAAGAACCGAGGAAGCATCCATATTTTATGAAGGCTGCTTGTATTAGCATAAAACTTGTAGAATTGACAACTTGTGTAGATACTCTTGAAGCTAAATCTTCTTTCCATTTGAAAACAAACGTAGAATATGTTGATTTGTAACAGCACTCACCTCCAAAACCAGGATGCCAGCACCTTCACCTATGCTGTGTTTCAGCAGTTTATTAGGGTGATACATACATGTGAAACAATTAAAGCTGCTCACAAGACACTCAATCGAACAATACTTACACAAACCCATCACGTCCACAGTCAAAAGGTCTTGATGCTTCTTCAGGTGCATTATTATACTTGGACGTCAGTGCCCTCGACCTGTATGTGTTATCATTTTAACTTGGTCAACAAAGCTCTTGTCGAAATCTGACTATTTTCCTAGAGTTTAAAAATCAAACAGTAGAGCAGAGCAGTGTTTCGTTTTCATTTTATTAGCAGGAGATTTGGGAAGGGGGGATAGCATGATACACATTAATCATTACCTACAAAATCCTGCTATAGATAAAGCATCAATGCTTGCCTCAGTCCCCCCAGCAACCATAACATCAGCATCGCCAAATTGAATCATTCTGGCAGCATCTCCAATAGAATGTGCCCCAGTAGCACAAGCTGTCACTGCAGCATGGTTTGGTCCCTAGATTCAAATCAAGACTAGGATATACAAATACATCTGGTGTAATAGAAATATTATTCTTAAAACACAATAAAATTATCTGAAACTTTACTACAAGTTGACTTTATTGCTCAACCTTTATTTGACAAGCTAGTAATTCAAGTAATTGCTTCCTAATGCACTACTTTTTTCTTTAATTCATTAATACTCACTGTTTTGTGAGGTTTGCCCTCAAAATAACAAATATTATAGGTTTCTGACTGCAAAGTTATTTAATAAATAGATACCAACAGAAATGAAAATTATATAGCAATGAATTCAATTACATTTCACATGTGATCGGCATTACCTGGAATCCGTACTTCATGCTCACATGGCCGGAAGCCATGTTTATTAGTATCCTTGGTATGAAAAATGGACTGAGCCGTCGTAGTTTCTGCTCTCAAAAAAAAAAAGTTATAGTAGTTAGAAATATAATGTACTGTAAATATCGAATAAAAATCTGAAACAAAATGAAATGAGACAGCGGAGGGATTCCCCTGGTTCCTACTGAGGATAAGTTTGACATCTACATTTCATAAAATCGCTCAAACTCGAGAGACTTTCACCACAAACCAAAGAAGAAAATAGCAGATCCACATATTTTTATAAAGTTATGCAGATAAAGATAATTAACCAACTAACCTTCTCATAAATCATTTTTGAAGCATCTAATATGTCACTGATGCTACCAGTCCCTGCACCTATAGAAACTCCCTAATGATCTTAGAGTCAGAAAATGAAAAGTTGCAAACAGAACTTAAAAAACACAAACGTTCATAACATATATGAACAAAATACCGTTCTTTCCTTCTCATCCTGCTGGGTGGGCATATAATTTGCATCTCTTAGAGCCTCATCAGCAGCACATAATGCATAGCCTATGAATCTGGCAATCGCCCTATGATCCTGCGGAGATTTTCATAACTCAAGATTGTTGAGGCTGGTTTTTTAATACAAAATTAATATGAAAGCCTTTTAAACTTTCACCAAATGGATTTCGCCCAACCAAACAGCTAATCACCTACCCAAGAGCAGGAGTTAGTGTCCTGTATTTTTCTTTCCTCATACATGGATCCATCAAAATCATCCAATGTAATTAATATTCAGTAAAAATATTTTTGCAACCGCGCTTTGTTTGTCATCATCAATTTTAAAAAAATCAGGTCGATCAACCTCATTATACCATTTAACAAAATTTAGTGGCATGCTCTGAAAAAGTGTCTACATTTATAATTAGTTCTTCTTATACAGAAATATTTCAAGGGTACTGGATTGTTTTTCCCAATCACAGGAGAACAAAAAATTCAAAAGTAGTTTATGGAACAACCTTTTCTTAGACTCAGAATATACCTCAAAATTAAATTTTGACTAGTTTGCTCTTTCTCACTATACTACAAACTAGTAAAATTTAGGTAAGAATACGTATACCAATCAGTTTACAAAATGGAAACATACAAACAAGTATTACCTTAGAATTAAGCCACAACTCCTCATCAAAGTCACCTGGCTTGGATCCACATGGCACAATTCCAGCAACTTTGGATGTCAATTGGTCGTATGTATGTAATTGTGTCTCTTCATCAAATCCCTTCATGTTCAAATCTTCAACAGTTATCGCCCTAACTCCACAATCCCCATCTAATAAACGCTTCCAGGTGACTTCCACACCGCAACCTAAAGGTGTTACCATTCCTAAACCTATGGCAATTACAACAAGAATCCAGAAATTAACCAAATTAATGCATATAGTTCAAACCTCCCACAATATGCTTTTAAGTTCGTATTTCAACGTAAAACCTCAAGAAATTATTATACCAATTAGCAGCAAATGGAAAGTACTGTACCTGTTACAACAACTCTACGAGAAGGTAAACGGGGTGGAGGGCCAAAGGGACCGGAAGAGAACAAGCGACTGAGATGGATGACTGATTTCAAGAGTCTATCACTATTGCGCCTTGCCATTGCCCTACAAGGTTTTATTGTCCACCTCTTTGGGGAATTTTGTCGAACAAGTGATAGGCTGATAGCAATTCAAATGCAGAATCAACCAAAAGATTAATCTTTCATGGCGTCATCTAAACAGCATTTTTATGCTCATTTATAAATAAAATTACCTCTTTTCGCGAAAGCAAACGGCGGAGTTCCCGATTAACTCTCTGGAAATATGAATCCTCCCGCAGCTTCAAAGTCGGCGCCTCACTTGTAGTTATTTGCAGATTTCTCCTTATAATATTCAGAATTACGTAATCACTCCACGATGTTTATATTTATGGCATCCACACCCCGTTTGTTCAAAATATTTCATATAATTAGAATTCTAAACTTTTGAGGGGCCAAGTTGTAATGTAAAACTACTTTCCAGTTTCCCAGCGCAAGAATTATTTGCTTCCTCTTACTCGAAATTTCAAAATCAAGAATTTAACACTAAAAATTGTGAGAATCCATATTAAAGTTGGATGAGATCATACATAAATTGAAGGTTGTGAGTTGTGACACAGACCAGAATGAGCTCTTCACAGCTCTCAGGAGTAAGTGATGATTCGCATATATTCATTCATGTTTAACAATGCATGCATCATCAGATCTAAGCTGGGGTTTTGGATTCCTTTTTTTTATTATTAAATTGGGGTTCTGTTCTTCATGAATAGGGAGGGATGACAGGATTTACGAAGCTGTGCAGGGGATTGGGTATGGTATTGATAAGCGGTCACATTGTTGTGCGGATTTTTCCATCTGCTCTTTCATATCTTGCTCTCATCCCTGCCAAGTATTTCCTTATTCTCTCCGACTTTGAATTTTCATTTCTTTTCTTTTTTATGTGCTATTTTGTGGTTTTTTTAATAGAGGGGTTGTAGTGTTATTTGAGCTCTTGTTGTTTAATGTCTGTTTAGAGTCTTGGGTTGTATAAGATGAACAGGGGTTGTAGTGTTAATTTTCATTACAAGATGCTTCTTGTTTAGCTTTACAGATTAACTATAAGTAAAAATTTGAAGATGATATAAGATTTTATTTGATGGTTTAGCATTATTGACAACATAAACTGGAGGAATGTTGTGAATTTGGAACACAATTGAGGATAGGAGGGTAGCTTCCTTCAAGTAGTATTGTGATTGTGGACAAAGACTTGTGAGAGACGGTCTCGGGTCACAAACTAGCACAAATTAAGACTCACTCCTTCCAGAGGGTTAAAGCGTCTGTGTTCAAATTATGTTGCATCTCACACTAGGCATCCTCATGATTGTGATATGCATATATATCATACCAAAAGATTTACTATCTTTTGAATTTCCTCTAGGACTATTCCGTTTGGTTGGAATCTCATCACAGCTGGATATACTGAACAATCAATCTCTGGGGTATTCTTCATTTTCTACTTTGAACATATACTACATTATACTACATTCATGTCCTATGTCTCCTGTGTTTTTAGTTTTAAAAGAGAATCATTAGTGTTTTGCAGGTGGTCATCAGCATAATTGGTCTCTTTTTTATGAGCAAAGTGCTTGAACCTATGTGGGGCTCTACCGAATTTTTTAAGTTCATCTTTGTCGTTAACTTCCTGACATCAGTCTGCGTTTTCATTGTTGCCATTTCTGTCTACTCCATTACAAGGCAGGAAATATATCTGTAAGTTATCAAGAGGACTCACTTTATGTTTGTTTCAGGCCATCATACGAGTTTCGGATTTAAAATTCGATTTTCAAATTGAATGTCTTAAAATAATACATGTAAGCCTATCATTACACTATCAATCGCTATTAAACATCGATTTGACATAAAGCAAAATCTCATCCTACCGATATCTCAAAACAAACTATTCATCAAGAATTTCGAATCCAAGTATTTCAAAGTCATGACTTCCTGCGACACCTAAATCATTGTACAAACATAAACCTTAAAGTATAGCTTGTTTCATCAGTCCCATTCCCTGTTTTTCCTTTTGATGAATAACACCCAAACAAAGAAATTCCACTAGTATAGCCTCCTTATCTTTGGCATGTCTTATTATATAGTGTATGTATTGTATTTCATTATTTGCTCTAAAATAATTGTGATTTCTTCATGCTATTTTCTATTGCAGTTATCAGCCGATTTCTGGTTTCCAAGGGGTCCTATTCGGTCTTCTAGTTGGCATCAAACAAATAATGCCTGACCAAGAGTTGTCTTTCTCAAAGATAAAAGCAAAAGTAGAACTTTGATCTTTGATTTTTCGTTTATTATTGAAATGTGAGCTAGCACCTAGCAGTGGTTTCTTGCATCTTCTCACATATCGTGCATGCAACTCTCTTGCAGTGGCTGCCTTCTCTAGCACTCTCAGTCTCTGTTGTCATAACTTTTTTCGTGAAAGAACCAGCATTGTATCTTCCTACCTTAATTTTTGGGACCTACATAGGTTGGATTTACCTTAGGTACTGGCAACCGAAACAAGAGACTACCTTAAGAGGCGACCCGATTGATGAATTTGCTTTCTCCACATTTTTCCCCGAGTTTTTAAGGTAATAGTCCCCTGCATCTCCCTTCATTTTCTTTCATGTATCTGCATATCATAACCTAATTCGAGTTTATGGAATGCAGGCCGGTGATTGATCCTGTTTCCACGATTCTTGAGCGCATGTTCTGCGGAAGAAGACCTGAAAACAATGAGACCAAGGACTATACTTCACGAGATACCTCGTTGTCTGGTTCAGATTCCATTGAAGCATCTAGGAGAAGGTAATCTCACTTGTTGCTAATTATGAAAAATGGATTGATGAGTTATGTTAAAGGATTCTTTATAGACGTTGTGTTTTTATCATGGTAGGGAAAGAGGTGCTCGGGCACTCGAAGAACGATTGGCTGCTGCTGAAAGAGAGAGAATGGCTGCTGCAGCAAGGGTAGAACAGACACCCAAAGATGCATCAGAAAATGCATAGAAAGTCGGAAAATTCGATTTTGCACCCTCAGTTTTCAGGTCTCAGGCATATTGCAGCTTGCGGTGCACAAACGGTTAAAACCGCAAGTTCCGAATTTCAAAAAAATTGAATTGAAACCGAACCAGACTAGAACCGATTTCGGTTAAGGTTTATGAATCAACTTTTCGGTTCTAACCGACAATTTTTTCAAATTTTTACTTGTTTCTTGCTTCTTTTTGAACATATTTTGTAGGAAATAAGGTAGTATTACATTTGTGTATATGGTCATATGATTTTTTTAGAAATTTAATTGAATGTTACATAATTGATAATTCATTCATTAAATATTCAAATTGAATATTAGTTGATATATCATTTGAGCCAGACCCACTCTATATCAAGGAAATATATATTCTTTTATCAGAGCTGTTAGGGGGTCGTTGGGCAACTAGTGGCTAAAAAACTTGAGGCCCGACTTCAGGTGACCGAGGAGCCCGTTTCTTTAGAGGACGACAAAGCTGAATCTTTAGCGCGCATACATCCACGACTAATGTGCCCAAACAAATCCCAAGTGCAGAGCTGAAATGCTCGAGGGCGCGGGCTCCGACATCATATAAACAGCTAATTTGAGGAAATAAGAAGAGCTAACTCAAACTATCTTGGAAGAGCTGAAATTCACTAACACTAGGGTACATAGCTGATGCATAAATAATCTGATATGATTTTTAAGATTTAGCATTGTAAAATCAAGAGAAATATGATGAATGAGTCTAACGGCTTGATGAACTTAAACTTCACTATTAATCCACACAAAGTCATTATGTTTCATAATAAAAACGGGCACAAAGGAGGCTGCTCGTAAATCCAAATTGCAACATGAAAAAATAAACAAAGTAATAGTTTATTTTGTATTATTTCAATTGCCTAAATTAGATTGTAATTCTGTCAAAAAATATATATATCCAACACCGAAAAGGCCAAGAATACAACAACAAAGACCCAAATACAAGGGGGATTGAATAGTACAGCCCAATAAACAAGTATAAAAGACAACTGAGTTGTTATTTGTCCATGAATCCTGAGTGACTTCTTTCACATTATTCAAGCCATGTCTCACAACTGAAAAACTGAGACATACTGTACCACTCACCTCAAGAATTGAGCAATGTTTATTGCTTATTTTTTCAAGAAATTCTCGATTTGTACAAGTGCCTGGCGACGTGTATCATTAGATTAGCGACAGAGTTAGACAAGTAAAAAAGGGATTAAATCATCTAGTTAAGAGTAGAGAGAGGGAGAGGAGAAAGACCTCGATTGCAATTGTAGTTGGTGAGATATCGATTACATCTTCAAATCCAAGCTTCATCGCCATATCTATTATAAGAGACATGCATTGTCACAAACAAGTAGGTTTCGATAATGGAACAAAAACCACATGATTGAGATCATACTTTCAAGAGAAACTCTAACATCAGCATTGCCATATGCTTCACCCCTCTCTTCAAAAAGGGTACATAATCGCTTCATGGTCTACAGAAACAGTGCATAGATTGAACTGATATCGTTAGAATTTATATATATATATATATAAAAACTGGTGTACAGAATTATATCCAAAGCTATAGGCTACCTTAGTATAAGGATCTCCAGATCCATGGTGCAGAAGGGGACGAGAATCAGTTCCAACAGCTGTAATTCTACGAGCTAAGGCTTCCAAAGGTACATCTAGCCAAACACTAATACCCTTTCTCATGTGTCTCCTAGTATGTCAAAACAAATGACAAGTTAAAGCAGATACCCAAGTTGATCATGCAGAAAAGAAAAAAAAAACAAGAACTTGACATGTTATTACCAATTGATTGGCCGAACAACTGCACCCCCACCTGTTGAAACAATTAACCGATTCATCGAAGACAACTTCTTCAATACCTCAGTCTGAAGAATAAAAGAATGAAAAAACCTCAGTCAAAATCTACAAGAGTGGACAACTTTTTGTCTCTCCAATAATCGTGAATATTGGCTCGTAGCAATTATATATTTCAAACAGAGAAAATCTAATTAGCCAGAGGCTGCAACTTCAACATAAACAGATACGAGGTCCTAAAGTTACAACAAAAAAATTTAGAGTAACCAAAAAAACTTAAGTTTATTAAAAAGTGTGGTAGAATATGCAAGAGATGAACAAATTGTAAACGAACTGCTTATTCCTTGCTAACCTCATTATCTCTAAAGAAGCTCTCACCATATAGCTTGAAGATTTCGGCCACAGTATTTCCACCAACAGTCTCCTCTATCAGTGTATCGCTGAAACATTCACAAGAAATACATTCATGCTGTTAATATTAAGCATAGCATGGTGTACCCAAGGATTCCGACATATTCATCTGGATGCCAAACTAACCAAAAATAATAAATAAAAAATCACTGTCTGACTCATTAAAATCCAGAGATGAAACAACTATTAAAATCATTACAACAAATATCACAATGAAGGTTTTCACATTGAGTTTCCTGAAAAACATATCTTCTCTTAACTTGCAAGAAACAAAAGTAATATGTGGGGTTTACCAGTCAACAAATGAATATCCAAGGGATTCCGACAAAACCTTGCCCACTGTTGTTTTCCCAGATCCCATCATTCCTGCAACAAACAAAAATTGACTTAAAAATGCAAATCACCCTATGCAGTAATAGAATACTGATCTAAGAACTGTGATGTGCACCCACCAACAAGATATAGACATTGTCCATCTAAATATGGTTCGATCTCTTCAGATTTTTCCTGTGATAGTATCAACTCTGAGTCATAATCTAATTCAAGTGCTAAAATCATCAAGAATAGCCATTTCTTCAGTACATTGATTTATATGATACAATTGAAGGCAGCCTCTTGCCTACTAAAAAGGTTCTTATTTATTCTGGACATTAATAAAAGGAAGAAAATGTCAAAAGAACTCACCTTTATGATCTTTGATTCATCAAATAATGCTGGAGAGATGTCAGATTTCAGCACCGAAGCTACAAGAGAGAGAGAGAGAGAGCATCCGAGGATGTTAATGTCCATTAATAAGTTCTTTTTATGTGTGGAACAGAGGGGGAAAACAATAATTTTCAAGAAAAACACGCAAGCCTTCACCTCCACCTTTCTTATTATGCACATGTGATGTAAAAAATAACATTCATACGACATCATATGACAACCAACAATAGGAAAAAATTTGGCAGTTAAACTAACCATATTACAGGGCAATCTAGGAGTACAATAAAATCAATTTCTTAGAAACATTATATGACAACCAACAATATGCAAAAAAAATTACAGCTAAACTAGCCATATTAGACGGCAATCTACAAGTACATTAAAATCAATTTCTTAGAAAGATTATGTGTGCGTTGCTCCAAAGTAGTTCACTTAAGGTATTGTTTGAAGAATTATCACTTTTAACAAATCAAGTTACAATCTTAATGCACAAAATAAAGATAGTTACATTGAAGTCAGATGACAAAAACACTAACTAGGGTCCACATGAATCAGCTCAAATGCTTAAAAATTGAAAGTGTAATTATTTTTACAAACTACCTTGATGTTTTTCGGAAGAACACGAGACCTTTAAAGTTACAAGTCCGCGGAATCTCTTCTTAGCAAGCACACCACGAGAAGCTGGCATCTGATTCAACCGTTGATCAACAGACTTGTGAAAAAACTGCAAAGAACTGGTAGGTTTTCTTGCAATCTTTTCTGGGTTTATCCATGTGGATGATTGCAGAACTCTTATCTCCATGTTATATCACTCACTTCTCTGCCAAAATAATTTGATCCCAATTCCAAGAAAATGAAGCCCTCTACAAAGAAACGTCAATGTTAGAAAGCCTTCTCAGTTATTCACACACACACACATTCCCACCCCACAACCAAATAAAAAACTAAAAAGATCCAATCTTTTATGTCCCATTTCATCATATTTCCATGAATTCACATCAAATAAATCAAATTCCTAGGAAAACAGGAATAACAAGATGAGTTCATCAGACACAAATTGAAAATCAACAGCAGAAATTTACTAAATTGTCAACTTTGGGCAATTTGATATTCTTGAATATTCAGCATAACAATGAAGAGAGAATATCAAGAAAGCAGAGGTTACCGATAAGTGGCTATGAAATCGTGAGAGCTTCCGCTTTCCGGTGAGGGTTTCAGACTTGGGAATTGGGAGTAAAATTCTGATTTTAAAATTCTTTTATACAGCTATAGCATATACCCACCAAACTAAAGACAAAATCAAGAAGATGGAAATTGTATGAAGGAAAGGAAGGGGGTGGCTTAATGGTTTAGCGAGTAGAAGGAGAATTTGCAGGTGGATGATGGCCGGGCCGGGCCGGTGGTTGGTAGGTCTTGGGATGTTAGTTGCCACCTACTATCAGCCCAGCCCTCTTTCTTTTTTGGATAATTTGCACTATGCACCCTCTTCATATGCCTACTTTTTAGATTTTAAAATATGTACAAAAAGGAAATTAAATTATTACAAAATTAACTAAAAGGCCAATTCAGTATTGGTTAAAAATCTTCAAAATCGAGAGCGGCGATTTTATAACCGATAATTACGGTTATAAATCGAATTGACACCTTATATAGAGTGATTTGATTCTGGTTTTAAAAAATTAAAATCGAAATTGGGATTAACCATCGGCTTTATCTATTTTTTATGTAAAAAATAACAATATTAATATAAATGAATTAATTTTACTACAAGTTCAAACTTTTAGATGAGAAAACATTCTTTCATGGTATTTGAGTTTTAGACTCACACGTTTTTGATTCAGAACTCGTTAAAAGCAACTTCACTCGTATTAAATTGTTTACTCAATAAGTCTTATCTCAAAATGGTAGAAGAAAAGCGATAATTTAGTCCACAAGTGAAAGGGAATATTATAGAATTAATATAAAATAATTTTTTTAAGGTAATATAAATTAATTAATTTTACATTTCTATACACAAGAGAATTCAATTTAAACATAAATTCGATTTTTTTTTTTTAGATATTTTTTCTTTTTCCTTTTCTTTTTAAAAGTACATACATCCTCTGATTCCTCTCCCTCCCCCTCTTTATTGTTAATGAAATTGTTTCATAATAAATGTTCTTTTAACAAAAAAAAATTTAATAGAAAGTTATAATTTATACTATATCCATCCACTTAAATAAAAAAAAAAAATTATCCATCCACAAAATTATGTGCATAATTTGTGTTGATAGGGAGAGTACAACTTTACCCTTAAATCAAATTTTAACACTCCAATTTCTACTCTCCATATTTATTTATATTACAATTTTCATTATAACAAAAATGGGGTAAATTGAAAAGAAATGAAGTGAAAATAGTTAAAATGATAAATAATTTGAGACAAAAATTACAATTTAAAATGACATTTATTATGAGACTGTGAAGTATTCTTCCAACTTAATCTATTCATTAATACATGTAAAAGGACATATTATGATCATAATTCATTCATTAATAACATGTAAGTTGATTATTATGACCAATCATTCATTAATAACACGTAAAAGGCTATATTTTTCATTTTATGCAAATAATTAATCACAAGTAATAAATGAATTTAATAAAGCAAACATGCTCTTGCATTTTTTTTTTTTTATGTATTTATAGTCATTTATTCTACCTCTCAAAAATCAAGAAAAGTGTCAAATTAGAGAAAATTATTAAACAGTGCCTCCGCCCCTAATTAGAATGAACCTCCTATATTGATGTTGAAATAAGTGTTTTTTTATAGGATCCTACACATATGACAATGTGGTATGTCAATGTTGTGCTTTTTTATTTCAACAATTATGACAACATCAGTATTTGTTCTTTATTTTTTCAGTGACTCCACTTTAGACTTGTTGCTTTTAATATTCATAGTGCAGTTTGAAGACGTAAACAACCTCCAATTATGCGGTTGCATAAGAGTGAAAAGTTATTGAACATATATAACCAACAAATTCCTACTTTTTAGGAGTTGAGGAAAGAAGTTTATTCCTATGATCAAGGCATCTTCGATGAGAGCAGTTGAAGTCCCGAAGTCTATATAAAGTGTGGTTGCCTAAACACAAGAACTATCGAGAAGAAAAACTAAATTAGCTTACTAGTCTATTGTATGCAAGCTCACTTATAGTTAGAAATACTTTTGTTTCTTCTTATAGATTGATGCATTGTTGTATACCCTATCAATTAATGTATCTATCATGTTCATCTACGAGATTATATATATATGTATAGATTTATGAGAGATATAGTTTCATAGATCAAGTAGATTTTCCAAACTTTCTAAAGTTGTAGTTTCCAAACCTCTTGTAGTTCTTTTGTGTCACTACTTTGTTATAGTGAACCGTGTAGACTTATTCATAATCTACCCAAATTTTGAATATTTCCATTTGTAAAGTGTTGTTTTATTTTCGCTGCACATTGTTGTCTGAATTGTGTCATCACAATAGACAACATCTCTATTTACACTGCACACACACTTTCATTCTCCATTTCTCTCCGTCCCTTATTAGATTAAAAATGACAAAAAATAATTTTAATTACTCTTTCCAATTATCTCATTCATTCAAATGTCATTATTTTTCCTATATAAATTTTTTTTTTGTCTTATACTCCTTAGTTGATTAATATACTTTCAATAAAAAAAAATTATCCCTTAATACCAATAAATAATTATCACATTAAATATCGTACTAAAGTTAAAAGGGACAATTGAATGAGAGATGGAGGGAGTAACCCTCTTGAAAATCAAAAGCGGACATATATTTTGAAATAACTTTTTTTTTTATTTAACGACAGTTAAAGTGGAACGAAGACATAATTAAGTCATTGAAGGAGTACAAGTTAGAGTATTTGTAACTGGTATTAATTCCTGTATATTTCTCTTTTAAACATAATTTGAGTCTCATATATTTCTCTTTTAAACCCATGACATGTATAATGTATTAACATCAAGTAACTGAAATGGAAGGTGAACATGAAAAGAAAATGGTTAATTATTTACTTAAATTAATCTAAGAAAATTATAGAACAATCAATATATAATTCAGTATATTTGTATATGATCCTTGATGAATCATGATGAGCTCCCACTCCCTTTTTTTCTAAAAGAAAATTCCTTGATACTACTTCGAACTTGATGTTGACCTCTAGTTACCACTTCTAGAGAACTTGGATTTTCGACATCCCTTTCAATATCAATGGCCATAGCTTCCGATACTCGATCCTTTTTACTAAAATCGTCGTCGTCATCGTTGTGGTGTCGAGGGGACATCGACGTCCCCTCACCACCACCACCCCAACTCTGATCATTGCCCATGGTCAATGCTCGGGGTGAGACTTGATATCCGCCATCCTCGAGATCAGCATCATACTTTTTGTGGCTTTGCAAAAGATAGACGGGCGACATGCTCCCGTGTAATGGGGAGGTGGGGCGACTGGAGAAGGGCGTGCTGCTGGCGGAGGGCCGCCCCTGTTTGATATGTTTTTTGGCCGTGTGATGCCACTCTTTCAATGCTGATGCAACGTGATCACTGAATATTACTGGCTTCATTTTTGACCCCATTTGAGTGACTAAGGCATATAGAGGGAGAGTAACGTAGCTACACATGAATTGTATTATCACTCTGCAATAAAACAACACATAAATTCATTATCTTATAATTGGGGAAGGATTGTAACTCAATTAATTAAATTCTAATCGATTGAACGAATTCAAGTAGCTTGTGAGTTGACTCGATTACATTAATACCTCGATTGGGTTGAAAGCAAATTAAAAGAAACTTACCCCATCACAATTCGAATGACCATATCTTCAAGATTCTCATGGTAACAAGATGGATATCCAAATTCATACTGAGGAAAAAAAAAAAAGACAAGAAGTATGTCATGAATATGTCTGAACACTGAACAGAATTATATATAAATGTTGCACAACTTACCCAACTCCAAGCAAAGAAACCCAATTGAAATGCATTCTGCAAAAAAAATATAAAAACAACATAGATCAATAAGGTTGAATTTTCCTAATGATTAATCAATACTAATTCCATAAAATAAAATTGCGTACCGCAAAAGAAACAAAATGAATCAAGAAAAGAACGAATCGAGGACGACGAAACCAGAACAAATCGTCGTTGGGTTGAACAACTGGGCTACCCCTGATCACATCTCCTCTCTCTAAAATTCTTGTTCCCATTTGTGTTATAATCATTTGTAACTTTGCTCCAATCAACAGTAATATCTGATCATAATCACACGTACACAAATTATCGTTAA
This sequence comes from Galeopsis tetrahit, assembly GCA_963675135.1. Classification (NCBI taxonomy): domain Eukaryota; kingdom Viridiplantae; phylum Streptophyta; class Magnoliopsida; order Lamiales; family Lamiaceae; genus Galeopsis; species Galeopsis tetrahit. The sequence goes on from OY776132.1 coordinate 70,672,891, forward strand.
TTGAAATACTTGTATAATTGATTTATGCAGAAAAAATACAATTTTAATCTCACTCACAATCAAAGGGATAAAGGGTAGCCAAAAGTGCGAGTACCACCCTGTACAGAATTAAACAAATATAGATTATGTTAATTATTTTGATCAATTTCTTGATGCTATTATATGAAGAATGAAATTAAGTAAAATTATATATGGATGGACTCACCGTTGGTGTTGGTGAGGAGAAGTAGAACACAGCACAACCATATTACAGGGCTGCACACACACACATTAATTAATTATATTAATAATTTGATTAATTACTTAATAATGTAATGAATTAAGAAGATGAGATTGAATGAAATTAACCTTATTCCTACAATGACTTTAAAATCTTCTTCAAGCGATCTGTTTATATATTTTTTGGAAATCGAACGATGCTTGGCTTTGAGGCGTTAGATGCTCCTGAAAATTCAAGCTTTATTAATGTGCTCTCTATATATATATTTATTTATTTTTCACAAATTGTTTTAGAAATTAATATATGCAATATTAATGACTTAATTACCGTTATAAATCCATGCCTAAGTGTTAAATAATCCACTTTTGCTACTGACACGAGGAATTGCCTGAAGAAACATACCTAAGAAGACAAAATAAAGAAAAGAAGTTATTGTCAATAATAATAATAATAATAATAATAATTTTTTTTTAAAAAAAAAGCCTTACTGTCCAGAGAAGAATTGGCGATTGGCTCCAAAAATTCAAATGTCTACGTCCAAATGAAGTGTCCCTAGCAAATCTGAATCTCTCGGGATCTGTACGTAACACATAATTAGTCAAAATTAATTGTTTAATATATATGTAATTAAAAAAAGTTTATTAATAATATATATGTTAATGTTACGTATATACTTTCTCATAATCAAACTGTTGATGTAACGTATAACCATTTTTTTAATACGATGTAACGTATCGGACCCAAGTGTAGCCAAAGGGGGGCCCTAGAGAAATATTAAGGGGCTGTTTGTTTAGGGATTGTGGTGGATGGGATGGGGATGGGGATTTGAAAAATGTGGATGGGGGTAATCCATGAATAGTAATTGAATAAAAATTGTGTTTGGATAGAGATTGAAAAATAGATGTGGATGGAGAACTTTATGTCAAATCAATAGTGTTGTTGTATTATTTTATTATTGTTAGTTAGTAGAGTAATTAGTGTAAGGAATAAAAGTAGGAAAGAGAATAAATGTGTGGAAGAAAAGTAGGAGAGAGAATAAATGTGTGGAAGAAAAGTAGGAAAGAGAATAAATGTGTGGAAGAAAAAGTAGGAGAGAGAATGAGTAATTAATATAAAAATATGATGATGTAATGGTATAAAAATAGGTATATAGGTGTATTATAGGGGTGGATGGGTATTGAGATGAGTATTTGGATGGAGAGGGATGGAGAGGGATGGGATGGGGGATGGCCCATCCAAATCGGGATGGGCCAATCCCTAAACAAACACACCCTAAAGGGTCCAAAATTGTTGGTGAGATATAAATTGAAATGACAAATTCTAGCTAGATAGATATTAAAGGGGCCCCAAATTTTATTTACAAGATACATAAACTTAAACTTGTCGTGAAGAAATGAAATTTTGTTTCTTCAAAAAAATATAAATAATATTGCATGAGATTAACTTTGATAATTTTTCAGTTTTTTAACAAGAAAATTTGCAGCCACTATTCATAAATATAACCCTGCAATAATACGAGATTTAATTTGTGGCACGATCGAAAAGAATATTATATTGTTTAATTTGAAAACTAACCATTGTAGAACTGATACTGAATTGTCTTGGTTTCATCCTCCCATGTCTTCCATTTCCTCATCTGCGTCAATTAATTAATATTCAATATATTGCAATCATTTTCAATAAAATATATAAATGCTACTCCTAATTAATAAGTAATAATTTAATTAATTAATTACCTTTAATTTTCCCAAAGCTAAAGTGATACAACAATAGAGCACATGAGTAACTGCCAATACAAAAATGAAGACGTGGAGCTGGTGTATCCCATAAGCTGAAACAAGTTGTACTTTTCCCTGCAGAAAATTAATTAACAAATTTATAAGATATGATGAATATAAATTAATAAAAAAAATATATTTAATTATAAGTTACCTTTTTTTTACATGGATCTTCATATTTTCCATCGTCGTAATTTCTACAAGGATGCCAACTATGTCCCACATGATTTGGAACGCAAATTTCAGATAACATTGTTTGCGTTACTGTCAGCAGTAATGATAGGAACCCTACCAGCATAAGCTCTATTTCCACCACAACAAAAAATTAATTAATTAACTAATTACAATATATATATATATATTAGTACATGATATTTAATTAATTATTTACCTGCTTTGATCTTCTCCAAGGCTTCAACGAGTGATCCCTTCTTCCTTTTCTTTAACCACTGCAATTAATTAAAAAGAGCATATATATGTTATATATATATACCTTGCACATAATTTGTGTAAGCTAGAAATGCGACATGAGTACGTACATATTTATATATAGCAACAATATTAATAATTCAGAAAATAATAATAATTAATTAAGCTAGAAATTAATGAAAGAATTAGTAGAATATACCCTTTAATTAAGTTTTACATTTGAGAATGACATAAGTTTTAAAGAATTTATTATTAAATGTATAGTTGGTGGTGAGATATGATCGAAAAGTAAAAAGGTAGAGAAAAATAGTAGGTGTGGACAAAAAAAATATACAGCTTAATTAACTTGGAATACTCAAAGCTGCAAAACGTAAAGCTTAACCTGGGACGAGGGAGTATATGGTACGTACCGATCCAGCATGATGAATGATTTGTTCGATGATAATTGATATAGCAACCAACACGAAGCAAACGACGGCCACGGCCCACGTAGATGTTGCCTCTAGCGTTCGCTCTTTGCCCGCCATTTTTTCGGACGATGAAATTAAGATCGAATTAATATACCTAATATATGTGCTCAAATTGCACTTTTTTGTAGACTTTGTGAATTGTGAGGTATGAAGGCTTAATTAGCTAATGTTATGCGTACATATAGAGAGAGAGATAGGTGAAGTACATATAAAGGGAGCAAAAGTATCAAGATGTTTGACTTTTCCAGTAGAGATGGGGAGAGAGGGAAATTTAGGGGGTCACTCATTGATGAAGATTGAGAAATGGGGACTTTGTCGTAACTTTGAGTAGTCGAATTTGACTTGTCTAATTATTTTTATTGTTTTTTGCTAAAATAAAAAACAAAAATTATTTTGATAGGTCAATAGTTTATAACGTGTTAGTTATGGAATATTACTGATAATTAATAATCATGAGCTCAATTATTAGGATACCTTGACATAGTCCTATATGGTAGTAATTTGTTTATTTAGAACTTATATTTTAAGTAATTTTTAATTTCATAAATATTCCAAGGATCAATATCCGCTAAATATAAGAAAATTAATCTCGGGTTAAAATCTAGTTTGAACTATAGAGTTAACATTTAGTTTATTCTTACAGTATACTCCCTCCGTTTTTTAATAAGTGTCATTTTGAGTTTTTTTTCTTTAATTTTGACTATTTTACTCTTATTCATTTACCATGTATATTGTTCATAAATAAATTCCATAAACATTGTTTATACCAAAATTAATTTGGTTTATGAATACTAGCTACATTCTTGACCACGTTCTTTATCAAACAAAACTTCTATATCAAAATTAGCTATAATTAATTAAGGGTAATAAGGACCACACTTTATAATCTTAAATTGTTGAAAAAGGTCAAAGTGACACTTATTAAAACATGGAGGGAGTATTACTTATTTGTACCGTGTAAATGTGTAATATACATTAAGACAGATTTCACCATATCTTATGGAGTAACAATTAAGTGAATCCACCATTTAAATATCATTGGATCGTTAATTCAATGTGTAAAATTCATTTTATATGATTGCACTTCGTATTAGTGCATTTATTATATGCAATCGCATTGCTTTGTTCTACTATTAAATTAATATATGTAAAATGACATTTATATCCTTGTGGGGCTAGAGATCCATCAACTGGAATATGGATATTGAAATAGTATTTGGTGTTTTGATGATGAAGAAAATAGCGTAGTGGGGAAGGGGAAGAACAGAGGGTTTTGAGGTTTTGATAATATTTTTTTTATTGAATGATAAATTTTATTAAATTATAAAAAAAAATAGAGATGGTTAAGTTTGAAAATCTATATGAGATCTTTTTAAATATTACACCCTCCACTTTTTAATAAGTGTCACTTTAGCTTTTTTCAATAAATTAAAATTATAAATTGTGGTCTATATTACCCTTCATTAATTATAACTAATTTTTATATGGAAATTTTGTTTTATAAAGAATGTGGTCAAGAATGTAACTAAATTAATTATGGTATAAACAAACAATATTTATGAAATTTATTTATTAACAATATATATGGTAAATGAATAAGGTTAAAATAGTAAAAATTTAAGAAAAAAACCCAGAATGACACTTATTTTAAAATTAGTTAAAAAGTTAAAGTGACACTTATTAAAAAATGGAGGGAGTATAAGTTTTTTTGAATTACATTAAATACCCATCCCTTTTTCCCTCCCCACAACTCGGACTTTCACAGTCAAAGACTTGCCTCAATGAAATTTAGCGCCTAAAAAATGTATGTGGCCAAAAGTACATTCATGTATGCATTCATACCAGGCATTAAATGGTTACGAGCTCGATCATTGTCCCGTACACTTGCTATCAATGCGGCACCCGAAGAATGCCTACAATTAATAAGGAAAATATTTGCATATCTTCCATTTTGTCTTTAGTACGTGTAAGACTTCAATCTTAAAATGAAGGACGTTCTCAATCTGTCTACCATTGTACACACTTAATTTTAGAATCATGGACTAGGTGAATAATGGTTAGCCAGGTTAGGGGTGTAAACGATCATACTTTTAGAACTAAACTTTTCATCACGTGTAAACGATCATACTTTTAGAATTTTCAAAAAAACAGTTATGATTTGAAAGTAAAAAGTATCACTTATTAAGGCAAGTCATAATACTTTTGGTGGATATAGGGAATAATATTTTCAATATATCAAAAAATTATCACTTATCACAAAAACATAAATTGAGACAAAATTTTGTTAGTCAAATTTGAGTTAACACAGGTCAAACTTAATTGAAACAAATTTTTTAATTACAAGTATATATTGTCTTATTACAAGGCCAAAATATGTTATTACAAAGTTAAAATATATTGCAAGGACAGTGATAAAATTTTAGTTTTTTGGCAAATTCAAAGGTAAAAAACTCATAGTTGCACAAATTGTTCTTGTAACAATTTTTTTTTAAAACTTTGTAGTAAGATATTTTGGTCTTGAAGCTAGTAGCATAATATCTTAGCTCCATAAACTCGTTCAAAGAATAAAGTGTGTGTTACCGTTCTTACAATATATTATATTTTGACTTTATAGTATCATATTTTAACCTCGTACTAGATTTATTTTGGTCTTCTACTTAGTATCTTATTTTGATATTGTAGTAAAATTGTAACACCTACTTGTGACATACAAATTTTTTAGGTGACCCAGACCTAGACTTTTGACCCACGAATTAAAAAAAAAAAAAAACTATTTTAATTAGTTATATTTAATTCATGTGTAAAATATTTTATACAATTGTTGCTATTTATTATAAAATCTTGTATGCAATATTGATCAATTAAGGTAAATTAAGGTTAAAATTCGTGGGTCAACGCGAGTCAACCTAAATTAAAATATTTTTTTTCGCTCCCAAATATTATCTTATTACATGATCAAAACCATGTTACTTCAAGACCAAAAATTTGTCACTACAATTCAAAAAAAAATTGACACTTTTTTTTTTTTTTGCGAAATTACTAGAATATTTTTGAAGTAAAAAATATTTTGCTACTACATGACTAAAACTATGTTACTATAAGACCAAATTTTATCACTATAAGGTCAAAAGTGTATTACTACATGTCCAAAAATATTCTGGATACTTAATTTTTTGGGTCAATTTGCGAGAATATTTTTAGACATATAGTAGTAAACTTTTGATCTTGTAGTGGTAATATTTTGGTCTTGTAGTAACAATATTTTGGTCATATAGTAAATCACATGTTTGCGATCCACGATTTTTTAAAGAAACTCGAATTTAGACTTATGACCCGCGAATTTATTAAAATGGTCTGAATTAGATACACAAGTGTTTCATTATTTAATTATTAAATGCATAAATGAAACTTCGCCCATGCAAATATAATACAATTCACGAGGAAGAAATATGAAGTGCATAGTAGTATAATTATTAATTATAATTAATTCTGGTTTTGAAATTAAGATATGTACAATTAAGTCCACTAGATTTTGGAAGGGTGCGTTGAACTAATCAACCTACGATCTTGTTAGAAATGACCGTTTGTTCCCTACGCTTTATAAATGGTACCCTACGCTTAATTTGTAATGGTCATCAGCCTCTAGTTGATTCACGAAAGTCGTATGTATTTGGCCTTGTCTTTGTGATCAATCACACTCATTATAATATTGCTTTTGGAAATATTTTCATTTTCTAGAACTGATTATTTTAGTCGGCAGATTTTTTTTTTGTTTATTAATAATATAAATAAGTTATGAATTAATCGAATTTTTTTTCTCAAATTAAGGAATAATAGTGAAAATTAGAAAATGTTTTTATCACTAACAAAATTTGTGTGTCATGTTAATATATAGGGGTGTCAATGTATACCCTTTCACAACTATGATTTGTTTAAAATCTTACCAAATACTTAAGCAAAGCAAGAAAGAATGCAAAATAAAATAATAATAGGATAGTTTAAATGACGAAATTATAAGAACATTAAGTGATTATATATAATGAAGGGTACTGTAGAACTCGTAAATCGCTAGTTAGTCGACGATTTTTGGAGCGTCTAGACAGTTAATTTTTTTTAATATCTAAGCTAAAAATCATAGTAATATTATAACGAATGTTTAAACTGGATATAATTAATACTTAATGCCCAAATGTTATTAATTTGCATCAGAAAATAATACTCATGCACACATATTAAGAAAACATTTGACTTCTCATTTTACCCTTAATTAATACTTGTAATTCTCATTAAAAAAAATACATCTATGTAAATAGTTATTGATCTTAAGGGTAAATTTAGAATAAATGCAATTAATTTGCATTGAAAAGTGCAAAACGACTTATATTTTGCAAAGAAAGCGAAAGGTCAAAACGACTTATATTTTGAATAGGAGGGAGTAATAACCATAGTAATTTCTTTTGAATAAAGAAGAAAAGACAAAAAGTTAGTGTATGCATTGTTGAGAATTTAGGTAAAATTTTGAAATAATCTCTAAAAAAGATTTGGGTGATGTAGTTCTCTATTATTCAAATTTAAATTTTTTCAAAAAAATTCTTTATCACTCTAAAAAAAATTGACCATCTAGATCCTACTCGACTACCTAGACAGTGCCTAGCCCATCTAGACGGAGCAATTTTATTTTTGCCTAAACATGTCTATTTGCAAGAAATCGGATCAGTTCTAACTTCTAACCCAATTTTTGCATCAATGATCTATTTTTTTTTAATATAATTTGATTTAATAGTTGTGTGATTCCAAATTCTTTTAGTAACAACATTTATATAGTCTATAATTGCGGCTGCATACTAGCTCCGATTAATAGGGAATTCGTGTATGAATGGAACAAGTAACAATAGTATTTTTCACAAGGATTATAATGTGTATATAATTACTCCATTACTTAACGATCTTGGAAATTATTATGTTACGATTATTCTCATCCTTTTGTGACAGTGTCAAAGTCAAGTCAAGAGAAATTATTAGAGAATTAGTTATTTTATTGTCAAACTATTTTTATTTAAAAGGTTGTTGGTCGACAAAAGAATCAAGGAGTGTGAAAAAAAAAAGTCAGCAATATATGAATGAATGCCCCTTAGGTTTTGAATTTGTGGGTTAGGGGGGCCGATAAAATAAATTTGGCATTTTGTATTTGAATCTATATATATTATATATATTAGTATACATATTTAAATATCTCAAAACATACAATTATGTTATTAATAAGATAAAACCAAGAAGTCTATCATATCTATACGAAAATCGTCAACAATTGATAATTTATACATATTTTGTTTTGTTATTTATTTCAATTCTCAATATATACTAGTACACTATATTGGTTGTCTAAAATATTGAGATTAAGTATTTTTTTTTAAAATCAGATGTTAAAATTGAATAATTTTTTAATATTAAATTTAAGTTTAAAAGGTCAATATTTTTTAACTTAAAATTGTATGTAGACAGTATTAGACTTAAAAACTTTTTTACTCCTAGATTTTCATTTTGTGTCCCTTTATTTTTTTTTTTATTTTTTTTTAATATTTTGTGCAATTAAAATGAATAAATTGAGACTTAATATAAGACTCTGGCTACTCATAAATTAATTTAATGATGGACGGAGCCCACTTCATTTTAATTTAAATTTTTGCACATGGCCTATTACTAGTTTCATGGATTATATAATAATAAAATTACTACTCATATAATATAATTACATACTCCTACCTACTATATGTATAAGAAAATTAAAAAGTTGAGGCCCCTACTATATGTATAAGAAAATTAAAAAGTTGAGGGGGCCAGGGCCACCCCACCCAATGCATGGGTCCGCCCCTAGGTGGTGCAATGAGGGTCCAAAGTTCCCGTAAAAAAAAAAAAAAAAAGTCCAAAGTTACGACACTTCAAATTCAAATTCAAATTTAAATTCAAACTTAAATTTATATATTGGTCAGATTTTCTAAAAATAATTTATCTAATGTAATTTATTTTTCTTATATGTAAGAGTATGATTTATTGCATGCTGAGAAGTTTAATGATATAACATCAAATGATAATCGGATTCTCTTGATTTTATTTTTTTAAGTCAAATGGAGTGAAGTTGTTATTGCAGAATATAACATTTTTACATCTCATAACCTTTCAACATTTTTAAAAAGACTTAAAAAAGTTAAGTTTTTTTAATTACGTCACGATTTTTTATTAATTTTTCAATTTACGTCTCAAAATCGTTGAAAACATCAAAACAATGTCGTAGTCATGAAGTAATACGACGTCGTTTTAATGTTTCTAGTAACTTTAGGACATAAATTGAAACGTCAGTTAAAATTTGAAACATAATTGAAAACCTTAACTTGTTGAAACAGACAAATGCTTGTGTGTCCCAGTTACATACATGTAACTTGATCAAATTCTCTAAATGGGTTGGACAAAATTATTTACCCCCTCTTTTTTTATATATGAGTTCACTCCTTTCTTTTAAAGAAAATTACATTAAAAAAAAAATTATATTACCCTTTTATCAATTAAATATAATTACAAGTCATTAAAATTCTAATTGTATCCCACCATCGAGTCACTAGCGAATCACGGTTGAATTACCACTTATTCAAATATTATACTACTATTTTTTAAATTTTTGAAAAAAATACCAAAAAAAACTATGAATATCGAAAAAAATTTGAATCTCAAAAGTAAAATTCGAAATAAAACTTTAAGAATTTTTTTTTTTCTGGAAAGAAACTTCTGGAAAAAAAACAACTAAACCAGGTTTTTTTTCCAAGTGTTTTTCTAGATGACGTTGATAAAAATATGGTATATTGCAATAATGTATTGATCTGATTGTGAGGACATTCCTAGTACAATAGTTGCAAACTTGCAATTAGGCATTTTACAATTGAATTACAATCTTTGTTTGTTGAAAACTCCATCAATATTGTGAAAAATATGTTCAACTTGATCGTGAACTTTTTGTTATGTAATTTTTTTTTACTGCATGTTTTTTATGATTAAATACACATTGATGTTACTTCTAATTTTTATGATAATTTATCTAATATTGCTGACTTTATTTTATCAAATCAAGCTCTTGATATGATGCAGGAATTAGCAACATTGAGTTTATTATACACCACTCCAATTGATGTTATAGTATTAGTTTAAATATAGTACTCCATAATATTAGTTCATACTGTATAAATTTACTTTGTCTAATTTATTGAATTATATCAACAATTATTATTTATTCTTTTAATACTAGCTCAATAGTATAACACTAGTACATATATAGTATAATTTTAGTTTACATACAATAATGTTTTAGTTTATATATGGTATAATATTAGTTCATATATAATATAGTATTAGTTCATATATTGTATAATATTAAATTTACAAACAAATAAATTATTGTCTCTTGCATTCCTTGTGTATTATTTTGTCAATTCGCTTCCAATTGTAGAAAATAAAGATATTTTAAATGATTCAGTGGCTGGAGGTGCGATTGGAAAGGAAATTTAATCTGATACTATATTATACGCGAACTAGTATTATATTGTATGTGAAGTTGTGAACCAATACTAAACATTTTTTTAGTTTAGATCTTATAAGTATCATATATAATTCGAAACATTAGAGCTTATACATGTACATAATACTATGTCATAACACTTATCAACCGATATCATAACACTTATAAACTAAAAGTTATGTTCATAAAAAAAATAAAATGATTAAAGAAAATGAAGGTGAAAATAGAAAAAAATAATTAAATTATGTAAAATGAAGTAAAATTTGTGAGGTCCAATTAAAAAAAATAATTGAGGTAAAATGAAGTAAAATTTGAAAGGTTCAGGTGAAAAAAAATAATTAAAGTAAAACATTACTAAGAGAAATTGAACTCAGGCTACAAATATAGAAGCAAAGCTCTTGCAGCTAAGTAGGGGGTACGTGTAAGTGAGTCGAGCCAATTCGTAAGCAACTCATGTTCGATTCGAAAAAAAATCGAAATTCATTTGAATTGAATTAAACCGAGTCAAATTTTGAGCTATTCGAGTAGCTACCGAGTTCGAGTTCACAAATATTCGGTTCAAAAGGGTCGCGAGCCTAATCGAGCTTGGACAATATTTACTATTTTATCATTAATTATATCATTTATATTTATATATAGATAATCGAGTTGAGATGAGTCGAACTCGAATTTATTAGAAAAAATATATTTTTCATTTAATTTTAAAACTTATACCGATAATTGAATTGAGTTAGAGTTTATTGTTTTTCTTATTAAAAATAATTTTAAATTTATTTAATAGTATTATTTTTAAATGAAAAGAATAGAAAAAAAAAACATTTTTAATTAAAATTATTTTTAAATGAGAAAAATAGAAAAAAAAAATATATTAATTGGAGAAAGGGAATTGGGGAAAAAAATTGTACCGCTAACAAATACTCCTAGGGTTTGACTATATGCACCTCCAACCTGTTAAAATACACACACCCGAATGATGCACCCTCCCTCAATTTTGATTAGGATAGATGCACACTCTTCAAATTGTCTTAAATGCTCTTTCTATCATTTTAGGCTCCGTTTGGATGGAGGAATTTGATTAATGAATTTTAAATCCTCCATTTACACTACAAAAAACGCGCGGTTTACCGACGGACCTACCGACGGAATTGTGGTCGGTAGGCGTGGTTTCCGACGGAATAATTCAGTCGGCTCTAGACTCGTCGGTACGGTTTACCGACGGAATTTTTTTTTCCGTCGGTAGTCCCGACGGAATAAATCTGTCGAGTCTACCGACGGATCTCATTCCGTCGGTAGTCCGAATGACCCGTTTTGAAACCGGGTCTGATATCTGTCGGCAATTCCGTCGGTCCGTCTGTCGGTAGTACCGACGGAACTGCCGACGGATCTCGATTTTATATTTTTTTAATTCGGAATTATATTCAGTCGGTGTCCGTCGGTAGTGCCGACGAAAAAAAAAAAAAACTAGCGTGGATCGGACCCGGCCCCGCCCCGCCCCGATCCGATCCGGCCCGCAATCTGTTATTAAGGCCACCATTTATTCTGGCCTTGCTAGGAATCGAACCCGGGTGTGTGGGCGCCTAGTGAAGGGCGCCTACCACTCGGACAGGTGTGTTACTTGTTCGTAATTGTAATATTAATTGTATATGTACTCATTTTCGACCCATTTTTTTTTAAAATTCACAAAATTAATTTCTTTCATATATATCAAATAATTAAATTTAAAATCTATAATTTATATTTTTATAATTTATATATTTTAAAATACTAAAATATTCATATTTTAACTAAAATACTAATATTTTTTTAGTAAAAAATTCATTTTTTTGCTAATTATTTTTTAAAAAATTTCATAAAATTAATTTCATTCACATAAATTAAATAATTAAATTTGTAATATAATTTATATATTTTTAAATACTAAAATATTCATTTTTTTTACTAAAATATTCATTTTTTTGCTAATTATATTTTAAAAAAATTTAAAAAAATACATTTTTTTCACAATTTTTAGTTGTAACTTAATGATAAATAAATATTTTTAAATTGTACATCTAATAAAATAATTAGCTTACATTATATAATTTATTCTTCATCTTCTTCCTCTTCATCTTCTTCATCTACATTTTCATTATTTGTCTCATCTTCCTCCTCTTCATCATCATCCTCCTCCTCCTCCTCCTCCTCTTCCTCTTCCTCTTCATTTTCATCATCTTCCTCATTTCCATTATCGTTTTCAATTTCGATCAATTGTGAATTTCCAGCCGTCAAGTCTACGTGGATATTCAAATCTCCCGTAAAGACTTCAGTTCTAGTCTCTATTTGTTCCGTTTGAAACGGAGAATCATCTTCATCACTCTTGTCCTTTGTAGGGACTTCTACCATTGATCTTGCCTTTACTTTGCAAACAGCGTGCCATTCAATTTTACTACGTGATCGTACTGGATACTTGCAGTAGTATACTTGAGATACTTGATGGGCAAATACAAATGGATCATTCCCGATATAGCTCCTTTTCGGATTAACATCGACGAGTTTGAACTCCGGATGAATCCTTGTTCCTGAAGGGCCTGAATCAAACCAATGACACTTGAACAACACTACAATCTTTGCTGGATATCCCGGATATTCTACTTCAACGACTTCGTGCAACACCCCATAGTAGTCACTTGCATCTGCATTGTAGTTTGCACTGCTAATGCAAACACCACTGTTGGTAGTCGCTTTTCTTGATGCATACTCGGATGTATGAAATCTGTAGCCCTTCACAATATAACCGTTGTAAGTCTTTACACGACGTAGTGGTCCTTTGCTGAGATCCCTTAAGAATCGATTCTCAAAATCGTTTGACCGTCCCTATACAGTTCAAATAATTAATATTAATTATGAATCATATTTATTTACGTAAAATTTAAGGAAATGGTACTCACACAACGTTGGAACCATCGAGCAAAATCACGTTGAAGACGAGCATCTATATCTGTATCTGAGATGTTTTGTTCTGTTCGTCTTAGTTCTTGAGTATACATCCTAATTCACAACATCCAATCACAATTAATATTAAATTACATAAATGAAGTAATGATAAAAATATGAAATACTTACTCAATGTAAGACTGAACTTCATCACAATTCAATAACACATACGTTTGTGCTATTTCTGCCTCTCTGTTCGACTCCCACTCTCGTTCTGTGAATTTTCCTATTGATCGTCCCTTAGACTTGAATATAGACAGCATTCCATCGACCTCTTCATCGATATTGTCTGTATCTCTACCACCGTAGTTACGTGGTTCACTTCTCAACCGAGTGTTGACATGGTCCTCAAAATAATAAGAACAAAACATGCCAACCTCTTCATTCAAATATGCGTTAACAATTGATGCTTCCACATTTGCCTTTTGTTTAGCATTGCGTTTCAAGTTGTGGAGATATCTGATTTATAATAAAAAAACATATATTTTAATTCAGTGAACATGCATGTAGTATATATAAAAAAATGAAAAATGTAAGAGTTTACCTTTCAAATGGGTACATCCACCTGTACTGCACTGGACCACAAATTCTGGCTTCATACGCTAAATGAACGGGTAAGTGTTCCATGGAGTTGAAGAAGCTAGGTGGAAAAATTTGTTCCAACTTACACAAAATCACTGGAATGTCTTGCTCCAAACGAATCATATCATCGATCTTGATCGTTGAAGATGTTAAATCTCTAAAAAAAAGACTTAATTCAGTGATAGCCCTCCACATATTGAGAGGAACAACGTCTCGGAACGCAATCGGTATCAAGCGCTGCATAAAAACATGACAATCGTGACTCTTCATCCCTGAAACCTTACCCCTGTTTATGTCTGCGCATCGACTCAAGTTTGACACGTAGTTGTCTGGAAAATTCAACTCGTGAATCCAACGACACAGTTGTTGTTTCTGTGGCTTGTCCAGTGTGTAGCAAGCCTTCGGATATTTACCTGTACTGGGATCCATTTCCAACTCTTGACGACGACAATAAATGTTCAGCTCTTCCCGGGACTTTGGAGTATCTTTCGTCTTGCCTTCTGTGTTCATCATTGTGTGGAACACATTATCAAACACATTCTTCTCAATGTGCATCACGTCCAAATTGTGTCGGATCAATAGTGAACTCTAGTATGGCAAATCCCAAAAAATACTCATTTTATTCCATCCACCTGGGATTCGACCGTTGTGTTCAGCTGCATTTTCCTCAGTAGATTTTTTCAAACCCGTCCACTGAATCTCATGTAACAACGTATGTCCTGTACGGTAACATTATACTAGAAGAAATTAATAAAACATATACGTATAACATTATACTAGATCAAATAATTGTATAATTAATTAAAATACGTACCGTTTCGAAGGGGCGGTCGATTGTTTGTAACTGTTATGGTCTTCAAGAAGTTGTTCTTATTCCTTCTAAATGGATGATCTCGAGGTAAGAACTTTCGGTGATTATCGAACCATGTAACTTTCCTACTCTTCTCAAGACTGAAAGCTTCAGAAAAATCCATACAATACGGACATGCTTGAAACCCAGCCGTTTTCCACCCAAACAACATAGAATATGCAGGAAAGTCGCTAATGGTCCACAATAAAGCAGCACGCATCGTGAAATTCTGTTTTCTGAACACATCATACGTTTGGACACCACTTTCCCATAAAAAGATCAGGTCTTTTATAAGAGGCTGGAGATAAACGTCAAGTTTATCCTTTGGATTCGACGGACCTGGCACCAATACAGTTAGAAATATTGTTTGAGGTTTCAAGCACATCCACGGAGGAAGATTATACGGAGTCAGAATCACCGACCACAACGAATACTGCTTTCCAAAGCTCCCAAACGGTGCAAAACCATCAGTACACAAACCTAGCCTCACATTCCTCGGTTCAGAAGAAAAATTGGGATACACGTTGTCAAGGTGTTTTCAGGCCTCCGAGTCCGCCGGATGTCGCATCTCCCTAGACTCGGTCGAAGACGAATCTGTTGCATGCCACGTCATGTGTTGTGCTGTGGCAGTAGATTGATACAATCTCATTAAACGAGGAATGATTGGAAGATAATACATCTTCTTATGTGCCACTTTCTTCTTCGACGGCTTTGATTGACCAGCGGGCCCCTTCTGATGTGGCTCTTTGTAACGAGGATGACCACACATCCTACACATTTTCAGATTGCTATCTTCATCACCCCAATATAACATGCAACCGTTTATACAACAATCAATCTTCTCGACCGACAATCCCATATTTTTCAGCATTTACTTGCTTTGATGATACGTTGTAGGCACCTTATTCTCAGGAGGGCAGATCTCACTGCATAATTGTGTCATTTGCTCATATGCCCTGTTAGAAAGCTTGTTCTCGGTTTTGATAGCCATAAGTCGGGCATTAAATGATAGTTGAGAGTGTGAATCACAACCCGGATACAAATCTTGATCGAGAAATTTGAGCATTTCATAAAATCGAAATGCTTCATCCGTCGGCTCCTCTTCTATATTTGAAAAACCGGCTTCCATTATCATTGTTTGATACATATTGGGTTCTCCCTCCCCAAGTTGTTCTTCCCCACCAAACTGTTGTTCCCTACCAAACTGTTGTTCCCCACCAAATTGTTGTTCATTACTCGTGTCGGCTTGATTACCATATATTTGTCTTTCATAGATACCAGCAGTGTAATAGTATAAAACTTGATCAAAGTTATAAGGCCAACGTACTTCGCCGTGAAATGTCCAATTATAATAATTAACAGTGAAACCATTCTTCAGAACATGTACCAAAACCTCATCAATCGACTTAAATATTTTATTCTGACATTTTTTGGCATTACACGGACACTTGATACAATCCCCATGCATGTAATGTGGGTGGAGCTTTGCAAATTCAACAAATGACACAAGTTCATTGTAAAATTCACTATTCACATTTCCTAAAATGAACCTAGGAGTTTCATACATCCATCGACGATCCGGCAAATCCATCTGTTAAACATTTAACATAAAATTCTTACAAACATCCAGAAAAATGCACAACTAAACTAAACTACACATATATAAAATGCACAATTAAAATACACAACTAAACTACAAACAATATAATTAAAATACACAACTAAACTACAAATATATAAAATGCACAACTAATTAAACTATAACAATATAAAATGCACAACTAAACTACAAAATTTAACCAAGTAAAAAAGGAAAACGTACCGAAATTTGCTTGCTCTCATACAATTTCCACAATTTTTTTCGACTGAGTGAGAAAGGGGAAAAAAGCTTCTGTAAATATTACGCGCTACCGACGGATTTTGAAATTCCGTCGGTGCGTACATTTTGAATCTACCGACGGATTCTGAAATTCCGTCAGTAGGGTGCCGCCCAAAATTCCGTCGGTAGAGTACTTGGCCGACGGAATATCCGTCGGCAGACCTTACTTCCGACGGAGTATTTATTTCCGTCGGTAATATTGGCGGAATAAAAAAAAATCGAAAAAAAAATTAAAAAATACTTTACTTTATACCAAAATCTAACGAAAAATTATGTATTATGTATAAATTAAAAACAATAACATAAATAAACAATCCATTGACAAACAAGCATCAACCGAAATAAATATGTCCAACAGAATAATAAATAGTTCGACAGAAAATTAAATAGTTTGACAGAAAAATAAATAGTTCGACAGAAAAATAAATAGTTCAAACATCAACCATTATACGGTGCAAAAAAGTCATCACCACCAATGAAATCCAAGCCGTCTGCGGCTGCATCTGGATCTGGAGCATTGAAAGGGGGAACTGAACCAACCGGAGCATCGAAAGGCGGAGGGGGAAATGGACCAACCGGAGCATCGAAAGGCGGAGGGGGAACGCTCATCGCCTGTGCAAAGCATGTATCTATTTGATCAGCAGACATCCCCAACGATCGACCCATAGTGTCAGTTAGCTGTCGGAAGTAGTGGTTCATCATGTGTACTACGTTCGGGTCCGGAACAGCAGTGGAGGATACAGAGGCCTGCGATGCACGCTGGGACGAACTGGACGACGCAGCTCTCACTGAGCGGCTCATCCGGCCAAGGCCAAGGACCCGTCCTCGATCAGCCGGGGCCTCCTCCAGGTAAATCCGGTTAAGATCAGGCGGAGGGGCGGCGCTGGGCCCGGCTTCAGCAGAAGCCTGTGTCGTATCCTCTTCAATCCTCCAGTTCACATTCAACTACATAATTACAAAAATATTAAATTAATACATAGTTCAATACATTTAATTAATTAAATATTAAAAAACACATCACAATTTAATTAAACTTACGTGAAGCTCAGTAGTGCGTCCATATGTGGACGTCTGCGAATCTCGATCAAACGGATGAAGAACGTTCAACCGATCCACGTGTGTGGGTTCACGCCCAAGATCCCGCTCCTATTTTGTACCAAATGAGCATATAAAAATTATTTTATATAATATTATAATATAAATAATTGAAATAAATTTAGTGAACACTTACTACGGGCCCTCTCCCCCCCCCCCCCCGATGCCTTGACATCCCACCTCCCCCATCACTTCTACGGTTGGCTCGAGCAGTTGCACACTTCCGCACGTACTCCGGGCTACTCCAATACGTGGTCAACGTGTTCCACACGTTGACTCCATTTTCGTCCTCCCCCAACATCTGCACCACGCCACGACTACGCCAAGCAGTCCTCCAGGTGTACATTATATCATTATACCTAGACTGACATGAAGATTGCCAGTGCCTGTGGATATTCGATCAGCATATTTATCAAATAATATATATAATAAATTGTTTATTAATATTTAATTGAATGCACTCAAATACCTGGAATTCCTCCCAGTATTCATCCTTTTTCGTCTGCGGCACCTTCAGCCAAGAGTAGGCATTCGCAGCAATCTTGCACTTAGTAATCACCTCAGTGCAAATCTTCGATATCTCATTACCAGGAAGTAAGCTGTGACATTATATATTAAGAAACAAACACATTATAAATTAAAAAACGTACAAAAATTGATGCTATTAAATATTGTTAAACCTTAAAATTATTTAATTAATTACTTACTGTACATCTTCAATCCATATTCTCAGTCTGGTTTCTCGGGCCCGCGTGGGATGTCGACGAGCTGCCGACGACTGAGATGACGGCGGCGAATGCTGTGGAACGGATGCCGACGACGTCAACGTAGCAGGCTCAACAGGCCTAAGTGAGGTTCTCCTGCATCCAGATCCTGAGGCCCCACTAGCATCTTGACTCATCTATTTTAATAAATAAAATTTAAAAGTATAATAAATTAATCAATAATTAATATAGTAATGAAATCAATAATTTTCTATTTTAATTAATAACATTTTAGTAATTTAAGTCAATAATTTCCTAATTTAATCAATAACAAAATCACGTTACTCATGAAATCAATAATTTATGTTCGAATTTGTATTTTAGACAAAGTGGGACAGCTCACGTGGTTAGAGCACCACTACCTAGGCCCCAGATCCTGGGTTCGAGTCATGGGGAGGGGAAAAGTGATGGGTATTTAATGTAATTCAAAAAAAAATGAAATCAATAATTTACCAAACTAATTAATAATGACTTAATTTAAACAATAACAATAATTACTATATTAATCAAACCGTACAACACCCCTACTTATAAGAATAATTACTAATTTAATCAACAATAATAACCTAGTTTAATTATAAGAACGAACTAACAAGAAAATTACACTATATATTTGAACTAACATACATTAATTAATTACAATTAATCAATAAAAAATAAAAAATATATAATCCACGTACTAACATATATTTGAATTAATTATACATATATATTCATCAACTACGTACATGAAATTTTATAATAATTAACATGTAATTAATAATAATAACAGTTTTATAATAATTAACATGCAATTTATAATAATAACAGTTTTATAATAATTAACATGTAATAACTAATACAATAACTTAATTAAAATTAATTAAGAATTTATAAAACGTACCGTTTAAATTGAAGAAAATTGGAGTAGATAATCTTTATGCTCTTTGTCGATCAATCCACGCACCACGCACAAGAAAAACCAATCCAAGAACCGAGGAGAGAACAGGGAGACGAAGAGGGAGACGAAGGCCAAAAAATTTTTTTCCTCAAAGAGGAACTGCCTTCGCCAGTTCTTATAAAAAAAAAAATTTAAGGCTACCGACGGATATTTCCGTCGGTAGCACGCGAATATTAATAACACGCGTCTTTTCATGCGTATCCGAGGCGGTGGTCAAAGCGGGTCGGCTACCGACGAAAAATTTCCGTCGGCAGCCGAATTTTGAACGTCCGACGGAAAAAATCCGTCGGTAGCCTTCCGTCGGCAAACTCCGCGTTTTTTGTAGTGTTAAATCCACTCAACTTGTTTGGATTAAAAAATAAATGAATAAAATCCTTAGCATATTTTTTTAGTTAAAATTGAGAAGATTTTAAATCCTCTCTAAAACCATGTCATTTGAAATCCATCTATTTTCAAAACTTTCCATTTGAAATACCTTCCCAAATCAAATCTTAGTGTCTTTTATTTATTACACCTCCACTATTAGATGCACCCCCACCCCAAACCCTAATTTTATCATCTTATTTATTTTTTCTTTCTCACTTTCCTCCTTCCCTAAACTTCACCACTGCCACCCCTCCGTCAGCCACCGCCACCCAGTGGCGGATCCAGGATTCCAAATTAGGGGGTTCGAAAAATATTAAGTAAAATATTACTCCATCCGTCTAATTTTATTATGATCACTTCTTCGAGCACGGATTTTAATAATATTAATATATGTATAATTATAATATTTATGTATAATATAATATTACATGAGTTAATTGTTAACATGTTCAAAAAATATTAAAATAATACAAGTGATCCACTTTTTTTATCAATAATAGTCTCATGGAAAATATTATTTTTAAATTAGTTTGCAATTAAAATACATACAAAATAATTATTTTTATAGCACATAACTACTAAAAGTGTAATAAGAAATTTATTTTGAGATTGACTTTTATAATAAACTGACTTTTATAATAAACTTGCTACTAAAATAATTTATAAAATTAATATACCATTTGTTTTACTTAATTTTTAAAAAATAAACAAAAAATATTAAATTTTAATAATAATATAATAATATATATATATATATATATATATATATATATAAGTGGTGTGGTGTGGAGTGGGGGGGCCATGGCCACCCTTGGCTAAAGCCTAGGTCCGCCCCTGGTTGTAGGTTCCATTTATAAATAAAGTGATTGTTTATAAATAAAGTGAATGACAAAGTGGGTAAATAAGTGATGATAGAAGGGTGAAGATAAAGTAGTACGAATAGTATTGTTTTTAAAAAAGGAATGAGCATAATAAAATTGGACAATCAAAAAAGGAAAGTGAGAATAATAAAATTGGACTGAGGGAGTATTTATTAATAAAGTAATTGTGATTATTTATGAATAAAGTTGATTGTGATTATTTATGAATAAAGTTGATGATAAATTGAGTAATTAAGTGATGGTTGAAGGGTGATAGTTTTCATAAAGTGCATGATATTGCATTTTGTAAATAAATAATATAAGATAAATGAGACTACGTTTAATGGATGGAGTGAGTATTAAATAGGTTAATGATTTGACGGCTCAATTTATTATGGGCTGTTTTAAATAGTATTTTTTTTAAGTTAATGGGCTGGGCCGGCTGCCCCTTTAATGGTTTAATTAGGGGTTTGACTATATGCACCTCCATTTCGGAGAGATGCACTCCCCCATCACTCCCCCGATTTATACACTCCCCGAATTTTAGATCACACATCCCCTCAAATGTCATAAATACCCCTCCTTCATTAAAATCCTTTTACTACCCACACCTCCCAAATCTTCCATCTTTCTTCCTCCTCCATTTCTTCTTTCATCTTCTCCCTCACCCCTCACCACCACCGCCGACGACCTGCTCCTCCACCACCCGTCGCCGGCGATGCCAGCCCCTCCCTCCCTCGCCGAGCCCGTCGCCCCCCCTACCTCCCTCGCCAAGCCCGTCGCCCCCCAACCCCCACCGCCTGTAAAAAAAAAAAAAAAAACAGATCTTGGCCGCGCGCGGCCGTCCCCTCCCTCCCTCGCCGAGCCCGTCGCACCCCCCCCCTCCCTCCCTCCCTCGCTCGCTCGCCAAGCCCGTCGCCCCCCCCCAACCCCCACCGCCTGTAAAAAAAAAAAAAAAAAACAGATCTTGGCCGCGCGCGGCCGCCGCGGCCGTCCCCTCCCTCCCCCCTCGTCCCCTCCTCCTCTCTCCCTCGTCGATCCCGTCGCCCCGTACCCCCCAACTGTAAAAAAAAAAAAAAAATGAGCAGATCGCGGCCGTCCCCTCCTCCCTCCGACGCCACCACACCCCACCCCCACCAGGTTTTCCCCCCTTTCCCAATGTTAGGGTTTTCGACATTTTTGCAGAAAACCCTAGTTTTTTTTTTTTTTTTTTCAATTTTCGACCGTATAAGGTCGATTACATACTCCTTCGTCGACAAATTGTTGTCGACGAGAGTGTATTTGATCGACCTTACATAATCGAATTTTAAAAAAAAAAAATTTATTTTTAATTTTCGACCAACCGTTTCGACCATATACATTCCCGTCGACGAGAGTGTATATGGTCGACACTGGTTGGTCGAAAGTTGAAAAAAAATTGTGATTTTTTGGAGTATATGGTCGACCATTTCTGTTTTTTTTTTTTTTGAGTTGATGGTCGCCGGCGACCGGAAGTTGTGTGTTAGGGGAAGGTGAAAGAAATGAGGTGGGGTACATCTAGTATGGTGTATATTTAATGAAGGGTATTTTAGGTTTTTTACCTATTATTTTATTAATAAAATTGAAAGGGGGAGTGCATCTCTCCGAAATGGAGGTGCATATAGTCAGACACTTTAATTAGTTAGCAAGATGATTTTGGTTGAATTGGGGATGCAGTCGCCCTTTTTTTATGGGCTGGCCCCTATACGTATAATAATTTTTTGCTTCGCTTTAAATAATAATAATAATAAAAAAATCAATTTGGGGTACAGTTGTACCCTTGTTCTACACTCCCTCCGCCACCGTCCCCTCCCTCTGTCGGCCTCCGCCGGCCACTGTCCCCATTGCCGCCCTCTCTCCCCTCTCCCTCTCCCAACCTTTCCCCCACCCCATCCTTCCTTCCTCGCCCTCGCCCCCACCTTCTTCCCTTTTTTTTTTTTAATTCGACACACCAGTATAGACCATATGCATTCTCATCAACAAATTGTTGTCGACGAGAGTGTATATGGTCGATCCTGGTGTGTCAATTTTTTTTTTCCGACAATCATTGGTCGACCATATAAACTCTCGTCAACAACAATTTGTCGAAGAGAATGTATATGGTTGATTTTGG
Organism: Galeopsis tetrahit; assembly: GCA_963675135.1. Classification (NCBI taxonomy): domain Eukaryota; kingdom Viridiplantae; phylum Streptophyta; class Magnoliopsida; order Lamiales; family Lamiaceae; genus Galeopsis; species Galeopsis tetrahit. Next base: position 70,695,792 of record OY776132.1, read on the forward strand.
TGTGTCGAAATTTAAAAAAAATCTGAAATTTTGAAGTTTTTTTTTTTTTTTTTTTTTTTAGTTTTTTGGATGATGTTGGATGTTGTATGTGGTGACGGTGGCGACCGTAAATAGTGGTGGTGGCTGCAATTAGGGTTAAGGTTTAAATGTTGAACGGAGAGTGTAGTTAGTATTGAGGGTGTATTTAGTAATACTATTTTACATAAATGGTATCTTAGTTTTTTTACACCATTATCTTAATTCTTAATTCTATATATTTACAAACTTTTTTAAGGACACATGTCACATCCACACCACCCCTACCTCAACCTCTCTCCTCTAAATTCTCTCATTTCAAAATTCCTCTATTCTCATTCATTTCACTTTTTTCCTTTAATCTTAACCATTCATTTAGAGGTTTAATCTTTAACCATTAAATTTTAATTAAATCTCCTATATAAAGGAGCATATGTCTTTCATTTTACACCATTCACTAATTTTTCTCAAGCATTTCTCAAGCCTAATGTATGGTGTTTCTCCCGAGAGGGCTCCATCAATTTTAATAGTGGAGGATGTTGAAACTTTAGTGACTGATTTTTTTCTTATGGTGTTTCTACGAGAGGGCTCCATCAGTTTCAATGGAGAAGGATGCTGAAGCTTTGGTGCGATCGGTGGCTTCTTTACGGAAATGGAATTTTTCAGGCTGATCATAGTTTTTCTCTAAGTTTCTCTTTATTCTCTATTGTTTTTACCTTCAAGCTTTTTAGATGATTTATCATCTGTTTTATCTTGAATCATTTGTTTTACCTTCAAGATGTACCTTCAAGATGTGTACCATTTATTTTCTCCTATCAAAAAAAGAAAAAATTTACGCATATGATTTACGATAAAATAATTTAATGAACAACGTTTATTAAAGAAAAAATTACGCTTATAAAAAATATATAAACAACCACTCCCTTAATTCATGCCATAATTATACAACAAAATCACTCCCTTTAATTTAATTTGCACTTTTATTGTTGAATTTTAAAGTTTGACGTTATTAATTTATTTGTTATGTATTTTTTAATTTAATATATCTATTTTTGAGTTCTTTGCACATAATTAATTTATATTCAATATATAATTTAAAGTTTTTAATTTGGTACAATCACAAAGAAGGTAAGAGTGAAAAGTTTCACTTTTAAATAGTTAAAGTTGGAGTATATCTCTCTAATAATAATCAATCAAATTTAACAAATTACTTACGGACATTCACAATTTTATTTTTATCCATTTAATTTTAATCTGATAGTTTTTTACCACTATTTAATTTTTTCACTTTAGTTGCAAGATTATATGTCATATTAGAAATTTTATTTTATGTTCGGTGTAATTCAGCTGAAATATTAATTGTGTTGAATGTAAAAAAGTAACATTAAGTATTTATTTGAATGAATCTAAATTCTCTTTCAATCAAGAATATTGAAATTTTGGATTATGTATGTTAATTATGAGTTTAATAGTAATTTCATCAAGTTCAAATATATCTTTTTAAATATTGAGCATAAATTTCGAGCTAACATTAAATGTGAACACTTACCATCTTTAATCAATATATAAATAATTAAATTAAATGCAATGAAAATAATTCTTTTAATAAGGATTAATTAATAATTTTTATATGCATTAAATTTGTTTTACTGAATACCAATTTTTATTTCTAAACTATATTTATATTTTAAAATTATATCAACAATTAATTTTGGAGCAACCAACCTATGATACTTCCCTAAAATTTATATTTACGAGAAATTGAGTTGTGCAGACGAATTTTTCAAAAGACGTCATATACCATCAACATTGGTATGGTTGTTAGATTATAATTAGTACTGTGAATTAATATAGATATATAATATATTGATACTAATCATTGATTATGATATATTATAATTTTAAATTATATGAAAATAAATGCTACGGTAGTTATAAAAAATAAGAAAGAAAAAAGGGTTAATTGCAAAAAAAATCACGACTTTTATAATATTTATCAATTACAACATATTCTTTTTTCCTTTGAAATTCGATACACCACCTTTTTAAGTTTTGCAATTTGATGCATGTGTTTATTTTTCGACAACACATGAATGATATATATACCAAAGCCGAATTAAGGTTCTACACAAATGCCAACGTAAATGTCCTGATTGATCAATAAAATATTTTTTATATTTTTTTATTTATTTTTTTGTATTTAAAAACATTTATAAATAAAAAAAAATATAAAAAACATCACATTATTTTTGTGGACTATGATTTGGAGGACGCGATCTTATACTTTTGAGTTTTTTTTTTTGGAGGGGGTGATAATACTTAAATTGGTTTATAATTTATTTTTAAAAATATTTAGTATTGTTTTTATTTTTAAAATGATTTTTTTATTATTCTTTTTAGTTAAAAATGTTTTAAAAATTAAAAAAAATATATTTATCATTCGTGACATCTATGTGGTACCTCGACAGCTCTGATGATCAAATTATGATTTAATTGTTGCCAGAAAATTGACATATACATTGAATTGCAAAAATTAAAAAGGTGGTGTATCAAATTGCAAAGAAAAAAAAGATATGTTGTAATTAATAAAAACTGTAAAGGTAATGATTTTTTTTGCAATTAACCCAAGAAAAAAACATACAATTTAAAGGAAATAATTAATGCTATAGTGTTACAAAAAATAAGAAAGGAAAAAAACATACAATTTGAATGAAAATAAATGCATTAGTGGTTATAAAAAATAAGAAGAAAAAAAGCATACAATTTGCTTACCATATGCTAATTCGAAATAAGTCAGCTTAATTAATTCAAGTTTTAAATATGTCCAATCAACTCAATTATATTAAATGGGGTTTAATTAAATTAATATACTAACTTCGATAGGTATATGTGTATGGATTAATACTATTTAATATTTATTCAATTTTCTCCAAATATCCCATCAAAAAAAAAAAAAAAATCCCCAAATATTTTTTTGGACAACATTCAATTTTTCCTTTTTTTTTTTACAACATTCAATTTTTCCCTTTTATTACTAGAAATAATTACGTATGAGTGACTTATTTCATTGTAATTACATATATGCTAATTTATGTGTTAACAAATGACTTAATACAATTATACCATTCATATTAATGCTAATTAACTTAACGTGCTCTATTGCATTTTAGGAAGAATATATGTATATACTATACATAATATTAAACGTGCTCTATATGGAGTATATTGTATATTGTACTTTTATATTAGTTTCTTAAATTAAAAAAATGAATATATATATATTTTGAAAGCATATATATTGATCGAATTAATTAAACATGTTCTATTGCATTATTGTAAACTATTCCTAAATTAAACATACGTACGTGTTTTTATAGAATTTTAGGAATAGTATACTGTATACTCCCTCTATTTCATAATACCTTTTACACCTACTTTTTCGGTCATTTAGAAACTCAGTACAATATCTATAATATTACATTTAATGTCATTATTTTTAGGGTACATACATACACACAACTCACTTATTTATTTTTTTATAAAATTATATTTCAAATTTTTATTTATTATTATATTTTAAAAAAGGTGAGTGAATAGTAAGTATGAAAGGTTTTCTGAGAAAGAGGGAGTATATGTGTATATATTGAATTAAATATTTTCTATTTACTATTGCATTATTGAAAAATATTGAACTAAATATTACATGAATTTTATATTAAAAATACATTTATTTTTATATTAGGTTCCTAAATATTGTAATTTGCCTATATTTTCAAGTATTTTTTATGATTTCTAAAAATATACACTCTTATTTATTTTTCCATTGTATAATTTTGTTTAAAGTGTATATAATCAATTATCTATAACTTTTAAAACTCGGACATGCAAATTATAAAATATCATTGTACATATAATTTTCTGCATCCGTGTTAATTTTTCTATATGTAGGTGGCTTGCCAAAGAGTGAAGATGGTATACACAGGACATATCTAATGAATTTAAAGCAAAAAATTTAGGTTCTTATATTATGGTTCATGGATTTAAGGATATTATGGTGAATTAACGTAAATTAGCGATATTATTTTGTGCTAAAATCCCGATATATAGACGCACATCAAATTCCTTCATGACCATCGATTGTTGCTCTTGGTCCTAAAGATTTGGGTGTTAAGTATTTCTTGATTGTTTGATAGTTATTCAGTTATTCTTCTTGGAAATATCATGTGAATATAAATAAGTTTATTATAATCTACAACTATGATGACAGGTTGCATATCAAATGATTTCAGATAAATGAGATTAAAGTAGTATTTGATAAATTTAAATATGTTGTGTATTAAATCTCAATCCATGAATTTGTTCTAATTTGTAATTTACTTAATTTATGTCGACAATTCTAAGGACATCATTTCTTTTCACCTCATGATTCGCTTACATTATACACATGCACATCTTATGTTGTGGGGCTTCGACCGTAGGGTTTATTCAATGGAATTATAATAGACCGTAGGTGGATTGAAGAAGATTCATAAAGTTCAGTTTGTGCAATGAAATTAGAATTATTGTTACAAGATTTGAAAATTACATCATCAAAAGCATAAATTATTTCTGGAGGGAACGTTGATAGTAAAGTTTTTATTCCGAGAATGATATTCAGTGTTTTAGATGACACAACTCCCGGAATATTTTGAATGAGACAATTTTCTATTATATTGTCTTTTGCAATGACTATAAATAAAAACTAAGGCCAGTTTCTTATCACGGTAGGTGTCTGTCTACCTTCCGATATATGTGTTCACACAGACAATTGTATAATTTTTATGTTACAACATTTAGAGACAAGTGCAAGAGTGAATTGAAAATTATTTGCTTATATTTAAATGAAAAAATATATAAACATACAACAAATGTTATTTACAAATTTTATTTTCTCAATTTGTAATATTGTATATTGATTTTTTTTTTTAGATAAAATTATAAGTTTTTACTCTATTTTATTTTATATATATGATGTATAATAATCTATATTGCAACAACATTTTATTTTTTAATAAACAAATTTATACATATTTTAAAATCTATTTTTTCATTAATAAATTAAAATATATTATATATTTATGTCAATCCCGCGTATTGCGCGGGTGTTACACTAGTTAAATTAATAAATTGGAGGGGGAAGTGCATTTAAATAAGTCGAAGGTGCAGATAGTCAGACCCTTCATTTATTAGTACATGATCTATGTGCTAAATGGATCGAGTAAATGGGCCATGAATTGTTGGTAATGAGTTTGAGTTAAATTATATATATATATATATATATATATATATATATATATATATATATATATATATATATATAATTGATACACCAGAGTACACCATTGAAATGTTTTAATTTTATAAAGTTAAAAAATTATGAAAGGTAAAAAATTTATTTCCAGGCTCGATAGCGCCTAGAGGGTCGTGAAACATTTTTTTGTTATGACTTTGAACTGGAAAAATCATCAAATTGAATTGCATCATTTTTTTTTGATTATAAGTTAAATACCCACCCCTTTTCCCCTGCCCATGACTCGAACCCAGGACCGGAGGCCTAGATAGTGGTGCTCTAACCACTTGAGCTATCCCACTTTGTCATAATTGAATTGCATCATGAGATACAAAATTCTTTGATTTTTAGGACATAATAATAATTTATAAGAAAAAAAAATAACGAAAAAGTCAAATTGTTGAAGATGTTTGAAAAAGACGATGACTCTACAAAAAAAAAAAAAAAAAATCTTGAAAATGGGATCGTATATCAACCATTATATATGTATGTACTAGCTATTTATATAGAATTACATTATATAAAAACAGCTATACCTCCATTCCAATCATTTTTCACACTACAAGAAAAAAGGTCTTTCTTGACATTTAAAATTGTATTTATAGATCATTTTTCACTACATTTTATTTATCATGACATTTCACTATAGTGTCCTCTAAGTTAATGTAACATTAGATATCAATCTATTAAGACATTCTTAAATGTCATGAATAAATAGTTTAGACTACACTTAATAAACAATATTAAATTACAATGCATTATTAATTATCATAATATATTTATTATTAAAATTATTTTAAATTACCACGAATCTCAACTTAATTAATATTACATGATTAAGTGTCGTATAATTTTATATTAAAATAATTTATTTTAATATTAATTAATAATACAATATTAATTGTAGTGTCTTTTATAAATATTTTTTTATTAAATTAATAATAGAATTTATAACAACATTACTAATAATTAAATAATAATCACAATAATAATAAATGAAAAAGTATTTTTATGTAAAAAGAATAATATCGAAGGTGTCTTCTCATTAACCATAGTAAATTAACCGTCTAACAATACTTGATAACGTACATTTTGTGAAAGAATGTCACATAATTTCTATACAAATACCCAATATAATTTCTATACAAAAAACTAAAGCTCTCCAATTCTCTGATCTTTAATTAGCAATAAAAAATCGACCGGTCTTCGTCCTTTTAAGTCTAGATATTATGCTCCTCCCCTGTAAAAACACACAACATTTTTTTATAAGTTATAATACTGCAGAACCATGATTTGAGAATGTACGTAATATTGATTGCACTGAACATGCTATTTAAAAAAAAAAAAAAAAGATGTATATCTCAAATTCCTCAAAGTCTCAGACACAATTCATATATTCTCTTCAATTCACAATGAGACAGTAGGCAAATAATTTTAATCATCAAAGGGCCCGAGCAAAATTAATGTCACCACTGCTTGTATAGAAGAACTAACACCCCCAACTGCATAAGGCCAGGGGAATCATTAACACGTAGGAAAATAACTCTTTATATATAGTTCCTGGAGTTATGGAAGCATTTTATTCACCAAAGTGATTTTAATGAAAAAAATCTCACACTAACTGATTATCACACCAAAAAGATATTAGTCGCATGTTCAAATTGCATAATCTGCTGCTTTCCTTCATCCAATTGATCAAGCAAAGATACTTTCTTAACAACAACAAAAAAAGGTATCCATCACTACAGCAAGCCAGCAAAACATGTTAAAAGCAACAATCAAGCCAAACTCAACAACTTGGACAAATCTGACTTCATGATTCCTAAAATTAAAGTACACCACAATCAAGAAGATACCAAAAATCTTCTATTCAACAAGTAATAACTTACAGGCATAACCAAACTTCACAAATACACATAAATGTTTAATAGAATCTAATGAAGCATGATATAAACAAACTAGACGTATGCTCTTTAGAAGAGAGTTCATGGATATCACCTGAAATAACCATGGAATGAACTTTTCTAGACATCAAATTCTTATTAAATAGTCTCATTCTTTACCAAGATGACATCAACTATTTATCATAAAAAATTAAGCACTTATCATATAAATACATAAAGACATTAGGTATACTCATAATTATACATCCATCAGGTGCATACATTATTCAACTATTAATTGATCAACTTAGGTCTAACAGGCTAGTTGTAATTGCTACTAGCTAACCCATCTGATCTAACTAAATGGAATAAACATTCTTACCCAACTAATTAATGACATAATTAACTAATCCTAACTACAATATAAAGGTGAAAACAGTAAAGAACTCTAACACAAACTAAAAAAATTAATGGATTTATAGTTCAACACCTAATTTTTCTTCAATTGTTTTAGAGAATTCACTTAGAACCAACCCCTCCACCACCCCCACCACCCTAAATTCAAAATCTGACCCCTATGCCCAAAATTATATATGTTCAAAACCATCACTCTGTTTAAATTGCAGAACCCTGATATGAGAACGAGAAGCAACTATATGATAAAAGGGAGTGACACCAAATAATATACCAAAAAGATGATCAAAGATTTAAAAAAAAAACTCTCATGAAAAGAATATATACCTTAACGGATTTGATTAAGAGCGTTTCCTCTGAGATCAATTTTTTACTATTTTCTGCAGATTCATTGTTGATTAAAGGGAACCCTAATTCAGGGTTCGCTGTATTTCTGGATCTGTATCGAGATTATTTATTTATTTAAAATGTTGATTAAAGGATTGCAGGCGTGCACAAAAGTAAAAAATAAGTTGGGAGTTTCTCCACTCCTTTTTTAACTGCATAGCGTATTAGCGTGCCCTATCAATTATCCCATTATATTATTAGTATATTGATTTAATTCTTCAAAACATCAAAATATGTTTTTATTTTATTTATTAGATTATAATTTAATTATTTTCACGTTTTGGGTTCTACAATAATGATTACGTGGCTATTTTAAGGATACACACAAAATAAAATAAAAATTATATTTTACTTCAGACAATAGAAGATTGATTTTATTAAATATTTTAGTATACAATTATTATGATTAAATATTAAAAAAATTAAAGGTATAATTTAAAAAAAAAAAGGCGTTCAAGAATAGGGGTTTAAAATTACTGGATAAAATATTTTTTTAAAATTTAAAAAATGTTATTTTAGTTTTCAAAAACTAAAAGTAAGTTTTATTATTAGTATAAAATTATTAATTCGAAAAAGTAAGAACAAGGTTAATAATACACTATTCAAATTGTCATGATTGCGCACTATACTATGACATTTAGTTAATAGTGTATTGATAGGATATGGGGTAATGTAATTTTAGATTTTTTGAATTCAATGTACTAATAAACTATTTTTCACTACATTTGTCTAAAAGTGTATTAAAATTAATGTACTAATAGACCTTTTTTCTTGTAGTGACACTAGTTTAATTTCCACATACATATATATAAGAAAGTTTATTACAATTAATATTACCGCAAAATATTTACTTATTATCATCTACCGTTTGTATACAATGTTCTTACTTTTTCTTATCATTTTAACTTTAACTTTAACTTTTACCCAAGATCGTTGCGAAAAAATTGATGTGGAACAGAGGTAGTAGCTAATAATATCTATGATGGAGATGAACAAACATTTTTTGATGCATACATGTGATTAGGTAATAGAGATCGAGCATTTTTGCACAATATAGAGTGAAATTAAGCTTGAATTAAACAAAACAAGAACCACCCATTCTTTAGCTAGCTAATAAAGCTGGTGCCTTCTGTCATCCAACCATCTCCACCTATATATATAAAAAAAAAGCATGTTTATATTAACTTTATCTTTTTAACATAAAAAAAAATCCCATTAGAATATTTTTTTGGGATTTTTCCATCATTAATCTCATATATAAAATTAAACTCTCATATTTAATTTTGAAATTAATAAAATTAAACTACAAAAAGAAATACTCAAAACCAATATATATTTTCTTCCACTTTTTCACTCTAGCTAGTTCAACCTTTTCAACTATTTCATGCCAAAAAAAAAAAAAAAAGGAAAATTGAATCGATTTTCACAAGACATGCATATAATATAATACTATTAATCTAGTGAAATAAAGAAAAAAGAGGGGATTTAATTTGATAAATTACCAGTGAAAATCCCATCTTGGTCGAACTTTGGACATGCGGTTATGACCATAAGGGTAGTCGGTTTGGGCCCTCTTAGCGTTGCGGAAGGCACAACAGCCAATGGAGTATATTCCGATGAGCACAACCACCATGACAATGTTGAGTACCGAGAGTTTGTGCCAATCTCGTCGCACGTCCTCGAGTACGCCCGCCTTGCACGACTCGCACTCGTAGCACAACACCGCTGCTGCGTTGTTCCACCGGTAGCAGTCCGGGTCTTGTGCAGCTGCCCCAACAGCGTAGTTGCACGAAGTCGGGGGCTTGCAGCATCCCGACTTCACAAAATTATTGAATAAAAAAAAATAATTAATTGTCACATCAATAATATATGGTAAATGCAATTAATTAATTAGGAATATATGTATGCATGATGCTTTTAATTAGTTAGAAGCTACATAATTATTCTATTCTCACTAACAAGTTGTATGGTTGAAACTTGCAAAAGAATCGATACCCAATCTCATATATATTCATATTGTATGGACTATGGAGTAATATATGTGGCACGATCGATATCTATTAATCAAATGAAATATAAAGCTAGCAAGATCATGAATTTTTAAATATCACTAAAGCCTGTGTGCTTGCTTTCCATGTATATATATATATATATTTTTGCAACTATATATCAAGATTTGAAAAAAAAAAAAAAAGTGCGCGCATGAAGATAACATTAATTATAGCACACTCATGGATTAATTAATTAACCAAATTAAAAAGCAACTAACATCTTTTAATTTGCAATAGTACAAGCTTTAGCTTTTCTTTAAGTTGAAAAAAGTGGCAATTTATTTTTTCAAAATATATAATAACGCTCCTACAAACTTTATATAATTCAAAGTGTTTTTCAAACTCACCCGGCCAAATTAAATTCTCAACAAATTCCAATTTAATTTAATCATATCATATTGCTTAGACCTTAATTTAATTTAATTAGTATTTTGTCAGTACTAATTAATTGTGTAGACCTTATACAAACAAGTTGTTGATGTTACTCACAATCCTCTTGTACAGAAAGAAATACAAACTCGATTACTCAACTAATTAAAATGGTAAGAGTACACAAAATGGTAAGAGTTCACAGGATCCTCTTATACAGGACGAAATCCAAACTCGTTAAAATTAAAACGCGCGCACTACAACTTATCGATGTTACTCAACTCAAAATCATATCAATTAAAACTCAATTTAATTTCTTGAAGCCCTAATTAATTTCCAAAAAATTAAAAAAAAAAAAAAAGACATGTATACATACCTGAATAGGAGTCATATCTTTAGTCAAATAATCAAAAGGGGTCCACAAGACAATCTTGTCACAAGTCTTAGATCCCAAAATACAGCTCCTAATAGTCATCCAATACCGAGGGTCCAAAACCCTCTTCTTCAACCAAGCTGAATAATTCTCAAGATGATACTCCTTGTACGTCCTTCCCTGCACCACCGTCCCTCCTCCGGGCCCTGTTACTACGAACCCGAACAACGTCAGCCCCATCAAAGCCCCTATGAGCAGCAGCATGATCACAAGGTACACCCAGAGCGCCCATGCCACGTGGAAGCAAGCTCCGATGAAGCCCGCAAGCGATATGATTAGGACGACGAACCCGACCACGAGCAGGGGTGTCTGGAGGAAGCTCTCGCAGGTTGTGCTGCTTCTTGTCATCCATAGCCCTGCTCCAATTATGGGTATGGAGGCTAAGAGAGTGAAAAGGTTCAGAAACCCTATCAATGTGTTGCTAAATCTATACATATTTTGTGTGTTTTAGCTGATGATCATAATTTGGTGTGTTTTTTTTGTAAATATGGTTCAAGTGTGTGTGTGTGTATGATGAGCTTTTTTATGGTTGTGACAATACTTTGGTGGTAAAGAATGTAGGAGTATATAAAGTGAGTTGCTTTAGTTCATTGGAATAAGATATTGGGGGAGTGCTCTTTGCTTTTTTAATTGAGTGATCAATGTCTATATATACTATACATGTTTCATATATATATAAATCACCAAATTAAATTTCACTTCTTAGAGACTAAGGAATCACTTTATTTTTTCTTGAAATTACAAAAAGATGCTAGCTTTATCAAAACTATGTGAATTGATTGTGGTATATGATCATCATGATTAAGTAATCAATCAAATCAACCGTAGGAATAGTATAGTAGTACACATATTTTAAATTAATCTAATTGATGGGGCTTTTTTTTTTTTTTTTTTGAAGTTGTGTACATAATTAATTTTAATTTGAACTATATTATTACGATTATGTACTATATTCCCATCCCATGTAAAGTGTAGAGTGTTTTTTTTTCTTTTTTCATAGGGTTTAAGAAATATTTTTTATTTATGAATAAAGCAGATAAATTAGATAATAAAATAGATAAAGTAGAAACTCATAAAGTGTGGTGATATATATGGTAGAAGGTTGTATAAATTATTTAGACAATCTGATAAAAAAAAAAAAAAAAACATATTTTTATGTGGTAGAAAGGTAGAGGTGGGAATGGGTCAGGTTTGGCTCGATTCTTTTAATAAACAAGTCTGACTCAAGTTTTTTTAAAAGTCTATTTAATTAAATAGACCGGACTCAAGCTTTTTTGTATAATAAATATCTAATATACTTATATAATAAATATATATTATATTTAAATATATATATATATATATATATGTAATTTTTAACTAGTAAGCATTAAGTAATATAATTAGGGATTTTTTATGATTTGATGAAATACAAGTGTTACATCATTATTTTTTAAATGCACTAATAGGCTTTTAAAAATCTTTCGGGTCAGGGCAAGCCTTAAAAAAAAAATCTATGATAGACTATGGATCAGACTCAACCCTAAAAAATATTTAACAGATCAAACTTTTTTTTGTAAAGCATATCAAGGCCTGGTCCATTCCCATCCAATAGAAGGGAGTATAAATTATAATTGTGGTATGTTACGTACTGTAAATATATTTTTGAATCGATAATGCTACGTAGGACAAATTTTTTTGCAAATAGATGTAAAAAGCGAAGAGATATTATTGAGTCTTTCTTTCTCTTTCTAGTCTTTTCTTTTATCAAATTAGGTATTAAAAAATGGGTCACCCACTTACACTAATCTTACAACAAACAATACTCCCTCCATTCAAGAATTATATGTTTATACTACACAATTTTTAAGCATATAATTGATTTGATGGACGGACTAATAAGACATGTTTTAATTTTGGACAGAATAAGACAAGTGAAAATATAATTGGTGGACGGAGGAAGTACCATTGTATTTTTAATCCAATATATAAATTTTCATTTATACATATATGGTTGTACTTAATTAATTCACATTAATGTTTTTGTCTATGCAACATGCAATCACATTGCGTTATCCTACTAATAAATTAAATTAATAAATAAAAAATAACGAATATATCATTTAAATTTAAAATAAATATAAATTTAGAGTTGTCAAATAGGTTAGACTGAGTCGAGTCGGACCCTTTGGATTGCCTATTCCTCTCGGGCTGGGCCAAGTCCTACATGTTTCTTTTGGGACAGGCTAGGTTGGGTTGCTTGTTTTTCTTGGACAGGCCGGCCCGTTGGGTTGAAAATCTGCAGCTCAGTCGGACTTGGAAAAGAACTTCATGAGTATATTTTTAATATTTTTTTAAAAATACTATAAAGACACGGTAATTTTATATATTTCTTTATAAAATTAAATGTTTATTTAGTAACGAAGTACGATTTTTTATGACAAAATTAAATAATATGTGAACTTTTTATTGAACACGTGATGAACTATATGTCTCAAAGTAGAAAAACCCTCCTAGGATTTGAGTTTTCAATTACTTATCGTGCATTCAATTAGTTTTATATTCCTTCACAATTTGAATTATCACATGAGCAACTTGAAAAAGAAAGTTACATATCTCCTCTTTAAAAAAAAAATACTGCCTCGTTCTATCTAATGATGTATTATGTATAGAATAGAAGATTAATTCATATCACAATAGATTGGATATATTAAATTAAGGTTTTGCGAAGTTACATTAATTAATTTCGTCGTCAACATAAATATATTTTATAATTATTAAAATTTCATTGTTATCTCTCTAGCTTCTTCTACATCATATCACTATGTCAATTTGCAAAAAGAATTTTCACCAAATCGAAAGACATATAGAATAATGGTATCAAGTTCGAAGGTGAAGGGATGAAGGCACGCAAAGAACTGAGGGCAATTTGGACAATAACACTCTCATAAATGGACCCCAATTTTGTTTCTTTATAAAGCATCGATCAATATCCCAACATAAATTAGGTTTCTGCTTAATCAATTATTTAATCAACTTATAATTATTATTAATTTAATCAACTGTGTTGCACTTTGAGTGATCTCCATTTTTAAATAATCATAAAGTTCTGCAGGCTTCTTCTTCCTTTATAATGCCTTTACTTTCATATATATTTTTATAATTATTTAAATTATACGTACCTACCACTAATTAATTAAATCTTGCTTTTTCTCTCCTTAATTCCTAGGGGCCACAATGTAGTGAGGCAATTCCTGGATCAAGCTAGCAGTACTTGTCACTGTGTGTAATTTTTTTAATTTATAATATCACGTCACTTATTAAATAATTAATATTACAATATTTATACTTACAAAACACGTCGAATTGTACAGAATATATAATGTTATAAGTTTAGGGATAATACTTAATAAATTATATGGTATTAATGTATTACATATTAAAAAAAAAACTAACACCAATTGTATATGGTGCAAAGCAACTAATTGTGCATACAATAATTTATCAGAATACTTATTTCAACAAATAAATTTAATTAGCACATTTGTGTTTGGGTAATTAAATATCTAACCGGACTTTAGCTTGAGCATGTACGCGTTTGGCTCGATATTATTAGCTTATTTAAATAACTCGATTCTCGTGATATTGGCATAAAACTAATTAGTTCAAGTAAAGAATAGTCAAACAATAAAGCAATATTGTTTAAAAAAAAAAAAGGAAATAAAGCAATATACTTATTAAATATACGTGTAATTATCTCACCAAAGACATTTGTGCTACGGAGGAAAATAAAAATAAAAAGTAAAAAGCGATATATTCTTACTTGAAGACATTATTTTTGTCGTTATTTCCATTAAAACTATATATTTATAAAATTTTCACTTGATGCACAACTTAAATGAATAGCAAATGAAACCTACAAAGAAACAATCATCCTTTAATTAGTATTTCTAAAACGTAGATAATCGTTATTAAGCACTACATTTAATAACTTGTAACATTAACCTATGAAGATTAATGACCAATACTTTATACCACTATATAAACAAGTCATTTTAGGAATTACTCAATTCAAAGGAAAACAATATCAAGTAACATTATAGTAAAATGACTTCATTTATGCAAAAATTGATTATCTTTGTTCTCATTTTCGTCATAGCAATTCCAATTTCAACTGCTCATAGAAAAAAATCAGGCAGGCACCGAAGAGAAAGTAATCGGGAAGATGATTCAGATAATAGCAGAGACGATTCAGAAATCGAACGTTATCTAAGAGATATGTGCTCCGAGACCATAAATTCAAAACAGTGCTGGAATATCATCAAACATGAGATAACTAAATTCACCAACACGGATAGTCAGAATGTCATCGATGTCGTAATCGACCTGGCAATAGCAAAATCTGGCGAAATCAACGACCAGCTTAGCCAACTTCACCATGATTCTGACAATGAAGCACTAAAGAGAAAGTATTTGTCATGCTCGAAAAATTACAACGATGCTAACCGCAACCTCGTAATCGTAAGGAGAAACCTCGATTCTGATGATTTTAGGGGAGTTCCGGCTGAGATTGATGATGCTGCGGAAGAATTGAAGAGCTGCACGAATGACTTTGGGGGAAATTCATTTGATCCAGCCCATATTAGGGACCGAAATAAGGAATTTGAACAGTACTTAGAAATCGTTAGGGTTGCAACAAATCATTTCATAACAAATATAGATCGAAAAAACTAACTTAATTAACACTGTGACGGGAGTAATTTTTTAATAAGTGAAATAGTTAATCAGGGAGCTTTCTATTAATTATTGAAATGTTATTAATTGATAATGTTAAATATTTGGTTTCTTGAAATATAAAATGCAACACAATATAAAAATGAAACATGAAACGTGAATCCATCACTTAAGTCATTTTTGTTTTGTTTTTTAGTTCATTTGAATTTTTAAAATATTTATTACATGGACATTTCATCCTACGTGGTCTACGGCGTGTCAAAAAATACAAGTTTTGACAAGCCATGTCATCACTTTCCAGTCGATGAATTGAATTGCAACACCATTAAAGGACAGGAATTTTGATTATAATCGTGAAAGTGATGATTAAATTGACACAAGAGCTAAAGGTTGTGAATTAATATATAATTAACCCTAAATTTTATAAGATAAATTAAAATCATTCCCTCCTTAAATACCAAAACAATCCCAGAGCATACAAGGCATTATAATTTTGAATCCATTCGATTTTGAAATTCGAATTTCAATATTCTCAAATTTTCAAAACAAACATACAGTACTATGTTACCCACTTACCCTTTTATTAATTTACACAAAATATTACACAATCAACCTTAACTTAAATATTAATGGAGTCACACCGAGTTGGAAAAAAAATCGAAAAAATACAATTTCTAGAAAAAAATCTGAAAAAGTATAAAATATTCGAAAAAAATTATAAAGGGGTATAATAGGTAGTTTGTTGGAATTAAGAAAGGAAGAAGTGGGTGGTTGTTTGTGAAATTAGAGTTGGGGGTAATTGAGATTTAGATTTAAAAAAGAGGGGTATAATAGGTAAGTGAGATGGGGTGAACACAATAAAAAAGAGGGGCATCTAACCGTGGCCTATAAATAAATGAGACCAGCGCGCTCCAACAAATGTTTTCACCCTACGGATGTCTTCACCCCTCAAATATGAGTTCACCCCACTTCCCCCATAAAATACAACAAATAACCTTTTATCTTATAACACTTTAATACACATTATAAAAAAAAATTGAATCAAAACGTGAAAAAGTTGGCTTAGTTTTGAATCAAAACGTGGAAAAGTTGATCAAGTTTTGAATCAAAACGTGGAAAAATTGGTCGAGTTTTGAATCAAAACGTGGAAAAGTTGGCAGAGTAAAACGTGGAAAAGTTGACCGAGTTTTAATTCAAAACGTGGAACTTTTTTTCTCAAAAATCTCACAAAATACGGTGAACCCGTGCTGAGTTTTTGCAAAACGCAATTTTTTTTAAAAAAAAATAAAAACTTGAAAACGAAATACATTATACAATCATGCAATAATATGGTCAAATAAAATAATAACATAAAAAATAATAAATTACAAAGAAATACAAAATTTTGAGTGGGAAAGAGATGCAAAAAAACATGTTTATTTTTTTTATTTAGGCACTAGAATAATACAATTAGTTCAAAATATAAATTGGGGTGGTAGTGAAAAAGCAAGCTGACTGCTGGGACATTTATCCGTGGCACACCTAAAATCCCAAACTAAAAGGACCAAGAAACAAAGGCCCAAAAATAAATCCAATGAAAGGAAAAAGGCGTCGGGTATATATCCCTCCAGCTTTGTTAGATACACTCCTCCTTCCTTTTTATTAATTAAATATTCTTATAGGAGTACTACTTTTGCCCTTTTACTATAACATGTTAAGATACATACACTTTCCCTACAATTTAAACACAACGCTAACCCTAACTCTAGAATTAGACAGCTGCCACCGCCACATCCACCACCGACAGCCAACACTGCCCCAAACAAATTTAGTGTCGACCAAAAATACTCTCGTCAACACTGGTTTGTCGACCAAACACCTCCTCGTCGACACCGTTCGTCAAAAGAATTTAAAAAATAAAAAATTTCGACAATAAAGGGTTGACCATAAACACTCTCATCGACCCTTTATTGTCGATGAAAGTATTTATGGCCGACCCTCTTTTGTCGAAATTTTAAAAAAAAAACCTGGATGGACGAAAGTGTGAGGGAGGCGGCAGGAGCGTGGCTGGCTGGGGGAGGAAGAGCAGGCGACATCGCTCGAAAAAGGAGGCGGCGGCGCCTGTTGCAGAGAGGGAAAAAAAGAAAATGGGGGCGGCGGTGTCGTAGGGGGAGGAGGAGCAGAGACGCCTTGGGAGGGAAGGGGCGAGTCGGACGACAGAGGGAAGGAGGGGGCGTCGACGGGGGAGGAGGAGGATGCAGGAAAAAAAAAAAAAAAAAAAGGAACTGGGCAGCGGGCGGTGGAGGATGGCTGGGGCGGTGGGCAGGTGGCTGAGGCAGCGAGCGGCAGCGGCCGGGAGGCGGCTATAGTGATTGTTGTGGAAGAAAAAAAAGTAAATGAGATAGAAGAATAAGAAGAAGAAAATTAGGATATTGGGGTGTGTATTTATCATCATGTAGAATTTTAAGTTAAAAAGGTGTAGGTCCCTAGTTGAGTAGATAATATTGAGTAAGCTAAGAAAACGTCTAGAGGGGGGTGAATAGACTTTTCAAAATCTTTCAATATATCAGAATACACAATGCGGAATTATCGGATTATCAATGAGCCCAAC
This sequence comes from Galeopsis tetrahit, assembly GCA_963675135.1. Lineage (NCBI taxonomy): Eukaryota > Viridiplantae > Streptophyta > Magnoliopsida > Lamiales > Lamiaceae > Galeopsis > Galeopsis tetrahit. The sequence continues at coordinate 70,713,976 of OY776132.1, forward strand.
AATTTATACTCAACTAATGTTTCGAATATGAACTTCTGTTATGAACACTTAATTTGTCTATCCTATATGCAGTTTTAATCATTTAAACAAGTAATCAATCAAATAACAAATAAAACAGTAAAGTAAACAACACACAAGATTTATAGTGGTTCGACAACTTGTTTACATCCACTCTCAAAACTCCAGTCGTGAAATTCTTATTAGTCTTCTCTTCGAGTAGTGTGTTCTTGTGGCTTTAAGTCCCAAGAAATAAGACTTCGAACTTTTCGATAACACTACCAAGTGTTTCTTCGATCTAACAACTAGTAGTTTTACAAGTAACTAGCAACTTGAACAAAAACAATAAAACTTCTCTTAGTCCAGTAGTAGCCGTCTTCGAATTCGTCACTTGTCTTCTGGCTTCAACTTTCTGAACTTCAACTCTGCGAGCTTCTTTGCTTTTAATATCTCTTAGTAATCACTTCAGTATATCGAATTTCAGTAGTTTTTCAGTAGTCATAACCGTCAAATGTCTTCATGTATTTATAGACTTCTGAATATCAAGAACAGTTTGTTATCCAACTAACTTTTCTTGATAACTAACTTCTAACCGATTCTTCTTATCCTTCCACGCGTTCAATCAGTTAATTAGTTATTCCATAACTAACTCTTCAATATATATCTTCATACGCGTTTCTGACTTAAGTAGATTTCTTCTTTGCTTGCGCACTTGTCTAGTCTTCCATACTTAGACAAATCTTCAATCTTCTTCTTCACTTGTCTTGTCTGGTCACGAGTCTTCCTTTCTTCAGTAGACTTCTTCAGTAGTAGATTTCGATACAGAACTAAACTATACTAGTCCTATCAACTAATCCTAACAAGACTATTACATTACTTTAAGCTTTATAACTCACCTTAGTCAACTTAAGTCTATACATCAATATACACAAACATATGAGCTTCTATACATCGTTTAGTTCGCTCAACATAAACCTAACATAGTACTTATAAAAACATACTTGTCTTTCATTCACACTTAAACTTTTCTTTTATACTTTGTACTTTCATACTCTACTGATCTTCACAAGACGACTTCCATAACTAGATCAGTCAACACTTAAAAATATATTCAAGTCTACTTTTGGCTTATCAAAACTCATCTCATCATCAAATAGAACTTGTATCAAGGATTCATATCCCAACAAAAGGTATATGAGGTAATTTAGGGAGAGTGCATCTATCTCAGATGTGTTTTGAGGGTATGTGTATAATGTATTGGGAGGGTGTATTAAACAAATTTGGAGGGGAATATACCCCACGCCAAGGAAAAAATAAATTTAAAAAAGATAGGCCCAAAATACAAGGTCCAGAAATGAAATGAAATTAAAAGCGCCCAAAATACAAGTCCTTTTATAATTAGAAAAAATAATTATTGATATGAACCTTAAGTCTTTTTTTTTTTTGGACAAATGATATGAACCTTAGTCATTGACCCGAATAGCAGGGCAACTCCCCTAAGAAAGGTTGGTAGGTTTCTTCAGAGAGAAAATATGATTTTTATCTTATTTTATATTCTTGAAATTTTATAATTATAACTGATCACATTAGTTAGAGTCTCGATTTAATAAAAAGAACTTGATAATGACTTAAACATCCTAACAAAACTAATCATTGACTTTTTTACAAATAAAAATCATTTGCATATAGAAAACCAATTAGTGACTCTGATTCCTTTCTTCTTTTGTGTGCCTTAGTAAACGTTGAGTTGTAATATCACTAAAATCTCCATAATACAAGTAATTTGGGTTGAAATTGAGCTCCATATTACAAACTACATCAATTTAAAATAAAAAATTAAGTAGGTAGAATTGGCATGATTTGATTGGTTAAAAAGTGTCTAAAGAGAGTCAAAGGAACTTCATGTCCAGCCCCTCTTACTGTTACATAAGTCAGCCCACCATACACTTGGCTCCATCCACCCACCTGATCATTTTAATTCATTTCAATATTAATATTCCAGTCTAGCAATATAAATTATAAATACACTTTATTTAATTCGTTAATTTTACTAAATATATTAATTTACTCACCTGTTTCTTGTCATACCAAGCATACCAGCTGGTATTAACCTTCAGGTTTAGAGCTTTGATAGAATAACGAGTTGCAGTAAGTGGCAATACAGCATCCGTGTCCCCACTGCAGTATCAATTTCCAAAATATATTTATTTGTTTATATTTAAATATTCAATTACTAATAAATTGTGAATAATAAATTTTACCTGAATACCCATATCCTGAGGCCAGCATTTATAAGTTGTTTAAAAATTGGAAGCATGGATCTTGGTGAATCTTTCCATCCACCTCGTACAGTTTCGCTGTTAAATTAATTACATTAATTAAATTAAATAATATCAAATTTTATATAAATTCAAGAATTAATAAATACTATACCTGCAAGTAACCCAAGGATAAGGGATCCCTGTAGTATTTGCATGAAGAGCCTTTTGCACCTCTGCTTTGTTCATATACACTTTTGTGTACTTTACAACGCACTCATCATTCCCTCTAAATCTCCAAGGCTAAAACAGTACATTCGAATAAATTAATTAAACTCTACAAAGAATATAAAATAAATTAAGTGAATTTTATTTATTTTGACGTTATACCACTGGAAGTCTTAAGTTGTTTTGATGGGTACCAACTTGGTCACAGGGATCATCATAGATGGCATAAGGATTAATGTTCCCAAACTCAGCGTAGGCAGTAGATAGAGCCTGGTAGCAATCGTCCGATGGGAACAAAAACGAGTCGTACGGACACGACTCGTTCAACGTGGCGTACGTTGTTGAGCCTATAAGACCATGGTTCCACCAGAATTCAAACGTCCCAATGTTGTCATACACATCATCTATCAGAGGATTTCCAACCTAAACAATCCATTTTTATTATAAAATCAAAATCCAATTTTACATACTCTATTATATGTATGTGCTAATTAATACTATGTAGCACGTGATCTATATTGGTACATAATTTTAATTACTTTTTTCTGAAAATGTAAAATTGAGTACTTTATAATATACAGTATTTGTTTAACATCTAAAAAAATTGTCTTACCAATAAGCCTTTGAAGTTGATGGCAGGGTTATTGACGCCTTTATTGCGATCAACAATAATTTTAGATAGCTGGGGAATATAATGGCCTACAAACAAAATTCAAAATAAATTTATTAATTAATTTTAAAAACAAATACTCCACTAGCTAGTATATAAATTAATTTACCTGCATAGCTTTCACCAGCAATGTAGAATGGTCTGTACTTGAATTGAGGGAACCTTTCAAACCACCTTGTTAGGAATTTGTAGGCATCTTTACTGGTTCTTTGGTCACCGGTTACTTTATCACCCGAAGTATTTGAGTACGAGAAACCGACCCCAGCTGGTGACTCCAAAAACAGCAAATTCGCCTCTACACCAATCAATTTTACATAAAATATCATTATTTTTACTATAAATATCTACTCGTTACACATTTTTCTTATTAATGTACGTACCTTTGTTCCAAGAGTAGGGAGACAAGGACAATGTTTGGGCATCGGGGCGGACACGAAAGGGGCCAATTTCCTCGGATGCACCATAAGCTATGGAAGAGCAGCCAGGACCTCCATTGAGCCATAAAACAAGTGGTTTAGATTGGGGGTTATTGGCTGCCTGAATGAACCAATAGAATAGGGCCCGGCCCGCCTTCCGGTCAACGGTAACATAGCCCGAATATTGTGAGAATTTGACATTTGGGGGTTGTCCGGGCAGTTTGATGATCCTATCTTTGACTTGTTGTTTAGGGACTGAAATGGCAATTAGGAGATGAGGTAATAGGGAAAAACATAGGAGAATTAGGCCTAGTCCCATTGTCACAAATATGTATGTAGCTTAATTAGTTAGCTAGGTTTGTGCTTGGTTTTTGAACAATTTTAAAGAACAAAATCATAACTTAGCTAGCTAGGTTGTGTGTGTGGGAAGTTAGACAAGTTTGAATATAATGTGGAAATTATTCATGAATTAATGGGATCATGCATGCATGTGATGTGAGCAATATATATAATAGTATATGCATTCATGGTGCATTAGCAACCAAATCTTGATCCCATGCCAGGCCATGACAACTAAATGTGTTGATCAAACATAGATATCTAATTAGTAAACATAAAATTAAAAAAGATCCATGTATAATACTCGATCCACCGTCTAAATTCATTATGCCCGATTCTTCGGGCACGAGTGAGAATAATAAAATTGAATGGAATGAGTAATATATATGAATGTAGACCGCGCATAGACCTCTAAGTGATCAGTCACAGACATGATTTAATGTATTTCAAGAAATTCAAATATTAATATAGTAATTAAAAAAAATGTTGATCAGTGTATGTACTACCGTTAGGTTGAAGAAGTCAATTTACCTTCTAGAATTAAAGCCACTGCAGCATGGGCTAAAGTTTGTTAAATGATCGGAGTATATATAATTAATTACATAACTAATTGAATAATTGTAGAGAACACTCTGTAAAATTTTACACATAAAATATGTCTAAATAAAACAGTTTCAAAATATTTACAAGTCGCACGCACGGATCCAGATCGGCCACAAAATTGCGGGTGACAAGTAGCTGATTTCAGATATGTGTTACCACACGACTAAACACATGTTACTATAAAAATAAATGTGTGTTACCGTAATAATAAATCTTTAATTAATTACAATTTTTGCCTCTTTCCTCAAAAGTACTTCAATCTAGTTACACATTTCTCATTACAGTAGTATATTGTCAAAAGTACTTCAATCTAGTTACACATTTCTCATTATAGTAGTATACTGTGTTTTGTAGTAATGTAATACCACTACATTTTCGCTCATAGAAAACGGGCATTATCATCGATCTATTAACATACAATAACATATATTTGTCATTGTAGTAATACAGGACACAAATCATAGTAAAAAATATGTTTCATTTAACTTTGATCCGGATTTGAGGAGTATCTAATTTATTATGTTATATTTAATGTATGGAATATTGTATACAACTTTTTGGTAGGATTAATGTGTGTTGGATGTCTTATTTCAATGTAGTATTTATACTTTTGCGTTACATTACTTCATCATCACACAGCTAATATGTGAAAGAATAAGAGTATATAAATTATTCCGGGGCCAATATATCTTGATCATCTGTAACATGTCAGTAGATATTTTAATTATTCAACTTGACTGACATGCATAATAATAATAATAATATATGTATTATCATGAATAAATAAGGACTGTAAATTCTATTCAGATTCATTATATATTCTAATTAAGCCAGAGGTGATAATAATATTGCTTTGTCGTGGCCCACAACTTGATCACGTACTGGCATGCATAATACTACTACTAATAATATAATAATTAAAACAATATATGTATTAACATGTATAAGGGACTTTGATTATTATTTTTTCACATTAGTTACTTTAATCGTTTATTATGAATTTATATCTTTATTATGAATTTATGGAGTAAATCTTCCACTAATTAAGTGATTGATATATGCGGAGTATCATGGATTATGGAGTATTTTTTACGATTAATCTGGTTGTAATTCTTGATTAATTAATTCACAATATAAAAATTAAGTACGTACAAATTAAATACACGTATGTGAATACACGAAATTAATATACAGTACTACTAATCTATAACAATTAACAAGTTCTCTCGTTTTTTGTGATCAGATTCAACCGATCAAACTATTCTATTAAGTTGAGATATGATTTTAATAGCTCTAGAAATTTAATATTGGAATACCAAGAGAATTAATTTCGCACACATCTATGCAATTTTTATGTCTAGATGATATAAAATTTTGTATGGTATTAGAGTTTTTGGTTCAAATCTGGTTAAAAGCAATTTCACTTATATTAAATTGTTTACTCGTTAGACCTCATTTTAGAATCGAGAATTCAGCTCACCAGTATGAATTTTCACTTATATTAAATTGTTTACTCGTTAGACCTCATTTTAGAATCGAGAATTCAGCTCACCAGTATGAATGAGTTCTTTCACCTATGATCAGAGTTGTATTTCCGTAATGGATCCATATAAGTATATGAATAGAAGTCCAACTATTTAATTAGTTTGCGCAAATCTCGAATTAAATTGAAACTTATAGAAAAGTCTTGTATGATCGAAGTGTAATTCAAGATCGATCTGCTGGCAATATACTAAAAATTAAAGATCCCGATAACTGTATGAATTTATGGCCAAAATAAGTTTGACTTAATTTTTAATTATAAGTTTTAAGTATTTAATGGTGCCATATTTTACTAATTAAAAGTCAACATTTCCAACTTGGCATGTGGCGTAATGTTATGGAATCCAAATTATTTATTAAATAGTTTATAAATAAATACATTTGTATTAGTATTTATTAAGTTAAATATATGAATTTAATAAATTTATGGATCAGAAATGTAAGTATATGTTACTTAAGCATGAAGTGAAATTCCTTTACATTCGCCACATTAAACGGATATTGGAAATGGAAGAAGTTATTACAGTTGTAAACTAGAAGGATTTATTCATTTATTTATTAGTGTCGAAATTCAACAATAAATGATGTTTTAGTACATTTTTTGACCTTTTTTTTATTCTTTTTTCCATTTTTACTTTCCTTTAAACTTTAGAAAATGTTCATAAGTTTGAACTTAACTTTATGTTTATGATAAATTAAAATTATGAAAGATGATTGGAGGATCTCATTCATTAATTAAGAGTAAATTTATTAATACTTGCTCATTTTAAATTTATTTTTGAAAAAAAGACATAGTTTATTGTAAAATGGAGGGAGTACTTATTTGGGGTAAGTAGAAAGGAAGGGAATCGAGAATAGGTGAGTTGTGATGGAGTGTTAAGTTAAGCTTAATCAAATCTATACCAACTAATTGTCTCGAAATTAATTAAATGAAGCTCAAATTACAACAAATTTTGATGCGATATGAGCAATCTAGCTAGTAGGATTGAGCCTACTCTGACTTGACTAAATTTTGTAGTTGTCGAGTTCGAGTTTAAAAAAATTAATTTAGAATGAAATTAAATGACAAGATTAAGCATCATCGTATTTAACATTCACAAAAACACACTGTTTTTATTTACGTAAACTTGCATGAGATGATCTTATATGTAAGATGAATTATTCACATATATACTGTGACATATAATCCTACTGAATTATTTTTCAAAACAAAATAAAGTCTAATTTGTCTCATATATGAGACCGCCCCACCCATTTTATGAAAAAATATTTGTTATGACTAATGTTTATTTTATATTTTAATTCCATTTATACATATATTGCGCTTATAAATAATGTCCGCATTTGATCTCTCTCTCTCGTGAGTTACACCTGTGTACACTGGCACCCCAATTTCAACTTGATTCTAATTTAATGGATACAAATTACTTTAGATGGATTCTCGTGTGAGAGACCGAACTTTTACTTTAATATTTACACTTCATTTTGTTTTAAAAGATAATTAGTTATAACTAATCATTTGTATATAACAGTAGAAGTATAAAAATAAAACTCAGGCAGAATAGTTGTACAGGAAAATTCAAGGATGCACTTATGTAATAATTCACGAGAAAATAAATCATGTGTGATAAACTCCACCATTAAAGTGTAGGCCTGTTGAATCTTGGGTTACAACTTACAAGTACAATTAACCCTACTAGAAAGAAAGCTTTTACATGGCAAAATGAACACACTATACACAATATCCTTTCCTTTTAACAAATCAAACTACAGAAACATCAATCTTGTGAATTTGATCCAATATGATGGATGATAAAAGAAAATGTATCTATTACTCATCAAAGCTTTCCTTCTCACTATAATTCTAATCGACATGAATGATTTTCCCCTTTTATTATGCGAATAAATCAGATATGAACATTCAATAGGCGGCCATTGACCTGTTGTCTAAAAACGATTTGAATAGAATAAAAGCTTGTCGTGGGCGATGCAGAGGGACCTCGTGCCCTGCTCCCTTGACAGTCACTAGAGTCAATCCTTGGTATACTTGGCTCCACCCACCAACCTGCATTTATATACATGCATAAGTACACACATTTATGTAAGGGACGAAGAAAAACAAGGGTAGTGTTGTTTCTCCCGACTTACCTTTTTATTGTCGTACCAAGGGTACCATTTCAATACAGTTGGAAGCTTCAAAGCATCGATAGAATAGCGAGTTGCAGTGATAGGTACCACTGAATCAGTATCACCACTGAAATAATCAAAGGATATTATATTAGTAGAGGCAAAAATATCATAAATTTTGTGATAAAGAATGAATTGTGTATACCTAAACACCCAAATCCTGAGGCCTGCTGCAATTAATTCTTGATAAATTGGCAGCATGGATAGAGGAGAATCTGCCCAGTAATTACCAACTACATCGCTGCAAAATGAGGAGCTCAAATCTCGTCAGAAAATGCTAACTTGCATCGTAAAGGAAAAGAGAAACACGAAAGATCTATGACTACCTGCACGTGTCCCAACGATAGGGAATGCGTGTGACATTGGCATGCAACGCGTTTTGAACTTCGGGGAGATTGAAGTAGATCTGAGAGTACCTTTCGGTGCATGGATCATATGCTCTATACATCCATGGCTGTGTTAGGAGAAAGAAAACAGAGTTTTCGTCTTTTAGATACACAAATTATGTCGTATTAAAAATTTCTAATCAATCGAGCTTTCATACATAGTCCACTTAATAAATATCCTTAAATTATGATACCAGCCATGAGCTACGAGTCCAAAGCTAGAAAAACTATTTCAAGAAAGCGTGATATGCCTCATAACTGAGATTGATTGGTTATATATAAAAGAACCGAGGATAGGCATTAAATTAGATATTTCCTAATTGCTCATATTTTCATCAATAGGTATGTCCTAATTTTGAAATTTAAGCATTCTACACCCAACATAAATTAACTATAAGGGTTGACATTTAGCACACAGAACATGTCAAATAACAATTCAAGATCATTGTCTTGCCAATTTAGCATTCTCATGAATCTCTTTCAAGTCTCTAACTAAATTCATATATTTTTTTTGATGGAAAGTTATTTAAAGACTTACATAGTGACCCCTTAATCGGCGTCTAAGCGAAGAAGTAGAATTGCAAGGTAGAGTATAGATGCTATACGGGTCAATGTTCCCCATTTCCTTGTCAGCTAGTTCAAGAGATTTAACGCAATCACTCGATGGATGAGTAGCAGATCCCAAGTCACAACTTGTCTTAAGAACTTTATATGTCGAATCTGAAATCAAACCGTGAGTCCACCAATACTCAAATGTGCCAATATAATCATGGAAATCATCAGTAACAGCATTCCCCACCTAAAATATATATACAATGTTCGAGAAATAAGACAATAATTTAGCAAATACTTAAATGTAACTGAGCAATCAAACATTTAATAAATACCATGAATCCTTTGAAATTAATAACCGGGTTCTGAACTCCCTTGTTTCGTTCATACACAAGTTGAGATAGCTGAGGAACATAATGTCCTGAAACGACGAACAATGACAGAATTAAATACTGGTTGCATTATCTCATCATTGTTACACTGTGTATCACTAATCATAAATTCAAATAACCAACCTGCATAACTTTCTCCAGCAATGTAAAAATCTCTATGTTTGTACTGAGGAAACCTCTCAAACCAGTTTACGAGAAAAACGTACGCATCTTCAGCTAAAAAATCAGATCATTCACAGCCATTGATTAAGCAAACAACACATCATGAAACAAGTGAAACTAAACAGTAAATTCTCAAGAATCAAGACTCAAACTTCTGAGGCATTACCTGTTCTTTGATCACCCGCAGTATACAAATCAGAGGAAGTATTCGAATACGAAAAACCAACACCAGCTGGTGACTCAAGGAAGAGCAAATTTGCCACTACAATACAACATCACAAGACTATAAAAAACCAAAAGCCACACAATATGCATCACAATGAATCAAAACAATTCAATTCACCAAACATATACCTTTGTTCCAAGAGTAAGGATTGAGATAAAGGCTCTTCCCATCTGAATTAATCCGAAAAGGCCCGATTTCTTCGGCGGCTCCATAAGCCACAGAAGAGCAACCAGGGCCCCCATTAAGCCACAAAACAAGTGGCCTTGATTCAGGCCCTCTATCTTTAGGTGCCTCAGTTAACCAGTAAAACAGTGCCCTCCCAGCTTTCTCATTCACAGTAACATACCCTGAATACTGATCAAATCCAACGTTTTGAGGCTGCCCAGGTAAATAACTAACCTTATCTTTTATTTGATCTACATTAGGTAAAGAGTAACATATGCCCACAAAAGAATTCAACAAAAATAGGCAGATTACACAAATTGCTGAATGCAATTGAAACCCCATTGATCGATTTACCCAAAAGAATAAGCAAAACCCAGAATCAGAAACACCAATTCGATTCTGGGTTTGAATCTTTATTTACAGAGGAACAGTACAACTGAAGCTAATAACACATTACATAGAATTTATAGTAAATATAATGGAGACAAAATATCATCATCACTGATCCCTATGATATTCTCAGATTCAATGAAGAGATATTTTTTTTTAATTGAGAAGAAAAGTCAGCTGGTGTTAGTTTTCTGCTACATCCACATGCGTCGTGTTCCCTGAAAAAACGAAGGAAAATGACCCTTGAGAATAATTAAAAAAGAAAAACACAAAGATGGCCCAATTTCAACACAGAAAAGTTAGGGTTTGAAGAAATTTAATTACGAGAGTGATCTTGATTGGCCATATAGTACAAAGAGTCCATGATTACAGTACAGTAGAGCATTCAAGAGAAGAGACAGAGATGTAACCATTTCTTTAATTTGCCTGAAAATATTTTTTCAAACTTTACACTTTAATCCCTCCACTATGTGATACATTTCGTACTAATCCCTAAACTTTTTAATATACTCTTATAATTATTTCTTTAAGCGTCGTCTCATTATTAAATTGAACATTTACTATTTACACGAATTTTAATGTAAATTTTTTTATTAATATTAAAGGTGCTAAAGTTAATTTTTATGAGGAATATTATGGATAATTCTATTTTATTGGAGAGATTTTTATTTTTTTTTAAGTAATGACATGGGGTGTAAATAATAGATGTTTAAAGGAAATTTTTTAAGGAGTAAAGAGTACGTGTCAAATGTTCAAATAATAATATGACAAAGGTTTTTGGTAAATGTTCAATTAATAATGAGACGAAAGGGGTATAAATTTTAAGATAAAATAGTTTGATGACTCAAAAAACCTAATTGTAAAGTGAAAGTGAACTGACACTAAAACCAGATAACAAACTTATCTGAATACTTTAAAGTTTGTCAATTGGATTGTCATTTAAGTAAGTCTAAGCGGAAGTGACCGCCCCTAAATGTTTATACTTGTTTTGTTTTACTGAAAACACTTTGTCTCAAGTATCATGAAAAACTATTTTTTCAGGTGAGTTTTCCAAAGTAATGTGTACAGTCGGTGAATTGGTTCCAACATACTTAAATGAGTTTTTAATGCGTATATAGTTATGAAAACAATGTATGACATATATATATGAATGAATGTATAATTCTGTAAACCACTATGATTACTTTTTTCTAAGTGCAGGTATTTTGACCCCTAAAAAAGACTGAGTTCTAGTGCTCAACAACTCAAGTTTTTTTTATTGATATAACAGACCACCTTACTTGTTCTTCTTCTCAACAATCCTCACTTCAATCACTAACTTTCAAGTATGAGTTTAGGTTTGGTATTGCTTCCAACTAAGTGAGATATCCTTAACAGTGGTGAATAAGAAAAATGATATGATATCTTTTTAACTGAGACAAAAGTTTGGTGTTGCTTCCAACTAAGTGAGATATAATTCATAGTGATAAACAAGACAAATGATATGATGTCTCTCTAAGCTTAGGATATGCATATTTAACTTTCTGTAATATATAAAAGGACGAACTATATAAAATAAAATGTAAGAAACAATAAGAAAATTTAACTTGTAGGGTGCTTCTTGAATACTTGAATGCATGTGAGTTCTTGAGATATTAATTGCTCTTGAAAATTTTATGTGGTTGTAATTTAGTTTGAATCAATGAGTTTTGTATATGTATATTTATTGTTGGGTAGTTTATATTAGGTCAAAACATGTTGTAATAGACATTAAATTGAATTTGTATAGATTTGTTGATTATAGTATATGACTCAGTCTTAGGCAACAGTCGATATGACCTATGCAACAATAGTGGACTTACTTATGGCACTTGCAACTCCCTCCTCGAGTTAAGGTGTTTGTGTGGCAAGCAACACATGATATTTTGACAGTTTCGACAAATGTGCGTAGACAACATATATCGTGTGACAATTGGTGTCGACTCTGGTGAGCTGACGAGGCAACTATTACCTACTTCTTATTTGTCTACGTGTCTTGTGTGAGACTGTTTTGGCCTGCCATCGATTTGTGGGAGTCTCTTTGCATATGTAGCCACCAAAGTTTCATAGGTTGTGTCTTGTTTGTTAAGCGCTATGGTGCGAAACGGGTTGGAAAGTTTCTCATTTTTTGCTAGGCAATTTGGCATCAGATTTGCAAGTTTTATATGGGGAAGGGGACAACTTGGTACGACCTCGGGAGGCTTCGGTTCGAGTAATACATTCAGAGTTCTTTGTAGCGTAGTCCGCGCCACAATTGTACGACCCAACTTTCAAGACTGATAAACATATGTCTTGGGTTCAGAGCCAGCCCACCCAAGGCAAGATGCAGTTGTATATTAATGCTACTTTTAATGAATATGTTGGATGTTGTAGGCTTGGGTTTGCAGTTCGCGATCATAGTGGAACACTTCGAGCAGTTATATCGTGCATGCTACAATGGTCAGGTGCTGTGCTGGTGGTGGTGCTTTGAGCAATACACATGGTTTTCAATATTATGTTGATGAGAGTCTGAATCAAACGAGTCTCATTTTGGATTCCCTACTAGTCATTTAAACAGTCACGAGAAAGCAACTCTATTTAAATTTAAATGGAACTAACATTGTAGACATCCGAAAGTTCATAGGTTCAGGGCGATTCTTGAGACTTTGTCATGTGACTCGGACGACAAACAAGGTGGTTGACGAGCTGTTCTCCCCTCCCCCACCCCGTAAACCACTTGGGTCGAGGAAGAATTTTTCGTTTGGTTATAGGATTTGACGTCTCTTGACGTTGTACATACAAATATTAATGAAATCATAATTTTCAAAAGAATATATTTAGATTAAGTGTATTTCACTTACTGATTAACTAGCACGATTTTAAATTTTTCTTTCTAATTAATTGATGAATTTACACTTACTCATATATAGACATAAAATTATGATTGACATGTAACCTCGTGTCTCATGAGTATGACCTAGATATTTTTGGGGGGAATTTGTAGGGACCATTTGGGAACAACTTGAGTATTGGAGCATGCAGGCTTAATTGAGTTGCCGACACTGTTTTAATATCTTCGAGTAATTAGAAAAACAGAAATAAATTATGTGACTTAGTTTAAATTAGAATTTCTTGAATTACAACTTTAAATTAATAATAAAAAAAAAGGTGCAAACTGCAAAGTTATATAATGATGAAAACAAAATGATAAGAGTAACTTGTGTTATGATTAATTGGGTTGGCGCTCCCTACGAGTCAAAGTCAAAATAAACTTTGTTGACTAAGTCAATGGTCCCACTAACACATGGGGTGGGTAATAAATCATGAAAATTTAGAGGTGTTGCTTCATTGTTTTATTCATCCGTATGACATTGACATGCTCTTATTCTATCTCACGTCGAGCGGCCCAAAGTAGCTTCATTTGTTAAAAGGTGATGTTTGTTTAAAATTTAGTAATTTTTTTAAATGAATAATTAAAAAGTAAAGTAGGATAGGATTTGATTTGATTTATCGCCTAAGTTATCTCTTTCCAGATAATAGAGAAGAAGAGGATAGATATAGTGGAGGAGTACGTAGTTTACTACTGTAGTAGTTTGTGAGGGTCGAAAATAACGAAAAAAATAGTTTCTATTAAGAGATTAATTATTTTCTCATGCTAAAATCATTGTCTTGTGGAATAGATTCTTATTCTTCTCTGTCTCCAAATCGAGTCATGTTGTTTGGTTTTCAAGTTTTTAGGATACACTTCTAGAATTGAGATATCTTTGTGAAATTGTAGGATTGAATTGACTGACAAATTTTTTGTTTAATTTTTAGTAGAAATTGATTTTGGGAGATCATGATTTTTCGGGAGGGAGAGGAGTAGATCGATGAAAAGAGTTGATGAAGACCGAAAAGGTGGGAAGCTCAGAGTAAAAGGAAATTTTTATCTGGGTGAACACTTAATTAATTTGGAGAGGGGGTGGGTTCAATTAACCTTCAAAATTGTCTCGATTTTTTTACTTACTTTAGTTATTCAAATTAATTTGATTTCTTTCAACCTTTCAAGTAAACAATGAACAAACCATTATTAATAACAAAAAATTGTGTGAAACAGTTTTACAAATTAACATAAATTAACACACATTCCTTTAAAAAGTATTACTCCATCCGTCCTGTAAAATTTTGTTCAGACCTATATTTTTTGGTTCACAAAATATATGTTTATTCTATTTAAATAGTTAACTTTTGAATATTTTTTTTACTTTATTAACAAAATTGAGTATGTACCAACAATATTCTTTACTCGTTATCTCATATTTTTTATAATTAAAATATATATATTTTTTTTAAAAATATGTATAAAAAGAAGTGAGCAAAATTTTACGGACAGAGGTAGTACAATATATTCAAATTATACTTCGTTTCTTCATAAAATGATTCAGGTGAGATCTAGTCTTATTAACTACTCTTAATTGGATTTATCTAGGTATATTTCACGGATATGAAGAAAGCTACTAAAAAAATCGGACAAGTATTAATAAAATAGATGAGTCCCCCACGTTTATAACAGTGAATTTTATTTTTATTTTTTTCAAATGTTATTATAATGTTTTTTTTATCACAAAAGACTCCTTAACAAAAATGAAGGTCGCAGCGTGGCCTTGAAGAAGGACGCGACCGTCATCACCCCTCCTGTCTGTCGAAGAAGAAGCCAAGCGACAGCCGGCCGTTCGCACCCCTCCTCCCTCGCCACGTCGACGCCACTGTTTCAAGAAGATGGTGACCGACGACGGTTTGTAGAAGGGGGCGCCGTCCGTTTGAAACTCTCATCCCTAAGCCGGCGCCGACTCGAAGGTTGTCACCACCGCCCACTACCATCCTGCAAAGAAGATCGTCGAATCTCGACTCTTCAGGTGTCATTTTTTTACAAATCTGATAATGTATGTACAAGAGTTTTTTTTTCTCTTCGTCCGATTTTGTTTTCCGATTTTCTATTTCTTTTTCGACTTTTTATCCATGTCAGAAAAATTTTGTCGAATTTTTTTCTTTCCTTCGAAAAAAATTCCCGATTTTCTTTAACTTTTTCGATTTTTTTATCTATGTCCGAAATTTTTACTTACCTTTGAATTTTTTTGTCTAGATATTGGCCATTTTTTGAAATTTTTGTCACTTTGTATTTTTTTTCAAATTTATTTTCGAGGTGTAGTACAGATTTCGATTTTTTTTTAAAGTGTTTTTTCTTCAATGATGTATTTTGCTTGGGTATTTTTTTTATATTTGTACTTTAATTTTTTGTTTTAATTACATGGTGGGGCTACTAGAAATGGTGGAACGGTAGTGATGGTGAGGTGATTCAGTAGTGTGAAATGGGAGGTGGATGTACTAATCACGAGAAATTAATTTAATTTTAGTCTAAGGGTATAAATAACATTTCACATGTAATTAGAGAAGGCAATGGAACGGGTTCAAACTCGGAGCCGTATGGGACGGGTATGGACCCAGTTAAGCAGGTATGGAACGGGTTTTGATTTTTGCCAAACCCGCCTACCTGTACCCGTTATATATAAATATAGTAATATTTAATATATATATATATATATATATATGTTTCTATTTATATAAATTTATATGTATATTAATGTATATATGTTTGCAAAAATATTTTTTATGTAGTTTTTTTAGTATAAAATGAATATGAAATGTTATTTTAAACAATTATATATTTAATTTGAATTATGTAATATCAAAATAAATTATTGTATACATTAAAATTAATTTTAAAAAATAAAAAAAATTATACGGGACGGGTAAAAACCGTCGGGTAAAATCCGACGAATTTTTAAACGGGACGGGTCTGAGTTTGAGAATTTTCTGGTGGGGCGGGTCTGAGACAGCGTCCCATTGCCATCCTTACATGTAATTAATTTGCAAAAAAAAAACTCGGTGGGTGTCGTCAACAAAGACGTGTGTGTATAACCGTGGCCTAAATGAAATCGTTTGTACCGAGGAGGATCCATTAAGACAACGGCCCAAGACTCCAACAGTCCAATAGGACACGCCTCTTAATCAAGGGTACTTTTGGAACAACATGTCATTAAAATGGAGAAGCAATTTCAGAAAATGAAAAAAGAATTTAACAAACAAACACACCCTTAACACTTAACAATTAAATTCATCAACCAATTAAAAATAAAATAATACTAGTATTGTTTTGAAAAAGACAAAAAAGTCTTGGTCCAAGATTAGTACTCCTTGACCTAGGACAGCTATATTATTATTTTTATTTAAAGCGGAAAAAAAGGGTAAGAAGTGAAGAGTTGTTGTAAGAAGTGTACGTGTCCCTTGCTATTGCTAGTGTGTAATGGGATTAGAAGAAGGAAGCGGTGCAAAGAGCAGAAGCGACAGCAATTAACAACTTGGTCCTAATTCATGCCGCCGGAACCGTTGTCATGGGACCGGAGGGATTTCCGGAAGCAAGACAGATCCGCCGCTGACCCGCGCTTTGCCGGCGGCAGTGCCCCCAATAGGTGGCGGGAGCAGCCCACCGCTCCGCCGCCCTTTCAGCAGCAGCGTTGGTTTCCTGATTTCCGCTCCCCTCGACTTCAATTTCCTGGTGAGTAAAAAATTAAAGAACCAATCTTTTTTTAAAAAGAATTGGGGGTTTCTGATTTTGGTACTAGAACAGTGATGGGGGCGGTTGTTTCTATCTAATAAAGTCGAATTTAGGTTTTTAAAGTAAAGATTTTGATTTGTGGGTTTGAATTGGAAGTGTGTTCTGTGCTTTTGCCTATATTAATTTCTTGGTAATTTTCTTAAATTAGACGCGTGGACGGTTTTAACAACCTTTTTTTTGGTTTTGTTTGTAAAGCCCTGCTTTGTGTGACTGTGTGTGTGAGTTTTAAATTTGGACATATATTAAACGCCAAAAGCTAACCTTGTGAAGTTTGGTCTGTTGATGGTGAATTAACATAGAACTATGCATAAGATATGCTTCTTGCTTGTGCTGATTGTTTTTGTATCTATCTTCCTTTTGAATTGCGTTAGCTGAAAGCCACGGTAGGCAGAGTAGTTGGCACGCCTATACTAATGATGGTGGTCAAGGATTTGTACCGATGGGTCCTCGTTATGCTGATAGAAACTTGGAAGATGAAAATAACCGACCATTTGAGCCTCGCGGTGATGGAAGGTATAACAGGGAAAATAGGAACCCTTTTACTCGAAGACAATGGAAAGCCCCCACTTGGTCACCGAGTGTTCCTGCAAAACCAATAGCTGAAGTTAGCAACTTGATGTCTGTACAAAATAGCAGCAGTAGGGTTAATAGCTTTGCCTCTCCCGTTGCTCTCAATTCTGTAAACCTATCAGAACAATCTCTACCTCTTATGAAAGAAAAAGAAAAGAACAATAAAAATGGTGGCGCTGTGGATGAAACGACTGGTCTGGAATCTGGTAAAGAGAACTGCCTAGAATCTGTAGATGGGAAACCTCTGAAATTAACTCAGGTGGATGATTTGCCTTCTAGTACTTCAAAGACTGTGGAAGTGGGGCCCACCAACATCTTGGATGAATTGAAGCCGAAGAACACAACAGTAGTTCAGTCTCTTGCTGAGGATGCTTGTGTTCAATCCAGTTCTCCTGTCCTATCTGAAGAGACCTTATCCGGAAGAAAACGGAGACTTGGGTGGGGTGAAGGCTTAGCAAAGTATGAGAAGAAGAGAGTTGAAGGCCCTGAAGATGGCATGCACAAGAATGAACTTTTCGTTAGTGTCTCTAATACAGAAACTCTGCCGTCTGAATCTGTGGGCCCGCCTGAGAAGAGTCCTAGAGTTGGAGGTGTGTCAGATTGTGCCTCACCTAGTACTCCATCTTCGGTTGTTTGTAGTTCTTCACCTGGTAATAAGCATTCTATCTTCGTTTCTTTCTTATTTTTAGGGATTAATTGCCTTTGTTGTTTAATGCATATATTTCTGCTAATTTGGGGGACTGCACAAGTAGTGAGCCAAGGAATTGATATATACGTTCCTTCTGTTGATTGTCTATGGAAATAATCTCCTTTTGAACATTATGTCGAGAGATATGGTCTTACAGAACATAGATAAAGCATAGTAGTTGCTTATATGGAAAAGCTTGCTAATATGGCAGATATTATCGGATGCATGATTTTTGCGAGCTTGATTCTTTCATATTAATTTTATATTTATATTTTTTACAACCTTTCATATTTATTTTTTACTGCACTCTGTAGCTCGTTTTCTTCGAATCTTGCATTCTAAATTTGTCAATCTTTCATTGTTTCCCTGAGTTGCAACTCTATTGTAGTCGGTTCATTGATACACCTGAGGGTGAATAGGTTGTTATATCCTTAACTTTAATATGTAATGGTTGCTATATCCTTGAATTGAGTATGCAATTCCTTGCGAAATGATTTTGTCTTGTTAGTGATTTATACCTGCTTTTGTTGAAACTTAGGTTGACGACATAATGCATCGACATTCGACAATTACAGTTCTACTTTTGTTTGGGTTTCTTCTTATATTTCATTTCTCTTATTATAACAGTTATTGAGGAAAAAGGACCTGCTAAGGAAGCAGACGTGGATCTTGATACAACTAATTCAAGCTGCTCGCCTAGTATTGCTCCCAAGATTCACTATGATGGTCCGACTTTTAACTTGCAAAATTTGGAGCTTGCATCTATTGCCAACTTGAGCTTAATGATAGATGATTTACTTCAGACAGATGATCCAACTTCTGCAGAGCGAACTGCCTCAATGAGTAAGTTGTTGGTATGGAAGGTTGACATGTTAAAGGCGCTTGAAATGACAGAATCTGAGATAGAGTCTCTTGAAACTGAACTCAAGTCATTGATAGCTGAACCTAAAAATTTCTGTCCAGTGGGGTCCAGCTCACTACCAATTGAGGAGCAGTTAAAACCTTGCGAAGACGCAGTTACTGCTTCAAAATGTGGCATCAAGTTCGTTCCTTTGCAGATCAATTTATCTGGAGAAATGATTGCTGAGAGTGCACCTGTTGGACCAGAAGATGTGCATGTTTTGTTAAACTATGAGGATATTGATAGTCCTGGTAGTGCTACATCGAGATTTGTTGAGACAGCAGAAGTTACTGAAGGTTCTATGAATCTGAATGTGGACAATTCTGGGAACTTGGATGGCAAATGTTTAAAGAATGGTCTCAGTCATGAGGAAAACTCTGGGTATGTTGAGAATCGTGCACTCACTGAGACTACTGTTGAAGATCTTGCTGGCGTTAGCAATATGCATTGTTGTGTAGGCAATGTTTATGACTCAATATTATCTTCCAATAGAGATGCTGCTAGGAAATCTACGGAGCAGCTAAACAAGTTATTGCCCAAACATCTTCATTTTAAAAGTTCCATTTCTTTGCAAAGTGATCCCGCTGTAGTTAAGGTGAAATTTCTAATGAGGAAGCAATCCCTTCGATTTAAGGAGAAGGTTTTGACTATCAAGTTTAAGGCATTTCGTCATTTCTGGAAGGAAGGTCGACTAGTTTCTACAAGGAAACTTCGAGGGAAGACTCATAAGAAATTTGATCCAAGTCGAAATGGTCAGAAAAGGAATCATTCTTCTCATGGTAAGAAATTATCTGCTATATTTCTTTTGTGCGCTCCCTTTCTCTTTTTTTTCTCCTGCTATTGTTTAAATGAATCTGCAAATGAGGTGAAAATCAAGCCTGTTATGGGTGTCTTAATTGTGGTCAAATTTGGTATTTGGTTTTGTTTTGGTCTTGCCTATTGGTTGTCCAAACCATATTCACTCTGATTTGTTACCTGTCATTCCCTTACTTCACTCTTGAGTTGAAGCTTCGAACAATTAGTATGAGAGAGAAGTGTTGAGTGTGATGATAAACAGTTGAGTATCTAAGCATGCTGTTAGTTTGAAATCCTGTTTTATGTTCTTTAAGAATCTCTCATGTTAGCGTATTTGTATTGGTTGTAATAAATCGGTATAGTGCATCTTCCACAAATGTTTTTATCAATAATACTTCCCAAATCTTGTAAAAGCGAATATCAAACACAGGATTGTTATATTGTAAATTACTTGAGTATCCTCATGCATTTTTTGTTTTTTATATCCTAATGTTGACAGTCTGCATGTCTGTTTTACTTTCCATATAAACTGCAGCATCACCATTATCTTACAATTTTGCCTCACTATTCGTTTGCTGGGTTAATCTTCATGGGTATCAGTTTGCTGGGTTAATCTTCATGGGTATCAGTTTGCTTCATTATTCATACGTATTTTTGGAACTGCAGCTTTAACATCTTCTTCCTATTTTAATTCTCTGACATGTTGCAGCTAGGGGTCCTCATACAGTGCCAGCAGATGAAGTGATCAATCTAGTTAACGGTTTGCTTTCAAAATCTGCATTCAAACCCCATGGGAGTACACTGATGATGCCAGCTTTGATTTTGGACAAGGAGGTGAAGATGTCGAGGTTTATCTCAACTAACGGCCTAGTAGAAGATCCTTGTTCTGTTGAAAAAAAAAGGTCTATGCTAAACCCATGGACCTCTGAAGAGAAGGAAGTGTTTATCGATAAGCTTGCTGTCTTTGGGAAAGATTTCGGGAAGATTGCATCTTTTCTGGATCGTAGATCTGTAGCAGATTGCATCGAGTTTTATTACAAGAATCACAAGTCAAAATGCTTTGAGAAAATTAAAAAGAATCCTGCCTCTTTGAATCAAATTAAATCGCCGTCTAAAACGTACTTGGTTGCCTCAGGGAAGAGAAGGAATCCTGAGTTAAATGCTTCTTCTCTTGATATATTAGGTGCAGCTTCAGAGATTGTGGCCAATATTGATAATGGCATCAAATTGCCATCGATATTCTCTTATGGTGCATCTAGTTCTCGCGAGGCTGGTGATGATCTGTTGCAAGGACCAGACAATGACGAGAGGGAAGCGGAAGCCGCTGACGTGTTGGCTAGTATTTGTGGATCCCTATCATCTGAGGGTGTGAGTTCTTGCATAACAAGTTCTGTAGACAAACCTGGTGACGGTCCAAGAATTGAGTCTTCCACTAAACAGCCTTCGACCCCTGATGTCACCCAGGATGTTGACGATGAGATGTCAGATTCAAGCTGCGGAGAGATGGACCCCACTGACTGGTCTGATGAGGAGAAATCCATCTTCGTCCAGGCTGTCTCGATTTATGGAAAGAATTTTGAAATGGTCTCACAGAGAGTTGGAACGAGATCTGCAGATGAATGCAAATTGTTCTTCAGCAAAGCTAGGAGGTGTCTCGAGTTGGATCAGGTTCAGCCAGGTGGCAGAACTCCATTGGTTGATGATCATGGAGGTGATAGTGACATTGAAGATGGTTGTACTGTGGAGACTGGTTCTGTTATTTGTAATAACGACTCGGACTTCAGTATTGAGGAGACTCTTCCACCGCTTGATATGAAGTTGAATCATCAATCTGATGTGGCAGGACCCGATTTTGAGATATCCAAGGGCAGTAATGGATCGGTCCCTAAGGACTTGTCTCAATCTGTGATTGTTTCGTCTCATATGGAGTCTGGAAAAGGAATTAAAGAGGAAGATGAGCTTTGCATGCTCGATGGGTTGAATGAGGCTGAGAATATGGCTCCTGTTGAGGTTTCTGATCAGCAACCTGAAGGAAATTCAGACAATAAGATAGTTAAAGTTAAAGATGCTAATTCCGGTGAAGTTAGTGACATAAGCAAGGCGAAATCTGAGCTCAAGCCCCTGCCAAACGTTTCTTGGCCTTGTACATCAGATTCTATTGCAGCGTCCCAGATTCTCTGGGGCTACCCGGTTTCAGGTCAAACTATGAAAGAGAGAATCGGGGATGTCAAGTGCAAAGAGTCAATTGCTCTTCCAGACGTCACTGAGCAGAACAGGAAGTTGAGTTCAGATCGGTTTTTCGTGGAGAAGTGCAATGGAAAAGTAGTCGAGGCACCGTTTCCATCCTTGGGACGGAGCAGGGATCATTCTAGACCCCAACCAAGTTGCTCATCAGGTGAGGGACCTTCCAGAAATGGTGATGTGAAGTTGTTTGGTACAATCTTAAACTCCTCTCAGCAGAAAACAAATAATATTGAGCAAAGAACTGATGGTAACAAGAGACGTGATCATAAAATCGGTCACGAGTCACTGAACCTAAACCTGGGTGCTCATCAGACAGCCAATCTTGATTCCGTGCAGTCAAAGGTGGGTCCCGAGCATATTCCAGTCGGTTACTGGGACGGAAACAGGATACGAACAGGGGTCCCACCATTGCCTGATTCTGCTCTCTTGTTGGCCAAATACCCCACTGCATTTACTAACTACACTAAACTGAGTCAGCCACCTAGTGCTTTCCTGCCGCACAGAGAGGCGAGTAGCAGCAAAGGGCCAGCAGACTTTCGGTATCCAGAGTTGCAACCTTTTACCATAGGTATGAATCAAAGACAAGACGACGTATTGCATAGAAGAAACAGCAGCAGCTTCGATTTGGGATCAGGAATGCCTAATGTTAATGTTAATGTTGTCAGAAGAGCAGGGGGTTTTGCGGGAGGGCAGGGTTTGAGTTTATCGGACCCCGTGAGAGCCATGAAGATGCAGTATGAAGCCAAGATTGAAGAGCTTAGAATGAAGGGAGGGAATCTCATCAAAGAAGTTGATAGATGGATAAACAGTAGTAGGAGGTAGAAGGAGCTGTTTGCAGCAGCATGTGAAGTAGTTTTGTATTTCAGTTCAGCAATGATAAAATCCCCTCTTTTCTTTTTTACTGTTGTTCTGTTAGAAGACTTGACTAGATCTTGTTATCTTTGTTATATGTTACTATAAAACTACAAAAATACTTTCTGCCCAACCTGTTTCCATGCATGTGTATTTATCCTCATTTTTTTGATCCATCTTTTCAGAAAATCCGCAAGGCCACACGTTCATGTGAGCGTGTAAATATCGACTATACGTGTGTTTCATCTTATATTTCATTTTCGTATTTTCTTCGACTTCACTACACTAAAAATGAAGTAACCAATCAAGTGAAAGGACTTATTATTCAAGGAAAAGATTACAGGTATCCACAAGTGTTAGACACAGCCAAATAACATCAGCACCATATAGGATCAGAAATTTAAAACAATCGAGTATGATATTAGTATAAGAATCTCATCTCACATTTATTTAACCAATTTATCGAGGTCTCATGATCGAAAAGAAAACAAGAATAAAGATCACGGTTGCAGTTAGACAGACCTGCAACAATCCAGAAACTTCCAAACACAATATATCAAATACCAGGAGCATCAACCAAACACATCACCCGATGACGACACAACAGGAACTCGAACAGAATTTGAGTTCCAAACAACGTCTTCCCTGCAAATCCCGTCTCTAATTCCAGAACCCAATGACTGATTTGTCCCAAC
The DNA here is from genome assembly GCA_963675135.1 of Galeopsis tetrahit. Taxonomy (NCBI): domain Eukaryota; kingdom Viridiplantae; phylum Streptophyta; class Magnoliopsida; order Lamiales; family Lamiaceae; genus Galeopsis; species Galeopsis tetrahit. The sequence continues at coordinate 70,737,886 of OY776132.1, forward strand.
ACTTGAAGAAGATTCAGCAAATTCCAGTTTCCTAGCAGCAACTGCCTTCAGACGATACCTCTCTGCCCTAGAACCAATCACTTGTCCAAGAATAGATGCAGCAATGGTGAATGCCATGGCTGCCTTAGGCATCAACACAGACTTCCTGAGCATGCCTATAAACGGGACAGCAGCATGGACAGCAACAAACCAAGATGGTGAGAATTTCACGGTGTGTTCCCTCCATACCCCTAAAGGTACGTTGGCTGCCATTCCCAAAAGGCCAATTGCAAGAACTTTTGCAGGCAGAGGTTGTGGACGGAGGTTTTTTGCAAATGCAGTTTTGGCTAAGGCACTCCTGGCTGCCACGATTGCTGGAGGACACTTGTACTTCATCCCTGGAGGGGGTTGAAGGGCTTTTGCTACAAGAGGAATCACGTGACTCACAGCTCGATATGACTTTGCAATGGGGCAGTTCCCTTTTTGCAGCCACTCGTCGCTCATTGCTTCGTGTTCCGATTTTCCTCCCTGTAAGTAAAAAGAATTATCAAGAGTTTCTAACGTAAAAATGACGTGATAAGGCTGAAAATCAAACCAAACTATCTGATACTTGATTAGAGATTGTTGTTTGATAAAAGCTCATTTGAGCTTTGGCTCGACGTTGATATCAAACAAATGTAACTTACTTTAATGTTTGGTAAAGTCTAGAGCTCGGCTCGAGCTCGATAAGTTAAAAAGATATAACAAGAGTAAAAATGTCAAACTATTCGAGCTCGACTCCTGTTTGGCTCAATTAATTATCAAACAAGTTAAAATATAAATTTCAAAGCTTGATAACATTTCAAACAAGCTTGAACAACTGTGCATTCGATTCAACTTGACTCATTTACAGACCTACTCGCAATGTGCTACAGATTCAGAATAACGAAAAGGTTTACCTTTGACGAAGATTCCTTTTTGGATGATCTTGAGTCCTTGTTTTCTTTCTTAAACTTCTCAAAGAAAGAATCGAACCCAAAAGGCCCCCCGGTACCAAAACCAGAGAGACTGATGGTGGCTGCTTTTGCAGCTAAGGGATTAAATTGAGCTGGTGAAGGTTCAGACTGAGGCTTCTCAGTGCGAAGAAACGATCTTCCGGTAAGGGGAACAACGCCATTCTGCCCATGGAAGAGCCTGAATGCCATATCAAAATTGGGGCCATCCTCAAATATAGGACCTTTCCCATCGCGTGCCTGAGATGAGCAAGACAAAGGAGTCATGATCATGAATATGGGAAAATATGGAAAGTTAAAATAGTTTAACTTACGGGCATTGGGAAGGCCATTGATGTTGAAAAGGAGAAGTTAGTTGGTTCATTGATGTTCCTCAGAAATGGACACCTAAAAATGTCTTGGTCAATATGTGAAGATCCCCCATTCAAGTTTCCGGAGAAAAAATCCATTCTGGAATGCCCTGTACAAGAATGAAATAATCTGAAGATCAAAATTTGATAAAATGCAATAGTGACAAGAAAATGGAGAATATAAAAGCAGATAGCAGGGAAAGAATCATTATGGCTTCAAAAGGATGTTGGTCTGTATTCGAGCTCAAAAGGTTGTAAGAAAAATCAAATTATATTGAAGTTTTGCATCTCTAATATGAAATGAGCATTCATTTGAGGATAACAAACCCAATCCGAAAAGAATTCTCAATACTTGATTGATGTACGAATAGAAATAGCGTGCTGGCTAAATATGCTCATATTCTGAGTTAGAAATTGGTTGGCTATAATCAAGTAAACAAAAGCAGATTCTTTTACATTTACAGCATTTCCAGTACTAAGTCGTTAACAGCATGCAATCGTCAAAGGGAGAAAAAAAACAAAGAATCATGAAAAGAGCAAAGGCTGCAAGATTAAAAAAATTGACAGTTATAAACCGGTTGGCTACAATCAAGTAAACAAAGCAGATTCTTTTACGTTTTCTTTCCAGTACTAAGTCGTTAACAGTACGCAATCGTCAAAGGGAGAAAAAAACACAGAATCGTGAAAAGAACAAAGGCTGCAAGATTAAAAAACTGACAGTACAACCAAACCTTCCATTCCTCAAACAATTGAAGAGATCATTGTTCTTTACTACTAAAAAAATGAGCGTAACTTAATTTAAACAGAATTAGAAGGGGACTGGAAACACTTTTCGCGTAATCATCCGACATAAAGCTCTTACAAACCAAAGAAACTGAAATCAGTTTCCTAAACATCAACTTCAAACAGAACAAGACCCCCTTTTTCCCATCAAATTCAAACAATTAGGCTGATTATAATCCCATTCTAACTAGATTCATAAACCCACATAAACTGAATAACTCATTCTGTACAAATATCAGTTCAACCCAGAACTCCAATCTAAACAACCTTTTTTTCTCAATTCTGCCCTTAACATTTTTCCTACAAAGCTACCAATAAAAAGACGAAGTAAACAAGAAACCTAGATGAATAACAACCCATAATTGAAAAGAATTATAGGCTAAACAAGCATGTAAAAGAAAAGCACAAAGCAACATAAATTCCCCAGAACGTTGACTAGAATAACAAACAACCCCATCTAAATTTCAGCAAATCATCAATCAAAATTCACATAAAAATCATAATAGCAGCGAATTAGAGAAACCCAGATATCAGGAGTAGAGAAAAGCCCAGAAACAAGAACAGATCATAGTAAACATACAAAATAAGAAAGGTATCGGAGAGAGAAGGCTATAACCTTGGATAGAAGATTGGGCTATATAACCACAAAACCTTGGGGAGAGAGGGATCTTTCTCGAGAGAGAGAAATTGAGATTGAGAAATTTTGGAATTGGAGTAGGTGAGATAATGGTTTAGGGAGGAAAAAAATGGCGAACTTTGTGTAAAGTTGGTACTTGTCAGAACGAGAGAGTAAACGACGACGTATCAGGCACAACTGCTCAACACGACCACACGCCACTTGTAAAGGCGCGTGCAAGCCGAACGCACATAAATTGATTTTTTTGCATGTTTTTCTTATTTAAGAATTATATATTTTGTTGAATTGGACAAAGATTAGGTCAATATTGGCCAGCTATATGGAACTAGGTTAGGGATTTTGATATCTTGAATTTATGAACACTTTAATATACATATTTTGTAATCTTAGACAACTAATACTACCTCCCTAGATTATCAATTTTTTTCCTCCATTTATTAGATTACTCATTTAAAAAAAAAATTATCACTTTCATTACAATTAAACATATCTTCTACTTGAGGAGAAGTTGGATAGCTCAAGTGGTTAGAGCACCACTACCTAGGTTCGATATTGAAAAAATCCATACCGTATCGTAATCTCGGTATACCAAAATTTTCGTTTGATAAAAATTCATACCGATACTGTACCGTAATTTCGGTATACCGAATTTTCGGTACGGTATATCGGTATGCGTACCATATCGGTATACTGATTCATACCGAAAATATTGAACAATCATTTCATATCGAAATATCGTATACCAATTCATACCGAAAATATTGAAGCATTGTTTTATACCGAGGAATCGATTCTGAATGAAGACCAACTTAAGGGAGGGCAAGCTAATGACTGTTGGATGACAATGGAAGAACAAGAAGAGGAGTGGTATAACAGAAACAACTCGGTTCGTGGAAAGGCTAAGCAGAAACAGGGACGAGAGGGACTTGGAGCTGGGAAAGGCCCAATGGTGGAGCTCAAACTGAAAGGCAAGATGGGAGAGCACTCTAGAGCAGGTTATCAAGTAAATCCAATGGTGAAGGGACCGAGAAAACGTGGAAGGCCGTACACTAACGCTTTAAAGATTGGGGCAGTGAATGAAGAGGACAACAATGCAATGGTGACTGTTTCAAAGGTAGGCAAGAAACGTTGCAAAAGCAACGAGGACGTTACGAGTTCAAACAAAGCGGGTTCTGGAGAGTCCCAGATCCGCGGCACTGTATGAAGATCATTTCCTGGAATGCACGAGGCTTGAAGGGACCGAATGCATTCCAAAAAATTAGGCGAGTAGTAGCCGTAAATAAACCTTCTTTATTTTTTGTTTTAGAATCGAAAGTTCCGAATAGAATTGCTCAATCATGGAGAACTTTGTTGAACTTTCAATCATGTTTTGTTGTTGAAGCTACTGGTATGAAAGGGGGCTTGATCCTTTTTGCTAATGGAGATGTTAATTTATGTGTGAACTCTTTCTCTTTTGGTCATATTGATGCTTTGGTGTCTTGGAATGATAAAAGTTGGTACTTTACTGGATTCGGTGGAAATCCAATTGCTAGTCTTAGAAAAAATTCTTTTAAGCTACTTAAACGGATTAGAAAGACGCATGATTTGATGATACCTTGGATAGTAGGTGGAGATTTTAACCAATTTTTATCCTACAATGAAAAGAAAGGAGGAATCATTAATGAGACTATTAGAAACAATATGAGATTGTTTCGAGATACTCTTGCTGATCTTGGGTTGCATGACTTAGGATGCAAAGGACCCCTATTTACATGGACTAATAAAAGAAAGCCTCCTTTTGATATAAAAGAAAGGCTCGATCGGTTTGTTGCGACAACTGATTGGTTTCGTCTTTTTGATTTTGTGCAAGTTGAGAATTTGCAATTTTTTGGCTCTGACCATAGAGCCATTTCAGTGCTTATGAAGACCAAGATGGTTAGATGGGAAAGGCGCAATCAATCAATTTTCAGGTTTGAAAATGCATGGTTTCATGAACCTTCCCTCAAACAAGAAGTGACGAAAGCCTGGGGCACAAATAATGCCACAATTAATATTACGGACCATCTATACAAATTGAGTAGAGTGTTGCAATCTTGGGCAGTGAACAAGATTGGTAATATTGATAAAAGAATTCATTAAATAACCAATCAAATTCAGGAGTTAGATGACCAAGAGGAGGACGAAGTTAGATTAAATTTGGAATTTACTTTGGAGAAATTATTTGAACAACAAGAGGAAATGTGGCATCAAAGGTCGAGAATCAATTGGATGAAATGTGGGGATAGAAATACGTCGTATTTTCACAAAAGGGCAACCGAAAGACGAAATCGTAACATGATTCTTGAGCTTCAAGATGAGAATGGCGTGCAATATCAAACTTGCGAAGAGATCACAAAGCTCCTCTCCTTGTCATTTGGTGATCTCTACACCTCTTCGAACCCGCCCGAAAACCTTATTCGAGATTTTACGTGCCGAACTGATAAGGGTGTCTCCAGTGAGCTAAATGATTTCTTAGATCGGGTTTTTTCGAAGGAAGAAGTGAAAGCGGTTGTTTTTTATTTGCACCCTAATAAGGCGCCGGGGCCGGATGGATTTCATGCTCGTTTTTATCAAGATATGTGGGAGGTGGTAGGTAGTGATGTCACAAAGTGTGTTCTAGGTGTTCTCAACGAAGGGAGGGAGATAGGGGAATGGAATCGTACCTTAATCACTCTTATTCCGAAGAAGAAGAAACCTACGTATGTGACTGATTACCGCCCGATAAGCTTGAGTAATGTTTCCTATCGAATTGTTGCAAAGGTAATTGATAATCGCTTCAAAGTTGTATTCCCTAAAATTATTGATGAAAATCAGAGTGCTTTTATTAAGGATCGCCTGATCTTTGATAATATTTTATTGAGTTATGAATGCATGCATTGGATTCGTAATAATAAAAGTAAAGGAGGGTATGCGGTTGCAAAACTGGATATGAGCAAGGCCTATGATCGGATTGAGTGGGATTTTCTCAAAATTCAGATGGAAGTAATGGGTTTTTCTAATAGGATTATTCGTCTCATTATGCATTGTATCACGTCTGTCAAATTTTCTTTTAGTATTAACAACAGGGTGGTGGGAGATGTTGTACCCTCAAGAGGACTTCGACAAGGAGATCCTCTTTCTCCTTTTTTGTTTGTCTTGTGTGCTCAAGCTCTCTCGTCGAACCTGAAACACAAAGCTCTTTTTGGGGATCTGGAAGGGGTTAAAATAGCTAGAGGTGCTCCAACGATCACTCATTTGTTCTTTGCTGATGACAGTGTGTTATTTTTTAAAGCAAAAAAGGAATGTGGCTATGCTATTCTTGATACCCTTAGGGAGTATGAAAGGACTTCTGGTCAGAAGGTCAATCTTGATAAATCTGCCATTCTCTTCAGCCCTTTGACTCAAGATCAGAATAAAAAGAACATTCAGGATTGTTTGGCCATCAAGTCTTCTCAGGGGCATCAGATGTACTTGGGATTACCTACTTTGTCTGTTAGGGGTAAAAGAATGCAATTTTCTTTTCTGGTTGATAGAATGCGTAAAAGGATTGATGATTGGAAATATAAGGAATTTTCGGAAGGAGGAAAGGAAGTTCTGATCAAATCCATTCTTCAAGCTATTCCCACTTATGCGATGTCATGCTTTAAATTACCTATTCAGACCTGTAAAGAAATGGAATCTCTTATGGCAAACTTTTGGTGGGGACAAAATGCAGGGAAAAACCGCCTTCATTGGATGAAATGGGATGTCTTATGTAAATCAAAAGGGGAAGGTGGACTTGGTTTTAGAAAGTTGACTGAATTCAATGAAGCACTTTTGGCAAAACAAGTTTGGAGAATTATTGCTAACCCGCAGTCACTTGTTGCTAGAGTTCTTAAGGCTAGATATTTTAAGCATCAGGATATTTTGGAGGCGGACGTGGGAACGAACCCATCATTCACCTGGCGATCTATTTGTTCGGGTAGAGACATTCTCAGAAAAGGAATTAGATGGATTCTTGGTAAGGGGGACAAGATTTCTTTATACAAACATACGTGGGTACTTGGTTTAAGAGAGGGATTTATTAGATCCCAAATCGTGTCTGGTCACAACGTAGGATCCTTCTTGGATGAGAATAGGGAATGGAGAGAGGATATTGTCAAAGAAGTTTTTTATCCATATGAGGCAGAAGGAATTCTTCGCATGCCAGTTGGATAAGGAGACGAAGATGATAGATGTTTTTGGTTGCATGATACAAAGGGGAAGTACACTGTGAGCTCGGGATATTGGGCCATTAGGATACAAAGGAGGGACAAAGATATTATTGCCTCGTCTTCGAATCCGGAAATCAAGGAAAAGTGGTGGAAACAATGCTGGACACTTTCTTTACCACCAAAGGTTCGAATTTTCGCTTGGAAAATGTGCTGGGATTGTATTGCAACTGAAGGTAACATAGCAAGTAGAATTAATGGTGTTAACGTTAATTGCTACCTTTGTGGTTCTTTTATGCCAAACACAATGCATGCAATTTTTACATGTCCGGGAGTCAAAGAAATATGGAAAGGATTGGGGTGGTGGTCTATTATATCTCAAGGAAAGTTTTTGCCCGTACTTCAATTTTTGGAAAGGATACAGAAGGAAAAACATATCTCAGGACTGGAGGAACTGATCATGATTGCATGGGGAGTATGGAGAGAGAGATGTGTAGTGACTCATGAAGTTAATGGAGACAGACGATTCTGTCAGAAATCTGTGGGTAAGACAGTTCTAGCATATCTCGATATTTTTCGTCAAACCAAGGAGGACGGAAGAAAGCAGAATAATATTGAGCAAAAGCCGTCAAGGGGTTTGGATGAGGAGGAGGATAACAGTCAGACATTAATTTTTGAAGTCGATGGGGCCTTTAATGCTGATATTAGGCACTATGGGATTGGAGGGATCGGGTTTGATTCTAAAGGGGATATTGTGACCAAATTTTCGGAAAATGTTCGTCCAATCTGGAGTGCACTAGGAGTTGAATTACAAACAATTGAGAGAGCTATGATGGAGGCGAAGATACTAAATTGGAGAAATTTTTTGATTCGATCCGACTCTCAGCAGGCTATTGCCTTGTGCTCAGCATCTGATTGTGGATTTGGACCTGAATCGAGCACTGCAACTAGGATACAACGACTTGCAACTGAATTTGTAGTGTGCAAATTCACTCATATCCCTAGAAGCAGCAATCAGCGGGCGCATTCTTTGGCACAACTGGCGGTTCACTCTACCATTTCTCGTGACTGAAATGGAGTAGTTCGTCTGATACATAGGAGTCTTTTATTTTTGCGCGTCAAGGGGTTATTCCTATGTATTTCTCAAAAAAAAAAAAAAAAGAAAGAAATTAATTATTTAAGGTTTTTTTATTTAAGTTTTAATAATTAAAGTTATTTTAATTTAAAACTAATATAAAATTACTATTTTATTAAGGTTTTGATATTTCGGTATATCGATATACCGTTTCATACCGAATACCGAAAAAATTTCGGTATATCGAAATACCGCGGTATGATCATTTTCCATACCGTTACCGTACCAAAAATTTCGGTACGATATCATACCGTATCGAAAATTTCGGTATACCGAAATTTCGATAATTTCGATATTTTTTCGGTACGAAAAGCTCGGTATACCGAAATTTCGGTATATTTACCCACTCCTACTTCTACTTTATCTTTAAACTAGTATGAGACTCGCCTAAATTACGCGAGATTATGAAAATAAAAAAGTAATTTAAATAGAAATTTAAATTATATAAAAAAATCGATGGAAAAGAGAGAAGTTAGAGGAGAGGGAAAATGATTTTAAAATTAAAAAAAAAAATTGCACTAGGAAGGAGAGAAAAAGAAGAGGAAAGAGAAAATTATTTTTAAAAAAAATTCAAAATTACAGAAATTAAGAGTTTTATGAATTAAGGCTTTTAGAGAAGTCACGTCAACAGAGTGAGATTCAGAAATAGTGTATAAGGGTATATACTACTCTTACACATCATTTTATTTATTTTATAACTTCAAACACTACTCTTACACAGGATATGCACATCAAATATTCACACGTCTTTAGAAAGGTCAACCAGGCGATGGATGTTGTGGCCAAGACTGGTCTTGATTGTGTTTGAAGAGGCTTCTCCCAAACTTTTTACTCTCATTTCTACATAATGATTTATATTTTGTTTTCTATAGATATTAACTTTTATAGTAGTGTGTATTTTTCTACTGTAATATTTAAAATGATAAAGTAGATAGAGCATATAATATGTTTAATGAAATAGTATTTAAAGTGATAAAGTTACTTCTTTTTTAAAAAAAAAAATTAGTAATCTAGTAAAAAAAACATGTAATCTAGTAAAATACGAAAAGGAGTTTAAATAATTCTTACATTAAAACTCATATTTTGCCGAGTTTTAGATCAAATGAATAATTAACCGTGGGTGGACTCTATTTCTACATCACTAGTTAATTGTGCCAAAATAAACAAAAAAAAAAAAAAAAAAAGCAATCTCCCAATACAAACGTTTCATACGATTTCTATACAATACCCCAACTTTTGAGTATTTGTGAAATTTCAACTAAATCTAGCCCTGCCTAATCTCAAAACAAATATAGAGCTTCACTTTTATCTAGATTTGAAAATAAATTTGCATGACTTCTTTTTTACTTCAATTTTTTTTTTTGTGTGTACATATTATATTATGTATTTAATAATTTCCACAAGAACAATACATATATTTCTAATTTAATTGAGGCAAAAACTTACAAATTCTCGTGGGTCAAATTAAATTAAACGAATCTTCTAAAAAAATTGTGCATGTGCAAAATATGAAATTTATTTTTTAAGTTTATATTATTATAAGAATAAATATTTATTAGGGAGGTGCTATTTGGACAGATTCTGTCCGACCAGACAACTTTTAAATTTTTATTTTTACGAAATTTATAATATTAAATTACCATTAGACCCTTAATTAGTTTTGGCTGCAATACGTGAATAATTGCAAAGATGGAAAATGGAGATGTAATGGGCCGTTTTACTGAATATGGGTCTATTGTATCCTCTGTCAAAAACTAAAATTCCAATACCATTCAATTCTTCTTTCAAAAACCAGTTTCGTATCAAAGAGGAATTTGTGCCCTAGACAAAGAACAGATTTTGACCGACGCAAAATAACGATATCTGAACAAGCCTATTTTGCGAGAGTGTTGAATTAAATCCTCTCAATACTCATTCACCGTTTTCTACACGGTCTGTGTCGGCGATTATAACTCCGTCTTCGGCTCTACACAAACGCGGAAACAAAAACGGATGGGTGGTGTTTGAACGGAGATGTCAATTGATTCTCCTAGGTATGTTTTTCAATTAGGCTTTGAAAAGGTAAGAACAGATGGTGCGTCGCGTCTTTACGCCAAGGTATTTGAGGAGAGGTGGGAGTGTCTTTATTATGGTGATCAATCAGAGAAGAAGAGGGCATAATAATAAACTATCTATATCTTCTTATTAAAAAGGAAGGTAAAACCCTATAATACCCTTGTCTATCCGGATACAGAATCTGTCCAAGGAGATTAACCCTATTTATTATTCCTATAATGATATATATATAAGATTTTGCGTATTTCCTTATATGTTCTTCCACTCTATCTTAGTAATCTTACTACCATTCTATTGGTTGTTTGTTTTTAATTTGTGGTATTTTTAAATCTGGGTATCCACCCAAGGGAGGGAGAGATAATATTTACTCCCTCCATACACAAAAAAATATGCTCAGTTTTATTTTTTGATTTATAAAAAATATGTATTCTATTTAAATAATTAATTTTTATGTATCTTTTTTTATTTTATTAATAATATTGAGTATGTATTATGTGATATTTGCAACTTTTATGTCACACTTTCAAGAAACTTGGCTGGCAAAAGATAGGAAAAATTGTAAAAATATAATTTACTCATTAGTTGTACTTCTACAACCGAACTTTTGTATGGTATACACCGAACTTTTAATTTATTTATTTTTGCAAAAATAGGACCTCGGACAAATTAAAGGACAATATAGGGGGCACAATAAAAAAAATAGTAATCGTTAAATATCCAACGAATTTTTCCGGCGGACATAGAGATCCATCATAATTACCGACGGATGAAAAAAAGTTGCTCCAATATTACCGACGGAAACTTATCCTGTCGTTAAATACCGATAAACTTTGACGACATTGAAAATACATATTTTTCGATAAAATTACTGATGTTAGGAAATGTTTAAACGAAAAAAATTGCGATAGTAAATACCGACCAAGTATGTACTGCACTACTGTGTATTTATTTTTTAGATCTTGGGAGTTGAGAACACATTTAAAGTTGGATACTGGTACCCCACATGTATTGAATTCATATTTAGACTTTTTGTTCCCAGAACAAATATATTAATATAACTACAGTATGATATAAAGTTGGTTAATGAAACAGTTTACAGAATATTGGTAGGAAGGAATAGAGGTAGAACATGATCTAAAGATTAACTTGTCTTTATTCTTCCTCTGTTTTGGTGTTAATACACAAAAAGATGCTTCATCTTGAATTTCTTGTTGCAAAGAATTTTACAAAATATCATGTAAAATATGTTATTATTATGCATCGGAATTCAACAAAATGATACTCCTATGTTTATAGTTGCATCCCATGGCCATTCCTAACTTTTTCTTCTTTCAGGATTTATTTATCAGTTGGATGAAAACTGTGAAATTAACAGAGCCAAAAATTTAAGCAAAAAAATAGTATAAACATTAAGTTCAAAAAATACTTCTATTTTGCTCTTCAATTTGATCGAGGACCCCTTTTTTTAGTCCTCAAAGTGCAATTATTGACAAGCATACGTTCTGTTTTTGCAATTTGCCCGAATTATCTACTTAGCTGCAATGTTGATTGTTGGTGCCTGATTGGTGACTTTAACGAAGTTTGTACTGGGAATGAAAAGGGAGGGCGTTTTACTACACGTACACGAGCTTGGCCGACCTTTGTTAGGTAGGAAATTCACATGGTCCAGACTTGACAGAAAGCTAGGGTTCAATGGATTAAAGGTCAACAGCAGAAAAAAAATGAAAGGTGTTGATGGCTTATTGATAATGGTCGGTACATCAAGGATTTAAAACCGTACATGCAAGCAAACACAGCCTTAACAATTTCTTGATAATATAATGTTGCAATTAAGATAATAATATCAACTCTAAAAGATGAAGCAGCTGCAACAAGGCAAATAAAATAATTCATCTAATACAAAAGTTCTTAGCAACATAATATACATACATGGATATATATAGTCTGAAACACCAAACTCTGCCAACAAAATTTGTTAGGAAAACCTTAGTTGGCAACCACAATCAAAACATGGACGATTACGATTCACATGTATTTATACTAGTCGAATCTACTCAATACCGTTCATATTCCAAGTCGAGTGACTTAAACTGGGATTGAATTTGAGCTATTGTTTGCTTTCCTCTCTGCTTGGAGTGATCGGCATAATGACTCCAGTTTTTCTTTTTGACTTTTTGTTTTTTCCAGTTGTTTCTTCAAGCGTTCACGCTGCTCATGAGAGAGAGAGTATAAATTTGCTGCTATGCGTGTTAATTCAAATGCTCATAAGGAGAGAGAGAGAGAGAGACGAACCTCTTCAGCAAGTTGTATTAGAGTAACATCAGATTTTTCACTTTTGCTCTTCAAGAAGATGTTTTCCTTTTTGAGCTCCTTTATTGATTTTGCCATCTGGTTTTTGGATGCATAAACATACAGAATTCAAATTTAAAAAAAAAACTTGAGTCGAGCAGAGATAAGTAAGTACTATGTTTTGAGACTTTACCTTCTCAATTTCTTGCTTAAATGTTTCAAAAACCTCATTGCTTTTCAATAATGCTTCCTGCCAATAGTGAAAAGAATAAAAAAGAAGACTAAAAAATAAAAATAACGCGAAAATGGACTCAGAGAGAGAGGGGCAAACCTGGAATTGTTGGAACTTTTCCCCATCAGCTGTTAACTGCAACCTCAAATTCTTTTCAGTTGTTAAAAGCTGTGCAACTTGCTCTGCATATAATTTCATTTGAGACTGCTCGTGCTTTAATTTCTCTTCTTGTTGCTGAAGTCTCAAATCAGAAAGCTGAAGTTCAAGTGTTTTCTGTTTTAACTGCAAACCAAATGAAGCCAAAAATTCAACTTTCAATCCAAATTCAAATAGATAACTAAGGGTGTGTTTGCAAACACAGCTAACAGCTTCCAGAATCACTCTTTTTTCAAATCTATGAGTAAGCTTTAGAAAAAAAGTGATTCCCAGTCAATTTTTGTTGTTTGCAAACACCCCCTAAACCTAGTTTAGATAAGCAGAAGACATGTTCTTGTATAGGTACCTGCTGTGCATGTTGCTGCTCAGTAAGAGCATACTGATCAACAATTTGTTTTAGCCTCGTCTTCAACCTGAAGTTAAAGAATTTTCACATCAAGTAAATTGAAATTAATGTCTCTTTAAGCGATCTAATTCACTATATAAAACAACCCACGCCTAAGGTTATCAGACTCAACAAAAACTGAAGAAAGTTGGTCCAGAGACTTTTTGATTATTAAGACCAATATCAGAATAACGAGAAAGGAGTACATATAGTTGTGTTTTAAGAAACTTTTATGGACTACATATATAATGCAAAGTTAATGTGATCATTCATAATCATAAGCTATTGAAGATCACATGAATACTATGCACTTTCGGAGCTGGTTTTAAAAGGGAGCCTCTAATAATATCCGATTACTGAAAACTAAATGAAAACAACAACATCCATATTATATCTTTCAATAAAATGGTCAACCAAGAAAAAGGACAAAAATGTGCAGTCTTGGTTAGACATGGTCTTTACTGATCAACAAGAAATGTAACTTTTAGATGTTTTGCTTCATTCCGCAGTCTGTACTGTCCATGAAAAAACTTCAAGCAATCGTGAAAAAGTCCTGAAGTATTAGATGAAGTATAGTTCGGGATTTGACTTACATTTCATTCTCTTTTAGCTGAGATATACATTCATCTTTCTGCTCCTCCAGCTTACTGCTTACTTCCTACAACAGAGTAGAAACGAATTGCAGTTGCATTATTTGAGCTTCAACCCTTTATAATTATAGAGGGACGACAAAGATACAAAATTGTGCAATAAAAACCAATATCAACTTTGAAGCCAATTCAGGGAAGCAAGTAATATGAAAATGCTACGTACTAAGAATTGCTGTAGAGGTCTTATTAGTTGTTGGTTATGTATATCTTATGCCACAAGGCCCAAATATCTTAACATTTTTTTGTGGATGAATACATTACCATGAAGATATTACAGATCATACTGGAACTGATAGTGATTCATAATCAACAGGTTTACAATATATTAGAAAATTACACAACATGAGATAATGAGAACCTTAATTGCATCTTGAAACCTATTTGACAGATCCAGTCTCAAGTTTTGGCCCTCTGATGATACTCGTTTGCATTCATCCTAAAATAAACACAGAAACAGTGATTAGAAGCAAACTAGTATAGAGATTATAAGGCAAACAAAGAAGAGATGATCTATATGTGAAACAGTAGTTGATATATATACAATTCACCAAAAATTAAGCAAGCAATTTTTTTAATAGTAACTCTCCAAACACATGTGATGATGATGATGATGATGATGATGATAATGAGAAGGCACGAACAGCTCCCTTATAATATGTGGATACCAATCATATTGTACCGAAGTTCCAGTCAGATTACATGTATAAACTAAAGGATAATCTGAACAAAACCAAGTAAATACCATTAATAATTTATTTTGACGTTGCAACTCCCGGCACAATGACTCAAGTTTATCTCTAACAGCAACAGCTGCAAATGAGAGGAATACCGAATACATACATTAATATGTTTCAATGGGACTTATTCCCATTTATAGAACAAATATATAGGGTTATCCAATGCGATATGCTCAAACCATTCAGGATCGTTTGGGAAAGAAATACTCTAAAAACATATATTGTCAGCCACTTAGTATGCGTGTAACCAAGACTGCAGTGTTCACAAATATAACAATGGAAATCATTAAGGGGATGTTTGTTTTGGGATTATGTAGGATGGGGGAAATCCTGATGAATAGTAATTGTGTGTGTTTGTTTTGGGATTTTGAGTAGGATGGGATGTAACTTTATGTCAAATTAAATTATGTAAGAATAGTTGGATGAGATGTAATAGTAGGATGTATAGGTATTTTTAGGGGTGGATGTAGTTGGATGGGGAAATCTGGATGTGAAATCCCGAAGTAGAACAGGACGCCGGACGGGTGAGTCCCAAAACAAACATGCCCTAAGGGATTACAAGGTTAAAATGAAAATCAACTATCTGAGCTAGGAAACAATTACAGGGTAGTATATAAGAGTAATAAGACTAACCTTATAGAAATTAGGTGTAAAGAAAGAGAGACGAAAATCATGAAATTAATAGTGACGTACCAGAGTCTCTCTCCACAATGACTTGCTGGTATTTCAAAGTGAATTCCAAAAACTCTTTCTCAGATTTGAAGGTTCGCTTTACACTTTTACGTTTCACTTCAGGGGCTTCCTAAAAACATATAACACGAGTAGCTTTAAAAATGGTGTGTATGTTCAGAAATTTAACAGTGGCCTTCAAACAACTATCAACTTTCACATACCCAGAAAAGCCAAAAGATAACATTGGAAAGACGAATACCAGTATTGACCATAAAAACGAGTATTAGATTACTCTATTCAAGATTGATGAATAGTGAAATACCTTTTTGTTGTTCTCAGCACTTCCTGCCACGGGAATCTCCTCTGAGGTAACTGTTTGTATTTCAACACCTGCACAAATAAAGTACCCAAAATTTAGCAAATCCTTTTGAAACAAGAGATAATCTTAAGCAGTAAATTCTTTCTCAAGACATCACAGATGGCAACCAGTTATCAGAAAAGTGTTTAATAATCATCTGAGATGCTTTATATGTATCAGAAATCAGACCATATTCCAAACGCTAGTACATGGTCAGAAATATCATCAAAAAACATCAGAAGAAGTTGTCTCTGAGACAATTTGTGAACTGTGAAGATGCATAAGGCCCAAATAGAGAATCCCCGATAAGGAACATAATATAAGTTACTTTTGAAGATTATGTGTCACACAAAAATACACAAGAAACCCCCCCCCCCCCCCTTGCATAAAAAACATGAAAGGAACACAAAGACTAAACGCTCAAGAAGATCATTTTCCAAATCCTAACTACAATTCTCTAACAGACCATTTATACCTTACAAAATTCCTTTCATTCTTTGGCATCCCATCAACAAAAGCAAAGAGAATAACTCAGTACAATAAATGTCAAGATTCCAATTAAGATATTCACTAACTAACCCAGCCCCACCCCACATTAACACATCCCATTTATGATTATAAACCCACATCAAATTCATCTAGAAAAGCCATTCA
Source organism: Galeopsis tetrahit (assembly GCA_963675135.1). Taxonomy (NCBI): domain Eukaryota; kingdom Viridiplantae; phylum Streptophyta; class Magnoliopsida; order Lamiales; family Lamiaceae; genus Galeopsis; species Galeopsis tetrahit. Next base: position 70,754,137 of record OY776132.1, read on the forward strand.
AGATACGTATCAAGCATATTAAACTAACAAAACAAAAAAGTACAGTAGTATTACTTTTCTGTTGAGCACTTCCTTCACAAGGAGCTGCCTCAACATTTGATACAGCCGTGGATTTAGTTTGATCACCCACATTTTCGATCAATTTACTCGAATTGGAACAGGCGTCCTCTATCACAACTTCAGGGCTAAAATCGGGTTCCAGCAATTTCTCCTCCTTGTAATCGGTGACTGCCTCCTCCACGGGAGAGGATTCTACAAACCCATCGGGTAAGGAGTCGGCTTCTGGAAGCTGACTCGATTCGGGGCTCGGGTTCGGATTTAACTTCAGATTCTCCATTTTTTAACCTGCGTATTCAAACAAGGCATTAGCTCTCGAGAAAAAAACGTGTCTTTCATACAATTGTATTAGATACAGAGAGAGAGGGAAAACAGATACGAGGTTTCCGCTTACCGGAATGATTCGGAAGAGGGAGAAGAAAGGGCTTTAAATCGGCACTCAAAGCAGTCTGCGAAAGAGAGTCATTTCAAATGTACAAGGTGTACAAATTGGGAATAAAGAAACCGAGTTAAACAATTACTTTTTAATTGAACTTGACATTTTTATTTTTATTTTTATTTTACTTCGTACAAAGTTAAGTATAAAGTGAGGAATGTATTAAAATATTTTTATTTATAAAAACATTAAATTTGGATAGATAAAAAATTAAATTAAATTTATTAAGGTCTATTTATTTTGGGACTATCACGTTTGGACGGGGAACGGCCTGTTCTAATTCGAAATTTTATATTCGAATATCACCATTTCAACTTCATTCATCCCTAAAATTACATATATATTATACTATTACAATAATACAACAACATACATTATTACACAATTGATTTAACATAGTTACATTATATAATACAACATCACCAACTCTTATACAACTTATTTGATATAAAGTTGTATCATATACTACTCAAAATCTCAAAACAAATACACATAATAAATATTCATCAAAATTTCTTCATTCGAATTTCTCCCGTCTTACATAATTCCAAAACAAATCTACTTTAAGTTTGAACGAATGGAGTAAGTTATACGAAATTAACTACTTTCGGATGGCACTGCACCTCATGTAATTAGTGTAGTTTTTTTTTTAATTTATAATATCGTATCACTTATTGAGTAATTGTAGAGATGTAAACACACACTCATCTAATAATTGTAAAGAAGGAAATACAAAACAAAAAGTATTTCATATATGGAGTGTTACAATGTTTACAATGAATAAAGTGCATAAAATGCATAAGGAATACAAAAGAGCCTCATCTATATTTATAGACTAAGTAACTACTTTATATCCTTGTAAAGTAATAGATAAAATATTACCACTACATTATAAATGATGTGGTATTACAAAACACGTACATACAGGGGTGACTCATTTTAGTTTAATCTGAAAAGCTTCTTCAAAATCAAATTTTATTGTTAAGCTCAGTATAATTATTATACCTTTCAAGTACAAAAAATCAAAAGAAACATAGGTGGGTTTAGATCTTTTGTTGTAAAACAGGTTTCTTTTAAAATTTGAGCATTTACTTAGTGTTCGAACGAATCAAATACTCCCTTTGTATAAAAGATCTCTGATTAGTAAGGAGGGGAAGATTGGCCCTGAGGATAAATAAGACAAAATCTTATATTCCTTAATTCATCAACTCTTTTAACACGTTCCACATAAATTTGCACATTTAATCTTATTGAAACGTCCCATATGAATTTGCAAAAGTGAACAGGTTTATGGTGGCTGCTGCTTCAAACAGTTGGCAGCACAACACGAATTCATTGACTGTCTTCGTACGGAGGCAAGGCACGTAAGTGAAGGATGTTATGCTCTGTCGTGTTGTCTAACTCATAAATCTGAACAAAATCAAAATAAACAACACCATCAATTTCTACTCTTCAAAATGAACAAATTGCGAAACTCTTACACCTGCATGCAGGCAGGCAGGCAGTTTGGAATAAACGGTTTATATACAGTTTAAAATCTACCAACATCTCTAAAAGTATCACTCGCTTTCTTTTAGGTTAGAGAAAAAGACAGCACCTGAAAATACCTCTTCCTTAAATCTTGGAAAAAGCTACAGCTACTTGTACTCGTCGTTGTAGACGTGTGTATATCACCATCCTTGGCTTCGATTGTTTTGTTATTGGATAAGGTCAATCAGCCTACAAATCAATCCAAACATACAGCAAAATAGACGAATACAAGAAAGATATTCTACCTGATGGTGATTCTGCAAGCCGGAAGTTGCTGATTCGTTGGATAAAGGGCCCGACTCACATCAACTGTGTTGTCCAAAACAGTTGAACGATCACAAGTTTAACCTTGTGATTCTTCTTGAAAGTGATGAGAACCTGAAATATTCAATCATATGAAGTCCAATCTCCATCATACTATAATCATATGAATTTGAAATAACAAAGAGGTTAAACTCTAACCTGAAAGAAAATCAGTGAAATTTTTCAAAATCCTGATCTTTCAGCATGACCAATTCTATCAAGTCCGATGAGTTTCGATTATTTTCTTGCTATACCAGCTTTTGTTTTGCGCCTTAATCGGTTTATATTCATCGAGGCATCTCTTAATCTTCTATCCCAAGAAAGGCCAGTTGAATCCTCACTAACTAATCCTACCTCCTCCAAGTCAATCAAAATGCTTTCACCCTTCAAAGAATTATTATCAGCACAAATTGCATTGATGAGAATAGAAAAAGTGGTGATATTAGGAAAAATATTCCTCTCTTTCATCTCCTCGTACAGTGAGAAAACACGAGCAAAATCACTAATTTGAGAGAAGCCTGTCAAAAGAACGTTATAAGTAACAACATCAGGCTTAGCACCATGTTTTTCCATCAAAGTTTTACAATGGAGTCCCTCAGAGAGCTTAGACTCTTTGCATAATGCATGAATCACAGTAGTGAAAGTTGGAATTGTCGGGATGATTTTACGCCTCAGCATATAATTAATAGCAAAAACAGCATCCTCTGTCTTCCTGTGCTGCACAAGCCCTCTAACAATTGCACTCTCAGCAATATCAACAGAGCAAACACCGAATTCCACCATCTCGTCTCTTAAGTTTAGTGCTCCTTTTATATCTCCAGATTTACACATACTTGTTATCAGTCTGGAGTATTGTCTAACACTAGGAACAAAACCATTTTTCACCATCTCATGAAGCAAAACACGAGATTCCTCAAAACACGAAATTCTCTTAAGCCCATAAAAAATCGAAGAGAAAGTATCTTCACTCGGTGAAATCTCAATAAACTTCATGATATTCAACACATCAAAGGCTTTCAACATGTCGCCTCTCTGACTGTACATAGTTATTAGCAAGTTGAATGTCGATTGATCTGCAATAATCCCATCTACAATCATCATTTTCAAGAACTTAGCCCCAATTTCCACCATTCCAGATTTGCATACCCCGAGAATAAAAGAATGGCATGTGAGTTTATCAGGAACATAACCTTTTCTCGTGATGGTTTTGTATAATCTGAAGCAACCAGAAATATTTCTTCGTGATGATTCCCCGTGTAATAGAATATTATATGTAGCCAAACTAGGCGGTAATCTTCTGCTTTCCATTATAGACAGCGTATTGTGCAACTTATCCAGATCACCCACTCTAGAACACGCATCAATTACTGCATTGAGAGTGACAATATCAGGATTCATACCTTTCTTTACCATATCATCGAAAAAGTAGATCCCAGCTCGTGATTGGCCAATCTTGGTGAGCCCGGATATTATACTGGAACACATAAAATGATTTGCAGAAAAAGTTCCTCTTCGCAATCCCCTTTCTAATAGAAGAATTGCAGTAGCAACCTTCCCAGTTCTACATAAACCAGAAACGAGACAACCATACGAATAAATATCAGGAAACACCCCACTTCGAACCATCTCAGCTAAAAGGCTTAAGGCCAACTTGAAATCTGCACGTTTACATATCTCAGACAGCATCGTATTGTATGTGACTATATCCATAGCACGAGGAGTGTGCCTTAGTTTATTGAAGAAATCAAATGCTTCCTCGAGATTCCCTCGTTTGCACAGTCCTTTCAGTATACTTCCATATGTGAACAAGCTAGGTCGACAACCAAACTTAACCATTTCATCTAACAACTCAGATGCTTTTAGCCCATCTCCTACATTTACACAACCAGAAATCATAGCATCAAAAGTAATCGAATTTGGAGTATAACCAATTCTATAAATGTGATTCATGATAACCTCTGCGTCTCTAACATTTCCACTTCTGGAAAGAGCTGAAATCAATACATTACATACGAAAACATCTGGGCATATACCACTTTGCAGCATTACAGTATAAACTTTGATTGCTTCATTTAAATCTCCCAGTCTGCATAAATTGAAGATTAATGTAGAATAAACAATTTTGTTCATTCTAAGTCCAGACTTAAATACTTTCCCTATTATTTCCTCTGCTCGGTACATTTTTCCAGCTCTACAAAACCCATTCACAAGAACTGAATATGTAACAATATCAGGATCTACATTATCCTTTAACATTTTATCAAGCAACTCCATGGATTCACCTAGTTTCCCACTTCCACATAATCCATACATTAGCATAGTATACATTATCGAATTGACGGCAACTCCATCCAGTTTTATCCTTGCCAGAAAATCTTTTGCCAAATCTAACTTTCCATGTTTGCAGAGTCCATTCAAAAGAGTTCCATATGTGACCTCGTTAGGCCTCAATCCCTTAGCTTCCATTCTATACAAAAGTTCAAAAGCTTCAACAAAATTTCCAGCAAGACAATGCCCGTCTATCAGAGCATTATAAGTGATACAATTTGGTGAAACATTAACCTTGCTCATCTCCTCGTAAAGTTTCCCAGCAACTCCAATTTTCCCTTCTTTAACAAATCCATTTATCAGAGTATTATACGTGACTTCATTAGGGATTAACTTCCTCTTACGCATCTTTTTTAAGAGCAAATACCCTTTTGTGCTTCTATCAGTCTTGCACAAATCATCTATAAGCACATTATACGTAAACACATCTGCCTCAATACCCCTGCAACTCATGTGATCAAGAAGCTCAATAGCTTCTTTACACCTACCCTTTTTACAATACCAATTAAGAACCGTATTATAACTCACCACAGTTGGTGCATAACCACTCTCCTCCATCTTCCCGAGTAAATAGCCCGCTTTCTTCAGTTTCCCTTCCCCACAAAGCACATTCAACACTATGTTAAATGTTCCAACATTTGGACAAATACCTTTAGCAAGAATTTCCCCAAAAAACAACCATACAGACTCAAAACACCCCAGCTTCGCCATTGCTGCAAGGATCATATTACAAGTATAAACCGACGGCCTAAACCCCCTTAAACCCATCAAACGAAAAGTCTCTAAAGCATCACTAGTTGCCCCTTTTCTCACATAAACCCTTATCAACAAGTCAAAAACAGCAGGGTTTGAATTACAAAGAGGATACGTATTCATGAGGGCATCGAAAACAGAACTTGATCCTAAACCCGTTTCAGCCAAATGCTTCAATATGGACTTAGCAGAATCATACATTCTAGCTCTAACAAGAACATGAGTTGTAAGACAATACAAGTGACTCTTGTGACTGAATTCCATACCAGGTTGCTTCACAATCCATTTCAAGAATTTCAAAGCTAACCTGCCATGAACAGGCCGCAATGAAGCTGTTCTGTATTTCATGCAATTCAACGACTCCCATCGATCAATTGTTAGTATTTCATATACACTTTTATACATTTCTTCACCTGTTCAAGAAACCCAACAAGAAAAAATCAACGTTTTTCACGTAAATGAACAGAGGGAATGCGTCAATTCCAGTGAAAATGTTAGCAAAAGAGAAGATTATCAGTTGAATAAGAGAGATAGATACCTTGTGGGTGGGTTAAGGCTCTGAGTTTGTCACTGTTTTTTCGATTTTCAGGAAAATCTTTAGGGGTATCTGAGTTTCTTGAAAATCGTTTGGGTGAAAGGTAGCATTTTCCTATTGTTTTGGAGCTCAAGCGTGAAGCCATGGCTACTTTTGCAGTTATTCTTGCTTGCTGCCCTTCTTCAAGGGTGAAACAGGATGTTGGTATTTTTTTATTTTTTTTCAATACTGCTAAAATTAAAATAATATCAAAGTGACCCAAAACTTCTTTGTATTATCAATTAAGTCCTGCTCTTTGAAATTTCTTGAACCATGAGTCCATTTGACCATGACCCATTGACCGCCCGGTGACGGTGTCCTACTTGTTAAGGAAAAAATTGTACGAGAAAATATTATAAAGATGAACCTAATTGAGATAAATTTATAGTAAGTGGTATTATTGAATTTAAAATATCCTTTTATTTAGCTTAAATATTTTAATAAAGTTTTCTATGCTATTTTCTTTAAAGTAAGTTTGGTAAGTGACTAAATCAGATTTAGTCTTTGTTAGAGATTGAATACAGTTTAACATCTCTTTTTATTTTACACGTGTAATAGTCATTTACTTCTTTTTACATTTGCATTTTTTTTTTATTTCAACTCAACTAATAATAATAATAAGACACATAGTTACTTAACACTATTATACTAATAATAATAAGACACATAGTTTACTTACCACCCAAACATCTGATAAATCACACCAAATCAAACGATGTTGTAAGTATGTTTCCCATTTTCGTATGTTTTTTAACGTTTGCTCTCAACGTTGTTTGTGTGGTATTTTTGCGTATTTCGTATGTTTTTTTAATCGATTATTTAGGATTGTATGGTTTGTGGTCAAAAAGTTCAAATGTATGTTATGGTTCAACATATGTTACATTTCGAACGTATTTATGATTGATTTCATATTTACAATTCTTCGATTATATTCCTGCTTTTGATTTGCATGGTATATGTTAAAAAAAATCAAATGAGCGATAATTATATTTACATTTCTTCGGTTTCTATGGATTTTAGCAAAATAGAGAAGGATTGTAAAAATACTGAGCGACAAAACTTGAAACATGGATTTAGATTCATATAAGGAAAGCAATGACAAAACTCCTAGAAAAGTGAGATAAAGAACCAGAGAATTTTTTTCGTATGTAATACCTTTACTCATAGGCAAATATTTGACAATGTGTTAATTAGCTATGAGTGTATGCGCTGGCTGAGAAATAATAAGAGCGCGATGGGATATGCAGCACTTAAGCTTGATATGAGTAAAGCATATGATCGCGTTGAATGGTCTTTTCTGGAATATCAAATGAGGAGTCTAGGATTCACTAATAAAATTATGCGAGTGATTATGCGATGTGTTACTTCAGTCTCGTATTCTTTTAAGGTGAATGATTTGATTCTTGGCTTTTTAAAAGTCTACTCAAGGACTTAGGCAAGGTGACCCTTTGTCAACTTTCCTCTTTGTGTTGTGCGCTCAGGGCTTATCGACGTGCATTAATCAATTGGCAAGTCAAGGCATTATCGAGGGTATTAAAATTGCAAGGAATGTTCCAATGATTACTCACCTCCTGTTTGCAGATGATAGTATCGTCTTCTTTAAAGCTAAGCATGAGTATGTTGATCACCTGAAACTAACATTGTTGAAGTATTAGAAGGCCTCAGGCCAAGTGGTCAACTTTGATAAATCTTCAGTACTTTTCAGTCCAAATACGAGTGGCTCCAATCAGAACCAAGTCACCAATATCCTCCAAGTTAAACACACTCAGGGTCATAGTCTCTATTTGAGACTTCCAACCTTTTCACTTAAGGGAAAGCGAATTCAGTTTGCATATCTCATTGACAGATTAAAGAAGAAGGTTGATAATTAGAAGAATAAAAAAAATTCGGAAGGAGGCAAAGAAATTCTTATTTAGGCGGTCCAATCCAATGCAAACTTTTTGTGGGGCAATGATAATGGGCACCACAAGATGCATTGGCTAAGTTAGGACAAACTTTACAAATCAAAAGAAGAAGAAGGCGTCGGGTTCCGTAGAATGACCCAATTCAACCAAGCACTTCTTGCTAAATAAGTGTGGAGATCGATGGATAAACCAGATTCATTAATTGCGAGAGTCTTTAAAGCGCGGTATTTCAAGCATTCCGATATTTTGGACACCCAGATTGGTAGCAATCCGTCTTTCATTTGGAGATCCCTCACATCGAGTTTCCCAATCTTACAGAGTGGCATCCACTAGACAATTGGCAATGGCAAGACTGTTACATTATTTAAACATGTTTGGGTACAAGGGATGGAGAAAGGAATGATAAAATCCAAGATTGCAGTGGGACACAACATTTCCTTCTTCCTAGATGAGAATCGATTCTGGAAAGAGGATCTCGTTAGAATGGCATTCTGGTCTTTCCAAGTGGAAGGAATTCTTAGGATCACGGTGGGCAATCAGACTGATGAGGATTCTAGATTCTAGAATTATGATACTTTGGGTAAATATACGGTTAAATCTGGATACAGGGAGAGCATCAGTATCTCTACAAATAGACATGATATGCCAGAAAATTCAAACGATAATATCAAAAAATCTTAGTAGAACTTTATATGGAGCCTGAAAGTACCTCCGAAAGTTTGTATTTTCGGCTGGAAGATGAGCCTTGATATAATTACTACAGAAGGAAATATAGCCAATCGACGACACATTCCCATAGACCACAAGTGTGGTCTATGTAGGACCTTTTTGCCTTTCACCATACACGTCATTTTCTATTGTTCTGGGGTGAAGGAAGTGGTAGTGATCCCATCACTACTCTTGAAATCCATATAATTTTCTGATAATTTTTTAAGTAGAAATTGAATTTTAGAATATGAATGTTTGTAACAGAACGAAGAGAAGACGTGTGAGAGAGAAAGTTGAGAGAGAAGAGATTTTAGGAATATTTTCTGGTTGTATTCTCTCTCCTTCTTTTACATATTTAAACATAGAAATAACCCTAAAATATTTATGGTCTTAAATACAAAATACAAAAGCCCAATTGAAACTAAATAATAAAATGGGCTAGACAATAATGGACTAAACCCAAATGTGGCTATATCCATCACTTATGCCCATGTCCGGAAGGATCTAGGTTGGTGGAATTCGTTAAAGCATGGTAGGTACCTGACTACTTTTGATTTTCTACGGCATTTTAAAGAGATCCAAACCTTATCCGAGTTTGAGCAAATTTTGATGGTTGCTTGGGGAGTCTGGAGGGATCGATGTCAAATCATCCATAATAATGAATCCAAGAGATCCCAGATCAAGAAAAGCACATATAAACAGTTGGTGGAATATCTATCTAATTATCAAGATACCCTCAACAGTAGATTTAACACTGTCAAGATGGCAAACATACACGATGCACTTTCAAGTAGTGATGAAATTGATTGTCCTTTCTACTTCGAAGTGGACGGAGACTTTAACAAAAAATTGCTTAAATTTGGAGTGGGAGGGGTTTTGTACAAGCAAGATGGTACAATTGTGGACTCTTTCACAAAAAGAGTCCCGCCACAAAGAAGCCCATTGGGATCAGAATTACTGGCAATTGAAATGGCGGTGACGCTGGCAAAATCAAAAGGAATCCATAGCATTGTTATCAAACCAGATTTTCTTAATGTTATTTCACTTTGTGCTAAAAAGAGTAATAATTTATCAAGTGGACCAGAATGTTACATTGCCCGACATATTATTAATATTAAGAAGGAATTTGTGGTGTGCAAATTTTCACATATATATCGGGACATCAACATGAAAGCCCATATCCGTGGTTTATGAATGGTGGAGCGGTGGTGAATGGCGTATGGGGTGTGGATCGAGTTAGGTGTTGCATTGTAAATGTTTATGCGTCTTGTCCAGAGGGTGAGAGGCACGATTTATGGGACAGGCTGAGACTTGTTGTTGAGCAGAACTCCAATTGTTGCATATGTGTGGTAGGTGATTTCAATGCGATTAGAAGCGTGGAAGAAAGGGTAGGGCGAGGCCAACAAGTAAATCAGAGAGAACTGTATAGATTCGATGACTTCATCACTGGTTCACAGCTCACAGATCTTCCATTACATGGCCGGAAGTTCACGTGGTACAAGGCGGACGGGATGTGCAAGAGTATGATCGACAGGGCCCTAGTAAACGACGAATGGATAGAGAACTGGCCGACTCTAAAACTGAGGGGTCTTATCAGGTCCATATCCGATCACTGCCCAATACTCGTCGAAACAAAACACGAAGACTAGGGGCCAAAACCGTTCAGATTCATCAACGCTTGGCTCTCACACCGGGAGTTCGAATCCTTCGTATCAAACACCTGGAACAGCCACCAAGTCCAGGGGTGTGGAGGTTTCGTCCTCAAGGAGAAACTTAAAGACCTCAAGTCCGAGTTGAAAAACTGGAACAGCTCAGTCTTCGGCTCCATGGAGAGTAGGATACAACAGCTCAGAGATGAAATCCAGGAGGCAGACACCATTGATGATGTCTTCGGTCTAGAGGAGACAGAGATGATCCGTAGAAAGGAGGCACAAGCGAAACTTATCAAACATACCAATCTGAATAACAGCCTTCTAGCCCAAAAAGCGAAAGTCAAATGGTTAAAGGAGGGGGATGTTAACTCCAGCTTCTTCCACAAGATCATCAAGGCACAGAGGAAAAAATCTGAAATGACAGGTATCCAAATAGGCGGCCAGTGGATAGAGGGGGCAAACATGGTTAAAGAAAAAATAAGCGAGCACTTCAGGAGGCAATTCAGAAAGACACCTGGAAACAGGCCTACAGTAGGCGACGATTTTGTAAACAGGAAAATAAGACATGAAGAAAACGAGAGGCTAACGGCACCGTTTAGCGAGCAAGAGATTAAAGAGGCAGTTTGGAACTGCGACAGCACAAAAAGCCCAGGCCCGGACGGATTCAACTTCAAGTTTATAAAAGAATGTTGGGTGATCATCAAAGGCGATTTCTGCAGAATGCTTTACGATTTCCATGAACACGGGAAGATTGTTCGCGGAATCAATCCATCCTACATAGTGTTAATTCCAAAAAAAGAGGACGCAATAGTCATAAATGATTTCAGGCCAATCTCCTTGATAGGCTGCATGTACAAGGTTCTCGCAAAGATTCTGGCAAGAAAGCTGAGCAGGGTAATGGAATACATTATCTCGGAGAACCAGAGCGCCTTCGTAAGCAAATGACATATCCTGGATGGAGTTGTGATCCTCAACGAGGCCGTGGAAGAAGCAAAAAAAAGAAAAATCGAAAGATTCTTTTTCAAAGTAGATTTTGCAAAAGCATATGATTCAGTGGATTGGAATTTTCTGGATATGATGATGGAGAAGCTTAATTTCAATGATAAATGGAGATCATGGATTAGAGAGTGTGTGTCCTCGGCTTGTGTCACTGTTCTAGTCAACGGTAGTCCGACGGATGAATTCAAACTTGAACGTTGGTTGAGACAGGGAGACCATTTATCTCCATTCCTATACTTAATTGTGGCTGAAGGACTAAGCTGCTTGATCGACAAAGCAATCCAAGGAGGTCAGTATGAGGCAGCCGAATTAGGTAGGGACGGGCTGAAGGTGTCACATTTACAATACGTAGACGACACAATATTTATGGGTAGAGCAACCAGCAGCAACACTTGGGCTCTGAAATGCATTCTGAAAAACTTCGAACTTCTTTCAGGGCTGAAGGGAAATTACAGTAAATGTGCCTTAAGCGGTATCAACATAGAGGGTGAAAAACTGGAAGAGATGGCCGACATTTTGGGGTGCGCTCGGTGCGAGCTGCCCTTTAAGTATTTGGGGGTAAAAATCGGGGCGAACCACATGAGGAAAACTGAATGGGACGATCTGATTCAGCGGGTAAAGAGGAGGTTAGCGTCCTGGGAAAAGAAAAAGATATCCCTTGGGGGAAGAATCACGTAACTGAAATTTGTGCTTACATCAATCCCAATCTATCGTTTCTCCTTCAATCTCATTCCAAAGCAAGTAGTAAAAAACTTAACCTCTTTGCAATTTGCAATGCAGGTTCCTTTGGGGGTGGTGAGAGTCTTAAAAAAATCCCATGGGTCAAATGGGATTTAGTTTGTAAATAAAAAAATGAAGGTGGTCTTGGAGTAAAAAATTTGAAATGGTTTAATACAGTTCTCATAGGAAAGTGGATGTGGAGGTTCCTCACGGAGCCGGGAGGTTTATGGGCTAGGGTAATCACCTCGATACACGGGAATCTAGAGTTAGGAGGGGAGGGCACGTTTGTAGGGGTGAGGGAGAGAAACTGGTCTAGATGGTGGAAGGATGTGGTACAATCGGTGTCGGGGGAAAAATGAGGGTGGTTTTGGAGAAATTTAGAGCATAAATTGGGGGACGGGTCTAGAACATATTTCTGGGAGGGGCATGGGCTGGGGGAGAGACGCTGAAAAGGAAATTTCCTAGATTATATGGTCTAAGCCTAGATAAGGGGGCAAGAATAGGTGAGATGGGGCAATGGGTAGAGGGGGAGTGGAGTTGGGAATGGAGGTGGCATAGAGAACTCTTGGATCGTGAACTTCCTGTTTTTTATCACTTTCTATCCTACATTAACAGGTATTCACTCAGCTTCGGGGCAGACGATGGGTGGGACTGGAAGATGAACGCGAGAGGCGTCTTCAACACGAAGGACGCATACGATGTAGTAGCCAAAGAGGCCGTGACAGAATCTAACAGCGACGACCTGGGAAGAGTGTTGTCTATGGCATGGAACAAGATGGTGCCAGTCAAAGCGGCAGCAATGGCGTAGAGATTACTACAAGATAGACTAACGACTCGAGAGAACCTGTGGAAAAGAAAAATCATATGTTCTGAAGAAGAGGCGACGTGCCCGATCTGCGAGGGAGAGAAAGAGACTGCAGCACATTTTCTGCTTGGATGCGAAGCTACGTCGGTAATCTGGTACGAGTGCTACAATTGGCTCAATATCAAACTACCGATACATAATCAAGTCAAGGATCACTTTCTATTACACTCTGGAATTCTAGGGGGTAAGACAAGGCAACGGATTGCTATTGGCGCCTGGATTTGTATTGCGTAGGTCCTATGGAAATGGCGAAACAAACTGGTGTTTGAGAACATTTGCTGGGACACTAGGAAAATTCTTGACGAAATAAAGGGTCGCCTGTGGAGCTGGACTACATGTTACGCAGAGCCACAAAGAATAATCAGTTTCCAGGAATGGCAAGTGAGACCCTGGGAGTCATTTAGGACGCAGGACACACCTACTGGTTAGGAATGTTATGGAATACTTGTCTGGGAGCATTTCTCATCTTTATTTCCTTTATACATATGTATTGTTGTTTGATGTGGAAGGCACTTCTGGTGCAGAAGTGCCTCTGTAATTCTTTTATCAGCTTAATAAAAAGTTTCTATTACCCGATTAAAAAAAAATGAAAGTCCATATCCAGGCACAAAGGGCTACTCATTCTACCATTTCTCAAGATAGACTTGAAGAATTGTTTTGAACAACCTTAGTCTTTTTGGAAATTCTATTTCCTTGAGTTTCATTATAATAGGTTGCTTTTGTTAAAAAAAAAAATGTATGTTAATTTTATTAGTCTTTAATTTTATTATTCTTATTTCTTATTTAAAATTTTTACTATTCACACTACTTTATTTACACCCTTCAACCATCACTTATTTACTTAAATTGTCATTGACTTTATTCATAAACAATCACGTTATCTATAAATGGACCCAACAACATCCCATCATACCCCCAACTTATCTGTTTTATACATAAACTAATCAATATTATTAAAATCCCTGCCCGAAAAAATGGACATAATAAAATTGAACGGAGAGAGTATATTTTACGCATTGTCCAAAAATACTACTCCCCCGTCCCAAGATAACTTGCATATTTTGACCGACATGTTTTTTAAGAAAAGAGGATTTAGTGGTTGATGATGTAAGATAAAATAAGGATATTTTAAGTGATTTGATGAGGTTTGAAGTGAAATGTATGTAAAAAATGAGTGACAATTTTAAAATAAAATGATGTTGTGAAATAATTAATATTGTGTTATATTTCCATATTAATAGTATGAAATAAGAAAAGTGTGCACATCTAACCATTAATTAAATACTCCTCCGTAGTCTAATTATTAATTATTCAAACAAGAAACCCCGGCGATGAGTTTTCCGTTAAACTCTAACTACACCGCCGGAATGCAGCCAACACGGCCGTCGGGTCTAAACTGGACTTCACCGACTCCCACCGACTCTTTCGTCTGCCACTCGGCGGCAGAGGAGGCGGCGAGGGAGGTCTGGCTGCCTGCTGCCTCTGCTTAATAGCAGAGAGGTCCATCTCGGGCCGGAACTTAACAGGCCCGGACATGAACATCCTCCTCCTTGACTTAGCCGACATCGACGTCAGAGAACTGAAATTCACTCGCCGCTTCTCCACCACACCCGAAAATGACTTCGCTTTGGACGTGGCAAAGTAGTTTCTCTTCTGATCTTCTTCTTCTTCAGTACGGATGAATTTTCCGAATAAAATCATCACATTATATCGGGACCTGGACCGGGAGGGCGGAGGAGGAGGAGGGACGTCGAATTCGAAAAGATTGTCGGGCTGGCCCGATTCAGTTGTCGGGCTCGCCAAGTTGTTTGGGATTTGGAGATCGCAGAAAGACAGCCTTGGAGCTTCTAATTCTTCCATTGGTTAGTTTGTGTGGTCTCAAAATGAAGTAACAACAAAAGTATATATAGTAACACAATGCAATTTCATTTTAATATTAATCATATATTACACCTAATTTATTCAATGTAATTATTATATTTACTAAATTACTTTGGAATATGGGATGTTCAAAGTCCAAACTTTGTGCAAATAAACCACTGTCATTCTTCATAATCAAAATCTAATCTTTAATTAGGATATAAATCAATTATTATTATTATTATTAAAATGTTAGTTATTTTCAACAAATTGACCGTTCATGTTGGTATATTTGGTAATAGGTTACTAGAAGAAGACTGGAGAGCTTCCTGCCAGGTAAGAAAATGGTCAAATATGTGGAAATGTAGGCAAGTGAAACAACTTGAGAAAGAAGGAAGTAGTAATAGCCTTTCTAGAAGGCCAACCAAATTTATCTTTTTTTTTTAAAATTAAATTATACTCATATTTTTCACTTTTTTTATATAAAATCTAGCGCGTAATTTTTCTATTTACCAAATTATATCCATACTTTTTCTAAATATAATCAAATTATTTAAAAATACATTTCTTTTTTTTAAATATATTGTTAAATTATAAAATTATGTAATACTCCATCTATTCCACTATGAGTTTTTCCTTTCATTTAAGTGTTTAGATTAAAGAATATAATATGGTGAAAAAAAAAATATGCGTATGAAATTAAGTATAATAAAATAATACTCCGTAGATGAAATATAGGTGATTGATTGAAAGAGAAAGAATAATGTGTCAAAAATTAAAAAAAAAATTATTGTTAGACATTCATAAAATAAATGTGAAAAACTTATAATGGGACGAAAGTAGCATTTTTTTAGCGGTGCGACCCGCACAAATAACATTTTATTATCATTACAACAATACGTAATACGGAGTACATCTTAAAAGTATGTTTATAAATATATTTTCTACCTCTTAAAATTGTTGATAACAATAAGATTTTTACCTTAGTTGACAAAATTCTTTTAGATAGCTTTGCAAAAATATGAATCAGTTGAAAAGAGCTACATCTATTGATAACAATAAGATTTTTAATTGCACATCATATTATATTATACTAGTTTTTTGTCCGTGCGATGCACGGGACTGTTGTTATTATTTTATTATAGTCGAAAATATTGTAAATTATATTCTATGTCTGTTTAATATAATTTGAATGTTGATTTAAAATAAGTTTGAATAAACTATTTTTTTTAATGAATTGAATAAAGGGAAAACATATGTAAATCATGAAATCTTGTTGAGAATGTACTCCTATATAACTTAAAGATAAGATATATTATATATAATACTATTATTAAAGATAAGATATATTATATATAATACTATTATTATAATAGTCAAAATATCAAATTAATTACAATTCCTAATTGTCTTGCACGACTTGAAAACCTACAAAAATATGAATTTTACATTTTTTTTATTAAATCTTATGGTTTAAATACTTAATTGAAAATTAGTTAATCTATTACTGCTGCGATTTCCTATGTTCATCATTTTCGGTAAATGAATTGAGAACTATCAGAAATAGAAAGTCATGAACATTAACATCAAGTCCATCGGAGAGCTGCAGAGTGCTGAAGAAGCATTCATTATACCTTAGTTCATCGGAGAGCTGCAGAGTGCTGAAGAAGCATTCATTATACCTTAGTTGACAAAATTCTTTCAGATAGCTTTGTAGAAATATGAATCAGTTGAAAAGAGCTACATCTATTGAAAAACAATATTGAATATACACACACACAAAAAAAAAGTCTTTGTATAGAGTAATTTCGAATAATCTTATAGGAGTATAATAAAAGGAGGAAAGTTTTATCCTGCTATTGACATGTCAAAGTGGGATAGCTCAAGTGGTTAGAGCATCATTACCTAGGCCTTAGGTCCTGGGTTCGAGTCATGGGGAGGGGAAAAAAGGGATGGGTATTTAATTTCCATAAAAAAAAACCAACAAATATAAATTCACACATTTTCTGAGCTCTAGGCAAATATTTTAACTCTTAATTTCAAACATTGAAGTTTAGACAAGCATATTCCTATCATTCTAATTAAAATAAGGGAAATAAAAATGTTTGTATGGAAACAATACATTTTCATTCAGCAGCAGACTATCAACTCCTTATTTCGCTGAAAAAATGCTTATAATTCCTTTTGAAGTCTGAACATTGAAAGGAAATGTGTTTCTTCTATTAATTGCATTAGAACAGAGGCGAGAAGAGAGGGAATAAAGACATTTGAGAAAGATCTCTTATAGTCGCCCTTTTTAAGTCTGAACATTTAAAAGTACTATCATCCAATTAAACAAAAAAAATACTAAATACAATTACAACCCCTTCTCTGAAGGGACAATATTGAGGAATATAAACAATAGATGTTTTTTGATTAGAAAATAATTAATATTACCAGAAGCAGAGAAATGATCAAAAGAGAGCCATTCAAAAGCCTCTTCTCTCATAACTATATTGATTAGCTTCTTCAATTTGTTTCCTAACATTCATCTTTGGATACATTAACATAAAATAATTAGATAGATATCCATAGCAACTATAAATCCATAATAAACGACAACTTAAAAAACAATGCCCAAAAATCAAGAATATTTATGCAGCACAAGAAAACTAACCCAGTCACACAAAAATAAAAAGTAACTCACTGTTTGATTGTAGATGCTTCCCAGTCGCCCTGTATAATTATGTTTATCCAATCACACCCTCCCATTGCTACAATTAAAGATGAAGATGTCAATTTCTCAAATTTTAGAAGCATATACAAATCTGAGAGCTATATACACACATATTTATTTAAATGCATCAATTTAATCAAAATCAACTGAAGATAAGACACTGATCTAGACACCATAAATAAATTTAAAAATAAATCCCAAACACGCTAATTAGAATAGAAAAGGCACGTGCAATGCCAATAATATAAACAAAAGCAATAAAACAACATAAACAAACAGCAAAATCGCATAGAAGCATAAATAAAGAAACTCGAAATCGAAATCTTTTAAAAGAAAATTACCAAATTGGAGGCGTTGGAGCTGGATTTGAGTGTTTTGAAGTGGCCTCAGGGATTCTTCCTTATTGTTGATGAATATACATTGAAAGTTGGTCTCCTTTGCAATACTCCAAAACAATGTACTCCCTCCGTCCGCCTATAAGCTTCCCATTTTACTATTTTTGTCCGTCCGCCTATAAGCTTTCCATTTGGTAAGTACTTTTTCTTACACTTCACTTTATATCTTACTTTTTCTCTCTATCTCTCTCCTCTCTCAATCACATCACTTGTACTATATATATTATTTAATCACATTTCTTAATCTTTGTGCCAAAAAGTAACGGAACACTTATAGGCGGACGGAGGGAGTATATCTTTCCAGGTTCCTTGCAATACACAACAAAGCTTATTTTTCAATCAAATACCACTCAAACGACATTATCTAAACTATTGAAAAGCCACAGTACCTGTTCATTTCATTAGTGGTTGACCATAAAAAATCATTTGTTCCTACTAAATCATCTAATAGAATCTGGCATTCTTCTAATTCACTTATCAGTCCAGCCGTGCAAGACAACACTGACTTCCCAGATCAAAAAACTGACTCAAACCAAATACTCCCTCCGTCCCAACTTAACTTTCATACTTACTGTTCAGCCCCTTTTTAAAAAATATTATAATAAATAGAATTTCGAGATATAATTTTATAAAAAAATAAATAAGTGAGTTGACTTGTGTGTATGTATGTACCATAAAAATAATAACATTAAATATAATATTTTAGATATTGTATGGGTAGAGTTTATCATTTGCTTCCAAATAAATAGTTTGAACTTCATTTCACATCCTTTGGTAGCAAGTACTAAATTTTACTGAGAGGGAGAGAGAGCTGACCTCGATCATATCGTGCAAACGGATAATATTGGGGTGATTGATTCTCTTCAAAATAAAAATCTCGGACTTATGGCTCTCCTGCAATTTGGGATTCAATTAGTAATTTCTTTGAACTCAACTTCGGTGCTGTATACGCGGTGTCGTTTTGATTAATACATAATTTCTTATGAAAAGAATCGAATCAGTACCTATGGAGGACAGTCAGAAAACATCATACATGGACAGTTCCATCACCAAACTATGGAGAGTTGGAGGAGTAATTGGGGTGGTTGTGATTATGATTTTGCATCTAATTTCAGGCTTCAGGCTCCTCTTAGTATTCTGCACATATGTTTGACTCTTAGTATTCTGCATATGCGTTTTTATTTAATACAATCCAATGTGGAGAATATGACAAAAGAAGAGAATCTACGTGGCAACCGCAGAGAGCCACATGTCAATGGCATGAGAGCCACGTGTCAATAGCTGGAGAAAACTTTTCTCCTTTTATTATATAAGATTTCATATTGCGTTCTATCAATATATATTGTATCTAGAATATATTAAAAAAGTTAAATAATAATTATTATTTATGCTATATACTCCATCTGTCCCACAATTCTTTGCACTTTTTTCTTATTCATTCGTCCCACATTTATTTGCACTTTTTAAAAATGAAACTTTTTCATAAACTCCACCCTCACAAAATTCACATATTTACATAATATGTCATTACTTTTACGCTTATTCCAATCATTCTCTTTACTTTATTTATATAAGTTTATAAAATTACCTCTCAACACTCCACTCATTACACCTTTTTTTAATAAGTGTGTCCACTTTGTGGTGCAAACACTTTCGAGACGGAGGGAGTATATGTTTATTACTCCCTCCGTCCCACAAAGATAGCTACATATTCATTTTTAGGATGTCCCAAATTATAGCTACATTTCATCTTTTACTCTAGTATTAAATGTTTTATTGTAAACTTTACCCCTAATTAATAAGAGTAATTAACGCTTAAGAAATTTTGGAGTATGAGATTTCAAGGGCAAAATTGGTACATTAGTTAAATTTGACTACATTTATTGATTTTTCTTAATCTGTGTGTAAAGTCAAATGTAGCTATTTTTGTGAGATAGATGGAGTGGTATAAAAAATATAATAATATTAAATATGGGATTATGTTAGATAATATATTAAAATTGTAATAATAAAAATAAGCTGAAATAAGGAGAAATTGAATAGAGAAGAAGAGGTACCTTATACCTTAAACCCGTCCTATGATACAAAGCCCGTCCCACTCCGACTTAAAAGACAATAAGACATGGCTAATAGGCTATCTAGAATGTGGTACCGGAAGACGTAGGGGTGGTAATGGGCCCGGCCTTGGTAGGCTTTAAGAAAAAAAGTCTGGTCTGTTATATATTTCTTAGGCCCGAGTCTGATCCATGGCCTGTCATAGACTTTTTTTAAAGGCTCAAGCCTGGCCTTTTTAATAAAAATGTCTGGCCCGAAAGCCTTCTAAAGGCCTCATTTTAGTAGCATATTTTTTAAAAAAAAAATCTACAACAATATTATCATCAAATTATAAAAAATAACTCTTTAAATTTTAAAATGAAGAAATGGAAGTAATAGAATGTTCCAAAAAAAAAATTCAAATATTTTTTCAACTATTACAAAGAAAAATATAACTATTGTTACTAAATTTTGAGCCCGGCCTATTTAGTTAAATAGGCTTCTAAAAAAGCTTGAGCCCGACTTGTTTATTAAACGAGCCAAGCCGAACTTTAATAGGTCGAGTCGTAGGCCCTTGTCGGATAGCCTGGCCCATTCCCACCCCTAGGAAGACGGGTTATATAGAAGAAGAGGTATCTTAGACCCATTATATAAAACGGAGCCCTTTCCACTCCGAGTTACAAGATGGGGCTATCTAAACCGTGGTATTGGAAGACTGGTTAAATAAGGAATGGGTTAAATTGTCATCCCTACAACCAATGATGTAAATATTTGGTGGAAATATCGATGGATATAACGATATCGGTAAATTTTAAAAATTGTAAAAATTTAATAACAATCTTTTAGTACATAAAATCACCAAAATAATTTGAATACATTTTATATCAGTGATAAATTTATATAAAATATAATACAATGTTATTTCGTATGACATTTATCGATATTTTTCGAAATTTATCGACATTTTCCGATATTTTCTCGATATTTTACCGATATTAGGCTCGATATTGTTATTGTCTACCGATATTTATAGATATTTTTTATTTTTTTACAAATATCGTGGAAATATCGGTTCTTCCCAATATCGATATCGGTGACCCCAAAAAATGGATATATCGAGGATATATCGGGGATATTTCCGAATATTTTCATCCATGCCTACAACTAGGGATGACAATTTCAAACCGGTCTGCCCCACCCCGACCCGTGCTATTTGGGTCGCCCCGTCTCGAACCCGTATTGAAATGGGGCGTGTTCGGGTATCACCCTCGATCCGTGATTTGGACTCATGACCCGTTTTTTTATTTATTTTTTTATATATTATATATATAAATATAATATATGTTCAATATTTTGATGTTTATTAATATATATATAATAATAATTTACATTCATAAATGTGAAAATAAATTTATAAACATGCTTTTAACACTATTTTATTTATTTTTCAATAAAAATCTAAAATTTATATTATATGTTTAAAAAAAAAAAAAAATTTAAAAATTATAATGGATCATCCCGATTTGCCCCGAATTGAAATGGGTTGGATCCGGGCATCTAGGTACCCGACCCGGTCCGTTGACATCCCTACCTACAACTAATTAAGATCCATTCAAATAAAATAAAGTAATTATTTTTAAGGAGCCGTTTGGTGGCTATGTTAAATGCAAGATTGTGGAGTTAACATGGCTCATCATGTGTTTGGTAGTAACATAGGGGCCCTAGCTAACACTTGAGGCCCGCATGAAATACACAGCAAATCCAAGTTTACGTGTCTGGCCAAAATGGTGTGTTTCATAAACTCATCTCTACAGTAAATCTTCAAATGACTAAAATACCCTTCAAATTTAAATAGGACCTTTACTCCCTTCTTCCCAAAAACGTTGTTGTGTGCCCTAGGATTTTTTTGGACGATTTTTTTGGCATAAAAACTCATCGAATTAGACGAGGTTGCTGGTATGTTTACCCCAAATTCTGCCCTAGTTCTGCTCTGGTGGATCTTAGCAATTTTGACGATTTGGGTGAAACTCATCTTCTCCATTTCGTCGAACTGAATTTATTTGTTAATCT
Source organism: Galeopsis tetrahit (assembly GCA_963675135.1). Lineage (NCBI taxonomy): Eukaryota > Viridiplantae > Streptophyta > Magnoliopsida > Lamiales > Lamiaceae > Galeopsis > Galeopsis tetrahit. The sequence goes on from OY776132.1 coordinate 70,776,041, forward strand.
GAGACAATCTTCATCGCCGCCGTTAATTTCCTAATCTCTGCAACAGTCTCCACCGCAGTCGACTAAAGGTGTGTTTGCAATCACTGTGGAACAGTGACAATCACTTTTCATAATCAAAATCTGTGAGAGGGCTGCTTCTGAAAAAAAGTGCTTCTAAGCTGTCACTAGAATTTAAAAACACCACCTAAGACCGATTTGAAGAAAGCTTGATACTCCACTCCTCCGCCACAGTCGAACAATGACTGATTTGAAGGGAATCTGATTTTTTTTTTTTTTTTTAATGTGGATTTCTGTTGTTTTGGGCATTTTGTGAATTCAAAGAAAAGGTTTGGACATTTTTATTGATGAATATGGAATTCATAGATGGCTGGAGAAGTTTTCATCTCTAATTTTTGGGCAAACCCCACTTGTGGCATCATGTGAGAGAAGAGAGCTATGAAGAAGAGGGGTAAATTTGGATTTTAGGAATGTATTGAGGTTAGTATAGTAATTTTATTAAATTTTACACATTGACCAAAGAACAATATTTGCAGCCACTCAAATTAACATAAGTTAAATTCACTTGCTACCAAACAGGCCCTAAGAGTATATTTTAAAATATTTGTGTAAAACCCTTTCAGCACTCGGGGTTTTTCATTTCCACCTGAATTGGAAACGAAACCCCCAAACAAAAATGGCGAGAGCATCCCTGCTTCAACTGGTACGATCTCAAGCTACAGCCTACCGTTCAGGTTCCATCGCCGTCTCTCCATTCATTTCACTATTGCATTCATGCTTGATTTATGTTTTCATTTTTCGTTGTAATTTTCGATTTTAAGTTGAAGCCCTACTGAAAAGTTTATGCGGATTAGAGCAGTGGATCTTGGGAGATCTGATAATTAGACCATTCTGTAAAATTGCTAAGGTTTATTTTCTGTGAGTTAACTTGTAAGCATGATCAAGAGCTTATGAAGTGCTATAAAGTGTTTGGTCCATGTATTTGGAAAGGTCTCTTCAGCTGCAAAAGATATGCTGAAATTATTCTAAATGAACAAGATGAGAACTTATTTTCATTTTTTCTTTTTGGAGAATCAATTAGAGAATGTGTTTGGTGGTATTTCTAGTGCTTTGGGAGAATATAATTCGAAGGTGGGATTAACAAATTTGAGGAGAATTAGAGTTTGGTTGGGTGTTTTATTGAGAAAAATGGTATGGATGTATATTTGAATATATATGATCACTGCAAATTTGTATATTATTTACTGTATATGTCTTATCCATGCTCTTATATTGGTATATGAAATAATTATTAACATTTGATATGAGGGAATGAAAATGCTTTGTTACAAACATTAAGGTGGTCCTTAGTTGGAAATTCTTCAGTGGGAATGAAATTCGATATAAGTAATTATAATGGTTAATGTGAACAAAAGATAATCTATGACACTACTTCCCCTCCTAAAGAAGGTAATCATTACCCAGTTTGATTAACTATCTCCTGTCCTATAACCGTTTCTCCTCAATCACTCCTCTATGCCGCAACCAAAAACATTTTTTTTCTAAAATTAGAGCACAAGACTAATAATGTAATCACCATGGAAACAATCTTTCCTCCAACATATCTGGGGGCGTAGAGGAAAAAAAAAATCCATTCCTATTCCCATTCCCATTGAGGAGCTTGAACCAAGCGCCACCTAATTAGTTCCAAACATGTTATTCATTATGTTACATGGGAATATTTCTTGGAAATAACACTGAACTGGGGGTTAGGATTTGACCTTATTTGGAGCATTTCAGTGTACAACTCATATTTCTTGTGGCATTATATATTACTTCAGTTGAACAAGAGATCTTGGTAATAAAATATCAGTATGCCAGAGACAGGTGCATTGCAGGAGACTTAAGGTGCACTCTAATGAGAGTATAATTTGAAGTTTAGTTTGTTTCAAATGCTTTTCTTGTTTAAGCCAGTACTTATAAGGTGTCTTACTCAAATGGGAAAAGGGAACTTTACGGTGTTCCTTCTCTTGGAGAACTTTTACTAGCTGAGGCTCCAGTGTGCTAATTCCTCAATCGATGGAGTTAGTCTCCCTTTCACTGTTGAATTGTGACAGAGTCAGTTTCCTCCCATGTAGGATGGACAAATTTGTCTCCCCCGATAAAAAAAAAAAAAAACATTAGGTGTAACCTCAGTTTCATCATAAGGTTTAAGTTTGGGTCTTTCATTTTCTATATGTTACTCGAGCAAACGATATTGAATTTGTTTTTTCCTCATTTAGAAACCATTTCTCATAGACAAGTGCAAGTCAAGTGCATTTTTATATAGTATTCGTTGTTTTACTAAAAGGTATTAGCTGTTTTCACTGAACAGTATTAGTTGTGTATAGTTGCACCGTACAAGAGACTTACTCTATTTCATATTCACGGCAACAGGTTACCACTTCGCTGCAGTTGTTCCTCGGCCTCATGCATCCCATGCAAAAGTTGACGTCAACTCTCCCATGAAGTTTGGTCTTGCCCAAAGACCGTGGTCATCTCGAGCTGAAGATGACAACAAGATTAGCATTGGCCCTCGTAAACGGAGAGAAGATGAAAACGAAGAAAAAGACTTTGGAGTTGTATACTATGGTCCTATATCAAACACTATCAAGACAGTGAAGCTTCTCTCTCTTTCCACCTGCTGCCTCTCCGTTTCATTGGGTCCTGTGATCACTTTCATGACATTTACAGAAATGGACGTTATCCTAAAGGGGGCATTTGCGTCTTCCATCATATTTCTAAGTGCTTCAACAACTTTAGGCCTTCATTGGTTCGTAAACCCCTACATTCACAAACTCAGATGGCTCCCGGGTTCTGACAGCTTTGAGGTTGAAATGATGTCGTGGTTGGCAACATATTTGCCGAAGACGATCAAGTTTGCTGATATCAGACCTCCGGAGACCAAAAGGCCATACGTGTCATTTAAGGCTAATGGGAACCTATATTTCATCGATGCTCAGCACTGCCACAACAAGGCTCTGTTGGCAAAACTTACCCCTAAAGACCGAACCTTCTTCAACGTGTAGTGGTCTGCAGATGTGATGAAATTACGCAAATGCCCCTCTACTCCAGGTTTTCTTCTTTAAGAACTCGTTTTTTTAATTCTGTACGGAGGCGTAGAGCTGTGCTCACGACGTATTTTCAACTTTAAATTTGTCGGAAAATAAGTACTATCATATACCAATACATTGTTAGTGAGTTACATCATCTTGAATATTACACAACGTTTTTCGCGTGACATTGCAGCTTCTTTTTTTTGGGGGGTGGTTTAACTCTTCACTATTTTAGTCATAATTATTGTGGGATTATATTTAAATACACAGATACTGTTTGATTGGCCCACTTGTTAGCTATGTTGAGGTGTTCCTTTCTTGGAGTCAGATTAGGTGTTCTAAAACAATTTTGTAATAAACAACAACTAGTATTATGAAATTGCTTGGATTCCGCTTGCCTATCAAGTCCAAAAGTCTGCACTTTATAGTTTATCAGAATTTAGTTTCAGTTATGCACTTATATTGACTTCTGATAATTTTAAATATTACTATATTTTTGAATAAAATAGACATCCTCATCCCAACGTGCCTAAAAAGTGTTCACACCCTTTCTAAAATGTGTATACAATAATATTTGGTTCTGCAATTTTAAGTGAATTCAACTTCACCTTTAAAACATAAAAGTAATCCAATCACTTTATGGCTGACATTAAGGTGAGAATACTCAACAACACTTAGTATAAACATAAACATGATACAATAAAACTTGTGCAAACAAAACATGAACATGAAAATTTTCGTGTCGACGCCATACAATAATAGAAATTTTATATTTAATACAAGTTACATGATCTAACATAAACAAATTTTCAACTTGCGGTTAGGTTTGGCTCTCTTTGATATATTGCCATCTCTTCTTTTCATGTGTATATAATTTTTTTGGCCTATATATATATCATCTCAGAATTATGTAAATAGATTGTTTAATTTCCAATTCTAGAAGACATTGGGATTTGAATTGCAGTATGTTGGAATTTCTGTTTACAAAAATATTAGTCAGCACGTGGACACCAAGACCAAGTAGACACCATGCATTTTTTCTTCTTCTTCATTTTGCTTTATGTTAATAATTTAATTAAAAGTAATGATTAATAATAGTACCACCATTCCTTATTTGAGTCCAGCCTCGAGCGCATCTAGACTCGATTACGTTGATGGTAGAAAAATGAATTTAACTCAACTCGATTTGTAAATGAATTTATCAAGTCGAGCCTAACGAGAATAATAGAATTGAATAAAAAAAAATTAAATATCGAACTTAATGAGTATTTTACGAGTTCGAGCTCGTTTATCTATACAACTACAAGTAAAGTAAGTCAAGTTCAACCGGAGCTCACGAGCAACGCAATTAACTTAACGACACTACTCCTTGAACGATAACTGTTATTAGCAATAATGTCAAGAAAATTGATGAGTCACAGATCCTCAATTTAAGAATTTTTTATTTTATTTTTTTTCTAACTCTGGTATAATTGTGAAGTAGAGAATGTGTCATTTTAAGAAGAAATTTTGGACCTCAACTTGCTCTCTGCATGATTTCTCGTGTCTATCGAAGCTGACAATTTACTTAATTACAGTTTAAAAAATATTAATACAAATTAAAACTTAATTACGAAAAATCGGGGCGTGGGGCCCCCTCCCGTAAATGACCAACCCAAATTTACGATTCAAAGGCGAAAATTGGGCCCCATTTCTAGAAATGGTTCAAATGGAGACTGGTCAAGTGGTCATCTTCCTTTTTTTTTTTAACTTTTATTTATTTATTTTAAGAAGAATTAAATGGGAGATAGAAAGAAAAAAAAAGTAATCAAGTAATTATTTATTTATAGGGTCTTGACTCTTGAGATTGAGTTAAAAAAAAAAAAATTGGGAGAGAGAGAAAAATTTGACACCTACATGAAATTTTTCATTTTAACTTTAGAGTTTCAACTTACCCCTAGAATTACATTTTTCAACAAATATTTTTTAATCAAGTAATTAGGATGTATATTGGTTTAACATAATTTTGTTGTAAAAAATCATTTTTGAATCTACCAACATGTATGGCAATATTGTTTAAACAACTAATGGAACTGGATTTAAAGAAAAGGAATTTACAAAATTAATACTTATAAATATGAAACAAATAAGATTAAAGCAATTTTTAAACTAGTATCAATCCAGTCAATCAGTACGTCAATTTCTTTCATTTTTCGTATTTCACTTGATGTTTCATTATATTGAATCTTTAACATGTGTTTTCATAATTATGAGGTCATTATTTCTTGACCTGTCAATAAATCAAATAGTAAAATACAAAATAAAAATAAAAATTGGCACATATAATCTCATAATGTAAATGATTTAATTCTTTTGTTTTACTATTTGTGTTTCACCATGTCGAAATTTTAACACGTGTCACATTCAATATTATAGGACATTGAATATTTTTTAATATGACACATGTTAGTAATTTATAAAGTGAAATAAGACATGAAACTTACAAATTCTACCCATTCTCCATGGGATTGTTATACTAACTTATTTAGTGTCGGTTTGGGAAATAACCCCTAATATTCAATTATTAGAATGGACAAGTAGTTATAGTCTAGAAATAATAAAATTAAACATTTCTTTCGGTGAAAAAAAAAATTAAACTATTCTAATTTTCTTATGTCATATTTTATGCTTAATAGTAGTGTTTTTGTCATACTAGGTCTCCAAAAAAGAAGTTGTAGTATTCATCTACCCTATATAGCATGCTCTTCTAGAAAATCAATAAAGATTCAACTTCTTTATTCTTAGACCCCTCTCATACTTTGTTTGCTTCTTACCCACTTCATCTAGAATAATAATATACAAAAAGTATAATAGCCATCTATGATCAATCAATAATACTTTTTAAATTTCTTTAGTCAAACATAGATCAATCATATTCAAATTTTCACAATCTTTGTCTCCCACATAAAACCTTGTGTATATATATCCTCCATACATAATTCACACATAGATTTCAACAATCATAGTCCAAGTAGTTATTGCATGAAATTACAATGTTTTTAGGAGAATTTCTTCCTTTAAAAAACATGCAAAACACAACTGATGAAACATCGGATGAAACACTTTCTTTAAGCGACCTTCCACTGTATAGTAATCCAAGTTTCGAGCAATGGGAAGATGATATATTCGGCAAATCACAAGCCGGTTCTACCTCCATCTCCTCATCCGAAAACGACTATTTTGAGTTTTTCAGCCAAGAAATCAGCCCTCCCGCCACCAGTTTCCCACCGGAGAACATCGTCTTCTGTGGAAAGATCATACCTTTCAAAGACAACGCTTCAATATCCAAAGAAGTTGAGATCAAGAAACAAACGAGCATCAAGAAGAGTGGTACTTGGGGCGTGTTTGGATGGAAGTTTAGTTTCAAGAACTCCAAGGTACAAGTCAAGTCCATGAATAGTGACAAAAGTAGAACCACTACGATGCACCCTAAGGAGAAAGAGTACAAGAAGATGAAGCATGGAAAAGGGCATGGTTTACCTCTTCACAACATGCCCATATTGACATCCACATCATCTGGTAAAGCTAGATGGCACATGTTATTGTTTGGGATTTCAAGAATTTCAAGTGAGGTGGAACTGAGGGATATCAAGAGCAGGCAGAGCCGCCGCCACAGCCCCCCACCATCCCCGTTGAGAGATGACAAGATCAGCGGAGAGCCAAATGGAGCCTCAGGACTCTGGGGGCTGATCAGAGTACTGAGCTGTGGCGGCAACCAAGACCCGACCCACATGGTGGCCAGGTCGATAAACCAGAGTAGGCTCGAGTGAACTGTTTAAACAGATATGGATAGATACAGGCTTTTGTATAATTGTATCTTTTCAATTTCATGTACTCTATAATACTTTTTTGTAGTACTATATTACTTTTATCAAATTGGTATACATACAATTTTTTGTTCCCGATTAACCATTTATAGCTAGTACTGTACTTTTAAGGTCAAACGTTTCTCATAACCTGAACTAGTATCAAAATGACACAATAAGGCCAGCCTTGCCTTTTGAACCAATGCATATATCCTTGAGAAATAGGCATGCAAGTCCCGTGTTTGGTCGGAAAAAACCACTAAAACAAAGTACAAGTTACAACCAATCAATCCCGAATAATAGAGGATGCAATTGGGGAAAAAAGTACAGTCACCAGTTTGATAAAAGTAGTATAGTGCATGTGGCAAAATGATAGTAAGTAGTAACCCAACCTTTTAGTATCAGAATTGAGTTCCAAAGGTAACAGCTCGATGAGCATTTCCAAAGTGTACAACATTGAAATTAATAATAATAAAATGGCTGTGGTTTCCTATCTAGTCTATCAAATGACAAAAATGGTCCTCTAGATATATTAAACTCCATGATTTTTTTTGACAGGATCAAACTACATGAATTGATTACCATACAAGGAAAAAAAAACTCTGAATTTGAAATAGGGGTGTTCTTGATTCAAAAAACTATGCAATGAGGTATTGTCAAGCTCTATGCGCGTAATTTCTGGACTTTAACGGCTTTCTTTTTCGGTTTACTATCCGTGATCCCGTTTTCAACCACAGCTTGATCTTCAGCATTAGCATGCGGATCAGAAGATACTCGTTTTCTAGACTTGGTTGCAATTCTTGTTGAAGTCTTTAGCTCTGGCAAACTGCAACAGTAAAGAAAAACTTAGACGTGACGGTCTCATGAATCCCTAACTATTATCCCGACCAATCATGAGTGGGCGAGTGAAATAGATTGTGATCAACTTTTTGCTTGATAACATATTTAGAATACAGTTCTTTTAATAAAACATGGCATTTACTTTTTATGAGAAAATTCTAACAAAATCACTTTAATTCCACAAAATGAAGGTCAATAGTTATAGACAAGTACACGATTTAGATATGGTGCATATTGCTTATAAAATACACACGTTTTCTTTTACTCATTGAAAATTAGTGTTTAATTATGCTCAGGGGGACCACCTTTTTTAGGTAAAAAGTTACAATATGATTTCATTGAATAGGTTTATCTAGATGTCTCCCTTATTATATTGCCCTGTTATAGCGTAGTAAATCTCAGTATCATACTTCTTTATAGGCTTTGGGTCTGTAAGTTCTAAATAGTGCGACCATTTCATCCCTTTGAGACACCATAAAAACTTTCTTCAAATACACCAAAATAATGAAAACAGGGAAAAGTATGATGCCATAGCTATGTTAAGAGTATTGTACCTTCGACATTTACGCAAGTATCTTTCAGCAGCCTTCTCCAGGATACTCCTGTAATACTGAGTGAAAGGAGCATTGAGACTGGACTTCTCAAGCTGTACAAATGTTTAACCAAGAAATTAGATTCAGAAGATTATATAATATTGCTCGTAGAAGCTTGAACAATTGGATTCAGAAGATGCAAACCTGAAGAAAAGAATCAGCAGCTTGGTGATCGTGTGGGGAGAAAGACACGTCATCTCTCTTTTTCTGCACAAGGTTCACATTCTGCTCCACCTGCAGTACCACAGAAAGAAAAAAAAACGACGGGCCATTTTTAAGGAAGGTTTCTTACTAAAAAAAGTTGATAAAAGTGTGGGCAATTGTATGAAAAAGATGCAAGAAAATAGTACCTGATCAATCAAACGCTTCACCATACGACGCAAGCTTTCTATAGTTGTGACCTCATGAATCCTTCTCAGATGGATTAGTGGGATAGTAGCTAGATCAGGGAAGGAAATATGATAGCTCCATTGAGCAAAATGAGATGAGAGTTGTTCAACAGCTGAGTGAAAACATTCGTCTTGGAAGCTTTTTGATTTTAAATAATGTTTGGACAACTGCACATGAAGCTCACCGGGTTCAGAGGGGCGAAAAAAAAAAGAAAGAAAATCAGTAACTAGTATCCTAACCTTTAAGATTGATGCAATATTGACATCATTTTCAGCTTTTCTTCCCTCACGGACAACCTTATATTCCAAAATATCCAGCACCAGTGAAGAAAGCGGTATAAAATATCCACTGGAACTGGAGAGAGAATTCAGCCACTCGATGGACTTGAGTCTTAGAGGTAAATATCTTGGACCAGGAAACATGTGAGCTAGACCAGTTATAAGTTGAGTGGTCATAAGGAACAAAGAGTGAAGATCATTGTCACGTATATTGGCTGATATAAACCTAACCCACAAATCGATGCAGTTAACGTATTCCCAACTGCATGCCATTCTAATAGATTCCTGTCACCCAAAAATAAAAAATTGGGTTTATTATGGACTTGCATTTTGTCAGGAAAAGAAAATTACATCCTCAAGTAATTGGAAAAAGTATATCTGAGTCAGACTTCGGACCTTTTTCTTTGTTTGCATTCCCCATCTCAATATCTTGGCACAATGATTTATAGAAGCAACAGCTTTCACAGATGATTTTTGCACATCTAGAGAGCACAACTCAACAACGCAATCCCTCAAAAATTGCATATGTTTGATGTCAGTGATTTCTGTTACTCTAGACCGAGCAATAAAGGCTAGCAAAGTTTTTGATAGGCAGGTGTCGAAGTAAGTGGAACCAGTCATAACAGCAATATCCCGTGTGACAAGAAAGGAAGCTGATGATAATTCCATTCCGCTTGTTGCCCACAAATGCACGGTTGCCTGTTTGACATATTACAAGTGTTGGAAACATATGGTAACAAGTGTAAAAATGAAATTAGAACGTTCCACAATAAGGTAAGGTGATTCATTTAGACAAAAGCTTACTGAAACCAAGGAATTTTTGCTTGGACGTACTGTTAGAAATACCAAAATGTTGTACTATGTAACAAGTAATTAGATAATATATCAGGAAGAAAACTCGAATAAGGTTACCTTCAGAAGTCGTTGAATTAGTGATGGAAAGGCAAGAAAGAATATCAGAGAAGCTCTGAGCCTCGTCATTGCATAAGTCAAAATGTCTGAGTCAGTAACCTGATTCAGGAGAAACAATGTACTTCTCACATAAGATTTGACCAAGGGTTTCAAAGTTTTCCATTTTGAGGATTTCTTAAGTTCCTGTGAAGTCACTTTTGTGCTTTGTGAGGATGGTATCTCCAACAGGCCTCGAAATATATCATCTGCATTAGAAAGTGTGGAAAGAAGAATGTTGCAAAAGGTTTCACTGTTTTCAATCATATGGCCAACTGATTCAGTTCCATAATGACAAGCTGCACGATAGGCATTTAGAAGGCTAACGAGTGCTGGCTGGCTATGGTCTTCTTTAACCATTTGACACCACGTATTGATCACATGATTAGATAAAAGTTTTGTTTTGTCTTTGGCCAGGTCACCTTCACCTTGCTCCTCTTGATCACTTGACTCATCTTCATCAGAATACTGTAGGAAGAACAGAGAAAAATTATATTATCTGCACAGATTCAGACAGATGTAGACAGAGGATAGAGAACCAAATCAACAATTTCTCAAAACTAAGTCTCCTTTCTGTAAATAAATTATGGAGCAACTTCAGTACTATTTTATTACTATAATGATATCATCCTATACATTTGAAGATGTGCGCCAGCATTATATCCAGACTTAAATGCCCAAAACAATTTAACTCCAGTTGAATCTTACAGTATTCTGTCCAACACAGCTTCTGAGGGGATAAACTGTCCGATTGAAAACAGTTGAATGACCATCTAATCTTAAAGCTTAAGTTGTTAGAGAGGAGTATCAATTTTAACATTTATTTCAATATCTTCAGCACGGCCCCTAACATGCAGGCAGGTTACATCTTTTATACCTTGCATGTGGAATATTTAATGTAGATACCTAGGGGTGAGATTTGAACACAAGATCTGTCATTTGTTCTGGCTCTAATACCATCTTGAATGACCACATCATCTAAAAGCTAGTGTTGTTACATTTATTCAACAGCTTAAAAAAAACTATGAGATGGAGTTCAGCAATAGCCTTAAATGAAAAAACTAGTTAGTAGTTCAAAGAAATATGAAATGTTTAATTAAAACAAAGCAATGACATTTAGATTTTTTTACATCATTATCAGAAAAAGCATATGAGCAATGAATTAAGCAGCATTTTATTTCAAAGAATATATTGAAGTACTCTCCTTTTGACTTTGACTATGAAGAGCATAGATAAAGACAGCAAATAAATATTAAATATCTTACTGCATCTTCATTTTGAAATGCTTTAGCATTGCTCTTGAAGCTTTCTAATAACTTGCTGAACTCTGGATCCTGAAATTCTCAAAGGAAGTTGGTTCAGAAAATAAAAAATAAAACTTCTCATAAATTTGTGAAAAATCCAGAGCATAATGGACAAAAGAGGAGCAACAAACTGACACTCAGATCAAACAGGTGAGAAACCCACCCATTTTTTGGAGAACTCTAAATGGTAACATGCAAGTTCAGATTGGGAAACAGACAACAAGGGATCCACCATGAAACAAAGCCAAGTAAAATAAATCAAAGATAATGAGGAGATGCTGATTTGCTAAAGCATAATGAAAACGCCACTATCAAAATGACAACCTACTGTAGGGTGATTTTACAAAAAAAGAATCCATTAGATAACCAAAGAAATGTTAAATTTAAACAAACATTTATTTATTGCTGCTCGCATAGAAGTACCATGAAGCAATTGCTAAAAGGATTTCAAACAAACATAATATTAAAGATATTTAAGAGACAAACTACCTTCTTTCTCAGCCTATCCAATTTCTTCTTTTGAATGGAAAGATCAGCAAGAATTTTCTTATTTTGAGCTGAATAGGTACCATTAGCAATTTCATCTGCATAGATAAAATAGCATTTATAATGATGCAAATCCAACAAATTTAATAATGTTAAACCAGTTGAAGGGAAGAGGAATGAAGATAAGAGATGGAATATGAGATGAAAAAATTAAAGTATCTGTCGGAAAATAACCTTCTAGATTTTTCCCACCCTCAATCTCCATAACATCCGGGCAACTTGGATCCTAAATATAGATTACATAATCAATGACCAGCAAGAATAAAGTAATGTGGAATGATATATTTAAAAAAAAAACTAACTAAACGGAATCAAGTCTAGAACCTCTGAAAGATAACCGTCACTTTCTGATGCATCTGCAGCGTCCTTTTCATTAAGGGTGAACAGGGCATCAAAAGAAGTAATTTCAGTGCTGTTAGATTCACTGCAGGGACAATGTTATGATTATAAGTTACAGGCCAATTGGATTTTGGAAGATGAGGCTGATGAGCAACATAGCTAGATAGATAGATACACAAAGGACATTATACCCTCTCTAATAGAAAACCGTGTCAAAACATCATTTTACATTCGTGAACACAAAGAAAGTTTAGCAAGTGCGAACAAGTTAGTAACAGGATACCCAAAAGACTCCGGTTTCAATAAGTTCTACAACAACTAATAACTTCAGAATTCATTGCTAATTTCGCACACCACGCATAAACAACACTATAACAAAGGGTGAATGACTACAACATGAAACAAATTAATCAAATTCACCTGTTTACCTTTGATTAGAAAGTCCCGACGGGATATCGACTTCTTCTTCACTGTCATCTCCTCCGCTTCCTGCAGCAGAAATTGCAAATATCAGGAGGATTCCACAAGCATTTACCTTGAGCCAATAGAGCATGCGAATAATAACGATGTTTTACTAACTCCGAGTTTTCTTCTTGAATAAAGCTTTGGATTTTCGCCTCTGCTTCAATACAGATTGGAGATGCTTCTTCGCAAACTTCCTCGCCTTCTTTCCTAATTTCCCCATCGCCTTTTTCAATTTGGTTATGCAATTTACGCACCTTGCAGCGCTGAAATTGAACCCTAGAAATTTGGGACTGAAATAGTGAGCACTGAGAAAGGGTTTAACTAGGGTTCAACAGAATGAAATTCTATTTTAGGGCATATGTGTTAATACGTGAAAATGTAATGGCATTTTTGGCAATTAATAATTTAGGGTTTATCTTTATTCTTCTTGTATGAATTAATTTGTAGGGTCTTTCTATCGTCAGGAATAATAGGAAACTCATTAAATACCGTTGGATCATCGATCCAAAGTATATAATTATTTATATATGATTGCACTTCGCAATAGTGCGTTTGCTCTATGCAATATGCAATCACACTATATTGCCTCACTACTAAATTAATTTAATAAATATAAAATGACATAAATACCCTCTAAATTGAAAATTAGGAAAATAATAATTAATAATAATAATATATTTAAATTATCGATCTCGATATATCTCCATTATTGATCCTCATTATCAACAGGTGATGTATCAAATCATAAACATCTCAGTGCCCTAAAAAAGATGTTCATCTTCTCTCAAATACTCACGGCTGATCAAGACGAGAGGATTGGTCAGAAGGAAGATGAACTCGTTCATTTTATTTCAGAGGAAAGACCGATCGAGAGCAAAGGGAAAAAGCTATGTTGAAAATGTGGAAACTAATCAAGACTCGCGCTCATTAATAGGAGTAAACCCATATTAGCATTCAAATTTTTCAAACGAGACAATCAAGAATTGCAGGTGAGTGGTTTTTTGTATAATATGCAGTTATTCTCGATGACCTAAAAAACTATGGAATTTTTAATGCGATTGTGATCTTCTAAAGGACTTCTGTTGACGATGGTGGCATTAAGTTTTCTATATAGAATTGTGTATTTCCATCAAAGTCTGCTATTGGTATACACCATCTATGTCCTACTGGGTTCTTCTATTTAATTTTTTGTTGTAGCTTGTTTTATTGAATTGTTGTTTCCATTGACTATAATATGTTTGGTACTCCTTATGACACTTTGAGGTTTAATGGAATTCTTTTATAGAATTTTTTTTTCCAAGAGATATTGAGGATGGATAATTTAAACATGAATCTTAATAAGAATATGATACAGCTCTTATTCAAGTTTATAAAGGGCACGAGAAGAAGGTAGTATTTGTAATTCTTGTTGTTCTTTTATTACTGTGCCAGTTGAGTCTTGGGGTATTGTGTATAAATAGGGGCGATATGTGTATAGACAGATTATTGAGTATTCTATTGTAAAGTGCAGTTATATGCTTGTGGCAGAGTGATTAATTACTCTAGGCCCTATTGGAATTCTCTCTATCAATATATGTGTATTCTTCTCTTGTTCATCTAAGTCTTCTCTATCAAAGGTTCGAGATGAAAGGCTGGAAGGGTCGTGGTGTTCAAACAAGTTTTTTCCTCAAAACAGACCTGAGGTGTTAGTTTTTCTCAGAATATGCTTATGCTGTCATTTTTGCTCAATATTCTTGAACTTCTTTTCCTTCTATACTTGATTGGCTGTGGTATCCTTCATACCCAACCAAAATGTGTAAATCATTTTTCATCATTTTTAGTACTATTTTTCATCATTTGTTGTTATGCATAAATATCTGGAAGGAACTTCTTTCAAAGGTAGACAAAAATAATTCTCATCTTTACTTAAATAATAATTTATAGTGATATTATTGTTTATGGGAGTCCCATGTAATAACTTGCGCAATGCTATGTTCTCTAACACATACTTTGATCTTTTATATATATTTCAGAGCTATTGATAATTGGATACACTGAAAAATGTTATCAGTGAATTAGGAGATGATATGATGCTATAAAATAGAGCTTCTCAGGTGTATATGTAGTTGGAGGTAACTTAATGTAACAACTTGTAACCTTTTCGTTTTTTTTCCCTGCTAAATGTTTGATTGAAGCTACTGCTGGAACTTTGCATTGTAGGTCTCACTGGCCAGTGGGACATACCTTATGGCCCATTTCTTGTTAATTAATAATATTAACTCTTTTCCTGTTTTTAAAAAAAATGTAACAACTTGGTGAATGTATTTGTATATAACCCTTTTTTGTTTTAAGTATCATTGAACTCATAAAAAGATTGATCGAATGCATACATATTTCAGGATTTTTAACTTTGTTTTGTGCTGTGTGGTGAAGGCGGGATGATTATAGTCGTGTGGTGAAGGCGGGATCGAAGAGAATCATTGCAGCTGGGGATAACACCTTACTTGAAACTATGGCTCTTTGTTTTGCTGTCAAGAAAGCCCTCAAAATGGGCTTTAAAATTTTGATCTTCGAAACAGACTCACTTTCTCTCATCCGATCCGAGCCTTTCATGGAGCTACGGACCTCGACCCATGTACAATGCTCATGGTTGAAGACCTTTGCATGCTAGCACGGGAATTTGTTTACACTTCTTGTAATTTTATATGTTGGGAGGACAGTATAGTGGCCCACTTTTTGGCTCATTACGAAAGTAGGATTGATTTTGAGAAGTTCTAGATTGATGATGTACCTATCTCCTGTAACCAGGTGGTATTTAAAGATGTAAGGCTTGAGGCCTGCAATTCGTGATTAATGAAAGCTCTTAATTTCTGTCGACTTGTTTATTCATGGTTTTAGAAGGATAGCAACAATTAGTTTATTCATGTTTTTCAAAGGATCATCGACTAGTTTATTTTTAATCCTTTTTTGTTTTAAATACCACTGGACTCATGAACAGGCTGGTCGAAAGCATACAATATTTCAGGAAAAAAGTTTCATTATGTTGTAAGTCTTGTGATTACATGAAATCTATCCTTGTTTATATCTTGTCTAGAATGAAAATTACAAATCCTAAGCTATCGAGATCAAATCAAAGCATTTTCATTCACTGCACTATTTCCTGATTTTTCCCTGATATCCTGTCAGCATTTCAACCTCCCCGAGTTTCTTTACTGAAACTGTGAACTTCACCAACCACCCCTCCTGATCATCGACTTGCAATCAAATTGAACTAAAAGATGGCGAAAATTTAAAGAAACTCACTAATCGTTACCTTCAGCTCCGTTTAGAAGACATAATTGTTAACGTGACTTTAAATCTTAAAGAAGATAAAATGGACATGAACCCACATGATTATTTTATTGTGGTTTTGATACTCTGATTATTTTATATTAATATTAGTACGAATTGCAATATGACATGATTAAATTGAATTATTATTTTTTTTGGTTGAAAACAATTTGTCTCTTAGAACATCTTATATTGATCTCACTTATCTGTGTGTCTCTGCGCATATGAACTTATATCTATTTGCTAGTTCATTTTCGACTTTTCGTTAATGTTTAATCTACTAATATCAAGAAAATTTAACAGCTATTTACATTTTTTGATTGAATTTAATTAAATTTTAGTAAATACATGTTAAATAAAACTGTGTACAAATATCACACAAAAAATTTCAATTCCAAATTCATAAACTAAAAAAAAATAAAAAAAATAGAGTCCAAATTTAACAATTGTTAATCAGATTGCTCCTACAGTACGCATCAAGCAATGTCGTTGGTTCCAACCCTTGTTCAAGCATTTCATCGAATAGTTGGCAGGCTTGCCGAGTTGTCCAGATCTCCCAAGAAGAACGGCGAGCTTCATATATGTCCCTTCTTTTGGTTGGTAAAATGGTTGCTGCTTTAGCATCTCAAATACTTAAAAGGATCGAATTGTTCGATTTATGATCAAATACCTAGAAAATTAACACACAAACTTTCACAACAACCACACTAGCAATAACAAGATATTGATAAATAAAGCATCACAGATTTCGCGATCCAAATGGTTGTCATAAGTAGAGTTATTTTTCGAAAACTAATTGTAGTGGAGAAAATGAAATGATTAACAAAGGAATGGGGAAATTGAAAAACCTTCCAATTGAAAAATAAAACCCGAAAGGCGCAGGGACATTGCGTTCTGTGAATGGCTTCTTTGAGAGCTTAAGTTATTGTATTAATCCAAATCACTGACATTATTCTTCTTATCTAGCTTTTTCTTGATGTTATTAATAGGCGTTCGAGACAGAATTTTAGAGAGGATGTTTGAGTGAGGTCCGATATTCCCTAATTTTTTATTGTATTTTCTTGGATGGGGGCGGTGGAGAAGGAGACAAGGAGTCGACGGAGTAGCAGAGCTGCGGTGGTTTTGGTGTTGGCTGGCGGGAAGTGGAGAGGAGAGGGGAGGGGGAATGGGGAGGAGGAGGAAAGTGAGAGGTGAAAGGTATACGTCATTGTTCGAGAGATGAAAAATATCAATTGATTTTAATTTGGATTGATTTTTTTTTTCGAACCAGTTAATTTGGATCGATTGAAACATTAAATTTAGTAAAATTTGAGTTAAAAAAAATGTTATACGAATGATTCGAAAAATATAAATGTTATAGGGATATCTTGGTAATTTTATATATATTATTTAAATAATTAATTATTTCAGTGTATGACGAAACTAGATCGCACTATGACGAAGAAAAATGAAGTGTCATTTTCTAATTGGTCTCTTGTTATCAGGAAGGGCGAACCCCCTTCCTGACAGTAGAAAACCCCTAATTTGTAATGCACATTTTTTGAAATAAAATTAGAAAGTTTTGTAAAATTTTTAATTTCTTTTTGCCGAAATCTACCTTCTTTTTTTTTTTTTATAAATTTGTTTCCTTTTTTATAATTCTTGCCGTGACTATTTTTTACTACTATTTTTATTTTTGAAAAATTCGGGTCCAATTATTTTTCCAAAATATTGTCTTTTATTTAAAAAAAAAAAAAAAAAATCTTCGAAATTTTCCCCAAAAAATTTGCATATATGTATTGTTTTAAATCTAGATTTTTTTTCTAAAAATAATTCTCTTTTTTTTTTAAAATCATCTTATTTGACTCTTTTTTTTTACATATAATTGTGGAAGGCTTGAATTGAGAGAAATGTGAAAATAAGGTCTTAAATTAAACACTTATAAAATAAGTACTTATATTGATCCTCAACATAAAAATTGAGTATTGATATAAAATTTTTTCGTTTAATTTATTTTTAGGGATGACAATTTATATCGAATTCTGTTGATCCGTTCCGTTTTCGTTCCAAATTTTTTTTAATTGGGGACGGGACAGGAACGGTATTTATATGCCCCGCGCCCCGCCCCGAAAGGCAAAAGAGGTAATAAATTTGTGTTCCATATACTTGAAATCTATTTTTTTTAATTTGTGTTCCATATACTTGAAATCTGTTTTTTTTTATGATACTTTTGTTTGATGTTACCGATTATACTCCGTGTTGATTACGGTATTAATAAATACTCCGTATTTGTTTATGATTACTATTTCTTTTATTTAAGATATTATTATTGTTCATGGTATTACTATTATTATTTATTGTATTATTGAGAGGTTGTTTGTAAAAAAAAATACGGAGGAGTGGCAAGAATAAAATAACTTGTAAAAAAAGAGTAGAAACTGAACTAGAAGGCTGTGTAAATGGAAAATTGATTAGGAAAATAGAATAAAAGGTTAGAAAGAAAATGAACTAAAAGATTATAAAAAATAAAGAACAAAAAACGACAGAAGAAAAGGTTAAAAAAATAAAAATACAAATTTAACTAAAAATAGAACAAACGGCAACAAAAATGTGACGGAAGAAAACATTAGAAAGGTAAAAAGGAGAATCGAAATTCGAAATTGGGGTACGATCGACAAATAATTCAAAAATACGGAGTATGACATATAAACATTATTATATATGTGACATATATTAAATTTCTTAAAGTACAAACAAATTTACAACTACGAATTACAACAAAGTTTGATGCGTCGAAAAAGAACGTCTTTAGATATCAGTCGTTCCTCCACGAGCACTGCTAATCACGAATCAAATCACTCGTTTTATCCTTGGCAATCTTCAAATAAATCTTCTTGGGAATCCGAAAATGACCTGCAAAAGTACGCCGGAGGGAGGCTCCGGCGTAGAAGCTCCGACGCTCAAGTCAGAATCGATCGTAGGAGAAATCAAGGAGGAATTCCCCTGTGTATCTAGGGAAATTCCGGCGAATACAGTGGTGTTTCTTCTCAATTCAGTGTGTGTTTAATAAAAATGTATGTATTATGTCAAAGACCGTAAATAAGAATGTGGAAGTAACCTGTTTTTATACCTGGCCCCTCTCTCCGGAGAGGGAAAGACTTGTTCTCCCTATATCTTCGGCCCATTCCTATAAATCCGACTCTAATTCCCTAAAGAATCGGTCTCACTCTCCCTGGAGACTTGGTTCTTCAGCATATCAGCCCCTATCTTCGTGGGCTGACCCACTCGTTTGACTGGGTTAGGAAAGATTGACTATTCGTCCCCTATTTGGGTCGGATCCCTTTAGGCCCAAGGGCTATTAATCTCTTCAAATGTGGGCCAAAGGCCCAATCACCCTAATTTCTCTAATTTCCCTACTTAGGTCCAAGGGTGTATTAATCATGTTTCTTCGGTGTATTGACCTAATCACAACTATCATAATTTATCCCGTTTCCACGTGTCGACTTCTCAGAGAGCGACATATTTATCTACATCAACCACTCCCCCCTACTCTCATAAAAGGAATAATTTTTAGGAGAGTAGGAAAACAATGACACTAAGATAAATAGTAAGGAGATAATCCATTTCTTAGAATACTCCTCGAAATATTACTGATTTAATTTCCTTCTTAATAATGACCTCCAGAAGGCTTCATGCCTTTTGCACTTCCACACGCAACCCTGCCCTCGAAATACGTAGCCACGCGTTCACTCAAGGGCCAACATCAGGCCGCCCTTCTTCATTCACGGGCCTTTTGATTGGGGTGCCATTAATTCTCCTCGGTCTTCTCCCTTCTCTCTCCTCTGCCTAATCATTTCAAAATTCACACTCATTCCCCCGAGAACCCTCTTTTCTTTTCTTTCAAACCTATCTACTCTTCTCTTTCTCTTTAATATTTCTACAATCAACTTCTCTACACACGTCCAGCGGCCACTCCGTCATTTCTCCAAAAACCGACTTTATCTCAGGTATCTTTTACTTCTTATCCTTTTCCATTTACAATATCTTTATGTCATCCTCCTCAGACTCCATATCCATGGGGAGTTCAAATTCCAACTCACCTCCCATATTTCCCATAACCGACCGAGCTTTGGAGGACAAAATTTCTGGTCCCTCGATTCTCACTCCCGAGCGCGTAGCCGCTTTTCTCCGCTCAGGGATCTTCCCCGCCGATTATTCGGTTAGGGCTGCACATAGGAAAGAACGCCCTAATTTTTCGGGTCATAACACCTTAGCCTTTTGGGAGGCTCAACTAAAAGCGGGCCTCCGTTTCCCGATCCATCCTCATCTCTGTGAAATTTCCACTTACCTCCGCATACCTCTGAACCAGTTCACTCCCAACGCTATACGTGCAATGTTAGGCTTTTACATCCTGATGAAAGGAAACGGTGGGGAGCCCTCAGCTCAACTCTTTCTAACCCAGTACGTGTGCAAGTTTGCGGACGGGTTTTTTTACGCTAGTGGTTGTACCTCCAGGACCGGAAAATTCATGGAAAAGCTCCATGAAGGGGTCCAGGACTGGAAAGACTATTATTTCTTCGTTACAAATCCTCTTCCTTGGGAATTTCCTCATGAGGGGTGGATTTATGAGAATCCTGGGGTACCCCATCCTCCTCTTTCTGTTTGTTCTTCTTTAAACCTGGATGTGATGAATCATTTAAATGATAATGTCTCTGCCCATGGCTTTTTTGATGTGATGAGTATCTGTAAGAATCCTAGAGCCCTCTCTCATTTCGGTTTTGGTCGCCCCGATTATCCCCTAGGTCCCGACGATGGTAATACCATTTCTTTTTTCTTGGCATTGTCCTCAAAATTGAAGTTGCCATGTTTATTAATGTCGTTTCATATTTCTTTGTGCAGCTATGAGTTGGTTAACTCAAATTTCCCGTGATGCC
Source organism: Galeopsis tetrahit (assembly GCA_963675135.1). Lineage (NCBI taxonomy): Eukaryota > Viridiplantae > Streptophyta > Magnoliopsida > Lamiales > Lamiaceae > Galeopsis > Galeopsis tetrahit. Next base: position 70,796,882 of record OY776132.1, read on the forward strand.
ACTCCTCTCTCGATGGTTGCTAAGTCTCCGGCCCCTGAAAGCTCCTCAAAGGCTCAAATTCCTCCTTCCCCAGTGAAACCTGCCACCGGGTCAGTTGCTAAGCGTACCCGATCCTCTACTGAGAAGGCCCTAGTTTCCACATTGCCACCTGTCTCTGATGCTTCTAAGAAGAAGAAGTCCAAGACCAAATCCTCTTTGCCTAATGTCGCTCCCGACACTCCTGATGAGATTAATGTTGATCATCTCCTGGCTTTCATAGAGCGTCACACTCCGACCCCTGCCACCGAGGCTCTTAACGCTCTGTCCTTCGAAGAACGAGTTGTGCATGCCGCCCACAGCTTTACACGGGTAGACTCTCCGTGTAGATATATTTCTGGGTAATTTAATAAGAAAAAGTATACATGCCTTACTTCTTTAGATTGTTCATTGTGTAGTTTGGTCTCCTATTCTCCAATGTGTCTGAGCGAGCCCTCCAGTCCCTTCAGCTAGTGGATGATTTTCAAAGCCAAGTAGAGCTGGAGAAGGTGAAGAAGGAGATACTCGATGCAGAGTTACGGGACGCTAATCAGAGGTGTAAAGTACTCCAAACGACGCTTTCGGGGGAGATTTCTTCGCTGAAGAAAGAGTTCGGTAAACGGGTTGAGCAGCTGGAGGTTACTCTTCCTCTGGCTGGTATGAAATTATGCATAGAGTCCCTGTTTACCTCTGCCATAAGTCAAAAATTTTTAGGTACCTTGCATCGGGAGTGGTTGGAGGCCTTTCTTCAGAGTAGCAGCTTTTTAGGGGCAATGGGTGCATATATCCCCCATTTCATCGATCATGGGTTTTTCAACGCCGTAGCTGAACATTCTGCTCCAGGATTTAATGGTCAGTATACTCGTGCCCTCCGGTTGGACGAACTGGACACTCCCCCTAAGTTCCCTGGAGATGCTAAGGAAGACATCAACACTCCTTGGTGGTTACCTGGGATGAGGAAGGCGGTCTTGGAGCTGAAAGATGCTGCCCTGAAATTGGATGATCTTGCGCCGGCGAAGGAGATGGCTTTTCCTATCCATGTGGACAACCCAACTCCGGTGGCCACTGTGGCAGCAGGTGCTCTAATGGAGAAGGCAGAGGGAGGTGATTCCAGTGGGCGAGCTGAGGAGGCAGGAGAAGGTTCCGAGGGGAAGAATGATATTCCCCTCTCTTCATAATTTTATTTCCCTGATAACACTTTGGTACTCTTAAAACACTTTTTATTTTGTTAAGGCCTCTAAGGCCCTTTTTGGTATTTTCCGGAGACTCCACACTCCGGGGGTTTTCTGTGGAGGGCCTAGGCATGGTGCCTCAGGTCTTGAATATTTCTGTTTTTCTTTCCCTTAATATCATACCTGCACCTTTATCACTTAGCATGCATATATTCATATATATCTCTATCTCTGCTATATGGTGCACTATCTGCCCTGCTTATGAATTTAGCATGTTTTCAGCATTTTCTTGACACGTAAAGGCTCTAAAGCTCCTAGAAGAACCTTAATGAGGAGATAGGGCTTACATCCTTGTACTTACTTGGAGATTTGGTAATGCTTCTAATCTCTCTCTTAATACTAGAGTTCTTAGGGATTATATTCTCCTTTAGGTTAGAATTCGTAGGGATTATCCTCTCTCCCTAAGTTGTTTATACTCGTGAGAGTTGTTTATACTCGTGAGAGTTGTTTATACTCGTAAGAGTTTGTTTATACTCGTAAGAGTTTGTTTATACTCGTAAGAGTTGTTTATACTCGTGAGAGTTGTTTATACTCGTGAGAGTTTGTGAGAGTCGCTAGGGATAGGGTTTACTGACAAGTTAATTATGTCTTCTGTTACTATACCCCCTACTCCCCCTAGCTTTAGAGGCTGTCGTGGATAGAAACTTTAGGAATTCTTCCTAGGTATTTTCTATTCAAATCCTTATGAGTTGGTGTAAATCTCTCTATCTTGCCATATCTCTATCATGTTATGTTTCAGTTTCCGAGACGTATTTGTTATCTTAGCACTCATTATGCAGGCCCCTAACAGTTATCTTAGCACGGTATTAGTGTATGAGAAACGTTTCATCATAAACTCAGCACATAAGGATCCTCTCATCATAAAATTGGCATATAAAAGTCATCTCATCATCACATTTATCATGCATTAAGGGAAATTGCTGAAATTTTATCAAAACCGATGCTCCATTGATCAAAAATGTTCATCAACATAGGCAAATAAGGGGAACCTATGCCGGCCTCATTAAAAACCTCTCCGTGGTAAAACCCCAAAAGGAAACCCACGTAGAGGGAAAAAGAGTGCCGGTGAAGCAATTATTCGAATAAGAAGTAAACATTCAAAATTGTTCATAAAGGGGAAGGAAGTAGGGGAATAACACCTTCTTCAAACATAAAATCTCTTCAAGTGGCACACGTTCCATGGCCTTAGTATTTCTTTTCCTGTCATATCCTGGAGCTTGTATGCTCCACCTTTTAGTACCCGTATTACCCTGTAAGGACCTTCCCAATTGGGTTCCAACTTCCCCGTGTTCTTCAAAGCATCTGCTCTCCGAAGGACTAAATCTCCAACCTTAAAGGAACGAGGGATTACCCTGCGATCATATACAGCCTTGATTCGACTCTTGTACCTTTCTGCTTTCAATCTCGCCATCTCCCTTTCTTCCTCTACCAGGTCCAGCGCCTCCCTCATCAATTCTTCATTTCTTTTTTCTTCAAAATAGGTGATTCGGTGCGATTTAAGTCTGGCTTCCGGAGGTATCACTGCCGCTGCTCCATATACCAAGTAGAAGGGAGATTCGCCCGTAGCTGTCTTAGGGCTGGTCCTGTAGGACCAGAGGACGTTGTCTAACTCCTTCACCCATTTTCCTCCTACCTCTTCCAATCGTGTTCGAATACCATCCACTAGGATTCTGTTTGTAACCTCCACCTGCCCATTAGCTTGTGGATGGGCTACTGAAGTAAACCTCTGTGTAATGTTCCATCTCTCGCACCATCTCCTTACTTTCTCTCCATTGAATTGCGTTCCGTTGTCGGAAACCAAGATTCTGGGTACTCCAAACCTGCAACAAATATGTCTAGCAAGAAAAAGAATTACATTATCTTCTTCGATTTTGGCCAAGGGCACAGCCTTTACCCATTTACTGAAATAATCCACGGCTACGATCATAAATTTTCTCCCTCCTGGTGCCAAGGGGAAGGGTCCCACCAGATCTATTCCCCATTTGGCGAAGGGACAGGGCGAGTACATAGCCCCCATTTCTTCTGCAGGTACTCGTATCAAAGGTCCATTCTTCTGACACTTCTCACATTTCTTCACATATTCTCTAGCATCTCTGATTATGTTAGGCCAGTAGAAACCTGCCCTAAATACTTTCTTCACCATAGTCTGGTACCCTTCATGACTGGATGCGCAACTTTCATGGATGTCCTTGATCACTAGCTCTGCTTCTCTTCTTGAAAGACATTTCAAATAAGGCTGAGTGAAGGACCTCTTGTACAATTGGCCTCCTAGGATGCAATACTTCCTTCTCCAAGCTTTGGCCTCTCTGGACATTGGAGTTACTTGCCCCCTGTTCAACTCTTCCCATATCTCCTTCCTCCAATCATCCCCTGCTGTTATCTCTCCGATCAGGGTTTCAGTGGCTAATTGATCTGCCACCAACAGGGTTACCTTTCCGTCCCCTTCGAATTCAGTGGAACTAGCTAGTTTGGACAGTCCATCTGCTTTCACATTCTCTTCTCTTGGTACCTGTATCACTTCGAAAGTATGGAATTTATTCTTTAATTTCTTTACCTCCTCTAGATAGGCGATCATTCTCTCATCTTTGGCGAGGTACTCCCCCATGACCTGTTGTACTACCAGCTGCGAATCAGAGTACAGGGTGACTTTCTGTGCCTCTAACTCTGCTGCCATGCTAGCCCCTCTAATCAAGGCTTCATATTATGCACCATTGTTTGAGGTTGAAAACCGGAATTTGACAGCAACTTGTACTTCTTGGCCATCCGGGTCAACCAACACTATCCCTGCTCCACATCCCAAGGCGGATGCTGAGCCATCCACGTATATCTTCCATCCCTGTTCTTCTTCCACTCTGGTAGACTCTTGAATAAAGTCTGCTAAAGCTTGAGCCTTGATGGCTCTCCTTGGTTCATAGTCAATATCATACTCCTGCAATTCCACTGCCCATCTGACCATTCTTCCTGATAAATCTGCTCTCCCTAGCGTCTGCTTCAGCGGGAAATTAGTCTGCACCATCACTTTATAAGATAGGAAATAAGGGCGTAATCGCCTAGCCGTCACCACCACTGCCAGGGCTGCCTTCTCTACCTCTGAATACCTTGTTTCCGCTCCTTGGATGACCTTGCTCACATAATATACGGGCTGTTGTGTGGAGCCTTCCTCTTTCATCAAGGCTGTACTCAGAGAATGTTACCCTACTGAGAGGTATAGGAGTAGAACATCTCCCTGAGTGGGCTTGGTTAACTTCGGGAGTTGTTCTAGATGGAGCTTCAGTTCTTCAAAAGCCTTTTGGCACTGTTCATCCCATTCAAATCTTGACCCCTTCCTTAGTGTTCTGAAGAAGTGATGGCACTTCTCCGCTGATTTTGCTATGAATCTGCTAAGGGCTGCGATTCTGCCGTTCAGGGTCTGCAATTCCTTCAAGTTTCGAGGGGGTTGCATGTCAAGGACCGCTTTCACCTTGGCAGGGTTAACCTCTATTCCTCTTTGCGTCACCATATATCCGAGGAATTTCCCTGACCCTACCTCAAAGGAACATTTAGCTGGGTTAAGTTTGATACCGTTTTCTCTAATTACCTGAAATATCTCCTTCAGGTCCTGAATGTGTTCCTCTGCTTTGACGCTTTTAGCTAGCATATCGTCTACATAAACCTCCATGTTTCTCCCTATCTGTCCTCGGAAAACCGAGTCTACCATCCTTTGATAGGTGGCTCCTGCATTTATTAGTCCAAACGGCATACGTACATAACCAAAAGTACCACACGTTGCAATAAAGCATACCTTTGGTATATCGAGGGGATTCAACTGGATTTGATGGTACCCCTGATATGCATCCATCATGCTGAGTAATTCAAACCCGGACGTGGCATCCACCAGTTGATCAATCCTAGGCAGGGAATAGTGATCCTTAGGGCATGCTTTGTTCAAGTCCCTAAAATCAATGCACATCCTCCATTTGCCGGCTCCCTTGGACACCAGCACTGCGTTCGAGAGCCACTCAGGGAACTGCACTCTCTTCACGTGCCCTGCACTCAACAATTTATCAATTTCCTCTTTTACAATGAGGTTCTTCTCTTTGCCGAAGTTCCTTAACTTCTGTTTCACGGGCCTAGCTTTGGGATCCACATTCAGATGGTGCACTGCTATTTCTGGGGGGATACCCGTCATATCTGTCGCCGTGAATGCGAAGATATCCGCATTCTCCTGGAGGGTGAGTATCATCCTTCCCTGGAGCTCAGGATTCATATTTGTACCTATCCTGGTTGTGAATCCCTCCTTTCCTGGGTAGAGCTCGATGCTCATTAACTCCTCGTCTGCTTTGGCTTTGGGTTGCTCTTGTACTAGTTCACCCACTCTCTGTCTCTTCAACTCAGGGTCTTCACCCTTAAATCTCTCCATTCCTCGGAACACAGCCCTGTCTGCTATCTTGACCGATTCCACGTAACACTTCCTTGCTTGATATTGGTCGCCACATATCTCTCCTACACCCCCCGAGGCAGGGAATTTCATCTTCATGTGGAAGGTGGAGATCACTGCCTGAAAGATATTCAAGCTTGGCCTTCCCATTACTACATTATACGAAGATGGGACATCTACAATTAGGAATTCTATTACTTGCACACGACGGCTAGGAGCGATTCCTAACCCTACTTGTAGTAACGCTGAACCAAGGGGTTGAATGGCTCCCCCTGAGAATCCATAAAGAGCGGTCTCCACCGGTCTAAGCTTTGTATTTAGGTCCATCTTCTTGAAGTACTCCAAGAACATGATATCGGCAGAGCTTCCAGTGTCTACAAAAATTCTCGCTACATCGTATCCCGCTATATCCGTGGTAATGACTAATGCGTCATTATGAATTTCTCTGGGTTCCCCAGTATCTTCTGGCCCAAAATGAATGTCTGGACCCTCTGTCATCTTTCCCACCTCATGGTGCTCTACATTCCTCTCGTTCTTCAGCGATCGAACGCTCTGCTTTCTCTGCCTGAAGGAGTCCCCATCAGCGGGGCCTCCCATAATCATGTGAATAGTTCCGCTCTTCTGGGGAGGGGGTGGTTGCTCTTCAGCGCCATTCCTCTGATTTCTTCTGTCGTCTTCTTGCTTCCCCTCGGGGTCCTTTCTCTTTTGATCCCTGGGGCCTTGTCGGTCTCTGAAAATAAACTCTTTCAGGTGGCCTGCTTGAATCATACTCTCTATTTCGTCCTTCAAATGCCAACATTGGTTGGTATCGTGGCCATAGTCGTTATGGAATCTACAAAATTTGTTTGACTTAGGATTTTGGGGACCTCTGTTTCTTGAGTAGGGGAATTTCATATCCGGATGGTCCCCTGCCACCTCTAGGACTTCGGCTGGCTCTATCCTCAAAGGGGTATATCTCTTCGCCCTTCCTCTGGGGCTCCAGGGTGCAACTTCCTCTCTTCTTACATTTTCCAGCCTCCTGGAGCTTCGATGTCTCTCCGGACTTGGCCTCTTAAGCGGAATTTCTTTCCTCCGTTCTCCATTACCCACTATTATCCTGGTCTTCGAGCGCTTAGCCTTCCTTACCTCTTCCAGGGTGAGGTATTTTTCTGCTCTCCTCAATAACTCATCAAAGGTCCGAACTGGCTTCTTGGCTAGAGATGTAAATAGATCTCCATCTCTTAACCCGTTGGTGAGGGCGTTGATTTTGACCTCTGAGGAGGCTGTAGGTACTTCTAGAGCCGCTTGGTTGAATCTTTTTAAGAAAGCCCGTAAGCTCTCGTTCTCTCCCTGGCGCATGTTAAATAAAGTAAGAGTGGCTCTAGGCTGTCTCCTAGCGCTGGCGAATTGATGCAGGAACAATTCGCTGAATTCGGACCATGAGTGGACAGTATCTGGTCCCAGTTGTGTGAACCATTGCTGTGCAGCCTTAGATAGGGTGGTCAGAAATACTCTGCACTTAACGCCCTCTCCATACCGATGTAATAAAGCAGCATTCTCAAACCTCATCAGATGCTCATACGGGTCCGTGGTGCCATCATATTCAAAGTTTAAAGATTTGAAATTAGAGGGCAGTTCATCTTGCAAAATATTAGATGAGAATTGATATCTAGTGGTGTAAGAGGGTTTACTTACATTGTCAGTAATATGTCTCTGCATATCCCTCATCTCTTTTCGTAAAGCCTGTATTTGATCACTGACGGCTCCTTGATACGTGTTGTCCGTGCTTTCTCCCATTCCTGTATCCAGGGTGGTATCCCCTAGGACCCTCTCCACATCCCTCTGAGGGGGTCTTTCCAGGATGCTTCTTTCGGCCTGGGAAGGTACTTTTTCTTCTGGGTTTCGAGGGGGATCTTCGTTCCTGGAGGGGACCGGAACAGAATCAATGACATGTTCTGGGGGATTTTGTCTTGTACCCTTATGGGTAGGTGGAATAGGTTCGGGAGGGCAAAGTCCTCGAGTAGCGATTATCCTCTCAACGGATTGCGCGATCATCTCGTCTAACTGGTCCCGCGAGACAGTCAGGAGTTCTGGTTGAGCGTTAGGGTTATCCTTATTGATCCCACTCCCTGAAGCTCCTGAGGTACCTGGTGCATTTCCTTCTTGACCGGGAGGGATATCGTCTGGTACATGATCCACAGGTTGTTTCCCTAGATTTCGATTTAAGGGAAAACCTGGAGGAGGGGTATCTTCTGGTGTATGATCCACAAGTTGTTTCCCTAGATTTCGATTTAAGGGAAAACCTGGAGGAGGCGGAGGGAAAGGAGGAGGAGTGGAATCTCCTTTCTCCTTTGTCTGTTTCGTTGGATCTTGTCCTCCACCCATTTAAGTACAGAACTTTTCTCACGCCTTAGCTTGAAATGTTCCCACAGACGGCGCCAGTTGATGCGTCGAAAAAGAACGTCTTTAGATATCAGTCGTTCCTCCACGAGCACTGCTAATCACGAATCAAATCACTCATTTTATCCCTGGCAATCTTCAAATAAATCTCCTTGGGAATCCGAAAATGACCTGCAAAAGTACGCCGGAGGGAGGCTCCGGCGTAGAAGCTCCGACGCTCAAGTCAGAATCGATCGTAGGAGAAATCAAGGAGGAATTCCCCTGTGTATCTAGGGAAATTCCGGCGAATACAGTGGTGTTTCTTCTCAATTCAGTGTGTGTTTAATAAAAATGTATGTATTATGTCAGAGACCGTAAATAAGAATGTGGAAGTAACCTGTTTTTATACCTGGCCCCTCTCTCCGGAGAGGGAAAGACTTGTTCTCCCTATATCTTCGGCCCATTCCTATAAATCCGGCTCTAATTCCCTAAAGAATTTGTCTCACTCTCCCTGGAGACTTGGTTCTTCAGCATATCAGCCCCTATCTTCGTGGGCTGACCCACTCGTTTGACTGGGTTAGGAAAGATTGACTATTCGTCCCCTATTTGGGCCGGATCCCTTTAGGCCCAAGGGCTATTAATCTCTCCAAATGTGGGCCAAAGGCCCAATCACCCTAATTTCTCTAATTTCCCTACTTAGGTCCAAGGGTGTATTAATCCTGTTTCTTCGGTGTATTGACCTAATCACAACTATCATAATTTATCCCGTTTCCACGTGTCGACTTCTCAGAGAGCGACATATTTATCTACATCAAAGTTCGTCGAGTCTTCGCTTTTTAAATGTGATCTATGACGCCATCATCGAAAATCTGTAGGAACGAGTCTTTCTAAGTTAATGTGAGCAAAGTATCATTTAATAATTAATCACCACACTATTTCAATTTTCACAACCAATTTTTTTAAATGACAACCAATTTTTAACATAAGTCGTTTATAAAAATATTATTTTCGCAACTACAATAGCGATAAAAAGAATCAACACCAAATTAATTAACAAATAAATTATCGGATAAGTGACATGCTTCTTGTTTCTACCAGCCTCATTGAAAGGCTCGGGGTATCGAGATCAAGAAAATTTCAAAACCTATAATCCATTTGCATATCTTTAATGAATTTATCAAGTTGAAGTACAAGAGTCATCAAATCAATATCTGAAAAATTAAATGTCCAAATATATTATCTCTTTGCATATCATTAATAAATATATTAAGTTAACATTCAAGAGCCTAATAAATTTGAATGGATAAAATGTGTCTAAGTTTTAAGTATTTTCTCCTTTTTGATAGGAAGAAAAACTATATCAAGAACTTAAGCAAATCATGCATGTAAGCAATAATGACAAATTTTATATTTATTCTATCTCATAATTATTTACACACTTTTTTAATCTCAAAATTATTTACACACTCACATTTATTTAATCTTATATCTTACTAAATAATCATGAAATGGGAAAAGTAATATTAATTGACTAAAATAAAATATACTTCGTATTACATAGTAATGGGTTTAACCCTTATCTTTAGTTGACTGACTTTATAAAATAGGGATGGGGTATATACCCCTCGAGCTTTGTTAGATACACTCCCCCGATACAACTACTCCACTCAAAACACATCTGCGATAGATGCACTCCCCCCAAATTACCTATTATACCCTTTATCCTAAAATTCAGTGTGATAAATGCACACCCCATAAAATCCTATTTTCCCTCATTTTTTCCCCAAATCACTCTCCTCACCTCCTTCTTCTTCTTCACGCCTCACTCCTCCATTGCCGCCGCTCCATGCCCAGTTGCTGCCGCCATCGCGGCCGCTCCCGCTCGCACTCCCTCGCCGTCGCCGTCTCACTCCCCCTCCCTCGCCATTGCCGTCGCACTCCCCTCTTCTTTTCTTCTTTGTTTTTTTTTTTTCGATCTGCAAGTCGGCCACACGGGGAGGGCCATGGAGGTCGACCACACGGCGCCGCGGTTACCCCGCCGCCCTGCGCGCTCCTCCCTCTCTTTCTCCCCCCTTCTTCTTCTTCTTTGTTTTTTTTTTTCTTTTATTTCTGTTCTGCAAATCCGGCCATGGAGGTCGGCCACACAGCGCCGCTGTGCCGCGGCCACCTCAGCCGCGATTCTTCACCTCCGTCTCATCCCAACGCCGCCGCTTCACCCCCTCTCCCTCCTTCCCCGTTTTCTTCACGGCACGGGTAAGTACGTCATTTTTCTTCTCTTTTTTTTTTTTTTTAAATTTTCGATAAAAAATGTTCGACCATAAATACTTTCATCGACCATAAAGGGTCGATGAGAGTGTTTATGGTCAACCCTCTATTGTCGAAAACTTTAATTTTTTATTTTTAAGTTCTTTCGACATACCAGTGTCGACGGGGAGGTGTTTGATCGACAAATCAGTGTGGACGAGGAGGTGTTTGATCGACAAACCAGTGTTGACGAGAGTTTTTTTGGTCGACACTGGTTTGTCGACCATAAGTTTTTTTTTTTTTCCTAAATTTGTTTGGCGGCGGCGGCGACGGCGGCTATCTAATTCTAGGGTTAGGGTTAGGGTTGGGTTTAAATTGTGGGAGGAGTGTATGTATCTTAACATGTTTTAGTAAAAGGGCAAAAATGGTATTTTGCATGAATATTTAATTAATAAAATTGAATGGGGAGTGTATTAAACAAAGCTGGAGGGGTATATACCCCAACCCTATAAAATAATATAACTGGGCCTAGTGATATTTAGCTTTAGGCTTTACAATTGGACCAATCTTCTATTCACATTTCACGGCATTTCTACCGGGATTGACTATTTACACCTCCATTTCGCATGCACTTCCCCAATCACTTTATTAATAAAAATAATGTGATAAAAAATTAAAAATACACTATTTTAAAATACAGTATACTAGATATACCTCCTACTGAACACACTCCTCTACTGTCATTTCTTTCACCTCCCCCCTAAACCACTATTTCTGGCCGCAGCCGACACCATTTTCGGCAACTATCAAACCAAAAAAAATTCAAAAATTCCAAAATATACTTAAAAAAATCACAATTTTTTTTATAAATTTCGACCAACCAGGATCGACCATATACACTCCCGTCGACAACAATTTGTCGACCAAAGTGTGTCGGAAAAAGAAAAATTTGACCCTGTAATGTCGACCAAATACACTCTCGTCGACAAAATTGTTATCGACGAGAGTGTATTTGGTCGACGTTACAGGGTCGAATTAAAAAAAAAAGTTTATGCATAAAGTAGAAAACCCTAACTAACCAAACCTGGGTGGGTCGGCGGCCGTGGGCGGCGAATCGGGGTGGGCCGACGAAACGGGGAAGAAAAAATTGGAGAAGAGAGAGGGAGCGGCGGTGGCGGCCAAGGGAGGGGACCACACCGGTGAAGAGAGGGTGGTGGCTGATGGACGGGGGCGGCCACGCGGCCGCTGAAAGGATTTTTTTTCTTTTTTTTTACATAAACGGGGAAGGAGAGCGGCCGGACGGGGGGTCGGGAAAAAAACAGAGGGGAAGGGGCCACCGCGGCGGGGAACCATGGCGGCTGGTGGACGGGAGTGGCTGGCGGACGGGAGGGTGGGGCCAGCGTCGCCGGTGACGAGGCGGTGGTGAAGATGGTGGTGTGAAGTGAGGGTTGGGGGAATGAGAGGATGATGACGAAGGAGGAAATTAGGGTTTAGGGGTGTGGGTAGTATTATGGATTTTATGGGGGAAATGGTATTTATGACAATTGAGGGGGGTGACCCGATTTTGGAGGAGTGTATAAATTGGAGGAGTGCATCTCTCAGAAATGGAGGTGTAAATAGTCAAACCCTTTTTACCACCATCTTCATTAATTTATAGTATACTATGTCACTACCATAGGTCCGCCTCTGTGAACGTGTACAATATATAGTTCTATGATGTTGTCGAAACATGGATAAATACTCTCAAGGGTCGATATATTTTAGGTGAAACGAGGCATAACGTAGTTGACTTTTTAGGTTTTTGCTGTGAGTGATAATATTGTTCATTCTTGCCATGTTTTAAGTTATGGTGCAGTTTCATTACATATCAACCTCCATTGTTTCATTTATTTCACAAGCAAATGTATATAATATATTACTCCCTCCATCCACCAAGTGTAGTCCCATGGAGGAGGGACACAAATTTTAAGAAAAATATAGATAAAGTAGATAAAGTAAGGGTATTATAGGGTATTGTGAATAAAGTAATTGTTTGTGAATAAAGTTGATGGCAAATTGAGTAACTAAGTGATGGTTGAAGGGTGATAGTTTCCATAAAGTGTATGGGACTACATTTGGTGGACAAAAAATATAAGGCAAATAAGACTACTTTTTGTGGACAGAGGGAGCATAAGAAAAGAAGTTCAAATGGTAATAGATTTTTTCTCTCACTAGAAACCCTCTCCCGATTCCCAAATCCGCCGCCTAGTAGAAGTGCACAAAAAAATACCGGACCGGAAAAAAGAACGGAACCGGACCAGACCGGTGGTTTCCGGTCCGGTCTCTGGTCCTTCAAATTTTGGATTCCGGTTTTTCGATCCGGTCTAATAAGACCGAAACTTTTTTTTTAATATTTTTTTATTAATGCGCTCTCACTTATTGGTGAGGATGTGAGGTAAAATTGTTGAGATCTATTACATTTTTTCAAATATATAATTTAACGAACATATTTAATTTATTTTTAGGGTCAAAAGATCATTAATAATAATGTAAATAAAATTCACATTGACGTAGATTGATTTAAATAAAGAGCAACACTTTGATTTTCATACACAAATTCATCAATCTTGTTCTTGCTTCCATAAACTTGAAAAAAAAAACTTAAAAAAATAAAATAAAAATGGTCCAATACCGGTCCGGTCTAGACCGGATTAATTACGGTCCGGTCTCCGATCCATGCATTAGGAGAGATTCCGGTCCGGTTTTTGCACACCCCTACCGCGGGCGCCGCCCACCATCAGCCCAGGACTGCCGCCCCACTCTCCCCTCCCCTTAACCCCCTCCCTTCGGCCCGAAGGTATGTACGCAAGTTGCCGCTTCCGGCGTGCTCGTCGCAGTCGTCGTCGACGGTGAGTGCTGCCACCGCCGCCCACCTTCCTCTGCATCGACGTCCATAAAAGTTACAAATCTGGTTAGATCTACTTAGAAGCCACCGTAGTGCAGCCTTCATCGCCACCTTCCTCTTCATGTTTTTTTCGTTCATTTTAGTTCTTCTCTTTGTGTCTTGCCCCTTTGTGGGTTTTGACTTGGCCCCTTTGTGGGATGTCTTGGTCTCGTTGGGGGATGTCTTGACCCCGTTGGGGAACTATTTTTTGGGTGGGTTTTATGGTTGGTAGGATTGTGGAATTTAGTGGACGTTTGTCCTTTTTTGTTTCATTTTCTTTAATATGAGTACACCTTAGTGTAGGGTTGTCTCATATTAAGATTGATATTCTGGACTTCATAACAGATAAATGGTACACTCGTTTTCTCCTCCTCACGATTAGAAGGGACAAAGATGTACATAATATATTATATTATTTTGATAGTTATCTTTTAGAATATTTTAAAAATATTTATAATATTTTTGTACTTATCTTTTAAAATATTTTAAAAAGATTTAATGCATCATCATAAATTAAGAAATCATCTTGTATATATAGGTTGTTGTTATCACATTCATCACAAATTTTTAGTAGATGTATATAATATATTATTTTTATTTTGTGATTTAGCGTTAGTTAAATTAATATTTTAATTTTTTTAAATATAATTTTTATATGAATAAAATATGAGAGAAAATATAAATTCAAAATAAATAAATAAAATTTGATGGGGTGTCACTATATCATTCTCAATAGAATATGAACTTGTTGAACCGTGACCTCCGACATATTAATCTGAAAAGGATCGGAGTTAGGTCAATGCACATAAAGAGAATCTGAAGTATGAGTAATACATCCGCAATCAACCCAATAACTACATATGAGAATCTGAAGTATGAGTAATACATCCGCAATCAACCCAATAGAGCCAAAACTACATTTTGGATTCCAAAGTTCAGTATGGACGGCTCTATCCTATATTTAAATATTATTGTATTTTTTATTTTGATTTTAAAATTTAAATTTATAAATTATTTATAATTTTATTTAAATTGGTTATACAGTGTAATAGTAATGTATATATTCTTAATTATAATTATTTGTATAAATAAAAATTATATATGACATAACAAAATTTATATAATTTTAGCTAGAAATATTAAAAAAAAAAACTATATGCTGGCACATCTAGTCTAGATGGGCTTCAATTTTATAGTCTCAATTAATTTATGGGCCGATCCGACCCAATCCACGAGCATCCCTTGGCGCGATGGATTGGACTGGGCACAATTTCTTGTACACACAACCATGATATGCAAATCAAGTTTGAAGGAATATTATTTCACTTGCAATCTACTTTTATACTTTATAATATATTAAATTAAAAGTAAAAATTAGTAAAGTATTGATTGTGGAGTCTCAGAGTCTATATAATTTTTTTAGACTTTCAAAGTTTGGGGATATTCAATCCGAAATTTTTAAAGTCATAAAAAAAAAATAGTTATTCAAAATGATTTAAAATTAGAATTTCAAAATCTCACCTATGACATACCTATAAATTTTACAAAAGTCAACCCTATAAATAAATACCTATAAAACATATAAAATTAAATTAAATCATACCCTACTTAAATCTCAAAACAAACACAAAACATACAAGTTGTAAGGATTTTGAAATCCGAATTTCAAAATCCTCAAAATCCCAAAACAAACATTGGGAAATTGTTATTAAGTTTATTTCACTCCTACTTTTTACAAATAGAAACTAGCTTGTTTTTATTTTATTTTTCTAATAGGTTCAAATTGGACTTAATAAGACAAATCTGCCCTTTTTAAAAAATTGAATTTTTTTAAATTCATATATTATATTATAATTCACCTAAAATCACGTTAATTAATATTATTTTATAATTTAAAACTTTTTTAATTAATTAGATTTTCAAATTTATTTAACAGGTGCATTTAATTAACTTCCCAAAATAAATCATTTCTTACCATTTGATTAAAATATGATGATTATTTTGCATATAACGTTATGCACAATTCAAAATATGATGATTATATTGCATATCACGTTATGCATAATGCATTCGATTGAAGTATGTTTGCATATCACATTATGCATAATTCAAATCATTTCATAAAAATAGATTGAAATATGATGACTATTTTGCATATCACATTATGTATATTTTAAATCATTTTCTAAAAATAGATTGAAATATGATGACTGTTTTGCATATCATGATTATGCATAATTCAAACCATTTCCTAAAATTAGATTAAAATATGATGATTATTTTGCATATACATTAGTTTGAAATAATCCTCCGAAGATGACCTTTTAACAAATCTTATCTACCACTTTTTTTATTCTAAAGTAAAAGGAAGATTATGCAAAAATGGCAGACAGTCAAAACCAATTCAATAATATAAAATTAGTAAATTTACACTCAAAACAAATGCACAACAAACATATATGTACAATGAAATAACACTATATTAACAGCTCTCAAGCAGGGGCAACAACCGTGTCTAGAGACGGCCCGTTCGCCATTGCAATCGAGATCCTCGCCTTTTCGTCGTTCACCACAACTCTGTGCATCACACTCTTGTACTTTCCGTTGTTGAATATCTGAAACATAATATAGGATCACAAAACAATCCACTTAATTTGTTTGACACAATTGCATGATTACCTCAAGATGATCACCAATGTTGACTAAGAGGGAGTTAGGAAGAGCTTTCACATTAATCCATCTCCCATTTTGCTGAATCTGAATCTCAAAATTTATAAAAGTCAGTAACTTTCAAGATTTGTTGTAGATTTTTTGAATATATCGTACAGATCGACTCGAAAAAAGTTGGGAAGATGGTCGACAACGACTTACAGACGGCGTTTTTGCTGGAAATAAAGTTGTAGAACAAAATCTCAAAATTTATAAACAAAAATCAAAGATTCGAAATTTGTTTAGTTTTTTCTGCAGAACAAATTTCAAAGATTCAAAATTTATAAACAAAAATCAAAGATTTGGCAAAACAAAATCTCACCGGAAAAGGGCGACGACGGCGGCCATGAGTGGGTTTCGTCTTCTTCACCATCATCTCTACGAGAGGGCTCGGATATGTAACAGGGAAAAACTCGTACAGATCGGAGTTGAGGGAGGTTTCGGCCACAAATCGTCCTCTCCGGCCATTAATGGAATCGGTCGACGACCACCATTAAGAACAAAACAAATCGCGTCCGGCTAGGCGTCTTCGACTTCACGCACGGCAGCGGTAGAGACAGGTCGACACCGAAGAGGCTCGGCGGCCACGAAACTTCGTCTTCGACCATCTTCTTCGTCCAGTGCGACCTTATTCTCCCCCCAAGGTAACGGCGACGACGACAAGGTGGGTGCGGCGGCCAAGGTGGGGGAGGGAGCTCGACCGATTGGGGTGGGGGGAGGGGGCTAGGGTTTTTGTTTTGGGGGGAATGAATTAAATGAGTAGAGAGATGTCTTGTTTATAAAAGGGTAGAAAATGTTTTTTAGGTGGCATTTGGAACCTAATTGAAACTATTTAAACTAATAGTTTCTATTTGTTTAAGGTGCTATAGAAATGACTCTAATAGGGAAAATTCTCAACAAACATCCTCTTAGAGAACTCTAAAGACGAAAGGTCAGAAGAAAAAAAATCATTTGTTGTTCTTCTAACAAAAGTACTACACGACTTGGTAATTTTTGTTTGGTAAGAAATAGTGTTGTTGTAGGGAAAAACTCAATTGGATTAGGTGGTGCTACTAATGCAAGGACATTAGGAGATGATGAAAATAGAGATGTACGCAGAGAATATTTGAATTATTATGCTGAAAATGAGATGTTTGTAGAACTATCTCAAAATGATCCACCATTTGGTTCCACACCACCTTTAGTGTTCCATGAAATGTCCTAGGTCTACACTCAAGGAACTCAAAGAAGAAGTCAACTCAAAAGAAAGTAAATGAAAATTTGGAATTGTTTTCTCAAAGACAACTACAACAAAGAACAGAAGTTAGTGTATGGAGAACGAGTATTGCTAATGTTATGTGGGAAATGAGGCCGAGGTATAACAGTGATGAAAATGAAGATGAAGATGATGAGAATAATAATGTAATTTTTTGGAAGCAATGTATTTTTTATATTTTTTCTAAACAATTTGAATAACTTTTTTTTATATGCAAGTGTGTTTCATATATACTTGTATCAATAGTTTCAGCGTTGGAATTTATGAAAATCTATGTAAATCAATAAAAAAGTGTATTCCACAATTTTATAAAAATTCATATAAATCAATAAAAAAAATGTATTCCACAAGTTTATGAAATCTATATATATATATAATAATAGAATAGTGGCTTTCCTAGCAAGTTCCCGCCTAAAATGTTGCATTAGTAAAAAAAATTTTTTTGGGTCCACCAGCGTAATTTTTTTTTTTTTTTTTGGGTCCACCAGCAAAATATCATCTTTTAATATATTTTTTTCACTCTTTTCCTTTACTTTCATTTTCTCTCTCCTCCTCTCTCTATGCAGATCAATTTTTCTTTTATGGGTTTCTTCATTATTCTCTATTAATACTATATTATTCATATAATATTATAATTCATATCTATCTTTTTAGTATATTTGATTAAATTTTCATGTCTATTTTATAGATATGCTACTTTGTATCTAAAAATATAACTATTGTAAAATATTATTACTTATCAAAGATTAATATTATTGTGATGTTTATTTTTTAAATAAAATATTAAAATTAGTGGTCCTAAAAAAATTCTTATACTATTTTATGTATATAAAAAATCATTTATTAACATTACAGGAGAAATGCTAGTTCATATAAAACAATAAAAAAGTCAATCAAACTATGTATGAATTCTATTATTTTCTAAATTCACATATTTTTTCCAAAAAAAATCTAATAAAATCTCAATTGAATACATCTAGCTTTTTATTACACTCCCTCTGTCCAGTAAAATTTTGCCCACTTCTTTTTTTATATGTTTTTAAAAAAATTATAATTTAATTATAAAAAATATATGTGAAATAACGAGTAAAAAATATTATTGGTAGATACTCAATCTTGTTAATAAAGTAGAAAAAATACTAAAAAAATAACTATTTAAATAGAATAAATATATAATTTGTGAACCCAAAAATTGATTTGAGCAAAAGGGAGTATTTGGATAAAGTTTGAGGGATGTTTAGTATTTTACCCTTCTATTATATATGTACCCCCTTAATTCAATTGTAGTGTTGCTATTTTTCATTTTGTACACCAATTTCAATGTTTTTTTTTTTTTTTTTGTTTTTGGAAATAATATTCTTTCACACTATTTTATTTTATTGAAAAGATTATCACTTTTTACTTAGATATTATCACTTTTTTATAAATATATATATAAAAAAAAGTAGGTTAATTCTACCCAAAATTTTAGAATATATATATGTCAAAAGAAATCCGTCTCACGAAAGATGTGTGAGACAGTTTTTGTTTATTTCAATTACTCCCTCCGTCCGCCTATAAATTTCTCATTTTACCATTTTGGTTCGTTCGCCTATAAATTTTTTATTCCCTTTTTTGTAAATATTTATAATTTTTTTATTCTTACACTTTATTTTATATCTTACTCCCTCAATTTTTGAATAAGTGTCATTTTAGCTTTTTTCAATAAATTAAGATTATAAATTGTGTCTATATTATCCTTCATTACTTATAACTAATTTTAATATAGAATTTTTGTTTGATAAAGAATGTAGTTAAGAATGCACTAGTATTCATAAATCAAATTAATTTTGGTATAAACATTTTTTTGTGGAATTTATTAATGAAAAATATTTATGGTAAATGAATAAGGATAAAATAGTCAAAATTAAAGAAAAAAAAATCTATAATGACACTTATTTTAAAATTAGTTAAAAAGTTAAAGTGACACTTATTAAAAAAACGGAAAGAGTATTTTTTTTTTTTATATCTATCTCTCTATTTCTATCAATCACAAAACACTTGTATTATATCTATTACCTATTTAATTATTTTTCTTAATTTCTATATAAAAAAGTAACGAAAAATTAGTAGACGGTGACACCTATATAAGGTATGACTTTAGTTTGCCCATCAGACTATCAATTTGGTTTAATATGGAGTATGATATAATTAGAGTAAGTGGATAGATAAAATAATGTTGATTAGCACATGTGAATGATGTCCCCTATAAATGCAATCATCAATTAATCCCATTTAAACCCCCCAACTTTCCTTGTCAAACCTACTCATTTAATTCCCCCATACCACTTTCCCATGCATTCTACCCCACCCACCCCCCTCTATTTACGAATACGACAACTACGATTAATAATTCATTTAATTTAATCTAATCATTAATTTCTTAGATACCCCTATCCCTATACATTCATTATAGCCCCATCCAAATTTATTAATGGGGAATTCTCTAATGCCAAATTTAGTACTCCTTCGGTCCTTCCTCCGCACAAAAAATAGCTATATATGATTTTACACACAAATTAAGAAAAATCAATAAATGTAGATAAATTTAACTAATATGTCTATTTTACCCTTGATATTCCATAAATTTGGTGTAAATTCTAAAACAGTTGGATCTTAAGAATAATTATGAGGTGGATTTAATTAAGAGTGAAATTGTCAATAAAGCATTTAATTCTTAAGTAAAAGAGGAAATAAAACTATAATTTGGGACATCAAAAAAATGAAAATTTAGCTATCTTTGTGAGACGAAATAGTAGAAGTCTATCATTCATAATGTATAGTATGCTTATATAAATTAAAATGATAAAATTAATTATATTAAAATAATTATTTCACCTCATCCGTTTTATAATTATTTGTACACTTTAAATATAGAAGTAACACAAGAAATTAATACTATTACAATATCATTTTTTTTTTCAAAATTACTACTCACTCTGTCCCACAAAGATAGCTACATTTGACTTTACACACAAATTAAGAAAAATTAATAAATATAGTCAAATTTAGCTAATGTACCAATTTTGCCCTTGAAGTCTCATACTCCAAAATCTGTTAAACATTAATTACTTTTATTAATTAGGGGTAAAATTAACAATAAAATATTTAATACTCAAGTAAAAGAAAAAATGTAACTATAATTTAGAACATTCAAAAAAAGAATATGTAGCTATTTTTCTAGGGAATAATAATTTTGAATTACCTCAAAACGCATCAAAAACTCCTAATTCTTCATAATAGAGAGCCATTGAGCCTACCCAACCAAAAAAAGAGAGTTGTATGTATTAAATATGTTACAACTCACTAAATCAATCTAATTACTCGTAATTTATTTGACTGCTTAAAGTCATTTTTTTAAAATTATGGTGGAGTAGTACTAGGATAAATTAGAGATAATCATTCAATGATGTAACATTCTCTTTCATACTTTTAATTCATAAATTCTAAAGTAATTTCTAAGGAGCGGAGCATTTGTGTGCGATTTTCACACACTTTAGATGTGATTCGCACACAGTCCCGTCTTCACCTCTTTCTCTTGTAGATCTAACCTTCTGTCATGTAAATCTACTCGTTTTTTTGTAGATATGTGAGTTATTGTGCCAGATTTGAACGGTTTTGTCTGCCACCGTCTTCCGTCGTCGCTGTCCTTTCAGATCTAGAAAGCAAATCCTTAGATCTACTTTGTTCTTATCGTCACTGTCACTGTCACCGTTGCCGTTTTCGGTTTTTTTGTTTTTTTCCTTCTTTTGTGTAGTTGTTTTTTCAGTTCTTGTTAGGGATCAACGTAGAAATTATCCTAACGGAGTCACGGTGACCGTTCGGGTATTTCTTTGTTGATCCTATTTACTGTTTTTTAGGTTGTTTTATTTTGTTTGTTTAGTATAATGTTTTAATTGTTGTTGGTTGTTTCTGCTGCTCCTTAGGCGTCTCGTTGTTCCGTTATGGGTCTTTGTTGTGGTTGTGGGACTTTTTTTTTTTTATGGTTGGGCTCTTTGAGATAGACTCTAGAGCCCTGGTGTTCTGATTCCTAGGATACAGTACTTGGTGGAACTTTGTCTTTTTTTCTGTTTCCTATTCTTGACATGAGAACACCTTAGTGTGGGTTGTCTCGTTGAAAGATTGGAGACCTGGGCACACCTGTGAAGGCAAAGGGAAACTCGTCTTTCCTCTTCTCATGATTGGAGTGGACGACGATACTATGGTTTGAAGATCAAGATCTTGTGTTCATGATTTGTAATCTTATTTTATGATCTTGTAAACCCCCCATAAAAAAAAAAAAAAAATTCTTTTTCATATTATTACATACGAATAACATACAAGACTAGCTAGTTAAAGCCAAAGTGTCAAGTGTACTCAAGTACATGGTGTACTTGAGTAGACTTTGATTGGTCAACTGTTGACCGTAAACTTTGACTTTTTTTTTCGATTTTTTTTTAGAAAAATGTGTGTTAATATATTGAAAAGTCTATTTTTGTTTTTTAATGAAAAATGTATGTTACTATATTGAAAAGTGTATGTTATTATAACTGAAAAATGTATGAAATATTAATGAAAAGTGTATGTTATTATAACTGAAAAGTGTATGTTATTATAACTGAAAAGTGTATGATATATAAATGAAAAGTGTAAATTACTATATATTAATGAAAATTGTATGTTATTATAACTGAAAAGTGTATGTTATTATAACTAAAAAGTGTATGTTCTATTAATGAAAAGTGTATATTATTATAACTGAAAAGTGTATGATATTATAACTGAAAAGTGTATGTTAATATAGTTGAAAATATTATTGAAAAATGTAATTTTTTCTGTAAAAAAATAAAAAAATAAAAAAATCGAAAAAGTTAAAGTTTGATCGTTGACCAGTCAACGGTCAACAATTGATCAATCAAAGTCTACTCAAGTACATGGTGTATAAATTTTGATATTTTGAGCTTTTCGTAACGAAAAAATATGGTATGGAGTATAAATTATCAAAATTTTCGATACTACCAAAATTTTTGTTACAATATAATATCGTACTGAAGTTTTCGATATGATAACAATATGAAAAATGATCATACCGATATACCGAAATATTAATAAAATAATAATTTTATAATATAATTTATTATTTTTAAGTTAAAATAACTTTAAAAAAAAAATTAAAATAACTTAAACAAAACAATCTTAAATAAATAATTTCGGTATAAAACATGTTTCAATATTTTAGGTATGAATTGGTATATCGGTATTTCGATATGAAATAATGGTTCAATATTTTCGATATAAATTGTTATACCCGTATATCGTATCGAAAATTCAATATATCGAAATTTTCGATACGATATCGATATGATTTTTTTTTAATAATAAAAATTTCGATATATCGTACCGAACCACTCATGATGATACCGTGTCACACAATATTCTCCAAAAGGTAAACTGGTCATCCTATATTTCTATTAAGCAAGGCAATTGCACTATATTCATTGAATAATTTTGAACAAGGCTCAGGAAAATTTGTGTAATCAATTGGGAAGGAGAAATAAATAAATATTTACGACCCAACTATCTAGAGTAATCTAGTGCTTTCTGAAAAAAAAATCAAATTAACCACACGAAAACAAATATTCGTCTTCTCAATGTTTTGTCACTAGTATTGGTTAATTTTCAATTATTTTTAAGTTGTTTTTTTTTTTAAAAAAAAACCAACAATTATAATAATCACAAGCGTAATTTAATAGTATACATTGAATTTTATACTCCTTTCGTCCCTTGGAAGATAATCAACTTTATCATTTTGGGTGTCACACAAAAAACTTTCAAACGCTCACTATTTTTAATTATTTACATTTTCTTATTTTTACCTGTCTCTACCTTTTCTTTCTTTTTTATATCTTTTTACATTTTTCTTTTTCCCACCTCCTTATTCCTCAACGATCCACTACACGTATAATATTATTAATTAATCAATGTGCAAAAAAATAAATGAACAACTTTTAAAGAAACGGCGGAATATTAGTTAAATTGAATGATGTAACACTCTTTATCATACTAGTATTATATATGAATAACATACAAAACTTGCTAAGTAACGGGGTCTAAATAATAAAAGTGAAGTTTCATCTCATACATGAGACTGTTCATCCTCTATTTTCATTAAGCATTACAATCGCACTATGTTCATTAAAAAAATTTGAACCAAGCTCCATAAAAAGAAAATATAATTAATTTAGAAGAAAATAAATAAATATTGACCGAGCAACCCAACTATCCATCGTAATCTACAAGCGTGCTTTCTGAAAAAGTTGAATCAACCACGTGTCGTCTTTTTCGATATTTTGTTTACTAGTGTTGGTTGATTTTCAAGAAATTTAATGTCGTTTCCCTTTTTTTTAAACAAATAATTATAATAATCACACACATAAATTAAAATATACATTGAAGATTTATATTAGTTAATACATAGTAATTCCACCAAAGGTAAATTGATTATATATCTTCCATTTTCATTAAGCACAACAATTGCACTATAGGAGTATTAATTAAATAGTTTTCAACCAATCTAAAAAAAATGTAATCAATTTGAAAGAAAATATAAATAAACATTGATCACTATCTATAGTAATCTACTAAGGGCATCTCCCATGGGTGGCAAAAAACTCTTAACAATTGTCTTTAAATTGCACTCCAACGCATAGGAAATTGTGGTGGCAATTTGCCACAAATCCCTTTTTGGTGGCAGATTTGCCACCAACTCAAAGTTAAACTCAAACATTTATGCCCTATTTACTCTTACAATTAAGTTTTCAAGTGTTTATATTAAAAAAAAAACATTTTCTTTATTAGTCTATTATTTAATTTATTTAGAATTTATTATTTTATAGTATTATTTAAATTAAATAATGAAACAATTTTAAATTTTATGATTAACAATTATGGAATATTTAATAATTGAAAACATATAATTTAATTGTAAAACAACATTAATAATTTTTAAATTATAAAATACAATAGAAAACAAAAATGCATATTATAAATTTAAATTACAAAATACAATAGGATAAAAATATACATACTACGAATTTAAATTGAAAAATACAATAAGAAATTAACTAAGAAAACATAAATTCTAAATTTAATACAATATACGCTAACAAAAATAAGCAAATGAAATACAACTTAAACATAAATACTACGAATTTTAATAATATTGGGACAAACTACTTCTAGAGCCTTAAATATTACCAAAATATTGTTCAACCGAGGTGGGGGGATTTTTAGATTGAGATTGAGATTGATGAGAACTTGGTTGCATAATTTTGAGTTGTTCATTTCGAAACCATTCATGTTGACTCGGATCAACAATTGAATTTGGTGTTTTGTTTCATTGATATTTTTTTAAGTATTTTTATATTAAATATATCAATTTTTTTGTTTAATTAATTTAATTTAAATATAAATATGAAATTATATATCTATAATAAATAAATATTTAATAAAATATAAATATAAAAGATAACATTAAAATTATTCTTTTAGAATATTTCTATTAAGTTAAAATTTGAGTTTGTTGATTGGAGATGATTTTACTGTTTGACTCAAATTTAATGGTAAATTGATGATTTTGGTGGCAATTTAAGTACAAGGATTGGAGATGGCCTAACGTGACTTACGAGAAGTCGAATTAACCACGCGAAATAAAATATTCGTCTTTTTTGATGTTTTATCTACTAATATTGGTCGATTTTAAAGAACTTGAATGTCGTTTCATTTTTTTTGAAATCAACAATTATAATAATCACAAGCATAATTTAAAATACACATTGAATTTTATACTCTATCCATTTCCTCGAAAGTAATTAATTTTGTCATTTTGGTATTTTTTTTTAATTTTTTTGCAACACTCAATATCTCTTTCTACTTTTTTTTTCTACCACTTTCTACATTTTTCTTTTTCTCATCTATTGGAGCAAATATTTTATTTCGTAGATATTCTATTTGTTAGATCAGTTTACATTCAATTTGTTAGATTAGTTTATTTGTTTTCCTTATTTGAACTATTTGGGCCCATTCTGTTAGGGCTCTTCTCTTTGCGTATCTCTCTACATTGTATATATATGACTTACATGGTCATATTCATTCAAGACGAATATACAGCTTTATGCAAATATATTGGCCTTCATTGGATTTATCATGGTACCAGAGCCTACATCCTGGTAAACTTAATCAAGATTATACACGATCGTGATTTCTTGACACAATCAATCATGTCTGACGAAACCACGATCAAGAAAGATGGTGGCGGTTATTCGAGATCAACGAACGTCGTCATAGATTCAACATCGCCCTATTACCTACATCCCTCGGATAAGCCGAGAGATATCTTTGTTAATCGGAAAAATACTCGTGACGATCGAGCGCGGAACGATCACAGTAATAATCGTATTGGGCAACCACGTGCTTCTCAAGTCGGAAGAGACTCATGCTTGGTGCCGGGTCTGGCCTCAGATCAGATACAACGACTTACCCAATTCATGCAAGCGGAGATCGACGACACACCATTCTTGCCGAGACCGGTCGCAAACATGGCAGGTACGTTGGGGTTTTCTGATCAATGTTGGATAGTTGATTCTGGTGCGTCAGAACATATTACATGCCATGAGGGTAACTTAATCAATCTAGTAAGAAATAATTCAGAACCACCAGTCAAGATTCCTAATGGGGATGTAATCTCAGTGCA
Source organism: Galeopsis tetrahit (assembly GCA_963675135.1). Lineage (NCBI taxonomy): Eukaryota > Viridiplantae > Streptophyta > Magnoliopsida > Lamiales > Lamiaceae > Galeopsis > Galeopsis tetrahit. Next base: position 70,822,805 of record OY776132.1, read on the forward strand.
CGGTGTTGGACAAATAAATCTGGGGAATGGATTGTTGCTTGGTCATGTCCTCTTTATTCCCCAATTTCAATGTAATTTACTTTCGGTTAGCCGTATCACCCATGGTTTGAATTGTGCTTTCATTTTTTTCCCGGATTTTTGTGTGCTACAAGACTTTCCCTCGAGAACGCTGATTGGAGTGGGTAGGCGTCATAATGGTTTATATTACTTGGAGCCTTCAAAGGTTTCAGGGGCTGTATTAGCAGTAACAGGAGATGATTCTATCATGTGGCACAATCGTTTGGGTCATGCCTCTGATGGCAAATTACGACATATATGCTCTTTAGAGAATTTTAAGCAAAATGCATCTTTTTGTGATTCTTGTATTCATGCCAAACAAACACGTTTACCTTTTCCCGTAAGCACAACTAAGACGTCTCATTGTTTTGAGTTGATTCATTGTGATATTTGGGGCCCTTATAAATGCGATACGTTTACTGGTGCACGTTATTTTCTATCCATTGTTGATGATTATAGCAGGGGAGTTTGGATTTTCCTTCTTCAAAGAAAATCTGAAGTTGCAAAACATTTAATCCAATTTTGCAACATGATCAATACACAATTTGGCCAGCAAGTCAAGCGAATACGTTCGGATAACGGGGTGGAATTTCAGTCCTCTCCATTACTTGTTCATTATGGGAACAATGGAATTTTATTTGAAAGCTCGTGCACGGATACACCACAGCAAAATGGCGTCGTTGAACGTAAGCATAGACATATACTTGAAGTTGCTAGAGCTATCCGTTTCGAGTCCGGCTTGCCAGTTGAATTTTGGGGCGAGTGTATACGCACGGCCGTTTACATCATTAATCGATTGCCATCTCTAGTCATCGCCAACAAGACTCCTTTTGAAGTACTTTTCAACAAAAGGCCCTCAATCGCCCATATGAGAACTTTTGGGTGTTTGGTATATGCTCACGAGAATCGTCATAAAGATAAGTTTGGTGAAAAGGGGAGTGCTTGCATTTTTATTGGTTATCCGACGGGCCAAAAGGCGTATAGAGTGTTTGACTTGCACAAAAATAAATTCTACACTTCTCGTGACATTACATTTGTTGAGGATTTCTTTCCATTTAAAGGTTGTGAGGCAATGGAATTGCCAACAGCCATACAAACTGCTATAACTCGTATTCAGTGCAGCCATTCACCTCAGATTCCAGTCAATTCTCGTCCATTCATACGGCATAGGCCGCCGACTGAAAACAAGCCACTCTCACGCAATGCAGGCACTGAAGCCATGCAAAGTTCCCTATCAAGCCCAAATAATGGATTGCATGGCGAGATAGAAAATATTGAACCCTCAGATGGATTGCATGGCGAGAGCGAGAATATTGAGCCCTCGATGCCTGACATCGCCCCTCGGGCAAGTAGCAGAATTCGTAAACGCCCTAAGCATCTGGATGCATACGAAACAGACTTTCCGCCATCCATAGATCATGCGCAATCTACCACTAATATAGTTCACTCAACGGTACATCCACTTTCACAATATATGTCATATGATAAGTTCTCCCCTGCTCATAAAGCCTACTTAGCGGCCATCACATCTCGTGATGAGCCAAAATATTTTTCCCAGGCTATCAAGGATCCCCTGTGGCGTGAAGCCATGTCAAAAGAAATCGAGACATTAGAAAAGAATGGAACTTGGACACTTACATCCCTTCCGCCCGGGAAGAAAGTGGTTGGTTCAAAGTGGGTTTATAAAATCAAATATAAACCTAATGGAGAGGTCGAAAGATATAAAGCTCGGCTGGTTGCGAAAGGGTTCACCCAAATTGAAGGCGTTGACTTCCATGAAACTTTTGCGCCAGTGGCGAAATTAGTAACGGTCCGCTGCATGCTCACCATTGCCGCTAAAAGAAACTGGGAGGTTCACCAATTAGATGTAAACAACGCTTTTCTCCACGGCGATCTACACGAACATGTATACATGAGCATCCCTCAAGGTTTTGCGAAGGATGGAGATACCCGAGTTTATAAACTCCAAAAATCTCTTTATGGGCTTCGTCAAGCTTCTCGAAATTGGTACGAGAAGTTCACACAAGCACTTATTGACATCAATTTTCGACAATCTAAGGCTGATCATTCCTTGTTCATATTTCGAAATGGAGCCACCTACGTTTCCGCACTTATATATGTTGACGATGTTTTACTAGCTGGGAATGATCACTCTCACATTGAGTATGTAAAAAGGTATTTGGATGATAAATTCAGCATCAAGGATTTGGGACCATTAAAGTATTTTTTGGGGATTGAAGTTGCACGTTCACCTGATGGATTTGTTTTAAGCCAACGAAAGTATGCGTTAGATATCCTAGAAGAAAGTGGGTTGCAAGGGAGTCGACCTAGTGCATTTCCCATGGAACAGAATCTGAAGCTCCACCCGGACGATGAGAGTCCCCTCATCGAGGCATCCCAATATCGACGCTTAGTCGGCCGACTTTTATATCTTACTGTAACACGCCCCGACATTGTCTTTGCGGTAAATCAACTAAGCCAATTCCTCGCCAAGCCACGCCGAACCCACCTAATAGCTGCACATCGAGTGCTCCGCTACTTGAAGCACTCACCTGGACAAGGAATATTTTTGTCAAGTACCAGAAATTTTGATCTACAGGCTTTCTATGACGCCGATTGGGCGGGCTGCCCCTTCACTCGTCGGTCGTCAACGGGATACTTTATTACTCTTGGGGGATCACCAGTCTCATGGCGCACAAAGAAACAATCAGTCGTCTCACGATCGTCCGCCGAAGCCGAGTATCGGGCCATGGCAACAACGGTTTGTGAAGTTGTGTGGTTACGATGGATGTTGCGTGATTTTGATGTATTTCAGACAGGTCCCACATTGCTTTTTTGTGACAACCAGGCTGCTCGTCACATTGCGATAAATCCAGTATTTCACGAAATTAAGAACTAAACATGTCGAAATGGATTGCTATTTCGTTCGGGAAAAGGTTGTCAATGGAGACATTAAACCTAGCATGATCTCCACCACGCATCAACTCGCTGATATTTTTACAAAGGCACTTGGTTCTGATCGTTTTCATATTCTTCGGAGCAAGTTGGGTGTTCGAAATCTTCACAGTCCAACTTGAAGGGGAGTATTGGAGCAAATATTTTATTTCGTAGATATTATATTTGTTAGATCAGTTTACATTCAGTTTGTTAGATTAGTTTATTTGTTTTCCTTATTTGAACTATTTGGGCCCATTCTGTTAGGGCTCTTCTCTTTGCGTATCTCTCTACATTGTATATATATGACTTACATGGTCATATTCATTCAAGACGAATATACAGCTTTATGCAAATATATTGGCCTTCATTGGATTTATCATCATCTTTTGGTACCTCAACAACCTACTACACATAAAATATTATATTTCTTAGTCAACATGCAAGAAATAAATGAACAACTTTTGAAAAAATGATAGAGTATTAATTAGTTAAATCGAATGATGCATGTAACATTCTCTATCATACTATTACATATGAACTAGTATTTCACCCGTGCAATGCACGGTTTATGATATTCATATTTGTAGCCACCCCAACAGGCAGAGTATAATTTTTAGAACTTTCTATCAAAAGTAATTTGATAACATGAGATGAAACTCCACCTTAATATTTAAGTTAGATTTCACTTTAAAATATAGTAATTGGCAAAGTGTTCCATAAATTCATTAACCCATTAAAATAGCAAAATAAATTATTTTCATACAATTTTTTTTCACTGTAAATTTTTGCAACAACAATCACCGTACAATCATAATAAGCTACATAATATGGGTGCTAAATTATAACTGAAAAATAACTTAAACAAAGTATCCATGGGTAAAATTATTAGTTGAAGTTTGTAGCCGGCCACCCCAACATGGGCAAACCTCAACACAAATAAAATAAGATATTCAAAACACAAATTAAACTAAAATAATTATTTACATACAAAAGAACGACAATATTTCAACTAAAACAAATGTACAGTAAATGACAGCCATTGAAGTGTCTATCTCAAAACTGAGCAGATTCAAGAAGATCTCACAACCTCTAAATTTTCATTTCAAAAACCAAACTACAAAACAAAAATAAAGATGTAAATGGAAGTGAAAATGTTGACCTTTCATTATAAGTAAACTAAAGAATTAGAATGAAGCAGGCGATCACTGGTAAGCAAAATTGAGTTGTGGAAGACCTTCAAATCAAGAGAATTAACTAAGCAAGAATCAATGGAGGAAATACGTGCAAGAAATGATAATAAGATTTGAACAAAAATTGATAAAAAACAAAAAACAATTCATAATAGAATGAAAGCTAATTATATCACCCTAACAAAAATTGAACAAATAAATATTTACGCAGGAGCAAGCAACTCATCAAACAATTGCTTGTTAAACAAACATCATGCTTGTCAATCCCATATTACTCCAACGTACTATAGTCTATTTACATACTTTGGAATCCTAAATGAACATCTATTATTTCAAATTAATAAAAATCAGGATATTAAAGTGTTGATACAACAATTAAATATAAGAAGCAAGCATAATATATGCACCCAATATGTAGCCGACATAATGAAAGGAATATAGAATTAAATAGCTGGGGTTTTAATTTTGATTTAAAAAACAACTTCAATGAAGTGAGTTTTACATATGATTAGATGGAAAAGTGGGAAAGATATTATGGGACATGGGGAGTATCGTCAACAATACTTACCTTAATCCGACGATTAGTTTAAGACCTGTGGGAATCGATCACGTAGAACTCAAAAGATTCTCTAAATTAGTTAAATCCAACATCGTCAGGAGACAAAATAAGATGAGGTGGAAATCTGTGATGGAGACAAACACCAGGAATTAATAATTACTAAAAAAATAGAGAATGCATGGATAAAAATTTAATACCGGTCATATTCCAGAGGGCATAGATAATGTTGTCAACGGTAATGAGTTAGGAAGAGAGAATTAAAAGAAACATCGATTAATTTTCATTCTCGCTATCAAAGTCCGAATGAATGCACATTGAAAGCAATTGAAACAACAATGTAAGAGAACAAATTGCACAGTAAAAGGAACTGAAACATGAAACAACACTAACTCATTCAATTTCCTTCACCAATAAAATTAATCTTAACCCCACAATCTAATAACTTTTTTTAAAAAAAAATAGTAAAATACTATTTCAGATTTCCAAATAAATACAAATTGATGATCTTCTCAAATCTCGACCCATTAATTTTATAATATGAAGCACCACACACAAAACCATTCCAAACAACATTTTGAAAACACAAATGGCATCTTAATGTTAATTGGTGCAGATTTAAATTAAATTTGCTATTACACGGAAATTCTAAACGTACTATTACACGGAAATTAAAGAACTAAAATAAATAAAACTCATTGATCACAAAGATGCAGAAACGCAAACTAAGATAATAATAACAATAAAATTAAACACCAATTTAGTTCACTAATTCAATAAGAATTCCAAGTGTATAAATGAAAATATACCTAAATTGTGGTCCTGGATGATTGAGCTCTGATTTTCACTTATAAAAATTTCAATTGCGGTAAACAAAAGATGATTTTCCCGATTAGTTGAAACCATAATATAATTTATTTTAACTGTCAAAAGAATGAATACCAAATCACACACACATATATAGAGAGAGAGAGTTAAAGGTAGTAAGAAATTAAAACGCCTTAGAAGTTGAATATAGGAAGGAATAGAAACAACAAACTGCAAAAAGAGTCCGAATTTTCTTTTGCTAGGAATTTTGTATCTCTATTCAACTTTAGAGACAGAGAAAAAAAGAGAAATCGATAATAGCTAGATCTCATTCATAACTAAAATATAAACTAAAAACAAATCTAATCCAAAATTAACACATATGTCAAAAATATAACAAATAAAAAGGGAAAACGTAATTAAAATCTACCTTTGTGAGCAATGATACCGATTACTGAGGTTCTGCGATCTGGAATTAATAATAAAAGGGAAAGCAAGTCCTAATAAATTGTTGCCTAAATTTTTTTAAGAGGCCTACAAAATAAAAAATGCAGAGAGGGAAGAAGAAAAGATTCAGTTCCTGCAGAAGTTTGTGATTTTAACGTACACAACAATATATTTATCTTCAGTTGTTTTGCGATCAAGGCCTTTACCTGCAATTTCAAAGAGTCCAAAGACAATCAATTGTGTAATTAATTTCTGAAAGCAAGCACAAGATAATTCTGAAGAACAAAGACTCCACAACCAATCAACATGAGATTCTGAACAAAGAATCAATCCAAAACATTCATCATATGACTTCAAGGAAAACTCTAATAATAAATATGTAAAAGACTTAAAAGTTTATATAAAAGGCAAGAGATATGTGAGTAGATAAAAGCTCCATATTCTCTTGTTAAAAAAAAAAGAAAAAAAAAGCTCCATATTCTAAGATGATATCACAATTTCAACAACTTCTGCAATTCCATGCAATTCTATATTTAATAAACTCAACAAAGATTTATCAAATTATATCATAGTAAAAGACAATACATAACATACTTCCTCTAATTTTACCCAAAGAATTTTATTTTATTTTGGTCGAAAAAAGATATATATTGCCAAAATTGGGTAAGAGGAACAGATTACATATGTATTAAAACATGAACAGGAATAAAGAAATATTGAAGAACACAGTAGGTCGGATTAATTACTCTATGTCAAGTACTCCTATTCTTCTATAGCCTTTAATGGATTCGGGCGTCATTCCTCATAACAGCAACTGTGATTCCTTAAACAGTTAAACCTCTTGCCCATATCCAACTCCACAACTTTGATTTCAATTATGTAAACAAATTCTCAAGATATACCTGTTCATTTTGAAAGATATGTTCCTTGTTTTCCATATCAACCAAATAACACACTCCATTTTTGTTACAGAACATCAAATGATACCAAAAGTGTAGCCAAACGATAAGGTAAAATGTACAACTTTAACAGCAGAGTTAAGGTAAGAAATCACTTTTCTATTAGCCAAAGAAAATAAATTGAACTATCATATATTCAACAGTTAAATATAACTTTTAGGGGTGTTCTCAAAAATCAAATAATCGAGCAAAAATATCATAGAAAACTATACCTGGTGGAGTACCACAACTCATATTTGTGTTCATCCATGTGTTCAACTTCAACACTAATAAACCAAGAACCAAGCCACAATTTCTGATAACCCAAAATGGCTCCAATGAACTTCATTACCTACCCCAAAGTCTTTACAAATTAAGCGTAGAAATCTCTAATTTGAGCTGGAAAAAATAACAATTTAAGACAAAAAAAAATTGAAAATAATCCTAAATTTCGAAAAAAATAGAAATTTCGAAATAATATACATTTAGGCAAAAAAAATCGAATGAAAACAAAAATTCTAAAAAAATGGTGGAAAGAATATAGATCTTGATTTTTTCGATTGAATTTCGAGAGATGCAAAACGGATATGCGTGAGATAAATTAAAGATTAAAGAGAAGGTAGTTGTTAATTGTTATAAGGTCACGACCCTAAATCCCAATCAGATGAAAAAACTTGAAATTGAAAATTATCTTTACCTGGCGGGAGGAGAGGCGACGTGGCTCGGGGGAAGAGCTGGTGCGAACCAACGGTGTATCGGGCGAGGCGGCGCGGCGCGAAGAACGGGTCTGGGGAGAGGCAGCGCTGCAACGTTCGTGGTTGCAGGTGAGGGCACGCGACGGCGGCGGAGCGATGGCAGGTGGCGTGCGTTCGCGGCGACGTACGGGCAGGTGTGCACAGCGATGAACAGACGGCGCGACTGGCCCTATGGCGGTGTGAGAGAAGAAATTGGAAATGGGAGAGGAAGCAATTGGGTGCCAAAGAAAATTAAGAGCTGGAATTTGAAGGGTTAGCTTCGGTCAAATCCTTCTTAAAAAGTGGAATGAGCATTATAAAAATATTTTTTCAGAATTAGTAAATTGGAAATGGGCGGGAAGTTGTCAAAAATGGACTATGTTGTTATTATATATATATAGATTACAAGACTTGCTAAGTAGTGAAGTCTAAATACTAAAAGTGAAGTTTTGTGTCATACATGAGACTGATCATCCTTTATTTTCATTCAACACTACAATTGCACTATACTATTCATTAAAGAACTTTGAACCAAGCTCCAAAAAAATGTGTAATCAATATAAAAAAAAATTTAATAAATATTAACCGAGCAACTCAACTATCCATAGTAATCTATGAACGTGTTTTCTGTAAAAGTCGAATCAACTACGTGAAAATAAATATTCACCATTTTCAATGTTTTTTTATTGGTGTTGGTTGATTTTCAAGAAATGCAATGTCGTTTTTTTATACAAACAATTATAATAATTCTTCCAAAAATAAATTGACCACTCTCTATTTTCATTAAGCATTGCAATTACACTGTATTCATTAAAGAATCTTGAACAAAATTCCCAAAAAAATTGTGTAATCAATTTGAAAGAACAAATAAATAAATATTGATTGAGAAACCTAACCACCCATAGAAATCCATAAGTGTGGTCTCTAGAGAAGTCGAACCAACCACGTTGAAAGCAAATATTCATCTTTTTCGATGTTTTGTCGATCATTGTTTGTTGATTTTTGAGAAATTTAATGTCATTTTCCTTTTTTTAATGGAAAAATGTAAATATCACAAACATAATTTAAAATATATATTGAAGATCATTTATATTAGTTAATACATAATGATATAATTTTTTTTTTATTAATACTAATACATACTATACTAGTTAAATAGTGAAGTCTAAATACTAAAATTGACCATCCTCTATTTTCATTAAACATCACAACTACATTATTGTACTCATTTTCATTGAAGAATTCTGAACCAAACCTCCCAAAAAATATTGTATAATTAATTTGTAAGAAATTCTTTTAAAATATTGACAGGGCAGATTGAGTCATCCATAATAAATAATATACCGCTTTCTTTTTGAAAAAGTTGAGTAAATAATGTGAAATTAAATATTTGTCTTTTTCGCAATTTTATCGACTATCGTTGAATGCCATTTTCCTTTTTGAAAAAAGAAAAACTAAATAATTTTCATTTTGGGTGTCACATAATTTTTTTTTTCAACACTCAATATCTCTCTCTACTTTTTTTCTACCCCTCTCTACATTTTTCTTTTTCTTATCTCTTTGTACCCCAACAACCCACTACACACATAATATTATATTTTTTAATCAACGTGCAAAAAATAAATGAACAACTTTTGGAGGAAGGGTAGAGTATTAATTAGTTAAATCGAATGATATAACATTCTCTATCATACTATTACATATGAATAACATACAAGACTTATTAAATAGTGAAGTATAAATACTAAAAGTGGAGTTTCGTATCATAAATGAGACTGGCCATCCTTTATTTTCATTTAGCACTACAATTGCACTATATTCATTAAAGAACTTTGAACCAAACTCCAAAAAAAATGTAATCAATTTAGAAGAAAAATTAAATAAATATTGACCGAGCAACTCTACTATCCATAGTAATCTAAGAGAGTGCTTTCTGAAAAAGTCGAATCAACCACGTGAAAACAAATATTCACCAGTTTCGATGTTTTGTATATATGTTGGTTGATTTTCAAGAAATGCAATGCCCTTTAAAAAAAAAAAAAAAAAAAAAATTACAATAAATCCCTCCATCCAAACAATCTATATAGAATTTTGAACAAACTTCTTAAAAAATTGTGTAACCAATTTGGAAGAATAAATAAATAAATATTGATTGAGCAACCTAACCATCTATAGTAATCTGTAAGCATGGTTTCTAGTAATCTGTAAGCATGGTTTCTGGAGAAGTCGAATCAACCACGTAAAAGTAAATATTCATATTTTTCGATGTTTTGTCTATTATTGTTTGTTGATTTTTGAGAAATTTAATGTTATTTTCTTTTTTTTTAATGAAAAAATATAATAATCACAAACATAATTTAAAATATATATTGAAAATCATTTATATTAGTTAATACATAATGATGTAACATTTTTTTTATTAATAGTTCGTAGTGAAGTTTAAATACTGAGAGTGAAGATTCGTCTCATATATAATACTGTTTCACACAAAATTCCTCCAAAGGTAAATTGACAATCTTCTATTCTCATTAAGTTCCACAACTACATTATACTCATTCTCAATGAAGAATTTTGAACCAAGTTTCCTAGAAAATATTGTGTAATTAATCTGTAAGAAATTCTTTTAAAATATTGACAGAGCAGATTGAGCCATCCATAATAAATAATATACCGCGCTTTTCAAAAAAATCGAGTAAATAATGCGAAATTAAATATTTGTCTTTTTCCCTATTTTGTCGACTATCCTTGAATGCCATTTTCCTTTTTGAAAAAGGGAAAATTAAATAATTTTCATTTTGGGTATCACATAATTTTATTTTTTTGCAACACTCAATATCTCTCTCTACTCTTTTTTTACCCCTCTCTACATTTTTCTTTTTCTCATCTCTTTGTACCCCAACAACCCACTACACACATAATATTATACTCTATTTTTTAATCAACGTGCAAAAAATAAATGAACAACTTTTGGAGGAAGGGTAGAGTATTAATTAGTTAAATCGAATGATGTAACATTCTCTATCATACTATTACATATGAATAACATGCAAGACTTGTTAAGTAGTGAAGTATAAATACTAAAATTGGAGTTTCGTATCATAAATGAGACTGACCATCCTTTATTTTCATTTAGCACTACAATTTGCACTATATTCATTAAAGAACTTTGAACCAAACTCCAAAAAAAAGTGTAATCAATTTAGAAGAAAAATTAAATAAATATTGACTGAACAACTCTACTATCCATAGTAATCTACGAGCGTGCTTTTTGAAAAAGTCGAATCAACCACATGAAAACAAATATTCACCAGTTTCGATGTTTTGTATACTGGTGTTGGTTAATTTTCAAGAAATGCAATGCCCTTTTTTTAAACAAAAAAAAAAAAAAAACAATTACAATAAATCCCTCCATCCAAACACAACCTATATTCATTAAAGAATTTTGAACAAAATTCTTAAAAAATTGTGTAATCAATTTGGAAGAATAAATAAATAAATATTGATTGAGCAACCTAACCATCAATAGTAATCTGTAAGCATGGTTTCTGGAGAAGTTGAATCAACCACGTAAAAGCAAATATTCATATTTTTCGATGTTTTGTCTATTATTGTTTGTTGATTTTTGAGAAATTTTATGTCATTTTCTTTTTTTTAATGAAAAAATATAATAATCACAAACATAATTTAAAATATATATTGAAAATCATTTATATTAGTTAATACATAATGATGTAACATTTTTTTTTATTAATACTAATACGTAGTGAAGTTTAAATACTAAGAGTGGAGATTCGTCTCATATATAATACTGTTTCACACAAAATTCCTCCAAAGATAAATTGACAATCTTCTATTCTCATTAAGTTCCACAACTACATTATACTCATTCTCATTGAAGAAATTTGAACCAAGCTTCCCACAAAATATTGTGTAATTAATCTGTAAGAAATTCTTTTAAAATATTGACAGAGCAGATTGAGTCATCCATAATAAATAATATATCGCGCTTTTCAAAAAAGTCGAGTAAATAATGTGAAATTAAATATTTGTCTTTTTCGCTATTTTGTCGACTATCGTTGAATGCCATTTTCCTTTTTGAAAAAGGAAAAATTAAATAATTTTCATTTTGGGTGTCACGTAATTTTATTTTTTTTGCAACTTTCAATATCTCTCTCAACCTTTTTTTTTTTACCCCTCTCTACATTTTTCTTTTTCTCATTGATGACATAGGTTAGTTTCTAGTTCGTATTAGAGTATTGTTCATGTTTTTTTTAGCAATGTTTTGACTGTTTTGGTCGTCGGTTTGGCCAATGGTTTTTGAGTAGCCTTATACGGGATTTGATAGCTTTGAGCTCTATTGTAAAAACTTTGATCGGCGTCGGTCCATTGGACTGTGCGGGACTTTTGAATACTATTTACCTTTATGTTCAAAAAAAAAAAAAAAAATCCACTGCACACATAATATTATATTTTCTAATCAACGTGCAAAAAATAAATGAACAACTTTTGAAGGAAGGATAGAGTATTAATTAGTTAAACCAAATGATGTAACATTCTCTATCATAATATTACATATGACATACAAGACCTGTTAAGTAATGAAGTATAAATACTAAAAGTGGAGTTTCGTTTCATACATGAGACAAATCATCCTTTATTTTCATTTAGCACTATAATTGCACTATATTCATTAAAGAACTTTGAACCAAGCTAAAAAAAAAAAAGTGTAATCAATTTAAAAGAAAAAATAAATAAATATTAACCGAGCAACTCTACTATCCATAGTAATCTACGAGCGTGCTTTCTGAAAAAATCGAATCAACCCCATGAATACAAATATTCACCAGCTTCTATGTTTTGTATTGTTTTGTATACTGGTGTTGGTTGATTTTTAAAAAATGCAATGCCCTTTTTTTTTTAAACAAACAATTACAATAATCACAAACGTATAATTTAAAATATACATGGAAGATTTATACTATTAGCTAATACATAATAATTCTTCCAAAGGTAAATTGATCATTCTTATTTTCATTAAACATTGCAATTACACTATATTCATTAAAGAATTTTGAATAATATTCCTAAAAAATTGTGTAATCAATTTGGAAGAATAAATAAATATTGATTGAGTTGTGATACCGGAACTTCTCACTACTCATTGACCAATATAATTCATGCATTGAACCTTTTATATCATTTATGAGCTATTTGTGATATTGCAATATTTTATCTTGCATTTAAATTGCTTTTAAATATTGAAACTTATGTATATACTTTTAAGCGATTAATGGTGTGAGGACTCTAGTATAATTATTTGGACATTATTAGAATTAAGTGAGTCCAGTAATTAATTTAGGTATTAATAAAGGATATTAGTAAAGTTGTAATATATACATATACATATATATGATTTATATGTGAGTGTGTGCATTAGTGCATAGTTATATATATATATTATATTATAGTATAGGTGAATACTAACTACTAGTAATTATCCTAATTAATAAAAATAAAGAAGCTTCATAGATAAGCTATAGGAAAGCGGCCGTGTAAAGTTAAATTGTCACACATATCTAAGATCTTGTTTCAAATAAAAAAAAGCACACACACACACCAACATATACTTGAGGATATCAGAAGTTGGGCGAAGCAGAAGTCTAAAAGAAAAATAGAAGAAAGGGGAGAAGATAAAGAGGTTTTAAGCGAGAGTTTTTCAGAGTGGTTTTATATAGATTGGAGATTCGACGGTGATAATGGGATTTAAGGATTCGAGTTATTGCTGTATATATATCACTCGAGGTAAGTAGAAATTCATTTGCAACTACAATGCATAAACATAATATATTTTGAATTAATTGTGTTGATTGGTGATATATGAGTATTCTTTAATTAAGAAATTTGAGTTTTAAATGATCTTTTGAGTTTTGTGATTATTTTGAGTTGAATCTGTGAATTCAATGGTTACTGTGAATTGAAACTGTGAGTTCAACGATATGTGATAATGTGAGATATCTTATGTTGCATAGCATTGCATTGAGCATACTAGGAAAGTAAATGATGTGTTTTAGCCGCAAAGGAATAAAGTTGTAAGTTTGAGTTATATTTATGTTGGTCATGTGATGGTCTGTATACTGAGCTTATGCCAGTATATATTGATAAGTCTGGAATTCCCAGCAATTGTTTAGAAAATGTACTAGGCGAGTGATTAGAAATTGAATTAGGCGAGTGTTAGAAATTGAATTAGGCGAGTATTAGAAATTGGTTTAGGTGGTTTCGAAATAAAGTATACGTGAAGGATATTTACATAATCATATTATTATGCATAATTTCTGCTTACTGAGATTTATCTCACGTAGTTTATGCATTGTAGGTAATTTTGATGATCAGTGACTCTGTGAACCTACTGGACAAGCTGTGGAGCCCCTACAGGATTTTGAGTGGCTGTGTACATAGATGACGACCTGTTGGGCAGGACTGTGGCTTATTTTGCTTTCGTTGTTGTGTTTATTTTATTATGTATGATATTGTATAACCTAGTACGTATTGGTACGTTGACTTGGAAGTGTTCGTGCGTTTATGGTTTTGAAACCTTTTATACACATGTATGTAAACATGTTGTGTTTGAGTATGATATGATGTTGTGTTGTTTCAAAAAAAAATAAAAAATACAGCAGGTTTATATAGGTTTATATGGTGTATTATGCTTAAAATCTGTAGTATGTTAAATTGAGTAAATGTGGTCGTGTCAGAGAGTAACCTAACCATCTATAGTAATCCGTAAGCATGGTTTCTGGAGAAGTCGAATCAACCACGTGAAAGCAAATATTCATCTTTTTCGATGTTTTGTCGATTATTGTTTGTTGATTTTTGAGAAATTTAATGTCATTTTCTTTTTTTTAATGAAAAAATATAAAATCACAAACATATTTAATTTAAAATATATATTAAAGATCATTTATATTAGTTAATACATAATGATGTAACTTTTTTTTTATTAATACTAATACGTACAATGCTAGTTAAATAGTGAAGTCTAAATAATAAGAGTGGAGATTCGTCTCATATATAATTCTGTTTCACACAAAATTCCTCCAAAGGTAAATTGACCATCACCACAACTACATTATACTCATTCTCATTGAAGAATTTTAAACCGAGCTTCCTAACAAATATTGTATAATTAATTTGTAAGCAATTCTTTTTAAATATTGACAAGCTAGATTGAGCTATCCATAATAAATAATATACCGCGTTCTTTTTGAAAAAGTCGAGTAAATAATTCTAAATTAAATATTTGTCTTTTTCTCTATTTTGACGACTATCGTTGAATGTCATTTTCCTCTTTGAAAAAGGGAAAATTAAATAATTTTCATTTTTGGTGTCACATAATATATTTTTTTTTACAACACTCAATATCTCTCTCTACTTTTTTTTCTACCCCTCTCTACATTTTTCTTTTTCTCATCTCTTTGTACCTCAACAACCCACTACATACATAATATTATATTTTTTAATCAACGTGCAAAAAATAAATAAACAACTTTTGGAGAAAGGATAGAGTATTATTTAGTTAAACCGAATGATGTAACATTCTCTATCATACTATTACATATGAATAACATACCAGACTTGTTAAGTGTTGAAGTCTAAGGGTGTGTTTGCAAACAATAGTAGTTAATTCAAATTGATTCAAATTGATTTTTGTAGTAAAATTGAAAGTAGATAGTGTTTTAAAAATAAGCACTTCTAATCAATTTTTTAAATGTTGTGGTGTATGTCATACAAATCACTTTTTTATAATTTTACAAAAAACACCCTTATTACATTTGAATAAATAATGGGTAAAAATAAAATATTGTTTAAATTGTGAGGGCAAAATTGTA
Source organism: Galeopsis tetrahit (assembly GCA_963675135.1). Taxonomy (NCBI): domain Eukaryota; kingdom Viridiplantae; phylum Streptophyta; class Magnoliopsida; order Lamiales; family Lamiaceae; genus Galeopsis; species Galeopsis tetrahit. The sequence goes on from OY776132.1 coordinate 70,838,357, forward strand.
AAATTAGTGAGTGTAATGATTAGAAGCACTTAGAAGTTGTTAGAAGCATGGGGAGGGGTGCTTGACCAAAAATGCTTTTAAGTAATTAATTTAATCACTTACTTGTGTTTACAAACACTTCAAAAGTGATTCTATTTAAAAAAGAAGTGTTTTTAAGCACATAGTTTTGTTTGCAAACACCCACTAAATACAAAAGGTGGAGTTTCGTATCATACATGAGACATACCATCCTTTATTTTCATTTAGCACTACAATTGCACAATATTCATTAAAGAACTTTGAACCAAGCTCAAAAAAAAAAAAAAAAACGTGTAATCAATTTAGAAGAAAAATTAAATAAATATTGATCGAGCAACTCTACTATTCATAGTAATCTACGAGCGTGATTTCTGAAAAAGTCGAATCAACCACATGAAAATAAATATTCACCAGTTTTGATGTTTTGTATACTCGTGTTGGTTGATTTTCAAGAAATGCAATGCCTTTTTAAAAAAAAAAAAAAAAACAATTACAATAATCACAAACATATAATTTAAAATATACACGGAAGGTTTATACTATTAGCTAATATATAATAATTCTTCCAAAGGTAAATTGACCATTCTCTATTTTCATTAAGCATTGCAATTACACTATATTTTTAAAGAAATTTTGAACAAAATTCCCAAAAAATTGTGTAATCAATTTGAAAGAATAAATAAATAAATATTGATTAAGCAACCTAATTAACCATCTATAATAATTTGTAAGTATGGTTTCCGGAGAAGTTCAACCACGTAAAAGCAAATATTCATATTTTTCGATGTTTTATCGATTATTGTTTGTTGATTTTTGAGAAATTTAATGTTATATTTTTTTTAATGAAAAAATATAATAGTCACAAACATAATTTAAAATATATATTGAAGATCATTTATATTAGTTAATACATAATGATGTAACATGTTTTTTATTAATACTAATACGTACAATGCTAGTTAAATAGTGAAGTCTATATAATACTGTTTCACACAAAATTCCTCCAAAGGTAAATTGACCATCACCATCACCATCACCACAACTACATTATACTCATTCTCATTGAAGAATTTTGAACCAAGCTTCCCAAAAAATATTGTGTAATTAATTTGTAAGCAATTCTTTTAAAATATTGACAGAGGAGAATGAGTCATCCATAATAAATAATATACCGCGTTCTTTTTGAAAAAGTCGAGTAAATAATGCGAAATTAAATATTTGTCCTTTTCACTATTTTGTCGACTATCGTTGAATGCCACTTTCCTTTTCGAAAAAGGAAAAATTAAATAATTTTCATTTTGGGTGTCACATAATTATTATTTTTGCAACAATCAATATCTCTCTCTACTTTTTCTTCTACCTCTCTCTACAATTTTCTTTTTCTCATTCTTTGTACCCCAACAACACACTACACACATAATATTATATTTTTTAATCAACGTGCAAAAAATAAATGAACAACTTTTGAAGGAAGGGTAGAGTATTAATTAGTTAAATCCTATGATGTAACATTCTCTATCATACTATTACATATGAATAACATACAAGACTTGTTAAGATGTGAAGTATAAATACTAAAAAGTGAAGTTTCTTATCATAATTGAGACTGACCATCCTTTATTTTCATTTAGCACTACAATTGCACTATATTCATTAAAGAATTCTGAACAAAATTCCCAAAAAAACTGTGTAATCAATTTGGAAGAATAAATAAATAAATATTGATTGAGCAACCTAACCATCTATAGTAATTTGTAAGCATGGTTTATGGAGAAGTCGAATCAACCACGTAAAAGCAAATATTCATATTTTTCGATGTTTTGTCGATTATTGTTTGTCGATTTTTGAGAAATTTAATGTAAATTTTTTTTAATGAAAAAAATATAATAATCACAAACCTAATTTAAAATATTTATTGAAAACCATTTATATTAATTAATACATAATGATGTAACATTTTTTTTATTAATACTAATACGTACAATAGTGAAGTCTAAATACTAAGAGTGGAGATTCGTCTCATATATAATACTGTTTCACACAAAATTCCTCCAAAGATAAATTGATGACCATCACCACAACTACATTATACTCATTCTCATTGAATAATTTTGAACCAAGCTTCCAAAAAAATATTGTGTAATTAATTTGTAAGGAATTCTTTTAAAATATTGACAGAGGAGATTGAGCCATCCATAATAAATAATATACCGCGTTCTTTTTGAAAAAGGCGAGTAAATAATGCGAAATTAAATATTTGTCCTTTTCGCTATTTTGTCGACTATCGTTGAATGCCACTTTCCTTTTCGAAAAAGGAAAAATTAAATAATTTTCATTTTGGGTGTCACATAAATTTTTTTTGCAACAATCAATATCTCTCTCTACTTTTTCTTCTACCCCTGTCTACATTTTTCTTTTTCTCATTCTTTGTACCCTAACAACACACTACACACATAATATTATATTTTTTAATCAACGTGCAAAAAATAAATGAATTAACTTTTTAAGGAAAGGTAGAGTATTAATTAGTTAAATCGAATGATGTAACATTCTCTGTCATACTATTACATATGAATAACATACAAGACTTGTTAAGCTGTGAAGTATAAATACTAAAAGTGAAGTTTCTTATCATAAATGAGTGTGACCATCCTTTATTTTTATTTAGCACTACAATTGCACTATATTCATTAAAGAATTTTGAACAAAATCCCAAAAAACTGTGTAATCAATTTGGAAGAATAAATAAATAAATATTGATTGAGCAATCTAACCATGTATAGTAATTTGTAAGCATGGTTTCGGGAGAAGTCGAATCAACCACGTAAAAGCAAATATTCATATTTTTCAATGTTTTGTCGATTTTTGAGAAATTTAATGTAAATTTTTTTTAATGAAAAAATATAATAATCACAAACCTAATTTAAAATATTTATTGAAGACCATTTATATTAGTTAATACATAATGATGTAACATTTTTTTTTTATTAATGCTAATACGTACAATGCTAGTTAAATAGTGAAGTCTAAATACTAAGAGTTGAGATTCGTCTCATATATAATACTGTTTCACACAAAATTCCTCCAAAGATAAATTGACCATCACCAGTCACCACAACTACATATACTCATTCTCATTGAGGAATTTTGAACCAAGCTTCCCAAAAAATATTGTGTAATTAATTTGTAAGCAATTCTTTTAAAATATTGACAGAGGAGATTGAGCCATCAATAATAAATAATATCGCGTTCTTTTCGAAAAAGTCGACTAAATAATGCGAAATTAAATATTTGTCCTTTTCGCTATTATGTCGACTATCGTTGAATGCCACTTTCCTTTTCGAAAAAGAAAAAATTAAATAATTTTCATTTTGGATGTCACGTATTTTTTTTTTTTTTTTTTTTTGCAACAATCAATATGTCTCTCTACTTTTTCTTCTACCCCTCTCTACAGTTTTTCTTTTTCTCATTCTTTGTACCCCAACAACACACTACACACATAATATTATATTTTTTAATCAACGTGCAAAAAATAAATAAACAACTTTTAAAGGAAGGGTAGAGTATTAATTAGTTAAATCGAATGATGTAACATTCTCTATCATACTATTACATTACATATGAATAACATACTAGACTTGTTAAGTATAAATACTAAAAGTGAAGTTTCTTATCATAAATGAGACTGACCATCCTTTATTTTCATTTAGCACTACAATTGCACTATATTCATTAAATAATTTTGAACAAAATTCCCAAAAAAATGTGTAATCAATTTGAAAGAATAAATAAATAAATATTGATTGAGCAAGCTAACCATCTATAGTAATTTGTAAGCATGGTTTCTAGAGAAGTCGAATCAACCACGTAAAAGCAAATATTCATATTTTTCGATGTTTTGTCGATTATTGTTTGTCGATTTTTGAGAAATTTAATTTAAATTTTTTTAATGAAAAAAATATAATAATCACAAACATAATTTAAAATATATATTGAAGATCACTTATATTAGTTAATACATAATGATGTAATATTTGTTTTATTAATACTAATACGTACAATGCTAGTTAAATAGTGAAGTGTAAATACTAAGAGTGGAGATTCGTCTCATATATAATACTGTTTCACACAAAATTCCTCAAAGATAAATTGACCATCACCACAACTACATTATACTCATTCTCATTGAAGAATTTTGAACCAAGCTTCCCAAAAAATTATTGTGTAATTAATTTGTAAGGAATTCTTTTAAAATATTGACAGATGAGATTGAGCCATCCATAATAAATAATATACCGCTTTCTTTTCAAAAAAGTCGAGTAAATAATGCGAAATTAAATATTTGTCTTTTTCGCTATTTTGTCGACTATTGTTGAATGCCACTTTCCTTTTTGAAAAAGGAAAAATTAAATAATTTTCATTTTGGGTGTCACATAATTTTTTTTGCAACACTCAATATCTCTCTCTACTTTTTTTTCCACCCCTCTCTACAGTTTTATTTTTCTCATCTCTTTGTACCCCAACAACACACTACACACATAATATTATATTTTTTAATCAACGTGCAAAAAATAAATGAACAACTTTTGAAGGAATGGTAGAGTATTAATTAGTTAAATCGAATGATGTAACATTCTTTGTCATACTATTACATATGAATAACATACAAGACTTGTTAAGTTGTGAAGTATAAATACTAAAAGTGGAGTTTCTTATTATAAATGAGACTGACCATCCTTTATTTTCATTTAGCACTACAATTGCACTATATTTATTAAAGAATTTTGAACAAAATTCCCAAAAAATTGTGTAATCAATTTGGAAGAATAAATGAATAAATATTGATTGAGCAACCTAACCATCCATAGTAACCTGTAAGCGTGGTTTCTGGAGAAGTCGAATCAACCACGTAAAAACAAATATTCATTTTTTTCGATGTTTTGTCGATTATTGTTTGTTGATTTTTTAGAAATTTAATGTCATTTTCTTTTTTTAAATGAAAAAAATATAATAATCACAAACATAATTTAAATTATATATTGAAGATCATTTATACTCCCTCTGTCCACAAAAAATGTGCTCTTTTTTTATATATGTTTTTTAAAAAATTATATTTTAATTATAAAGAATATATTTATGATAATGAGTAAATAATATATTTGGTACATACTCAATCTTGTTAGTAAAGTAGAAAAAATATTTAAAAGTGAACTATTTAAATAGAATAAACATATTTTTTGTGAACCAAAAAAAAAATGAGCACACTTTTGATGGACGGAGGGAGTATTAGTTAATACATAATGATGTAACTTTTTTATTTTATTAATACTAATACATACAATGCTAGTTAAATAGTGAAGTCTAAATACTAAAAGTGGAGATTTGTCTCATATATACAGTAATACTGTCTTACACAAAATTCCTCTAAAGATAAATTGTTCATCCTTTATTCTCATTAAGCACCCCATCTACATTATACTCATTCTCATTGAATCAAGCTTTCCAAAAAACATTGAGTAATTAATTTTGTGAGGGTGGAGTTTATGAAAAAGTTTCATCCATAGTAATTAATATACCGCGTTCTTTTCAAAAAAGTTGAGTAAATAATACGAAATTAAATATTTGTTTTTTTCGCTATTTTGTCGATTATCGTTGAATGCAATATTCCTTTTTGAAAAAGGGAAAATTATAATAATTACAAATGTATTTTAAAATATACATTAAATTTATAATTAATTAATACATAATGATGTAACCTTTAGACACAAACCCTAGCCAAAGCCCTCGGTAAATTGTTAAGCGAGAATTTTACCCTCATTAACACAGGGAAAATACAGTACATTTTGAAGTGTTCACGTAAAATACTAGTCAATTAGAAACAATTAAATATATAACATTCATTTATAATGATGTAGGTGAAAAAATTACACAATATTTTAATAGAAAATTAAATATGTAGGTGAAAATGTTTTTAATAACTTTAAATTAATAAATTTTATTTAATCTGATCAACTAACGAAACTGACAATATAAAATTGAAAAATAAAAAATATACTGAAGTAAGCACCAACTAATATATTTAATTTGTAGTATTTGTAATTGAAAAATAATCATTCAATTTGAAAAATTAGGTATAGTCTAAATTGAATTTAACTGTAGTAAAAATCTTATTATGTACACTATGATATCTAAGTGTGCAACTGATTGTATCCTAAGATTCCCACCATTTTGTCTTTCTCTCTCTCTACACTCTTTCTCTCTCTTACGCTGTTTTTAAAGCAAACTATTACTGCACAGCAAAATTGCAAAAGTCCTCCACCTTTCTCTCTCTAAGCCCCCCCTCTCTCTCTCTAAAGCTCACCGATAAAACTCAGCCTATCTTTCGAGAAATGCAACAAAAAACCCTAGAGAAAAACTCTCTACGATCTCAATTGGAGCCTCGTTTAGGATGATGATCTGATGCATTATAGCTGATAGATAGATAGAGAGAGAGGGCTGAGGAATCTTAGTGCTGCTAGTTGAATTTATTTGTTTGTTGATTTTATTTATTTTTGGTTGGTGTAGAGAGATGTATAAGAATCAGTTACAGGAGCTGGCTCAGCGGAGCTGCTTCAATTTACCGGCCTACACTTGCATCAGAGAAGGTCCCGATCACGCGCCGCGCTTCAAGGCCGCCGTTACTTTTAACGGCGAGTCGTTTGAGAGCCCTAGCTACTGCTCCACGCTCCGTCAAGCCGAACACTCTGCTGCTGAGGTGGCGCTCAATGCTCTCGCTGGCCGTGGTCCGTCTAACTCCCTCGCCGCTAGAATTCTGGTGAGATAATTTTCCCTTTTTAAAAAACTTTAATCTCGTGTTAGAATTTTGCGATTCCTTGCCTATTTTTGTTTAATTTTACTGCATGAAGTTTATTTTTGCTGTGCTCTGTTGTGATTTTATTTCATTGGAGATGCTTAAATCAAAATGTATGAATGTGGATTTGCAATCTTCTAAGGTTCCTGTGCTTTTAGCCTTTTACATAAATGCACAGCTAAGATTGTTAGAGGAATTAAGAGCAAATGGGACAATGAGTATCAATGCTGTTATGTTTCTATATTTTGTTGATGAATCTTTGGACAAATTGGATTTCTATTGGTGAATTCCTCTGAGTGTTCACATTTGTTTTATGAGTGAAAAGTTCATGGAAGCTGGTGTGTGATGTATGCCAGCGTTGAGGCGTCTAGTCTTGACGTTGTGAATAGAAACCTTTGTTGACTGAATATTTTTTTTTTAGAGCAATTTATATTTCCCCTTTCATCTGATTTTAGCTTGACTACGTCTCTTAGTGACGTGCAGATCCTTTACGCACGATTTTGGAATATCTGTAATGGTATTGTAGTTATCATGCATATGCATTTGTATGGAAGGGATGTGCCCTTTGATATATGACGTAGATGTTTTGCTATAAACCAGTCTTCGCTGTAATAACCTGTAACAATTTGATTGGCTCTAGAATTTGGCCGCATAGTAAGGGCATTCGTCCTCTGAGTGACCTATTACGGTTTGCCTAGTCAGACATTCCTTGTAATTTGGTTGGCATCCGTAAGCATTTTGGCCACTCTTGAACAATGGTAATAGTTTCCGGCTTAGAATTGATTCCTGATTGATGGCAAATTTAAATTAAGACGTTCTTATCTACAGTTTTGAATACTTTGTCAGAATTTATTTCTACTTTTTGTCGGTTTGCTGACTGATGGCAATTTAAAATTAAGGAGTTCTTATCTACAGTTTTGAATACTTTATTAGTATTTATTGCTAGATTTTTCGATTTAAGGCCAGCACATTATCCTCGTGTTTTACAGCTCATGTTTATTGTCTCGTTTTATGTGCGGTGACCCATGTGACGCAATGCACCCGTTGCTCATACGGGTAGTATCCAAGCATGAGCTGTGAAGGGATACGTTTGAATTAACTCGGACTTTCCCATCTGACCATTGACCCATTCGTGATGACCACGCTTTTAGGCGTAACTAGTGATGGTTTCAATTAAGTTGGTTTCCATTGAATCCAACTACACTATAATGCCAAGTAGAACATGGAATAAAATATGTGCGACTTTCAGCTCCTTTTCTACCATATGATACTAATATTTTGATAAGCTTAAGTTTTCAATTTCTTCTTCCATCTTCAACTTCAACACCCTAGTCACCTATATTTACTTTTGCTTTAGATCTTGTAATCTTAGAAGCTCATAAAAAGTTACACACGAGCCAAGCAAGGATGGTAAGAACAATTAGTAACAGTTCATTTTATTTTAGTTAACAGAGTGCAAGGTTTATAAATATACCCTGGGCTAGGTCGAATGACTAGATTGTCTGTAGATCCATTGCCTATTTAGACTCTAGCAAGCTTGAATTGCTACTGGATTCGCTAATCTAGTGGCATATTGGTTGGGAGGAAACTTTAGGAAAGGGGGTCAGGCGTTGGTGGTGACAAACATCTAGAAGTAGCGAAGTATGGAAGTATGTGATTTGCATTAAATGTTTCCGATATTCTATAGTGTAACATGACCTTATAGACTCATCCTCAAAACCAATGCTTGATACATAATTAATTTATTCTGAACTTATTTATGTATTGCCCTACATAAAATTTTCTAGCAGTGTTACTTCAATTTGAATGATCACTAACGATGTAGTGTGTTGAACCATGCAATACAGGACGAGACAGGTGTATATAAGAATCTATTGCAGGAGGTCTCACAAAGAGTTGGGGCATCTCTGCCTGCCTATACAACTTTCAGAACTGGTCTAGGCCACCTTCCTGTTTTTACCTGTACTGTAGAATTGGCAGGCGTGATATTTACTGGTGATCCGGCTAAGAACAAAAAGCAAGCAGAAAAGAATGCCGCCATGTCAGCTTGGTTATCTCTCAAATCATGTAAGTGGTCCATATTCATGATTAGAGCTTCATATTAATTAATCTTTAACAAGGTATTGATATCTATAAGGATAGTTCTGAATCGTGGGAGAGATTCAGTTACTGTTGAAAAGAGAAAAAACCAAGTAAGGAGACTGAATAAAACAAGTAGTGTATATGTACTACTGTTGTGATTCTTGATTATTTTCGGTAATATGTGCCTACGTATCTAATACTTAATTCTGTGATTTTTTGTCGTTCCAGTAGTGCAGCAAACTGAGACTCCTTATGAAAAGGCTCATAAGGATGAGCAAGAGCATGTGACGGTAGCTCGAGCTCTACAGAAGTATCTAATAAAGGCAAGATTGGCAAGGTTACCTTTTCCAATAAAATTTCCTACACTAAATACGAGGCCATCAACTACACAGCAGTCTCCATCTACAACATCAAAAATCCTCCCCTTAATATGCCCAAAAACAGCTCACCGCAACAGGCCTTCTTCACCAGTAAGCAACAACACCCCTGCTTTCCATAAGATTGTTCGCACACCTCAATGCCAACCAATGGGAGTCTCAAATGAGAGTTACTCATCATTGTTGGAAAATATCAAGTCCCGATTCCCTGCAGCAGGAGCACCACCCTACATCCCTGTACGGCACTGTAACATGCATAACAGAATGGCCCCACCTGTGACGATAAGAAACGCGATTCCCGTTTTTTCTGCACCGCCACTTCCTTCACAACAGTCATCATTAGGGATGAGGCCCCCAACCTTGGGTATGGCCTCACCCGTCTCAGTGAGACAAGCTGTTCCTGTGTTTGCAGCTCCAGAGAAACCCATTGGACTCACATCCATTAAAGTAGAGGATCCTCGTGTTTCCAGAATCCCAACAACTCAAATGTCCGATTTGCCCTTTCCCAAGCTTCCTTCGCTGCGAGTTGAGGAGCCATCTGGTTTTAAGGCATTTCCTGTTTCAGTGGCACCACCACATTCTGAGGTTCCAGCAGTTAAAGTCGATCTACCCTCCCTCACTGATGAAGTCGAGCCTCTGGTTTCGAAGGTTTGTAGTCCGGACGCCAGTCCAAAAGCATCTTCTGATGATGAGACAAGGATATCATTGATTGAAGAGTTTTTGAAAGAATTGACAACATGATAGGAGGCAAGTTCGAAAGCATCTACTGCTGAAGAGATGGAAGATTTGAAGATATGATAGGAGACAGGTTGAGCTGCATGAACTACAGTCAGTATTATGGATTATCTAGGTTTTGTCCTTTTTCTCTTTCCTACCCTTTTTTGGTTTTGTTATTCTGTTGTTGTAATGGGAGAATTCAACTGCTTCTAAGAGTTAAAACTTCCTAAGAGTTTTCTGAGTACTTCACCTCTCGTAAAATCGTGTAGTGTTTTATGTGCTTCTTGGTTGGATAGCTTTTCATAACTAAGCTGCTGCAAATTCACTTCTGCTGTGTGAGTTTTACTGTATGTTATAGTAGTATTTTCTTGGTAGACTCTCCTTCAGTAGAATGCAGATTTGTGCCTTTTAGCAAAAAATAAGAAGTCTGCGTGTACCTTTAGTATTGAATTCTGTGTGTTTTAAGATAAGATGTTCAATATCTGCCTATTTGATGTTTGAGAAGGCGTTGCTTTCTGGAAAATGTGGTTAAATATATATGCTCACAAAATATAGAGATGGATCACTTGTGTGTTTGTAGTTTTTTTTTTTTTTTTTTTTTTAATTTGAAATAGTTAAGTCATTTTTAGTGAAGTGGAGATTTTGACCTATTCTTGAAATAAAATGTTTACAATATACTCTACTTAGGTTTGAAATGGGTTCAAGTGGGTTTAAACAAATTGTTCATTTGAAATCATGTGTTGAATAGTGGAGCTGTATGTTTATTTTTTATGGATTTTACAAGATAGGAGTGTATTATTTTAGAAGAAATTTTACATCAATATTGGGAACGTGTGTTCTTGAGAAAATATAAATGCAATAAGGTAGTAGGATAATTTTAAAAAGGTGAGGTCGTATAGAATATAATTTTAAAAGGAAAATTTGGATGAATGAATCACATTTGATATTTCAATAGGAAAACTTTCACACACAAGTATGTGATTATATTCATATCATTAACATGGGATTTCATTTCAAATCATAATATCATTAATTACGTCTATGTTGATAAATAATATCATAATATCATTATTCATACCCCATATTTATTTGGACAAAAATAGACATAATTAAATTTACTAAAATGTTCTTTTAATTATTTTTTTAAATTATAAACACTCCTTAATAATTATAATCACACCTCATCCTTAAACTCTATCTCATTTAACCCTCATTCAACTATTTTAACTTTTACATTAAAAAAAAAAAAAAAAAAAAACCTCTATTCTTAAAACTCTTCCTTTATACATAAACCCTATCACCATAAATCCTCCACATGATGAAATAATCACAACAAACATGATTATGGAAGAAGAAAACGTGATGGAGAACATAATATAAATATATTTAATATTTTTTACACCATATTCATTTTTTTGCTATACCAGTCGTCAATGTGTTCGGCCAGAATTTTGGCCGAACACAACACTGTATGTACGGCCGGAATGGCCGAACGTATCATTATATGTACGGCCATTTCCGGCCGAACGCAATTTCCTCTAAATTCTTGGATATTGTATTCAAAAGCGTGGTTTTGTGGTTTCAACATCAAACAACTACTGGTTTGGTTTGCTTTTATATAATATATAATTAGGTTAATGCCAAACAATTGGTTTAGTTTGATAATATTTTTACGCCATAATGGGATACCTCAAGTGGTTAGAGCACCACTACCTAGGCTTTAGATCCTGGGTTCGAGTCATGGGGAGGGGAAAAAATGGATGGGTATATAATGTAATTCAAAAAAAAAAAAAAAAAAAAAAGAGTAGTTGGTACATACATATACAAGTGTACATACATCGTTCGGCCATATATACAGCCGTGCAAATATGCTGTATTCGGCCATTTTCGGACGTGCATTTCCTTGGTTGTGCGGCCGTTGCAACCGTGCGCAACAAGGAGTGCGCGACCACGAATCTGACTTAACACCTCCATTACAGTAGCACGAACAAAAGTAAAATGGCGCAAAAACAAGACTCAAAACACCATTTTAGCATATCAAACTCAATTTTGTATACAATTATTTCACAATGTATTTAACAATTAGAAAAACAATGTTCGATTGTCACTTCCTTTTCAAATTTTTTACCATATTTTTTTTGGGTTTTATTGATAAAGGGGAAAGGGTTAATGGGGTGTGTTTAGTAAGAATAGGGTATTTTGAATGGAGAATGAGATTTTGAATAAATAAGGGTATTATAGGAAAAGAATGGGGTGTGTTTAGTATTTTAAATTGATTTTTAAATTTTAATGGGGTGTGAATAACACTATTTGGTGGTTGAGCCCCTCCCTTTTTAAATTAGTATTCCATATAACCATAAGCCATGAGTTCAAAGTCTGAAACATGAAATGAAATATACCAAGTTTCCAAGCCTGAAACCATGAGATGGATAACAAATCTTAGACATAAGCCAAAAAATTATGTAGTGTACTGTACACAACTCATTGACTGAGGTACAAAGAGGCGTTAAACAAATATTACCCGACCAAAGACATATTAATGTAAATTCATTTGCTCAATTTATCTTTCTTTAAATTTGTCAAATTCCAATTATACATACATGTTCAAAAGAGTTGAGCTTACCTAAACAATTTTACTTGCAACTAATTCACAAGTACAACTACTATCACTTCTAGTAGTAATATTTTTTAATGAATACAATCAAAACAATGCTCCCTCTTTTCACACTGATCTGGGATAAAAACTAAGAAAAAGTGACAAAATAAAGATATTAAAGACTTTTCAACTTTATTGAAGTGATAACATAAAAGTATTGTATAAGAAAATATAATAACATAAAGAATAAAAGTGAGAATTCTCAGAGTAAGAGTGGTAGGAAACTTTCATTTTTTGTGTGCGAAAACTAATATGGAACAACCTAAAAAGTAAAATGTAAAGGAGTAGTATATTTTAACAATAACTAATATTGTTTAAAACACATAAACCAGTTACAAAATAAAACTGGTTTGCATAAGACTTTGCACAAAAACGATAAAATTTTGAAAAGAAAAAGGGAGTTTAATTTTAATTTTACACAATATCAACCTCATCAACAAAAATCCCGGTTTTGATTTTACACAATATACATCAACTACATGTAAGGACTAGTAAATCGAGATTCAGGGAGATAAAGTAAAGTCCAAGGTTGGTTTTAGATGGGGCATAACAAGATTAAGTAGAGAATGCAGCTTCCACTGCTTGTAATATGGGAGCTGTATCAAACCGGAAGTTTCTGAAGCTCCTACTGGGGCGTGCTTCCACCACATCACCCACAGTTTTACTCGACTGACTCTCAGCTGCTGTTGAGCTGCCACCCGATGAACTCGTTTTTGCCTTCCAAACTGTCACAACTGCACCAGATACAAGATTAACGACTAATAAAGAAAAATATCAAGTAGAAGAGATGTTATGATTAGATAAGGACCTCTTGTAGGTCTATCTGGTCTAGGTGTCACACGAGGTGGATGCATGGAAATCCACGATTTTAACGATCTGCAAGATAGGGTCTTTACGACTAAGGATATTTTCAAGAGGGAGATAGGGTCTTTACGACTAAGGATATTTTCAAGAGGGAGATAGATATATAAATATGCCATATGCTCACCCTAAGAATGGTGCAACCATGTAGAGCTTCAGACCATTAATCCCTCGAGATATGACATCAGCATTTGCATGTTGAAGCTCATCAATCCGCTGCCATGCTATTTCCTATAATAATATTAACATCTTATAAAAGAGTTTCTGAATACATACAAACGAAAAATAATTTATAAAAGAGTTTCTGAATACATACAAACGAAAAATAATTTAATAAATGAGTAAAAAGGTTTTCATTTAACACATGTTAAAAAGGTTGAGAAAGGAAAATAACCTACACTTATCTCTTTTTTAGTAAGAGGAGCAAAGAATGTG